>OZ026504.1:7367612-9782612 GCA_964019985.1 Aurelia sp. 4 Dawson et al 2005 | reverse complement strand
CAGCTTCTTCGCATCTGATTGTGATTTTATTACTAAATACACCATTGTATCATCAGGAAACAAGCGTACTGTTGAGTCTAACTCATTTGCAATGTCATTGATATAGAATAAAAATAATGTGGGACCCAAGACTGACCCCTGGGGTACCCCTGAGGTGACAGGTCCAAAATCCGAGTTTTCTCCTTCAACTATTACTGCTTGTTGCCTGTTGCTTAGAAAATTTTTTATCCATGATTCACATTGCCAGTAATTCCATAACTGTTTAATTTGTATGTCAAAAGGTCATGATCAACCTTGTCAAAAGCCTTGGAGAAGTCCATGATTAACACATCAGTCTGCCTCCCTTTCTCCAATAAAGGATATAAGCTGAGTCTCACATGATCGTTTAGACCTGAAGCCATGCTGCAATGAATACAGGAGATTATGCTACTCAGCATATTTCATTATGTTACTTACAATTATATGCTCCATAGTCATGCTTGCTATGCATGTCAGAGAAACTGGTCGATAATTCGCAGCTACATACCTTTGCCCTTTCTTAAAAATCGGGGCTATGTGGGTTGTTTTCCAATCAACCGGAACTAACCCTGTTGCAAGAGACTTTCTGTAGATTGCTGCAAGGCCAGGTGCAATGTTCTTGGCAAGTTCCTTCAAGATTCTGGCATGGATTTCATCAGGGCCAGCAGCTTTTGCAGGATTCAGTGATGTTAACAATGTTTCAACTCCATTTGATGTAATATTTATGTCCTCCATAACTGGCTGGTTTGCTGTAACATGGGATCTTCTTTGGAACATGAAATTTCTGACAGAGTTCTTGAGAGACAGAGGTCTTTTTTGCATAAATGCAGACTGGAATTGGTTGTTCAGGATATATGCTTTGTCTTTAGCAGATGACACTAATTTTCCATCAACTTTTAATGATGAAATACCATTGTATTCTGTTTTCCTGTGCTTGATATAAGACCAAAACCTCTTGGTAGCTGAATACTCATGATCATCTTCTGATGGTGTAAACAATTTTTCAACATATGTCCAATATATCCTCCTTGTTTGCTTTTGGTTTTCCTGCTTAAGGCTCTTGAAATTTCTTAGCAAATGATTGATCTTTACTTTTTTTGTAAGCTTTATACATTCTGTCTCTTCTCTTCATCATTTTCTTAATTACAGTGTTAATCCAAGGTTGGCTATTCTTTGGTTTGCAAACCTTATGGGGAATGTAAAGTTTGATGCCTTCTTTGATACCTTGTTTCAGTATTCCCCACAAATCTTCAGAACTCGCAGTGTGTTCCTGCTCCAGAACAGATTTGACAGATTTATCAATTTTAGCAGCAAGACTGTCCCAGTCTGCGTTGCAGTATAAAGGGATTGATCTTAGCTTTTGCTTTTTACTACATGGACTAATTTCAAGTTCAGCAAAGACAATATCATGGTCTGAAATCCCTGGGATTACTTCTAACCTGTTGACTAGACTTGGGTTATTTGTAAGCAGCAAATCCAATGTGTTATTTATTCTTGTAGGTACTTCTACTAATTGAACCAATGAATGGTCATCAAGAGCTT
Organism: Aurelia sp. 4 Dawson et al 2005; assembly: GCA_964019985.1. Taxonomy (NCBI): domain Eukaryota; kingdom Metazoa; phylum Cnidaria; class Scyphozoa; order Semaeostomeae; family Ulmaridae; genus Aurelia; species Aurelia sp. 4 Dawson et al 2005. Next base: position 9,781,052 of record OZ026504.1, on the reverse strand, counting down.
GAGAAAACTGTAAATGCAGATTTACGTGCTGGGTATTTTCCTTGAGAATGCGCTTTTTCCAATCCCAGCCTGGGAAATTGTCTGGGAAAGCCTAATGCTGCAATGTAACTCTTGAATCGTTTTGAGACTACTCCAAGTGCACCTATAACATATGGTATTATTGCAACTTTCTTTACTTCGTCCTTCCACATTTTCAAAATTTGGTACTTCAGTTCGTTGTAGTGGTCTAGCTTCTCCTCCTCTTTCTGCTTCACTCGAGTGTCAAATGGGCACACCACATCGATTATTTGGCAGGTCTTTTCTTTCTTGTTCTTTATCATGATGTCTGGTTTGTTATGATCAATGCGAGTTTCAGTCTGAATAGAGAAATCCCACAATGATAATACTTCATCATTTTCAAGTACCTTATTTTCTTTTGTCACTATATGGTTCTCGTACTTGTCGTCGCACTCGAATCCGAATTTCTTGCACAGGTACCAATGAATGACGGCTGCCACTTTATCATTTCTCCAGCTTTTGTATTCTCTTTGTGCTAATTTTTGGCATTCAGATACAATAGGTGCAATTTTCTCTTCCCTTCCTCCCACATTATGCATTTTGATGATATATTTCTTTATCAACATTGCTCTTTATCCAATTCGTTCTCAGGGCTTTGTCTTGTGCCGCTAAGAGTGTTCCCTCCGTTTCTTTCTTTAGGTAGCCGTTCTTAAGCCAGTTCCATGAATTCTCTTCATCTCTTACGTCCATTGTCTCTTTGTAGAATACTGGATGAAGTTTCCTTTGGAGATATTTATGCTTCCTTGCCTCTGTTAGCTCTTTCTTCTTATCTTTTGGGTCACCTTCATCAGATACAATACCCTCTCTACAAACTTCAGCCAATAACCTTTCGTTACTGTTGCAGATATAATTGCCAATATCAGTTTGCTCAATTTTGACACATTCTTCAACACTTAGCAATCCTCTTCCTCCCTCTGCTCGCTTCCAGTATAATTGGTCTACATCATCTTGAGGATGTAACACTCTATGATGTTTAACAGCTTCCCCGTTTGCCTGTCCAGTTCTTGCAATTCTAATTTTGTCCAATCCAATATTCCTGCACTGTATCGTATTATGGAGACCGCCCTCGCGTTTATGGCTTGTATGACATTAACACCATTCAGATGAGATTTTAGTATTTTCCTCACTCTTCTGACATATTCTTTCTTTAACTTCTCTTTCACTTGCCCGTGCTTTATATCATCAAATTGAAGAATTCCTAAATACTTGTACCCCTCTTGGTCATCTAGTGATCTTATCTTCTTACCATTAGGTAATTCAATTCCTTCACTCATTAAAAATTTTCCTCTCTTCATCTGAATCATTTCACATTTTTCGATTCCAAAGTCCATTCCTATGCCCTTGCTGGACACCCTGACTGTCTGGATGAGAGTGTCTAACTCTTTTTTATCTTTTGCATAAAGCTTCAAGTCGTCCATGTAAAGCAAATGATTCACTTTTGGCCTATTCTTTCCGAGCTGGTAGCCATCTTTCATATCATTGAGCACCTTTGACAGTGGAATCAATGCTAAAACAAATAAGATCGGTGATAGACTGTCGCCTTGGAAAATGCCTCTTCTGATATTCATTTCTCCTAGTGTCATTCCGCCTGCAGTCAGTGATGTCTTCCAATGTTTCATAGATTTACTGATTTACAGTACTGAGTACTGAGCAGTAGCAGTGTATGTTACAGTACAGTATGTTATAGTACAGTACACATGTTACAGTATGTTACAGTACAGTACATAAATCAGTAGTGTAAAAAATGTAGTGTATGTTACAGTACAGTACATAAATCAGTACTGAGCACTTCAATCACATTCGGTGTAGTATTATACAAACGAAGACATTCTAACAGCCACGAATGTGGCACCATATCAAACGCCTTCTTATAGTCTATCCATGCCAGACACAAATTGGTCATTCTCTTCTTGCAGTTTTTCAGTATCATCTTATCTATGAGTAGTTGATCTTTGGTTTCCCGACTCTTTTTTCTGCAGCCCTTCTGTTCTACTGGTAGTATGTTGTTTGATTCTAAGTGGCTGTATATTTCTTCAGCAATCATTCCAGTAAACAACTTCCAGATCATTGGCCAGCACGTTATAGGCCTAAAATTTTACACCAAATTTCCTTTAGTCTTATCTTTTACGATCAAAGTCGTTCTGCCATTCACCATCCAGCTAGGAACTTCTCCAGATGTTAAAATTTCTCCTAATTGTTGAACCATTGTGTCATGTAAAGTTGTGAAGCTTTTTAACCAGTGTCCATGTACACCGTCTGATCCTGATGACTTCCATTCCGGCATTTTGCTTAGTTGTTGCTTCAACGTTTTTCTTGTTATCACGACCTCAGCTTGTTCGGGCACATTTCTTGTGGAGATTTTAACTTTCTGTAGCCATTCTGCTTCCTCGTTATGTTTGACCTCATTGTCCCATAGGTTTCCCAAAAAGTTTTTGCTCTCTTCTGCATCCGGGGTTACACCTTCATTTCGAACTATTCCTTCAATCTCTTCGAAAAGACGCTTTTGATTGGAAGCAAATAGCCTGTTTTGTCGATGGGGGTTATGGTGGATGAAGGGCTAAGCTGGGATGACCAATTCATCAAAGTGAAAGGAAGATTAGTGGCGGTCTAAAATCGCTAAAAAACTTAAAAATCTTACTTCACAATCCCTCTTGATCATGTGTACCGTGCACTTATCGAAAGCCATCTGAGATACGCTAATGTTATCCGGGAGAGTCTTCCTAAATCAAAATTGAATACTCTCCAACGTCTGCAGGACAGAGCCCGCTGGAATATTGAGAAGTCCAGACTGAAAGACAGTTGGTCTCATAACTAGTTGATCGTTGAGCAATTAACAAAGTTTGATCGATCAGTTATGACATACAAAATTATCAGCAGGCAATGTCCCGAAAGCCTTTGGGATAAATATCATCATAGGACCCAGCACTCCAACTACAGAACAAGGAATTGCAGGGACCTACAAATCCTAGGGAACAACCTTGAAGATGCCAAGAAAGGCTTTCACTATTCAGCTCTGAAAGCTTGGAATGATACTCTCATCAATATCAGACAGCTCCCTACACTTAATAGATTCAAAAAGCAATTGAAAAGTTATTATAGGAGCTGAACAAAACATAGAACACGACTCCCTGGAAGAGCAGCTGCTACTAAATAGATGAATAATAAGATTTACTGTCCCGCCCTATAAAAAAATTAAATCCGCAAAACTAATTTCCTATACTTTTTATAATAACTTTAACTTCAGGTTAAACATGAATCCGTCCAAAAATTTTAGTAGCTCGTCAGCACAAGTTTTCAATTAATGCCAGTGTAGATAGCAGGCAAGATGCGCGGGGCTTTCATTCTATCCAAGAGCTAGTAGAAAACAGACAAATTACACTAAATCATCATTTCACAGGATGAAGCAAGACCTCGCAGCAGTGATGTGAGATTAATAAGCTTGATATAGTCTGTCCTGGTTATCGGCCAACCCTCTGCCAACCTGTGTGTGGCTGTCTGGTCTTTGTTTGGGTTGTTCGCCAAATTCAAAGTAGGCTATTTACATACGTCCTGTACATTTGCTCATGGCCGTCGCTGCTGTCGATCCATAAACAGTAGTTCTGAAGCTGGGAAAAGAACCGTCTGTAGCGCGCCTTGCCTCGGCGATGGTGTACATCTGCACGTACCCAATGCAGATTTTGCAGCTATGCTGCCTGTTTGTATCCCAAGGAAATCTCCAACAAGATTGAATTTTAATTCATGAAGATGATCATAATAAACATTTCAAAAGGAAGAAATGAACGATTAGCTACCTTTTTTTTCTTGGTAGTGGTTGTAGTGGAATGAAAGTACGAGGAACAAGTTTCGAGGAACGACTGAAAGAAAACAATAATAGCAATGTAAATTCTCGAACTATCATAAAAGTTATCAGTATAATGTTTGGAGAATTCATTTTCTTTGCGACATACCGGGTGAGTAAGAAGAAACGAGGAGCGTTTGTCGGACTGTGCCGTCACATTGAGCCACTCGATCATCGTCAACTAAATTTTTCCATGCAGCCAACCGTCTAACTTAGATCATAAAACTTTCCCCAGTGAAATCAGTCTCGTAATGCATTTATAAAAACCTTCTTCGTAAGATCTAGTATGGGAGTCTTGAAAACCGATACAGTCGTTGACTTTGACCTAGCCTCTTCAGCATTTTAGTCTTTCGAGGGTTGCAGGTACACATAGTATTATCAGGGGATACTGAAAGAAACAGTTAAGCCCGGTTCACACGAGGTCGTTCAGGTCGTTAAGATCGTGCAGAAAGACCCAAAAGACAAAAGACGCAAAGCATGAATTCGCTGTCTTTTGGGTCTTTCTGTACGACTCTAATGAATCAAAAGACCTGGTGTGAACTAGGCTTTAGGAAAAAGTACTGTCTGCACGAGGTCCCGTTGCTATTTACAGAGCGTTGATCTGCTTGAAAGAACCTTTTCGAAAGGTAAAGAAGAACGCAGTATTGATGTCTCTAAAACATTCTCCACGCAGGCAAGTTATAATAAGACATCCCAGGGGAGAAAATACTATCTCCTAAGTATTTCATTCTCTCCTGATAATATCACGTGTACATGTAACTTTCACTAAGATAAAATGCGGAAGGGGCTCAGGAAAAGAATTCACCAGCTTGCAAGACTCCTATACAAGGTCTTAGGAACGATATTTAACAGATACATCAAATGACCGATTTCGATGTGGGAAAGGTTTATGACAAAAGTTAGACTCATGGCAGCACGGATAAATTTGGTTCGCGACAATTGAGTAGATAAATGCAATGTCACAGTCTGTCAAATGCCGCTCGTTTTTTCTGATTCACACCGTATAACAATAACCTGAATACACTTGTAAATATTGTTCCTGGATATCAAAAGGATTGTGCAGTGGTAACTAGACTTTCTATAAAATCCTATACAGATAGAAAGAAGAAACAACTGAGGAACAGCATTGTTTCCTTGGCTACCCATTTCACCGTACGTGTGCGATAGAGGTGTGGATGGGATATTTCACACTTTTTTGCACTTTGCAAATGGAACCTTTGCACACCTTGGAACAACCTTTGCACAAACCTTTTAATTATCCCAAGAGCAAGACAATTAATTCATCATTCCTGTGATGTAAGATCACGACGTTTGGTCATCATTGCCACCTTTGGTCACCTTTTGTTAAAGAAACATTCCGCGAAAATCAAAAGCTTGCAAAGATTCACATCGTTATCTAGATTGAGAAGCAGTAAACTGCTTTGTCAGCCCTCGAAGATCGTTTTTCTCTCGTTGATCGCACTTCTCAAAAGCGAGATATGGAGAAAAGCATTTGGACCGATTTCTATTTTAATACCCTATCATTTTTATGCGTTGTTGATGGTGAGCAAAGGTGGCATAGGTTTCGTTATTGTCCGTTGGTGATCGTTAGCGAGTCTCGACAGGTTCATTGTATGTCACTTTTTGAATTGAGTTTGAATGTCCTACTTACTGCAGTCGTTCATTCATGTGTCCACGATCGACAAAGGGCAAAAGAATTGATCGGCTTCACTGACGACTCTCGTTTTCTGTCTCGGATTCAAATGCAAGGATAAAGCTTTAATCTCGGTCTATCGTTTGTGGTCAGTTTGAGCTTTATCTAACTTGGAGAAATATTGAGAAATTTTGATACCGATATGCCAATCTCGTTCCCAGGCCCCAAACGGTCTTCTCGCAATCTCAACCGTCGACCGATTTGGGCCCTGGTACGGATTACCGATTCGTGGCAATATTTCCAACCATTATGGATTTTTAATTTATGCAGCCGGCTGTGATTACCATGGAGATAAGCACTTCCCCCAACTGAAACTCAATGAAACACATCCAGCCAGACAACATGTCACGTGATTTTACCAGGGCACTTTCAGTAATGAGAGTTGTGAGAAAACCAAAATAAATCATGAGCTATAGGACACGAACTGAGTAGATTGGGCCTAAGCTGGGGTGGTACTCTCGTAGTAATTTGGCCGACGTAGTTAATTCAATTTGCAATTAATATGTACTGAATACTCACTTTATTTCTTCTCTGTCGTATCCTAACCTTGCTATTCCTGCGAAATACAGCCAGTAACGGAGCTCGATTCCCCTTCCACAACAAACATGAATGAAGTTTAGCTAAAATCGTATTATGTATCCCTCAAAGTTCTACTTCACCACACTCAATTCCTAGTATAATTGTAACACTCCTTTACTGCAAATTCCCTGCAACAATTTCTCTTGCCAGAGTTATATTTCAGATATTTGTTTGAAAATAGTTTCTCTCGCGGTCTCGCTGCTCGAAGCTCCTGAATCAAAACTTCTGCAACAGGTTGATTTATGCGAATTGTGGCGTAATTTTACTAAAAAGCCTCGTTTTGAACAGCCAATCAGATCTCGAATCAGCCTAATCCGTACAAGGGTCAGTATCGACGCAGGAGTAATGGCCGTTGTATCAAGCTTGACCGATATGCATGTTTATTTTAAACGCAAACAACGCAGTTCACCGTTATCCAGATTTTTTCCGAGGAAGTCTCGTTAAAGTGAATGAACAGAGACATAGCGATATACTCTAAGCAAATACAAGAGAACGAAATGCGCTTCCAGTCTTCCAATCGTTTTCATTTTATCAAACATGAACACTTTATACAATAGGTTATATTTAGATAGACCAAGTCCTCCTACATAAGTTGCTTTTAACCTCGTTGAGTTACCTTAAAAGAGAAAAGAGAAAACACTCTGTGCAAAAGGAGTCGGGCATTCTGTTATTTGTCTGTCTATTTGTTGATATCGAAACGCGAGTGGATGTTATTTAGCAAAAAAGAAAAACAATAACCCTTCTTTGTCCTATTTATAGAATACCCGTAGATAGATCCAATGGTTCACTTCACTTTAAAGTCTCTAAAGGAGCCTAATCCACATGATCTCTCACAACTATCATCTGCACCTTTATTTCATTCATTAGAGATATTAAAACTTGAAGATATGATTCACTTAAATATTTGAGACTTGTTTTTAAGCCATCAAGAAAATGTCACAAAATTACTTTCATAACTACTTCACTCCAAACTCTTCTACCCATAGCTTTGGAACTCGTCAGGCCACCAGGGGTGATCTATTCCTTTCTCTAGAAAGAAGCACCATCTATGGACTCAAAACAGTTCAGTATTTTGGCTCTAATAGTAACGGCAAATTATTAAAATCCGTGACCAAATTCGGGGGACTTTTTTGGTTTGACACTTGTTTTGACATCAGAACACCTAGAAGATTGTAATAAAATTGGGGTTTCCTCTTAAAAATTCCAGGAACACCTCCACAGCGGCGCTAATAGCTAGGCTGCGGCTCTTATAGTGTCAAATCCTTAATTCAACGCCATTATAGCAAAAAGATAAACAAATTATGTAATTTAGTATGTAATAGATCCTAAGGAAGCTATTTAGCACATCAGAGAGGGGATAAAACCAGTCTTAATGGCATTTAACAGAGCAAAAATACATTTGCTCCTCTGCAGAGGCGAAAATATTGAATTTTGTACATTCTTGCTGCTAGTAATTTTCTTATTTAGTCACGGAGTCATCAGGGAGTCCCAGACAATGGATTTTCTTATCATTGAGGTTTTTCATGACAATTATTAACTGCTGGCTTTGCATTGTGCGATATTTGGAGTGAAATACCTCAAAATTGGCCTGCTTTTCCTTGTCTCCACTCAATCAATAATCTTCCTTCTCTTTATCTTAACTTCATTTGGTATCTGTTCATTCGTTTCAGTTTTATTATGGTAATTTCTTATCAATCACTAATGCAATCATCAACAACTAATTCATTTTCTTTTGGAGCTATATTCTTAGCGATGTTGATAGAGCCAACCCCGTCAGGCAGTATTTACCTAAATTCATAGATTTTTGAAAGGAACAGGTAATCTGTGACTCCTAGGATTAAAGACTGTAGTTAGCTAATCTTTCATAAACTTCTGGTTGGTGAATTCTTACTTGACTACTGGGAAGTACGCTCCAACACTGACGGATGTCACTGCTTCTCCATTGCTCATAATCTTCCTCGATAGTTGTCGCCAGTCATCTCGATCTTGTACCATGCTCCTCAACTCTAGATCTTTTCTTGCGTTGAGCCTTAGCTGGTGACAGTAGCTTTGTTCTATGGTAACCATATTCTGTTTATTATACAAGTTCAAATCATCATTTAGTACTCGGGGCAGTGTTTTTCTTGGATTGAGGTGTATCTTTGTTTTATCGGAGTAAAGTATAATATTATGGCTTAATTTGCAGGGATGTAATACTGCTTCTTCTGTGGATCTTCTGTCAGTGTTGCAGCGTACTTCCAATTAGTCAAGTAAGAATTTACCAACAAGAAGTTTATGAAAGATTAGCTAACTACAGTCTTTAATCCTAGAAGTCACAGATTACCTGTTCCTTTCAAAAATCTATGAATTTAGGTAAATGCTGCCTGACGGGGTTGGATATAGCTCCAAAAGAAAATGAATTAGTTGTTGATGATTGCATAAGTGATTGATAAGAAATTACCATAATAAAACTGAAACGAATGAACAGATACCAAATGAAGTTAAGATCAAGAGAAGGAAGATTATTGAATGATCAATCAACCCTGGAGACAAGGAAAAGCAGGCCAATTTTCAGTTATTATACTCCAAATATCGCACAATGCAAAGCAAGTAGTTAATAACTGTCATGAAAAATCTCAATGATAAGAAAATCCATTGTCTGGGACTCCCTTATGACTCCGTAACTATACGAGGAAAGTTCTAGCAGCAGGGATGTACAAATTTCAATCCTTTTGCCTCTGCGAAGGAGCAAATATATATATGTGCTCTGTTAAATGTCATTAAGACTGGTTTTATACCCTCTCTTATGTGCTAAATGGCTTCCTTAGCATGGCGTTGAATTAAGCATTTGACACTATAAGTGCCGCAGCATAGCTATTTGCGCCGCTGTGGAGGTGCTCCTGGAATTTTCAAGAGGGAACCCCAATTTTACTTCAATCTTCTATATGTTCTGATGTCAAAACAAGTGTCAAACCAAAGTCCCCGAATTTGGTCACGGATTTTTAATAATTTGCCCTTACAATGGTCTTCCACTTTTCATACGTGTTGCGTGTTGCTGGTTCTATGTCAATGTTTCGTTCTAAATTCAAAACCCATTTCAATCCTTTTGCCTCTGCGAAGGAGCAAATATATATATGTGCTCTGTTAAATGTCATTAACACTGGTTTTATACCCTCTCTTATGTGCTAAATGGCTTCCTTAGCATGGCGTTGAATTAAGCATTTGACACTATAAGAGCCGCAGCATAGCTATTTGCGCCGCTGTGGAGGTGTTCCTGGAATTTTCAAGAGGGAACCCCAATTTTATTTCAATCTTCTATATGTTCTGATGTCAAAACAAGTGTCAAACCAAAGTCCCCGAATTTGGTCACGGATTTTTAATAATTTGCCCTTACAATGGTCTTCCACTTTTCATACGTGTTGCGTGTTGCTGGTTCTATGTCAATGTTTCGTTCTAAATTCAAAACCCATTTCATTGACTCATACTGCGAATTTTGAAATTTGTTGAGGTTTATCTGGTTTATGTTTTATTTATAAGTTTTTAATTTCTTTGTTCTATGGGGGGCTCTCTTTCGATTAGTTTATCTACTTAGAGAGCTCCTCCTTAATCAGTTTATCCCATGTACAATCATGTAAAGTCATTCTCTTTGCCTTAGTATGTAGTTATGTAACCCTTTGATGGAATTAATTTTAGGATTGAATTTGTATTCAATTGTATTGTAAACGTCTAGAATTGTATGTAGGATGGATTGATAATCAACTGAAACTGAAACTGAAACAGATTCATGGAAAGTAGCTTGAATTACTCCGATTTTCAAAGATGGAGACAGGACTGAAAAATCTAATTATCGCTCCATATCAGTCTTCCCTGTCATCTCAAAGCTCTTTGAAAAACTTGTTTTCAACTAGCTGTACCAGTATATGACAGAAAATGATCTCTTTACATCTGACCAATCAGCTTTCTTGCGTTTACATTCTGCACTAACTTGTTTGCTTAAAATGAGCGACTGATACAACGGGCTTGATCTCGGTAAGCTCGTAGGAATAGCATTAGTGACCTGAAAAAGGCATTTGATAAAGTCGATCATGATGTTCGCTGTAAAAAGCTCGAGCTTTGTGGTGCTCAGCAGCGGGAGCTGTCGTGGTTTAGGTCTTACCTACCCAGCCGCAAACAATTCTGTAGGGTTAACGGTCTTGATTGGGATGCTGGAAAAATAGAAGTAGAAATTCCACAGTGTTCATGCCTAATGATAATAATGATAATAAAGAATGTGTTTAAAGTTGGCGTACAACTCTCGTAGCTGTGTAAAAGCTAATTAAAGCCAACTATCTATCATACATATCATAAAAAATGCTGCAATGTTCAGAAAGGATTTTAAAGAAAAGATGCTAAACAAAACCTAAACCAGAAATAAATGTTTTACACAATCTACAGTCACAATCTATTGTGTAGGTTCTTAATTCTTTTTAAAAGCAGTCAGTGATTGGGTTTCTCTAACACTGTGAGGTAATGTATGCCACAGATTTTGACCCAAATATCTCACAGTTTCTATGCTATAAGAAGATGTCTTGGCATTAGGAATGCCAAGAGTATTTTTATTTCGCAAGTAATATTGTACATCTCTTGCCTCAAAAATCTCACTCATGAAACTAGGATTCAGGCTCTTTTTGGTTTTGTATATTTCTATCATCAAGTACTGTAGATTGTGTTGGTGAATGGATACTGTATTATTCAATTTCAGCAAAGCTTCGTAAGCAGCGTGACTGTTTTTATTCACAATTCTGAGTGCTATTTCTTGGATTTTATTCACTTTTGCATTGAGACCCCCGTCATGGAACATCCAAATTAACGGACAGTAGCTAAACTGAGATTTTATGAAACTATTCATTAGCAGACGCAGTTTATCAGGATTCATGAAAGCAGATACCCTAGCAAGGGCATGCAGTTTTTCAGTTTCAGTTTCAGTTTCATTTGATTTAAATTCCACTACATACAATTTATAGTCCTAAATATACGAACGAATAACTAACAGCAAAGATAATATTACAGAAAATTAATACAATAATACAGAAAATTGATACAATGATACAGAAAATTAATACAATATACAAATACAAAGAGGAGCTAAATAAATTGCATGCAGGGAATTATTTAAAGGAGGAGCTCTCTCAATAGGTAAACTAATCGAGGAGAGAGCCCCCCCCCCTGTCCTAAGATGTTAACATGAGATTTTGGATGAGTATATATAATTTTGGACTTTCTTTTCATATAGATTAATAGAAATTGAGCCAGTATTAAGGTAGCTTTGATTCATCGGTTTACACTGTTCAATAAGTAAACTTTCAGTTTTGCTTTGAACGATATTTTTGATGGAGCATTTCGGAGTTCCACTGGTAACATATTCCAAAGTTTAGCACCAAGATATCGAATTGACTTTAGACCATATTGAAGACTGTTTTTTCGAAACATATATAAATCACCTTGACTGGCCTGTCTTGAGGAATACTGATGAACAGATGAACTGAATAGGAAAAAGTCATGAAAGCAACTAGGTGAAGTTTTATTAACAAAATCAAAAACAAAAACTAAGAGTCGAAGTTCAAAAAGTTCAGAAAGTTTCAGAAGTTTAAGATCACTGAAGATTGGAAGAGAAGGAGACATGCGAGGCTGAAATGAGATAGCTCTGACAGCTTTTTTCTGCAATTTAAAAATTGGATCAATGTATGATGCATATGTTTGACCCCAAACAATTAGACCATACTGTAAGAAGGACAGAAACAAAGCATTGTACAAGCAAATTAAAACATCTAACGGAAGTAAGTTCCTAATTTTGAAAAACATTCCACAATTCCTAGCTAATTTTTTAGAAAGTTCATTAAGATGGTATTTCCAGTGTAGATGCTCATCCAGGAGAAGACCTAAGAACTTAACAAACTTAACTCTTTTAATATATTTCTTCCCTATTTTGATATTAGAATCAGAAGGAACATTGACAGATGAAGAATGAAAGATGATATAGTTTGTCTTATCAATATTTAAAGATAATTTATTAGCATCAAGCCATTTCTTAACTAATCTTAACTCTTTGTTGACAATTTTAGTCAAATTAGATAAATCGTTAAATTCATAGTAGATGTTTGTATCATCAGCAAAGAGATAAAAGGTAAGTTTCTTAGAGGCATTTGGTAAATCATTGATGTAGATTAGGAAAAGTAATGGACCCAGTACAGAACCTTGTGGTACACCACAAGTAATTGAAAGTAAATTAGAACTACTGCCATTAACAAAAACATATTGTTTGCGATCAGAAAGATATGATCTAAACCATTCAAGGGCACATCCACGAATACCATAGTGTTCCAATTTTGATAGCAAAATTCTATGATTAACTGTATCAAAAGCCTTTTGTAAATCAATGAAAATACCACAACCAAATCTTTTATTATCAAGTGTATTTCTGACAGCTTCTGTCAAACTCACAAGGGCATGGTCAATTGAATGGTTTTCTTGAAATCCAAATTGTAAAGAATAAAGAACTTTATGAATTTCAAGGAATTTATACAGTCGCCTGTACATTAGCTTCTCAAATATCTTGCTGAAGATGGGTAAAAGAGAAATTGACCTATAGTTTGAAGGCAACTCAGGATTTCCTTTTTTAAATAGGGAAATCACCTTGGCAATTTTAAGTTTATCAGGGAAAATACCCGATTGGAAAGATTGGTTCACAAGAAGAGCAAGAAGAGGGGAAACAGAGTATCCAATAATTTTAAGTAATTTAATAGGTATACTATTAGGACCTACAGATTTGGAAGGATTTAGAATATTGATAAGGTCATTAACTTCTATCAAAGTAACTGGGGTAAGGAATAGTGAATCAGAAGTTCTATTTGATAAATAGTCAAGTGGAGATTTTGGAGTCATTGGGATTGCCTTTGTTATGCCATCAGCAACATTGACATAAAAATCATTAAAAATATTTGATATTTCAGAAGGATCTGATGTTACATTCCCATCTTTGCCTTTGATTTTGTCAATTGAAGAAGAAGTGGAGGACTTATGAGAAATTATTGTCTTGATACCTGACCACAATTTTTTCATATTTTGACTGTTGGTTGTAAAATAATCATGAAAATACCTTGCTTTACTTTCTTTTAATTCATTGGACACACGATTTCTAAACTTCTTATACAACTTGAGGTTATCAGGAGTCTGCTGTTTCTTTAATTTATGCAAAATTCTATCTCGGATCCTTATCATCTTCAGTATTCTATTATTTACCCATGGTTTTTCTTTCAGTTTCATTTCCTTTCTACTCCGCCTTTTGATTGGAGCGTGCTTATTTGTCAAAGTATTAAGATCTTTCAAAAACCTATCAAACTTATTGTTCACATCTAAGTCACTGTGTTCTAGATAAGTAAAATCAATCTGATTGAAGTCATAAAGAAATGCGTCTTCTTTAAATCTGGAGTAATCATATTTGAATGATTCAGACTTATTATGACTAAGATGAGCATTTTTCAAAATCAAAAACTGGGGAAAATGGTCAGTAATTTGCATCATAATATTTCCACTCGTTATATTAGCGTTGGTAGCATTAGTGTATATGTTATCGTATATATATGTTTTTGGCTGGATTTTTGCGTAAATTTGAGACGTGACTTTTGAAATTCAAATTTTCATCTATTGTCACCCCTAGCAACTTTTCTTCAAAGCTTTCTTTAGCAATAGCCTCACTCCGACTGTGATCTTGATATCATCTTGGCTTGTCAAAAAAGTTAGAAGATGGCACTTCCTTCAGTAAATTTCAAAAGTCTTCAGGAGACCATTTTGATAAAACAAGAACATCAGTTCTAACCGTTCCAAAACCCTATCTAAATGACAGTCAGCTGCAAAGATAGTTGTATCATCACCAAATTTACATACTGCCGCATCAATAGACCTTTTCAAAGAGGTCTGGGACGGCGCGCTACTTTTCTGGAAGATGGCGGATAAGCTGCGAAGGGGAATCCCCTTCGCACTGCAAATGCTAAAATGCTGTTGCAGTGGTCGGCGTAATGCAACAAAAACCGAAATTAAGTCCAGCTAATGTGCACTCAAAGGACCAGAAATGCCAACAAAATGTTACAACATCGAACTAAAAAGTTAGTTATCAAATTAAAGTGATATTTTACAAGGACAAGTTTATTTCTTCGAGTTCGTTGAATTTGGATTGTATGATAATTAGTTGCCAATTTTAGATTTTTATTTATGAATAAATGGATCTTATCTATTGCCCTAACTAAAGATATACGAAGGTACTTTTGGTACAAATGTACAGGGGTTATATGGGCAAACATCTACTTCCTCTCCTAGGCCCTCTGAGCCTCGTAGCAAGGGAGACTTTGGCGGGAAAACATTCCTCATCAAATTTGTATTCGTCATTTCGTTCTCTGCTTCTTGGATCAAACAAAAAGAAAATTGTTTGCAGAAGCACTTGTCTTGTGGATTTTAGAACGAAAACAGAAAAAATGTAGTCTTTTCTTGATTGTACAATGTGGAAGAGATTCCAAGTCAAAGATTTGCTAAAGTTATAAGTATATTGCTTTGTTTGGAGGCAAAGTCTTGGTGACATGTTGGTTGCAAGCAGTTGTGCAGTTTGCAGTGTTGACTTTTCAGTCGGAGCAAAAGTTTTTACAAGTTATACGTAAATGGAAATCTTGTGCAAGTTAAGCTGTCTGGAGCAGGTAAGTGGCCTTTTTTTCGCGTGCATACAGAAATGCTTTATTTCAAACCACTCCAAACTTTGTTAGGCGTACCCTATGTGAACAAATTAAAAGATCGAAGAAACCTTTCATTAGCTGAATTGATTTGGAAAGGCCTGGTTGGTAACTTAACACTGGAAAGAAGAAATGTGAATCATTGTTTGCTACTTTCTCGATACATACGACTGCTCGTATTCCTGCAGTTATCTGGGGATAAGCCCAACTCATCGCAAACAGAATTCTAAATTTATCTAGATTTACCTGACCGAGTCTGAGGGCATCACGAAATCCAAACTTCGCTGAAACAACTCGAAGGTATAAACGTCTCCTCCTAGTAAAATGTGCTAAACATTGCGGTCATGTGATAAGCAAGTATTTGTTTTCATGCTGAAGCCCCTCTGGTCTTTCATGAACCATATAACTAGAGTTAAATATTTTGTTCACAAATTTCCTCACTGCAACTCCAGTTCAGCATCGCGGAGAAGATTCCCGTGTTTCCGCCATCTTCCAGAAAAGTAGCGCGCCGTCCCAGACCTCTTTGAAAAGGTCTATTACCGAAAAAATAAAGGATTGATGTAAATATTGAAAAGAAGAGGTCCAAGAACTACTTGCGGTACACCTGCAAAGGTCACTCGCCAAGTGCTGAATGAACCATTTACTTTGACCCTCTTTTTCCTACCAGTCACATAACTATAAATCATCAGCAAAGCATCCTTGCAAAATCCATAAGCACTTAGTTTCGTAATTAGCAGCTCATGGTCTATGCAATCAAACGCTTTTGAAAGATCCATTAGCAAAGCTCCAACGACTCCCTTTTTTGTCTAGAGAATTCTTACAGGTATCCATTAATCTCAATAGCACATGCTGTGTGTGGAAACCTTTCCGAAAACCACACAAGTAGAGAACCAAAAATCTATCCGCATAGCCAATCATCAGGGCATACAGAAGTCTCTCAAAGACCTTTGAAAATGTGGACAAAACTGTGATAGGACGATAGTTCCGCTTTTTTGGGGCTTCATCATTTTTAAATAGCGACCTTACGTCTCCTAATTTGAGATCTTCGGGAAACGTTTTCTGGAATAACGAATTGTTAAAAGTTTCTACTAAGAATGGCGCAAACATGTCTCGATTTTCTTTTAGTATCCGTGCAGGAATACTTTAAACTGTGGACGCCATTTTTGGGTTCATATTCGATAATTCATCAATGACTGCCTTCATTGTAACTGGCTGGAAGTCAAAGAATGAGCCTTGTTTTACCTTGTCCTAAAGAATTCAAAGAATGAGCCTTGTTTTACCTTATCCTTAACACCTTATCCTTTTATTTACCTTATGAGTTGGCCCTCTTCTCTTCCTCATGTATATCAATGATCTTCCTCAGGCTGTACAAGGTTCATCAGTGACTTGTATGCTGATGATACCAGTCTTTGTCATCAGTCTCGCAATTTGACTCAACTAAATGAAGCTATGAATAACAATCTCAGGGAAATGGAGACTTGACAGCAATGCAATAAGCTTTCATTGAATGTGGCAAAAACTCACTCAATGCTCATAACCACCAAGCTGAAACACAATTCTCTAAAAAACCGATGTGAAGCCTTGGAACTGAAAATACCCGACATAGAACTCGAAGTAGTTCAAAAGGCAAAGTACCTTAGATTGCAAATCAAATGCTCTTTGTATTGGAATAGAGCAAATTAAGGCAGTTTCTACCAAGGCCTCCAGGGTGATTGGCTCTTTGAGATATGCTAAATCCTTCCTGCCTATGGCAAGTTTGAAAACTCTTTACACCGGCATTGTTGAATCCCACTTTCGATACTGTTGTTCTGTCTACGGTTGCTCTACAGAAATCAACCAGTTGTATAAGCTCCAAACTCGTGCTGCTAGAATCATTACAAATAGCAGATTTGATACCCCTAGCAGATTGCTTATTGTGGCACTTATTGTATCTATCTATCTGTTCTTTTATGGGCTGGAAGACCATGAAAGTACTCATTGGAAATGAATCTAAAACAATGGTTTTCAAATCGATCAATGATTTGGCTCCACAATAAATATGTAACCTCTTCGTCAAAAACTCAGTGTGCTCATCCCACAATCTGCGGAACACTTAGCCTGACTCAAGGTTGGGAAAGAAAATTCAGCAAATGGGCAAAACGCTTTTCTTTCCTGGGAGCAGATCTATGGAATAGCCTTCCTTCTGAGTCTAAAACGGCATCCTCCCTGAAAGGTTTTAAGAAATCAATGATGGGTTAAATTTTTCTTTCTATTGTATATATCGTATAACTGTAAATAGGCTTCTAAATTATCGTTTTTAAAATTCTAGTGACGTCCTATTTTGAATAGTATGTTTTGATAAAGTTTTTATCAGAGGGCACCTTAAAACGGCTTCTGCTGAAGGGCTACCCTCCTTAAAAGATTCAAAGATGAAATACGAAAATAAATATATATGACAAAATACCGTAACTACATCTAACCATAAGGTCTCTCTCTCTCTCTCTCTCTCTCTCTCTCTCTCTCTCTATCTATCTATCTATCTATCTATCTATCTATCTATCTATCTATCTATCTATCTATCTATCTATCTATCTATCTGTCTATCTGTCAATCTGTCTATCTGTCTATCTGTCTGTCTGTCTGTCTGTCTATCTCTCTCTCTCTCTCTTGCCTTGTCCGATTCTTTTTGATGAAATTCATTGTTGCTCTTTATGATATAAATCTTTCAACGCAAAAAACTTTTACATAACCTACAGAAGGTGGAAGTACTTCTAAAATTTCTTCGAGTAAGCTACTAACACTAACCTGAAATTGATTGCAGGTAAAGTGGATCCTATTTTGTGAAATTTGTAAGAATATTCAGGTACAGCATAACATTTGTCACCATCGTACAGCATAGGTAGACCATCACGTTGATTTGAAACTGTAAACGAAGAATATAAATATGGAGTACCGAAATGCGCCGTGCTGAAAAATAAATTGATCCCAGCCTACTTTGTACTGAAGCAACTTAAAAAGCAACAACAAAAAAGAACTAGCAATACTAATAGTGATGAACATATTGTTCAATCATCAGAATATGCAGGGTTAGTCAAAAAGGGTCTGGTGTTTGAAAGGCGAAGGCTTCCTGAATGTTTGCGAAGCCATGATGTTTGCAGTATCTGACTGAATAGCTAACATGTTCAATTATTCTTGGAATTTTTCCTGGCTGAAATCGATTACTCCGCTTAGGTCATGCAAAGGACTTTCTGAAAAAAATCTCTTCGAGAAACTTAAAACATCATGCTAAAATCACAAGCAAGCTTCCCTAATATGTTTATCTCACAGCAAAGACTTAGGCACACCCTAGCACGTGCTATACTCTTGGGTGAATGAGAAAGTCTTCCTCTAGTATAAATAACTTATTCAGGAGGATTCAATGATCCCAAGAGGACAAAATACATCAACACTCGCAAGTGTCATTATTGCTAGGAAGGAGAACAAAGGCGACTTTTTTTCATTGTTTACACTGGTTTTTGGAGGTTTTGAAAGGAAATTGCTGCGGAAAATGTTCTATTTTGACGGGAAGGAATGGCCGAGAAAGCCGGGTAAATTACTGAACGTAATTGGACATATCAGGAAAAAGAAAAAAGTTTTCAATTTTGATATTCAGGGAGCAGCACTTTTCAAGCGCCGTGCATTTTTATTGACTCGCCGGAAATTTTGCTTCTGGGCTATTAAGGTTAACAAAGACATAAGAATGCGTTTGCCACAGTTAAAGCAGCAAAGACCTTTGGGACTGAAAAATCTCTAGTTACTGTCAGCAACTAGCTTTGCCTTTTATCAAAACTCAATTGCTGTCTAATTCAATGTAACCATTGAAACAAGTCAATTCCCGATGCATGGAAAGTGGCCAGAGTTACTCAAATTCTTAAAGATGGAGAAAAGACTGACAAGTCTAATTTTAGACCAATGTCAATCTTACCAGTCATCTCAAGGCTCTTAGAAAAACTTACGACCAACCAAAACAACATATGGACATAAATGGTCAGTTTTCCAATGACCATTTAGGCTTTTGCCCCTTCGGTCAACAGTAGCTTGTTTGCTTAAAAAACTGATGATTGGTACAATGAGTTGGACCTTGGTAAGCTAGTCATCATTGACCTTAAAAGACATTTGATACTGTTGATCATAAAACTTCATGCAAAAACTCGATCTTTATGGCGTTCAACAACGTGAGCTTTCCTTGTTCACATGCTATCTTACCAACCGTAAACAGTTCTGCCTGGTCAGTGGCATTAATTCAGAGACTGGGATAATAGCGGTTGATGTTCCTGAAGGCTCGTGTCTCGATTCTTTACTTTTCATGATTGATATCAATGACCTCCCATTAGCTGTCCGAAATTCCACTGTGTCCAAGTATGCCGACGATACCAGTCTATGCTACCTGTCCAATAATTCGATTCAGCTGAGTGAGGCTTTTAACAACGATTTTAACTTTCTTCACAGGTTGCAAAACCTCATGCCATGCTTGTATGCAGGCCATCTTTGAAGGCTTGCAGGGCAATTGGCTGTTAAAGCATGCCGAATCATCTAGGCCAAAAGAATCTTCTCTCTACAAGAAAATTGCCGAAAGAAAGCTCTCTACGCAGGAATTTTGGAGCCCACTCTCGGTATCGTTGCTCTATTTGGGCTGCGCACAGGCTCAAATGAAATCAATCAGTTGCAAAAACTTTAGAAACGTGCTACAAGAATTGTCACAAACAGCAGCTATGATGTCCCAACCACAACACTTATTGAAGGGATCGGCTGGAAAACGATTCAGAAACTCATTTAAAATGTCCCGAATGTCCTTCATGTATGCATCTTGTAATAGCCTGAAATTCTCTTTCTCATTGGCACCTACTCACTACACATACTCACCACGCTCATTACCTTGAGCCGATAACCTCTATAAATTCAAACATGGCTTTTCTGCTCTCAAAATGTCCATCTGTATCTTTATGTACCCTAGTCCCCTAAGTAACCTGTGTGCCTTGAGACTTTTGTGCTTTCTACGTGTTCATCCGTGTTTTGGTGTAACCATATCCCTTATGTACCTTCTGTACCTAGAGACTTTTGTCATTTGCGGATGTTCATCTGTATCTTAGTGTACCTTTGTCCCCTATGTACCTTATGTACTGTGAGACTTTTGTCCTTTGCGGATTTGCATCTGTATTTTGGTGTACCCTCGTCCCTTGTGTACCTTATGTACCTTGAGACGTTTGTCATTTGCGGATGTGCATCTGTATCTTAATGTATCCTCGTCCCTTGTGTACCTTGTGTTCCTTCAGACTTTTGTCCTATGCCGATATGCATCTGTATCTTGGTGTACCCTCGTCGCTTATGTACCTTAAGTACCTTGAGACTTTTGTCCTTTGCGGATGTGCATCTGTATCTTGGTGTACCCTCGTCCCTTAAGTACTTTATGTACCTTGAGGCTTTTGTCCATTCCGTATGTGCATCTGTATCTTGGTGTACCCTCGTCCCTTATGTACCTTAAGTACCTTGAGGCTTTTGTCCTTTGCGGATGTGCATCTGAATCTAGCTTTGTATGCTGCTGCTGCTCTTGCTATTGTTGTCAAGCTGAGAGAAAGACGTGTTTTCACTGCTCTCGGACTTTCTATTAATCTTGGCTCAAATATGGCAAATGATATTGTAAACACTGAACGAGAGTTATCAAATAAAGTTCTTGAAATATTGGAAAGAGTTAAGAAGAAGGGGAAAGGCCAGTATTTTGAAAACATCGCTCTGGAATGTGCAAGCAAATATGACTGGAATAGGCCTAAGGTACTCGAAGAACTCAAAACAGCCGTCAAATCAAATTGCATAAAAGAGGTACCTTTCAATGGAAAAATATCCTATAGGAAAGTAGATACCCAAGGAAAGAATGTTTGTATACGTGATGAAATTGCTGCTGCTCATACTGATGCTCATACTGATGCACAAGATAAAGATAAAACACCAAGTGTCGAACCTGAACCTGCCCCCTCGACCTCATGCCTGACCGACATGCTCTACAACGAATTCCAAGATTTCAAGCGACACGTACTTGATGAAACAGCTTCTATCAAGTATCCGCCGAAAAAAGAGACTGAGGACACGGCAAAAAGCTATGAGAAAGCCCTGTTTAAGAGCCAAGAGATGCGAATGATATCAGTTGAAAAACAAATGGAGCAAAAACAAAGCATTATCGATAAGCTCCTACATATAATAGATACACATCAGCAAAATCAAGTCAAAACAACATCCATTGAGAGTCCACAAAGCTGTAATACTACAAAGGAAAACAAAAATGCAGATGATAAACTGAAAACAAAAGCCAAACAACCACAGGAAAAGAAAAGGATTGGAAATCCTTCAGGAGAAACTACAGAATCCTTGCCTGATAAGAATGAAAAAAGTGGAGGACCTATTGAGAAGAAAAAGGGAAAACAACAAGAAGAGAAAGAAGTCTCACAAGAAAATAGAGAGCCAACCAATGCCAATGATGAGGAAATTAAAGAATCCAGTGATGATAAAAAGGGAAGACAGAATGTAAAGAAAAGAGTTTTTGTGATTGGTGGTTCAATCACAAATGGAATGAATGACCGAGGACTGTCTACAAAACACAATGTTAACGTACGAAATCAGCCAGGTGCAACAACAGAAGACATGGCAGATCATATAAAGCCAATCTTGCGAAAAAGCCCTGACTTGATAATTCTTCATTGTGGAACAAATGACTTGGCAAATGAAGTTGACACCATTGGCCAAATTAAACAAGATTGGAAAGCAAGCAAAGACAATGTCCCCAACAAAAGAAATTGTATTCTGCAGTTTGACAACAAGGAAAGATCATGATGGCCTACTTCAAAAGGTGTCTACACTAAGTGAAAGATTCCTGCAGATATCACCAGTGGAAGGTAATTGACAACAACAATTTAGATGCACCATGCCTTAGTTCTAAAAAAACTGCACCTGAGCAAGAAAGGTGTTTCCTATTTAGCCTACAACTTCCTAGCTTTCATTAATGGTAATTGAATTGCAAATTGCCCAACACAAATTGAAATACAACAGGAAACTTGTAACTTAGATATAGATAGCAGTAGTCATTTTGGTGAACAAACTGATCTAAGTGAAACTATTTGTCTATTTGAAAACATGAAAAAGCTTCGACTAAAACATCCTAAAAATGTTATTGTTGCTTACTTGAATATCAACTCAATCGGAAATAAATTTACAAATTTTTCACAAATGATTAACAAAAATGTTGATGTTTTATATATAGCAGAGACAAAATTGGAAGAGACCTTTCCTAAGCAACAATTCGTCTTAGAAGGTTACAAAGAACCTTACAGACGTTACATCAAACTCAGGAGGGATCCTTGTTTACGTAAATGAACAGCTTCGATAAAAGATTGTAACCAGCCTCTCTATACCAGGTGATATTCAAACAATCCCCATTGAGATTAACCTAAGAAACAAACAATGGCTACTTCTTCCCATATATAGACCTCCTGCCCAGAATGAGGCTTATTTCATTGAAAAAACTACAAACATTGTATGATTGTGCCTCTGTCACATACAAACATTCACTAATTTTTGGTGACTTTAATATGGATCAGAGTAGCACTACACTTAGCTCGTTTGTTGAAAATAATGGTTTATACAGCATGATAAAGACACCAACGTGCTTCATGTCTGGCACCAACCCAAGATTCATTGACCTTATGTTGACAAACATGAAACATAGCTTTTTTCGAACCCAAACATTTGAGACAGGGTTTAGCGACTGCCACCATATGCTATACACCATTCTCAAAACACAATACACAAGGCTTCCACCAAAGAAAATTAGATATAGGGACTATAAAAGATTCTCTGATGATGCATTCTTGTCTGATCTGTCATGCACTTTAACAAAAACAAATCCAAAGAACCTAAATGAATTTGGTACCATGTTTGCATCAACATTGGATAAGCATGCCCCTCATAAATTAGTTAGAGTCAGGGGTAACAACAAACCACACTTAAATAAAACACTGCGAAAAGCAATGATGCAGAGAACTAGGTTAAAAAATATTGCCAATGAGACAGGACATGAGGATGATTTGAAAAGATTTCGAAAACAACGTAATCTCGTAGTAAAGTTGAATAGGGATGCTAAGAGAAATTTCTACGACAACATAAACCCAACTAAAGCAGGAAAAGAGAAGGTGTTCTGGAAAACGTTTAAACCATTGCTTTCAAGCTCCCGAGCGAATAATAAGATAATATTGGTTGAGGGGGAAGAGATAATATCAGACGATAAGCATACAGCAGAATGTTTTAATTCTTAGTTCGCTAATATCGTAGATACGTTAAATATTCCCCCGGATGTCATAGCCAACGATTATGAACCAATCAATGACCCAGTCTTAAATGCAATTAATAAATATGCAAACCACCCGAGCATATTACGTATCAAAGAAAGATTTAGATCATGGGAAACTTTTGAGTTTTCAAAGGTTGACCATACGCTTGCGTAGAGCGAGATAATGCATCTTGATAAGACAACAAAAACAAGTGGTCATGTTCCGGTAGACATGCTGAAACTCTCTGCAAATCTTTGCCATAAAGAAACACATTTCATATCAACAAGGCGATCAATGACTGCAACTTTCCAAGTGATCTTGAAGTAGCAGATGTTTCGCCTATCTTCAAAACTGATGACTCTGCTATTAAAAAGAACTATCGCCCAATTAGTGTATTGCCATGTATCTCGAAGATATTCGAGAGAGTGCTAAATACTCAAATGGTGCGATTTATGAAGGAAAGGCTCTCAGATCTGATCTGTGGCTTCAGAGAAAAATACAGCACGCAACATGCCCTCATAAGACTCATAGAGGCTTGTCGAAATTGCCTCGATAATAAGGGGGTCGTGGGAATGGTTCTAATGGATCTGTCCAAAGCATACGACTGTCTTCCTCATGACCTTCTTATTGCAAAACTGGCAGCCTATGGATTTGGTAGTGACAGCCTACATTTGATCTATAGCTACTTAACTGGCAGAAAACAAAGGGTAAAGATTGGTTCAACCTTCAGTAACTGGCTTGACATCACATCAGGTGTTCCACAGGGCTCTATTTTGGGGCCACTGCTTTTCAACATCTTTATAAATGACCTTGTTTTCTTCATAGAAGAGTCTAAAATATGCAACTTTGCGGACGATAATACCATCTTTGCCTCCGGACAAAATATAGAACAACTAGCTGTATCTTTAGAACTTGACCTAGCGCACACTCTTGAATGGTTTGATTCTAACCGTATGGTAGCAAACCCCGAAAAATTTCAGGTAATGTTTCTAAGCCTGAATATAAACCATAAGTTGGGTATTGAAATTGATGATCTGGTCATCAAGCCTACAAACTCCGTTAAACTTTTGGGAATCAGAATTGACTCTAAACTGAAATTCACTGACCATGCGAAATCAATTTGCACTAAGGCCAACAAAAAGGTTGGAGCATTCTCGAGAGTTGTTAAATACCTTGATGGTCAAAAAGAAAAGCTACTATATAATGCATTCATAATGTCAACTTTTAACTATTGTCCCCTTATTTGGATGTTCTGCGGGAAAAGGTCAAACAAGGAAGTTAATATGGTCCATAAACATGCGTTGAGGATTCTACATAACGACTACAATGATTCCTTTGAAGAACTTCTTGAGAGAAGCAAAGAAATACCAATCCACGTAAAGCATCTCCAGTTCCTCTTGATCGAAGTTTACAAGTCCCTCAACTGCCAAAATCCTATGTTTATGTGGGATATGTTCAAAAGGAGAGAAACGATGTATGATCTCCGAGTAAAGGATCTCTTATAACTACCAAACACGAAAACAACCTCCTATGGGATTAACTCAATACTGTTCAGGGGGAGCATCCAGTGGAACTCCATACCTGATGTGATAACGAACAACCAGAGCATAGCTTCATTCAAGAAAATGATCAAAACGTGGAATGGGGAAAAATGTAATTGTACCATATATAAATAGTTTTAGAGATTTAGTTTGTATTTAAATAGTTGGATTTAATTAGTTACTCTTCTCTTTAGAGAATACTATTTATATTATCACACCAACTGTGAATAAATTCATTATCATTATTATTATGAATTGAAAATTTAGCTTTGATTTCAGGTAATTTTCAGCTACTAGCTGAGTCACTACCAGAGACTTAGGGCTAGCAACTATGTCATGACAGTCATTCTGGAAATTTGACCAAGTGTTATAATGTTTTGATGGTTCCAAAAATCGATAACTACATTGAAAGAAATTTCCTCAGGAGATGGGCTGTCGATTTTAGTGCAATATTTTGAACTTCACAGATGTTTGATTTTCCCGGGATTTGATCAACAAAGTCACTGGATCCTTTCTTTAACATTCCTAATGCTCCAACTACAATCGGCAATGTAATTGTTCTTGTTCTTCTTATTTGTTATTATCATTATCATCATTATTATTATTATTATTATTATTATTATTATTACCATTATCATTATCATTATTATTATCACTATTATTATTATTTTTATTATTATTATCTTCTGTACGCTCGTCCCTTATGTACCTTAAGTACCTTGAGACTTTTGTCCTTTGCGGATGTGCATCTGTATCTTGGTGTACCCTCGTCCCTTATGTACCTTATGTACCTTGAGACTTTTTCCTTTGCAGATGTTCATCTATATCTTGGTGTACCCTCGTCCCTTATGTACCTTTTGTATCTTGAGACATTTGCGTGCAGCAAATGTCCATCTGCACCTTGGTGTACCATGGTCCCTCATGTCCCTGATGAACCTTTGCAGATGTACATCTGCACTAGGTAGGGATTTAGCAGATAAAATTCAACTTGCTGCTAACCCCCTTCTATCAGGCGAATATGAAATTAACAAAGATAAGGCCAAGTTCCACTTCAAGACAATTGAGATAAATGATATCAGGGATGCATTTGCCAAGGTTAAAACAACAAAGAGCTTTGGGATTGACATGATCTCTAGCTACTTTATGAAGCTTGCTTTACCATATATCGAAAACTCTTTGGCTTTCTTATTTAACACATCCATTGAAACTAGCCAGTTCCCAGACTCATGGAAAGTAGCTAGAATTACTCAGATTCTCAACAATGGACATAGGACTGAAAAATCTATTTATCGCCCCATATTAGTCTTGCCCGTCATATCTCAAAGCTCTTTGAAAAACTTGTTTTCAACCAGTTGTACCTGTATATGAATGAAAATGGTCTCTTTACATCTGACCAATCAGGTTTCTAGCGCCTACATTCCACCCTAACTTGTTTGCTTAAAATGAGCGACGACTGGTAAAACGGGCTTGATCTCGGTAAGCTCGTGGGATTAGTATTTATTGACCTGAAAAAGGCATTTGATACGGTCGACCATGATATTCTCTGTAAAAAGCTCGAACTTTATGGCGTTCAGCAGCGAGAGCTGTCTTGGTTAGGTCTTACCTATCCAACCGGAAAAAATTCTGTAGGGTAAACGGTGTTGATTCAGATGTCGGGGATTTAGAAGTTGGAGTCCCACAGGGCTCATGCCTTGGCCCTTTTCTCTACCTCATCTATTTCAATGATCTTCCTCAGGCTGTACAAGCTTCCTCTGGGACTATGTATGCTGATGATACCAGTCTTTGTCATCAGTCTCACGATTTGACTCAGCTGAATGAGGCTATTAATAGCGATCTGAGGAAACTGGAGACTTGGCTGCAAGGCAATAAGCTTTCATTGAATGTGGCAAAAACTCATTCAATGCTCATATCCACCAAGCAGAAACACAACTCTCTCAAAAGTCGAAGTGAAGCCTTGGAACTAAAAATACGCGACAATGAACTCGCAGTAGTTCAAACGACAAAGTACCTTGGACTGAAAATCGATTGCTCTTTAGACTGGAAAAGATCGAATTAAGGCAGTTTCTATGAAGGTCTCCTGGGCGATCGGCTTTTTGAGACACGCTAAATCCTTTCTGCCTATGGCTAGCTTGAAAACTGTTGTGACCACGCAGGTCCAAAACTCTCGACTACAAGGGTAAGTTAAACGCGCACCATGAATTTGTACCAAACACCCCCAACACAAGAAAACACAGCAGAAATAACGACTGGTCTTGACAGTAACGAGGTAAATTCAGCACGGTTTGCTACAATAAACAATAAACAAATCAATGATTAAGCTCACTAAATAGTGATAAGAAGCTCCCGAATTACAACAATAACACACACGAAGTATGGCCTAATGAAGTCCTAAACGAAATAAATAAACAACATGTAACGAGTGAGGAACAGCAGAAATAGTCAAATTTTTAAACTTACAAACTATTTGTCCTTGTAAATACTCAGTTTGGTGTCCATGTCTTGATGATCTTGTTGGCCTACACAGCCATCACAGCATTTTCTCTGAACTCTGTCTCGGCAACGATATACTTGATCTTGTTTCTTGACCTGCTTCAAACTCATGCCGTATTCAACAACAAAATATTCTAAGCACAGGCACAATAGCCACGGATGAATCAAAGTTCAAGATTCCCAGACACTAAAAAGTGTTCTTTTAATGCAAATAGAAAAATCAAAGTTTAAACGCAATAACAGTTCCCAGGGGGTATAGTTCACGAGTCAAAAGTTATAAAAAAACAGTCTTTGCACGATACATCCGGCCCCAAACATTTGGCCACCAGGACAATGTTTCTAAAATCCTTCCAAGAAGTGCAAATTATGGTCTTTTCTCCTCACTTTCTGCTGCTTCTAATAAGCAAAGCTTGTCTATTGGTCGCATGTATTCTGACGTCGCCGCTTTGATTCTTGCAGAGCGAACTAGTCCATCTCTGCCTTGTTTCACATCTAACACTCTTCCTAAAGGCCAAGCACCTCGAGGCTGTGATTTGTCAATCATAAGCACTATATCATTCTTTTGGAGGTCACGCTTCGGTTTAAGCCATTTTTGTCTCACTTGCAAACTTGGGAGATTTTATCCACCTTTTCCAAAACATATCTGCTAAGAATTGCACTTGTTTCTATCTTCTCCGGCTGTAACCATCTTTGTTAGAAAACAGTCCTGGTGGATAGCAATGATTGGATTTGAGCAGCAAAAGATGATTCGGTGTTAGGGCACTTGCATCTCTCTGGTCATCTGATACCTTTGTCAATGGACGGCTGTTTAGAATGGATTCTATCTCGCACATCAGAGTGTTTAAACTTTCATCATCTAAGATCTGCTCCTTCATAAGCGCATTCATCACCTTCCGAATTGATCGTATCATA
Source organism: Aurelia sp. 4 Dawson et al 2005 (assembly GCA_964019985.1). Lineage (NCBI taxonomy): Eukaryota > Metazoa > Cnidaria > Scyphozoa > Semaeostomeae > Ulmaridae > Aurelia > Aurelia sp. 4 Dawson et al 2005. The sequence goes on along the minus strand of OZ026504.1, from coordinate 9,752,874 downwards.
CGCTCCCAAACTCCTCCCATATGAGATGCCAAAGGAGGGTTAAATATCCAGTCTATTTCTTGCTGGAGTAGAAATCCGTGAATTCTGCTTTGGTTCCATTGCCGTATGGATTGTTTCAGCTCTCGTTTTCCACTTGTTAAGTTTGTGCCGTTGTCTGATCGAATCTCTTTGGGTTGTCCTCGGTGTGAAATGAATCTCCTCAAAGAGTTTATGAATGAGTCTGTATCCAAACATTGTGCAACCTCAATATGAACTGCTCGGACTGTAAGACAGGTCCAGATTATCCCATACCTTTTAACTCTGCTTCGTCCTCGTTTTGCTAAGAATGGTCCAAAATAATCGACTCCCACAAAAGTAAATGGAGGTTCACCAGCAGTGATTCGATCTTGAGGCAAGTCTGCCATTTTCTGAAGCATTGGCTGTTGCTGACGTCGCTTGCAATCGAAACATCGGCTTAATACCTTTCGTACTGCAACTCTAGCCTGAATGATCCAGTATCTTTCTCTGATAGGAGCCACGACATGCTCTTTACCTGAGTGTGCAGATAGGTGATGATAATGTCGCACTATCATGTCCACAGTATGATGATTCTTTGGCAGAATGGCTGGGTGCAAGGACAGACAAATTCAAATCTAGCTTCTATCCAAATTGTTTGTCCGAATGGAATAAGCTTGAGCCTGAATTGAGACTTGCACTGTCTGTTGCTGTTTTTAAGAAAAAGCTCTTATCGATAATCCGCCCCCCTGCAAAATCTGTGTTTGGAATTTACGACCCAAAAGGATTATCCTATCTTACCCAACTCAGGGTTGGTCTAAGCAAACTGAATTTCCACAAATTCAAGCATAATTTTAGGGATACAATAAACCCAATGTGCCCAACCAGCGATGGCATTGAGGATACGGAGCACTTTCTGTTGCTCTGCCCAACTTTTGATGCTCAACGTCGGGATCTTTTCGCTGGAATTGTTGAATTTATACGACCATTTAGGCAAATTACCGATCTTTCAAATGACTCTTTGACACAGCTTTTATTATATGGTGATCAAGACCTTTCTACTGAATTGAACAGAAATATACTTGAATTGACTTTGCGCTTCATCCACGATACTGGTCGCTTTGATTAAAATCATTTGCAAAGTCCGTACCAAGCAGCCACCAAGTCCTTTAAAGTAAATGTTCCTTTTATTTGTAATTCTGTTTCACATTAGATGCCAGGCAGTCTTACCATCTTTCAACTTCACGGAACGACTTGTTCTCGTGACTACATGTTATTTATCTAAAGCCCTGACCAGACATCTAATGTCAAACAGAAACTAGCACATTATCCATTAGGTCTTAAATCGTTGTGTAGCTGTTTGTCAGTTTAATGTTGCGTGTTTTCTTATTGGTCATGGGGTAGTCATTATCTTTTCGCACCCCATGGTATCGTCCCTGTAGTGTAGTATAGTAATTAGAAATTTTGTATGGTAGAAAGTAATATTGTTATTTGTAATATTCAATATCAATAAAAAAAAAGTATGATGATTCTTTGGCAGAATGGCTGGGTGCTTACTATCATTTATTTCTGCTGGCTGCTTATCATTTATTTATGTCTGAGTCGACCACCAACACAGAGTATATCATCAATAAGAATGGGGTCGAGTGCACGCAATGAGCTTTGTCTGGTTACAGACAATTTCGAGGATTTCAACACGTTGATTTCATCACTGTAATATTCTTCTTGTACACATGATATGATAGCTCGTTCCGCATGTCTGATTTCTTTCACAGTAATACTGCCTGCTGGGACTGAAACTGAAGATGCTTTGCGTCTTTGTGCCTGCAAGAGGAGCCAATTCTTAAAACGTAAGATCCAAGCCACTGCTTTCTTTAGTTTATGCCAACTAGAAAATTTCGAGAAAACAAACTCAGTCATACAATTCTCTTTCTTTGCCATAGCGCTCTGAGACTGCACTGACCTTTTCAACTCTATGTCATCTTCTTTGATCTCAACTATCGGCTCTTCGGGAATTAACCACTGGTCATCGCTTTGCCACAAGAAGTCAGGACCTTTAATCCATCTGGGTTCCGAAGTAAGATCTGTTGCAGAAAGTCCTCTTGAGGCATCATCTGCTGGATTCATCTTCTTTTCGACGTAGTTCCATTGAGATGGGTCTGAGTTGTCATGAATGATGGCAATTCTGTTGGCTACGAAGGTCTGGAAACGTTTGTTTCGATTGTTGATGTATTTCAGCACAGAAGTACTATCAGTCCAGAATATTGACTTGTCAATATGGATCTCTAGCTCCCTTTTGATCAATCTGTCCAACCTGACAGCTACAGTTGCGGCAGATAGTTCTAACCTTGGAATCGTCATTGGCTTCATTGGCGACAGTCTTGCTTTACCAAGGACGAATGAGCAGTGAACTTCTCCTCGGTTGTTGATTGACCTTAAAAACGACACTGCTCCAAATCCAGCCTCTGATGCATCTGCAAAATTATGAAGCTCAGTTTTCACGACGTCACCAAAATTTTCAGGTTTGAAGCATCTGTCTACTTCGAATTCTTTAAGTGTTTCCAACTTATCGAGCCACTGTCTCCAACTCTTGACTTCATTCTCCGGAATCGCATCATCCCATCGTATTCCTTCTCGGCACAACCTTTGCAAAATCAACTTAGCATTCAAGATGAATGGTGCAGCCATACCAAGAGGATCGTAAATAGAAGAAATCACACTAAGAATACTTCTTCTGGTGGCAGGCTTTTCTCTGACGCAGACGTTGTATTGAAATTTATCTCTTTCCACATTTCAATGTATCCCCAAAGCTCTTTCAACTGGCAATGTATCCTTTTGGTAATCAATGTTCTTTAACTCCTTTGAAAACTCTGATTCTGGTATTGCATCTATCACTTCACGCTTGTTGCTAATCCATTTGTTTAGATTGAAACCACCAAGGGACATGAGCTCTTTTAGCTTTCCATACATTCTTATCGCACCTTCACAACTTTTCACAGATTTCAACAAATCATCAACATAAAAATTTTGCTTGACAGTGTTAATGACATCAGATTCAAATTTCAATTTGTTGTCGTCTGCAGTTCTCTTTAATGCAAAGGCTGAACAGCTTGGGGACCACACCCCACCAAACAAGTGCACCATCATTTGAAGCTCTTCTGGCTCTTGAGTTAGGTCACCATTACTGAACCAAAGAAATCTCAACGCATCAACGTCCTTTGAATCCACACGTACCTGATGGAACATTGCTTCGATATCAGCGATGAGTGCAACTGTCTCCTGGCGGAATCTGATAAGCACACTAACAAGGGAATTGGTCAGGTCGGGGCCTTGTGGGACATTTTCATTCAATGATGTGCCATGGTACTTTTCTGCACAATCAAATACCACCCGTGTCTTGCCAGGCTTTTTTGGGTTTATGACGTTATGATGAGGCAAATACCACATTGTGCCACTACCACCATTGAGCTGAGACTTCGGAACTGTCTGGGCATATCCTCTGACTTTCAGATCATCGATGAATGCTTTGTACTTACTATGCAGGTCTGGATTTCTTGATATGTCAATCGGTGTTCTGCAATGCTGCGATTATTTGGAAGACATGGCGGAGAATTCCTCCAAGGTATTGCAAGATGATAGTGGCCATTTTTGAATTTGACTGTGTCTTCAAACACTGACAGGGCTTGTTTGTCTTCAGCTGACATCATTTTCTTGCCATCTGCAGAATCATCGAAGTCATGATTAAAATATTGCCTCAGCTGTTCACTCAAAGGATCATCAGAACATGCTGCATTTGAAAGAAAACACTGTTTGCCACTCTTTCCTGATCGACCAAGTGGGCCATTCAACGTCCAGTCGAACTTGGTTTTGACTGCATACGGTCCACCATTCTCTCCTCTGCGAACTTCTTCGGGTTCCAACGCTTCAGGAATATTGACACCAATAAGGATACTGACCCTCGCATCTTTGAGTTCTCTGGAAAGCTTAATATCTTGTAAGTGAGGCCAGCGTTCAACATCTTCTTGTTTTGCAATGGTATCTCGTGATATATTCAGCGTATTCATGGCAAATACTTGTGGAACTTCAACGAATACACTCCCTTCCAAATTTGATATTCTCAAGCTGGCCATTGTACTTGCACAGCTCTCTACTACATTGTTGACTGTTGTCAATGAAAGGCGACATCTCGTAGTTGCAACACCAATCTCATTAAGAAGGTCTTTAGTACAAAACGAAGCGGTAGAGCCATTGTCCAATAGTGCATATGTTGTTACTTCTTTCGTTCCACAATTACCTTTGACTTTTACTGGTACAACTGATAGGCTTTGATGACTGCATCCGGCCCCGGTATGACTCATCATTCCAACAAATGGCTTTCGTCCCTCCTGCTTGGCATTACTTCTTTGTTGTTGTTGGCCGCTTGATGATCCCGACTGTTCACTTTGCTTCTTTTCATAAGCCACGATTGCTTCATGTAGGGAAGTAAGGTGCTTTCGTTTCACATTACAGTCAGGAACTTTGCATGCTTTCCAGCGTTTACATCCAGCAGAAAAGTGATAAGATGAAAGGCAGTTGTCACACGACTTCTTTGAACGTACGATTTTGAATTGTTCATCGCCATTCTTTTTCTTGAACTCTTCACAATTTTCCAACTTATGTTCCTTGTCACACAGATGACATCTAATTTTTGTATCACTTCCTGTGCTCTTTGGATTTACTGCCTGAATGCTGAAATTCATGTTGTTCTGACTTGCTCCTCTGGTCCTTAATGTGTCCGCGTACTCCTTGCTGCACTTTCTTTGACTCCTACGTCCATAATTGCTCCAAACACCGAATCATTTTTCTCGATAGCTACATGACTCACCAACTTACGTACATCTTCAATGTTGGGTTCTCGATCTTCACTCCTGACTTCTTGGACTCTTGATTGCCACCTTGCTTTCACAAACCCAGGACAACGCTCAAAAATCTTTACTAATCTTTCCTCATTATTAACTTGGTTAAGTCTACCAGTAGCTTTCAACGTGATCTCAAAGTTCTGCAAGTCATCTGCTAATCCCAGTAATGCTTCACGATCATTGGCTTTGATTATTGGACCATTTGAGATTTTACTAATCCACGAATTCGTAACTTTATATTTGCTGCCGAATCTCTCTGCGAGCAACCTTTTGGCTTCAATGTAACCTTCTTCTGGATTCATAAGAATGCAGTTTTCAACTACTCCCTTTGCTTTTCCTGTGCAGTATTGAATAAGTAGCTGCAATCTCCTACCAGGGTCAGTTGTATCTTTCTCGACATTGTTTTCAAAGGATTTCATAAAGATGAAATAACGTAAGGGGTTACCATCAAATTGAATAAGTTCTGGCCTTGGTATCAACGTTGCAGCTGCTAAATTTTTCATTGTCTCCAGGTATTCAACACCATAATCTGAGGAATCATGTGATGCAAGTGATCTTGGTTGGGCATGAGATTTATCCGGGTATTGGGAAACCGGTTTTCCACCTGATCTTTCGGGGTGAGCATGTGATGGGTCCGGGTGAAAATGTAATCTGGCTGATTGGGAATATGATCTGTCCGGCTGAGCATGTGGTCTGTCCAGCTGAAAATGTGATCTGTCCGAACCTCTCCAGCGCTGGTCTTCTTCTTGCACATCAAGGGATTTGGGCAAAGCATGTGAACTGTCCGGCTGAGCATGTGATCTGCCCGGCTGAAAATGTGATCTGTCCGAACCTCTCCAGTGCTGGCCTTCTTCTTGCACATCAAAGGATTTGAGCAAAGCATTTGAACTGTCCGGCTGAGCATGCGATCTGTCCAGCTGAAAATTCAATTTGTCCGGATGTGAAACTGATCTGGCCAAATGAGAAAGCACTCTGTCTGGCTGTGAAAGCAATCTATCCGGATGCAAATCTGTTTTGGCTGAATGGGAAAGCAGTCTGTCCGAATGGAAATCTGTTCTGACCAAATGAGAAGGCACTCTTTCCGGCTGGGAAAGCAGTCTGTCCAGATATGAAACTGATCTGTCCGGATGCAAATCTGTTCTGGCTGAATGGGAAGGCACTCTGTCGGGCTAGGAAAGCAGTCTGTCCGGATATGAAACTGATCTGTCCGGATGCAAATCTGTTCTGGCTGAATGGGAAGGCACTCTGTCCGGCTGGGAAAGCAGTCTGTCCGGATGTGAAAACAATTTTTCCGGCTGGGAAGGCAATCTGTCCGGCTGGTAAAGCAATCTGTCTGGATGCAAATCTGTTCTGGCTGAATGGGAAGGCACTCTGTCCGGCGATGTATTGTTCTTGTCTTCTTCTTGGGCAGGGGAAATTGTTTTGAGAAGGGGGGTAAACAGGGGGAGCTGGCCTTAGGTCTTGGATAGGAAGGAGGTTTGGGAGTGGTATATGGGCTAGGATGATGTCTGGGTCCGAGACAAGGGGGACTGCTACGTGATCTTTCGAGCCAACTGAAATTCTGGACTTTATTTGTCTTGAGATTGCCTGTCTGAACACACGAGCTGCTCAACTCATTACATGCCTTCTCTTCTGCTTCCAGCTTTGTAATTTCCGTATGTAACTGCAGTTCTTCCTTCAGCTGGTTTAACTTCAATTCCTGATATGCAAGACTCTGCTTTCTTCCAAGTAATGACTCTTCAGCCACCAAAGATGCTCTGCGAGTTGCATTTTCCAGTCGTTTTTCATTCAAAATTGCTTTACAAGTATAACTTGATGCCCTAGAAGATTTGGAAACATTAGAAGAAAGGCTTGAATTTGAAGCAAATTGACTTATCGGGTCTTCCGGTGTTATACTCGGCAGATTTGATTTATCAGGAGGAATTCTCTCGTCTAGCTCCAAGCGCAACTTCACCCTTTCCCTTATGCTTAGCCATTTTGTCTCCAATTCACTAAAATACACAGCACACGCTTCAAGGTCAGCTTCATCATGCAATACGTCCTTGTACGAATAACAGGCCCTTCTGAAAACTTCAAACACGGCACAGAGGTTCTCTTCACAATCTTTCAACGAAGTCAAAGCAACTGATCTATCCTCTACCAATACACTAGAAATGTCATTCAACAATTTTGTCAAAGCACGTTTTGCATTTGCTCTCTCTTTCTTCAGACGAAGTCGATTCTCAATATCCACCAGTTCCCAATCAACGTCTCTTTGGCTTCTCCTTGTCTCCGCATGTGACCCTCCCAAGTTTTCACCCAAAACTGAGGGGTTTCCAATGTTCAACGCAGGATTTTCACCAAATGATTGGGGCTCATCTGATTCCATGTCACCAAAGCACGTACGACTAGTTTCAAACTGTTGTAACCATGCAGGTCCAAAACTCTCGGCTACAAGGGGTAGTTAAACGCGCACCATGAATTTGTACCAAGCACACCCAACACAAGAAAACACAGCAGAAATAGCGACTGGTCTTGACAGTAACGAGGTAAATTCAGCACGGTTTGCTACAATAAACAATAAACAAATCAATGATTAAGCTCAATAAATAGTGATAAGAAACTCCCGAATTACAACAATAACAAACACGAAGTATGGCCTAATGAAGTCCTAAACGAAATAAATAAACAACATGTAACGAGTGAGGAACAGCAGAAATAGTCAAATTTTAAAACTTACAAACTATTTGTCCTTGTAAATACTCAGTTTGGTGTTCATGTCTTAAAATTATCGTAACCTGTCACCTAATGTAGAACAGAATCGTTCGTATTTTGTTGTGTTGTAGGTAGATTAACTTGCTCGTCTTTATATATTGGCCATGGGGTAGTCATTGTCTTTCGCTCCCCATGGTGTCGTCCCTGTAGTGTTGTAAAGTAATTAGGGAAGTTTTGTAGAATGTAAGATTTGTTCTAAAATTTTTATATGAATAAAAAAAAATGTCTTGATGACCTCGTTGGCCTACACAGCCATCACAGCATTTTCTCTGAACTCCATCTCGGCAACGATAAACTTGACCTTGTTTCTTGACCTGCTTCAAACTCACGCCGTATTCAACAACAAAATATTCTAAGCACGGGCACAATAGCCACGGATGAATCAAAGTTCAAGATTCCCAGACACTAACAAGTGTTCTTTTAACGCAAATAGAAAAATCAAAGTTTAAATGCAATAACAGTTCCCAGGGGGTATAGTTCACGAGTCAAAAGTTATAAAAAACAATCTTTGCACGATACAAAAACTCTTTACACCGGTATTGTTGAGCCCCACTCTCAATACTGTCGTTCTGTCTGGGGTTGTGCTGGACCTACGGACATCAGCCAGCTGCAGAGGCTCCAAAATCGTGCTGCTAGAACCATTACAAATAGCGGTTTTGACACCGCTAGCAGACCACTTATTGTAGAGTTAGGCTGGAAGACCATTGAAGAACTCATTGGTACTGAGTCTAAAACAATGGTCTTCAAGTCGCTCAATGATCTGGCTCCACAATACCTGTGTAACCTGTTCACCAAAAACTCTGCTTGCTCCTCCCGCAACCTCCGGAACACTGAGCCTGATTTAAGGTTGCCAAAGAAAAATTCAGCAAATAGGCAAAAATGTTTTTCTTTCCTGGGAGCTAAGCTATGGAATAGCCCCCCTGCTGAGTCTAAAAACGGCATCCTCCCTGAATGGCTTTAAGAAATCAATAATGGGTTAACTTTTAATTTCTATTGTACAAATTGTTTGTCCAAAGTTTATGTCCTCACTCCTTTGTGGATTTCGAGAGGGCTATGGTACAGCGCATGCACTGCTACGTTTTGTGGAAGCCTGCAAGAAGACAATGGACAACAGGGGCGTCGCAGGGGCAGTCCTGACAGACCTTTCGAAGGCCTTTGATTGTCTAAATCATGAGCTATTAATTGCAAAATTGAATGCATATGGCTTCAGTAGATCTGCTTTGCTGTATATCCATAGCTATCTCACCGACAGGAAGCAGAGGGTGAAGGTCAATGGTTTATTCAGCACATGGACAGAAATCGTCCTAGAAGTACCACAAGGTTCGGTCTTTGGACCCCTTTTGTTTAACATATATCTGCATGACCTTTTTATGTTCATGGAGGAGACCGAAATCTGTAATTATGCAGACGACACAACTATTTATGCGTGTGGTCCTAGCATTGAAAATGTCATTATGCATTTAGAGAATGATGTCCTCAAGATAACTGAATGGTTTCCAAACAATGGCATGAAACTAAATGAAGACAAATACCACTTAATGATTTTTGGTGCAAAAAGGAGTAATGAAACAACAATCAAAATAGGAGAGGCCTGTGTGAAAGAAAGTACAGAGAAAACTCTTCTCGGTATAACGTTTGATCAATCACTTTTTTCAAGCAACATGTAAAGGCACTGTGTAAAAAGGCCAGCCAAAAACTCCATGCTCTTGCTCGAATATCACGATACACGGATACAGAAAAACTACAGCGTTTAATGAGGGCGTTCGTTTTTATGTCATTTCAGCTACTGTCCGCTTGTTTGGATGTTCTGTGAAAGAGCCTTGAATCACAGAATAAATCATATTAATGAAAGGGCATTACGCATTGCATATAAAGATTACGAGAATGATTTTGGTTTCCTCTTGGAACAATCTAAATCGGTGCCAATCCACGTAAGAAGTCTGCAGTTGCTCACGACCGAAATTTATAAAATAAAATGCGGTCTGAATCCACCATTCATGAACGATATTTTCATGCAACGAAATATTAGCTATAGTCTAAGGCATAGCGATGACGCTCAACTGCCAAAAGTACAAACAACGTCCTTTGGAGTTGAATCCATTGCCTACCTTGGAAATAAACTGTGGCAGAAATTACCACAAGAAATAAAACAATCAAACAGCCTTCATTTCATTTCATTTCATTTTAACTTTTTTATCCATGGTAATCCACTCAGAATAATATTGCTTTACAGGGAGCCATGCTAAAATAAAACCTAATAATAATTTAAATATACAATATAGCCCTATTTACAATAATCTAAGACAAAAAGGAAAGGAAAATGATTTGAGTCATAGTTTGGCTTTATAATTTCTTCGAAAAGAGGAGAAAGATGTGGACGCTTTGACAACACTATCTAGGTCACTCCAGACCTTAGCCCCTTTGTAAGCAAACGATTTCTGACCAGTTGATGTTCTCAATAATGGTAATCTAAGGTCAGTGTTAGAGTTCCTCTGCTGACGGTTAGTAGCTTCAGATATCTTTTGAAATATGTTTCGCAAGTAGTCTGGGGCGAGGACATTCAGAGATTTATTGACCATCTTACTCGTCTCAAAGTCGATCAATTCTTTAATGGTTAGCCAGCCGAGACTCCCTATCAAAGGCAGAGCTGATGCGTCATAGGGGCTGTTTGTGACAATCCTAGCAGCTCGATTTTGAAGTTTTTGCAACTTATCTAGGGCTGTTGCACTGCAGGATCCCCAAACAGGGCAGCAGTACCTAAAATAGGGCTCAACAAGACCTCTATACAGCATAATAAGGCTTTCCTTAGGTAGGTATCGCTTAGAATATTTCAGCATACCGATACATCTAGAAGCCTCTTTATTGTAGAGGACAAGTGAGTAGCCCATTTCAGTTGATCGTCAACCTGCAAACCTAGGTACTTGGTGTTGTTAACCATAGTGACCTCTTCGTTACCGATGTTAAAGTCAGGTCTGGAAGAACTAGGCAAATCTATTCTATGAAGTTTGCACCTGCTACCTATTACCATCCCTTGAGTCTTTACGACGTTAAGCGATAGCTTGTTGCCCTCAAGCCAACCTCGAAGGGCTTCAAGGTCAGCATTTATTGCAGTATTGATATCGTTCATAGAAGGAGAGGAGGAATAGACAGTGGTGTCGTCAGCATACATTGCCACATCAGCAGTCTTTAAACAGTAGGGGAGGTCATTCACGTAAACTAGAAAGAGAAGGGGCCTACGCAGGAGCCCTGGGGAACTCCACAATCAACCCCATCAGTTACAGATGAATGACCATTCACTCTACAAAACTGCTTCCTATTGAAAAGATACGACCGAAACCAGCTCAGTTCTTTACCCTTGACGCCATAGTAGTTCAGTTTGTTCAAAAGGATTTCATGATCCACAGTATCGAAAGCTTTTTTAAGATCGATAAAGACTGCAGCAGTATAATTCCCCTTGTCGATGTTTAAATACCAGTCATTAGTGCTTCTAAGTAGACACGTTAAGACTGAGTGTAGTTTCCTGAACGCTGACTGTAGGAGAAAGATGAGCTTATTCCGGTTAAGGTAGTCGTACAGCTGATCGAAGATTAGCTTCTCGAAAAGTCGAGAAATTACGGGGAGCACAGAAATGGGCTTATAGCTTGATTTGTTATCAGTGGCTCCATCTTTAAAAATAGGTGCTACCCTCGCAATTTTCCAACTGTCACGGAATCGCCCTAGAGAAAGAGATGCCTTACTATCTTCAAAAAACAAATTAGATGTTGGAATGGTGGAAAATGCAACTGTAGGCTCTGCAAAGTATATATCCCGAAAGTTGGGTTTCTAACAAGATAGATTTTTCTTTTTAACTCTGATTTATCCTGTAATATTTACTGATAGTTGTAAATAATGTATATTGTAAATAGTAGGCCTTAATTAGCTGTAATTTAGCTATTCTTTCGTTTTTAGCCTACTTTAAATAGATTTTTAATGATGATAATAATAATTTTTTAATTGTAAATAGGCTTTTAAATTATGGTTTTTATATATTAGTGACTTATCATGTTTATCGGCATATTGTAATAAAGTTTTTATCGGAGCGCTCCTTGAAAAACGGCTTCTGCCGAAGGGCTACCCTCCTTAAAAGATTCAAATATGAAATATGAAACATAGTATGTTAGTGTACCCTCGTCCCCTGGCGGTGCCAGCCGCCAAGAAATGGGGAGACGAAGGCGGAACGGGGATCCGGGGGCGGAGCCCCCGGAAAAATTTTCGGGACCACACCCTTTTTAATGCTAGGAAACGCCCTTTTTACGGACAGGGAACGCCCATGTTTACAGCAGGGGGAACGCTGTTCAAATGCAACTCAACATTAAGGAGCAGCGAGACTGTCAAGATCTTGAGATTTCTGATGACCAATGTTGCAAACAAAGCTATTCCTGCTAGGTACGGTAGTAATGAAATGCTAGTCTCTACTTCTCATTCATATATGAGTCATAAAGCCTGTTCTAGAGATAGTTTTGATAAGGAGCAATACAAAAAGTTCCTACACAACGTAAAGTTGCAGTTTCTAAGGCAGGCAATTTCATAAAATGTTAAAGTACCTCTGTGAAATCTCACCCCTCCCCCGAAAATTTCTCCTCGGGTTTGGACGAATTGAAAAATCGACTTTGGTGACGAATGGGGGGATACTTCCCCCAGTCCCCCCGTGGCGCCGCCACTGCTCGTCGCTCGTCCCTTATGTACGCAGTTAACAGGAAGGAGGGTTCACCAAATGCAAACGAACAACCAGAAGACACAATGCTTAAAGACTTACAAAGGAAGGGGGCTGACAGGGGGTGTTTTTTTTATTGGCACCTATTCTTAAGGTAGCATGGCCAACCAAAATTGAAGGTATTGGTACCACTCAAGACCAATCTTTGAGTAACCGTCTGTAATGAATATGAGGAATTCTGAAAACAGTTCTAAAAAAATTCCTTGTAAGACCAATGAGCAGACAGAGAGTTAAGATCAATAGCTACCTTAATGATTGGAAAGAAATTAAGATTGGAGTATCGCAGGGGTAGGTCCTAGGGCCTTTACTGCTTAATGTCTTCATAAATGTCCAAAGATGTCATCGAAAATGTGCATATTCACATTTTGGAACATGCGCTGGATCAATGTCAACCAACTAAAACGGAGCAAAGTGACCGAGTAACTAAAAGAAGCAGTGTGAACTTCTTTGAGGACAAAAATCACGAAAATGAAGACCTCGAAAACGAAGACGTGAAAACCTAAGACCTCAAAAACGAAGACGATAACGGTTATTTTCATACGTTATGGGTTTGGGAGATTCTTCAAGTTATCCCGAAGAGACTATAGCTGACGTCTTTCTGGCGTCATTGGATGGCGTCTTTGGAAACGCCTGCTCTAAACTGCTTTATAGTGCAAAACAAACGACATCCTTCAATGGGTTGATCATTTATAAACCCAATTTTGTCGTTTTCTAAGAACAAGGTTCTATATTGAGGGAGATTCTTGATCAAATTTCAGATAAGGGCCTGCTAACAGCATCTTCAAAATGATACTCTTAGCCTCATCAAGTTGCAAGACGATGAAAACTTTGGCCAGACTAAGTTTTATATAAAAAATGCAATGAGTTGGCGTTTTCTTGACAAAACTAGCCAAATTTTGGCCATTTCTCGACTAAACTTTGTTTCTTGATCAAAATTGCAATTGCATGCTTCTAGACATGAACTAGGGTCATACCTCCAGTCTGCGGACAGCTCCAGTCTGCGGAAAACAAGCAAAAACTCTTATTTTCGACGATAAAAAAACCGTAAATCCTCGCAATTTTCTGGTAATTCAAACTTTGTTTTATTCTCATTCGGAAATTTCCGTCGAGAATTTCATCGGGCAAAACTGATGATCTCCTGAGCAAATTAATACATGACAGCTAAGAATCCCTTCTACTGCCAGCATCCGTCAACAAACCTGTAAATTTTAACTTTATGTTGTAACTCATTGTAAAATATTCCGTGGAGACTTTCTTCACCCTCCGATTGCTTGACCAACAGGGCAACATTTCGTTTTCAATAGACCGCTGAGTTTGTTTTGCTTTGGAGATTGACCAATCAGATCACGCTATTTTTAAAGATGGCCGCTCGCTGTAAACAAACCAAGCCTCGAAAAAGGGCTAAAACCCCTCTTTCTTTTTTGTGCCACGGATTTGCCGTTTTCGAATATTTTCAAACAGTGACAACGAATTTCTTAAAAATGAACTCTGATGCACACTTCCAATATGCATTTTCACGATATTCGGCCTAAATCAAGATTAACAGGGTTTTGAAAATAACGCAAAAATCGCATGGTTTCAGACTGTGCCCTTTCTATTATTCCAGGAAAATTACTTGGAAATCAAAACATGTGCGAAAAGATTATTTTACAAGTCAGTTCACTTTGAAATCGACAAATAAAAGTAGATCTCTAGTCATTTTGAGTTGAAATGATGTCAAGTGGGTTGATTGTTTGGTCTATAGAAGTGTAGGCAGGAAGCAGGCCTGTTGCGATTTTATGTTAACGGTCATGGAATCAAATTATTTGGACATTTGCGACGAACTGAGATCGCAAGCGCTTGCAACATCAACGTTTCATGAAAACAAAGTTTCGAATCTAAACTGAACATCGTTACAGCTAATTGTTACAACGATCGCTCTGACAGATCAGGATAGCACTTGGCAGCATCTCATGGCTCTGTCCACCAGCACCCGTTATCGTCTGTTGCCTCCGACTCATCAAATTCATCTAGCACTGTTTCATCGTTATCATCACCGCGTTCTCCTATCAAGATATCGTCATCTTTATTATCTTTGAGAGTTTTGGAGCCAGATTACAACCAAGGAGTTTGCCCTCATCTTCATCGTTTCCATCTCGGACATCAAAAACCCAACAATTTTAAACAAATAATAGGGGACTAGCTGCAGTAAATGATTGCTGGCAAGATGCATTCTGTGTGAAATGAGTGACCTTTTGGCTACGACCATGAACAATTATGCGGGCAGGACTCATCAAGTCACATCCGCCTTGTCACACTCTTTTTAAGATTTAAGACATCTTTCTTGAAATTTAGAAAATCTGAGAGTGAGCGCAGGTTCGGCTCCACAACTCCCATAGTCCTATAACTGCGACTGATCATGCAGTCTGATGTCCAAAAGAAGGACGGGTAAGTTCTGCATTTACTTTTGCTCAAAAGTTTTATGGGGAAATACACGTATTTTTTGTAAGAAGCTAAGAATTTAGACCAGTACTGAAACTTTCTTACAATTATCAAATTTGAATACTCGAAGTTTCTTACGAGTTTATTAAAGGTTTCATAACGATCCTCATGTTCACTACATGTGCCCTCATGAATATTTCAAAAAAAGGCTTCTTGAAGTACCTTTCAAGCAATATGATACAGGAAAAAAAGTGAGAATAAAGCAAAACCATGCTAAGGTTTCCTCGGTCAAAATAGACGTACTTTTTATAAGAAACTAAGAATTGGGGCCAGAACTGAAAGTTTCTTAAGATTATCAGATTTCAGTTCATTACCTGTTCCCTCCTGAACTTTCCAAATCAAAGTTGTTTGAGGCCTTACTAATGTTTAGATTTTATTCGAGTACCTTTCAAGAAATATGATACAGGAAAGATGTGAAAATAGAGTAAAATATGCTGGGGATTTTGAGGAAATAAATAGTTTCTCAAGTTACATTTTCCCAGTACTGGAGTTTCTTAATTTTTGGCAATCTGGGAGATGAGTTTCTTATAAAAGATACGTGTAAATAGTTTCTTCAGTAATATTTTCCCAATCCTGGAGTTTCTCAGTTTTTTGGTGATCTGAAAGTTGAGTCTCTTTTTAGCAGTTTCTTATAAAATATAAGTGTAATCTCCGTATTGGGCTTTAAACGGAATCTTCAGTTCAAGTCATTATGGCCTTGGACTTGCGAAGTTCATAGGAAAATCCATTATGGACTCAACTGCGTGAACGTGCGGGGAAGGAAACTGATAAAAAAGCTGGAAATGAGGTCAAGTGTAAGTCACATCACTTCTAAAACTTCTTCAAGACATAAAATATTTACCTCCAACAAAACACTGTCAGTTTCGCTGTGGCGAGCACCCTGGTGAACTCTCGTTTATGTAAGCCAATCTCAATGAACGAAATACATTTTTCTCAAGTCTCGTTAACTTTGACTTTGATCTCTTGCCAATGTTTTCAAACATTTTCAGATGTTGTTGAAGGCCATTCGATCAACAATATATGTTCTATATCATTATGAATCCAAATTTCAGATTCCCATATTTCAGTGAAACTTCTTTAGGCATCTCAGCAACTTACTCCGTAAACACAGGCATACTCCCCTGGCAATATTGGGCCAAAATTTAGCTGGCGTAAGAGCTCAGATTTTCCCGCCAAAACTTTCCCGCCAAAACATGCTAAATTTCCTTCTGGGAAGAGCTGAGCTGAACAGTAAGGAGGTATGTGAAGAATGAAAAATGTACTTTGATTCTTGAAGCAAAGAAATCTCGAGGCCCCTTGTCCAAACTACCCTGGCCACCAGAACCTGAAAAGAAAAAGAGAGGGGAAATTTCTTCTCTCTTTTTCTTCTACTTTTTAAATTTTTATTAGGCTTTGGTAACCAAGGTATGACCAAACATGTTTTGCGAAATGTTAGATAAAGATTCCCTGTTTCCACATGTAATTAGTTACAAGCTATTTGACCTTTTGTGGACTCGTTCACAAATTGATTAAAAAAGTAAATTTTTAGTTGTCAATTTCAAATTGGTATGACACATGAAACGATCTCTTTGGGCATGTTTTGATTTCCAAGTAATTTTCCTGGAATTTCTTTGAACTGTAATAGAAAGGGCACAGTCTGAAACCATGCGATCTTTTCGTTATTTTCAAAACACCGTAAATCTTGATTTAGGCCGAATATCGAGAAAATGCATATTGGAAGTTGTTGAAAATATTCGAAAACGGCAAATCCGTGGCACAGAAAGAGAAAGGGGTTTTAGCCCTTTTTCGAGGCTTGGTTTGTTTACAGCGAGCGGCCATCTTTAAAAATAGCGTGATCTGATTGGTCAATCTCCAAATCAAAACAAACTCAGCGGTCTATTGAAAACGAAATGTTGCCCTGTTTGCTTGACCATGGTTTGTTTTCAAATTCCCTCGGGAGCGCTGATGAATTCACTTCGTTTTCAGGCTTCAGGGGGGTTAAAGCTTAACCTAGTACAGACACGCACCGTCTCCAGTCTGGGGACGACACTTGTTTTTCCATTTGTATCTTCTGCACTTCAACTGTTCAATGCCCTGTGGAAATGTGACAACTTAGGCCCAATCGTTCCACGGGTTGCTGTGATCGATTTCTTTCGTTGTTTTTTGGCTTGAATACAGAGCTTATTTGAATCAGTGCGATTTGAAAAGTATGGTAATGTGATAGCAATGATTAAATTGTTGGAAACATTGTGAAGTCATGGGCGATGATGCACCGGTTCTTTGGAATGGAAGACAATAATAAAAGAATTCCTTACCCATTAGTTGCCTACTTCCCTCCTTAGCATGTCTGTTTATCAATATGAATGAAAAAGACCGTTTAACTTGCATATGTTGTTGAATTTCTTCCCTCTCTCTTCGCTCTGCCTCTCATGTCGTTAGGCCCACGATTTCGAACTTCCACGAGTCGACTCTCCTTCGTAGCGACGTACTCGTGGAAGTTCGAAATCGTGGGCCTAACGAAATGAGAGGCAGAGCGAAGAGAGAGGGAAGAAATTCAACAACATATGCAAGTTAAACGGTCTTTTTCATTCATATTGATAAACAGGCATGCTGAGGAGGGAAGTGGGCAACTAATGGGTAAGGAATTCTTTTATTATCGTCTTCCATTCCAAAGAACCGGTGCATCATCGCCCATGGTGAAATAATGCACTTCAAGGTAAATTTGTGACGAATTTATCACTTGTCCGCAGACTGGAGGTCATGGCCGCGAACTGGATAGAGACAACAACACGAAGAAGAGCCAAGAAATCCGTTTTGGAGACATTAATAAGATTTAACTTAAATATTCTGATAGCTCATATCTTAAACTAGTGCTGTTGCGATTCAAGGGTTTTTATGCAATTTCTAAATGATCTTGATTACCAGTTGAATAATACTGTCCGCAGACTGGAGGCACGACCCTATTAAATTTTGACCTTTCTGTGACAAAAATTTCTGAAAAGTGTACCCTTGGCCTGGAGTCCGAAAAAGTATACTCTTGAGAGCGGCACATCCCCAGGTCTTAGTTTGCAAGGTCTTAACTTTCGAGGTCTTATTTAGAGAAGTGAAAATCATTTGCAATTGCCAAAAGTAACGGCAACAACATACGGGATATAGAATATTCAGTACAGACGGCGCCATTTGTTGGCCCTCATTACTGAAGGAAATGAAAGATCCAAAACACTAACCAAATTCAAACGAAAATAAATCATTGCATAGAAATATCCCAATCTGCAGATTGTACAAGGATTTCATTAAAAATTTTAGTGCTTTTTGCAGGTTTAAAAGTAGAAAAGGTGAATTGCGTTTTTAGTATATTTCGTTTAGTTGGCGTTAATTGGCATATTAGCCCTATATATTTGAGTTATTGTTGTTACCAAAGTAAAAAAAATTGTTGAACATCAATAATGATAATTATAATTATGTATTGTTAAAAGATAAGCCAAAGGTTTGATTCGTTCTGGGGCTTACAAAGCATTGCTTGATATGGCTGTTCGTAGCGACGCATTGGCTTGATACTGTACCCCTACATTTTATGTAAGTGTTACGAAAGCATAAAGTTCGAAGGAACTATCGAAGGTGGCAAACTGCGTGCTCCGCAAAATTGATGAAAATGTCTTAACGGATCCGCATGAATCAGCAAAAACTCAGCTTCTAAAAAGCTACCATCAAACTGTATACAAGCGGCGAAATATGTACAAAAACGATTGATAAGTCTTTCTCATTAAAGTCTTAAGAATTTCCGAACTCGTCGAATCTCTAACAAAAATGTCTCAACAAGAAATAAAAGCTCGCTACGCTTGCCTCTATCTCCAATCTCGACTCAACTCAACTCTCTTGTTTCTTTAAAAGTCACGTGTTACTAATAATTACATCATTTCACAACAGTAAGGTTCAACAACGTTCACAAAATGATATACCAGGTACCATCCCTGTGGTACCATGATGCTACTACTCGATCATCCTCTTACTCAAGTTCATCTCAATATAGATGTGAAAATGTCAGCAAATTAAAGCAAATGAAACGTTTTACGTTATTGAAAATCTCAATACGACATCTAACGTGAAAAAGGCTTTATTTACTTAGGCTAAAAGGGACACCAACATGCAGATGAGCATCCGCAAAGAACAAAAGTCTCCAGGTACATAAAGTACATAGGGGACGAGGGTACACCAAGATACAGATGCACATCTGCAAAGAACAAAAGTCTCAAGATACAGAAGGTACATAGGGGACGAGGGTACACCAAGATATAGATGAACATCTGCAAGGGACAAAAATCTCAAGGTATAAGGTACAGAAGGGACGAGGGTACACCAAGATACAGATGGACATCTGCAAAGGACAATAGTCTCAAGGTACATAAGGTACATAAGGGACGAGGGTACACCAAGATACAGATGCACAACCGCAAAGGACAAAAGTCTCAAGGTACTTAAGGTACACCAAGATACAGAGGCATATCCGCATAGGACAATAGTCTCAAGGTACGTAAGGCAAATAAGGGACGAGGGTACACCAAGATACAGCTGCAAATCCGCAAAGGACAAAAGTCTCAAGGTACATAAGGTACATAAGGGACGAAGGTACACCAGGTGCAGATGAACATCTACTAAGGACAAATATCTGAAATATTGTAATCCAGGTTTTATTTGAGGAAGTTTGAAGTTGTTATGCTCTTCTTTCTCGGGTTTTTGCTCGCCTGCTTTCTTTTCGGGACATTAGAAGTTGCATACATGAAGGCCTTGTCTAATTTTTAAGTCAGGTGCTAAGAAAGATGTCATTAATCACAAGACTTTTTTGGGAGATGAACCTCAGTAAGTCCGGTGAATTTGAAGTGACGTCGTTTTTTAGTCTTTGGCACATGCGTAGAAGGGTTTTATCAAGCGCGGGAATTTCAAAATCAAAAGTTCAGAAATGACCGTTGGAGTAATGGCGGCAAGAAATCAGAGAGCTGCTGCAATTGTACAGCACACAAATGGACAAAGGGATGGTATAAAGGCTGCCTATGTACCGCTTTAGTCATCACGATCCATCAGCAAGCTTTGTTTTCGTACGAGCACAACGAAAAGATACAGAAGTGGGAAAGCGATGAAAATATATTAGGCCATCAGCTGATCAACCGTGAGAACCTTGGCTGATAGGCCTTCAGTGGGTGAGTTTACAATAAGCATTTTGAAGCTAATTTCTCTACCATAAATTCTAGACTATTTGCAAGAAGATATTTATCAATAGTTTCATGGTTTCATCAAATTCGAGACCATGCAAATGTTGCTTTTGTAATCTGTTCTATTCGAATAGTGCTTCCGCTGGGTTGGGCGGAGCTTAGTGAATTACAATAGGAGTTCTTTCCTCTTGGAAACCCCATTGAATAAAACTATTCAAGGATTTTAGGCATGCAAAGAAAACGAAATTCAATTTAGCCTCGCCAATTGAACTGCGAAATGGAATTGTTTACAAAAACAGTTTACTTTAATTTCCCCAGAATGAGATTCACATTCAGATTCAGAACAAGATTCAGATTCGCAAAAATCTCAAAATACAGTAAAGTCCCGCCTTTAAGAAACTCATTTCACAGAAACAGCCTGCCTGGTTT
The DNA here is from genome assembly GCA_964019985.1 of Aurelia sp. 4 Dawson et al 2005. Taxonomy (NCBI): domain Eukaryota; kingdom Metazoa; phylum Cnidaria; class Scyphozoa; order Semaeostomeae; family Ulmaridae; genus Aurelia; species Aurelia sp. 4 Dawson et al 2005. The sequence goes on along the minus strand of OZ026504.1, from coordinate 9,732,379 downwards.
CTTATGTGAAGATATACTTTGGTAAAACAGGGTATATGTACCATAATATAAGAAACATCAATAAACAGTAAAGTCCGCCCTTTAAGAAACCCGCTTTTTACATCAGCCTGTTGAGCCTGTTGTTTTGCTTTGCTTGGCCACTTGTTCTCCTATTGTTCTGGTTAAAAATCAGGGTTGGACTTTTGTGTAAAATGTTCTCATAAGGCAGGACCTTAGAGTATTCCTTATCATCTGTCAAAATTGTTTAAAATGGCTCAAACGCATTTTTATTATGTGAACAAACTTGAACTGTAATGTTCATTAATTGTTAAGGAACTGATAAAAGATCTGTGTTAAGTCCAGTCAATATCTGCACACTAAAATGAATAATTTTCAAATCCCTGGGGCCGAATGTGTTCATCACCACTACCATCTGCTGTCATAAGCAATCCAGTCTTGAGAAATAACTTTCTTCTGAAGTTCGGGTACTTCAAATTGATGGTTTCCCATGCATTGGCAACCCATTTTGTAATCAAAACTCTCCTTTCTCCAGCAGTGAGCCCACTGCACCATTTGTCATAGTTGGCTTCGACCTCTAAATACTTGTCAAGCTCTGCTCCAATAAGTTTTTTGATAAGATATCCTTCACCCTGGTCGATAGGCTGTACTTTATCTGTTTCTTCTGGTGGTAAAGTGTACAGTACAGTGTTTGCTTTGACACTACATTCCTTGTAAAAATCTTCACTGACTTGACAGCTTAGGTTATCCAAGAACAGCACATTTTCTTCTGCTTTATCAACATTTGGAGCAAAAGTGTTCTCAACCCAAGACTTTGTAACCTCACCATCCATCCATGCATTTTTTTGAAAGTAGACATGGACTCGTTGATCATACCTTGCTTTCTCATCTTGCTTTACATTTCCAGCTCCCCTGAAAATTATGGCTGGTGGAATCTGTGAACCCTCTGGTCTAATGCACAATTGTAAGGTGCACTGACGCTTATCAAGGCCACTTCCAACTTGCCTTACCCAAACTGACTTGCTACCTTTTGCTTCAAAAGTAGATGACTGATCAACTACAAAAGGTAATAGCACCTGATCTACATTGTACCTTTTCTTTGGCAGCCATCGCCCCCACTTCAAATCATATGATTTGGATTCTCTTTTCCTTTGTGAACTGACAGACTTTCTCAACTGCTTGTGAAATCTTTGTATCACTGGAAGCTTGTCACTGTTTCCGATTCTCTTCTTATTTGTTCTTCTTCTAATAGATATACTGTGGCGTTTCATGAAGGCATTGAGCCAATTTTGAGAGCCTTTGAATTTCTCAGCAGCCTCAATGCCATCTATGGATTCAATGCATTGTTTCATTCTGATTCTCAACCACTTGCGTGAAACTTTTAACCCAAGTGACCTCCTGGATTTGAAATCTTTGAAGAGTTTCTGCTGTGCCTGAAGAAAAGTGGATTTACCTGGTGCTGTTAGCCTTTTTCTTGTTCTTGTTGAAGCACATGATCTGTTTCTGAAATTATGGCTGTGCGCTTTGGAGGAATCATTTTCAGCCACTATCTTATTCTCTTGGGACTTCCATTTTGAAAGAACTGACTTGTGGATGCCATATTTATCAGCAATAATTGTCTGTGCTGAATGGAGAGTCTTAGCTTTGGAGATTTCAGAGAGTTCCTTCAATATCTTTTGTTTGAAGTGCAGAGAATACAATTTTCTCTTTCTTGAACCTTTTCTGCCCCCTGCTTTTGATTTCTGTCTTCCTCTGGCTCTGCACACATTCTCAACTTCATCTAGAACAACTTCATTTAGAACAACTTCATTTGTGTCAGTTGTGACAGCATTTTCGAACGGAACTTCTTTGTTGCACACCTTAACTGAATCTGAAACTTCTCCTGTCAGGATTGAAGGATGTATGGCCTTGTTGTGCAGAATGAGGTATTGCTCTGATTTGAATCTTTGGCTACACTTTGAACAAAACTGTCCATATTCTTCCTTCGACAAGTCGTCTATTTTAATAGGATATAGCTTTCCACCAACTTTTACAGTCTTTGTAAAGTTAAAATATCCTAACGTACTTTGTTTGAGTTTATTAGATTTTGCCTGCTCGTGGTCACCCTTGTCAGCCATGTTTTGGCGGGTTTTGGTGGATCTATGTGTCATCTTTCAGCAGTACAACGGAACGAATCAAATCAAGGCGCCCTTGTCAGAAGGAGGCTCTATCTACCTAAATGATATGACATTTAGCTCAAGTCACCTAATTTCATTTGAGTGCTGATCAGTGGTATTCCCATCCTGATCAAAATGGCAACTCAGTTTCAGTTTTATGCTGAATCAAGTGTTCGCGGTTATCATGCTTATAAACAACATGATGTACACATTGGAGAGATCCTGCATTGTGAAAGAGAAAGGGATAATCCTCATGATATTTGCGCTGTTGGAGTTTACAACGAATCTGGCAGTCTCGTTGGTCATGTTCCAATTGAGCTGTCTGCCATTTTCAGTAGATTTCTTGATGATTATGGAGAGTTAGAAGCCGAATGTATTGGCTCAAGATTTAATAATGGTGAAGGCAAAGGGCTGCAGTTTCCTGTTGACTACAGACTCATAGGAAACAAGAAATACCTGAAGACTCTGCAAAAAGAGCTAACAATCATCAACATTGCTGTTGTCAGGCGGCTATCAAAGATAACCAGTTTTGAGTTACTGATTTAAGGATTCAAATACCAAACAGGCCAAAAGGCAGACTCAGAGCAATTGTGTATAGGCCAATGGAATGTTAACAATATCATTATCATTTATCAAATGAGTAAGGCAATGCCTCAATCAAGGGATGTAAAACCTGGAATGTCTATTTTCTGGTTTTCTGTCCCACATGATCAGGGTGACAGATGCAAGAATCAAATGCAAAATTGCTCTTCATATTGTTGAGAGGTCCTATGGATTGATCTATCTTTCTAGTTGTATAAAGCAATTGAACACTTGTCAGTTCTGATTGTTGGGTTTGAAGACATATTGAAATACAAAAACCATATAATATTGCTATGTACCTTCTTAGAAGAAACTGTGTATAAATCAGCCTGGAGAGTTTCTTATAGAGAGGTGTTTTATTTAGCAAAATCAGGCCTGAGTTTCTTATAACGCAGTTTCTTAAAGGCGGGACTTTACTGTATATCAACAATAAAGTAAAAATTTAGCATCTAACACAAACCAAAACCAATTTACTGATTAGAACACTCCATTAGCTTTATTTTAAGGGGTCATTCAATTTCAAATATCAGATGGGCTTTCCAGGAAAACGGGGAACATGTACCAATGTCCCCAAAATCTAACTACGTCCTGGCAACATGACCCTCAGCTGCCATAACAAAACTGTTAAATTTCTTGATCAAAACCAATTTACTGATTAGAGCTTTCTATTAGCTTCATTTTAAGGGGTCATACAATTTCATACCTCTAGGGGGCTTTCCAGGAAAACGGAGAATATGTCCCAAAGTGTCCAAACCTCAAGCACTTTAAACTTGATAGGATCAGCTCAGTTACCCTTAAAATAAAGCTAATGGAGTGTTCTAATCAGTAAATTGGTTTTGGTTTGTGTAAGATGCTACTGTTTTACGTCATCGTTGATGTATTTTGAGATTTTTGCGAATTTGATCATCCAGTGATCCATTTCAACGACATACCTGTGAAGAAAGTAGATGAACATAAACATTTAGGAATTACCTTGGACTCAAAGCTATCTTTTTCAGCTCACATAAAATCAGCTATTTCAAAAACTAGAAAGGGTATCGGTTTGCTGAAATATCTCTCCAAGTATCTGCCTAGGCATACTCTAAATGAATTATATAAGCTTTATGTTCGACCCCACTTGGACTATGGTGATGTTATTTACCATATCCATGCTAAAGTATGTGAATTCAGTCAAAACATTATTTTACCAAATCTAATGGAAAAGCTAGAGTCTGTTCAGTATTCTGCTGCTTTGGCTGTAACAGGAACATGGAGAGGAACGTCTCGCGACAAGCTGTACACAGAGCTTGGATGGGAGTCATTAAGTTCCAGAAGATGGAGCAGGCACCTTACCTTGTTCTACAAGTTTGTAAATAATCTTTGTCCTGAGTATACTGTAGATCCGATTCCCCCTCTTCATCAGTCGCAGTACCGTCTTCGTGATCAGGATGTCATTGGGCGATTAAGGGCAAGGACAGACAAATTCAAATCTAGCTTCTATCCAAATTGTTTGTCCGAATAGAATAAGCTTGAGCCTGAATTGAGACTTGCACCGTCTGTTGCTGTTTTTAAGAAAAAGCTCTTATCGATAATCCGCCCCCCCTGCAAAAATCTGTGTTTGGAATTTACGACCCAAAAGGATTATCCTATCTTACCCAACTCAGGGTTGGTCTAAGCAAACTGAATTTCCACGAATTCAAGCATAATTTTAGGGATACAATAAACCCAATGTGCCCAACCAGCGATGGTATTGAGGATACGGAGCACTTTCTGTTGCTCTGCCCAACTTTTGATGCTCAACGTCGGGATCTTTTCGCTGGAATTGTTGAATTAATACGACCATTTAGGCAAATTACCGATCTTTCAAATGATTCTTTGACACAGCTTTTATTATATGGTGATCAAGACCTTTCTACTGAATTGAACAGAAATATACTTGAATTGACTTTGCGCTTCATCCACGATACTGGTCGCTTTGATTAAAATCATTTGCAACGTCCGTACCAAGCAGCCACCAAGTCCTTTAAAGTAAATGTTCCTTTTCTTTGTAATTCTGTTTCAAATTAGATGCCAGGCAGTCTTACCATCTTTCAACTTCACGGAACGACTTGTTCTCGTGACTACATGTTATTTATCTGAAGCCCTGACCAGACATCTAATGTCAAACAGAAACTAGCACATTATCCATTAGGTCTTAAATCGTAGTGTAGCTGTTTGTCAGTTTAATGTTGCGTGTTTTCTTATTGATCATGGGGTAGTCATTATCTTTTCGCACCCCATGGTATCGTCCCTGTAGTGTAGTATAGTAATTAGAAATTTTGTATGGTAGAAAGTAATATTGTTATTTGTAATATTTAATATCAATATAAAAAAAAAATTTTGCGAATCTGAATCTTGTTCTGAATCTGAATGTGAATCTTGTTCTGGGGAAAATAAAGTGAAAATTTTATCCTGTGACTTTAGCGGGAATAGACTGATTACTATGAGTCGAGGCTATCGCTCCTTCAAACAAGCAAATCCCAAACCTGTAAGTAACTGCGCAGGGACGAAAGTTAGAGTCAGGTTATCAGTCTTTAAAATCCTACGTTCTGCGCATGCTTCAAAGACTCAATTTTTTATTGGCCAGGACTTACACAATTATTGATTGTCTTGAACAATGCAGGCTGAGGTTCATCTCCCAAATAAAGCCTATGTCAGTCATTTCGGTTTTCTCGAGGATCTTGGAGTGAACAGTTTATGACCAGCTTTTTGAGTTCCTGGTGGGAAATAAAGTGATCACAAGAAACCAATCTCCATTTCAAAAACTATACTCCACTGTGACATCTTTGATTTGTAGCACCGATTCTTGGTATGAAAATATTGACTGCAAAATACTGAACCTGGCGATCTTTCTGGACCTCAAGAGAAAGGATTCGATACTGTCTATCACAAAATCATGATTGAAAAACTAAGGGTATACGGCATTAAAGGGATCCCTGGAAACTGGTTCAAATCTTATCTTGATAATAGACAGCAGTACTGTTCCCTAAACGGCGAAAATTCTAAGGCAAGAGAAGTTCAATGCAGAATACCCCAAGGCTCTTGCTTAGGCCCCCGTCTCTTTATGATACATCGAAATGATTTTGAACGAAACCTAAGATTTTTGAAGGCAAATACCTATACTGATGATACTAATGTGATAATAGCATCAAATGACATCGAGAAACTAGTAGCGGATGCGCAAGAAGAGTTACTTAACATTTCTGAACGGATGAGAGTAAATCAGCTGAGTCCTAACCCTTCAAAAACAGAGTACGTGATTATAGGCCACCCTCGGACGAAAGCTGTAAATATCCCGAATGTGTTAAAGTTGAATGACTTTGAAATCAAACGAGTTTCCAAAACCAAATAATTAGGAGTAATGGTGGATGAAAATCTGAAATGGAACGAGCAATTTAAAACTGTTAAGAACAAGATTTGTTGGGGACTTTCTTCACTGAAGAAACTGAAAATATTCTCCATCAGTCGAAGCTATGTAGTGTACATTACGCTATTGTTCAAAGTCACCTACGCTATGCAGATGTAATCTGGGGCAGTCTTCGAACAACAAAACTCTAACCTCTCCAACGATTACAAAATAGAGCCCAGTCTATAATCGAAAGTGCCAGATTAAAAGACAACTGGTTCTGTGATTCGCTGAACGTCAATAATCTTATTTCTTTTCATCAGTAAGTTATGACCTATAAGATTACTAGGCTTGCCGCGCGGCGCCTGCGGCGCCGCGCTGGCCCGCCGTCACGCCGAGTAATTTCTCATGGAGGAATTTGCTGCGCCTGTTGACATTTGTAGCTGTTACCCACTTTATGTGGGCAAACTAGTGTCATAACTGTTTCGTTAAGATTTGATCTACGAATTGGCCGTTCTTATATATGCTCGACAATTGTTCAATTTCCACTCTTGAGGTTCATCACTGCTCTTTTCACCACTCCCTACTATTTAGTTGTATCCTTACTCTTTCTCATGTACACCCACTCTTTAACCCTACCTCATTTGGGAGTTCCTGAGGGGGCGGATGATACTCACCTCTATTTTTCGGTGTATAAGCATGAGCTTATACAGAGGACACCCAGTTCATTCATTCATTTTCATTTCAAAATATTTATACTGGTATAAGTTTCATATAATATATACATGTTTTTCAAACTGACCAGCTAAAGATAAAAAAAACCAGTGTGTAGCAGTTTGAAATTTATAACAGAAGCGAGCGACCTTAACTTATTGCTTTTTGTGTTTTGAACTTATCTTTCTTAGTATACAGCCACCTTTCACTGTTTCATAATTTTGAAAATTTTCGGTAGTGAGCCACCTTAAGTGCAGAGCCACGTTAACCGTAAAGCCTTCTGAAAGGTGGCTGTATACAAAGTAAAGATAAGTTCAAGACACAAAAAAGAAATAAGTAGGTGGCTTCTGTTATGAATTCTGTTACAAATTTCAAACTGCTACACTATGGGTGTCCTATCGCTCATGGTAAAAGCTGCTATGATCATTGAACTATCGATGCAAGCAATCAAAATCTCTCAATCAAATCAAATTGCTTTATTGTTTTTGTTGCTACGACAATGAGAAGAAATAAGTTATGACAGCCATGATTACCAGTATCACGACTAAAACAATAAAATGAGGCACTTCCTTGAAATTTTTTCCTTCTAATCGAATTGGATGTCATTAGATATATGCTTATGTTCATTTTTTGGCATCAAATATTATGGAGTGTCGTTTGCGTCTAAATGCTAATGGTTAATTTTCATGGTCTTTGTCAGCTTTATGCACTGTTTTCTCTTTCCCTTTCTGGTTTTTTGTCATTCCCTTTCTGTTTATTCCATTCTCTTTGTCTAATTAGCAACATTTTCCTCTTCCCTTGCCAAATTCTCATTCCCTTTATATTTGTTTATCATTCCCTTTATCCTTATCATCATTCTCTTTGTCTAATTACAGTATTTCTAGTTCCCTTTGTCAATTCTCTTTCCCTTTGCGAAATTATGGTCTTTCTTATGTGCATTTCTTATTCCATTTGGTCATTGCCTTTCTCTTTGGCATTCCCTTTCTGTTTGTGTTCATGGCCTTTCTCTTTTATCATTACATGATGCATTGCAGCTTGGTATGATGCATCGCGGCATGGTATGATGCATTGCGGCATGGTATGATGCATTGCAATTTTTGGTGCTAAATCTTAGCCGAATCAACAAACATGGAAGAAACAGCCTATGTTTCGACGGTCTTCCTTCAGTGAGACGAAATTTGAACGGTTGTCCGGCATGGCTTCGGCCAATGAGTCAGTAAGAGAAGCGATAACATGAATAACTCAATTGGCAACTGAAGGTGAAAGGCTGCTAATCAGGAAAGAGAGAGGGAGATTGTACATCCTCAAGGCAAAGTGAAGATTTTTCCAAGAAGTATGGGTGAACAGTCTCAGCATTAGGGTTTGAAAGCTCCCTGAAACATCCTGAACAATACCAATAAAACCCACAAAACTTTCACCAGGATCAATCATCGCCCTTGCAAGCCTGTCACGAATCTACTGGCAGTGATTTGTCACAAGGACGGATCCAGACCGAAGTTGAAGGCGCGCGAAAATTTTTGGGCCGTTTTTCGAGAAAATTATCTGGTTTTTCTACTGAATAATGCTTTAGTTTATATTTTTCCTACATCCAGAATGAAACTCTGAAAAAAGAGCGCATTTGGGTCAGGATAAGGGCGCTGTTCTTGCCAAAAAGGGGGCGCTAAAGCTGAGTTTTCATCGTGAAGGGGGGGGGCAGTTGCCCCCATCTGCCCTCCTAAATCCGCCACTGACTTGCCATAGTATTTCTTCACTAAACCAGATTGAACCAAGAATCGACGTACACATGTTGAGCATCGAAATTGAGGCCGCTCCTTCCATCTTCGTGCTAAAAATCGCAGTGCATCATACCATGCCGCTATGCATCACACCATGCCGCAATGCATCATACCATGCCGCAATGCATCATGTAATGATAAAAGAGAATAAGACTAACAAATGCACATAAGAAAGACCATTAGAATTTGGCAAAGGGAAAGAGAATTGACAAAGGGAATTAGAAATGCTGTCATTAGACAAAGAGATTGATGATAAGGATAAAGGGAATGATAAACAAATACAAAGGGAATGAGAATTTGGCAAGGGAAGAGGAAAATGTTAATTAGACAAAGGGAATGGAAAAAAACAGAAAGGGAATAACAAAAAACAGAGAGGGAAAGCGAAAACAGCGCATAAAGCTGACAAAGACCATGAAAATTAACCATTAGCATTTAGACACAAACGGCACTCCATAAAATATTGTTCAACTGATATTTCTGGGTTTCTTAAAAGGCAATTCTGACTTTAATCTGCATTGTTTCATGATCTATCATGTTCATGCACAGCACAGGTTTCTTAGTATACAATAACATAAAAAGAGATGATATTTTTGGGTTTCAATTAAGCTGAACTAATATTTTAGGGTTGCGTTAAAATCTCTTGGACTGACTGCCCCCGTATGCGTGTGTGTCGAGTGCCCCCTGGGTATTTGACTGACTTTCTTTGTTCAACCTTTTAAATTCTTGTCACACTCCGGGCTTAGATCCATAGATATTGCCTCGAAAGCAATTATCCTAATATATGTGCCGTTTTAAGCATATTGAGCAGCATCAAGTAAAAGAAAAGAATAGCATTGATAATATATTTGGTTGTTGCTAAACACAACCCCTCCCTCGAATAAGCGCCCAAAATATGCCCCATCCAAAAATATTTCTGCGAAAATATTTTCGGGGGGCTTTTTGAAGGACTTACGGTAAACTTGCTGGCTGCGATAGGGGCCATGACTCTGTAAAGATCTGGTATACCTTTTGGAAAACCATGTATTTCCATGAAAATGTTAAAATTGCAGGTTAGTCCCAATCATTGCTCTTCAAAGCATATGTCATAATGAGGCTCTTAAAGGGGGATGTTTGCTTCATTGCTCTCCTCTTAAAAGCAACATGTTCCTTTGCTCCCCTCAAAATTAGCCTTGTGCTCCCAATAATTCCTTGATGCTTCCATATTTAAAGCCAAGTCGTCGATTGGTATATGAGATGGTTGCTAATTTTTGCTTCAGATTTCTCATGATCTATCAGGCCTGCCAAATCTGTCACTGGACTGTCTTCCCTAAATACCTTGGGTAATACATGGATTTGGAAAATTAGTAACAAATCAGCTGTACCAGTACATGAATGATAACGGCCACTTTTCATCCGGCCAGTCCGGCTTTTTGCGTCTTCATTCAACAGTAACATGCTTGCTTAAAAATACTGACGACTGGTACAATGGAATGGATCTTGGAAAGCTTGTGGCTCTAGTGTTCATTGACCTTAAAAATGCATTTGATACTGTTGATCATAACATTCTCTGCAAAAAGCTTGAGCTTTACGGTGTACATCATCGTGAACTCACTTGGTTTAAATCCTACCTAACGAATCGGAAACAATTTTGTAGGGTTAATGGTATTGATTCCGAAATCGAGGACATAGAAATCGGTGTTCCACAAGGTTCATGTCTTGGCCCTGTTCTTTTACTCGTCTACATCAATGATCTCCCGCAAGCAGTCCTGGATTCCAACGCGTCCATGTATGCTGATGATACTAGTTTGTGCTACCAGTCTCACGATATCACTCGGCTGAATGAGGCTATTAACAGTGATCTTGCGAAACTGGACACATTTCTACAAGGTAACTAGCTTTCCCTGAATGTAGCAAAAACTCCTTCTATGCTTATTTCCTCCAAGCAGAAACACAACAGTATTCTCAAGGGTCAAAATGAAGACTTGAAATTGAAAATACGTGATAATGAGCTGGAAGCAGTCAAAAAGACTAAATACCTCGGTTTGCAAATGGACTGTTCTTTGGATTGGAAAGAACAGATGAAGGCAGTTTCTGCCAAGGTCTCCAGGGCAATAGGATTTCTAAAATATGCCAAGTCCGAAAGAAACTTTGCAAAGTCTCTATAAAGGTATTATGGAGCCTCACTTTCGATACTGCTGTTCTGTCTGGGGCTGCGCTGGTTCAAGTGAAATTAATCAGCTACAAAAACTTCAAAAGCGTGCTGCTAGGATAATAACGAACAGCAGCTTCGATGCCCCAAGCAGACCTCTTATTGAAAAGCTGGGATGGAAGACCGTCGACCAACTGATTTCCAGTGAAGCTAAGACAATAGTCTGCGGTGCGACCTCTACGGGGGAGAAAAATTTGAAGGGAAAGGAAATATCGGTCTGCGCAACGCAGCAGATAATGCTGTTCCGGATAGGTTCACACAATTACGTATTGCATGATAATTTATGCTAAAGACACAGGTCATCATGCATGATTACTGACAAAAATGGCGATCGTTCTGAAGTGTATTTTATGTCTTTCATCTCTTGAAAAACCGAGCGATAAGAACAGAGTTGATGGAAGAGGAGAGTTTAAAGTCCTGAATGAATTACTTGATCTGCCGACAGTTATTATTAGGTGTTCAGACCATATTTGCAAGAAGTGTTTGACAGTTTTAAAGAGGCGAAGAGACCTGAAAGAAAATCTGAAGCAGCTCGACAAAGACATCAAGGAAAACTACGAAAGGACGCTGAAAGAAAACAAAATTGACAACATTCCGCAAGCAACATCCAAACGCAAACTGGCATACCAGGATTCGCTAGTTGACAAAGCTGATGTCATACAACCGGAATCGATGCAAACAGTCGGGTCTTTCGATGTGCATGTCACTGATGGCAACCAAGAATCAATGGAAGTGCTGGAGGAAGCTCAAACTCCTACCTTAACATTTGAGCCACCACCATGTAAGATGAAATATTCTTCATCAAAGCTTTCCATTCAAAATCCATTTGTGTCTCCTGCACAACTTATTACATCAACACCACACAAGCAACAAAGCACCACTGCCTCCCGAAATTCCTCTACTGTTGAAGATACCAACATGAGAGCCTCAGAGGGTGCTGCATCATCAAAGAAAACACCAACTAAAGCACAGGAGACAATAAAACGGCTAAATGCATTGACTCCAATTCAAGAAGGAGCAACATCAGTTCAAGTGAAAGTCGTGTGGAAGAGCAAGGTGCAGAAAAGAGAGCTCCAAGCAGACCTTGCATCACTAGGTAAGATGCTCTGCCGTGGAACATACGAGCAAATCACCAATGCTGCATGGAGATGCAAGTCGTTACGACCACACTTAGTTCAGCAAGTCCTGAAGCAGATTGTTAAAGAATGCGATGGTTTGTGTTCATCAAAATATCCTTCATATTTACGAAAAACGGAAAAAAATCAGCTGATGAATTTCTCATTCAAAGAATTTGACAATGAATTTGAAGAGCGTGCACCTCTGTTCCGTGCTGTGTTAAAAAGCTGGGTCACTTCGTGCCAGTAAAGGAGAAGATGATGCCTATTGGAATCCTGCTGTTTGTATGGCAGCAGCTGTATGCCTTAAAAGACAAAATTGCAGTTGATGATTGGTTTTATCATTCAACATTTAGGCTTTATGGTAAGTTTGATTAAACTTTGCCCTTTTGAAATAACCATGGAATAACCATAAATGAAGTAATCTCTCAATCTAAGAGACTTTGTGATTGGACACACAAATTTATATGGCAAAGGATACATTTTTAACTCTGAGTTTATGGTGAATTGTTGTATGTGATAAAGAAAACAATTAAAGCACTATGCAGTATGCAGGTCTTCTTCTATTTGCACAAGTTGGAAGCACTGGGCAAACCCGGTCCTATCTCCATCACTTTTATCAAATTATATAGTTGAAAGTAAGCGCAGTAAATCATAAAATTTTTCTTTGCCTGAAACAATTCAACTAACTTAAAAGTAAGCTTTTTTGCTGTAGACCTAATTTATAACTCTGCTTGTTCAGTTATGGGCCTTGGGCTGGGGGTCTGCCCTTTTATGATTTTTGCCATAGTTACAGTACCTTCAGTAGTAGTTGACGAAGTGTCTTAAGGTTTGCTTTACTCATTTTAAGTCATGTGAATTACTTGTGGGAAGGTTATTGCAGGTTTGCATGGCCAAGACTAGAATGCAAAAGACTTATTTGAAAAGAAATTGGTCACTTGACTTGATTTGGTCAAAAGCAAACCTTACTTGATTATGTGTATCAGAGGCACATTTTGATAAAGTTGTTTCCTCCCTCCAGGCTGCTCTTGGTAGATTAAGAGTTCTAGGTCTTACTCCATCTCACACATACATTTACAAAAAGCTTGATGAGTTTGGTCTTGATCATGATAAAAGGCTATCTGAATTATTTGATCATGAATGTAAGCGCCTTCAAGAAACAGCAGAAGTTGGAAAGTCAGACCTTGAAGTTAAGTCAGGATTCAAGCATGTCATTGACAACTTCAATATGCGGAAAGAGGCGTGTGATATGACTGAAGAGCATCAATGAAAATTGTGTAACCCATCTTGCAGTCAAAAACAGAGTTAGTGCTAAGGAGCTGTCAGATGTTGCTGAAAGTGATATTTTTGATATGGAAAATGGTAGTCATTCCAAGTCAACCGGAACACAAGTTACAGAAAAGGGAGTATATGATACTCATCCAGAGGCTACTTGCAGAGAAGTTAAATGCTTTGAAGATGTAAAACAATGTGTCACTATGCACATCCTTCATAGACATTCAAAAGGAAATGAGAGAAAAAACCGAAAATGTAAGTGTCTCCTTCAGTTCAGTACCAGGCTAGTTCAGTACAGCTTCCAGATTACTTTACTACTTTATTGCTCAAATGAAAAGGGCATTTGCCTGAAAAGCTTGGCTAACTATTGTAAACAAAAACAATTAAATGCCACTGCCATTATTTTGACATTGCTTCATGACTATTTTAGAGAGATACAAAGCAAATTTGAAATTGCCCAACCTTGCCATTCTTGTTTAAAAGATTGACACTCTAGGCTGCCCAGTTTGATTTGCTTGCACATATCCGTTACCAATCATTGTCAGAAGTAAACAAACATGTATAGTGAGTCATTTGATGGTTCAAGTTTCTGGTGCTTTAGGTACAGTATAATGTGTAATGTCATGCATGGCAATAAGAAAGAGTTGTAATTTGTTTTCCTCAAATCTTCTGTGGTTTGATTTATGAAGACGAAAACACATCTGGCGGTATGCAAAACATCATTGCTGATCTACACACACATGTTCCATTCTACAAGAAAGATGATGAAGCCATTTACAGCAGTCAGGGAATAGTTGGAGATCAATAGACAGTGTCAATTAATTCATTATACTATTGAAGTGTCAATAGTATAATGGAAGTAGCAAATGGTTTTAATGCCACAGAGCGTAAGGAGGGACTTCACTTTGAAATAGCAGATTTTCATGCAATGGTTCAATTTCTACAGGTATATAATCAGTTGCTATACCTTTAGTTTCAAATATTTCAATTTTGTATTTTCTACAAGTGTGCAGTGTACAATAGCTTCCAAATCTTTAGAAAAGTCTGTGTAAAATATTTTGACTGCTCAGCAAATACACTGTGATTTTTCCACCTTAATACTTTTCAGAAATCTTGAATGTCATCAGGATTATGTTTTTTCTTGGGAACTGAAAGAAATTTTGAAAAGTACTGAGAACCATTTTGTAATTTTGTAAGTGTTTGATGAAAGACAATTTGCAACAAAATCATACTTCAAGATACTTTGTATATATCAAAATAAGAAACTTTGCCAGGAAATTTTCAGAAAAAAAACTTAACCGTGAAAAACTTTCATGCACTCTTTCAGGAATTCTGGACACAAAATCTTGCAGACAAACAAAACACCAAAACACATAAACATGTAACCAAAGTCTATGTTCAAAATAATTATTGTGAAACTACCATAAATATAAACTTACAATAGGTACATACTGTACATGATGATCATTACATCTACAAGGACACTTCAATGTAATTTTTGTTAGATTAGAAAATGGTAAAACCAGCTGTAAACCAAATTAAGAAGGTGCTGCCATACTATAAATGAACTATTTTCAAGAAGCGCTTCAAAGAATCAAGTTTTTGGATAAAAAATTCAAGAAACCAAAGTACTACTGGCAAAACATTGATTAACATTTTGTGCTCCATTTCTTTGTGCTTTACTATTTACAATGAATTTACTCTAAAACTTTTGGACAAAAAAACTTTTGGACATCACCAGATTTCGGATAAATAAACTTCAGACATAATTTTGTCCGAAAGTTTGATCATCCAAAAGTTTTCAACGTTAATGTACCCCAACATGAAGGAATCTGCTGAATTGCAGTTTTAATGGCGCATCTTTATTGGCTAATACTTTTTTTGAAATGAGACTGACCAAACAGAACAAATTGTGTTTTAACACAATTCCTTTGTTTGGTAGCAGTGGTACTCTATCCCTCTCACATGGATCATATGATACACCACAAAAAAGGTCTGTTTGTCATAACTCAGCCTCTAAGCCTTCAAAGATTTTATACAATGCTGCATTTCAAAATATTTGTATGCAAGGTGGGGGCTGGGAGCGGCAGCCTCCTGACGCTGGAAAAAAATTGGAAATTAGGCCCAATTTGGCAAAAATGTTGCTCAACAATGAACTTTGTGTTGGGCAGTCCCTCCTACTGTAGGTTCATGTTTTTGAAAATGTTGCAGTATGTACAGTATGTTTCATAAATTTTTTTTAGATTGGTTTTGATGCATTTTACAATCCACAATCTTCTGATGATAAATGCACATTATACAGTGACCGTAACCTGATAAACCGAAGAAATGTTGTGACAGGTGTCAAATCTAGAGTCAGTGCGTGTAAGCAATTTTTCAGCATTTCTTTGGAAGCAAGAATCGTAGCAGCTGCCCTTCTGGAGCTTGGGCTGGAAGATATGACTGCGATACCATCAGAAGAAAAATTTCCTTATGCATACATGATGTCAACCACTTTGGAGGAGCAGAAAAGAATTTATTATGCTTTTGTTCATACTCTTCTGAAGAAGTACATTTCAAAGAGTGAGATGATAGAAAGGCTTGTGGCGGAGGCAGCACAACAATAGTCCATTGACAAGAAACTGATGAGACAACAGCCTGCCTCAACAAACCAAGCTGCACACAAAGATGATATGCTTGACTACCAATGTGCTGTTTTAGAATATGGCATGCTGCTACTTAATTTTCGGGATGCAATCTCTGAAGGCGATGGCGGCAGAATCATAAGATGCTGGAAGTTCTTCCTTCTGTACATGAAAAATGATGGCTCAAAGAGCAGAAAATATGCGCTCGAGGGACTGTATTTGATTTGTCAAACAAATGCCATTTTGTCTGCCCGTGCTGCTTACCACCTCACATGGAATCGTTTTTTCAAATCAAAACATGGAGCTGGTGGAAATATTCCTCTAGATCTTGCACTAGAGCACTTCAACAGATTCCTGAAGACCATAGCAAAGAATATCGGTCACACTGCCGCAAACAAGAAGTCACTTGCAAGGTACTGCAAAGCACTGCCAGTCACAAAACACACCATAGAGAACTGGGACAAGGAATCCCTCTTCATCAGGAGATCAGGAAAACACATTCGCCAATCATATGTTAAAGATTTAAAGAAGATTGTTGCAGAGCTTTTGAAGCAAAATGCTATGAAGAAAACCCCAGGACGCAAATACAGGCATTTTGCTCAATGTCCTTCAAGTTTACTGGAAGGGTTTGACCTTCACTCCATGTTTGTGTGGGTAAATCAGCATAAGAAGAAGATAAATATGGAGAAAACTGCACGTTGATTTTAGTGTTTTCTTGTTTCAGGGAACTCTACTGTCTGCTCCCTTGAGCTACAAGTTGCTGTTTAGCAAAACAGTTTTATTCTCAAAATGCTATTCACTCTATCAAAAACAGCAAATACAATGTTGCTGCACAGTCTTGGCAGTAAAAAGATATTTACAGCCCAATGCCTCAAATTTGGAGTGGATTGCCGAATGAAATCAAGTTAGCAGATAATCTGAATATTGTCAAATGAACAATCAAAGAATGGGATTTTCCATACTTACCACAGTATGTAACGCAAAAATATTTCCTGATCCTGATTATTACTACCTTGTAAATTAAGCAAGTTTTGCTATCTTACAGTATAATAAAATGTATACTGTAGAAGGTTTGCAAATTTACTGCCAAACTGTTCTGCAAGCCTCAAAATTTTCTTCTTCTTACATATGTGTGTCACATGATTTTATCAATGACTTAATTGCTGTACTTATGCTATTATTATGACTTCCAGATGCGTCAATAGAGTCAAGTGCCATACCAATTTCTTCACCAACAGAATCAATATTGAAAGACCATTGTATGCTTGAATCATTTGCAATTTCTTCCCAAAACTCCTCGACTTCTGTATCATCTTCTACTGTTTGATTATCTTCCATGGACATGTCATGAAAAACTTCCTGCATGATTTGAAGAACTGCATGTGCATGATGATTACGCCATATTTCTACGAAAGACTTGACATCTGACATGGTAAAGAGGAGGTGGCATTTACTCATTATCTGTGAAATTTGTAACTCCCCAAACTCATAAATCATATTTGGGTAGGCTATGACTTCACAGCCATGTTCCTTTAAAGACTGCAGGAGACTCAGTGCATAATCATTAAGACTTTTAGCCAAGGAAGTGCGCTGTTCTTGTGTAACATTTCTTGTTCTCCTATCCTTTTCTTCCACAACATCTTGATCATTGTCAATGAAGTGAAACTGCAATAACTCTTACTTGCATCCAGCACCACAGGAACATTTTATGGAACAATTGTCACAACATTCACAATCTTGCAAAGATTTATTATCATGGAACAATCTGTTTGAGGAAAATGCTTTTGTAGCTCTTTCCTTCGGCAATTATCTGTGGCAACATATGACTTGATTTCAAGATTGCTGTGGCTACAAAGTAGCCCATTATACAATAAGATGCAAATGCTTTCTTCACCTTTGCGCCCAGCTCTACCACACATTTGAATGTACTCTTCCATATTTCTAGGAGGCCCAAAATTAAAAACCCTGGTGAAGTCAACACAGTTAATACCCATTCCAAAGACAACAGTGCATATCACCACCCTCAAACATGAATGGCCATCGGATAGTTCAGTAATGACATGCTTTTTGACAGTCTCAGGGGTACCAGCATGAAATATTTCGATCAGTCTCTTGCCCTTTAGTTTACCCTCGTGTTTCCAGGGAGCTGCAGCTAGTTTCACTGAAAAATAACGATAAATCAAGCTGCATTGCTTTCTTGTTTGACAGTAGATCAAAGTCCTTTCTGTTTTGATTGAATTCAACATAAAGTCATTTATCAGCCACCCAAAAATTGAGTCAAAAGATCTGGCTCTTTCAATATACTTGACAGCAAATCGTAAATTATCCTTGCAAGGACTTTTCTCCACAACAGCTGTTCTATTTAGGCTGAGTTGCAGTAGCTCAAAGATTTTCTGCTTGGTAGACTTTGTAGCAGTTGCTGTGAAAGCCATGAATCCAGTGTGTCTTGTTACAAGTGATCGCATTTCTTTCAAATTGCCATACCAGGCCCGGAATGGCTTTTCGTCCTTTTCTGCTGTTCCCCTAAAATATAAAGAATTAACAATCATAAGACATTTTGTTTGAGCCAGGATTCTGCCTTAGTGAATGAAACATACAGTAGTTGGCTACACTCAAATAGATTTTTCATAAATTCAACTTTATCTTTTCATGTTAAGTTGGTACAACACTAGCTTTGACTGCGTATGGCCTGGTACTGTATGGGCAGAATTTATCTGGGAATGTGACATTGCAGTTTTTAGTGCCAAACACTGGGATTACAAGCTAAGCACTTGAGAAGTCAGTAACCCATTGCTGTGACGCTCAAGTGGTGGGACCCTACCAAGTATCAAACCCACTCTGACTGTTGTAGCTGCAAAGTCAGAGGATTGCACCACTCCATCACAACACCTTTAAATTTGTTGTAGAGGGCGAAGAAGTCTAAGGAGTCAACAAGGATGAGTTAAATAAAGGAAAAAAGCACTGGATTCTATGAGCTACTACGGTGGTCTTATAGGAAATTAAGTGACATACCAGTGAGCAATACAATGAGCTTCATTAACAGCAACTGCGATACAGTTATCTCTAAAATTCTTTGATGTCAGTAAGTTTCGCCATCGATTATTGCCAAGCATACATTCTGGCGATGCATATACCAAGGCGTACAAACCTCCATTTTCAACATCTCTCAATATAGTTTCATCCTGGGTGTTATGAAGATAAGCGGCAGCTATCCCTGTCTTTTCATTAATGTACGCAACTTGTTCCTCGATCAATGAAACAAGGGGCGATAAAACCAGAACAAAGCCGGCTCCAATCAAGTGTCTTGCATGGTATCGTAAAGCACAGGGAGCGATTGAAATATCAAGCTCTTCCCAAAACCAGTTGGAGCGCTAAAATACAAGTCTCTGCCACTCAAAAATGAACGCAGTGCATGCAGTTGTTCCTTCATTAGATTTTTGACCCCAAAGAAATAGCACACCATATTTATCCCTTCATCAAATAACGATAAATCAACTGACGTCCTCTGGCCGCTGCTTGTGAACGCCATTTTGGAAAATCTGCCCGTGCCTGCACAAATTAATTAGCATCACATAAATTATCATGGCTACTTTTTTCACCGACTCTTGGTGAATTCGTTGACGTCAGAGAACAGCATTATTAGCTGCGTTGCGCAGACCGATATTTCCTTTCCCTTCAAATTTTTCTCCCCCGTAGAGGTCGCACCGCAGACTACTAAAACAATGGTCTTCAAGTCCCTGAATGAGCTGGCTCCACAATATCTATGTGACCTGTTCACCCGAAAATCGCTCTACTCAGTATATAGTCTTCGTAATACGGGGACCGACTTGAGGTTACCAATGAAAAGGTCAACAAACGGCCAGAAATTTTTCTCTTATAGAGGTGCTAAGCTATGGAATAGCCTGTCAGCCGAGTCGAAGCAGGCAACCCCTCTGTATAGTTTCAAAACAACTATTTAGAAATAGATGCTATTAGACACTTCTTCCTTTCACTCTTGTTGTAAATTTTGAACATTATTGTATATAAGTTTTAGATATTGTAAATAAGGTTTTATAGTTTAATTCAATTAATAGCTTTTTTCCTTTTATATCATATATTGTAATTAACGTTAATTCAAGCATCAAGATAATAATTAATGCTTCAAGACATGCCACACCATTAAAGAAGCTACCCAAGGAAATCCGCAAAGAAACAAAGGAATTCACAAAACTCTGTTGGTTTCTTCATAGTTCTCCATATGTGGAAGCTATAACCATTGAGTCCCTTCAAAGGTACACAGAAAATGATAAGGTGCTAACAACCCTAAGAGATTCTGTTACTAATGAGAAACAACCAGATGTTAAAAAGTTCCCAAAACTACAACCATTTGCAAAGATCTTCAATGAACTTACTGTTACAGAAGGAGGTTTACTGTTGAGAGGAGAGAGAATAGTATTGCCTGAAGCATTACTTAAAAGGGCAGTAGACAAAGCTCATCAAGGAGGACATCCAGGCGAGTCAAATCTCAAAAGGAGGTTGCGAATGCATTTTTGGTGTTCAGGCATCAATAAAGCAGTGAAAGAAAAGGTTAAGGCATGCCTACCGTGTCAGGTATATACTGATAAGACAACCAAGGAGCCACAAGCGATGTTGGAATCTGCAGAACATGCATGGGACAAGGTAGCCCTGGATTTATTTGGGCCTATGCCCAATGGAAAGCACATACTTGTAGCACAAGATATGCTTTCACGCTTTCCAGCTGCAAACACAGTACGTAGTACAAGTGCCCAGGAAGTATTACCTTCGCTTGATGATATTTACACAAGCTATGGATACCCAAATACTCACCTCACAGACAATGGTCCACCATTCAACTCGGATGGCTTCAAAAACTACTCACTCCAAAAGGGTATACAGCATCACAGAACATGTCCCTACCATCCACAAGCAAATCCAGCTGAAAGAATAATGAAACCTATCGGGAAAGCCATGAAAACTGCATTCATGGAAGGGGCAAATCAACAACAGGCACTTAATCAGTTCCTTGCAGCATATCGTGCTACTCCACACATAACCACTGGAGTACCACCAGGAGATTTTCTACTAAGAGATGGATATAGAGTAGATTTTCCAGCTAGAAAGCCACTAAACGCAAGAGATATTGCCCAAGCAAGACATGTAGATGCAGACAACAAAGAAGCAATTCAAAAGAAGGCAAATTCGTCAGTCCGGAGGCGCAGGGAGGACATTTCTGTTGGAGATACCGTCTTGCTAAAGAATCAGAAACGAGCCAGCAAATTTGATCCCAAATTTGATCCAAACCCATGCCAATTGAAGGAATCATCCAAAAGGGGGCTGATATTAGTTAGACAGTCTGACAAGGCAATCTTTCGACGGCATAAAGATGATGTTAAACCTTTTGAAACCAGCACAGAAACCAGAAAACAGGCCAACGGGCATCATAGACAACGTTCAACATCTTGCATATCAGAAGAAAACAGGGACAACTTCAGCCCTTCTGACAAATTGGAGGCTCCAAACAATAATGCTAATATTCCAGAAATTGTACGTACCATACCAATAGCGAGAGGCAATGAAACAATCATTCCACAGTTGGAGGTAACAAAAACGCGATCTGGACGTGTGACAAAGCCCCCAAATTGGTTCAGTGACTACGAAAGATTTTAGGCCAAACTGGATTTGTTTTCAAAACAAAAGAGGGAAAGTATTGGAGTAATTGAATTGGATAGAACTAACTGAATTGAATAGCCTCCTGTTGAGGTAGAGACTGATGGGCCTAAATTTTTACATAAAGTACTTGACCACGTACTCAGGTCAATTGCTTGAAGTCTGTGTGAAGAAAAGATGTGCTGTCAAGCCAGCAGAGCCATGCAGTCCAACTAGTGGAAAAGATGTGCTGGGCTTCATAATGTTAAGCTGAACTTCAAATGTCTTTGCTATTTGGTGTATCTGACACATACACGGACTAGGCTACTTTAATACCCAAGTATCGCTGGCATCTTCAAAGTGTAGATGAGTTGGTTCGCAAAGCCCAAGATGAATTAAGTAACATCTCTGAGTGGATGAGACTGAATAAATTAAGTGCTAATCCACAAAATACTGAATACATGTTTATAGGGCATCAAAATAGAGCTAATAAGATAACTGAGCAAGAAAAACTCAAATTAAATGGCTCAGAAATAAAACGAGTGAAGAAAACGAAATCATTGGGGGTAGTTATCGATCAAGGACTCGATTGGGAGGACCAGGTTAAAGCTATCAAAGCGAAAGTAAGCTTCTTTAAAAACCCTAAAAATCATTGTTTCATAATTTCAACTAAGCAATGTCTATCGTGCGCTCATAGAGAGTCATATAAGATAAGCTGATGTCATATGGGGTAGTGTATCCAACTCCAAGATGGAATCATTACAGCGTTTTCAAGACAGGTCCATTTCGATAATTGACACTGCCAGCCAGAATAAAGGATGACTGGTCGAAGAACTTTTTACAAGTTAAACAACTCATTACGTTCGATCGATCAGTCATGACATATAAGATCATGAACAGGCTATGTCCAGAAAACCTTTGGAATAAATTTCAACGGAGATCCCATTACTCTAACTATAATACTAGATTTTGTGAGAACCTTCAAATCCCAAAGTATAATTTGAAATATTCTAAAAAGAGATTTTTTTACACAGCTCTGAAGGCTTGGAACGAGATTGCTATAAATATTAGGGAGCTCCCTACCTTGTATCAATATAAAAAACAGTTAAAAAGTCATTTGATGAGCTGAAAACCAATGCAAACATGGCCTCCTGGAAGATCAGCAGTAGTTTTTTTTTGTTTTAAAGTGAAAATGAAGTGAAATGAGTATTGCACTAATCCGCAGTAGAAAAATGCCCCGGTTCTGAAAATAAAATCAGAAATACAAAATTTTGGGAAGAAACACCATTTTGGGGGGCATAAAAGATGCTGGAAAGCGGCGCGGTGGTCTGGGGCGACAGTGGCGGTTTTGAGATCTTGTGACGTCAAGTATTTTACATATTGTGTAAACAAACAGATTGAACTGAAGCAAAATTAGTAGGCAGTTCACCAAAATCGAAGCACGAAGGAAGCAAATAATCAGCGCAAAAATGTCTCACTGGTCTGACAGCAGCGACAATACCTCGATGAGGGCACAATCATAATCTAGTAATGAAGACGAGTTGTATTTGTGCTGGCAGCACGACCCACCTGCGTCTTCTCCCGAGGAGTCTGACGATGAAATGGCGGTGACGAAGGAAGAAAGAGGGATCGAGAGGATCGGCCCGAAGAAGAAGCTGATACACAACCGTCTCAATTTCCATACTCTATTGCAAGATTTATAGAAGAAACTCGTCTGTAATGAACCAGCTAATGTTGCATTGAAAATTCATCTGTCACTGAAACCTTTTTAAAATGTTTCAGAAAACTCATCAACCTCATAGCACATGCACCCATATCATAAAATTGAACAAATCAAAACAAGTATTTTGTACTAAGTAATGAAAATTTACGCGCAAAATGACAAAGCTTTTAGAGTTATGGTGGGCTGATCAAACATGATTACATTTAGATGTACATACCATTAGCAGTACTTTCATCTCGCTCTGAGATGTTTCTCTTCTTGTTCGCTTGCGACATCAACGAAACGATTTAGTGCACAACGTCACGAACAAGGAAAGTTTTGCGTTCTAGTGTCGATATCGACCAATTATAACATCGAATGCATCGAGTAAGCAGTTGCATCAAAATGCCGAGAGCACGAGCACAGGCAAGGTCCGGTGCTGCCGAGAGCTGAACTTAAATTCATTCTGTGTCTCCATACAAGTTGCATTCAAAGTCTTCGAACTGCAGGTTGGCCTAAATTTACCTTGCAAACGCAAATCTCAAACAAAGCAGCACGTTCGCCTTCCGCATTTCATCTTGACGTCCCAAAACTCTCTAATTTTGTGGATAATGCTGTGCTTGATTTTACATTATTGCACCATCACCAATTGGAGGATTTAACACCTCAATAGTGGCTGACAGATTTTTTTTTATCCATCATAAAACCTAACACAATTCTTTTTAAATACAACTAATGTGCCATCCATAGCCAAAAAAGACACAAGGTCACCGAGTTCTGGCTATGAATAGTACTTACAATTCTCAACTACTTACATTTTCCAGGAAAAAAGGAAGAAAAATAAATAAAAAGGATACCAAACAAAATAGTGTCAACAAGTGTATCTCAAGATAGATGCCAGGAGTTTCTACGGAACTAAGGATAAGTAATTGAAAGATTAATTGCCAAAAATGATTCCTGCAGACTCCTCCAGCATCTATCTTGAGACAGACATCTAAGAAAGAAAAGTAAAGACAAAAGTAAAAGCTGCTGCTGTTTAGGATAATCTATCCCTAATCAAACCGGCCCGTATCTTTGATGTAGGATATTGTAGACTCGAGAATAATGCTATTTTTCTATCACACTGCAACGGGGGCTTCCATATAGAAGAATATCACACTGCGATCTATCATCGGGGCGAGTGAGATCGATTCCTGAGATGTCAGAGAGCTGGCCAAAGAGATCCAAACGATAGGTGTAATACTGTGGGCAGTGCAGGAGGAAATGTTCGTTATCCTCAATGGCTAAACCACAATTACAGACTGGAGAAAGACAGTCAAAGGCATGTCTAAAACGATGCTCATTCAAGGCACTAAACTGAAGACGGAGCCTACAATCCTGGTCAAAATAAGCTGGGACACTTTCAAATTTCGGTGTTTTCATGATGTTTTCTAAAATATCGACGCAAAAACTCATGTTTAGGACATTCTACTCCCCCTTCCCCCTAATTCAATGTTGAGATGGTCGAATGGCCTTTGATTCAAGCAACATTGAAACGGGGGCAGCGGGGGGCACGTAATCAAAGACTGAAGTATTGCAATTTTGTGACTTGTCCCAAGTATTTTGACCAAGATTGTCTGAAAAATTGCGATTACTACTTATTATATATGTTGAAATAAATCCAAATTTGCTTGCATCCGACAACCCCTTTTACTATGAACGGATAGCCACTTAGTGTGGGCTAAGCTTCAGGGCACTTCAAAGTTTTAAGTTTTCATAGCTACTGGTTTATTCATCAGAACTATTACGTCATCAAATTATGAACAATTTTCCCTTTGCGTTCTGCAAAACTCCCCTACTGTATGAAATCTGCGAGTGGTTTTCGTTTGAAAACAGCACAACTGGGAAAGACGATTTGAAAACAAAGTTATCTTTCGAGAAAGTGCCAGTCATGCGCCTCCACAGCGAAATTGTCTTCTTTTCAAATGTGCCTTTTCTCAAATTTCTACCTATTCATTTACTTTCAATGAAATTAACTTCATTCCAACAAATTTGCATTCACCCTTGGAGGGGATTTAATCGTCCATTGTGCCCGAAAAATAGTAGTGCAGAAGCTTTTGTTGAAGAAGAATGCCGAGATCGCGTGCCGACAAGGCGGTTTTAGGCAATGGCTGAAATATTGAGGAAATTGATCAAATCCTCAGCGCTCCACCCTTACTCAAACATTAATAACTTTGGCTTCACTCGCTCTATCTTGACGAATTTTGTCTCATTCTGATGTGCAGAATAAGCTTTATCAGCCTATAATCAGTCTTTGCTGTAATATTTCACGAAGTACGATTTTTCACGATTCTCCATCAAGTTCATAAAAAACTTATCCGGAATTGTTTATTCTAAGTTTTTTATTTGTGGGTAACTGTTGGATTTTCCCCTTCCGCCCGATTTTTACCCGGTTTTTTGCATTACCAGGAAGACTTTGATGTTCTAATGTGGAATCAAAGGAATTTACCGAAAAAGCGTAACTTATCCCAGAATTATGGGGCGTTTCTTGTGGAGCGCCGTTGGGAGTACCGAGGAATTCATAAGAAACCGGACCTCAGACAATGCCCCTAAAGCTTTTCTAGCATCAATTAGTCACATTCAAAAGAGCAGCAGAGTATATAGTCCGACGATAGTGGAAGAAAGCTTAGAACCCTAATGTTTCTTATGTTTCATATAGGAATCTGTATGTTTGTGTAAAGGGCAACAATTTTGCCACGCCCACATGGAAGTTAGTGGCCAGCAAATTTAGCAAACAACACCCTTTTCGGCATAAGTGGCTGAGAAGTTACTTCTTGTGTTAGGGATGATAGTGGTAAAATTGAACGCAAAAATCTCTATGGATTCTCAAGCTATTAGTCATTATCTGTTAACAACCATTTTCAGACTGTCTGAAAAATTGCGATTACTACTTATTATATATGTTGAAATAAATCCAAATTTGCTTGCATCCGACAAACCCTTTTACTATGAACGGATAGCCACTTAGTGTGGGCTAAGCTTCAGGGCACTTCAAAGTTTTAAGTTTTCATAGTTACGGGTTTATTCATCAGAACTATGACGTCATCAAATTATGAACAATTTTCCCTTTGCGTTCTGCAAAACTCCCCTACTGTATGAAATCTGCGAGTGGTTTTCGTTTGAAAACAGCACAACTGGGAAAGACGATTTGAAAACAAAGTTATCTTTCGAGAAAGTGCCAGTCATGCGCCTCCACAGCGAAATTGTCTTCTTTTCAAATGTGCCTTTTCTCAAATTTATACCTATTCATTTACTTTCAATGAAGTTAACTTCACTCCAACAAACTTGCATTCACCCTTGGAGGGGATTTAATCATCCATTGTGCCCGAAAAATAGTAGTGCAGAAGCTTTTGCTGAAGAAGAATGCCGAGGTCGCGTGCCGACAAGGCGGTTTTAGGCAATGGCTGAAATATTGAGGAAATTGATCAAATCCTCAGCGCTTCTCCCTTACTTAAAGGGAAAGTTCACTCAAAAATCGAAATCTCTGATTTAGCTTCCTTTCGAGTCAAATGAATGTTATTTAAGCAAAATTGATGCTTACCTGCGATTTTATCGTGTTATTCTGCCGCTATTTGCTCCCAAATCTTGCTTCGTGGAGAACGCCATTTTGCCCGCCAAAAAGACTGGAGCGAGTGTTGTTGTTTGACGTCATCACGTGCAAGAAGCCACGCGCAGTATAAAGGATATGGATCGGTGTCGGTGAAGTAGTTATTTCAAGGCCGGCAAATCACGAGAAAGGTTACTAATTCTAAAACAAATATTTGTAAAATTACACCAAAATGCCTAGCTGTTCTGCTTTTGGTTGTACTAATCGTTCGAGTAACAATAAAGCGCTGTTATTCCATCAAATACCGGGAGAGGGTCGAGATAGAGAACTCAGAAGGAGATGGTTGAACAACATTCGGCGAGCAGGCGAGTTACCAAAAGATAAAAGTTTTTACATTTGTTCAGAGCACTTCGAGGATGATTGCTACGAAAGAGATTTGAAGGTACGCTTTTAATCACTTCTTTATATTGACATGAAATATATATTCTCCATTCACTGTGTATGCAAGAAAATGAAAAAGAGGATAAAATTTGGGCTCCATCAGAGCAATACCTGTTGACGAGAAACAAATTAGAAACGGACGAAATCAGAGCTATGATAACTTTGGAAGAAAACAAGATATTTGGTTGCTTTTCATACTTTACACAAGGCAAAAAGTTTGATTACCTCGAAGGAGCAGTGTCCAAAATTGATATTTTTAGCTGTATTGTCCAAGAGCTGATTGACAGTGAGTTTATTACGTTTACTTTCAAATTTGTAGAAAGAGCTGATGGAAAATAAACCAGGAGCGAAACGATTAAAGAAAGATGCAGTGCCCACTATTTTCTCATTTTCGAAACCTATCCAGAAAAGAAAGGCCTCCACGGAAAGAGCTGCAAGAAATGAAAAACGTATGGTAGGCATAATTTTCTTCTATTTTTCAATATTATGGAGCTATTTCCTTTATAAAACATAACAACAAAGGTGTTTCGAGTGTTCTGAGTAGGTGTTTCCTTTTCACTGATGACTATGTATTGCGTTGCTATTTATTCCATTTCGTCACAGCATATTTCGACTTTCTGACCTTAAGCGGCTCTGTGATTTTCCTGTATATGACTAAGTTTAATTGCGTTGATTTCAGTATAAATTATGTACTAAAAATTCTTGTTTCGTTTCGGTATCAACTTTATTAGTTTGGCATATTGTTCTCTCGTAACATTTTCACGCCCATGCTGTCGTTACATTAGTCATTTGCGTGTTTTCGCCAAAAAATAAGTAAAAAAACATGGGTGGGTCCTATCTAGGTGGTATTGGACTGTGGAAACTGGTCATAACGAGGGGTTTCCTTAGAGACTTTCCTTTAGTGGGTGAAATTTTGGTAAGAATTATGTTTCTCAGTAAAGGTTTCTTTGTTTCAAATTTGAATAAACAAGAAACTTTGATTCAGAAGCTTGTTGAAACGAAAATTTTTACAGAGTAACCTTTCTCCTCAACTTTAGCTTCTGAATGTAGTGGAAGATGAGACTGCCTCTACATCGATTTCAGCTGAAGATCCCATCGATGACCCTGTAAAAACTGCATCCACGCAGACTGAGCAGATAACGTATGTCAGCAAATCTGTTGACAACAGAAAGAGATTGATTTCTGTAGGAACACAATGTAGCATCCTATATGCTGCAGAAAAAAATATTTCTGTCGAAAACATTGCCAAAAAACGGTTCTCAGAAATTGGTGTAAATACCGAATCTTCCATCCTCCAGCAATCACGAACTTCTGCTCATGTAATATCTTGCGACAGTGACTCCGAAGACAGTAATACTTTGAATGAAACTGAAAATTATGCTGATACGTCTTCCGAACCGAGGATGGGGAAGAATCGTCCGAAAGTGAGGAGGATTACGTTGAAGCTGCAGAGCAGTCATCTCCAACCGATGAATAAAAATTTATCGTCTTTTGGTCCTGTTTACTGACATTGCTAAGGTTTTGTTCTTTGTGTAATGCTCCTGCTAGAGTCACCAAATTGCAATCAAAGGGATTAATGCTGGAAGTTGATCGAGTATGCGACAATTATCACGAAACAAAATGGTATTCGACCCCTGTAATTCGGGGGATGTCTGTTGGTAACTTATTGATGGCAGCCTCTATACTGTATTCTGGGAATACATATACAAGAATCTGTGAATTGATGAACTTATGTAAAGTACAATTTTTCGGCCGTACCTTCTATCATAACATTCAGCGAAAGATTCTTTTCCCGGTGGTTGACATTTTTTACAATAAATTCCGCACAGAACTTATTTCTAACATTGGAAATGGAAACCCAATTCATGTTGCTGGAGACGGTCGGTGTGATTCACCTGGCTATAATGCCAAGTATGGGACATATACCATAATGGATACTTCAAGCAACAAAATTTTAGATTTTTCTGTTATTCATGTTGGAACCGTAGCAAACTCTTCTCATATGGAAAAACAAGGTTTGATTTCATGCATAGAATCGATAGAAGGGGCGGGATTGAAGATCGAAAGTCTAACAACTGACCGTCATATTCAGATAAGAGCGTACATGAAAAATCAAAGAGACGACATAAAACATCAATTTGACATTTGGCACGTCGGGAAAAATATTAAAAAGAAATTAGTAAAACTGGCCAAAAAGAAAGGCTGCCATGATTTAAATGAATGGATCAAATCAATAATAAACCATTTTTGGTGGTGTTGTGAAAACTGCAATAGAGATCACATGCTTCTTCGAGAAAAATGGGTAAGCATCCTTCACCATATAAGAAATAAGCACAGATGGGAAGATGCCACTGTATATAAAAAATGCGAGCATCCTAAGTTAAGCAAGCGGGACAGACTTGAAAAACCATGGCTGAAAGAAGGATCTCCAGCATACAAAGCACTGGAAACAGTTGTGAAGGAGAAGACCCTGCTAAGTGATCTGCAGTATCTAACAGAATTCAACCATACTGGTCAACTCGAAGTATACTACTCATTATATAACAAATATTGCCCTAAAAGGCTACAATTCGGATGGAATGGTATAGTTGCAAGGTCTGAGCTTGCTATTCTAGATCATAACTCAGGAACTGATTGTGCCCAAGCCAAAACTGCAGACGATAAAAACAGATATAAATTATCATTTTCAAAAGTGACACAAAATTGGGTAACCAAGAAAATATCGCAGAGGAACGATAAGTCTTACCTCCAAGCACTAATGGGCGAAACTCTGAAAATCAAACAAGAAAATAGAAATGTTCAAGCACCCAAATTGCCCGCTA
Source organism: Aurelia sp. 4 Dawson et al 2005 (assembly GCA_964019985.1). Classification (NCBI taxonomy): domain Eukaryota; kingdom Metazoa; phylum Cnidaria; class Scyphozoa; order Semaeostomeae; family Ulmaridae; genus Aurelia; species Aurelia sp. 4 Dawson et al 2005. Next base: position 9,702,392 of record OZ026504.1, on the reverse strand, counting down.
AAGTTCCTAAAAACATTGCGTCAAAGGAAAAGCCCGATAAAGACGAAGCCATAAAAAATATCCGTACACGATTTGAAACATATGAATCATAAACCTAATGAACTGAAATGACACAATGTAATATTCACAAAGAATGTCGATGAATTTACAGCAATAACGAACAATTATGGTTTTGATGATGGTGATATATGGTCACTTTTTTCGTATCAATTCTTGTGTCTGAAAGTTGTGTCTGAAAGTTGTGTTGAGCTACAGAATCATTTGCTTAGTATTTTCATCTGACAGTGGTCACAGCATATCATCAAGCAAGCCAAGGTCTGAGAGACAAAAGCAAGAATAAACTTTAGCACTTGTTTGAACTTGGCTTATCAGAGAAAGCAGTATTTGACGATTTACTGTGACCAGTGTTGGACGAAAAGACTTAGCAAGAAGTGTTAAAGCGATTTTCCAATTACAAGCTCGTATCAGTTCAATGTTTCAGTCTTCCTCACTCTCATCTGCACAAAGTAGTCTCTGTTCTTCAATGCGACTTTCCATAAGTGGTACATAGTTGCCATTCACTGCAGGAAATGCATCACGAATGGCCCAAAGAGCACATGACGGTATCACTTTCCGAATCCCTTTTCCAAGGCGATTGTGTACTCACCACGTGTATTGCTTGCAAGCGGCGAATCTGAGACTTCTGAAATTGAAAGATCACTATCATTGGAAGTAGTTTTGACATTTCGAATAGAACTTACTAAAGTGAGTTTCATTGCATGTGTGTGGTTTGCCAGTCATACCCCATAACTGTAAATTATAAATCCAAAACCTGCGATCCTGTGATGTGTGAAACAAACAAATAAATAACATATAGTGTCATTGACTGATTTTCATAACCCTTTCAACGGCTATCGTACAGAAGAATTTTGACAAATTTTTTATGTGCACAGCTACTTACTTGTTATTGATAACCAAGCTACAGTATCTCCCCGCAAATTGTTCATAGCTGACAACGCAGTTTCTAACACTGGACGAGTCAAGCAAACCAATCTGAAGTCTGTTGACAAGGATATGCAAGTTTCACCTGAAAAAGAAAATTATAATTCGTAGAAACTACGCCTTTCAACAGCCGTATGTTGAACAATTTGAAATCGAATACAAGCTCAGTGAATAAAAAGCTTCAAAGGATGACCGGAGAAAGCTTGTCATCGCAAAGCAATATCAAATAACGGAAAACTTGGAAAAAGTTCACGAAGACACACTATCGTTTTTCTTTTTCCTAAATACTGATGATAGTTTATGTCCTTATCAAGGAATTATTTGAATCTTACCTTTGAAAAAGTCTTCAGGAATTTCATTAGTGTCCTGACAGCAATAACTTTCGTTGTACGTTTCCATTGCCCGGCATTTTCCCCCACACACACACCAGTCGTTGTTTCCAATTCTCTCGTTTTCTGCTTCACTATTACTGGAATCATTTGAGCTTTCAGTGTCTCTACTTAAGTCCTGATCCTCTAACTTTCGTCTTGGTTCCATGTCGTAAGGTCTCAGGCGATGAATATTTGGAATTTCTAGATCATCCGAATCAGATTCACTTCCAGTGCCAGATAAATCAGACACGTTTTCGTCAGAAGAAACCTTGTGTTCTGCCATTATCGAATCGAAATTTTATATTCAGGACAAAATACCATCAATTTATAAAGAATGTGCTCCTCTGAAGTCGCAATTCATTTTCCGATTAATCAGAATTTGTAATTTTTCAAAGATATTACCCACTTCTCCCTCCCACTAGCAATGAGCCTTTGGTTTCTAGCACGTGATGACGTCAAACAACAACAGTCGCTCCAGTCTTTTTGGCGGGCAAAATGGCGTCCTCCACGAAGCAAGATTTGGGAGCAAATAACGGCGGAATAACACAATAAAATCGCAGGTAAGCACCAATTATGCTTAAATAACATTCATTTGACTCGAAAGGAAGCTAAATCAGAGATTTCGATTTTTGAGTGAACTTCCCCTTTAAACATTAATAACTTTGGCTTCGCTCGCTCTATCTTGACGAATTTTGTCTCATTCTGCTGTGCAGAATAAGCTTTATCAGCCTATAATCAGTCTTTGCTGTAATATTTCACGAAGTACGATTTTTCACGATTCTCCATCAAGTTCATAAAAAACTTATCCGTAATTGTTTATTCTAAGTCTTTTATTTGTGAGTAACTGTTGGATTTTCCCCTTCCGCCCGATTTTTACCCGGTTTTTTGCATTACCAGGAAGACTTTGATGTTCTAATGTGGAATCAAAGGAATTTACCGAAAAAGCGTAACTTATCCCAGAATTATGGGGCGTTTCTTGTGGAGCGCCGTTGGGAGAACCGAGGAATTCATAAGAAACCGGACCTCAGACAATGCCCCTAAAGCTTTTCTAGCATCAATTAGTCACATTCAAAAGAGCAGCAGAGTATATAGTCCGACGATAGTGGAAGAAAGCTTAGAACCCTAATGTTTCTCATGTTTCATATAGGAATCTTGATGTTTGTGTAACGCGCAACAATTTTGCCACGCCCACATGGAAGTTAGTGGCCAGCAAATTTAGCAAACAACGCCCTTTTCGGCATAAGTGGCTGAGAAGTTACTTCTTGTGTTAGGGATGATAGTGGTAAAATTGAACGCAAAAATCTCTATGGATTCTCAAGCTATTAGTCATTATCTGTTAACAACCATTTTCAGACAATCCTGGTCAAAATAAGCTGGGACACTTTCAAATTTCGGTGTTTTCATGATGTTTTCTAAAATATCGACGCAAAAACTTTATGTTTAGGACATTCTAATTCCCCTTCCCCCCTAATTCAATGCTGAGATGGTCGAATGGCCTTTGATTCAAGCAACATTGAAACGGGGGGAGCGGGGGGCACGTAATCAAAGACTGAAGTATTGCAATTTTGTGACTTGTCCCAAGTATTTTGACCAAGATTGTAGTTAATAATCTTATACCTGGGATATCAGATACGCGATATGCAGAATTTTTAACTGGTCGAATGATTGAGAGCAATTTCTTTTTAAACTGCGCGATTGTAAAAGCATTCTGGATCTCGCTGTCAAGTGAATTCCATTCGAAACAGCGTGTTTCGAAAATAAGTGTTGCAAAAACGAACTGCCCTTGCCGCTGGCTGCTCATATGCACTTGGATTTCACAAATTGTACGTTAATTGACGCTCTTGTGGTATTTCATTGAAGAGATATTCAGGCGATTTGGACCTTCTTAAACAAAAGAAATGAGTCAATCTACGGTACCATCTTCTGTGATATAAAGTCTCCCAACCCAGTTCCTCATAAAGCATCTGCCTACTTGTACCTCTCCATGTTCCAGTCACAGCTAGAGCCGCTGAATATTGTACCTGCTCCAACTTTTTTGTGATTTCAAGATGCATTTCAGGGTCAAATCTATGGTAGATTATATCACCGTAATCTAAGTGTGGCCTTATGTAAAGCTTATAAACTTGATCTAGGACCTCCCTAGAAACATATTTGGAAAGATATTTTATCAACCCAATACCTCTACGTGCCTTCAGAATTACCTCTCTTATGTGACTTTGAAAATCAAGTTTATGATTCAAGATCATTCCGAGGTGTTTATGCTCCGAACTTGTTTTAACTTCTTCATTCCCTAATTTTAGAATGTTATGGTGTGGCTTAGTTCTTTTCCAAGAGAAGATAACTTCCTCTGTTTTATCAGCATTAAATAACATTTTTCATTGCCATGCCCACATTCGGATCTTTTCCAAGGTCGTAGTTCATATCTAAACCTGTGTCGTGCTCGTTTTTTACAACGGAAAAGAGAGACGTGTCATCTGCAAATAGCTTCACACTGCATGATACATTTTCTGGAAGATCATTGATGTATACAAGAAAGAATAATGGACCAAGGACTGACCCCTGGGGTACACCAGCTGATACAGTGGACCAGTTAGAAGATTTCCCGTTTAATACAACACGTTGTCTACGATCACGTAAAAAGTCCTTGATAGGTCCAAGGAGATTACCACCTATGCCATTGCATTCCAGTTTGTATAATAGACCTTCGTGCCATACCCTATCAAATGCCTTGGATAAGTCTAGAAAGACAGCTCGAGTTTCCCTACTGGGTACATCTTCGAAGGCGCTATAGATTGTATGCGTTATGGACAACAGTTGGTTAATGGTTGAGTCACCCGGGCGGAAACCAGATTGGTTTGGAGTTATAAGGCTATGGTCACATAGATGCTTGTAAATCGTATCAAATAAAAGTTTTTCAAATATTTTACCAAAAATTGGCAACAGGGAGATTGGGCGATAGTTATTTTTGCTCTGTCTGCTGTTTTTCTTGTGGACAGGAATTATGTTCGCTCTCTTCCATGAAGTTGGGTAAACACCTGTTTCTAAGCACGTTTCAAAAATTAAATACAGAGGCTCTACAATTGCACTATCACATATCTTGATCATTGAGATCGAGATATCATCACAACCATGTGCCTTTTTTGTATCAAGAGACCGGATGAGATTAAGGATCTTTTCTCTGTCTACATGTACACTCTGCAATAATGTAGGACACCTTTGTCGAAAAGCAGGAAGGGTACTTCCTGTTGCTATAGCACTGCATTGCTCCACAAAGTAATCGTTAAATAGATTTGCCTTAGCTTCCAGGTTAGTAACAAAAAGACCATTTTCTAAAATTGGCGGTATATTCGTAAATTTCTTTTTGTCAATAAGCTTATTCAAAATGTTCCAATAATATTTCACATATCTATCTGGGGATCAGACAACTTTTTACCTAATTTTGAATAATACTTATCCTTGGCTTCAATTATTTTTCGGGTATTTTCAAGCTGAATATTTCGAACTAGGTTCCAGTCTTCTTGGTTCCTTCCGCGCCTTATAAACCTTCTGTAAAGCCTGTGCTTTCGTTTGATAGCAGTTTTAAGCCCTGATGTTAGCCAAGGTGGATCCTTGTCATTAATTCTAATAGTCTCGTTTGTGATGTAAAGGGACATAATTGCATAAAGAGTCGTCGTAAAATGTTCAACCATTTCTGAAGGGGTGAGAGGATTTAGGCTATTTACCCAATCTACATTGTTTATCGAGTTTCTTATCGATTGTGCGTTAGCCTTCGAGTAATGCCAAACTGTTCTTTTATAAGGAGGAGGCGAAGGCAATGACATGTTAAGGTTCCCGAAAATGACTTGATGTTGACAGTATATATCCAATGAAGGGTGGACACCATAGTCCGCAAACATATTAGGTTTGTCAGTGATTATTAAATCGATACAGGACATGCTCTCATTTCTTATATTGGTTGGCTCATCGATCAGTTGGTGAAGACCGTTTGTTTCCATGAACTCATCAAGAGCTGCGCCCTCAGGATTTTCTATATCCTCAGCCCACCATTGGGATGATCTACAATTGAAATCTCCAGTAAAGAGGATACAGTGGGGCCTTTCGTTTCTAATATTATCTAAAGCCCGTTGTAAGTTATTGATAAACATCTCGAACTGCTCGCTATTTTGGCTTGGACTGCGATAGAGGTTAATTACAAATATCTTCTTACGAGAGATAGTGACTTCTGAAACAATCATTTCTTGCAATACTTCAAGATCATCTCTTCGATTAATTGGCAGTCCATCACGAAAATATAAACAAACTCCACCAGTTTTAGAGTTGCTGGGGTGATCATTACGAAATACTTCTGGACTGAACCCTTTGATACGAATTGCATCATTTCTTATAGTGCCATCAAGCATTGACTCAGAAATTGCGATGACATCAAATTTATGAATGGCATCATATGCCTCGATTTGAGATATTTTTACACCACTCCTCGCACAAATGCTATTTAAGTTCCAGTGAAAAAACTTGAGACCCTTATTTGCATTTGGACCTGGATTAACGTGAATGTCTCCAAATAATAATAATAATAAGTTTAGAGGGTAGCCTGACTCAAGCCGCAAATTTTCGAGGCAGATGCTAAGAAGCATGGTATAAACAATGTTTTGCACAATGAAAATCAATGTTTTAACATGCACTTTGTCAATTCCGCTATTTAAGGTAAGGCTGACTATTTAAGGCTGACAGATTTGATAAATACACAACAAATCTTGAATAATCCTCATTATGTGTACTTTAGAAAGCAAATTGCTTGCAACGAGTTATGAATACATGACATTGAGAGCTTCAATGAATAAATTCCCTTGAATGAAATATCAGAATAGCAGCAGTTCGGAATTACAGAATTGTACGTCAGAATCATAGAAATTTCGGAATGCTTCACAAACCAGTCTATTTCGTTGAGTTTCTTTGCTCTGAGTTGTGCAAGCCTTGGCTAAGTACACAGTCAACAAGAGTCATATGCTTCCTTCATTCATCACGCTGTAAAACACTTGACGTCAGAGACGTCTGATACCAAGCGTTCTTACCGCGCTCATTTGGCGCCACAATTTGAATGAAAATGCCGTTTTCAATTCTAATTTTCGAGAAAACTAGAAGGAATATGAAAATTAAACCAAAAAAAAAAGAAATCTACGATACTGATTTGGTCGAAAAGGGTAAGAAAAAATTTCGATTCATTTTCACTTTAAAAATGATTAAGGCTTGTGGCTCCTGCGATATGAACTAGCTCACTTGAACAGAGGAGGCATGAATAATGAGGCATTGGGTGGCAGTAACTGGGTCGTATCGGCTAATTTGATTTCATTACAAGCAAATGAGGAATCACAATTCCTTTTGATTAAATTTGTATGCTACAAGTAAGTTCATTGTTCTGAAGAATGCTTGACTTTGAATGAATGGTATTTGCAGAGTCATGTTTGGTAATCACAGTTTGGACTCTGAACTTTGAGGTGAAATGGTTGACTAGATGGGACTTTGTTGTTTTCAGAGATTGAATTGTTATAACTAATCTGCCACCATTCTTGTATGGTGGCCTAACCGCTTCTTCACTTGCTTGGTAATTGACTGGACTGTTTGAATGATTTGTGCATTGACACTTTCTTTGCTCGTGAAAGTTAGTTCCTCAGTTAGGCATATACCACATTGTTTGCAGATGAGAATTTGCACTCGATTGATACTTCTTTATGCTTGCCAGATTACTCTTTTCTTTCATTCATCGTAGATTAGTTGCATCTTCCACTAGTGATTTCTTCATCGAATTGGGAAGGGCTACCTTCTTTTACGCATACGCTCTTTGGGGATTTCCCCTTCTTTAAATAGGCAGCACTTTGGGGACTTCCCCTTTCAATCAACGATGTCTAAATGGATTTCAAGGACTTCCTTCTTTACGCATACGCTCTTTGGGGATTGCCCCCTTTTAATTAATTACACATACGCTTTGGGGGTTTCCCCTTTCAATTAACGATGACTACATGCATTTCCAAGGACTTCCTTGTTTACCTATACGCTCTTTGGGGATTACCCCCTTTTAATTAATTATGCATACGCTTTGGGGGTTTCCCCTTTCAATTAACGATGACTACATGTATTTCCAAGGACTTCCTTGTTTACGCATATGCTCTTTGGGGATTTTCCCTTTTGATTAAATATTTGAATGTGTTTGGGGGACTTCCCCTTTAATTAACTATTACAATCACGTGTGCACTTTTGGGACTTCCCTTTTTGATCAAATTTCAACAACTTCATATTCAAGGACTTCCTTGTTTTGCATACACTTTGGGGACTTCCCCTTTACAATTAAAAATTTCTACATTTCATTTTTCAAGGACTTCCTTGTTTGTGTACACTTTTGGGACTTCCCTTTTTAATCAAATTTCAACAACTTCATATTCAAGGACTTCCTTGTCTTGCATAGGCTTTTGAGGACTTCCCCTTTACAATTTGGGACTTCCCTTTTTAATCAAATTTCAATAACTTCATGTTCAAGGACTTCCTTGTTTGCATACACTTTGGGGACTTCCCCTTTACAATTAACAACTTCTACATTTCATTTTTCAACGACTTCCTTGTTTGTGTACACTTTTGGGACTTCCCTTTTTAATCAAATTTCAATTCAATTTCAAATTTCAAAATTCATATTCAAGGACTTCCTTGTTTGCATACACTTTGGGGACTTCCCCTTTACAATTAACAACTTCTTCATTTCATTTTCAAGGGCTTCCTTGTTTGTGTACACTTTTGGGACTTCCCTTTACCATTAACAACTTCTACATTTAATTTTCAAGAAGAAGGTCTAACGCCCTCTATGTACATCTTCGAAGTCTTCCTTTTTTAACACACATTTTTGGTCTTCCACTTTGAGAAGCATTTCAAGTGGTATGGCAGGTTGCTTCCCTCGGACTCTTGTATAGTTTACTTCTAGAGTGGCCCAAACCAAATTTTTTTCTTCAAACTTGTACAGGTTTCTTTCTTTGCGCCAACTTTTGGGGCTTCTGTGATTGATAGCGAGGTGAACGTTGGCCCAAACAAACAGCAGAAACTGTGGTAATGAGGGCCTTTCAGCACTTACTTTGTTTGTTTGTATTTTTTTAAATGCGGTTTGGCACTTGACTAAACTAGGGTCATGCTTATTATTGGATTTTGTTGTGCAAACTATTACTATCATTATCTTTGCTTTCTTTGTAGGGGACAATTATCTACATGAATGAACCGAAAAATTCGATTTGCACAAACTAAATACGATACGACCATGTTTGGGGCAGCAGGAAATCTTAAAGGCTTGCTGACAAGAGTATCTGCTGCCCGATGGCTTATTAAACCTAAGAGGGAGGGAGGGGAAGGGGTTTATTGAAATCAATCAGAATATGACCTTCCTTTTGGAAGGCAATGAAAACTTGATTTCTAGATCCTCAGCAAACATGCAGAGCACGCCTTAGAATTGCTGAAGGACTGGGAACTAACAGGAAGTATCCATGCGTCGCCTTGTCGTTAAAGTACATTTACGCAGGCGTAAATGTTTCATTAACGCCTGTGGCTCTTGCGATATGAACTAGCTCACTTGAACAGAGGAGGCATGAATAATGAGGCATTGGGTGGCAGTAACTGGGTCGTATCGGCTAATTTGATTTCATTACAAGCAAATGAGGAATCACAATTCCTTTTGATTAAATTTGTATGCTACAAGTAAGTTCATTGTTCTGAAGAATGCTTGACTTTGAATGAATGGTATTTGCAGAGTCATGTTTGGTAATCACAGTTTGGACTCTGAACTTTGAGGTGAAATGGTTGACTAGATGGGACTTTGTTGTTTTCAGAGATTGAATTGTTATAACTAATCTGCCACCATTCTTGTATGGTGGCCTAACCGCCAAGATACGCCCAAAACTACCACCCTGCCTTGTTTGGACTGTAGCCAGGGAACCCTGCCCCGCACAAGACCTTACTTTTTTTTGGAGAGCTGTGATTTGTTTTATCATATTTCAATGTTCAGTTCTTGGTAGCACTAAAGCTTAATACGTTTTAGTTTGACCTGGATACACCAGCAGACTTTGCTTGCTCTCTGCAGGAGATAGGTGACAACAATAAATTGATACAGGGATTTACATGGGTCCTTTAAAGAAATTTACAACTACATTGTGGAAAAACTGAGACCAAGCCTGTAATGAAATGATACATTTGACCTTTTAATAGAAGTAATTAGGCCTGAACAGAGTGCCATGTGGATGAAATGAACTTGATTGTTACTAGGTGATGGACTAAGGCTTATTTGATTCATACTGAATCCAATCCAGAAGATTACCACCTTCCTTTCATATCTCGTTGTTTTTTTGTCTTTACCATTTTACTTTTAATATTGCCATAGAAAGTCTATGTATGACATATAACTATTTTTCTTAACTTCACAAATGAGTTTGAAAAATTTTGATCTAGCTGATATTCGTGATCAATTTTTTTTTGTTGGATTAATTGATATTTGTGACTGAACACTGAGACTTGTGTGAAGTTTGAAACCAAACTGCTTGTATGCCTGCAATAAAATGGTGAACCCTGAAATGGAAGTGGTTATGCCTGAAAAGGAAGAGTACCCTGTGAGTGAAAATTATTTTGTTGTTACTGGAGAATTGACTCAGTGCTGCTTGAGATAAACTGAATCCAATTACGGAGTTTGGAGCCTTTTAGTATTTGATTTGTCATTGAAAATATCTTATCCAAGTATTATTGACATACTGTATGTTTCCATATATCGCATATATATAACCTACATTCGCATAATTCTGATTTGGAAAATGGCTAAAAATCTTAATTTGGCATTTTTCTGGTAGCTCTTTTGATTTGCATGGTGTAGGTACAGGGATTAAAGAGCCTAAATGTGGAGGGGGGGGGTAAATGCTTATTGTGCATGCAAAAAACTTCTCTTTTTCTGAACGGAAGAATATTTACTGCATTTGCATTGCATCAATTTGCTTTATGGCTGACCTGAACTTGTATGGAATTGATGAACAGAAAGGTTAATATAAACTGCCCTAAGTAAGCTTTAGCTGTGCAGGCAAGACAGTAAAGTGGGAACTGTCTTAGTAGCCAGTGGTGTGTATAGAAGGGGGGTGGGTAGAGGCTTTTAGTATATAAAATATAGCTTGAGTTAAGACTTGAACTTTAGCCTACTGACCCAAAATTTGAAAATGGACATGCTACCACCCTTGCAACTTTGCAACGTCCATAGCACAAGCCTTGAACACAACATCCGCAGATGTCAGCCTAACTTAGGCCTTTCCCGTAAAAGATTCCAACACAACCGACAACGATAATCGATGCTCTAACCATAGACAAAATCAGCATAGCTGCGTTGCAGGTACTTCATCGCAATAACCAGACTTATCCCTTGTCAGAATCATGAGCTTGTTTATTGAAATCAATCAGAATATGACCTTCCTTTTGGAAGGCAATGAAAACTTGATCTCTAGATCCTCAGCAGACATGCAGAGCACGCCTTAGAATTGCTGAAGGACTGGGAACTAACAGGAAGTATCCATGCGTCGCCTTGTCGTTAAAGTACATTTACGCAGGCGTAAATGTTTCATTGTAATTAGATTTCCTTTTTTTGAGCTAAAGTTATGCTGTTGCTGAAGGGTCTCAGTGTGTAAAGAATTAGAAAATAGAAAATAGAAAAAATTAAAGCAACAGGTAGGCTTAACTAAGATGAGGGAATATTGCATTTGCCATGCGCCAATCAGCATAGGGAGTCCAGAATATGACAACTATCCGTCATCTAAAATTTCTTAGGCCATATGCTTGATTAATTTTTCTTTTACAGTTCTCAGTTCATGGTCTGACGAGAGACGTTGGAATACAAAGGTGTTACTTTGTGCCACTTTTATTCATACATTAAAGGGTCTTTAGGAAAGTTTTGTGATACACAATGCTGCCTTGTGACTACAAGACAGTTCAAACAAAACAGAGGGAACTACGCACGATACGAGCGCAGTGTCACTGGGACTACGAGAAGAGTGCAGTGCACATGCCCAGTACCCAGAGACTCGGTCGACATGAAACACGAGGAAGAAATTGGCGCAGTTCTGTGGAAAAGATATTAAGATGTTCAGGAGTTGTTATGAAAGGGTCTCCATGGCAGAGTGAGCTCAGTGAATGCAGGTCAGTTTTCTCCCAAACAAAATATCATTAGAAACTAACGGATTTGACCAGTATCTTCTCTGGTTATGCCTAAAAAATCCCTGAAAATCTCTTGCTGTTACATGGTGTAGTTATGTTTCTAGGATTTTTTGCAATCAAGGCGCTTGATTAGGGAACTCCCGATTTGGAAGGCAGATTGTGTTCATTTTTATTAGAGCTCTATTTTCTGCCCAATAAATATTTTTAGAAACTAGCAGATTTAACTAGTAGCTACCTCGGTTATGCTTCAAAGCTCAATGAAAATTTCATGCTGTTACACGGTGTGGTTATTTTTCCAGAATTTTTTGCAATCAAGACATTTCTTACCGAGTGGCTTTGCTTAGGGCACTTCCCTAGTGGATGGCAAATTGCGTTCCGTGATTACACCTCTATTTTCTACCCAACAAATATTTTTAGAAACTAACAGATTTGGCCAGTATCTGTCTTGGTAATACCTCAAAGTTCCCTGAAAATCTTATGCTGTTACATGGCGTAGTTATTTTTCTAAAATTTTTCGGAATCAAGGAACGTCTTATGGACTGGCTTGATTAGGGCGCATTCGAGTTGGAAGGCAGATTGCGTTCTGTGAATACATATAAATTTCCCATCCAACAAAATATTTTTAGCAACTAATGGATTTTACCAGCATCTACCTTAGTTATATGTCAAACCTCTCTGAAAATCTCATAATGTTACATGGCGTAGTTATTTTTCTAGTATTTTTCGCAATCAAGACATTTCTTACTGAGTGGCTTGGCTCAGGGCACTTCCCTAGTGGATAGCAGATTGCGTTCAGTGATTACAGCTCTATTTTCTACCCAACAAATATTTTTAGAAACTAACAGATTTGACCAGTATCTACCTTGGTATTACCTCAAAGCTCCCTGAAAATCTTATGCTATTACATGGTGTAGTTATTTTTCTAAAATTTTTCGTAATCAAGAAATTTCTTATTGACTGGCTTGATTAGGACGCTTTCGATTTGGAAGGCAGATTGCGTTCTGTGAATACATATAAATTTCCAATCCAACAAAACATTTCTAGCAACTAATAGATTTCACCAGCATATACCTTAGTTATGTCTCGAACCTCTCTGAAACCTCATAATGTTACAAGGTGTAGTTATTTTTCTAGAATTTTTCGCAATCAAGGCATTTCTTATGGAGTGGCTTGATTAGGGCACTTTCAATTTGGAAGGCAGATTGCGTCCTGTTGATAAATTTCCCACCCGAAAAAATATTTTTAGCAATTTATGGATTCGACCAGCATCTACCTCAGTTATGTCTCGAAGCTGACTAAAAATCTCATACTGTTAGATGGTGTAGTTATTTTTCTCTAATTTTGTGCAACATGGATAGCATTTGCAACTTAAACTCCTAACTGTGGCCCTGTCGATACAAAGGGCTTTCAATCGCTGTAATTCAAAATCATCTTAGTCATTGTTAAAACGGAACTTAAAGTAAATTCCCTGCTGAAATTCAATGCCTTTTCCTTTCAAGAAGCTACGTATTGGGGGATAGCAAAATGAATACATGAGACAGTAAGTAAGTTTTTAAGTCATCTTATTTTATTTCGAAAAAAAACTATACATAGCTTCTAATTACATTAAATAAAAGAAGCTAATCAATTTCGAAAATATTTACAATGGAAAACAATAACTAATTTAAAATAACTAATTTAATAATGATTAAGATGCCACACTATTTTAATAATACTAATTCATGGATTTCTTTTTATTGATTTTGACTGATGTTGTGTTTTTTAAATTGACATGCATTGCAGTTGCATTCAACTCCATCCCATTGTTTTATCAATCTCTTAAAAACGTTTATATTTTGAACAGACTTCATTTCGTTCGGGAGTCCATTCCATATCTTAGGCCCAAAGGCTCTTAGACTATTAGTACCAAAAGTTGTTTGATTAGGTCTGTGATTTAGCAAATCATGTGGATTTCTCTGAGAGCGACTCAGATAAGTAGATGATTTAAAAGAAAATATGTTTTGCATAAAAACAGGATTTAGCTGCTTCATAGTTTTGTAGATTCCGATACATAGAGCTCGTAAACGAGAAACATGCATATAATTTTTGCCTGACTTTGTCAGTAACTCTTCATAAGAAGAACTGTTATCGTTGAACAGAAATCTTAGTGCTCTCTCTTGTATGCGTTCGACTTTTTGCAGTGACTTTGCAGATGAATAGTGCCACACTAAAGGACAGTAATTAAAGTTAGAATAAACAAAACTTTGAACAAGTGTTTTCCTTTCTTCAAAACCAATAAATTGTTTAAGCCTTTTCAGCACATTCAGTTGTGTAGCAGCTTTCTTACACAAATCTGAAATATGGGCATCAAAATTAAGCTTACGGAGGGCAAGCATGACGACAAAAAAAATCATATTTGTATTCTCAGCAAGTCAATTTTCAATTTTCAATTTCTCTGTTTTCCATCTTTAAAGATTTGACATTATACGGCAAGTCCATGTGATCAAGAATAAAGTTATAACAAATCCATGTTTTGAGTAAGTGGCTAAGCCATAATTAGCTATAATTAGCTAAAACGTACGTTTCGGACCAATTCCAAAAATTAAGCTTGTTGTCAAGTTTAACCCCCAAAAGCTTTACAGTTTTTTCTGATTTAATGTTCTTATCACTAAAGCTAATGTCAATACCACTTGTATCTGAACGGTCTTCTCTTGATCAAAATAGCCTGAAATTTCCCCGGATTTGCAATCATCTCATTTTCTTTCAACCATTTTAGAGCAACATTGGCTTCCCCCTCTAAAACCTTGAGTAAGTCTGACATGCTTCTAGAGCAGGAAACCAAAGAATTGTCATCTGCGTAATTATATACTTCAGCTTCCTCAATGAAAAGTAGGAGATCGTTTATGTAAAAATTGAAAAGGATCGGTCCAAGTACCGATCCCTGTGGAACACCGGAAAGTGTACGCTGAAACGAGCCATAAACATTATTAATCCTAACACATTGATCTCGCCGCTTTAAATATGAATATATAAAAACTAAGGAATTTTCATCAAATCCGTAAGCGGATAACTTGGCTATAAGTAAGTCATGTGGTATGCAGTCAAAGGCCTTTGATAAGTCCATGAGGACGGCACCTACGATTTGATCATTATCTAATTTCAATTTCCAATCTTCAATTAGTCTTATCAATACATGGTGAGTACCATAACGTTCCCTATAAGCGGCAATGAAGATAGAAAGAGTTTTGTCAAGGTATGGCATCAATTGTTTTTTGATCATTTTCTCAAACACTTTTGAGAAAACATTTAAAACACTTATCGGGCGGAAATTTTTTTCAACAGTTTCTTCTTAGACATGAATAGACATGATTCTGTTGATTGAAGAAGCTTTGATTTTTGCTGGAATGCGCCACGGGTCACATTGGTCAGCGGTATACAATTTTCCCTCATCTTGGCTTAACTAAAGATCTTCCGGGGACTCTGTGGACTGACGGTGTCCCTTGACTGTAGGGCTGCTGTTATCATTTCCGGGTTGCTGCGGCCTGGGTTTCACTCGGGGGAGCTTTCTGGGTGGGTCCTAGGTCCTGCAGTGGCTGCGGGGTCCGGGCTCCACTCACTCGGCTCTCTCGGGCGGTGTCTGATTTGCGCTGCTCAGCATCTTTGGTTTGCATCATCATCACCATCATCATCACCATAATCATTTATTTATTTACAGTAGGTTTAAATTTGAAATAGCCAAATTAAAGCTAATTAAGGCGAACTTAAAAAAGAAATAAAGAACTTTTACAATGTCCATAATAAATTTCGATTACATAAAAGTACTATATATATATTTTACAAGATAAAAGCAGAAAAGGCCCATAGAGGCCCAGGACGGCGACCAGCCCCGGGAGACAGCACACACGCCGCCCGAGCCCCCCCCCCCCGACGCAAACACCAACCACGGCGGCCGCAGCAAGAGAAGCCACCAATGAAACCACCGAACCCAGCAACAACCAGCGGGCACACCAAAGAGGCCCACAGCATGAATGTCTCCATGCTGCAAGCCCCCGTCCCCCATAAGCCCACCAGTGGACGCCAAGCACGAAGCACCGAGGACAACCCCCACTACAACCGCCACCCGGCATCCGCATCACAAGGTCAAACGTCTATCCTGTTAGGAACCTAACTTTCGGAATATGTTTTGCCGAGCCTACAGTTGCATGATCACCATTCCAGCACCTAATCCGTTTCTTAAAAATAGGAAGGGTGCTTGACTCCTTTATTTCTTGAGGTATAAGCTGCCACAGTTTATTTCCAAGGTAGACTGTAGTCTCAATTCCAAAGGACGTTGTCCGTACCTTTGGAAGTTGAGCGTCATTGCCATGCCTTAGATTGTATGACTGTATACATTACTGTCATTAACAACTGTAGGTTTCTTACATGGATTGGCACCGATTTGGTCTGTTCCAAGAGAAGACCAAAATCACTTCCATGATCTATACGTAATGAATGTCTCCATGCTGCAAGCCCCCGTCCCCCATAAGCCCACCAGTGGACGCCAAGCACGAAGCTATGCTATACGTAATGCCCTTTCTTGAACTCGATTTATTCTATGATCCAAAGTTCCATCATAAAACATCCAAACAAGTGGACAGTAACTGAAATGTGATAAGATGAACGCCCTCATTAACTGCTGTAGTTTTTCAGTGTCCATGTAACGTGATATTCGGGCGAGGGCATGGAGTTTTTGGCCAGCCTCCTTACAAAGAGCCTTCACATGCTTTTTGAAAGAAAGTGATTAATCGAAAGTTATGCCGAGAAGCTTCTCCTCTGTACTTTCTTTCACGCGGGCCTCGCCTATTCTAATTGATATTTCATTATTTCCTTTTGCACCGAGACTCATTAAGTGACATTTGTCTTCATTT
The DNA here is from genome assembly GCA_964019985.1 of Aurelia sp. 4 Dawson et al 2005. NCBI lineage: Eukaryota > Metazoa > Cnidaria > Scyphozoa > Semaeostomeae > Ulmaridae > Aurelia > Aurelia sp. 4 Dawson et al 2005. Next base: position 9,685,942 of record OZ026504.1, on the reverse strand, counting down.
TGTTTCATAAAATTGTTCGGGAACCATTCAGTTATTCTAAGAGCATTATTCTCTAAATGCATGACGACATTTTCGATGTTAGGGCCACACGCATAAATAGTTGTGTCGTCAGCATAATTACAGAAGTCGGTCTCCTCCAGGAACATAAAAAGGTCGTTCAGGTATATGTTAAACAAAAGGGATCCCAAGCCTGAACCCTGCGGTACTCCTCGAACGGTATATAGGGCTACTTCAAGTAAAATTCAGTATAATTCCATGTTAGAATTGGTTCTCAGCTCCATATCAGCTGAAAATTTCGTTGCCATTCAGCACTGTGAAAACAAATTCAATAATGGCACATTTTTTATCAAAAATGAGTTTTTACGCAGCAGAAATTACACCTTACGATTCTTTCGTGAAAATAATGATAAAATGAGTTACTTTCTGCCGCCTGCAAGTACTGAAAACAGTTAAATTACATTGCAACTCACAGAAAATCTGTTATTAGCAAAAATACGATTTTCTCTGAGTGTGACCAATTTCAAAATAGGCCCTAACACGGTTAAATGTAAATTGTATTTAGTGGAAGTTGAGGTATATCAAACTAAATAAAAAAGTTTGAGCCTAATTCCATGTCTCAGAAGAAAAACAATAAAACATACTCAACCTTTCCTTGTTCTTCCAGTAACATCGACAAGTGTAGTTTCCCTTATCGTTTGGCAATTTCCTTTTCTTTCGCCATTTATCAAGCATCTCTTTCCTTGATGAAATCCTTCCGGGTAGAAACTCCACTCGGTCCATGTTAGCAAATTCATTTCTGTAAAACATTTGAGAAAACTGTTCAAAATGCCAAATGTAGGGCTGTGACCTTTGGGCTGTGACCTTTTACTTATCTTAATGTGGTACCCCTGTGTGTATACGTCAAACTTATTGTTAGGCAATCATGTGAATCCCCGAATTCAGATTATTGGATTATTCTTTTACAACGTTCGTGTCGAAGTAATGGAAGCTTTGAGTGAATATATCGTTATGTTTGGTTAAGTTTGTCTTCTCGTTGTCGAACCTATCTGCGTGTGAAAATAGTATCGATTTGAAGTTACGACACGAGAGTTACAAAATGGTGGCCAGTGTTTCCAGACAAGAATGCCGTTTATGCTTGCCAAGCCAGAAGCCAAGTCAAGAGTCATTGCCCTTAGTTGTTCAGATGTCAAAGGCCAGAGGGAGTGTGCAGCTAAGTGGAAAGTTATTCTTTTGTTTTTGCCTTTGATGCAGTTTGCCCTCTTTTGTGTGGAGAGAGAGGAATACCTTGATGAAAAGGTTGATAAGATTGAAATATCCAAGCCGAGACTTGTGTTGTAAATAAACGATATCCCTGTGAAAACTCCCATTTAAATGTTTATAGTACAGATATAGCGTAGACCTAACATTTCAGCAACGATGTCTGACTTTGAAAGTTTGCAATTAGAACTGGACTCTTTGGTTTGTCAACAAACGGTCGCCAAACTTACCGAACTCGTTACTTATTTGGAGATTGAAGAAACTGTTGAGGGTAAAAGTCGAATGCAACTGGTCAAAATTATCAGAAATGCCATTGATAGAATCGCAGGAAAACCTGGTGAAATAGATCTGGATGTTTATTTGAGGGATGCTATTGCTTTCGTTAACAAAACTGCCCCTCCTCTTGAGAAAACTGAAGAGGAAACAAATCTCACTAAACTTGAAATGAAATTACTTGCTTTGAAGTTAGAACAACAAAAAGATCTCGAATCTGTTCTCAAAGAATTAGAAGCTGAAAAACTTCGAGTAAACGGGAGAAAAACGCCTGTTTCGTTGGATAGTGACGATGCTAATAAACAAAGTGAAGCTACAAAAGCACCGTTGATGTCTGCCCCTTCGACTTTACAACGAGAATTTAAGATATCAGGCCAAATTGGGGAGCCTGGTCAATTTGATAAATTAACTTACGTTTCCCTAATTCACCAGATTGATTCAGGGTTGGAAAAAGGTTATTCTGAGAAAGATGTAGTTGATGCCGTAATAAAATCTATCTCGCCTCACAGTAGCCTTAGAAATTATGTGTTGACATCACCTGATCGCTCTCATTCCAAACTGCGCTCAATCCTTCGCGTGTTTTTTCAAGAGAAGACTGCTGCTGATTTTTATCAAGCCTTGGTGACAACCTGTCAAAAGACCAAAGAGACTGCCCAACAATTTTTACTGAGAGCTCTGGACGCACGCAACAAAGTTTTCTTTGCCACACAAGAAGAAAAATCTCATGATGAATACAGCACGCAGCTTGTACAAAACACTTTTCTCAAGACTGTGGAGACAGGGTTGCGTGATGAATCACTCGTGACAAATCTTCGCCCTTTTTTGCGTCAAGGGGGCGTTACAGATGAAGAGCTAATGAAGCATCTCAATGATCTTGCGACAGTTCAAGCAGAGAGAAAGGCCAAATCTTACTCTGCGCCTGCTGAGCGTCAACGAGCCGCAGCGGCAAACGCAGCGTCTGTAGATTCTGAGACCGTCAAATCCAAAAAGCCTAAAATTCAAAAGCAAACTACCCATGAAAATGAAAGTGAAACCAAGACACTTTTTGCAGAAGTGAGGGAATTAAGATCCGAATTAGCAGAATTAAAACGTAATTTTGCTGGAAAACGAATGCAGCAGGCTTTCAAAAAGACAGAGGGCGAGGGAGAGGCCAATATCAAGGTCAAGGTTATTACCGCAGACAAAGTGGTTGCCGACAATGCCAAGCTAATGGGATCGGAAATACTTGCCAACATTGTTTCAATTGCGGGGGTATTGACCATTTTCGTGCACAATGCCCTGTGCAGGAAAACAGCCAACGGTTATTCCAGGGGGGCGAGGAATAACCGAACAAGAAGCTAGGCCCAAACATTGTAATTATTGTGGCAGAGAACAATCACATTCAAATTTTTGACAGTGTGGAGGATGCAATGTCATTCATTATTGTAATAAAGACTGTCAAAAAAGACATTGGGGGAACATAAAGTCCTGTGTAATGCTCTTCAAACACTTGCTCAGACTTTCAAAAACAATGAAAACCCAATCGTTTTATAAGTCACTTGACTCCAAAACAAGCATCAAAAGTCGCAAATTTAGTGGGAAAACGTTGCGTTATTAACTGTCGTCTTAACAAATCGAAGCTTTATGGGACACTGGAGCCCAGGTTTCAATAGTTTCAGAACATTTTCTTGAACAGAATTTTCCAGACACAAATTTACGAAATATTGCGGAGTTAATTGATTGCCAACTGAATGTTTCTGCTGCGAATGGAACTCAGATTCCTTACATAGGATGGGCAGAAATTCATTTTGAATTGAAAAACAATCAAGAACCAATTATCGTTCCTTTCCTAGTTACTAAGGAAACTATTGACTTGCCGCTCGTTGGGTTTAGTGTCATTGAAGAGTGTATAAAGACAAACTTGTGTGAACCTGATTTAAAGAGTGTTTTTCCTTCTGTCTCTTCTGCCAACGTATCCGCTCTGGTAGACCTGATAAAGACAAGCAGTGAAACAGAATTTTGCTCTGTGAAAACTGGAAAAAAAGATGAACTGATTAAACAGGGACAGTCCCTTAAAGTTTCTTGCCGTTTAAATCATGGCCCCATCGATGTAGCCATACCTGTCTTGTTTGAAAAGGACGAGCTAGCAAAACTGCCATGCGGAATTTTTGTGAATGATACCTTGCTTGCCATAAAACCAGGAAAGTCCAGCAAAGTAAACATAGAAGTTGTAAATAACTCAAAACACGATATTGTTTTACCACGCCGTTCTTTCCTTGGGCGAGTTGAATTAGTTCAGTCAGTGACTCCATTTGATGTGCAACTAAAGGAAAAATCGGAAAACGTTGAAGTCACTGCCCCGGAAACAAATCAGGATTCCTTTGATGGAGTTATACCCGAACATGTACGTCAAATTGATCTCTCCGGACTTTCAGCAGAACAAAAACAATCTGCATTGAAACTTTTAAGTGAAGAAAGCGAATCTTTTCCAAAAGATGACGATAACATCGGATCGGTACCAGACTTGAAGCCAGGAATAAACTTAACTGACAATGTCCCTGTACAAAAGAACTATGTCGCTGTTCCTAGGCCTCTGCACCCTGAGGTAAAGGCTTACATAGAGGACCTACTAAATCGAAATTTCATACGAAAATCTAACTCTTTGTATAGTTCGCCAGTGGTGTGCGTTAGGAAAAAAGACCAAAGTTTACGTCTATGTGTGGATTATCGAGCTTTGAATCAGAAAACTGTACCTGACCGCCACCCAATTCCAAGAATCCAGGAAAGTTTAGACAACTTAGGAGGGAATGCCTGGTTCTCCGTTCTCGATCAAGGAAAGGCATATCATCAAGGGTACATCAGTGACGCAGATCAACACCTAACAGCTTTTATAACCCCCTGGGGTCTGTACGAGTGGATTCGCATACCATTTGGCTTACGTAATGCCCCAGGGGCGCTCCAACGCTTTATGGAGAACTGTCTAGGTGATTTACGCGATGATATATGCATTCCTTATCTCGATGATGTAATTGTTTTCAGTGCTACTTTTGAGGAACATCTCACTAACCTTCGTAAAGTTCTAAAGCGCCTTCGGGTGCATGCTGTGAAACTAAAGCCACGAAAGTGCAAATTATCGCGCAAAGAAGTCAATTTCTTGGGAAGAATTGTTTCAGAAGGAGGATACAAACTTGACCCCGAAAGTATTAAGCCAGTATTAAGCTTGCAAAAACTGACTCCTAAAACAGTTGGTGATGTAAGGAGACTAGTTGGACTTTTAGGGTACTACAGGAGATATATTGAAAATTTCTCTAGAATCACAAACTCAAGATCAAACTATCGGTCGCGCATTGAATTTTGTAAATAGTAACATTAAACCTTCTCCTCACGATGTCTCACACGAACCGCCAAACGTAAAGCGTTTACTGCATGAATGGAACAAATTAGAAATAGCAAACAACGGACTCCTAATTCGAAACAATGGAATCAGTAAACAAATAGTTTTACCGTCGAAATATCATAGACTAGTCTTAAAAGAACTTCACGAAGAGATGGGCCACTTGGGAGCTGAAAGAGTTCTCGACCTCGCTCGCCAACGTTTCTTTTGGCCTCGAATGCAAACAGACATTGAGCATTTTATTAAGAACGTTTGTAGTTGCGTAAAGCAAAAACGACCTGCTATTCCAACAAGAGCACCTTTGCAACCGATTATTACGACCTCACCGTTCGAAATGGTCTCGATAGATTTTGTACACCTCGAACGCAGCAAAGGCGGATATGAGTACATTTTAGTGATCATGGATCATTTTACTAGATTCGCGCAAGCTTATGCTACACGCAATAAGTCCGGAAAAACTGCAGCGGAAAAACTTTACAATGATTTCATCTTACGTTTTGGCATTCCAAAAACGGTGCACCACGATCAAGGAGGTGAATTTGAAAATCAACTTTTCGATAGGATCCAACAGCTTTGTGATATAAACCATTCTCGTACGACACCATACCATCCACAAGGAAATGGACAAGTGGAGCGCTTCAATCGCACTTTAATTTCGATGCTTCGAACACTTCCTGAATCGTATAAGAGTTGCTGGCATGAACACTTAAACAAAGTAGTCAATGCGTACAACTGTACACGAAACGACTCAACTGGATATTCTCCTTTCTATCTACTGTTTGGTAGGCACCCACGTCTACCCATTGATCTCATTTTCGATTTAGATCAAGCTGTGCATGGTAAAAGCCAAACCGAGTATACAAAGAAATGGAAAACTGCAATGGAGGAGGCATATGCCATAGCACGAAAACGATCTTCAGCATCAGCAGAACGGAACAAGCACCATTATGACAAGAAAGTCAAATCTGTCGACTTGCAGCCAAACGACCGTGTCCTTGTAAGAAATTTGTCCGAGCGGGGAGGCCCTGGGAAATTACGCGCTTTCTGGGAAAAAGAAGTACATGTGGTCGTTCGTCGTAAAGACCCATCGTCACCAGTATATGAAGTCAAGCGAGAAACAGGTGAAGGCCCTTCACGAGTACTGCATAGAAATTTGCTGCTACCATGCAATGATTTGCCAATAGAAATTAGTGTACCTCTGCAGAAACCTCGGAGAGTTCGTCAATCTCAAAATCATCGACCACGTGCCTCACCTCAGTTGCAGAATCGCGCCAACCAAGCCCAAGGAACCATGTTGGAAGAAGATAGTAGTTCGGATGAAGAAATAATCGTAATCATGAGGAATGAGAATCCATCTGACGAGACATTACAAACACATGAAGAAATTCCAGTAGATCAACCAGATTCCGAGAACCAGAACAACGAACAGTCCAATGGAGAAGATGCATCTGCATCAGTTCCATCGTTGCCAAGTGTAGACCAAGATCAAGATGAGCCATCAAATATTGAGTTGCGACCTGCAGACGATGAACCGCAAACTCCAATTGTGGAAGAACAGAGAGAGCTTGATCAACGACCAACACTTGTCCGCCAACAGCCGACCAGACTGACATATCTTGCACCTGGACAACCGTGCGCGATGCAGGCTATGATTAATAACATGCATTGTAATCAACGTCCGCTGTTATTAGTACAACCAAACAATACACCTCAGTTCGTACCTCAAAACATTAGAATACCCGTCTGTATACCGCAGTATCGCTGGCCGATACCAGCAAACATGACGTTTCAACCGCCATTCATGTTCAACAGACCTGTTTTCGTCAATGGACAGTGAGGGAGCTGATTTTGTAGATAGTGGTACTTTTTATATTTTCAAACTTATTATTCAAAAGACGTTCATTACATTTCATTCGACTTGCGGAACATTATGATACAAACGTATCTGATCGAAATTGCTTTGTCATTCGAAATAACTGTCGCTGATTGTGTTGCGATGATCGATCGTTAACACTTAGTATCATTGTTGGATTGATAGCTCGAGATGTCATCCACCAACTTTGTTGTTGTTACTTTGTGTGCTGAAGAAATCAAGAACTGCGTCAGTAACTTTGAGAAATTTCTCATCATCTTGTTGTCGAAGAACTAAAGTACTTTCAAGTTGAAGTCTAAAGGAAACTTGTATATTTACCTTTTTTTAGGATTAGGGACAATTAGGGACAACTTTTCTTTAGAGGGGGAGAATGTAGGGCTGTGACCTTTGGGCTGTGACCTTTTACTTATCTTAATGTGGTACCCCTATGTGTATACATCAAACTTATTGTTAGGCAATCATGTGAATCCCCGAATTCAGATTATTGGATTATTCTTTTACAACGTTCGTGTCGAAGTAATGGAAGCTTTGAGTGAATATATCGTTATGTTTGGTTAAGTTTGTCTTGTCGTTGTCGAACCTATCTGCGTGTGAAAATAGTATCGATTTGAAGTTACGACACGAGAGTTACACAAACAGGGTTTGGAATTCAACATTCAGCAATGGATATCCCGAAAAGCCAATGGGTGCCTCTATTGAATGAGTACTGCAGACGACCTGTGTTTTCAAATCTCTCGTTTCTTAGACCCGGTTTACGTTGTACTTGTACCACTTCGGATCCGTCACAAAAGTGCATCGGATCAGCCTCTCGTTTACCCTGCTTCGGCAAATCCACAAAATTATGCTCCTTCTGCCCATAGAAAAGTTTCTTCTGAAGCAGTGTAAATGCTCTAGATCCGTAACAACTTCGCAGCCGGACAATACTGTACCGGTACCGTGTAAACGTCATATTCATATTTCATATTTCATATTTATATTTAATTCTTTTAAGGAGGCTTGCCCTTCAACAAGTTGATTTTCAAGGGGCCCTCCGATAAAAACATTAATTACAATATATAACATAAAAGGAAAAAAGCTAGTAATTAAATTAAACTATAAAACCTTATTTACAATATCTAAAACTTATATACAATAATGTTCAAAATTTACAATAAGAGTGAAAGGAAGCATCAGTTTCTAAATAGTTTTTTTGAAACTATACAGAGAGGTTGCCTGCTTTGACTCGGCTGAAAGGCTATTCCATAGCTTAGCACCTGTATAAGAGAAACATTTCTGGCCTTTTGTTGACCTTTTCATCGGTAACCTCAAGTCGGTTCCCGTATTACGAAGACTATATGATGAGTAGAGCGATTTTCGGGTGAACAGGTCACACAGATATTGTGGAGCCAGCTCATTCAGGGACTTGAATACCATTTTCTTAGATTCACTGGAAATCAGTTGGTCAACGGTCTTCCATCCCAGCTTTTCGATAAGAGGTCTGCTTGGGGCATCTAAGCTGCTGTTCGTTATTATCCTAGCAGCACGCTTTTGAAGTTTTTGTAGCTGATTAATTTCACTTGAACCAGTGCAGCCCCAAACAGAACAGCAGTATTGAAAATGAGGCTCCACAATACCTGTATAGAGATTTTGCAAAGTTTCTTTCGGAAGAAAAGACTTGGCATGTTTTAGAAATCCTATTGCCCTGGAGACCTTGGCAGAAACTGCCTTGATCTGTTCTTTCCAATCCAAAGAACAGTCAATTTGCAAACCAAGGTATTTAGTCTTTTTGACTACTTCCAGCTCGTTATCACGTATTTTCAATTTCAAGTCTTCAGTTTGACCCTTATGAATACTGTTGCGTTTCTGCTTGGAGGAAATAAGCATGGAATGAGTTTTAGCTACATTCAGGGAAAGGTTGTTACCTTGTAGCCATGTGTCCAGTTTCGCAAGATTACTGTTAATAGCCTCATTCAGCCGAGTCATATCGTGATACTGGTAGCACAAACTAGTATCATCAGCATACATGGATACGTTGGAATCCAGAACTGCTTGCGGGAGATCATTGATGTAGACGAGGAAAAGAAGAGGGCCAAGACATGAACCCTGTGGAACACCAACTTCTATGTCCTCGATTTCGGAATCAACACCATTAACCCTACAAAATTGTTTCCGATTCGTTAGGTAGGATTTAAACCAAGAGAGTTCACGATGATGTACACCGTAAAGCTCAAGCTTTTTGCAGAGAAAGTTATGATCAACAGTATCAAATGCCTTTTTTAGGTCAATGAACATTAGACCCACGAGCTTTCCAAGATCCATTCCATTGTACCAGTCGTCAGTATTTTTAAGCAAGCATGTTACTGTTGAATGAAGACGCAATAAGCCGGACTGGCCACATGAAAAGTGGCCGTTATCATTCATGTACTGGTACAGCTGATTTGTTACTAATTTTTCAAAGAGCCTTGAGATGACAGGCAAGACTGATATTGGTCGATAGTTGGACTAATCAGCCCTGTCTCCATCTTTGAAGATCGGAGTAACTCTAGCAACTTTCCATGAGTCGGGAAAACGACTTGTTTCAATGGATGTATTGAACAAGAAAGCAAGCGAGTTTTCAATAAAAGGCAGGCAAGCTTCAAAAAGTAGCTAGAGATGTTGTCAGTCCCAAAGCTCTTTGCTGTCTTAACAGTGGCAAATGCATCCCTGATTTCCTGCACTGAGATAGTTCTGAAATGGAATGTTGCCTTATGTTTGTTAATTTCATAGTCACCTGCAAGAAGGGGATTAGGGGCTGGATCTATTTTTTCAGCAAGATCCTTACCTACTGAGCAGAAGAAACTGTTCATTGCATTAGAAATATGTTTTCTATGAATAGTTTCGGAACCAGACTCTTTGAGACAATCAATGTTGCTGGACTTTGATCTTTTATTGAGGATTTCATTTATTGTCTTCCATGATTCTTTCATGTTACCTTGACATGCAGAGATCTTATTAGTATAGTACTGCTTCTTTAGTTGGATGTTTAGGACATTGACCTTGTTACGGACCTGTCTATAAGAGTCCATAAGGAATTGGGACTTTCTTTTAGCTGCAGCCTTTTTTAGCTTATCCCTGGTCTGCATTAGTTTCTTCAGGTCCTTGTCAATCCAGGAGCAGTACTTCTCTGAAACACGCATTACAGTCATTGGGGCATGTTTCTCTATGATCAAAGAAAAAAGGTTCGACCAACTGCTTACGAGACATCTATGTCATCCATTTCAGTAAGCATTTGCTCCCAACAAATGCCAGAAACATCAGCCAGGAATGATTCTTCGTTGAAATTTTTCATCTTTCGAGTTTTGAACCTTTTTATGGCCTTTTTCCACTGCTCCATTAAATTTTCGAATGCAGTAGACCATATAATGATCACTCATGGAAACTTCATACACTCCGGATTTTACAATGTTTCTCGCACTTGTTGTAGCAATATGGTCAATTATAGAAGAGGTAGTTAGAGTGACCCTAGTTGGCTCCTCAATAAGCTGTTTGAAGCTGAATAACTCATAGAGATCAAGCATGTGCTTTGAATTGTTATCTATGGGCTGCTCAGCTAGTTTTGGAGTGAGGTCACAATTAGTGTCCCCTAAGAGGATTATTTCTTTGCACTCTTTGTCCAAAAAAGAGAGAACTTTTTCCAGCTTACTGAAAGATCCAACAGGGTCGCTCGGTGGACGGTACCAAGCAAGAACAAGAAATGACTTGCTTTTTGATGGTTCTACTTCAATACAAATGAGTTCCAGGTTATCAGTAGGGATGTCAAGACGACGTTTGTACTTGATAGAGTCCCTAATATAAATGGAAACACCCCCACCATTGTATGTCCTATCCAAACGTTCTTGTTGGTACCCAGCCACACTAGTGAGCTCCTTTGGGGATTCTGGATCGAGCTTGGTCTCATTCAAGGCAAGAATTTGAATTCCAAGGTCCCTAATTAATAGCTGAACCCCATCTAGGTGACTTCGAAGACCCTTGATATTCAGGGATGCAATTGCCATACCCTTTTTAAATCCTAAATGCTGATGACACCTACCAGATGCCTCAGTATCACTAGTGGATGTTAGATTTTTAGCTGAGGAACCAGTATTGCAGGCAGCCTCCCTTTTAAGGGTTTGAATCGAGAATTGGTCTTGATTTTCAATCGATGCTCCGTCAAACGTACCGTAATTTGTTAACAAGATTTTGTGCAAACCTGGCATTGCCGTGCTGATTTAAGTGGAGCCCTCTGCGACCAAGTTGTTCATTCATGATATTACTGTTGCTTATCGTGTCCAGTTTGAGTGAGATTATCTTTTCACGTACATCGGATAATATCTTATTAGCCTTGAGATTGTCATTTCTGCGGATTGGTAGTGATATGATGACTTTACACCCAAGTACCGTTTTTTCGATTTCCTCTTCAAGATCAAGAATTCTTTTGACCAGCTTGTCAGAATCTATACCATTTTCAGTAGCATCGTTGGTCCCAATGTGTAAAATGACCGTGTAAAATGTGTAAAAAGACGTCGTCTGAAACTGTTACGTTAGAAAGACTTCAACTTAAAGCACATATCCCAAACGAAGTAGTCTACAAATACAGGTTTCGCCAAAAACTCGTAACTCATGTCTTCCCAACGGGGAAGTATTTGCTGCTTGGCTATGGCTTACAAGTCCTGATGTACATAACAAAAATTCATCACTATCATATCGCATTCTGTGTGGTCAGAGAATAGAAAAACAAGGAGCTGGGAGTGAGGTTTTGCTATCACTTTGTTTCATCTCATACTTAACCAGCCATTTTAGCACAGAGTCTTATTAACTCATTCTTCCAAATACATCGCTTATAAGAGATTTCAGATCCAAAAAGTATACGGATTTCGTCGACCCAAACGATAAGAATATAGCGTGAATCAACTCAAAGAATTTTTAAAACATCACTCGATAGCTAACTTGAACATAGATACCTCGTAGTTTGATATTGGTGCGTTGAAGAGTGAAGATGTTAATCTTCAAAGGGCAAATTGCCTCCATCTCTAAACCAGACCTTTCACGTTTTGAAGCAAATTTTTGACGCGCAGTGAATGAAATCAACAAAGTTCGCAAAATAGGAGAAAGTCTAAAGATGGCAGAACAGATGTGTTTTACGAAATATAACCTACGTGCCACTTATCATCAAGGGAGCTCCAAACTCAGCTTCATTCATCTCAGTATCAACAATTTAGTTTACACATACTATTCATCTGTAAAATTACTCTCTTGAGCATCAACACAATTCAAAACTTGATGAAATTTCATCAAATGCGGTTAATAGTCTCCTGCAGTCACCGTGTAAGGCCTTAGAAACCTCGTTCCGCACTACTCGCATTAGAGTGAGTTGGAAACCTAAAAGACCTGAAGCTCTTACCCAGACCCTCACTGCGGGAAATTTAACAGAGATCTGCAATCTACAGACCATCTCTTTTCGCCAAATATTTGGTATTCCCTGAGGAAAGACCAAGGAAACTGAGATCACTCTCAATGGGGATTATAGGACCAAATCAACACATAACTAGCGAATGGCTAACAACCCAAGAGCGGCTTGGTCGGGGCAATTAACGCGGTCTCCTGCGAAGTTAAAAGAGGTGCAATTTGTGTAGCTAGGAGAACAAGGGCTAACGGTCTTTCAAAGCGCGGATTACAAACGATACAAGTGACATTAGAAGCGTTAATTGCATATGTTATTTATAACGACAGCTAGGAAAAATGCCGTGGGAAAGTACTGCCAAGAAAGTCAGGTGACTTTACCGCGCCAAAATGGACGCGAGACAGCCAATGGGATCAATTTTCTTACCAACGTGACTTTAGTCGGCCAATAACACACAAGGTCATTGTATGTCTTCACCCAATCAGGGGAAGCGAGAGTAAGTGATATGATCGCACGAAAATAACCAGCCCCATCTCATTCTCTTACAACGCACACGAAGGCAGTAAGAAATTTTCGAAGTCCCATCCAAACCCTCCCAGAAAGCTTACCAAGTAGAAGTTACCCAAATCCGCCTGAATCGATATATCGGTAACACTCACTCTTCAGGATGCACTATAATTATTGCGTATTGTTAAATAGTCAGGCTTCATCTGCTGACTCAGAAAGATACCTTTTCATTTAATGGACACTTTGACATTTTAGGTTTCAGTAGCGATGATTTTGTATTAGCGTTTATTATAAATCGTTTCTACATGAATTATATGTAGCGTGAGATGCTTTCATTTTGTGGCGTAAGTGTCCTTCGCAGCACACCTTTCCCATAGACTCTCTAAATGTCACAGTATATTCAATAGACTAAACTCCAGATTTGAAAAATATAGATTCGCAATTTCCCGATACTTACCTAACTCCTGTCCGGGTCGCTTGCCTGGATCGGTAGGAGTTAGGCTTTAAATAGTACAGGCTAGGAAAAATTCACTATTTCCTTTTTCCAAGTTGCTCAACTTCTGTCCGGGTCGTTTGCCTGGATCGGTGGGAGTTGGGTTTCAAAGCTACAGTCTATGGAAATTCCACTGAGGCCGGGCTCGCTCCTGTCTGCGTCGCTTGCGTGGATCGTTTAGGAGCCCCCCGTGTTTCAGTTACGACTCCGACGCGTAGGAGCTCGTTTTCAAAAGCACTTGAGGACATTCCTTACACCACAAGATACATCTCCATTCCCCATTATCTTTATGGTTGATAGTAGATGTATGTAACGTCATTTTGTTCGTTCGAGCTTTTGTGTGATAGAAGCTGATGTCCAGTTTTACGAATGTCTTACATTGGCCTAAGAATTCTGTCTCCGAAAGACCGAGCAAAGTAACAGATTCTCCAATTTTGGGCCTAAACAACCTGAGAGCCCCTGATCATTCTGAGCACATGAATACGAGGGGGTGCTTCACAAAAATAACAAAAATAACAAACAAGAAGAAAAATGTCATGCACCTTTTGCAAAATCCTTCTATTTTCATGAAAAACCTACCACAATCCGTAAGAATCCTTGTTTGTTCTGAAAATCTCGTACGGTTTCTCGAATTAGTGATATAAAAATATCTCCAAAAGCCAATGTTCGGTATAGAAGCGGAACGGAGAGTATTAATTTTGGCATCGTCGAACCATTCCTTGAAAAGAATTTGCTATCAAATCTCTCTGGATTAGGTTGAGCATGACGTATCTTCGAGGCTACTTTCCCGGGCGGGTCAGCAAAAAAGAGGATACATCTGCTGGCCCCCAAGATAGATCTCCGCACCTTCCTGTCTTAGAATCCTATAACAAATTCCTTCCAAGGAATGATTCGACGGTTTCAAGAGTGTGTTGATGCTCAAGGGAGTACTTTCACCGATGAATAGTATGTATAAAATGAATTGTTGATATCGAGATCAATGAAGCTGATTTCGGAGCTCCCTAGACGATAGGTCCCACATAAACCGTAGGGTAAGACGGGTAACGTGAACTACGGGGTAAAATGAACTACCAAGAATTTTTAATTTTCTCACGCGTACGTGAAGTCGCATGAAAAAGATCTTATCTATTCTCATTTCCTTCATATTTAAGCTTTCATAAAATCATGGTATGCAGTGTCAGGTTGTGTCCTGAAGATGCAGAAAAATATTCTAATGCAGGCTGCTCAAAAACCCTCCTGAAATTTGACTGTCGAGGTTTGACCTTAATTTACTCTGATTACTCTGATTAGTCATAATGAATCTGGATCTTTTAAACACGATTATTCCAAATCTAATGATCAAGAGTTTCTGGAAGAATTTAACCAGCTTGACTTTACCTATTTGGAAGACTGTGACAATGATGTAAACAACAAATTTGATAGATTTTTGAATGATCTTAAATCTTTGACCAAAAAACATGCTCCAATTAAAAAAGCGGAGCAGAAAGGAGATGAAGCGTAAAGATAAGCCATGGATAAACAGTAGAATTCAAAAGATGATAAGAATCAGAGACAGAGTTTTGCTGAAGTTAAAGAATAAGGCATCTGATGATAACCGTAATTTGTATAAAAAATTTAGAAATCGTGTATCCAATGAAATAAAAGAAAATAAAGCAAGATATTTTCATAATTATTTTTCAACAAACAGTCAAAATATGAAAAAGTTATGGTCAGGTATAAAGACAATAATTTCTCATAAATCTTCTAGTTCTTTTTCAGTTAACAAAATCCAAGATAAAAATGGAAACGTAACTTCTGATCACTGTAAAATCTCTAATATTTTTTAACGATTTTTATATCAACGTTGCTGATGATATAACCAAGAAAGTCCCTAAAACTCCTAAATCTCCTCTTGTCTATTTGTCAAACAGGACTTCTAATTCACTTTTTCTTTCTCCCGTAACTCAGTTAGAAGTCATTGACCTGATTAACATTTTAAATCCCTCAAAATCTGTTGGTCCTAATAGTATACCTATAAAATTACTTAAAATCATTGGATTCTCAGTTTCCCAACTTCTTGCTCTCCTTGTCAATCAGTCGTCCCAGTCAGATATTTTTCCTGATAAACTCAAAATAGCTAAGGTAATTTCATTGTTCAAAAAGGGAAATCATGAGCTACCATCAAACTATAGGCCAATTTCTCTTCCATCGGTCTTCAGCAAGATATTTCAAAAGTTAATGTACAGAAGACTCTATAGATTTCTTGAAATTCATAATGTTCTGTTTTCATTACAATTTGGATTTCAAGAAAATTACTCAATTGATCATGCTCTGGTGAGTCTGACAGAAGCTATAAGGGATACACTTGATAACAAAAGAATTGGCTGTGGGATTTTAATTGATTTACAAAAAGCTTTTGATACAGTTAATCATATCATTTTCCTATCTAAACTGGAACATTATGGCGTTCGTGGATGCGTTCTCCAGTGGTTCAGGTCATATCTATTTGATAGGAAGCAATACGTCTCTGTTAATGGGAGTAATTCCAACTTACTGCAAATTAGTTGTGGTGTGCCACAGGGTTCTGTACTCGGCCCTTTACTGTTTCTTCTCTGAATTAATGATCTACCTAATGTCTCTAAGAAACTCCAGTTTTACCTTTTTGCTGATGATACTAACATCTACTGTGAATCAAGTGATTCGTCTAATTTGATCAAAGTAGTAAACAGAGAGTTGAGATCAGTAACAAAGTTGCTTGATGTTAATAACTTATCATTAAATATTGATAAGACCAACTACATCATCTTTCACTCTTCATCTGTAAGTATTCCTTCTGATGCTATTATCAAAATAGGGAAAAAACATATTAAAAGGGTCAAGTTTGTCAAATTTTTAGGACTCCTTTTAGATGAGCATCTAAGTTGGAAATATCATCTCAGTGAACTTTCAAAAAAGCTAGCTAGAACATGTGGAATCTTTTTCAAAATAAGAAACTTACTTCCATTAGATGTTTTACTAATGGCTGAATTCACAGATTTTCACTTGGGTATGGTAGATAACATCGCCATAATCGAGATGCGGTCTCACATAGAGTTTGTACAGCTCATTTCACGTGTGACGTGGTAAATAATTTGAGAGGTATTTGATCATACCTATTCCCTGTCTAGATTTAGAAATGGCTGTTTTTATAATGACTAGCAAATGATAACTTAGAATCTAGTATAACACAAAGGTTCTTGTGCTCATCAACTCTCAATACTGGAACACCTCCAAATAGAATATCAGGATGATCTGTTTTGACTCTTTTCGTGGAAAACGTCACTTCTACAGCCTGTTTATTTGGATCAGAATTGAATGACAATCTCCATTTAGACGCCCAAGCTTTTATGATATCTACAATCGTGGCCAAAAGGTTACTGGATGGACAGCTACCGGAGAAGGCATAAATATAGCCTCTTTACAGTTTTAGCCCTCTGTTGCTTTCCAAACCCCTCCCCCCGGTTTCAATGTGGTGGTTTTCCATGATGAGGTGGTTTATGACCTGATTTAACGTTCAGTCTCTTGCAACAACATTGACATGGGAGGAATGGGGGCCTTTTACTAGCGAATATCTAGGTTTTGATCAATCGTCCAATAACTTTTCGCCACGATGTCTGTAGGTGGTGATAGTGATGCTATTCTAGGAATTGCTTCTTTTTCATAGAAAATACTGATGATACCATAGTGAAAGCCATGTTAGTTTGTTAAGTAGCCTCCAGAGTTAAACTTTGAGCAAAGGGGCTTACGATATATCCACTAACGACGAAAATGAACGGAAATTTCTAGTTCCTAGATTTGATTCAGAATCTTTGAGTTCCTTCTTTAAATAACAGTACAGAGCCACATGTCCACTGCAAGTTGCCCCCGTTGCTTTGCATGATTAGTTATAGCTGACAATGATACCTAGACATTCTCCTAACAGTTTCAGGACAACATTTCAAGCGAGACGTTGCAACATTTGTCAGGCTGTCCATGAGTTACCACGAGTTACCATACAGGCTTCAGTATGGGAAGTGACGAGCTATTATTTCTTTTTTTATAAACAATATACTATACTAGGCTGGCCCGTCATCGTACCAAATAATTTCTTAAGGAGGAATTTGCTGCGCCTGTTGGCATTTGCAGCTGTTAACCACTTTATGTGGGCAAACTATTGTCATGATGGTTTCGTTAAGCTTCGATCTACGAATTGGCCATTCATATATATGCTTGACAATTGTTCAATTTCCACTACTGAGGTTCATCACTGCTCTTTTCACCACTCCCTAGTTGTATCCTTACTCTTTCTCATGTACCCACTCTTTAACCCTACCTTATCTGAGAGTTCCTGAGGGGGCGGATTCCACTCTCCTCTATTTTTCGCTGTAAAAGCATGAGCGATAGGACACCCAGTGTGTAGCAGTTTGAAACTTATAACAGAAGCGAGCCACCTTAACTTATTGTTTTTTTGTGTTTTGAACTTATTTTTACTTGTTATACAGCTACCTTTCACTGTTTCATAATTTTGAAATTTTTCGAGTGAGCCACCTTAAGTGCAGAGCCACGTTAACCGTAAAGCCTTTAACTAAGTGATAGGTGGCTGTATACCATGTAAAAATACGTTTGAACACAAAAAAAAGACAATAAGTTACGGCGGCTCGCTTCTGTTATAAATCTCAAACTGTTACACACTGGGTGTGCTATCGCTCATGGTAAAAGCTGATATGATCATTAAACTTTCGATGCAAACGATCACAATCACTCGATCAAATCAAATTGCTCTATTGTTTCTGTTGCTACGACAATAAGAAGAAATAAATTATGATTCCCATGATAACCAGTATCATGATTAAAACAATAAAATGACGCACTTCCTTGAAATTTTTGCTTCTAATCGAATTGGATATCATTAGATACATGCTATGTTCATAATATTTTTTGGCATCAGATATTATAGTTTGAGAATTAGGACCACGACGAAAATCTTGAGGGTCTAAATTTAGGAAATTAGATACTGATGTATTGGCCCTTTGCCTTAAACGGGAAGGCAAACTTATTCGTTTTCTTAGAGATAATTTACTCAAGAAGCAATGTATTTCTGAATCTGTTTATCGTGATCTTTCCCCTCAAGGAAGCAAAGCTGGTATTTTGTATGGCCTACCAAAAGTGCACAAAGAAAATTGCCCTGCTAGGCCCATAATGTCAGCTATAGGAACATATGATTACCGCCTTGCAAAATTTCTGGTTCCGATTCTGCAACCTTTGACGGTTAATGAGTATACTGTGCACAGTTCGTTTTCGTTTGTGAAAGAAATCACCAGCTTTAAATCAGGTAACAAAACTGCAATGGCCAGCTTTGATGTGTCTAGCTTATTTACTAATATACCTCTTGATGAGACGAGTACCATTATTACTGATACTCTTTTCAGAGAAACAGACACACTTAGGTTTGATGATTGTTCCTTTACTAAGATTCAGTTTAAGAAACTCCTTGAATTAGCGGTGAAAGAAAATCATTTCAATTTTAATGATCAGCTATGTGATCAGATAGATGGTGTAGCAATGGGTTCCCCTCTGGGTCTCACTCTTGCCAACATATCTATGTGTGCTTTAGAACAGAATTTCCTTGCTAATTGCACATCTGACTTTCAACCGATACTTTATCGTGGATATGTAGACGATGTCATGGATTTATGATTATGATTGATTTAGTAGTTGTTTTTGTAGTTGTTGGTAGCACGAGGGGATTAGCTAAATAGGTAGGCCTAAAGTGGAGGCGTGTCTTATTTCAGGCTAACATGTTGTGTTAGGTGTTTGCTAGGCCGCGGGCCATTACACAATATGACATGGTGTCTGGTGTGGAGTTTAAAGAGTCTGGTTACAGGTTACATATGAATCGATGGCTACATCACAGTTAAAACCGCCAACTGGCTTGCAGTTAACAGGAAATCTCAGTGAAAACTGGAGGAAATTCAAACAGCGTTTTGAAATTTACAGTATTGCATCAGGTTTGAATGAAAAAGCAGAAGAAATACAAGTCGCTTCATTACTTCATTTGGTTGGTGAAGAAGCCCTTGAGGTATTTAATACTTTTCAGTTCGCGGCAGAAGACGACAAGAAGAAAATAAAACCAGTTTGTGAGCAGTTTGAAGCTTATTGCAGTCCCAGAAAGAATGTTACATATGAACGCTATAAATTTCTTACCCATGTTCAGGGATCAAAATCTATTGATGTCTACATAACTGAGCTGAAAGGGTTATCCAAACAATGTGAATTTGGTGATCTTTGTGACAGTTTAATCAGGGACAGAATTGTTTGTGGTATACAGTCAAATTATTTAAGAGAGCGACTACTTCGTGAGCCTGAGTTAAGTCTTACAAAGGCAATAGATAATCTGCAGAGCATCTGAAGTTTCAAAAACCCAGGCTCAGTATCTTAATGAATCTAGCAAAGTATTAGAAGAGAAAGTTGATTTTGTAAAGAAACAAAATAAATCAAGGCAAAATTGTTACAATTGAGGGACTGTACACAGAAAAAATCAGTGTCCAGCATTTGGAAAAGATTGTCATGCTTGTGGTAAACCTAATCATTTCAAATCAGTTTGTAAATCCAAACCCAAAGATAAAAGTATCCAACCCAAAAAGTCAAAGGGGAATAGAGGTCATAGATCTAAAGTTCATTATGTTGATGAAAGTTCTACAGATGATAGTGAAGAAATATTTATTGGCACAATTAATAATGAAGGCAAAGCTTCACAATGGAATGCTAACATAACCATAAATGGGAAAATAACCAGTTTCAAGATAGACACAGGGGCCCAATGACAATAATAATAATAATAATTATAACTTTTATATAGCGCCAAAATCTATAAAATATATAGTCTTTAGCGCTTAACAATAGCTAAGTTAAAAAATGTCCATATTTACATGAAAAAGGATCCAGAATCGATTACAGTTCAAAAGCAATAGAAAATAAGAATGTTTTTAACCTAGATTTAAAAGTATCAATGCTCTGCGAGTTACGAATGTTATAAGGTAAGCGGTTCCATAATGTAGCAGCAGCGACTGGAAATGCTCTGTCTCCGCACGTTTTGTATTTGTTCTCAGAATCTTCAACTGTAAAGATGCATTTGACCTGAGGGAATACCTTTCTTGTCCTTGCATAGTGAACATACTCGTTATGTAAGATGGGGCCATGTTATTCAGCGCTTTGTATGTTAGCAACAATATCTTAAACTCAATTCTTTGTTGCACAGGTAGCCAGTGTAATTCCTTTAAAGCAGGAGTGATATGATCATACTTTTTTATTCCAGTTATTATCCTTGCAGCTGCATTCTGTACACGTTGCAGTTTCTGTATTTGGCAATGCAATGTAATATCACAAAAGCTTTTTGATGAAATCAGAAGATCAGAAATAATAGTAAAATCAAGATCAAAATTATTTGCATACAATAATGAGAATATGCCAATTAAAGGGAAAGTAGAGCTACTTGTTGAATACAAGGATAAATATCATGTGATCAATTTCAAAGTAGTAGATATGAATGTGCCTCCGGTACTAGGATTGCCAACATGTGAATCTTTGAACCTTGTCCAAAGAGTAATGACAGTGGGAAATGATCAGGGTTCTACTAAGGAAATGAAATCAAATGATCAAAATGAAATACTTAGAGAATTCAAGGATGTATTTGATGGTTTAGGGAGAATTGGAGAGCACCACATAGTTATTGATCAGTCAGTTCCACCAACAATTCACCCTGCAAGAAGAGTACCATTTGCACTTAAAGGCAGACTTCAAAAAGCTCTTGAACAGCTTGTACAAAAAGGAGTCATTTCAAAAGTCACAGGTCCAACAGACTGGGTAAATTCATTCGTTATAATTGAAAAGAAAGATGGAAGTTTAAGACTATGTCTTGACCCAAGAGATCTTAATACTGCTATTAAGAGAGAACATTATCAAGTACCTACAGCACAAGAAATAACCAGTAATTTAGCAGGTGCAAAATATTTTTCCACATTAGATGCCAAGGATGGATTCTGGCAAGTAGAGCTTGATAAGAAAAGTTCTGATTCGTGTACTTTCAATACACCATTTGGGCGCTATAAATTCCTGCGTATGCCATTTGGAATTTTGTCTGCAGCCGAAGTTTTTCAGAAGAAGATGATTGAAGCATTTGAGGATATTGAAGGAGTACAAGTTATTTATGATGACATATTAGTCACTGGCAAAACAGTGGAAGAACATGACGAAACACTGCGAAAAGTTTTACAACGTGCAAGAGAGAGAAAGATAAAGTTTAACAAAAAGAAAATGAAATTTAGAATCACAAAGTTAAAGCCTGATGATTCAAAGATAAAAGCAATTTTTGATTTTAAAACCCCAGCAAACAAGCAAGATGTTATGCGTTTGCTTGGCATGGTGAATTATTTAGGGAAGTACATTCCTACCATGGCAATGATTACAAAACCATTGAGAGATTTGCTTAAGGAGAATATTGTATGGCAATGGGGGCAAATCCAAGAAGAAGCTTTGAAGCAGATAAAAACATTGCTTACTAGCGAACCAATTCTAAAGTTTTATGATGCTTCTAAGCCATGTAAAATTTCAGTTGATGCTTCAAAATCAGGACTGGGTGCTGTACTCTTACAAGATGATAATCCTATTGCATATGCATCCAGATCATTAACAGAGTCACAACAAAGATGGGCACAAATAGAGAAAGAAATGTATGCTGTTGTATTTGGTTGTGAAAGATTTAACCAATTTATATATGGGAAACATACACTCACTGAAACTGACCATAAACCACTGCAATCAATCATAAAAAAACCTTTGTCTCAAGCTCCAACCAGAATTCAGCGTCTCTTGTTACGACTACAAAGGTATGATGTTGATCTTCAATACAGGCCAGGAAAAGAATTAGTAATTGCAGATGCTTTATCAAGAGCATATGTTTCAATAAGGTATCCAGAGGATAAAGAATTAGATGATGAAATTGACTTTCATGTTCATTCTATAATTTCAAGTATTCCAATCAGTAAGTCTAAATTTGATGCATTTAAAGCTACTACAGCTGGAGACGGAGCACTTCAAGAATTAAGCAAGATAATTAGAAATGGATGGCCAGAATTAAGAGAGCAGGTTCCTAATGAAATAAAAAGTTTCTGGAATTACAGAGATGAAATTCATGAGATGGATGGAGTTTTATTCAAAGGGGAGAAAATAGTTGTTCCTGAAAGTCTTAAACAAAGCATGCTGTCCCTTATACATGAAGTTCATTTAGGTGAGCAGAAAAGTTTATATAGAGCAAGACAAAGTTTATTTTGGCCAGGAATGACACAAGAAGTAAAGGGTATGGTAGAAATTTGTCCAACATGCCTTAAATATAGGAGAAAACAGCAGAAAGAGCCTCTTATGCCTTTCCAAGTACCAGAGTTACCATGGCAGAGAATAGCTGCTGATCTGTTTCATTTAGGATCTGAAGAATATGTCTTAGTGATAGATTATTATTCAAAGTATGTTGAGCTAGCACTTTTAAGTCATGATGCAACAAGTCCAGAAGTTATAAATCACTTTAAATCTATCATGGCAAGACATGGAATTCCACAAGAACAAATATCAGACAATGGACCACAATTTAATAGTAAGAAATTTGAGAATTTCTCAAAGACATGGGAATTTGATCATGATACAAGTAGTCCAAAATTTGCTTCAAGTAATGGGCAAGTTGAAAGAGCTGTGCAAACGATAAAGAGTGTGCTCAGAAAAGCAGTTGATAGCAAAAGAGATCCTTATCTGGCTTTATTAGAATACAGAAATACCCCGATAGATAATGACATAGGGTCACCTGCTGAATTATTATTTCAAAGAAAGTTAAAGACAAAATTACCTTGCAAAAAGTCATTGCTAAAGCCAAGATTGCAAAGTAAAGACACAAGAAATAAGCTGATAGTGAGACAACAGAAACAGAAATTCTACCATGATAAAAATGCTAAACCTTTGAAAGAACTTGATGTTGGAGATACAGTCAGGTTGAGGAGAGAAAAAGAGTGGATTCCAGCTAAAGTAGTAGAGAAAGACAAACATCCAAGATCTTATCATGTCACTACAGAGCAATGAACTACCTACAGAAGAAACAGGCGGGACATTGTCAAAACAAATGAATCTCCAGTTGTTATAAAAGAACATGTAAATTTTGAAAGTGAACAAAGTGGATCAAATGAGATGTTAGATTCAGAGAGACCAGAGTGTCAGAATGAAAAGGTTCAAGTTAGAACTTCTCAATCCAGAATACCAGTTCTTGAATACAGGACAAGAAGTGGGCGTTTGGTTAAAAAACCAATACGCTATGGACAAAATTCTTAAACACTGGTTTAGAGTATTGAGTTATTTAAGACACTCCCAGAACACTATTTTCAAGAAGGGGGATGTCATGGATTTATGATTATGATTGATTTAGTAGTTGTTGTTGTAGTTGTTGGTAGCACGAGGGGAGTAGCTAAATAGGTAGGCCTAAAGTGGAGGCGTGTCTTATTTCAGGCTAACATGTTGTGTTAGGTGTTTGCTAGGCCAAGGCCATTACACAATATGACAGACGATACCTATTGCATTTTCGAAAATATTAATCAAGTTGAGAGCTTTCTTGAATGTTTAAATAGCCAGCATTCGAACATTAAATTTACACATGAAGTTGAAGAGAATAATTCACTGGCTTTTTTAGATATCTTGGTAATTCATAGTGGTAATGGCTTTGCAACCAATTTGTATCGTAAGAAAACATTTACAGGCCTATACAATAATTTCGAAAGCCTGTCACCGAGTAAATATAAGGTTAATCTTGCAACAGTCCTGGTTTACCGCGCGTTTCATATTTGTTCCTCTTATGTGCATTTTCACGACCAGCTGTGTAACATCAAACGATTTCTACAGCAAAACTGCTTCCCCAAACATCTTATCGACAAACTCATTAAGAAGTTTTTGGATGGGCGATTTATACCCAAAATAAGACCGGCCACCGTATCAAAGCTCCCAGTAATTTTTTGTTTGCCTTATTTAGGCCAGTACAGTCTCAGGGTGAAAAAGAAACTATGTAAATTTCTAGGTAGCACGTACCCCCATGTCGATTTTCAAGTTGTTTTTCAATCAGCTAAACACATTGAAAACTTTTTCCCTTTCAAAGATCGTGTCCCTGCACACATTTGTTCTTCTGTTGTTTACAAATTTACGTGTAGTAGCTGCCAGGCTACTTATTACGGCAAAACATCACGCCACTTTATTGTTCGTTGTAGGGAACATTAGGAATATACAAGAAAGGAATAAGTAAAAAGGGTGCTTCTTCATCCATTAGGGAAGATATTAATGAAGCTGGTCATGCCGCGTCTTTTGGTGATTTTTGTATTTTGGACAAACCCAACAACAATTTTGACTTGCTGATACACGAGAGTCTTCTAATCTTGAGGGACGTCCCAACACTCCATCAACAGAACTCCTCTATACCGTTGTATCTTTTTTAATCTCGCTGGACTTTCTTATTTGGTTTAACTTCTATGGACTTTCCTTATTTAGACATCGTATGATCATCAAATTATTTATGCTTTTCTCTGAATAACTATGGCTAAAAAAACCTCGCATGTGTAACTTTTATTTAGCTGAAGATGAGACAAGCTCGTCTCGAAACGTTCACAACCATGCCTTAGTCGAATAATCACAGCATTATAATCACAACTGGATTTGTCATGATATTTTAACTGTCGATACTGACTTGTCTTCCTTTGCAATGACCGTCAAGATTTTCGTCCTGGTCCTAACTCTCAAATTTATAATAAAGCTGCGCTTTCCGACCAAGGTTTAAATATTATAGTGTCGTTTGCGTCTAAATGCTAATGGTTAATTTTCACGGTCTTTGTCAGCTTCATGCACTGTTTTCTCTTTCCCTTTCCGTTTTTTGTCATTCCCTTTCTGTTTATTCCATCCTCTTTGTCTAATAAACAACATTTTCCTCTTCCCTTTACCAAAATCTCATTCCTTTTATACTTGTTATCACCCATTTTATCCTTATCTTCATTCTCTTTGTCTAATTGCAGCATTTCTAATTCCCTTTGTCAATTCTCTTTCCCTTTGCAAAATTATATTGGTCTTTCTTGTGTGCATTTCTTATTCCATTTGGCCATTGCCTTTCTCTTTGGCTTTCCCTTTCTGTTTATGCTGATGGCCTTTCTCTTTTATCATTGCATGATGCATTGCGGCATGGCACGATGCATTGCGGCATGGTATGATGCATTGCGATTTTTGGCGCTAAATTTTAGCCGAATCAACACAAGAATCCGCCTAAGTTTCGACGGTCTCCCTTCAGCGAGACGAAATTTGAACGGTAGTCCGGCATGTCTTCGACAAATGAGTCAGTAAGAGAAGCGATAACACGAATAAACCCAACTGGCGACTGGAGGTGAAAGACTGCTAATCAGGAAAGCGAGGGGGAGATTGTATATCCTCAAGGCGAAGTGAATAGTTTTCCAAAAAATTAGGGTCAACAGTCTCAGCATCAGTGTTTGAAAGCTCCCTGTAACATCCTGAGCAGTATCGATAAATCCCACAAAAGCTTCATCAGGATCAATCATGGCCTTTGCAAGCCTGTCACGAATCTACTGGCATTGATTTGCCACAGAGGCGGATCCAGATCGAAGTTGAAAGGGGAGCAACTTGGAGAGAGTGTGCCAAAAACATGATGGAAAGTGAGCACGCCGAAGGAGCGCGAAAATTCTTCGGCCGTTTTTCGAGAAAATTCTCTGGTTTTCCTACTGAATAATGCCTTGGTTTATATGTTTCCTGCATTCAGAACGAAACTCTGAAAAAGAGTGCATGTGGGCCAGGATAAGGGCGCTCTTCTTGCAAATAGGGGGCGCCAAAGCTGAGTTTTCATCGTGAAGGGGGGTGGCAGTTGCCCCCATCTGCCCTCCTAAATCCGCCATTAATTTGCCATAGTATTCTTGCACTAAACCAGAGTGAACCGAGAATCGACGTATACATGTTGAGCATCCAAACCGAGGCCGTTCCTTCCATGTTTGTTGATTCGGCTAAAATTTTGAGCTAAAAATCGCATACCATGCCGCAATGCATCATACCATGCCGCAATGCATCATGTAATGATAAGAGAGAATAAGAATAAGAAATGCACATAAGAAAGACCATTAGAATTTGGCGAAGGGAAAGAGAATTGACAAAGAAATGCTGTAATTAGACAAAGAGAATGATGATAAGGATAAAGGGAATGACATGCAAATATAAAGGGAATGAGAATTTGGCAAAGGGAATAGGAAAATTTGCCAATTAGGCAAAGGGAATGGAATAAACAGAAAGGGAATGACAAGAAACAGAATGGGAAAGAGAAAACAGTGCATAAAGCTGAGGAAGACCATGAAAATTAACCATTAGCATTTAGACGCAAACGACACTCCATAAAATATTTTTATATTATAAGATATTTTTGGGTTTCAGTTCAGCTGAACTAATATCTTAGGGTTGCTTTAAAATCTCTTGGACTGACCGCCTCGGTATGCGTGTGTGTCGAGTGCCCCCTGGGTATTTGGCTGACTTTCTTGGTTCCACATTTTAAATTCATGTCACACTCAGGATTGAGATCCATAGATATGGCCTCGAAAGCAATTATCCAAATATATGTGCCGTTTTAAGCATATTGAGCAGCATCAAGTAACAGAAAAGAATAGCATTGGTAATATTTTTGGTTGCTGCTAAACATACCCTCTCCCTCGAATAAGCGCCCAGAATATGCCCAATTCAAAAATATTTTTGCGAAAATATTTTCGGGGGGCATTTTGAAGGCCTTACGGTAAACTTAATGGCTGCGATAGGGGCTCTGACACTGTAAAGATCTGGTATACCTCTTGGAAAACCATGTATGTCCATGAAAATGTTCAAATTGCAGGTTAGTCCCAATCATTGCTCTTCAAAGCATATGTCATAATGAGGTTCTTAAAGGGGGATGTTTGCTTCATTGCTCCCCTCTTAAAAAGCAGCATGTTCCTTTGCTCCCCTCAAAATTAGCCTTGTGCTCCCAATAATTCCTTGATGCTTCCATATTTAAAGCCAAGTCGTCGATTGGTATCTGAGATGGTTGCTAATTTTTGCTTCAGATTTCTCATGATCTATCAGGCCTGCCAAATCTGTCACTGGACTGTCTTCCCTAAAAACCTTGGGTAATACATGGATTTGATGACTCCTTACACAGTTTTTGCACCAGCCTTGGAGTGCATCCTTGCGGTGTTGAACAGACCCGTAAGGGCATTTTAGTGAAAGAGGACATTGACTTGTGTCATTGGTGCAGGAAAGATTGAGGTCTGGGAGAGATGAACTTAGAAATTCTTTACTTAGAACGTTCTTTACTTTGGCGAGGAACGGTACTTTTGTCGTAAGATCGCCATTTTTTGTGGGCGCTTCAAAAACTTCCCGAAACATAGCCGTTTTCTCATAACGGCTCAAAATCCCCCTCCCTTTAAAAAAGAACTCATGGATTGCATTTGGTTACCTTGGCATTTCAAAATAGACAACCTGTACAGTAATTGGAGGCTGCATGGGACCTTAATGAAAAGTATACAACTTTGAAGTAAGTTCTCGAAAAACGTATGTGCTCTCAAGGTCGTCCTGTATTTTCTCCCTGCTCCCTGGCTCCGGCCTTTCTTAGGCCATGCTCCCTTGCTCCCAAAATCCCTATCAGAGCCTGCATAATGAACGGTAATAAGATTGGGTATAAAGAGCAAAATTACCAAGACTCAAAAGGACTGGCAGGAAATCACAACTGGAGTGAACAGGAGCCTGAAAAAGCCCTAAACACCTTGGCTTTCTTTTGATACTTAATATCCATTTGCCACTGTCCTCTTTGAAGAATTTCTGCTCAACTTCAGGTTTGCACATAATTTTTCAGCTGATATTTAGGAGGATGAGTGCATCCAAGGTTGGTTCGTAACTTGTAGATGTCTTCCAGTGTTTCGTATCACAGCAACTTTCTTGCATTTTTTACTTGCCAATGATATCTTAGCTGGAACCGATTTCCTAAGAAGATAGGTGGCTTTTGTCTTCATTTACCCCTATGCTCTTAAGAGGACTCGCTAATTCTGGTCCCCCTTAAAGCTCACCTCGTTGTGGAACAGAATCCGTGAACCTCTTAAACCTCCGAACGCGTGGAAAAAGAAGCCGTACTTATCTAATAAAAGTTTCAGAAGATATGAGCTACTGTCTCTTTTTAGCCCGATGCCCCCCAGAAAAACTTGCCCCCTCACTGCATCCCCCTTGGAGCTCTCTGTGGTAGAACACGCCCATATCATTCTCGCTGAGTTTTCCCATTTCCAAGAATTCATTACCTTGGTCTTGCGTCAGACGAACGGAATGCATTCACCTTATTTCAACGCCTTCTTTCAAAATTTCAATGCTGAAAAGTTTTCTGTAGGCCTCCTTGCAAACTCAAGCAAAGTTGTTCATCATTTCAAAGGAATGGTGGCTTCTTTGTTGTTCGAGGTATATAATCAAGAGCGGTAGATGAAAGGAAGTCTTGGATTTTGAGACGTTTTCGGTGCGATTTCGCTCAGAATTAGCTTCCCCTCTCATTCAAGACCCCGGTTAAAGCCTTCCTTTATGCCCCTCTGGAGCTTAGATGGAAAAAGAAAGCGATCCAAGTAAGTCTGGCCCCTCTTTTAGCTTCTTCGTGAAATAAAGGACTGGAGTACGATAAATATCCAACAAACTGATAGTCCGGCAATGAGGATATGTGCAAGGATCATACCCTTGGGAGTTAAACATTGGATAAAAATGGATGTACCCCAGCCCATATATTGCAGAAAAAGAAAATAAAACCATTCGTATCCACTTCAGGCTTCGGAGCAAAAGCTGGGAAGGTTCTTTTACGTGAGAGAGAGAAAGATTCTGACTTATGCTGTTTACAGTGCTGAGAGGGGAAACAACGGGAAGACAAAAGGCTTCGGGTCATTCCTGTGACGCATCTTAGTATGTAGATTATTTTCAAAAGAGGCATGGTAACTAGTGGTAACTCGTTGAATTCCACACTAAAGCCTACAAGTAAAATGGTAACTCGTTTTGGCAACTCATGGCAACTCGTGGCGCAGATCTTAAAGTCCTGATATACAGCGGGATACGCGAAAAAGGGACATTGTTTCAATTTTGGCATTTTGCTAACAAGCTACTAAATATTTGTTTTTCATCTCTGATGCTTGAATTTTCCCTTTTTTTTGAATACTGCATGTTTGGAAGACCGTCCCGGAGTTTCGACCCTATCAGCCCGCAGGCTAAAAACCAACTACCAAACTACGAATATGAGCCCTATTTATACTATCTTAACGTCGTAAACAACTACGGAATTTTGTCACTCACTGTATTGTCCATTACGCAACGGATTGATTAATAATGTCCTCGAAGGAATCATAAACACGTTCTAATTGTCCAGCTTAACGCAAAACAACTAGTATAGCAAAAACACCTTCTGTTCGATTCGGCGTAAACAACTTGATTAAAAACAACTTTGCGTAAACAACTATTGTTTCAAACTGCGTAAACAAGTTTTTGGAAAAAACAAGTATTGTTCCAATTAATAATTAAAAAATCAACTGTGTCCCATAACGTCTCCTGAACAGCATACATAGTCTTTTATGTGCGGAGAATTTTGGAGAATATGCCTTTTTAAAGGCAGTCTGTCACGCTTTTTATTGGGTGATAATGACAATACAAAGAATAGGAAATTTGAATGGTTGATGATCCTCTGACTTTCTACGGCCGTAGATAGTCAAGAAGATTAGCCCTCCTTTGTTTCAAACACACAGATTCACAAAGAAATCCGTTGTGTTGAACTCTGATTGTAGCGGCCAATCAGATACGTGACAGACTGCCTTTAATATAACCGTTGTCTCCAAACGCAAACTTTGGTTTTACGTCATGTGCTGACGTCAGGTTGACTATTAAAGTGAATAAAATTTAGCTACGCATGTCAATTGATACTCTTCATCCTGTGATGTCTCTAACACCATGTCAAATACACATCCACCATGATAATGTCACCAGCAACCATTCAACAATCTTCCAAAAGGCATAGTTTGTTCACTGGTCTCTTTAATAACTTTTATCCCATTTGTATTTGTGCCACTCTCACTTTTCCATCTTTTCCAGGAAATACCTGCATGACTTTTGCAAGGGGCCAATGAGCTCTGGGGCTATCAGGTGACATCACAATAACAATATCTCCTACCTTTAAGTTTCTCCTCTCTTCATGCCATTTTGTTGTTGGGTTTAGACCTGGTAGCCATTCTTTAAGCCAACGCTGCCAGAAGTGCTTCACTAATTCTTGAACACGTCGTCATCGCTTCCTTGGACTGAACGTCGTCTGGTCCACTGTCTCTGGTGCAAAACTGCCTCCCATTTGGTCATGGAGAAAGTGATTTGGGGTCAAAGGCACATCGTCATCCACATTTGCTGTCTTATATGTCAGCGGTCTTGAATTCAGCAACGATTCTGCTCCTGTGATGGCAGTCATCAACTCTTCATCGGACACATTTGCATTCGTCAGGATTGCTTTCAACGCACATTTTGCTGCCTTGATCATAATTTCATGAGCTCCACCAAAATGCGGTGACAAAGGAGGGTTGAAATGCCATTTGATACCACGATTTGCAGCACTCTTGATGATGCGATCCTGGTCCAGACTTCTAACGAGTTCTTGTAACTCCTTGTCAGCTGCTACAAAATTGCCACCATTGTCAGAAACAACTTCTTCAGGCTTTCCACAACGACTGACCATTCGATAAAAGGCATTCAAGAATGAATTCGTATCCAGGGCAAATGCCATTTCCAAGTGTACTGCTCTAGTAGCTAAGCATGTGAAAAGACATAGATATCGCTTTTTTCTTCGGTTTCCTCTTCCTTGGATGGTGATGAATGGTCCTCCATAATCCACAGCTACTCTTTCAAAGGCTCGTAATGACATCGCCAATCTAATGCTTGGTAGGGGTGCCATGATCTGACTGCATGCTCTCGCTTTTCGTCTTTTACACCAGTTGCATTCGTTCTCCCATTCTCTTATCTCTTCTCTTGCTGAAATGATCCAAAAACGAGGTGAGATAGCTGCCAGTGTCTGATTTGTACCACCTGCATGATGATCTTTTTCATGGTAGAATTTCACAATCAGCTTTGTAACCCAGTTCTTCCTTGGTAGAATGATAGGATGTCTTGCATCGTATGGCAGGATGTCAGCATACCTCAATCTTCCATTACACCGTAGAAGTCCATCTTCATCGATACATGGCTGTAGCGCAACCAACTTGCTGTAATTCTTCATTTGCTTTCCCTTCAATAGTTGCTGGTATTCAGTTGCAAATGCATCTTGCTGCACTTCTTTGACGATGTGAATTTCTGCATCTCTGATTTCTTCATGTGTCAATTCTCCTTGAATTCTTTCTTCTTTCGATGTTCGACAGTTGTGCAAGAAACGGCAAACCCATGCTACAAGTCTTGTAAGTCGAAGCCAGCTTGAAAAATGAGACGGATCCAAATACCAAGAATCCTCTTCATCTGCTTTTATCGGTTTATTCTCCATTGGTTCTTCAATCGTAGATTCCTTCGTGCTTAATGCATCAGCAAACAATGATTGATTCTCTTCGTGATTCTCTGCTGCAGACTTCACCATTGGGCGACCAGACTGCTTCTGTTCTGTTACTGCATCTTTTGACATCTCAAATTGCTTCTGAGGCCATTCTTCTTCATCCATTTGCAAGAATTCTGGTCCTTTCCACCATTGCTCATTGCATGCCAACGCAGATGATGCCATCGGATATTCTGATTTGTGCAACTGAGCATGCTTTTGAATCACAAACTGTGCTTGAAACGGTGAACTTGTTATACCAAATACCACTCGACTGAATTCATACTCTTCTGGCTCTCTGCTCTGGTCACATCCTCTCAAAAGAAATCGATGATACGCACGGTCAGCTTCTGGAATCTGAATTCTCAAATACATCTCAGCAATCTCACAGACGATGGCAATGGGATGACATCTGAAGCGCAGCATAACATCAAACAATTCACGTTGCAGCTTTGGGCCTGAATATATCATATCATTCAAAGATGTCCCTTCATACTTTGCTGACGCATCAAAGACAATTCTGATCTTGGTGGTTGCTTTGTTGGGCTTCAAGATAGCAAAATGAGGAAGATACCACTTGCTGTCAGGCTGCTTTTCAGAGACTGGAACTTTTCGTATGTATCCTTTGTCCAAATATTGATCAATTACTTCATCATATGCCTTCAACACATCTGGATTCTTGAGCAAACGTTTTGCGGTGTTCTGAAGTCTTTTCATCGCCATTTTATGATTGTTCACCATTCCATGACTGTCTTCTTTCCATGGCACTCCAACTTCATATCGACCATCAATGAATCTAAAAGAACTTTCAGCTTTCTGCAGTGCAGCCTTCTCATCAGTATCCAACACCGTTGTCTGAGTGAACGTTCCGGCTGAATCGATATCCCAAAACTTCTTCATTGTTGAGTTGATTTCATCGACATCACATCTGCTTGTTGTGAACAGAGTCGTCATGCTGAAATTGGTATGAGCATCAGGAATGTCCTTGCCTTCTGGAAGTCCTACGCATGTCCATCCCAATAGTGTTCTTTTGGCAATGGGCTCCCCTTCTTGTCCTCTGACTTCTTTGTAGGAACAGTGCAGGTCAAGGTAGTCAATACCAATCAGCAAATCCACGATAGGTCTCAAGCCTGTGTCTGAAAAATGGATGTGCTTCAAATGAGGCCATTTGTGTGCATGTTGTGACCATTGGATGAACTTCATGTTGCCAGTTACTTTCTTCGCTGTAAGTGCTTTTACTCTGATGTCAACATCGCCATTTACACTTTCCAGTCCAAACTCAACGGGCATGGTTTGAAAAGATTTGCAATCGCCATTCAAAGCATTGACCTTTATTGTTTCAAAGGTACCATTGAGACCAAGTTCTGCTGCAACATCTTCGTTCACATACGTTTGAGTTCTTGCATCATCTAGAAGTGCGTTCACTGTCAATCTTCGACAGCCATTCTTCAAAATCACTGGAATTGTTCTCAATGCTGTTGCTCCTCTGACTTCTGATTTTGAGCACACCATTGTTGTTTGTGTTGCGAAATTCCTCTGCAAATGCTCCCCCTCCGTGGCTGATGATGACGACTGTTGCTGACTGCTGCTGTTCACTGCTTGTTGAGTGGAAGCTTCTGGTTTCTTTGTTTCATTGTTGGCTTCCTTTCCAGTATTCCTGTTTCCCATGCTATGTAGCAACCTGCTGTGTGTTTCCTGACATCCATGAATATCACAAACTCTACTTCGAGTACACTGACTGCCACTGTGGTCATCACCAAGGCATCGAAAACACAGTTTGAATTGCTTTGCCACATTCCATCGCTGTCGAATGTCCATGTTTCGAAAAGCATCACATGCCCAAACACCATGTCTACCATTGCACACTTTGCACAGTCGCTGCTTACCATACTTCCCAAGAGTGACGCCTGATTTACTCAATTAAAAGTGATTCACTTGTTGTCTGTCATCAGTAGCACCAAAGAATGTGGTTTTCTTCTCTCCCGCAAAGCCTCTTGATCCACTACTTCTTCTATCACTTGATACGCCATGCACTGTCTCTCTTGCAACTGTGTAGAATTCAGCGTCTTGAATCACCCATGTCTTCAGTGTTTCAACGCATTCTCTTCTTCGATTCTCAAAGATCCGTCGATTGTATTGGGTCAGCAGTGTTTCTGGAAGTTTCTTCAGTAGCTTGACGTACAGAGATCCATTTCCCAATTCGTCATGACGTCCACTCTCCAGTAGATTCACCACCAAGACATCAAGTAGATCTGCAAACTTCTCCATGTCTTTTGAACATCCATCTCTCACTGGTTTGAAGTTGTCCAAGTCCTCCAAATGGATTGCGATTTTCCTCCTCTTGCCACCAAATTTTCGCTCCAACCTGTCCTTTGCAGCTTCATATGCAGCTCCAGAAAAGCCAAGATTCTCGATCGCTTCCAGAGCAACGCCAGATAGATATTGCCTCAACTGCAGCAGCTTGTATTCAGGAGTCGCAGGAGCTCTGTCAATGCAGGCCAGAAATGCAGCTTTCCAGTTCTTGTACTTTCGCTTATCACCAGAGAAAACGGGGATTGCAACACGCTGCAGTTGTCTCCACATGTCTTGACCAAGTAACTCTTCGTATGAATATCGCTCAGATCTTCTGTGATCACCGCCAAATCTGACTGACTGTTGCAGTTGCCGTGAATGTTCCTCTGGGGTCATTGGAAACTTACTTCTTCTCGTGCCACCACCAGCATCGAATGCTTTGTGCTGTAGCTCTTCTTGTCGCTCAGCATCGTTGTGAAAATTGGAAGAATCACATCTTGCTTCCTTTCGAAACTCTCGTGGGTTGTAAGATCCCGCTGTCTTGCTCGATTCTTCTTCTCTTCGTTCATCCAGATACTCCTGTGCTCTGTTGTGTGCCTCTTCGAATTCTTGCACCAGTTGCTCCATTTCCTGAGTGACTTTCTGTCTTGCCCTTCTATTCTTCTGCCATTGATAGTGCTCTGACAGTGCGATCATGATCTTCAGTGCCCTTTCTTGTGTGCTGTCCAATTTCGCTTGCCCATCTCGAACCTGACGTCTGCTCGGTAAATCCATTTCTTCAACCAGTTCCAACAACTGCTTTCTTGCTCGTGTGAACGCCGATTTTGCCTTCGCCTTTTCTTGCTTCAAGCTTTCCAAACTTTCCTCCAAATCTTCCACTTCTTCTCTTCTCCCGATTCCATCTTCTGTCCTTGCGCCTTCGCCCGTGTTTGAAGTCATACTCCTCGTCTGTTGGCCTTCCTTTATCCAAGTTTGTCCGCGGCAAAACTACCCTCTGCTACCAAATATTTGGAAGACCGTCCCGGAGTTTCGACCCTATCAGCCCGCAGGCTAAAAACCAACTACGAAACTACGAATATGAGCCCTATTTATACTATCTTAACGTCGTAAACAACTACGGAATATTTTCACTCACTGTATTGTCCATTACGCAACGGATTGATTAATAATGTCCTCGAAGGAATCATAAACACGTTCTAATTGTCCAGCTTAACGCAAAACAACTAGTATAGCAAAAACACCTTTTGTTCGATTCGGCGTAAACAACTTGATTAAAAACAACTTTGCGTAAACAACTATTGTTTCAAACTGCGTAAACAAGTTTTTGGAAAAAACAAGTATTGTTCCAATTAATAATTAAAAAATCAACTGTGTCCCATAACGTCTCCTGAACAGCATACATAGTCTTTTATGTGCGGAGAATTTTGGAGAATATGCCTTTTTAATATAACCGTTGTCTCCAAACGCAAACTTTGGTTTTACGTCATGTGCTGACGTCAGGTTGACTATTAAAGTGAATAAATTTTCAATCGCGCCTCGATCTTGTAAAAACCACTGATTAATTGATAATTCTACCTCTTTGTGGCTCATGAACAGTCATGAGACACTATGTATTTTCATTTCTTGAGACAATCGTGGCCAAAAGGTTACTGGACAGCTACCGGAGAAGGCATAAATACAGCCTCTTTACAGTTTAGCCCTCTGTTGCTTTCCAAACCCCTCCCCCCGGGGGGAAGAACCATATGAACAGTTATGAGGCACTGTGGACACTGGGGGAGGGGTCTGGAAAGCAACAGAGGGCTAAAACTGTAAAGAGGCTGTATTTATGCCTTCTCCGGTAGCTGTCCAGTAACCTTTTGGCCACAATTGTCTCCAGAAATGAAAAGACATAGTGCCTCATAACTGTTCATATGAGCCACAAATAAGGAATGGGGGGAAGGAATGGGCGGAAGGGGGCCTTTTACTAGCGAATATCTAGGTTTTGATCAATAGTCCAATAACTTTTGGCCACGATTGTAGGTCATGATTCATGTCGGAAGCAGCAGAGTGAAAAGGGACGTATCATCAGCAATAATAACAATGATAATGATAATAATAATAATAATAATAATAATAATAATAATAATAATAATAATAATAATAATAATAATAATAATAATAATAATAATAATAATAATAATAATAATAATAATAATAATAATAATAATAATAATAAATTTATTTACAGTTGGTGGCAGCAATAGTTTAAAAAAAACTAATAAATACCAACTATTTACAATGCAATGTTCAAACCTAGTAGCTATAAACGTAAAATATATACATGAATCTAATTACACATCATCTGCAGATGTTGCAAATGCAACTGTCTCCTTTCCAGTTCTTAATCATATTTTTGAATTGCTTTGTGTTTTGAGCGGCTTTTATTGTGTCAGGTAACGTGTTCCACAAAATGCTTCCTCTAAATGACAAAGAATTGTTCCCATACGCTAACGTATTATTTTTAGGGAGCTGCAGGAGGTTATTTGTTCGTAGATCATATTGAATGTCCTTTGGTATGAAGAACTAAGACATGAAGGAGGGGCAAGCCGCATTTATGCTTTTATATATTTCAAGCATTAGTTTTTGCAAATTTTGCAGTGGATTGTCAGCTCACCAGACCTTCTCAAGAGATCTTCGAACGATGCATCATAGTCCCTATACAGAACTCCCAGTGCACGTTTGTGCAGACGGTTGATTGATTTGTTTGCAGCCTTCCCACAGAACATCCAAATTAGCGGGCAGTAGTTGAAATTTGAGAGAATAAATGCATGGTAGAGTATTTTGGCTTTGTCTACATCGAGATATCGTGCAATCCGAGAAAAAGCCCCTGTTTTCTGATTCATCTTTTTACAAATGTGTGTTACATGTTCCCGAAAATTCAACTTTGAATCAATCGTAACTCCTAAGAGCTTTACCGTGTCTGTATTGACTATAATGTTTCCATTTATGTCAAGACATTATCTTTTGCTCTCTTTGAGACCAATAAACATCATTTGAAATTTATCCGGGTTGGCTACCATATTGTTTTCCCTAAACCAGGAGATGGCATTTTCAATATCAAACTCCTGACATGCGATTACTTCCTCGACATTTTTGCCACATGCGAATACCGTGTTATCATCAGCAAAGTTGCATACCTGGGAGCTCTGTGTAGCGAGCACAATATCGTTGATGAATATATGGAACAATAAGGGCCCAAGGACTGAGCCTTGAGGAACACCATACACTGTGCACTTCCAGTCACTAAAAGTACTGTTTATCTTGACCCTCTGCTCTCTGTTTGAAAGGTAGCTATACAGGAGTTCTAGACTCTTATTACTGAAGCCATAGGCTGCCATTTTGCTATTAGTAAATCATGACTGAGGCAGTTGCGAGCCTTCGACAGATCCATTAGCACTACTCCTACAATGCCCGACTGATCGATTGTCCTGCGGAACATCTCCACAACACGAAACAGTGCATGTTGAGTACTAAAACCTTCCCTAAATCCACATAGGAGATTGGATAGATTTGGTTGGATGAAGGACAGCATCTGCTTAGCCATTAATCTTTCAAACACCTTTGACAATGCTGACAATACACTTATTGGTCGAAAACTTTTTTTAACTTGATCTTCTCCCACGTTTTTGAAAATAGGAGAGACATCAGCCTTTTTCAGCTTATTGGGGAAAAGTCCACATTCTAACATTGCATTAGCAATTTCTGCTACCTCATTAAAACAGAGAGCAGAGGTCATTTTCAAGATTTTTACAGGTATTTTACCACTGACTGTCTTAGAACTGTCTAGGTGATTGATTTCATCCCAAACATCAGCAGCAGTAAAAGGACTAAAGCTAAATGTTTCATTTCCAAGCAAAGCGTTTTTGATTCTTAACACACTAGGATGATTCTTGTGTTTTTCAATGGCCTGAGCAACTGAATTTTTTGAATCAGCTTCATTGGTTTGAGTGGGCTTTTCGATATCGAGAGTATCAGTAATATTAACAAAATAGTCATTGAAGCATTCACTTATATCCTTGTCATCGGTAAGTACTGTACCATTCTCTACAAGTGTTATTTTTGATGCATTATTCGTGCCATTACTAGAAAGTAATGGTTTGAATGTTTTCCAGAATACTTTGTCGTTGCCTACCTTAGTTGGATCTAGCTCCCTGAAGAAATCTCTTTTTGCCCTTTTATTGATTTGAACGACCCGATTCCTTTGCTTTTTATATCTATCGAAGTCGTTTTGATCCTTCGTTTCATTGGCAATAATCTTGAGTCTTGTCCGTTTCATAATAGCCTTGCATCTAATAGCTTCATAATAGCAAGGAGTTTAGCGTTGCATCTAAGGCCCTCTGTCAAGTCGTTGATATACACAAGAAATAACAGTGGACCTAGGATTGAGCCCTGGGGAACACCAGCTGTAACTGTACCCCAATTTGACGTTTTACCGTTCAGAACCGTATGTTGCTTTCGGTTTGCAAGGAAGCTTCCAATGATTTTAAGTAGATTATTGCGAATACCACAACACTGCAGCTTATAGATAAAACCATCATGCCACACTCTGTTAAATGCTTCAGATATATCAAGAAAACTGATCGAACATCTAGAGAATGATTACAGTCAAAAGCAGTGAATATCGTGTGGACTATTGACAGTAATTGGTTTATGGTAGAGTCACCGGGGCAGAAGCTCGATTGGTTTGGATTTGATAAGTTGTTCACATTTAAGTGCTCGTAGAGACTGGATCTGGATCTGCCCCTCTTTAGCCTGGTTTGTTGATTTGTAAAGATATATGAATTGCTATGAAGAAGAGAAAATTCAAATGCGTCTTCTATAACTGACCAAAGAATGAAGCAAAAGCGCGTGATTAATGAAACTATAAACTATTTTCAGAACGCAGATTAAAACTTCTCGACAAATGATCTGCAAAAAAAATTGTTGAAAAATTAAAATCGCTGTCATCGTCCCGCAAAGAAATAAGTACCTTTGCAACCAGCAAGAGAAAGCAAACTGCTTCTGTTAAAATCTGAAGAAAAAATAAAAGCATTCAGGAGCTCTGATGTATTGTGGTCATACCTGGAAAATACCTCCTTCCAGTTCTTCTAGTGGGCTTGTAGAAGTCATTTTCAAACATGAATGGCTTGGCTGACGCAGGATTCACACTGTGGAGAATAACAGAAGGTACGGTGCTCAGCATAAAGACAATTACCAATGTTAGAAACAGTATAATTGAGTTGGTCCACTACCATTTGTTATTTGAAAGTTTACATTGACTTTTAATGCCGATTGGAATGAAATTCTAATCGGAGTTGCAGTAAAGCAACGAACATGTACTTTATTGCTTAACGTAGATATGAGCCTTTCGGTAATTGTAGGTATAGGAGTTTAGTTTTGAGTCTCTAAAGATGTGCTTTTACGTTTTATGCGGACAGTCGTGGGCACAACATGCAGCATAGTTTCTTCTATGCGGCATAAAATAACGGGGAGTTTGAGTTGATAACTTATGAATTTTGGAAACTCCTGCTGAGTGGTCGCAAACTGAATTTCCCACCCACCTGCCTCTTTCACATTTTCCCTGCTACAATCCCAGACATGAATCATGAGACAATCTGCTTTTTGGAGGAAATTTTGAGTTGGAATCCATCGCCCCTCGTCTCTCCCCCCATTGCAATCTTGGAAGCCGATGGGAATGTCATAGATGACTTCAAAAGTATGTCATCTTCAATCTGCCAAGATTGCAATGGGTAGCAGTGACAGGTGATAGTTTAATGGCAGTAAAGGCATCCTTTGACACAAAACTCATTTGTATCAACGAGTTTTTTCCATGATTGTAATCTTCTTTTCTTTGCAGATGAATCTCGAAAGTTTTATCTAACTTGGACCAGGGGACTGATTTGGCGGGGAAAATGCAGGTTGTACTTGCAACCAACATTCTCCTTTTCGAGAGATCGGATGGTTCCCTCAAAAGTCCGGCTTGCCCTAATGATGAGAAATGCAACCTTGTGTTTGACTTTCATTTTTCATTTTGTATTTTAAGTTCTTTATACACAAGAATCTCTTCAGCTTACAACCTAATGCAAAATAAGAAAATGAATACCCCAATTACATGAATACAATCTATATAAAGTTAAAGTTAAATTATGTATAGTAACCTATCTAATAGCAGCTGCTCTTCCAGGGAGTCGTGGTTTATGTCGTGTTCAGCTCGTATCACTTTTCAATTGTTTTCGACTCTACTAAGTGTAGGGAGCTCTCTGAAATTGATGGGAATATCGTTTCAAGCTTTCAGAGCCGAATAGTGAAAGACTTTCTTGGCATATTCAAAGTTATTTCTTGGGATTTGTAAACTGCAATAATTTGTTCTGGAAATAGAGTAA
The DNA here is from genome assembly GCA_964019985.1 of Aurelia sp. 4 Dawson et al 2005. Classification (NCBI taxonomy): domain Eukaryota; kingdom Metazoa; phylum Cnidaria; class Scyphozoa; order Semaeostomeae; family Ulmaridae; genus Aurelia; species Aurelia sp. 4 Dawson et al 2005. The sequence goes on along the minus strand of OZ026504.1, from coordinate 9,645,420 downwards.
TAGGCTTTCGGGACGTTGCCCGTTGATTGTTTTGCATGTCATAACTAATCGATCAAACATTGTCAGTTGCTCAACGGTCAACCTGCTATGAGACCAATTGTCTTTTAGTCTGGCCTTATCAATAATCGAGCAGGCTCTGTCCGGCAGACGTTGGAGTGTATTCAATTTTGATTTAGGAAGGATCCCCCAGATAAAATTAGCGTATCTCAGATGACTTTCGATAAGTGCACGGTACACACGATCAGACTGGGATAGTGAAACCAGGGTGAAACAAGATTTTTCAGTTATCTTTAGCGACTTTTAGACCGCCACTAATCTTTCCTTTCACTTTGCTGAATTGGTCATCCAAGCTTAGCCCTTCATCCCCATAACACCTAATGATTTGGCCTTATTTCATATAGTAATAATAATAATAATAATAATAATAATAATAATAATAATAATAATAATAATAATAATAATAATAATAATAAATTATGAATTCCTAAGGGAGGTGGTGACGGAAGAGGTAGTCAGCGAAGGGATACCAAAGGTTGAAATTAGGAGAAAGCGAAAGGAAAAGTTAATGAATAAAAACCTGCACAGTGTCTTTTTTGTTAAAACGGACTTCAGGGATCCCAGAAGCTGGCAGTGGTTAAGGAATGGAGACCTTAAAAAGGCAACAGAGGGCACCATAATGGCAGCACAGGAACAAGCAACAAGAACAAGGTCAATAAGGCACCGCATTGACAAGGAGAGCATTTCCCCACTCTGCAGGCTATGTGGGGAGAGAGAGGAGACAGTGGCCCATGTGGTTTCTGAATGCAAAGTTTTTTCACAAAACCAATACAAAAAATGGAGACATGACACCATTTGCCAAATTATCCACTGGCAGTTGTGCAAGGATAATGGTTTGGACCACTCTGAAAGGTGGTATTAGCATAGGCCAGATGCCGTCACTGAGAATGAGAGTGTGAAACTTCTTTGGCACATGCAAATTCAAACAGACAAAGTACTTGAGCATTCGAGACCAGATATAGTCCTGATGGATAAAGCCAAGCGCAGTGTTAAGATAATTGACACTGCATGTTCATTTGACACTCGTGTTGTTCAAAAGGAGCAGGAGAAGATAGCAAAATATCAAGACCTGAAATGGGAGCTCAAAAGAATTTGGAACTGCCGTGAGGTGCTGGTGATTCCAGTGGTGATAGGAGCGTTAGGAACAATCTCCAAGTCTCACTTCAGCTGGCTAGAGAAAGTTACTCCCAACGTTCATTTTGGCATGATACAGAAAGCTTGCCTTTTAGGAACTGCCAGGACTCTGAGGTATACGCTGAATATCTAAGGTCACAGGTCGTAGCTTGATATTTAGCAAGTTTCCTGCATAAAGCAACTGCAAAAGCTGTGATAATAGTTTCATGATAATAATAATTACAATAACAATGATGATAATAATAATAATAATAATAATAAGGATAATAATAATAATAATAATAAAGAAACAAAAAGCACCATCTAAAAATAACAGAAAACTCAAATAAAGAAACACAACTGCAATTTTGCTAAAAACGTTTCGATTTAAAATCTTCCTCAGTTTTTCAACTGGACAGTAAACTGAGGAAGATTTTAAATCGAAACGTTTTTAGCAAAATTGCAGTTGTGTTTCTTTAATAATGATAATAATAATAATAATAATAATAATAATAATAATAATAATAATGATAATAATAATAATAATAATAATAATAATAATAATAATAATAATAATAATAATAATAATAATAATAATAATAATAATAATAATAACTTTTTCAAACGTTAATCTTTTCATTCAAAAATCTAAAGAAAGTTAAAGTACAAGATAAAATTTTAATAATACTGTTATACTACAAGCAAGTTTAAAAGTAATAGTTAAAATTTTCTACAGCAACATATTAGGTAGATCCCAAGACATTGTTCACTTACAGTGCAAGGTCAATGTGGGAAAGGTCCTAGACCAAAGCTTAGCGAGAACACCAGGTACTTAGTAAAAATACAAAAGTACTGGGGTCACCCAGTCCTTATTCCTCATGCAGAAGATGTAGTAGGATGCACGTAGTGCACTTTCTATACATTTACTTATAAGTCTCGTGTAGTTGATGTTATTCTTCTTCGCAAACTTTGTCAGTCCATCAATGTTATTCGTTCGAAAAACACCCGCCCAGTAGCCCTCTAAGGATTTGCAAAACACCTAAGAACTATTTTAGCTAATGCTAAATCCCAGATGGCAAGACTGGGGATTCCACCCTTCCACCATGTGCAGAAAACACAAAGCCAAAGGTTAAAAAGCCCCACCCATACAGATCCTAACTCCTAAATGTAACGATAGAATTTATGCCGACCCACAAGCAAACATATCGAGTTCAATGTCTGCTGCTCTTTCGTTTAGGCCAGCAGGTGAAAACGTTCCAAGTTTGTACTACCAAAATAGCTTTTTCCTACGAAGTGAATAGACATTATCCGCCCCATCGATTATCCTAATACTGACCGAAAAATTACCCCCATGTTATTCATCAAAAAAGTGGCTGAAGAAACTAGCCTGTGGAACAGGCTTTCCCGTTGCCAAACTTCCCTCGTTATGTTTGCGTGCGTATGTCCTAAAATATGATTTATAAACATTGAACCTTTGTCGAAACTTGTTTTTGGTGCTGCCAATATATTTTTTATTGCAGCAGTCACATTGCAACATATAAACCACACTTTCTGTATTGCAATGAAAGGGCCCCGAAAATATTTTGAATGTCCTGGAGTCATTTGCATTGGCAAAAGTATCCCCCTCTCGTATCAAAGGACAAATTTGACAATTTCTTCTACCGTTCCATTTAAAGGTTCCCCTTTCCACCAACTCCTCCTCCAATGGTTGCAGTTTTGCCCTAACCAAATTATCCTTGAGGCTTTTTGCTTTCCTAAAAGATACAAAGATTTTGTCTTTGAAAAGATCCCTGTGTTCTGTATCCACCAAAAGGATATTCTGAGATTGCCGTAAAACTTCATATAACCTATGCAAAGCTGGATGATATGTGAAAACTAATGGTATCCGTGTGTCATCCTTTGGTTGTTGTTGCCGAGAAAGCAAGGAAACGCGATCCAACCTCCTAACCCTGTCAACCTGTCCATCTATGCCCCCCTCTGTATACCCCCTATCCAAGAGCCACGTCTTTAGGTCTGCAACTCTGTTTTCGAAAAACCTATCTTCTGAACATATACGCCGAATTCTAAGGGCTTGACTATGCGGTATCCCCTTTTTAGTATGGTTCGGATGACATGAAGTACGATGGAGGAGTTGGTGTGTGTCAGTCGGTTTAGAATATAAATCCGTCATAAGTTTTTTAACCTCTCTAACAACCTGTACGTCTAGAAAGTTGATCTTTTCTTTGGACCATTCAGCGGTAAATTTTATAGAATGATGTGCCCCATTGAGAAAGTTGATAAATTCCGAAAGTTTTTCTTCCCCGTGTAACCAAACCAAAAATATGTCGTCTATGAAACGCCACCAAAGAAACGGTTTGTACTGGGCTTGTTCGAGTAGCTTTTCGTCTAATGCAGCCAAGAACAAAATAGCATAGGATGGTGCACATTTAGTACCTATTGCCGTTCCCCTAAGTTGTTGAAAATACGACCCATTAAACTCGAAAAAATTGTTCTTAAGCACTAAATCTGCTAGTTCTACGAGAGAGCTTGTTGAAACCGACTGATCTTCACGACCATTCAGGGCAACCCGAAGAGCTTCCAGTCCCTCATCATGTGGTATACTCGGGTAAAGACCAACCACATCAACTGTGCAAAGGATAGCATTCTCAGGGAGCTCGTCGAGATTAGCAATCTTCTGCAAAAAATGATTAGTATCCTTAATGTATGACCTGACGCTTTTAGCCAATGGTTGTAAGTGATGATCCAAAAACTGAGATATATTCTCCGTATAAAACCCACAGTTTGAAATAACAGGCCTACCAGGAACGCTATTCAGCCGCTTATGAATTTTAGGCAATAAGTAAAATCTTCCTAGTTTCGGATTGTTAACTAATAAATATTCTAAAGTCCTTTCATCGATATCATCTCGTTCTCTAATATTGTTGATAGTATTATCAATTATCTGCTGCAGGTGCTCCGAAGGATCGCTATCAAGCTCTGCATAATAATAATAATAATAATGATTACTATTATTATTATTATTCTTCTTAATAATAATAATAATAATAATAATGATAATAATAATAAAATAATAATAATAATAATGATAATGATAACAATAATGACAACAATTCATCCCTAAAAGTAACTAGTTAAATAAAATAGTAAAGATAAAAGTTTGTATATGTCACTCTCCAAAATGGGCATGACAAAATACATTTTACCGCTGCTAAAGTCCAAAACCTTACATCATTGTAATCTTAAATCGACAAGTCCTTTAAAATACTAGGAGATATGGATCTAGCCAGTCTTTGTCCTTCTTACAAAAAAGGTGAAGGTGAAGGTGAAGGTGAAGTTGCGTTTTTCAGCGCCAAGCGCTGGGATCGCAGAAATAGAACAGACCTAATCGAGTCCGCGACCCCTTGTCATGACGCTCAAGTGGTGGGGCTCTACCGGGGCTCGAACCCACTCCGCCTGACTATTCTGGCTGCAATGTCAGAGGATTACACCACGGCGCCACCACAAGGTAGTATGTTGATCGAATACAAATATTGATTGCTGTTTTAATTAGGTTTGTTGCATTTTCTTTTGGAATTCCTATACTTGTTAATGCATTGAATAGATTTTGTTCAGAATCGTTTTTACCGATGAGTCCCAGAGCGCTCATACTCAGATTGACGAAAGAAGCGTTCTTGTATCTGGCATTTAAGTCTTGAAGCGTTTCATTATAGCTGGTCTGTTTCCTTTCACTGTTCTCCTTTACTTTCGTCATGAATCCACACGTTAATTCAACTACGATGACATTTCCCTTGCGGTGGACTAGTATTAGGTCAGGCCTTTTTAATGATCTTGTTACTGTAGTTGGACAATTATACCCTGGAATATCAGCATATATCTGAACATCTTTTAAGTGCTTTCGTGATGTTAGCGAGGATGGAATTATGACGCCACGTGTAACGCCCTTGTTGGAGACGTACTATGCAGCCAGAGACGACATCCATTAGGGACTGGGCATTACTGTTACAAGCCAAGCAAGTGTCACTTGATGCTTTCCCCCACATGGTCATGTTTTTAAGTGTTGACAGGGTATTGTTCAGATAACGCACTGTGAAGTTGTAGATGTTGGCTGGTAGAGTGTCTCTGGTCTGTGTCCAAAGATTTTTGAATATCTCTGAGCCATGTGACCACATCAGTTTCACTATGCATCCCTGGTATTCTAGTTCATCTGAAATTCTTGTTATTTGCTGAGATCTAATATCTTTTGTTACTTCCTTTGAATTTTTATGGGTGTCGTATTGAATATTTGCCTCAGCCGTTGCTTGATGTAAAAATCCTACGTCATGATTTGAAGACTTTTTTAGAAAGTTTCGGCGGGTATTTTGGCATTGCATAAACTTAGTAGGTACCTTTATCAAGTCCAAACCGAATCTCGTTTTTGACAGGGTGATTATATCGAGAGTTCCGTTTATGGGGATTTTCATAATAATAATAATAATAATAATAATAATAATAATAATAATAATAATAATAATAATAATGATGATGATAATGATAATAATAATAATAATAATGGAAACTTTCATTCAATATATCCTAATACATACAATACGAAACTAAAACCAAAATCTATGGCATTAACTCGCCAACAAGGGGCATTAATGACATACTCACACAGGTGATGTAAAAGTTAGAAATCAGGGACCTAAAAATCTAGGAGTTCTGGATTTGTCCATTCCTTGTTTCTACAGCAAAGAATGAAGTAGGATGCGCGAATACAAATGTTTATCATCCTTTTGGTTACGTATTTTATTTCTGTGTCCGAGACATTTAGGTTAGATAGCAGTTCGAAGAATCGTTACTGTCCTTTTCAATGAAGCCACATGCCCCCATTGAGACATTACAGTACACAACCTTATTATATGATGATTTCAGTCTGTTCATAAGTGGCTTGTATTTTTCTCTCTTTCTTGTGCTGTTACCCGCCATGTTCGTCTCGAAACCAACCGTAAGCTCCACAAGTGTGACGGTCTTGTGTTGGACAATAACAATATCAGGTCTTTCCTGATCCCCTGTTACTATGCAGGGAGATGCAAAGGAGGGCAGATCAACATATAGGCTCTTACATGATCTTGAAAACGTATTTGTAATGATCTTCAGAACGGAGTTATGTCTCCATGTATAGCGTCCTTGAGTAAGAGCGATGTTACAGCCTGCGACAACGTGGCCCAGTGTTTGGGGATCGTGACACAGTGGGCACATCTTATTTTCTGCATAACCCCAAATCTGCATATTACTCATGTTAGGAAGAGTATTATTCAGGTATCTTATTGTGTAGTTGAAGATGTTCTTTGGCATAGCTTTCTGTACAGACGACCACACTGTTTTAGTGTTTGAAAGAACACAGTCCCATACATGACGCATGACAAGGCCTTGTGTCGTAAGATTTTCTTTCACTTTATTTGTAAGATTTAGCCTGATAGATTTAAGGACGTTCTTCGTACTGTTGAAAGAATCGTATTGGCGACTTTTATCATTGGAAAGTTGGGCTAACTCATTAATGTCTTTGTTGACAGATTTCTTTAAACATTGCCTCATAGCAACCTGGCATTGCTTGAATTTTGTACTTATATCTTGGATGTCGAGACCAAATTGGCTTTTAGAAAGCATGGTGATCGACAGTGATCCATTTGCTGGAATTTCAAGCCATTTTCGCAGATAACTATGAGCAAGGGAGTCTAATTGATTTATCGCCCATGTTTGCTCAATGTCCGCGATTGTCAGGTGCCAAGATAGTTTACTCATTAGGTAGCGAGAGTAGAGCATGATTTTATTCTTTGGATGCAATGGTAAGCTGTCAACTTTGTTCATAATGTGAGTGACAATCTCTGTTAGCTCTTCTTTGTGCTTCTTATTGTCCATTTCGAAATTGAACCAACGACCAAGATATTCAAAGCTTTCTCCTAATTCAATGGGTTTGATGGCCGCTCCATTTATAAAGAGCTTCGGTTTAAATTGAACCGACTTAGTTGCTTTCTTGCATATTCCAAATGACATACATTTATCTGTCCTGATGATCATGTTCGCCCAAGTACACCACCTTGTAAAAATGTTTAACAGGATTGAGTTTTCATATTCGCTTGATGTTATGGCTACTGCGTCATCAGCAAATTGGAACCAGTTTTTAGGCTTTAAGATCTTCTGGTACACGTACCTGAAAGTTAATTGCGATCTTGATTTGCTGAAGATGCTTTGAAAATATTCAACATAGGTGCCTTTTGAAAAAGATGGTAAAATTCCAGAATCTTTCTCGATTTTCGCTTTTGCGTATTTCCAAAAGTTTCCTTCAATTTCGTTGTCGTGGTCTATTGGGAGATGATTATTCATAGAACCAGAGATTTTACTCTTAGTAATTTACTTACGAATCGAATTTCGTTTGATCTGTCGCCCTCATTTATCTTTTCTAGATTTCTTAGGGCAGTTTTTAACTGGTTCTTACTAAGGTTGCAATATTTAGCATTCCATTCATCTGTGTACTGTGTCTTGTTTACAATTCCACATTCCCTATGAAAATATTCGTAGATAGTTATGGAGAGTTTTTTGTATGCTGCATTGAGGCCGTTGGAGACTTCGTGTAACGGTAGGCTTACTTGAAAGAATAGGTTTGCAGTTTTCCATTGTGTCTCGGACTTTGGCAAATGAATTCCAGGTCTAACTATTGTATCCCCAAGATTGTTTGATTCCACGAATTCAGTGGAATTGTCATATGGAGACATGGATTCTTCGATATCCTGGGCAATGTCCATGAGAACATTTGTATTTAAACCAGTAATTGCGCGACATGATCTTTGGTGCCTCTTGAGACCATCTTATGTTTTAACTACTTTTGCACAAACACATCTTATTGTCTTACTATTTGTTGGTGAACAATTCTGGAGATCCGCTTGTTCTAAAGATGGATTTGAAAGGATAATAATAATAATAATAATAATAATAATAATAATAATAATAATAATAATAATAATAATAATAATAATAATAATAATAATAATAATAATAATAATAATAATAATAATAATAATAATAATGATAATAATAATAATAATAATAATAATAATAATACTGATAATAATAATAGTAATGATAATAATAATAATAATGATAATAATGATAATAATAATAATAAAAGGCATTCATATCGCGCCATTTATCCACACGGCTCAAAGGCGCATTACATAATTTACATAAAACTAATAAGGTAATATCACATAAGGTAATTACAAGGAATGCTAAAAATCATTGGCAAAGATAAAACCTAATCAAAATATTCTCTAAACAAATGTGTCTTCAGTCTACACTTAAAAGTTTCTAAAGAATCCGTTGCTCTCAATGCATATGGCAGTTTGTTCCAAAGATGAGAAGAGGCACTTATAAAGGCACGATCTCCAGCTGTCAAAAGCTTTGTCCTTGGCGTTTCAATTTTCAAATTATCATCAAATTATCAAATTATCAAGTTATTCAATTATCTATTTATTGTTATTATTTAAGTAATTTATAATTTAATAAATAATATTAAATCATTTATTATCATTTCAAATTATCATACTCATTTTATATGTGAATCTTTTAAGGAGGGTTGCCCTTCGGCAGAAGCTGCTTTTCTTCAAAGGGGCCTCCAGTAAAAACTTACATACAATATACAGTGAATAGTTAAAATGAAATATCAATAGAATGATAAACCATAATCTAAAAGCCTATTTACAATTATACAATATATAAAATAGGAAAAAAGGTTAATCCTTTAAAGATTTCTTAAAACCATTCAGGGAGGATGCTGTCTATGACTCAGCAGGAAGGCTGTTCCATATTTTAGCTCCTCGGTAAGAAAAGCATCTTTACCCATTTGCTGACTCTTTTTTTGGCAACCTCAAATCAGTCTCGGAGTTCCGGAGGTAATGGGAGGAGCACCAGAGTTTTTCGTGAAGATATTACACAGGTATTGTGGAGCCAAATCATCGAGCGACTTGAAAATCATTGTTTTAGACTCATAGCCGATGAGCTGTTTAATGGTCTGCCAGCCCAACTCTGCAATAAGAGGTCTGCTTTGGGTATCAAAGCTGTTATTTTTAATGATTCTAGCAGCACGATTTTTGGGGCTTTTGTAGCTGGTTGATGTCTGTAGATCCACCACATTCAACGAGAGCGTATTGCCTTTATCAGCATAAATAGTCACAGAGAAACCTCGGACAGCCTCAGGAAGATCATTGATATAGATGAGGAAGGGACGAGGGGCAAGGCATAAACCCTGTGGTACTCCCACTTCTAGTTCCCCGATATCTGAATCAACACTGTTAACCCTACAGAATTGCTTGTGGTTAGATAGGTAAGACCTAAACCAAGGAAGCTCTCTCTGCTGCGAATATCGTGGTCGACAGTATCAAATGCCTTTTTCGGGTCAATGAATACTAACGAGGTTACCTAGATAAAGCCCGCTGTACCAGTCGTTTCTCATTTAAAGCAATCATGTTAATGTAGAATGTAGGCGCAGAAAACCTGATTGATCAGATATAAAGAGACCGATATCAACTTCGCGACTCGCTTATGTCTGAATCGTCAAGGCTCAGTGGTTCTGAGAATTCAGCTTTATTTGTCCTCCATGGATTGCCAATAATCATGTGTTCAGTTGTTTTCGGGTTGGTACTTAGCTTATTTATCCGTATCCATTCCGAGATGTTTCTTAATTCCTCGTAAGTAGATCATCAGCGTTACTAGATGTTGATGTAACATGTGTGTCATCTGCATAAATGCTAGCCTTAAAAAGCTATAAGCACTTTTCAGAGCCATTTAGATAGATGATAAATAGGAGTGGTCCCAAGCATGACCCTTGAGGTATACCACAAGTTACCAATCTAGCCTCCGACTGTTGTCCATTAACTGAGCAGAATTGTTTTCTACTGCCGGGCGTCCAAAAAAATTTAAGGATTTCGTTGACTCTAGCGATAAGAATATAGCTTGAATCAATTCAAAGTAATTTTTAAACATACCTCGATAGCTAACTTGAACATAGATACCTCGTTTGTTGATATCGGTGCATTGAGAGTGAAGATGTTAATCTTCAAAGGATAAATTTGCGTCCACCTCTACACCAGAGCTTTGACGTTTAGGCCTAAGCAAATTTTCGAAGCACCGTGAATAAGACCAACAAAATTTGAAACACAAGGAGAAAATCTAAAGACGGCTGAACAGCTGTGTTTTACGAAATACAATCCATGTATCACTTGTCATCAAGGGAGCTCCGAAATCAGCTTCAAAGGCATCTGACAACAAATTCTTTTCAGATGATTCGAAGCATAGCGATCCATAATGGCAAAATAATGTAATAAATGCCGAAAAATGAAAGTTCTTAGAATTAATCAAACTATAGCTCATTTGAAAGAAGAATTATCAAAATCGGACCAGTGGGAGCCAAGAAACTGATTTTTGAAGTTTACAGATATCACAAGCTTACAAATTTCACATCCAAAAGGCAATGAACACTCAATTTAGGCTAACTTCAAAACGCAGTTTCTCTGCCTACACTCATCCGATTCTTGAAATTCTTTTTTATTTTGATTGTATACATCTTGTATCTTTTTACAACAAGAAAAAGAAGTGTTGTTCCTTCAAGCTACTCTACGTCAAAGTATCTAGATTCTCAAGTTTTCCGACTATTGTGAATGTTTACAACTCAGTTGATTGACTTCGCTTTGATTTGAAATGAGTTTAAGCCATTATTTAAATCAGTAATTCAGTCAATATAAACAATACTGGTTTCACATGCGACCACATGTCGTTTTCAAGAAAATGACCACACATTCTAAAACGGTCATGAAATTTTTCGCAGAAGGTTCCTGAACATATCCTTTGGTAGATGCGCTCGAGACATTTTCTAGTTAATTGTTATATTTTTTGCTAAGACACCATTTGACCCCGTCTTTTAGATTTTCAACTGTTTTTATCAAGATATCGGTTTTTATCCTCCAATATAGTACTATCTCGTAATTCGCGAAATCCGTGAAATTTCTCTTTTTTTTCTCGATTGTATGAATCAGAAATGATACTGAGATATATACAATAAAAATAAAAAAGAATTTCCAGAATCAGATGAGTGTAGGCAGAGAAACTGCGTTTTGAAGTTAGCCTAAATTGAGTGTTCATTGCCTTTTTGATGTGAAATCTGCAAGCTTGTGATATCTTGAAACTTCAAAAATCAGTTTCTTGGCTCCCACGGGTCCGATTTTGATAATTCTTCTTTTATGTCGATTGTCAATCATTTCTCTTTCAAATGAGGTATAGTTTGATTGATTCTGAGAACTTTCATTTTGCGGCATATATTACATTTGCTGGACCACTATGCGCAGGTTCCAGGATCGTGTTGATGCTCAAGGGAGTACTTTCACCGATTAATGGTATATGTAAAATAACTTGTCGATATTGAGATGATGGAAGCTGATTTTGGAGCTCCCTTGACGATAGGTCTCACATAAACTGTATTTTGCAAAATACATCTGTTGTGCCGTCTTTAGTTTTTCCCCTCGTGCTTCAATTTCTTTTTATTTTAGTCAACGTGCTTCAAGAATTCGCTTTGGCCAAAACGTCAAAGATCTGGTATGGAGGTGGAGTAAAATTTGTCCTTTGAAGATTAATATCTTAGCTCTCAACGCACCAATATCAAGAAGCGAGGTATCTACAATCAGTTACAAAATTGTTGAGCCACCCCCAGATTTTCAGTTTTTTGGCCTCTGTTATCTCCCCTTCCCCCTCTTCAATGTTCCAGTACCACAAAAATTTGCCGAGCCACGCATGTCATCTCAGTTAGGTACTTTTTTCAAAACAACATTGATATGGGGTGAGTGGCCGAGTGGCTTATACAGTCTTCGTCAGGTGACTGAAGTTAAGCTTGGTCGAGTGAGGTCAGATTTCGGATGGGTGACCATTGAGGCATGACCTCGCAACTCACCTCGCCGTCCTTCGGAAGGGACGTTAAATTAGGGGTCCCGTGCCTGGATGCGGCATGCACAGTGGGACTAAATTAGCTTTCAGTAGCTAGAAATCCTGACAAGCCCACTCAAAATAAATTCAAAAAAAAAAACATGGGGGACTGGGGGACAAAAATGTCACTTTTTCATGGGGGCTCAACAATTTTGTAACTGATTGTCTGAGAATGCAGCACCTTTAAATGAATGTAAATAAAAAAATTTGCTTCAAACGCTGTGAAGTTGATGGGAGCCACAATATATCGGTAGATGAATTCCACAGATTTTTTCAGAGATTTTAGAAGCTTATGCGGCCTCGCAGCTTTCCTTTCAAAATATGCCTATTTTCGACATTTTGGGCATGCGCCTACTTGTTTAGGTCTCGCAATAAACAGGTTCGACGAGCAGGTATACCACAAGAATTGGAATTGGAACAAGAATTTGTTAGGACAGGAGAGTTTCAATCAAATTTTTGACTTGCTAACATTGCCTTGTTTAATGAAAGTTGCGGAACTGCATACGTTTACATTTTCAGCGTGATTTTCTGCTAATTCAGGGTAATTCTCTGAAATCTGCCTGTTTTTGTCCCAATGACTGACGCATAGGGAAATGATGATTATCTGCGATGAAAGCTGACTTTACTGATTCATACTCATATGCTAAAGCTATCAAATAAATACCGTGTCTGTAATAGCCTTTTTCTGGCTGTAAACTTACAGAGTTTGGTTGGGCAAAAATAGCCATTTGTAGACCCTACACAAAAAGGAAAGTAAGATTCCCAAACGAAATTACAAATTCCTTAGTGGAAATTCATGATATATTCAAAATCGATAAATTCAATTTTGTGCCGTATTTGTGTCTTTCAAAGGAATCATTTCACTTGAGCAGGCACGGGAAATTTGAAAAATCGACATTTGGATTTCAAAGGGCATACGTTACCCCTTTGAAATCAATCATAATTCTTTTGGGAACGGACAAAGCCCTATAAAATATCATTTCTTAAAGGTCCACTGAGCCCACAGTGACTTGAAAGCATAAAATAGAAATAACGATTGTCAGTGAGTGCTGCGCATCGTATTGTTTGCACAGGTCAAAGATCCATTCCCTGGTTTCGCAGTTTACACTCATTGAATTGTGATGCATGACAAATCGGTATATTGGCTTTGAGTCAATTAGCAATAGGAGAACAGAGATGTGACGCAAATGTTCTTTAGTTGCCAATAAAAGAATTCCAACTATTCCCATGCCATTTCAAAAGCCGCTGACCGAAGTCATTGCAAAATTGTTGAAAACAGACAGAAAAACATACCAGCATCGAGAATTGATCTGCCTAACGAAGCCGTTGCGCAGGAATAGGTGGCTCCTTCGCAGCAATAACCAAATAAAGATATTGGCGTCACAGAGTGAGGGGTTGAGATTGAGAACAATTCTCACCAACAATTCCCACTTTTTAAAGTCCCTTAAAAACGGCAAAATCCTCGATAAAAAGTCAATAAGGCCAACCAAAATGTAGCAAAGCCCTTTGAGTAGACATGTGCGAAGTTTTCAGCAAAAAGCTGGCACTCCTTTATTTCGTTTTCAATTTGTTTTGAGTGGGCTTGTCAGGATTTCTAGCTACTGAAAGCTAACTTAGGCCCACTGTGCATGCCGCATCCAGGCACGGGACCCCTAGTTTAACGTCCCTGCCGAAGGACGGCGAGGTGAGTTGCGAGATCAGGCCTCAGTGGTCACCATCCGAAATCTGACCTCACACGACCAAGCTTAACTTTAGTCACCTGACGAAGATTGTATAAGCCACTCGGCCACTTACCCCGTGAAATGACACACAGGTCCTTTGTCCTTTGATATAGAATGACACATAGGTCAACAATTCCCACTTTAAACACTACTAAAATGGTTTCAATTAGTTTTTTAAGGCACCAAAGTGAGCAATGTCGGTGTGATTCCTAAAACCTTAGCTTTGTTGTACAAAATTTTGTTCGCTTTTGGTCATAAAAAGGAGTCTCCACTCCCACTGATACTAAAGCCTAGGCTTTATTGAGAAATTCTGTATGTTTACCCTTGCAAAGAAGCACAAAATGGAATGAGCAACGTTAATGAGAAATGTACTGGGCACTGAGCATCGTGGCGAGCAACGAGGATTTAAGGTTACTCTGCTTTCCGCTCCAGTGAGCAGCGAGTTGCCGTTTTGCAAAACCACTCTCCTCAGAAAACAGTTAATTTCTCCAATACTATTGGGTCAATCGAAAATCGGTAAAAAGGACATTGTTCCACATAGTCTTGGCAATCGAAAGATATGCAAATCGCAATGTTTTCGTTAAGGCTGGCTTTGTGAATTATTTTTCAAAACTTTTTGTTGATTTGAGAAAATTGGATTTATCTCCAAAGCTACTCGAAAAGTTTTCGGTTTTCTTTCGATATATCCTTAGCTAGATTGTTGATCTACAACTTTGCCAAGTCTGATTGAAAAAGCTAGGCTAGATTTGTCGCAATCGAATTTTATATTTCTGTTTGCCTTTCGACACTGAAGGGTAAAAACCTTGGTCAACAGATTACCATGTGACGAATCACGTTTTCAAACACTCAGCCTTCGGCTGCATTCACATCGCACAATCTTTTGTAAGCGCGTAGACGCTTATGGCAAGCGAAAGTTACCAAAATCAGATAAACCCAGTTTTTCTCAGAAAAACCGGGTTTATCTGCAGAAAAACTGAGGTTATCTGAGAAAAACTTGGTTTTTCTCCAGAAAAACTCGGTTTTTCAGAATAACTGAGTTTCTCTGTCAGATAATCGGACAGTTACGTCAGTAACTGTGGTCAACGCAGAAGGCGCATTGTTTTGCATAAAATCGGTCATGCATTACTTCCTCCCAGGTTAATCGTTGAGCTCAGTTTATATCCTAGCCTAAAAGAACCAACTTCAAACCTTTTTCAAGATCAAGTTTATGTCTGCAGTTATCATGTTTTATCAGAAGGATGTCTCGAAAAGCCAAGAATCCAATCGAAGATAACCTCACTTTGTTCGTGCAGCACTGCTGGCATGCAAGGGCGAAGTTTGGAGTTTCCAGGCACGCCCTCTAGGCCTAGAGTGTTTCATGGTCAACGACGTACACCATGTTATTCTTCAGTATCTCTCGCTTCAACTCATCAACGACTTGAAGATCAATTTGTCTGGGGTCTCAAATCCTTGGAGTGTAAAAAAGGTCTGTCACGGTCTGGCCAATCCAAGATGTCAAGCAATTGAGCCAAAACCATTACTACTGGCACTGCCTCAGGTTCATTGGCAAAGGACGAAGCAACTTTCAATCTGCAATAAATGCACCCCTAAAAAATTTGCAACCAAACTAGAGCTAGATATGTCTGGTGCTTCTATAACGATAAAAGTGGAAGTGTTAAGCATGAAGCTGAATGAATTCGACACAGGCAAAAGCAGTACCGACAAGACTGAAATTCGCTGAGTTTCTGAATAAATAAGACTGCTATTTAGCTGGAATTCATTTGCGACTCACAACCATCATCACGTTATCGAACTGTTTGTACTTAAATGGAAGAATAAAAGTGTCCATTTTTGTTTCATGGCTGGTTTTGCTGCAAATGTCACATGAAGATTGAAAGCATGAAGGTAATGCATTGTATGTTGAATAATAAGTCCCTATCCTTCCAATTACCTTCTGCTAACTGGGTCAAAAAAAAGAAAAAAAGTAATAAATTCTTCCTTTTCAGCATATCTATGCGTGGATGATGGCACAACCCTCAAACATAAGTTGCATAAATGCAATAAATTTCACCAAGACCAAGAAGTAGGATTCTACCCTCATGACCCATTTAATTTGAGTGTTTTGTGATTGCTAAGTAAGGAGCCAGACACCTTGCCGCTAGACAATCTATCAGAACCAACTATACAACTTGGCATGCTTGCATATAGTGACTTCTGTGTACTGTCCCAAAACGTATTCTTAAATCATGTATATATTGTTTTATTTCCAAGGGTTAAAAAGAGAAAAAAGACCATCTGCCTTATGCGCCTTCAATATTAACTTCCTTCCAGGCTTTTGGCCATGTCTTGAGTCACTTAATTCGCTGGTATTAGCTAAGCATACCTTTTCTTTCTCGTGTTGGTTTCGTCTGCCTCTTAGTTATCAATTTTGTTTGTTATCAACTCAGCCATCAGCACTTGATGGTTGACCATCATAGTGGCAGAATTATATATGGTTGGGCTGTCCTATATATGGTCAATAGGAGGTAGCTCAGGAACTCCAAATGTCTCATGTTTTAGCTGTTACAAGGCAAGAATCTAGAGGTGTTCAGTGGCATTCTGAACAATCTGCACAACAATTTCATTTCATCAACTGCACGAGAGCCCAGCACAGAATGGCTCAGGTCTTTGCTCTGCTGAAACCATATAACTGTTCAGCAGAATCACAGTGCGTAAAAGAGATACCCTTGCCAATCTTTATTTTCACAATACTGAATGAGTTTTGCTTTAGGTTAAACACAAGAACTGTCATATGTAATTATACAATAAAAAAATTATTTTGTCATCAGCATTTACAGTTCTCAACCCCCTCTTTAACCTGTCCCCATCACATTTAGTTTTCTTCCAGCAACACTGTAATCACACCAATTGGGGAAAGTCGAGGACAACACATTAACATTGAATACATTACCAGATAGGGAACTCAAAAAATTTTACCTCAGAAACATATAAGCACGAAATATGCTCCAAGATACAGCAACGTGCATTGCTCCCTACCCCCTATTTAGCTATTCCCCACCTCCTCTCTTATTCTCTGCAGGTCAATAGGTTCTCACATAAGGAACTCATCATATACCTTGCAAGTAGAAGATTCCTCAACTGCATCGTGCAACCCAAATTTGCACCATTCCGTGCCCCCACCCCTCCTTACTTTACTTTTCTTGCAGGTTGCAGGGTTAGCTTCCAACTTCATTCTTGAAAATTGTTTTCCTTCAACAATGACTGAATTCCTTCTAAGGAAAGAACTATCAAAGTGATGTTTCAGTGGTAAATAATATAAAATTGTTTAGTTAAAGTCACCCCCAGTCACTCCTACTGTTGATGTATCTGTGCTTTCCCCCTTTTGCAGGTTAACAGTCAACCAACTTTGTTAAACGAAAAATTTCAAACAAATTTTGAATCGTATAATAATAACTGAACGGCGTCCCAGCTTCAAAATCAAAAGATCATTCTAGTGTCTTAGTCTAGGAACCTTCAATGTGTTGTACGAAGCTTTAGTTGGACCCTCATTAGAATCCCACCGCAGCCATGGTGCCCAAGCCTTGTTAAAAACGTTCATTTACTTGAAAGTGTCCAAAGAGAGCTACAGATTTAGTCATCGTTGAAAATTTGACTTACAAGGAACACCTCATTCCCCTTGATCTCCCAACTCTTATATATTCAGGCAACTAGCATTTTACGTACTCCTTCAATGGAAAACTGTTTCAAAAATGTGTCAGAAATTCAACTCTACTGTAGGTAATTATTATCAATTAGAACACATTGATGCATTAGCCTGAAGGGACATACCTTTATTGCACCCCCCTCTAATGTCCTTCTTTTTTGCAGCTAATCTTCCCCCCCCCTTGATTAAAGCCCTAGTTACCCTTAGAACAACATATGCTTGCCTTTGTTTTCCTTTCAACAGGTTGCCAGAGTTACAAGATGCACACATAGCCCAGAAGATGATCCACAGCTCCTTCAAGTGTCAGACGGCCTCCAGACGATGCAGCATAAACAGGGACTTTGCTGGGACAAACCATTTACTCATTAGTGTTAAGGTTAAAAAGAAAAAAAGTCCACAGGTTACTTGTATTTGGGATGGGAATGTGACAGGAAGTCATATGTGAAAAAATGATACTGATATGCAATTGTTTTTGAAACAAAGTCCAAACAAGTAAAAAGAGTTGAGCTGTTCCCAACCAAACAATTTATAAAGGTAAAGCATCCCCAAACCGCTAAGAGAGACTGGCAACTTATCACGTTAATTGCCTTGATACTCAGGTTTCCTCAGCCAGGTAAAGAGATTACTGTTGATTGAGCAATGAAAAGTGTAATACAACACTATCAACCAATTTAGAAATGGGAGGCCATGAATGGTAACTGTTCCGCTGAAGGGGAATTTCTACTGGCTGCATTAAAGTTTCTCCATCAAGGAATACCACTTGAAATCTGCTAGCAGGCTTTGCTAAGTACACTGCTGCAAAACGTACCAAAAAGATCATTGCAGGTTTTTCTTGCGTTTGATGCCATAGTACAGCAGCAGTGGCAGTTCTGCCAAACTATATGGTCTTGGAATGCTGCCTTGGGTTTGCATTCCCTTTCCGTCCCATTGGTGGACAGTTCTAGGTAATAGTTATTGCATGTGGTAGACTTGGGCGAAACTGTGGCGGTCATGGCCACCTTTCAGGTGGCACTTACATTATTTACTCAGTCCCAAATTCTATTCAGTAGTCCCTGGTCAGGATTATCGGGATGTTCTCAACCTCCTTACTCATTGATATGTTCAGCCACAATTAGGTCTTACTTGCGTTCTGTGTGAGAAAAATGTGCTTCAGGCATGCCAACAGACCCCTTTCACTCTGCACGGGAAAAGATTGCAACGTCAGGGCCACCAGTTGGCAGTGCAAAATACTACACTGATATTAAAGTGATTGAAGTATTCAAATGAAATGAATTGTTGTTATTGGAGAAAAATGAAGTGTTGTTATTATTGATATGATATGATTGAAATGAAATTGAATGCAATGATACCAAAGGAAATAAAAGAAAGAAACGAATGAAGAGTCCGCCTATTACCGACCCCCTTCACTCTGCAACCAAGAATTGTTGCAACGTTGGGGCCACCGGATATGGTTGCATATGTATTCACCTTCTTACTCACATTTGGATATCTGAATAGTTTCATTTGTTTTCCTGTCAGTTTGCAAGAACGTTTTCCTGAAAGATACGACCCCAAGTACTGCCACATGCCTCGTTTTATCTCACTTGTGTTCTCTATTGTGCCGCACTGGGTTAAACGTGGTTTTTCTGAAAAACCGAGTTTTTCTGTAGAAAAACCGGGTTTTTCAGGAAAACTAAGTTTTTCTGCTAAAATGTCACTATTTCGGAGAAGCCGAGTTTTTCTCCGATCCCTTCCGATGAACCGAATTTTGCTTTATCAACTATGTTTTCACCCGACGTTTCCCGAGAATTCACGGCTGCACCGACCAGATCGAACTTACAGAAAAACTAAAATTTTCAGCAGAGAGGTAGGGTTTTTCAGACACACATGATTTTGCTCAAATAATCAAAGTACAAAGGGTGCCTTGAATCAGCGTTGATTGATCTTCTTCAACATCATTATCATCAAGCTATAGGATTGAGAACAAAGCAATATGAAGTATGACAAAGATGAAGTATTCAGTTTCTCACAAACAATGAGTTTCAGTAAATGCAGTCCATGATGGAGGGGTGCCTGTTCCTGTAGGGTTCCTAATCCATTGCCCAGTGATATTTTGCCAGAAATAAGCGCCACTTTTCATGGTGCCACAAATTTCTTATGAGAGAAAAACTGTTACCCGGTTGATAGAAAGTTTTTGCAATGCTGCATTGCATAAACTGAAGCTGTACATTATAAAAGTTTCTTAGTATTTTCATGGTTTTCGGTAGTACGATTTCATAATGTTGTCTTAGAATGAGTACAATATGAATGTAGGGGTTGCTGATATTTATAAAACGGTGGTATGGTAAACTATGTCTATACAGTCAGTCGGTGAACACATTTCATTATTTCAACCCAGTTTATTGTATTCACCATTGGCATTCGAAGTCGGTCTCTTCAAATATGTCTTTACTGAAATCGGCATAATTTTGTATTCTCGGGGAAGCATTCCCGAGAGTTAGGAATACCTCTTTTAAAATTCGGTCTTTTGAGACGATAAGATATCCGAAAAACGAAACCCATTCTCGTTTATCAGAAGAACCGAGTGTATCTTAGAGCAGCCGACTTTTCTGACGCGAAAGTCACCAGAATTAGAAAAACCAAGTTTTTCTGAAAAACTCGGTTTTTCTGGAGAAAAACCTAGTTTTTCTGAGAAACTTGGTTTTTCTGTCTCATAAACTGAGTTTTTCAGAAAAACCGAGTTTTTCACCAGAAAAACCGAGTTTTTCAGAAAAACCCAGTTTTTCTGGCAGAAAAACTCGGTTTTTCTGAGAAATCAGATTTTGGTGACTTTCGCTTGCCATAGACGCTCGTGCGGAAATCCCCATACTAATATTTTGCAATCTGAACACTGCAAAGGATTAGTATGGTGGACTTCTGTACGAGCGTATAAGTGCTTTCAAAAGATTGTGCAAGGTGAATGCAGCCTTATAATAACTCTCTGAAAATGTCTCCATTGGCAAAAGAATGAACGTGATCTGTTGGGAATGCTATATTCAAGTCTCAATAGACATCATTGGAGCGCTTGTGAAAGTATCATTTCTTGAATAATTTAATAACTTAATTATTTAATCATTTAATTTAAGAAAATAATTTACAAAGCCAGCCTTAACGGAAACATTGCGATTTGCATATCATTCGATTGCCAAGACTATGCAGTATGACACCCTTTTTACCGATTTTCGATCGAACGAATAGTATTGGAGAAATTAACTGTTTTCTTAGTACAGTGGTTTTGCGCAACGGCAACTCTCTGCTCGCTGGAGCGGAAAGCAGAGTTACCTTAATTCGCCATGCAGAAGAACAGCATCATGCGCACAAACTGCTCGCACCCTGTTGCCATCTTCAGTGTGTTCGAGTAGCCAGAGTATGATCAAGAGTTGATCATATTAAAAAGCGTTATGATTACTTTCTATCATTATTTGAACGAAAGGAAAAGGAACCTTAAACCTAGAGTAATATCACCCCTGTCAGACCACCATCGATTCCGTGTTGTACAACGGTCTTGAATAAAATGTTAAAATCAAAGGGAGCTTGGGCCTAGCATTTCCAAAAAGCGCGCGAAAGTTGCTTGCTGATGTCATCTCTTTGATATTTCTTCGCTTTCGCTGTTTTGTTTTGCTCAGAAGACTTGCAATAAAGTTTTGAAGTTGACCTACCTGCAACGATGATGTAAGTACAATTCACATTTCCTTCGAACTTTCCACACACCATGTCTATTTTGTGTCGTTTCTCGATATGTCTTTCAGTTAACATAGAATAATCTTCATGAATGCTTCCTCCAACTCTTCTTTTTTTCTTTCTACATTCCAACTAAAAACTTACAATATATATTACCTAATACACTACTTACAAAATACTATACCCTACTACTACAACAATACCATTTGGAGCGAAACACTACGACTACCGCATGGCTACAAATAACAGAAAAACACGAACATAGCACTACACGTTACGAGAAATTACACATTACTGATAACACGTAACTACCACACGGAGAAAAAGAAAAAAAAGGTTTACTTAAGGGGGACTTGGTGGCTTTATGGCTTATAACTGAGATCTAAAAATTTCTAATCAAAATGACCAGTTTCATGAATAAATCGGAGCGTTAAAAGAAGTATATCTTTATTGAGACTAGCGGGAAAATCTTTATCACCTTACAATAAAATCCGCATTAGAAACTCGTTTGAAGGATTGGTATGTCCAAGTGGTCGTAATAAAGCGGAAACTCCAGCGAGAAGATCTCTACGTGGTACGTCAAAAGAAGAGCAGAGCAGCAAAAAGTGCTCCGTATCCTCAATGTCATCGTTGGTAGGGCACATTGGGTTTATAGTATCTCTGAAGTTGTGTTTGAATTTGTGAAAATTCAGTTTACTGAGACCCACCCTAAGTTGGGTAAGATACGATAGTCCTGTTGGATCATGTATTCGAAAGACAGAGTTTGGTAGGGGGCGAATTTTGGACAACGGCTTAGTCTTAAATACAGCAATAGAAGGAGCAAGTCTAATTTCTTCATCAAGCTTATTCCATTCAGATAAGCAGTGAGGATAAAAGGAGGATTGAAATCTTTCTATCCTTGCCCTTATTCGCCCGATGGTATCCAGCTTGCGAAGAGAGTATCGTGACTGCCGCTGTGGTGGTATTGGATCTGTAGTATATTTGGGGGCCAGATTATTTATGAACTTATGAAATAAAATAAGACGTCTGCTCCACCTACGGGAGCTTAGCGATTCCCAGCCAAGGTCTGCATACAGTTTCTCTCTTGACGTACCCTTCCATGTTCATGTTACAGCTCGAGCAGCAGAATACTGAACAGACTCTCATTTCTTCATAAGATTTGGCAAGGTTATGTTTCCACTAAATTCACACCCTTTAGCAGGGATATGGTAAATAACGTCCCCATAGTCCAGATGGGGTCGAACATAAAGCTTATATAATTCATTCAGCGTATGTCTGGGGAGATATTTAGAGAGATATTTCAGCAGACCAATATCTTTGCGTGATTTACCGATAGCTGCTTTAATATGAGCAGAAAAGGATAACTTTGAATCAAGAAACAACCCCAAATGTTTATGCTCATCTACTTTCTTCACGGGTGTATCATTAAAAAGTACCACTGGGTGGTCAATTTTATTTCTTTTCCCCGAAAAAATTATTTCAACAGCTTGCTTCTGTGGATCAGGATTAAAAGACATTCGCCATTGATGGGTCCATTGCTTTATCAACTCCAAGTCATGGTTCATATCATTGGCAGCTGTATTAGGGTTTTGGACGACCGTAAATAACGAAGTATCATCAGCGAAGAGTTTAACATTACACTTCAAGTTTTCAGTTAGATCATTTATGTACACAAGAAAAAACAACGGTCCTAAAATAGAACCCTGTGTTACTCCAGCTGAGATATCTCCCCAATTAGAAGATTTCCCGTTGAGAACAGTTCGCTGTTTACGATCCTTTAGAAAACTTCGAATAAGAGAAAGGAGTTGTCCTGAAACACCACATCGTTGAAGTTTATATAGAAGACAAGCATGCCATACTCTGTCAAAAGCTTTGGAAATATCAAGATAAACAGAACGAACATCAAGCGGAGGATTACAGTCGAATGCCTTGAAGACAGTTATCGAGACAGTTATGTGTTATCGAGATTAGTTGATTAATTGTCGAGTCGCCTGGACGAAAACCTGATTGATTTGGATGAAGTAGCTCATATGAGACAAGGTGTGAATATAGAGAATCATATATCAACTTTTCAAGAATTTTTCCAAAAATAGGAAGAATGGAAATTGGACGGTAGTTTTCTTTCAAATTTTTCTCATTCTTTTTATGCACTGGTATAACATTAGCACATTTCCAAATTTGGGGGAAAAGACCACACCTTAGACAATTTGTAAATATTATCTTTAAGCGGAACAACTAGTGCAGCATCACTCAATTTTATCATTCTCACAGATATTTCGTCGCAGCCATGGGCTTTATTAGAATTAAGTGATCTGATAATTTGAAGTATCTTTTCATTAGAAATAACAATATCGCTTAGCAAAGAAGCAGCAACTGGAATATTTTGCGGGATTTCACTACCGGTGTCAATCGTCGTACACTGGAGTATGAAATAGTCATTGAATAATAGTGCCTTTTCATTGAAATCAGTTACAAAGAGCCTGTTCTCCAACAGTGGTGGTATTATAGGTATCTTAACCTTGTTTAGAACGGTGTTGATTAGAGACCAATAGGTTCTGTTGGATTTCCCAGGATTTGCTAAGGTGTTTCCTGCCTTCAGAAAATAATTTCTCTTAGCATCCTCCATCAGCCTCGAACCTTCAGTTATCATTTTTTGTATACTTTCAAGCTTGTCGTCTGGCCGACCACTCCTCACAAAGCTTCTGTAAGCATGATTCTTTTTCCTTACAAAATTCTTAACAGCATGAGTTACCCAAGGAGCTTGGCGAGGCCTAATCGTTTTAACCTTGTTCGGTATGAAATTAGAATAAATATTTAGAAGAACTTCATTGAGAAATTTGACCTGGTCATTTGGGCATGTAATTTTTTCGAGATGCTGGTGCCAATGAAACATTTCAATTCTCTTCATGATTGGCACAATGTCTGCCATGTCGTAATACCAAACCCTACGGGTGTGAGACGAAAGTGCTATATTTGACACAGACAATTTTCCATAAACAATTTGATGATGACATTGCTCATGTAGCGAAGGATAAAGACCAGAGTCAACAATAAGGTTGGGCTGATCAGTAAAAATTAAATCAATGCAAGATTTAGAATCTCCCATGAAATGAGTCGGTTCAGAAATTAATTGATGAAGGCCAAGTTCTGAAAAAAATGGCTCACAAAATCTCCCCTCGTTATTTTCAATATCGTGTTCCCACCACTGTGTTGATCTGCAGTTAAAATCATCAGTAATAACAACGCAAGAAGGATTTTCAGCATGCAACTTTGAAAGCAAAAGCTCAAAGTTAGTGGTGAAATCATCAAACTCACTCTGTTCCTGACTTGGACTTCTGTAAATTACGACGAAAAAGTACTTTTTCCTATTTAATTGGCTCTCACACACATCACACACACAACACATTCAGGGAGAGTAACGAGGTCAGAACGATTTTGTGAAGGAAGAGATTCTTTGACATAAAGCCCAACACCACCCCTTTTCACATTTTGTGGAAGGTTACTTTAGAAGAAATTATAGCCGTCTAATGTCAGTCTACCATCATCAAACGTGCTATCAAGGTGGGTCTCAACTATACCGATAAGGTCATGTTTATAAACCGAATTGAACGCCTCGATCAAGGACACTCCTAAGAAATCATGCGCAGTAATACTATTTAGATTCCAAGTGCAAAAATCAAGTGTTTCAGGGCCAGGGTTCATTTCTATGTCGCCACTGAGCAGAATTGTCCTAAAAACCAACCATTGCGAATGAAGCGTACTGCACAGAAGGCATCCCATGTAAAAATATGTGTAAGCAAAAGATTGTTTTACAGTGAAATGCTTATGCCTCACAAGGCCAATGACACCGAGAGGGATTCGCTTGAGGAGTTCTACAGTCACATAAATTACTGTCTTCACAAAGTGATGCACACGGGCGAACAGGGGCAAGAAACACAACTTAGAGACCATAGAGTGTTCTGCGAGAAACTGTACCGTTAATGTCAGGGGTAAAGCAAAAACTGCGATTGCGATAAAAGAACAACAAAACCAGTATAACTTAAAAATTTGAAAACTAAGTGAAAATAGCCTGAAATTTTTGCTCACTGGGGACAGAAAATGCATGGATACAAGGAAGCACCGTACTCTCCGCAAGGCGTTCATGCTACGCACAAGGTTGAAAAATAGATATAATAAGAATAGATCGGCTGACAACTGGGACGCTTTCCGTAGACAGCGTAATTTTTGCGTTAAATTATCCCGTAAGGTAAAGAGAGATTTTTATAATCAACTTGATATTTCTGAAGTTACAGACAACAAAAAATTTTGGAAGACTGTCAAACCTTTTATATCGGATAAGAGCTCTTCAAAATCTCGCATAACATTGATCGAAGATGGAAAAATTATGTCGAACGAGTCAGAAGTAGCTGAAACTTTTAATAACTTTTTGGTCACTATTACCGATTCTCTGGGAATTGTTGAAAACGAAGATATTGTTCTTCCTTCTGAAGATATTAGCGGTCCTATTGATCAAATATTATGTAGGTTCTCAAGGCACCCAAGTATCCAAAAAAATCGTTCCTTGAATGTGAACATTGGTTCCTTCTCATTTGAAAAGGTGTCACTTCAAAATATGAAAAATGAAGTTGATGGACTAAACCCCTCCAAGTCAACCACTTTCAGGAGTATTCCTCCAAAACTGTTGAAAAATGAGTCCGATCTAGTCTCTACACCTTTGAAAATCATTTTTAATAACTCAATAGAACGATCTTCCTTTCCGGATGAATTGAAGTTAGCAGATGTGTCCTCAATTTTTAAAAAAGAAGTCAAAAATTTCAAGGGTAATTACAGACCAATTAGTATTCTCCCTACAGTATCAAAGGTATTTGAAAGGCTCATGGATACTCAGATTTCTTCAAAAATGGCTCCGTATTTATCATGGCTGCTTTGTGGTTTTCGCAAGGGCTACAATGCCCAACATGCATTGATGCGCGCAATTGAAAGATGGAAAGCTTGCCTGGACAGCGGTGGGAAAATAGGGGCTATCTTCATGGACCTTTCGAAGGCCTTTGACTGTATTCGACATGACTTACTGATTGCAAAGTTGCACGCATACGGATTCAGCCGTGAAGCTTTATTGCTTGTTTACAGCTATTTGGAAAATCGGCAACAACGAGTGAAAATCAATGGTTCTTTCAGCAGCTATAAACATCTAAGGTTTGGTGTTCCTCAAAGATCCGTACTTGGACCTCTATTTTTCAATATCTATGTCAATGACCTTCTGTTATCGATTCAAGAAACAGATATATGTAACTATGCGGATGATACAACCATCTATACATACGATATTCGTCTCGAAAATGTTATCTCTAGGCTAGAAAATGATTCTAAAATTATAATCGATTGGTTTAGAAACAATTATATGAAACTGAACGAAGACAAGTGCCATTTTATGATATTTGGTGAAAGAACAAATCAAGAGGTGAGCATAAATATTGGCAGCTGTGCCGTCAATAATTCAAAGGAGGAGAAGCTGCTAGGCATTTTAATTGACACAAATCTTAGCTTTGAAAAGCACATTTGTCAAAAGGCTGGCAATTAACTATTTGCTTTGTCACGAATGTCTGCATATCTAGGTACTGATAAATTGAGACTTTTGATGAGAGCATTTGTTACTAGTCAGTTCCAATATTGTCCATTGGTTTGGATGTTTCATAGCAGAAAAATGAACAACAAAATCAATAGGCTGCACGAGAGAGCCCACAGAATAGCATATAAAGACTTTTGTTCCAGTTTTGCAGCATTGTTGGAAAAAGATAGATCCGTAACGATACATGAGAAAAATCTGCAATTGCTTATGACTGAAATGTTCAAAACAATAAATAATCAATCTCCCACATTCATGAATGAAATTTTTCCTCAAAGAAATGCTGCTTATAATTTGAGAAATTCAAATACATTCACAGTTCCTATCGTACATACTGTTAAATATGGTACTGAAACAGTCCGTTATAGAGGACAGCGCATTTGGCACACTCTTCCACAGGAAATAAAAGATGCAAATTCTGTGCAACAATTCAAGAATAGAATAAGATTTTGGAAATATGTAGACTGTGACTGCTTCCTACGTCTATGCCAATGAGATATGCCAATCTCTGTCCCCTCCCCATATGGCTCCAACCCATATTTCGTTATGATCCTAGCCTGCAGAAAGCTCACATAATATTTAAAAAACATCGTACCCCTGACCCCCCCCTGAAAATTATGAGGGAAGAATGTGCTTCATCTAGGTCTTTGAGTCTTTTAATTTTATTAAAATACGTCTTCTCCAATCGGTTGCAGCTGCACAGTTGGCTCGAAGAATGTGCCTCGTGAAATCTTAAAAATTGGGAGTTTTTCAAGTATTGGACTGGATCTCCATTTTTAGCCCAAACTGTCTCAGGTTCAAAGACTGAGGGATCAGTGAAAATTTGGGTCAGTAACGGCAGAGTGGGGCACCGCCACACCTCCTCCTAATCTTCACTAGAATGGATTTCAAGGATTTCAGTAGAAAGGTCTGCATTTTTGTACTAAAATCGTGCTAAAGGTGTGTTGAACAAATTTAAAGCCTTCTCATGTTATAACTTACACCAAATCATCACCACAGAAGTATCAATAATAAATTATGATGAATTTCTCGTTGCTTTAATCTTCCGTTCACACTATTCACTTCATAGCTACTATTTTGCTCTGTATCTTTTTTGCTAAGAAAAAAACTAAGAAGAAGTCGAGCACTGGAAAAATTGGCGAGAAACCATGTATTTTTACTAAAGGAAATCTTTCGCATATGTTTACTTTATTTTCATTTGCATCTTTTATCATATTATTTGAAAGGCATTTATGAATAATAGTTAAACATTGGAAAGACTTGAATAACTTTGTTTGAGAATATTCAGGATGGCACAGGAAGCAAAGATAACAATTGTTAAGGAACCTTTAATAAAAGAAACTCGTAAGAAACTATGATTATTCATGATCTGATAATCGTAAAAAAATTTCAGCGTTGGCCTAATCAGTTTCTTATAAAAATACTTGCACTACTTCCTTTCATCAATGAATGAGACAATGTATGACAAAAAGTTTAGGAAGGAATGCAATTGTCACATGACCTTAAAGTTCTGTCACGCACAATTTCCAAATCGATTCTGATTTGAACAGTTGTAGCTAGAAGCCACGACAATATTTTACAAAGAATGAAATGCTGGACTTCCTATAAATTTGCTTCGTGTGGATGCATAGCTTGTTGCTGCAAGTCGATGTTGATACAGGTTCACGGAGTTCATGAAAATGCGCAGAATAATTCTTTTATCATTTCTGATTAGTTAGTGTTTGTTTTAATTTGGGAGTGCAAGAACTCATAAATATACTTACAAACGACCGGAAGAAAGAAGGTTTGTTCCGGTTGGTAAATCGTTAATTATATGCATCTATTCCCGATTCTCGACTTGTTGGAAGTGAATCATGTCTTGTTTTGGTTGCTACAGTGAAACAAAGAAGCGATGCAAGAGGCGATCAGAATAAGAAATCGTCTTTGAAAACAGATCGAAACGATAAGAAATAACCAGCAAAAGGTGCATCAAAATGAGTTCAAGAATTAATCTTCCTCTCCTGAAGGGCATGCAGCTCAGGGAAACGTTAACCCTAAATATCATACCAAATATATTTGCTTAGTACGAATGCCAGATGAAGAGGTAATGATCAAAATATCTAACAAATTATCTTAGATGGGCGCTTGCAGGTTTCAACGTTTAGTCTTGGGACAGCAAAAGGCCTACGCCTGATCTGGATTTTCAAGCTGAAATAAATTCCTGGTAAGATGATACTTCAAAATTTGTGGTTGCTAGAAATATCAATATAACGGTAGAAAATGCATCTGTAGACAATCACTGGATGAAAAAATTAGCTGGTAAAAGGTTTCTTTTGCTTTGTAAGAAAACTGAACCCGGTTTCTGCAAAGATACTTTAGTCGAAACTTTTCATTGGGAAGGACGACATGTGATCTGAGCTGTCTGACCTCCCTCCGTTCATATGCGTTTAGGCAACAGCCTGCCAATTTCTTTCCGACTTCAGACACAAATGAAGTGCTTTCATTTTGAATTTCAGTTGATTTCATCCATTGATCGCAGAATTACGTGCCTAAATGTGGCGTTTGGTCGCAAGGGCATAGGCATGATTCTGTGATTCTCGAAGCTGCATCGGGTTGCTTTCTCGTCCCATAAAAAGATTTAGAGGAATCCGATCCACAAACATATTGCTATTTCGTTATCTCTGAAGTGTAAGGAGTTTATCGATATGCACACAAGATATCTAATATCATTGTTCGTGATTAGGGAGAGAGGTTTGTTTCAAAAATAAGGATCGCACAACCTGGCGAAATTCGAAGCTGCGTGGTGTCGAAATCTCAAAATCTCCCCCATTTTCCCAGCATGATTTTCTTTCCGTGAAAAGGTCTATTCTATGGGCTCTGTCAATGACTGAATCAGGAATATCAACCTTTAAGTCTTCCTTGAAGATCTTTTTTACTTTCTGGAGGCATTTGCTCGCCGATTCATCAGCTTCCTGCTCTACTCCATTTATTCGCAGGCACAAACGGCGCTGGTATTGCTCCATATCGTCAGCTTTAAGCTCAAGCTGCTCAATTCTCTCTTCATTTGACTCCAGTGAATCTTCATGCCTTTTTGTCAGCTCCTCGTTTCGCTCAATGCATTTTATATAGCTTTCAAGAAGAACTACCTTCGCTTCCAGGGTTTCAATTTTGGTGTTTTGCTCAATAATTGTTTCTCGTAGACTTTCGATGCAGGTTTTCGTGGCCAAGTCCTCTTTTAATGTGGATAGTTTCTTATCAAGCTTCTCATCCAGAATCTTACCAATCTCACTGCACGCTAGCATCGATAAACCTCGCTGCTCGTGTGCATCTTGGCCATGGCCTAAATCCTCTTGTTTTGCCGGAGCACCTTGTACTTTTCCTAGATCCATTTCTTTCAAAATAAATTTTTTCTTCCTATATAGTGACTATATGCATACTAAAACTAGCAAAACCTCATCCAAACCTAACAAGACATATTCACGAATGCTAGCAGATACCCAATGCTGCGAGTTTACGTTCTACCACAGCAGAACACGTCCGCCCGCCATCACACGTGCATGGTGAAAAGTCTTCTCGTTTCATATCAAAAGAAATTTCGAGAATCGGACACAAATTGCGAGACCTAAGGCTCCGTTTGGAAGAGCACTGTAACTGACATTATGCCGCCCAGGTGCCACCACCGCGTGAAACCCTTTAGATTATTGACGCATCGTGAGATTAGAGTTGACTGGGGTCAAGGATAAGAGAGTTAAAAGCGGGAGTGAAATTAACAATATTTTGAAATCATTTTCAATCGAATTAGAATTGGACATGTAACTCTGGCTTTCTGAGAAAGTAATAAATACTTTGTTGAACTGCGTATGTATCTTGCCTCAGCTCTCTATTTAAGAAAGGGAGCTCAACGGATAGAGCCAATTTCAGACCAATCTCTCTGTTGAGCGTTCCTAGTAAACTGCTCGAAGATGCTGTCTGTTATTCTTTAGACAATCATGTAAATAGCAACAAGCTATCAAGCAACAGGCATTGGGGATTTAAAGAGGGTCACTCCACAGAGGACAAAATTAAAAAATGAAGGAGAAATAAGAGACTCGCAGTCTGGATTTAGGACAGGAATGGGGACAAGAGAGGGCATTTTTAATCTTAGGACAATACTTGATCGATACCTTGAAGTGAAGCAGGATATCTTCATATGCTATATTGATTATGAAAAAGCGTTCGACCGTGTGTATCATGAAAAATTAATCAGAGCACTCAAGAAACTTCCCATAGACATTACCGATTTAAGGCTCATAGAGAATCTATATTGGAACCAAACGGCGAGTATAAGACTAGAACAGGGCGAGTCGAATGATTTTGAAATAAAGCGTGGAGTTAGGCAAGGGTGTGTTCTGTCTCCCAAACTTTTCAATTTATATACTGAAGAAATTTTCCAAAAAGCAGATGAACTCCCTGGTATAAACATAGGGGGGATCAATATTACCAACTTAAGGTATGCTGATGATACTGCCTTGTTAGCAGAATCCGAAGAGACTCTACAAGCAATAGTCAATGTTGTAAGAGAAGAAAGTTTGGTGAGAGGATTAAAGATGAACGTGAAAAAGACGAAGTCAATGGTTGTCAGTCGAAAAGAAAATCGACCAAGTGTGGGAATAATAGTAGATGGCAAAATATTGGAACAAGTGAATTCATTCAAATATCTTGGGGTGACAATAACGGATGATGGAAAATGCGAGGCAGAGTTAAGAAAAAGAATTGAAATAGCCAGACAAAAGTTCATAAACATGAAAGATGTTCTAACGACGAGAAGCCTTAGAATTGAAACACGAAAAAGAATCATGAAATGTTATGTTTTATCGCCCTTCTTATACGCCAGCGAAACATGGACATTCAGCAAGGAAGCTTGGAACAAGATTGAGGCCTTTGAGATGTGGTTGTTTATCGAAAAATTCTCAAAGTTCCATACACAGCGCACGTAACAAATGATGAAATCATTAAAAGGGTCAAAGAAAATGGCAGATCACTTAAAAAGAATATAATAACGAGAAAATTGCAATACTTTGGTCACATGATAAGAAGCGATAGAATGCAAAAGACACTGATAGAAGGAAAAGTAAATGAAAAAAGACAGAGAGGAAGACCACGTACAACATGGTTGACAGACATCAAGGAGTGGACAGGAGCTAACATCGGGAAATGTGTTAGATGGGCTGCTAATCGAGAATACTGGAGGGAAATGACCGCTAATCTACCGGCGGTAGTTATGACACCCAGGTAACAGGTAAATCCACAGAGGGTATGCTTTTACATTTAGCTGAGAAATGGAGGAAAGCTCTAGATAATGGGTGTAAAGTTGGGGTTATCTTCTTAGACTTTCGGAAAGCCTTCGACACCGTTAACCATGAAATACTATTGCAAAAGTTGAAGTCAGTTGGGATTTTTGGATCATTGTTCTCCTGGCTGAAAGACTATCTACAAAATCGCATGCAATATACCAAAGTCAACGGTAAAATTTCAAGTAAACAAGAAATCAGATATGAAGTACCACAAGGCTCTGTCCTTGGCCCAAGACTTTATAGCTTGTATGTGAATGATTTTCCAGACTGTGTAGTAAATGGTGAACTTTATATGTTTGCTGATGACACAACGATTTTTACGGTTGGATCTAGTGTTGATGAAGTGTGTATTGCACTACAAGATGTCATGAACGAAGTCTATAAGTGGTGCTCTCTCAACCAACTTACAGTCCATGAGGGCAAAACAGAAGCAGTGATACTAAATGGAAAGAATTTCATAGGTCCACTTCAGCCAATAACTTTTGGAAATAAAGTAATAGATTACAAGAAATTCTCTGACTGTCTCGGTGTAAGGATAGACAGTAAGCTATCTTGGAAACCACAAATTGTAGAAAGTTGCAAGCGATATAATAAAAAGATCAAAATGCTAAGACATTTGAAATTCTTGCCTAAGGAAGCCTTAGAAACAATCTACTTTAAAACAGTAATACCTTGTGTAACATATGGTATTGCTGTCTGGGGATCATGTTCTTCTTCACTGCTAGATGACTTGGAGTCAATTCACATTAGAGCCGCTAGAGTGTTCTACAACATTCCAAAAAGGGTAAAGAAACATGATATTCTCAGTTATGTCGGTTGGCAATCATTGAAATATTTTTATACTAAAAGATTACTCATTCTGGCACACAGCGCATTTTATGGTTCGGGAATTCCCGAAATGAATAGTCTTATTGAAAAGGAACATACGAATTACAATCTGAGAAACTCGCTCCGGTTGATAGTCAATCGCCCAAAAACAGAAATTGGTAGAAAGTCGTTTCAACGCAGAGCTGCCATTGCATGGAATTCGATACCTGACAAAGTAAAAGCCAGTCAAAGCGTGATCAAATTTAAAACGGAACTGAAGTCAATTAAAGAGTCTGTACAATCGATTACGAAAAGGAACATTGCTGCTTGTCAACATCAAATAGAAAGAGTGACTATACTTACTTTTAGAGGATATTTATCTTAACTAATATTTTAGTTTAAATAGTTTTTTTACCTACTTCTTTACCAAGATATATCGACACCTTTCTGTAAGATGATATTTAATTTGTTTAAATAGTTCAGGACGTTATATTTAGACTTTAGTTTGAGTTAGATTCCTAATTTAAAGCATTTTATATAAAATAACTTAGAAGTAGATGCAGGTCCACATCAGCACTTGTGCTGCCTATTTTAACAACCTGCCTAAAATAAATGATGTATATATGTATGTATGTATGTATGTATGTATGTATGTATGTATGTATGTATGTATGTATGTATGTATGTATGTATGTATGTATGTATGTATGTATGTATGTATGTATGTATGTATGTATGTATGTATGTATGTATGTATGTATGTATGTATGTATGTATGTATGTATGTATGTATGTATGTATGTATGTATGTATGTATGTATGTATGTATGTATGTATGTATGTATGAACTGTCAACGGCCTTGAAAAGTTTTTGATGTGCTAAATTCATCGTTTTCTGCGCTGGTCTGGCAAGGGCGATACGGCCTAATTTAGGCGTTTCATACCGGTCCGTATTTGTGTGGTTCCAACATTACAATGAGAAAACGGATGGTAAAGATCTCACTTTGAGGTTTGTAGCAAGAGCTGAGAGGCCTATTCAACGTGAGTTCCCTTCCAGAACTTCTTTGACCTCTCCGAAAATCTTAGTTTTCTGAAAAGTGGTCTGATAAGGGCGATAGTACTCTATTTCAGACAATTAGGCCATTTTCTTGCAAAATCCCGGAAAAAAACGAATTTAAAAAATCATGAAAAATATTTCCAGTTGATCTGTAACCAAAATTGTGTGGCACTGTCTTCATCACTTTTTTTGAAAACTGGAGTTAAAGCTGCGAGCCTTTCAGACAATCAGTTACAAAATTGTTGAGCCACCCCCAGATTTTCAGTCTTTTGGCCTCTGCTTTCCCCCTTCCCCTAGTCAATGTTGCAGTACTACAAAAAGTTGCCGAGTCACGCGTGTCATCTCGATCAGGTACTTTCAAAACAACATTGACATGGGGGAAAGGGGGGACGAAAATGTCTTTATTTTCAAGGAAGCTCACCAAGTTTGTAACTGATTGTATGTTCAAAATAGCTATCAAGGTATGTTTTGAAAATCTTTTCGGATTGATTCAGGCTATATTCTAGTCGCTAGGGTCGACCAAATCTGTACAGTTTTGTTGGGACACCCGGTACCGAAGAAAGATCTGAACCATGCTCAAGAGATCCCCCTGATACCGAATGCATTTAACTTTCTTATCAATATCTTATGATCTTCGGTATCAAAATGCCGTTTTCAAATCAAGAAATATGGCCAAGTTGAGCCCCTTTTTTGTCCACATTATCATATCATATCATATCATATCATATCATATCATATCATATCATATCATATCATATAATATCATATCATATCATATCATATCATATCATATCATATCATATCATATCATATCATATCATATCATATCATATCATATCATATCATATCATATCATATCATATCATTTCATATCATATCATATCATATCATATCATATCATATCATATCATATCATATCATATCATATCATATCATATCAAATTTTCTGTTTAGGCTATAACAGTTCAATTTATGTCAATTGTTATTTTTTTCATAATGTATAGCCTCATTGTAACATAACTCCGGGATCTGGAGCCTGAAAGCCAGGGATCGGCTGAAAGGGTAAAAATTGAAAAACATTGGAAAACATGAGCCTACTGTATCTGGATTCAGGGTCATAATGATCCTAAAAGGTGGTACGCTGTGTCGGTGATAAAGGTGGTATGTTGGTACCTCTTTCATTGTTACGTATGTTGGGTGTGAAAGGTTGGGTTGGGGGCTGAAAGTTCTTGTCATAGGCCATCTGAGATCTTACCACATCATCAGCAATTTTTTCATCATGCATCTCACAAAAATTGTGAAGAATAAAACAAGCTAAAATAGTTGTTGGTATGTTTGTGAAACTGAGATCTAGTGGGCGTCTCAAAATACCAAATCGAGCTTTAAGCCTTCCAAAGATGAAAGTCTGTATCCAAAAACTTGCTCTTGTTCTGTGTTACCCCCCTTACCAAACTCCTTCATGAGGTACGGAAGCAGTGGATATGCTCGATCACCCAGTACACATATTGGCACTGATTTTTCTCCTTCAACAATGACTTTTGGACATCTTGGGATTGTGTTTAGAAGTATTTCATTGATGGTTGAATTTCCAAAGACTCTTGCATCATGTACACTACCAGGCCACTTAATTTTCACATCAAAGAAACAATATTTAAAGTTTCCACAGCCTTGTACATTCAAACTATGATATCCTTTCCTTTTCTATTTACAAAGTCTGTGCTGTTTTGTTGAGGTCTCATGGGTATTTTGATTGGTATATGGGTACCATCAACTGCACCGATGGACTGAGGAAAACCATGGTTAGAATAACATCCAGCAGCCAAATCAATCACTTCTCCTTCCGTGATCGGTGGTTTCAAGTAATTATTTTTCATTGTGTTTGATATAGCTTGTACTAAACGTTTGATAATACCTGCAACTGTGCATGTTGCAAGGGCGAATGAATTTGCTATTTTCTTCATCCTGCCTCCGTCTGACAGAAAGTAGAGAGCCACTGCTACCTGTGTTTCAACTGAAACTGAAATACGCATGTTTGTGACCTGCTTTTCAATGTAAGGATGCAATTCATAAGACAATAAATCAAAACTATTTCTCAACATAGGAAAGTTTAGTCGCCACTCTTCATCATCTTCTATAAGCCTGTTCTTTAAGTTTGACCACCAGCCACTGCAACGACCGGGCTTCAGCCAGAAGCGACGCTGGGCCTTGGCTTTTCTCCTTTTCCCGATACGATAGCCACAAGCAGCTATTTGTTTCATTAACAATTTCTTCGTGCAAGATAGTTGTGAGTAATGAACTCAAATAACATGCTGTTCTGCTGCAATAAAGTAGTAAAACCCGCAAGCATGCCAAGAAAAATTTTGAGAAACAATTTGATTCCAGCCATGTTTATGCTGGTTACTGTCGGTCTTAAAAAAGCGCGCACATTTTACACGGAAAGCGTCGAAGCGAGGCAGCGTGATCAGGAACGAGGTTTCGGAGTGAGAATCACTTCGGATTCAGTGATTACACGAGATTGAATGCGAAGCGAAGTACTTCGGATTGATTTTCACTTCACCTCCAAAGCGGAGTGACTTTCATTCCGGTTACGCCCACAGAAGTACTTCGGATTACCCCCAGCGTCGTGCAACTCAAATCCCTATCCAAAGTAAAAAGCAATCCGAAGTGAACCCAATCCGGCGTCGTGTAACTCGGGCCTAAGAACACCCCATGGTAAGAGATGGCAGGGATAGCATTAAAAGGTCGATGTGACCTTGCTTCCATAATGGCCCCTCCAGGAGTATTATTGAAAAGGAAAAGGAATGAAAAGTTTTCGAGGGCCATTGGTGGTCAAATTGCAAATGATTAGAAACTAGTTAACCAAAATGATTTCTTTGCGTGGTGCTGTGCCAGAAAGATACTTCGTAGCTGAGGTGAGAGGATGAAGCAGAGGCGCAGCAACACGTCAGCAGCTGGCAACTGGTGGCATTCTTGGCATTCTTATCTAATTCGGAATTTGCGTTCTTGGTTCCTGGCGTGTGAGTGTATTACACCTCCCCACTCCTACATGTACTTCATTTTACTTCGTACATACAAGTATACGGATATAGTTGCCCCTCCACGATGCAAACTAATAATGTTTTTGCAAGAGAATGCATTCTAAGGTGTAGGAGTCAATGCAAAAAATTGCAGGAATGTACCTCCTTGGGACACAAGATTTCTAGCCTGTTAAAGCTGCGCAGCGCAGGTTTGGATTCCTAGTCCATGTGCATCAGTAGAGAAGAGTTTTGTTACGTACGTTCGTGCTTGTGACACTTTCCTGCACGCAGCTCTTCACGTCTACTGCTTACCTCAAAAAAATTCTGAAAACCGGTGAAAAACTTTCTTTTTGCTTTCATTGTCATGACCTCCTAGATCAAAGGATTTCAAGGAGAATTGGCAGGTCAATCAGTTAGTGCTAATGAAATGAAATGGCTTCATTAGTGACTTCCCTAACTGAATCCTGATAGCTTGTATGAAAAACTCTTCAAGAGAACATTCCTGTTTGTGCATTATTACCATAATTTGTTAAGATTAGAAGGTATAGCCAAGAAGATTTACATTCTGCAATGACGAGTCATTGCATTTGAAAAGTTGTGAATTCCTATGAAACAACATCAACAACGTCATTCTTGAGAGGAAATTCCCTGATAGCTTTCAACCAAAGTCATTGTCAAAATGTAACAAATTTGATATCTAGTACTCTCGAGCACCGAAAAACGGGGGGGGGGGTGGTAGAACAACTGGGGGTTGGAAATGATTCGATGTAATAATAATCGGGGTTAATCGGGAGAGGGGTGTTTGGAAAAATTGAAAATAGTCGTTTTCTGAGCTAAACACGTACCTTTTATGTAGTTATGTGAACAGTGATGTTACTGATACATGCACTAGTGAACTCTGGCTCTGCTGAATGCATTTCTTGAGACTTCTTGCATTCATTCAGAAATATATTTACTATCATTTCATTTTTCCAAAAATTAATAAACGGAGGGCTTTGAATAAAATCTGGGGGGGGGTTGGAAAATTTGTCTAAAATTAATAAGCGGAGGAGGGGGCGATCATTTGGTACTCGAGAGTACCTGGAAGATCTATCTTTAGACATGACATAAAATGCCAGGTTTGAATTAACTTTCTAGATTCATGGAACTCACATTAAGAGGACCAAGAATTTGAGGAACTCCTGTTATTTCCTTTGAGAATCACAAGGAAATATACAAACTGAATGAGTCAATAATGTAAAGAATTGTATCAATAAGAAAAAGAATTGATGAAATTTAAGTAAAAACTAAGTTAGCCAGAGCTGATTTTCTTATGGGACTAAAACAAGCTGACTAAAACAAGCTGCCTGTGATCTAAACATTGTGAGGCAAGAATAGGTAAGAATAAGTTCCTTCAAGCAATGGCGTCTAGGTTACTTATGAACATGTCGGGATCACTGCCTCGCTTTTTGTTTCGAGAAAGTTCAATTATGTTGCCTTCGAAAGCAACTGTTGAAGCTTCAAAAGTTCACATGTAAAGTTATGCTTATTTTGATTGTGTAAATAAGTTCTTGTCTTCATTCTTTTTATGTTTAGTCCAATCCGTTCTTAAAATGGTATACGGCAGGCCACTAAAAATGATATTTTTCTAACTCAGAAAGATACTTCTCGATATGGTCTCCGATCATTCCGTCATTTTGGAGCTAAGTACTAGAATGACATTCCAATGGATATAAAAAATCAACCTCTGCCATTAGTTTTCGGGGGCAACTCCAAGCATTCCTCTTTGAAAATAATGATCAAAATTGATTCTAGTTGGCACAATGAGGTCACTATCCGTCCTAATCATATAATCTCCATGTGAAATATTTACAAAAACAGGGGGTGCTCTCTCCTCGATTAGTCTGACTACTGAGAGAGCTCCTCCTTTAAGAAATTCCCTCCATACAATTTATCTTCTCTCTTTGTTTTTTTCAATGCACCCATTGTATCATTATTACTACTATTTTACTAATGTATCAATTTTCTGTATTCATTTTCATTTCATTCATTCATTCATTCATTCATTCATTCATTCATTCATTCATTCATTTTATATTCTTTAAACACGGTAACCCCGTCGGCAAAGGCCGCTTTTCAGGGGGCCGTGACAAAAACTTAGTCTAAAATTTACAAGTAAAATATATGAACAAACGAAACTAAAAAATCTAAGTACAAAGTTATAGTAAAATTAAAATCAATATTTACATAATTTTCATATCGTGAGTGGCATGACACAATCAGACCGGAGCAGAGCAAACCGGATCCCATGCCCACCCTGAAATAAGACACCATTTATAGCACCTCAAGAAAGGCAAAGAATCCGACCGACCCCAGTCCAATCCAACCGCATCCCGCCACCCACGATCAAATTAAAGGCGATGTTTAAAAGCATATAAAGAGGGTGCTTGCTTAACCTCAGGTTCAAGGCTGTTCCACAGATGCACACCACGATATGAGAATGATTTTTGCCCATTACTGGTTTTATAAAGCGGAATGCGTAAGTCAGTCTCCGAGTTTCTCAACTTGACAGTGCGCCGTGAAGAGTTCTTTGAAAAGATATTTGAGAGATATATCGGTGCAAGACCATTTAAAGATTTGTAAACGATCGTCGCTGTCTCTCGTTTTATGATTTCAGCGATATTTGGCCACTTTAACTGTTGTATAAGGGCATCAGCAGGTGCATCATAGCTACTGTTTGTTACAATTCTGGCAGCCCGATTTTGTAACTTCTGCAGTGTAAGCCTTCTGGATTCCCCACAGCTCCCCCACACAGAGCAACAATAGCGGAAATGCGGTTCTACGATTCCTCTATATATTTGACTAAGAGTTTCTTGGGGTAGTATTGTCTTGGCATACTTTAAAAACCCTATGGCACGGGAGACCTTAGCACGCAATAATCTAGTGTGCTCATCCCAAACAAGGTGTTGATCTAGCTGAATTCCCAGATACTTAGTTTTCTCAACAATCTCAATCTGCGAGTCACCTATAGCAAAGGAGGGGGACTGAACATTTCCTTCAGAGATCTTTTTAAGATTAGGTCGAGATCCTACAACCATGGCTTGAGTCTTAATAACATTTAAAGACAGTTTATTTCCCTGAAGCCACTGCTTCAGGCAGTTCAAGTCTCTATTTAGGTTATCCTTGATATCATCGATGTTATTGGACGAATATGATATGGTGGTATCATCTGCATATATGGTAACCTGACTGTTTTGAAGAGAAAATGGCAGATCATTGATATATATCAAGAACAAAAAAGGACCAAGACAAGAGCCTTGTGGCACCCTACAATTTGTATTGTTAACGTTTGAGGGAACCCCATTAACTCTGCAGAATTGCATTCTGTTTTCCAGATAAGAAGTAAACCAGGTATTCTCAAGACCTATGATACCATACTTCGCCAGCTTTTTAAGAAGAATTTCATGATCAACAGTGTCAAAAGCTTTTTTGAGGTCTATGAACACCATCGCTGTATACTGACCCTTATCCATGTTAATATACCAGTCGTTCGTACAGTTAAGCAGACAGGTGACAACAGAGTGCCCCAGACTGTTTGGAAAAAAGAAGCCTGTTTTTGTCAAGGTAGTCGTACAGTTGGTTGTAAATCAACTTTTCGAAAACCCTGGACAGAAACGGCAGCACTGAGATCGGTCTGTAATTAGAACGATCATTTGATTGACCACTTTTAAAAATAGGGGCCACTCTTGCAATTTTCCAGCTATCTGGGAATACACCAGTTGCGATTGAAAGATTAAAAATGTCACAAAGTGATTCAGCGATAACGGATAGGCCTATCTTAAGAAAATAATTAGCAATACCATCAGCACCAGATCCCTTAGATGTTTTGAATTTACCGAGAGCCCTCTCTAACTGAGACACATTGATGGCTTTGAATTCAAAGCGTAGATTTTGTGGGTTTACCGAGTACTCATTTTCTAGAAGTGGATTTGATGTTTTAGGTATCTTGTCGCTAAGGGTATTGCCAATACTACAAAAAAATTCATTCATCGATTCAGCCATACTTTCACTGTCACAAATTTGCCTCCCATCAACCTGGAGTGCTGCGATTTGGGTGGTTTTCGATTTCTTGTTAAGGACCATATTGATAGTCCTCCAAGTCTTTTTTAAATCACCATTGTGCGAAGCAATTTTATTAGTGAAAAACTCTCGCTTCAAATCTGTATTCAGCTTATTAACTTTGTTCCGCGTCTGCCTGTAAGCTTCCATCAGGATTTTGGATTTGGAACGCATGGCTTGTTTTTTTCAACCTGTCTCTAGTAGCAGACAACTGCTTCAAGTCTTTTGTCAACCAGGGACTAAACTTATCGGAAACACGCCTGTTACGTACTGGTGCATGCTTATCAAGTATCAATGAAAACATCTTGGTCCACTGTTCAACGATGAGGTTAATGTCATCTCCATTCGAGACAATACCCTTCCAGTCAACAAGAAGTAAATCATTTATGAATTCGGTTTGATCAAAGTGTTTCAGTTGTCTTGTAGTAATATTTTTGTGCTGTCTTTTCGAAGCCCCACGGAACTTTCTTACACAGTATACCATGTAGTGATCACTGATACTTGTTTCATGCACACCAGAGGTTACTATGTTTGACTTGTTAGTTGTGGCAATGTGATCAATTAAGGTGGAAGATTTCAAGGTTTCCCTGGTCCCTCTTTTGATCAGCTGATGAAAGCCGAAAAGGTCATAAAGTTCTAGAATACGCATCGAATGGGTTGGAAGATTACTATTCAAGCTACCCCCATCCGAGTAATTAAGCAAGATATCACAGTTAGTATCCCCTAAAAGTATAATTTCTTTATTTTCGCTGTCTAGAACTTGCATACATTCCTCTAGCTGACGAAAAATATCAGCACACTCATTAGGGAGACGATACCAAGCAAAAACAAGGAAGGGGGCAGCTCGAAAAGGCTTAACCTCCAAGCATAAAGACTCTAAGGACGATTCTGGAAGGTCTACACGGATAGAGCATTTATCAACCATCGAATCTTTAATATATAGTGCAACGCCACCACCATTACGATTACGATCGCGTCTCTTAATGGAATAGCCGTCAATACTTACGAGAGCATCATCGATGGTACCATCGAGTTTAGTCTCGTTAATAGCCAAAATATGTATCCCAAGATTCTTAACAAGAGTACGGATCTCGTCAATATGCAGCAAGAGGCTATTCACATTAAGAGACGCAATTGCCATACCTTTCCTATGTCCAAGAGCTGAAACATTATTATCATAAGCTCTGTGTGACTGAGCTGACGGGGACAAAACCTGTGCAGAGGTCGAGCAAGCATCCTCTCGATAATCTAAAGAATCTTGTCGACCATTCAGTCAAAAATTCAAAGCACGCAGTAAGTTGCTCTCAAAGACATTATCTCCGACCTTATTAAGGTGGACTTTACTAGAATTAAGATGCTTGGAAGGATCAATATTGGCGTGTTCTAAAAATGCGTAGTTACTTTCTGTGCATAAATCTGCAAGTATGCAATTAACTCTTTGACGATTTGTTTCAAATCTGTCTCCGCGAGGTAGCAAGCCAGAGATGACAACTTCGATGCCATTTTCTTTGATCGAGTTGGCCAATTCAATGATTTCATTTGCAATCTGAAGCTCAGATTTTTGCTCATTGTTTAACTTCAGAGAGAGGTCGTTTGTACCAGCATGAAGGATAATTAGGTTTGGTTTTCTTTCAATGGTTGGCTGTGTGTAACACTTCATATCTTTAATCGTGGCACCGTTAAAGCATTTAACATATACGTTACCACTGCTGTCGCACTTCTCCTTCAGCTCCCAAGCTTTGATGTTTTTCACCAAGGAGTCGCCAATTATTACTGCAGTACGTCGCTTGTTGTTGTTAGTCGATGGCAGTTGCTTAGCAACTGCCTTTGCTTTCTTCGCTGGACCTTTATCGGGGATGCCACTCGTTGAGGGTAACTCGGCATTATCATTATTCACAATGGGAGACGTACTGTTGTTCTCACTAGACGATGAAGAGCTTACCTTTGAATTGCATGCAACTTTTTGTGCTTTTGTCGCCATGCTAGTTTGATTAACATCGGAATTAGAATTGACCTCACTGGGATCTCCCGAGGGTATTTCATCCTTTTCACTAACATCTGACTGGGCAGACGACTTTGTTGTTCTATTTTTTCTTTTATTTCTGGCTTTGCGCTTATTTTTACCACTCTGTTTTGAATCTTTTTTATCATTTTCATCATCCAGTTGTATGCTCTCATAAACAATTTTAGGGCCTTCAATATTATGAATTTCGTTGCACGTCTTCGCACGATTTGAGCTCTTCTTATTTGTTCCCTCGGGATTGCGTGACTTCAATTCACTGACTTTCTTTGAGATCTGATACTGTTCGTATTGTCGACTTTGTTTACTCACATAAGAGTCCCACTGGGAACGAAAACATGGCTCTTCCTGTGCAGGTACCTCATCGCTGTCACATTTTCTCTGCGTAGGAACATTCTTAGCTGTCGCATTTTCCCTGCGTAGGAGCGTAGGCGTGCAGTTTGCTGCAGCCTCCAAAACTTGAATCCTTAGTTTTAACTCAAAGTTTTCCTCCATTTTCGAATTTAAATTTGCTGCAAGGGATTCATTTCGCTCCTTTTCCAAACATAGCAGTTGATTTAGTTCCTTGATGGAATCTGCCAGTTTCCCCATCACATCAAGAAATCCAAAAGTACTGTCAAACGACGCATCAGAGTCCGAGTCAGAGTCCGTATTAATAGACTGCCTTAGGGAGCGAAATGATTGGTGAGGGCTAGACTCTGTAGTTTTTGTCAAGGCAGCATCATCATGAGGCTCAAAGCTTTGTGCAAAATCAATTTCACCGTCAGTGACCACCTCATCACTTTCGCATAACTTCAAGGGGTCAAAAATGTAGTAAGAATCCTTACCATTACGTGGCTTGCAATAAATAGCAGCAGAATCAAGCATGTAATCAATGGTGCGTGTCACTGCCGATTTGCTTAGGCCATGCTTTCGATCCAAATGTGCAGCTATTGATACTTTGTCTGGTCTCTGTTGTTGTTTTCGAATCGCATCTATAGCAGAAAGAATGTACTTTTCGTCGACTGTCTCCATTATTTCGTAGACTGTCGACTGTCTCCACTGTCTCAAAACGCTTGTCTCGTATCTTATACTTGTGCAGTTATTTGTCTGTTTAGTTCGTTCATTAATTGTATGTAGTGGAATTTAAAATATATGTGGCGTCACTGACTGCAAG
The DNA here is from genome assembly GCA_964019985.1 of Aurelia sp. 4 Dawson et al 2005. Taxonomy (NCBI): domain Eukaryota; kingdom Metazoa; phylum Cnidaria; class Scyphozoa; order Semaeostomeae; family Ulmaridae; genus Aurelia; species Aurelia sp. 4 Dawson et al 2005. The sequence goes on along the minus strand of OZ026504.1, from coordinate 9,601,048 downwards.
AGAGCATTTCCCAGCAAAGTTAAAGGCGTGGAAGCCCTTTTCCTTTGACCCTTCAACTTAGAGCATGATTAACCAGTTTCATCTAGCTTCGCCCCTGGCTGTCTCAGCGGATGTTCTTGGGATGGAAGGAGGAAAGTTACAATAAGCAAAAGTGTGTTGGCAGCTTGATGACACTGGCCTATCGATCGTCTTCGGTATAAGCTAGCCACACTAGTTTTGATGCTGATGGCCAGCTCAATGAAGGATCAGCCCTTGACGAGCTGGCTCCCTGTAATCAACAGCTATTGCCATATACTTTCTATCACAGTTTAGCTGAAAGGCTTGGCTATCTTCCGAGATGCTGCATGGTCCTTTTAAGCAATTATTACCATCTCAAAAGCCAAATTCAAAGAAAATTTGGAATAAAGGATTTCTCATTTAGGGTGAAATAATCGCCATCATTTTCAAGTCAACATTTTGTGAAAACTCGACATAGAGATGGATTAGAAGTCGTTTAGGGAAATTTTTCGCTTGCAAAATAATTGACCTCTGCTCTTCATTCCAATTTCATTCTCCAAAGCAAATCTGGAATTCAGGTTTCTTCAGACTTTCCAAAAAATAAACTGGAAGGCGAGGGAATGGTCCGAAAAATGAATGAATTTCCATATCTTTAAAACTGCATTTTTCGGACAGCACGCATGTCTTAAACTGACGAAGCAACATCTCAAAAGATAGCAGAGCCTTTCAGCTACATGCTGATACCTGCAGGGGAAATTTTGGGGGAAACAGACTCATTTCCCATAATTTCCCAAAGGGGAAATGGAAATTTCTGTTTCCCTGAAATTTCACATAGAAACGTATCTATTTCCCTTAAATTTCCATCCAACAACTATGGGGAAATTTTGATATTTTTTGTTGTGGTGGCTTCCCACAAGTGTTTGCACTGCAAAACAATAGGAAAATCGCAAACTATCCCAAACCAGAGCATTTCCAGAATTTCTAGCAAATTTACACCACGATCCCGAAATTTTCCTTAAAAAGTACATCCCATTCACAGAATTTTCGTCGCGAAAACCACCGAAAACTAGCGCATATCCCCGTGTGATCGGATAATGAAGTATCCTTCCCCCGGGGGCATTGACCACCAGACAGTATTTCACATCGGAATTTTGGAAAGAAAAACCTGCTGGTAATAAGATGGAGTATGGTAGCGAAAACAATGGCAAATTACTTTGTATCAATCGATTTTTCTGCTCTTTACTATCATTACTCGAGAACTTCCCTGAGCTTTTCAAGAAGGAAGCAATGGCGTTGGATCTTCCTGCCGCAGCTCGCAGCTCCATCAAGCAGGAACAAGGAAGTTGATGCAATTAAGGCAGCCGTTTGTCATAAAGTAAGCAATGCGAAGGAATATTTTTGTGCTCTAACGGGTCATGGTCATGGTGCTCTAACAAGACATGGCAAAGTGTAATGCTTCTGCAATATTTCAGAGACATTTCCAAGCAAATCCAAGAGGCTGAAACTGAAAGTTTCAGTCTATCAGCTGTAGGCCTAATTCTGGTTATTAATTTGTTTCGTTTATATTTAGCTCCTGCATTTAAATTTCGAATTACAATTAAACTACCGGGTGTCTAAGAAAAAGTACCCCCTTTTGACTGGAAATAGGAGCGAAGCGATAAAATATCATTACTCTCCGAGTAGTTAGCTAAATTTATCAATCTTCAACTTAGATTCACATACCTTGCATTTAAGAATCGTCCATCAAACACCAGAGATACAAGCTTGCAAAGACAAAATTTACAGTGCACCCAAAACCAGAGGTTTTGTAAAAGGGCCTAGCCATGATTTGTATTATGGATCTTTTCCAAAGCACCTGTCTTTCAGTTTTTTACTTTCGAAAAGAATAAAAAATACTCGTGGAAATCGCCCTGATGAAACAAATATAACAAAATGTGTTAAGAATGATGAAGTCGTGCAACTTCTCCCAAATGAGCATGCATGTGTTCCTTTCCTTCTTCTTTGACACTTGAAGTAGAATGCAATGCACGGATTGATTCCTCAAAGGAATAACTATTTGTAGTTCAATTGAAGCATTTCAAGGTATAATTCTTTTCAATGGAGAAAGGTAAAGGTCAAAGTAGAAATTCATGTGCAACATGCCTGTGATAGCAAATTATGGCTAGGCCCTTTTACAAAACCTCTGGTTTCGGGTGCACTGTAAATTTTGACTTTGCAAGCTTGTTTCTCTGGAGTTTGGTGGACGATTCTTAAATGCAAGTTATGTGGATCTAAGTTAAAGATTGATAAATTTAGCTGTCCTCTCGGAGAGTAATGATGTCTTATGATTTCGTTCCTATTTCCAGTCAAAAGGGGATACTTTTTTTTGAGACACCCGGTACATGGCAAGCTGGTTATTCGGCAATCGAGGAATAGATTTCTTGCCTTTCTGTCGGGCTGTTGTTTACTCTTTACTTCAATGGGTTTAATTAAGTGACAAGCAAAACATCTGGTCAACAAGTCTTTGCCAGATACGGGTACGAATTCGTTCATAATATTTTTGAACATAACAAAAAATGGTCCACGTTGGTTGATTGAATCTAAAATTTTATTTCACATCATTGCCTTGGTGAATAAAGTAATATCTTATCTTTTCTGGTGTTGGATCACGCAAAGAAAGCAAAAGCTGATTTGATGCTTTGCTGTGATTGGACCGTGTTCTTCATTTCGAATTGATATCAATGTTTTCGATCCACTAGGCTGTGATTAAATCAAAATATGCTCTTCATTATCACATATCTCACGTCAGTATGCATTTAGATGGTACTTATCTTTAGGAGGGACTGTCTTTCTGATGTATAAAACTACTTGGAATCAAATATAACGAACTCTTCCCTAGAAAATTCCCTGTACTTCAGATACCACTTAACTGATTGCTAATGATGACAATATATGATAATGTGATTTCTAATTTCAACTCTTGATTCCTTGATCGTGGTCAATCTGAACTTCTCTGAAATTACAATTGTTATTCACTACCGAAAGTCAACTTCGTCAGAGACAGAAATTGTCTGCCATTCTTTTAAACTCACATAAAACTTTGCGTCAGTGCGTTGTTTACTGGAGAATTCAACAGGTAATGTACATTCTTGACTCGTTTGATGATTACTGATCACAGCAGTAACAACAACTAAAAAATTCCGTAGTACGAATTTTAGGCACATTGCGCTTTTGAAAACGAGCCTATCAAATCAGTCTGATTTCAGACACTGTTTGGCAACAAGTCTCTGTTTTAGCGACAAATCAGTGCCAAGGAACATACAGATATTGTGCAGCCAGTCTAACTAAGGTTCCATGTCATCTTTAGTACTAAATGATCCTAGTAAGTTATGTCAACAAACATGGGCAGATTTTGTAATAAAATAGCATCAGTTGCTTTGGTTCACACCTCATTTCAAAGCGATCAGAGCGAATGCAGACAAAAGAAATTCTCTCAAATAGTAATTCAAAACAGACATAGCCGCAAAGTTGCCTTGAAATCAGTGCGGCGAACTCTCACTTGGTGAGGGCGAAGTGTGATTTTCAAGAGAAATTATGTGTTTAAGACGAAAGAAGAAGGGTAAATATAAAGTTCTGTATGGCAGATTTTGTTTACATGATTCAGAAACTGAGCAGAGGGCATTAAAATTGCTGCATATTTATTGCTCAAATGTAAACAGTTACTGCTCAGCTCCTGAATCAAATAAACAAAATCCGCCAGACAGAAATTTGGACTTATCCTCCTTTTTCGTTATAAGCCTCCTCTTCAAAACCTTCCATCACCATCACCAAGCGAGAGTTTTCCTACTGGTTTCAGGGCAACTTTGCAGTTATGTCGGTTTTCAGTTACTGGTTGAGAGAATTTCCTTTGCCTGCATTCGCTAATCACTTTGAATTGAGGTGTGAACCAAAGCAACTGATGCTATTGTATTGCAAAATCTGCCCTTGTTCTATCAACAAGTTATGGTAAGCAATTATATTTATGCCAAAGATGAGATGTCAAGGTTGATCACTGATTGAGTAACCTCATGATTAACCGTAAATGAAAAGTCCATTTTTGGCTCAGATAAAAAGCAGGAAGGTAAAGACTCACCATGAATTATCCTGGACATCTTGTGTGGGTTCCATAATGCCAAAGGTATCAAGGACTACGTTTCATTCTGCCTATCTATACTTTCCACGCTTCCAGCAGTAAGAAACTAAATGGCAAAATATGTACTTCATAAAAAGTGAGCAAACCTAAATTACTTCAAACAACGTGAATTTAAGGGGGACGCCCGTCAGTAGAAATATATCGAGAAGAACAGTGATCAACAGAGAACGGCGGAGAAGTCTAAAAGGTAAGTAGCTAAAAATTCGCCACTAAATAAAAAAATCTACAACGGTAACAAAGAAGAATAATAGATAAATAAAATATTTACAATTTGAATAGCAAATTGAAGTGGCAGGGATAGCATTAAAAGATCGCGTTGATCTTATTTCCATAATGGGCCCTTACAGGTGGTTGCAAAAATAATAAACATTATAATTCATGTCCTTTTGGATAAAGCAAAATTTTGTACGGCCAAATCATGAATGTGAGAGAGGATGTGCAGTTTTAATAGAGCAATCTTTGTCTTTTTCCTCTCTCTGTGTATTTAGGAAAAAATTGTCCTTGATCTTGTGCTTAAACGAGTTGATACTAGTTGTAGATTTTAAATCTGACGATAAACTATTCTATATATTTTTGGCCCCAGTAGGGCAGGCATTTTTGGCCAGCGTTACTCTTGCGAAAAGAAGGGTTAATTTGAACTTAACTTCGTCTCACTCGGCTTTGCTCGATTGGTTGGAAAATTTCATCAGCATAAGCTGGGGCCGTTCCTTTGAAATATTTCATTATGTTTGCACACGTTTGCTGAATTGCTAGGGTCACTCCTATTTACAAAAATGGAGCTAGGGCTGATAAGTCAAACCATCGCCCCATATCAGTCTTTCCTGTCATTTCAAGGCTCTTTGAAAAACTTGAAACCAATCAAGTGTGCAAGCATATGGAAGATAATGGTTTGTTTTCATCTGGCCAATCTGCCTACTAACGCCTCCATTCCACTGTAACCCACTTACTTAAAAATACAGATCCCTAGTTCATTGGGCTAGATCTTGGTAGGCTTGTAGGCCTAGTTTTCAGGGCCGCCGAGAGCTTTTCGAGGCCCATGGGCAAAACGGGCAAAACTGTGAATTGAGGCCCCCTGCGAGCGGAGCGAGGAGAAAATTTTTCGATTGCCCCTTTAGATCGGCCTAAAATGCATTTCAGAGCATTTTCTGCAGTCCAAATATCAAAATTCTCTAATTATGAGGCCTCTTACGCCCTGAGGCCCTGGGGCAAAGTGCCCCTCCTGCTTCCCCCTCTCGGCGGCCCTGCTAGTTTTCATTGATCTTAAAAAAGCATTTGACACTGTTGACCATGAGATTCTTTGCCAACAGGTTGGTGCACTATGGTGTCCAACAGCGGGAGCTTGCATGGTTTAGATCATACCTGTGCAATCGAAAAAAATTCTGTAGGGTCAAGATGTCAGCTCAAAACTGAGGGCATAGATGTTGGGGCTCCCCAAGGATCATGTCTGGGTCCCCTCCTTTTTCCTTATCTATATCGATGATCTACCGCAAGCTGTCCAAAATTCAACCATTTCCAAGTAAGGTGATGACACAAGTCTGTGCTACCAGTCTTCGGATATAAATGAGCTGAACGAGGCCATTAACAACGATCTCAAACAACTGGACATTGAGCTTCAAAAGCACAATATCCTCAAAAGTCGAAATGAAGATTTGGATTTGAAAATTTGCGACAATGAGCTCGCAATAACCCAAAAACAAAATACCTTGGTATGCAAATCAACAACTCTCTAAACTGGAAGGAACACATCAAGACTGTATCTACCAAAGTTTTAAGAGCTATTGGCTTTTAAAACATGCCAAGACGTTCATTAGACGGGAAACATTGAAGACTCTTTACATAGGTATTGTAGAGCCACACTTTCGATATTGTTGCTCTGTTTGGGGTTGCGCCGGTTAGACTGAGCTTAATAAGTTGCAAAAACTTCAAAACCGAGCTGCCAGAATTATAACCAACAGCAGCTTTGACACCCCAAGCAGATCACTCATCGACCAGCTGGGCTGGAAGACCATTGAACAACTCGTCGCTAGTGAATCTAAAACAATGGTCTGCAAGTCCCTGCATGAACTGGCTCCCCAATACTTGTGTGACCTTTACACCCGCAACTCAAAGTGCTCTTCCTATGTCTTGGGTAATTCAGAGACAGATTTAAGACTACCCATGAAAAAGTCAAGTAATGGGCAAAATGTTTTTCCTATCGAGGGGCAAAAGCTTGGAATGACCTTCCTACCGATACCAAACAGGATAGTTTAAAATGAATAGTTTAAAAGATCTATTTAGGACTTTCTCTTTTTCTTTTACATTAGATTTTCTAAATTTTGTGTTATGGTTTTATATTGCAATTTTCCTTTTTTTCTCGGTAATTGTATATTGTATACTGTAAGTAGTTTTTTAAGTGGACGGCCCCTTGTAAAACCACTCTGTTGAAGGGCAATCCTCCTTAATAAAATCAGATATCAAAAATAAATAAAATATCAAACATCAAAATATATCGATGGAGGGGGTTTCTACCATTGCCAGATATTTGTTTCTTGACATGCAGCGCAATTTTTATCATGAAAATAGATTTTTAGGCTCAAACCATAAAGTTATCATGAATATTACCTAAAAAAAAGGGTCAACAACAATTTCCCCACAATTTTTAGGTATGTCTTAAAAATCAGTCTCATATAAAATAAAAACGAATGTTTATCATAGTACATTGCACTGCACCGTCTGCTGTTGTTAAAACATTTATGGGAAAGCCAAAGTCAAGTCACTTATGGGAAAGGTCAATAAGTAATACCATTGACAAATGTCTTTGCTCTAACGAACTTTTGAAGAAGAATTATGCAAAAACAAAGCCTTCCTTGATATCTCCCAGTATCCGTTAGAATGCGGCCTTGCCACAAACAAAAATCAGTTTCGCAGCGAAATGACCGACAAAAGAAGTATTTCTTGGATACTAGTAGGAAAAATTTATAGCAAGAAACCGGTTGGAGACAGAGAATGTCACATTTCGACAGGAATCAATCTGAAATCCAAAATATACGGTTAACGATGCGACGCCCATCTTGTGAGACATATGCTCGATATTTCAAGTAAAAACAAATCATATCACATACAATAAGAAAGAAATTAACGTTCTTACCAGTTTGGAATGCAGTCCTCATCAGCAACGATTACTCTTTTGCCGGTATGTCCATGATTTCCAGTGATAGCGCAACAATCACAATATCACGGCTAAATTCTCGAAACTGCTCTCCACTTCTTGTCCCTAGCCTCAACTGGGCCTAAACCTTCAGCCAAGTTTACTGGGCGGAGGAAAGCTCAACTTCAAACAGCAAAGATTTTTCCGTGATCATGAAGTTATTTTCTCAAACTGTTGTGGAGTTAAATTCCAGTTTTGCTGAAAAGCTTTCCAGTTACAGACTCCACAGCTCGCCTCAAACCATTCGCCACTGTTGTGAAAGCAAACGTGATCACAACCCCCTGAATCAATTTTTCTGATCACAATCGCAGTCTTATCATGTGACTCACGCCATCCAATCAAATCTCACAAAATCTATATACCTGACTGGGTATATAGGCTTCTCATTGGTCAATTCCTACAATAGATGTCATCATTTGACCAGAGCCAACTTTATTTCCTTCTTTATTTTTTCTTTTTTTTATTTTTGGCTCTGGTACCCTGGGTGCAAATAAGCATGCTCCAATCAAAAGGCGGAGTAGAAAGGAAATGAAACTCAAAGATAAACCATGAATAAATAATAGAATTCAAAAGATGATGAGAATCCATGACAAATTTTACAGAAAATGAAAAAGCAGCAGACTCCCGATAACCTTAAGCTGTATAAGAAGCTTAGGAACCGTGTGTCCAATGAATTAAAAGAAAGGTATTTTCATAATCATTTCTCACCCAATAGTCAAAATATGAAAAAATTGTGGTCAGGTATCAAGACAATAACTCTCATAAGTCTTCCACCTCTTTTTCAATCAACAAAATCAAAAGCAAAGATGGAGATGTAACATCAGACCCCTCTAAAATGTCAAATATTTCTAATGATTTTTATGTTAATGTTGCTGATGGCATAACAAGGACAATTCCATGAGCACCAAAATCAACTCTGGATTATTTGTCTGACAATATGTGTAATTCACTATTCTTAACTCCAGTTACTGCTATAGAAGTTAACGACCTAATCAATATCTTAAATTCTTCCAAATTTGTAGGTCCTAATAGTATTCCAATAAAGTTATTCAAGATAATTGGATACTCTGTTTCACTACTTCTAGCTCTCTTTGTGAATCAGTCTTTCTAATCTGGTGCTTTCCCTGATAAACTTAAGATTGCCAAGGTTATTTCTATTTTCAAAAAAAGGAAATCCTGAGCTTCCATCAAACTATAGGCCAATAGACCATTTGCCAATTAGGAAAAAGGGACTGAGCCGAGCGCGGCCAATTCTGACAGCCCTAGTAACGGTCGGAAAGCAGGGGAATCCTCTCCACTTCAGCATACACGGCAAGTTGTACTGTTCGTTATAGTCGCTGTGCAAACTTGAACGTTTTACTATCAATTTACCGCTTCCAAGAGTTTTTTGGCTCTTTCCTAGCAAGGTAAGTGTTTCCTTCGATTTTTGAGCCATTTTCTCATCCTTTCACTCATTTTGGTGTGCTTCGAGGCACTTTAATTCGACGTATTTCCCAACGATCGGAAGGCGGATCAGTGTTTAGGCCATGTCAGCCGGACACTTCTCCCTCTTCAATGGCCTTCAACGGGTACCGTTCCGACTGTTAATTCTTGTAAAATGGGCTAAGATGATACGAGGCTTTATTATCGACCCTTTGAAGAACTTCAAATATTGTTGCTCGTTCAATTAAATGGCAGATTATCTGCTCTAATCTTCCGGTGAAATAGCTCAACTACTTCAAGGTAGATTTAACAACAAACTGCAAGTCCAAGGATTTTTAACTTTTGATGGAAGATTCGAAAGACAGTCCATGAATTTGGATGAATCAGCGAGGAAACCTAGATGTGCTTCGAGCAAGTAAGTGACGATCTTTTCGTCTGCCAAGAGCAATTGATTTTTATAAATATTTTCGCCTGAAATTAATCTTCTGAATCTCCGAAAAATAAAGAAATTCGACATTCATTCTTTGCACAGTTGTTTGTTAGACGAGAAGGCAGCAGAATCTTCCTCAGAAGAATATTGTGAGGCTAAAAGTACAAGTGAAAAGTGAAACCTTAAAAAGTGAAGCAAATTTAGGTTTCCTGCTTTATCTATAAATTTCGTAGATTTTCCTTCGAATTCTCTTTCAAAAGCTAAACATAAAATTGAATCAAAATACGTCGAATAAAAGAGCCTCGAATTACACTCCAAAATGATTGAAATAATGAGAAAATGGATCGAAAATCTTAGGCAAACACTTAACACAGTAGAAAAGTAACAAATAACGTTTGCAAGGGAAAATAAACAGCAAAAAAAATTCAAGTTCGCTCAGCGCGGCTTACTTGATTCACTGAAGTGGAGAAGATTCCCCGGGTTTCCGACTGTTACTAAGGCTGTCAGAATTGGCCGCGCCCGTCTCAGTCCCTTTTTCCTCATTGGTCTATTTCCCTTTTACTCATCTTCAACAAGATATTTGAGAAGCTAATGTACCAACGATTTTATAGATTCTTGGAAATATCGAAGGTTCTTTATTCATTTCAATTTGGATTTCAAGAAAGCACTCAATTGATCATGCTCTTGTGAGTTTAACAGAAGCTGTGAGAAATTCACTAGACAATAAAAGACTTGGTTGTAGAATTTTCATTGATCGAAAAAAGGCTTTTGATACAGTTAATCATAGAATCTTGCTTTCGAAATTGGGACACTGTTGTATTCGTGGTTGTGCCCTTGAGTAGTTCAGATCATATCTCTCTCATAGAAAGCAAGATGTTTCTGTCAATGGAAGTAACTCTAGCTTACTTTCAATTACCTGTAGTGTACCACAAGGTTCTGTACTGGGCCCATTACTCTTCCTGATCTATATCAATCCTGATCTACCAAATGCCTCTGAAGGCCCTGTTACACTATGAGATATCTTATTAGATATTACGTGGGCGAGCTAAAAATAGCGCACATGTTAGATATTTAGAGCACAGTTACACTGCTAGATATCTTGTTAGATATTTTGTCAGATATCTTTCCACGTGTTCTGAGTTTAATTCAGTACCTGTTCAGTGCATGTAAACATGGAAAACGTGGACGAATCTATTGAGGAGGCTGTAGCTTGCACTTTGATTGGTTGTGCTAGTTTCTTGTACAGTGATTCGTTAAATCAGGTTACCAGAAGGAGGACGCAATGGTGCAAAGATTTCTATCGTGAAAGAGATGGCAAAGAGACGCTCTTGAGGCCTACAAGTTGATAATGGAGGAACTGAGATTCAGTGATCCATTTTCGTTTCGAAAATATTGATTATATTTTATTTTATTTTATTATATTAAATTTCGAAAATATTTCGAAATTTCGTTTCGTTACGGATGAGCACAGAAGTTTTTGAGGTACTATGATATACTCTACATTCTTTGTGGTTTCTTCTCAGTGGTTTCTTCTCTCCGAGGTCCACTTTGCTTGTTCATTGTTTTGGAAATACTTGTATACAATGAGCGTAGTGAACCCTATGTATTACCATGAAACATTTCAGGAGAGGTTACTGTGTGTTTGCAAAAACTATAAAGTTCATGCACTTTGCTCATCCCACAATGTGTTTTCTCCTCCAGGCATGTCATAAATTTCGACGTGCAGAAATAATCACGTCAGATAACCCTATGGCATAAGATAGTTCTGTCACAAAGCTGATTTCATTATTGTAGCAACTTCAGTAGCCTGATCAGCACTCCAACCGTATGATCTTAATCTTTTTTACTGACAGATGACCCATTATAGGAAAAGCTCGAAGTCCGAGGAGTGAAAAATTGTAGATTCAACGAAAATATCCACTTTATGTGAAGTGACTTAAAATTGTATTGCATCTTTAGGAACTACTAGCACTGGTTGGACCTCGAATAAGCAAAAAGTCCACACGCTTGAGAAAAACTATTCCTGCTGAAGAGAGGCTTGCCGTCACCTTACGGTTTCTCGCGAATGATAATTCATTTCAGGATCTGTCATATGCATTTAGGATGCACAGGACAACGATTGCTAACATCGCCCCAAAAGTCTGCAAAAAGATATACGAGTGCTTGACGGCCAATCATCTCACAATGCCAACAACGAAGGAGGAATGGAAACATTATGCAAAGTGCACCGCAGAAAGGTGGCAGTTTCCTAACGGCATTGGTGCCGCTGATGGGAAGCACATAGCAATTAAGCACCCAAAGGACCCTGGCTCTGAGTATTATAATTACAAAGGTTTCTTCAGCATTGTTTTGTTGGCAGTTGTTGATTACGACTATCGCTTTTTATACGTAGACGCTGGTTGTCAAGGTCGAATCAGTGATGGCGGCGTCTACAGAAATTCTTCATTTTATGGAGCTTTACAGGATGGAAGCCTCTTATTTCTTATTTAATCACGACATCCATTCAGTATAAAAAAGTATAACAAAAAATAGTATGCTTAATAATAGATAAAAAAGCGAGTACCGTTCTTCCATGGATTCGTGCGAAAACATATTTTTCCTCAGCTTAGAAAATGACTTTTTAGCCCATTCTTAAACCGGGTGAGTGTGCCAGACTCTCTTATGTGTGTTGGAATAGAATTCCAGGTTTTTAGACCAGTATAATTGAAACTTTTTCTACTGAAGTCTAGATTTAGCCTTGGGATTTGGAGATCAGTTTTATTTCTTGTATCATACTTGCTTATCGAGGATCTTTCAGCAAATTTATCGTGCAGACTCTCAGGACATATCTTGTTAATCATCTTATACATCAGAACCGACCGGTCAAATTGAAACATCTGAGCGATGCTAAGTGTGGGTCGAATCAAAGAGTCCTTTATTTTCGATCCTTGAATGATTTCAAATGCACGATTTTGCAGTCTCTGAAGGGCTGTTATTTTAGTTTCCGAGAAGCTCCCCCATACTGCGTCAGCATAGCGAAGATGACTCTCAACAAGCGCTTTGTATACTTGAAAAAGCATTGATTGTGGGAGGATGCCCTTAAGTTTCTTCATTGCTGCAAGGCCCCCAGCAACCTTTTTCTTAACTGATTCATACTGTTCTTCCCAACTTAAAGTATCGTCAACTATTAACCCAAGATATTTTGTTTTGTCAACCTGCTTAATTTTTTCTCGATTTATGAATACTTGCGGTAATAATTCTCTACTTTTCCTTCTACGAGGATGATCTAGTATCATGTATTCTGTTTTGGTGAGATTGAGACTGAGTTTGTTAATCCTCATCCATTCTGCGATGTTTAATAACTCAGCTTGTGCTTTTTCTATAAGCTCTACTTGGTTGTTTGAGGATATTGTTATCTCAGTATCACCTGCGTACATGTTGGCTCTTGAGTGTTTGAGACAGTGCTCAAAATCATTTAAACATATGATAAAGAGCAGCGGTCCCAAGCATGAACCTTGGGGGATCCCACAATCTATTTCCATAATATCAGATACTTGACCATCAACGGAACAGTACTGGCTTCTGTTAGTTAAATAGGATTTAAACCAGTTGTTCTCAATACCTGTTATTCCATATTTTGCTAATTTACTGATCAGTATCTCATGATCCACGGTATCAAATGCCTTTTTCAAGTCGAGAAGAAGAGCAAAGTTAGCTTTGTTGTTGTCGATATTTGAATACCAATGATCTGAGACACCAATCAGTGAGGCAATCGTAGAATGAAGCTTACGGAAAGCGAACTGATTCTGCGTTAGTTTTTTGTTAGATTGGAGGAAATCAATAAGTTGGTCATGTGCAATCTTTTCAAATAACTTAGATAGCACTGACAAAATTTAAATTGGCCTATAGTTATTCGTATCATCTTTGGCACCTGATTTATAAATTGGTGTAATTCTTGGCCTCCCAGATCCAGAGCCTCTTCCACAATCAAGTGATCCTATCTATCTTCACGATCAAAGCACCACCCCAGTTCCGTTTATGTTTGTTGCAGATGATGCATTTCCTTTAGGGGTTCGTTGCATGAAACCATTCCCGCAAGCAAATCTAACTGACAGAAAGCGCATTTTCAATCATCGTTTGTCAAGAATGCAAAGAATAAGCGAAAATACATTTGGTATCTGGTCAAATAGGTTTCGGGTCTTCACAGCAACTATGGCACTCGAGCCCAATAAGTCAGTTGATGTTACTCTTGCAACCATTGTGCTTCACAATTTCCTTAGTTCAAAGTCCCGCGAGGTTTACACTGGTGAAGGTTCCCTGGACCTTGAAAGCCATGACAAAAACATAATTCCTGGGGAATGGAGACGAGAAAATGAGCAGATCGACTTCATGCACCCACTACCAGTGACAAGAAGCAACAGAGCAACAAATACTGCAGAAAACGTGCGGAATATACTAGCAGACTATTTTTATGGACCTGGACAAATTCCCTGGCAATGGAAAATCTTATTGTAAATCAGAGACGCAGAGACTGTAGAATGACAACTATTGAAATAGTTCTCGCATGGATTGATCTTTAGTTGTACGAAATCTGTTTTTCAAAAACTACAAAACCTACCGCAAATGATATACTAGTCTTAAGCAGTTGCTTGGCTTCATTCGGAAGAGAAACTGTTGTGCGTAAGGGGATGGCGCATGAAAACTTTGACCAGGTGATGGAGTTGACATGTGTCTCCGCATTGGAGAAAATAATTCTCCTTGCCTTGCTGCCTGGAAAATGTTGCTTTGCTGATGGTATGTTGTTGCTTGCTGCGATAGGCCATATTTTAACTGAATCAGCTTCTGCTGAAATTCAATCTTTGCAAAAGCTTTTGCTTCACAATCATCAATGCCACTCAGCATCTGCAAGATCATATCAGCAAAGCACTTATCATCTGGATTCCACGATTTTGGTATTGCCCTTTCCTCCTCTCTTCTGGATGTTATCTGACTGAGAGCCTTTGCAGCATGTTCCATTGCGCTTTCAGCTGCCTCTCGCTGTCTTTCCGTCAATTTCCTTGCAGCCTTTGCTGATGGCGGGTTACTCACTGAGTAAGATGAACTTGACGTTGACATATTCGAGGCTTCAATTTCGTTCTGGCGTACTCTCACTTATATTGCTTGTCGTTTCACGTGGCACAAAATTATCGTGCTTGATAACATGATTTGTATAATGATTCAGTGCCAGCGCCACTGTTGCGAGAACTTTCGATTTTCCTACGCTCTGCAGTAAAATAGTTTCTTAAATTCTTCAATTTGTCTTGAATCTGTTTTGTGTTTGTCAATGGAACACCTTCATCCTGTAAGGACACCAGAATGCTTTCAAGTGCCTTTCCTCTGATATCCTTTTAGCTGTATTGAGAGTGCTTGCAATTGCAAAGCACCTCTTTGACTGACCACAATTCTATCAGCCTAAAGGTATCCTCGTTTGTCCAGTCAAATTCGGCTTTTCTCGACGGCCTTCCTCTTTTCTTTGCAATTCCAGATACCCCAGAAGAGGTGGCAATAGGCGTTGGTTGATGCCTACTGATGGTTGCTGAACAACGTACTACTGCTGGGCTAAAGGCATCAGTATCCTGCAGCTGGGAATTTTCTTCCGTGTAGTATTAGGACAACGGTTGCGATGAGAAATTTTGACTGCAAATTAAAAAAGAAAATCAACTGATTAAGCTAATGCTAAAAACAAAGCTCAACAAAATTTCTGTAAAATGGCAGTTAAAAACCCAAACAACTTAATATGACGTCATGTTAAAAATTGATTACCAAAACAAATAAATAGGCTTATTCCAGCATGTAAGGAGGGACCACGACAGAATCTTCTTGTATGAAATCTTGTGAGGACAGGTTAAAACGAGGAAGGCTGGATTGCCAGGAGGTGGAGCCACTCACAATTTACATCTGAGAAAACTTAAAAGAAAATGGATGCTCAAGGTGACAAGACCTAGGCTAACATTACTAAGATAAATAATTTTATACCAACAGTGTAGCCGAAAGCAACTAACACTCTTTTTCAAGAAAATGAACTATGACTTTCTGTTGTTCGTTTTAGGCCTCTCTTCGTTAAAACAGCGACATTAGCATACGAATTGATACTCTATGCAAAGCAATCCTATTCATTCACCCTCAAGTTCAGCTTCTCTTGACTCTCCCTACCGTGTTTGCAAATCCAACTTCAAATGCAAGAGTTACGAATTTGTTATTTACCTCTCATTCGTTTTCGATCCATCGTCGCAAATCATCAGGAACAGAATCTGGAAAGGTCAGACAGAATGCCGATGTTGTGTTGCTGATGCGAATGCTTTTGTTTTCTTTCAATAGTGTCTATGGTTGATAGCCTTCCTAAGTCAATAAATCGCGGTGCCTTTCATATCGTATTCCTCTACGTTAGATAAATTCAAATCGATTTGAATTTATTCTACGCCAGATAAGATCTGTTTTTTCCTCTAAAATATCTGGGGGAATATCTTTGAGCGCATGTTACACTGGCAGATATCTAACGGGCATGCTATTTTCGGCTCGGCCACCTAATATCTAATAAGATATCTCATAGTGTAACAGGGCCTTAAGAAACTTACTGTTTACCTCTTTGTTGATGATACAAACATCTACTATGAATCCAAAGATTTGTCTAATTCTATTAAATTTGTCAACAAAGAGCAGAGGTTAGTAAAGAAATGGCTTGATGCTAATAAACTATCATTAACTATTGAGAAAACAAATTATATCGTCTTTCATTCTTCATCTGTCAATGTTCCTTCTGGATCTGATATCAAAATAGGGAAGAAACATATCAAAAGGGTGAAGTTTGTTAAGTTCTTAGGTCTCCTTCTGGATGAGCATCTAACCTAGAAACACCATCGCAGTGAACTCTCGAAAAAATTGGCTAGAACATGTGGAATGTTTTTTTCAAAATTAGGAGCATTCTTCCATTAAATGTTTTAATGTGATTGTACAATGCTTTGTTTCTGCCTTTCTTACAATACGGTCTTATTGTTTGGGGTCAAACATATGAATCATACAATGATCAAATTTTCAAATTACATAAAAAAGCAGTCAGGGCTATCTGATTTCAGCCTCGCATGTCTCCCTCTCTTCCGATCTTCAATGATCTTAAGCTTCTTAAACACTCTGAGATCTTCGAACTACGAGCTCTACTTTTGTTTTTGATGCTGTTAATAAAACTTCAATGGAATAAACTTGATCCCGAAATAAGAGAATCCTCCTCTGTTAGCGTCCTAAAGAAGAAATTATTTTCTCAGATTAGACCTCCTGCTAATTTCGTATATGGTATTCATAATCCAAAAGGGATTGCATATTTAACTCAGTTAAGGATGGGACTAAGCAAACTCAATTTCCACAAATTCAAACATAATTTTAAAGATACAATCAATCCAATTTGCCCAGTTAACGATGGCATAGAGGATACGGAACACTATTTGCTGCTCTGCAATTCTTTCAGAGAGCAGAGATGCAGTCTTCTCGCTGGTGTCAACGATGTACTTAAAGCTTGTGGACATTCTGAGAGTGCAGATATCAATATGCTGCAACTTCTTCTGTACGGAAACAAATATTTGCCCTTGGAAGCCAACAAACTGATTTTAAATTTAGCTATTAAGTACATTTCTGAGACAGAACGCTTTGGTTGAAGATTACTTGAATCCCTGAAAAAAGCACCCACATCCCTTCTGTATGTGTCTGTTTTCAGTAGCTATGTAATGTCTGAAGGAAGCTTGCAACCAAATAATAGATGCTTTTTTTACACTACCTTTCATGGTTCCAAACTTTACAAATCTTCACCCCCAAGTATTTGGTTGCAAGAATCCTTAACTTGTAGGCTTTGTGTAACTTTTTGTTATCTCTTTTTTTATGTTATGACCCCTGGGTAGACAAAATATTTTGCTCCTTGGGGTATCGTCTCCGTAGTAGGGTAACGTTAGGTGTAGGTATAGTAAGTAATCATGTATTGTAAATTTTTAATAGAATATATATATTAAAAAAAATAAAACTTCACCTAGTTGCTTTCATGACTTTTTCCTACTCACTTCATCAGTTCATCAGTTTTTCACAAGACAGGCCAGTCAAGGTGATCTACATGTCTAGAAAACAGCCTTCAGTATGGTCTACGGTAAATCCTCGCATATAAGAACCTACCAATAAATAAGAACCAAGAGGCTGTTTTTCCTAAATTATGTACCTTGCAATTAAGAACCTGTTTCAGTGTAATGAAACATAGGTTCTTATTGCAGAGGTTGCAAAGTTGATTTTTGATTGCTGTTATCAAGGTCATTGTGGTCCCAGTTGGCTTTGAATGTTTTATTCTCCTCCCCAATTACTTATTATGTCCATAAGAACGCTTCTAAAAACAAATAATAGGGCTGAACATCTTTGTGAGACGCTCTAGGGGACTACACGAGGTACCCTTGAAATAAGAACCTTTAAACCTTGAAATTAGTCTTAGTGTCTTTGAAATAAGAACCAATTTCAGCCTGGCTCTCAAAAAAGTAGGTTCTTATACGCGGGGATTTACTGTATTCAATATCAAGGTGCTAAACTTTGGAATACATTACCCCAGGAACTCCGAAATGCTCTAACAAAGATAATGTTGAAAACAAAACTAAAAGGTCATTTATTGAACAATCTCGACCGTTGAATCCAAACTATATTGGTACTGTAAATGCACAATTATCCAAACTCTTATAAATTCATTTGGTTAAATCTTAGGACAGGGGGGGGGGCTATTTCCTCGATTAGTTTACCTATTGAGAGAGCTCCGCCTTTTAGGTAATTCCCTGCATACAATTTATTTTGACCTCCTTGTATTTGTATTTTGTATTAATTTCCTGTATCATTGTATTAATTCTTTGTGACATTATTTTCATACTTGTAATTTAGTTATTTGTTTGTATCGTTAGCATAAATTGTATGTAGTAAATTTAAATAAAATGAAACTGAAACTGATGTGCTGTGTTTTTTAGATTCAGATAGAAGCGAATACATTTGTTTGCGCTGATTGGACCTTTTTGGATAGCCTCTTATTTAACATCGGGAACCACGTGGTGCACGTGTAATCAAAATGATGCTTGATAAGAACATTCAAAAGCAACCTACGAAAAGAGTTATCCAGGAAACCCTGTTTACTAGCCATTTATCATTCCAAGCATTCTAGTTGCCATTGACTCCACAGAGAGATTGTCATCTAGAATACCTCCCAGATATGTGACCGTTGAATGTTGTTTCCTCAACGCATATATTCTTATAACTCATATATACACATATAGAGTCTTTTCACCATGACGTCACGGCACGTTGATAACGAGGCCTCCGCCATGTTGGTGTTCCTTTTCATGCAAGCATGGCGGAGAGCAACAAAGGAAGTGACTGTGAAACTGAAAGCGATCGTAATTTGGATGATACTTTGCATTCGAAGAGCAACGTACCGCTGTCAAAATATGCTTCAAGCCTCGAGCCACACGTAAAGCAGCGGTATAAGGAGAAAATATCACCTTTAGGCGTCGATCCACTACTGATACCAGAGAAGACACTTGAACCTGAATGTTTGCCACCAGTCGAAGCGACTGATTTATTATCTTACTTCGTACTAGATACAAGCTATTACACCAAAAGCCAGTTCAAAGCGTTCAGAAGCTTAGAAGCTTACAATCAGATGGTATCAGGATTTATTACCAGTATTCAAGGGAAAGTGATAGGGAACTACTATGTTGTCATTGGGAAAGTCAGGCATTCTCAGAGAATGAATGAGCTACCAGTTCAAGCCTGGAACATCACAGCAAAAGAAGGCACAATCGTGTGTGCACACTGTATTGGATGTATGGCTGGACTGGGGGAATGTTGCTCTCACATAGCAAGTTTACTCTTTTATACAGAAGTCTGGACAAGGCTCAATGGAAAGCTCGCTTGCACTCAAGTAAAATGCTCCTGGATTCTGCCCACCTATGTCAAAGAAATTTCTTATTCTCCTGTTAGGGACATAAATTTCATGTCTGCCAAAAAATGAGAAAGGTCCTAGATAGTGCTGTTGACTGTGCTACACAAGTTAATGATCCTCAAAAGCCCCAAAGACCATGTAAACAATACATGCCTTCCCCAACTGTAAAAGAGATGCAGGACCTATACAAGGCACTGAATAACTGTACAGCGAAGCCTGTTGCTCTCATTCTTGTCCAACCATATTCCAAAGCATTTGTTGCAAAGAGCAGGGATATTCCAACCATTTCTGATCTCTTTAATGAGAGTTATCTAGAACTTGAGTATCATGGCCTTCTGAAAGTATGCAGCTCAGTTGAAATCTCAATCACTGATCAAGATGTGCAAACAATAGAGGACACAAGGGACCAGTCAAAAGGAAACAGTTTTTTCCAGCACAGGGCAGGCAGAATTGGTGCATCTGCTAGCTAAGCTGCCTGCCATACTAATCCTGCTCAGCCATCAAGGTCCCTCATAAAATCAATATGTTATCCAAACATCTTCCAGTTTAGCAGTGAAGAAACTGAATATGGGAAGAGTCACGAGGAAGCTGCAATTAAAGCATTTCATTCAAATATGATCATACAACATAAGAATTACAAAGTAAGCAAATGTGGAAAAGAAAATCCTTGGTTGCTAGCAACCCCTGATTTCATGTCAGTTTGTGACTGCTGTGGAAAGGGTTGTGGAGAAATTAAATGCCCATTTTCAATTGATGGTCTAAATTTTGATAGATATCTTGAAAAGAGGAGCAGCTGCCTTACAAGGAATGATGGGCAAATGGTTTTAAAGCGAGACCACCAATACTACTTTCAAGTGCAGCAGCAGTTATTCATCACAAAGGCAGATTTCCGTGACTTTGTTGTCTGTGCCTTTTCCAGGGATGGTACAATATTGTATGTTCATGAGAGAATTTATCCTGACATGAAACATTGGAATTTGCAACTGCCAAAGCTGAAGTTTTTCTGGCAACATTGCATTCTGCCTGAAATCCTTGGCAGATGGTACACAAGAAAATGTGGATTAATAAAACCTGCTGAAAATTGTGAATCAGTATGTTTTTGCAGAGTGGAAAGAGAGGAATCAACTGTAAAATGTTGTGGTGCAGAGTGTCCCATATCAAGCTATCACCCATCCTGCCTCAAAATTGACAAATTTCTAAAGGCATGGTTGTGCCCATATTGCCACAGAACAGCCAAGGTCAAAACCAAGAAGAACGGAAAGACTAACAAAGTGAAAGCTGAAAAGGATTTGACCAAAGAAAGAGCCCTCCAGATGGCAATGATATGCAAATGTGGGCAGAAAGCAAAAGCATCAGACAAGCTAATTGAATGCCATAATGCAACATGCAAAAGCGGAAAATTCTTCCATCTGGAATGCCTTGGCTATAAGAAAAGGCCAAATAATAGTAGATCTACCTGGAAGTGTGACTTCTGTCGTACAGAAAAACATTGTGAAGAATTACCTTGTGACTTCATTTCATTTTTCATTTTCATTTCATTTCATTTTATCATTGTTTAAAACACACGAGATCCTCTCAGCAAATTAATATCCTATCAACAATATTTCTATAAAATAATATGAGAAAAGAAAAAAGAATTGGAATATTGCTGCTCTACCAAGGGGTCGTGTTTGGGTCCTGTGAAAGGTTCAAAAGATAATCTCTAAGACCTGTCCTAAAACGAGCGATTGAGTCTCTTTTTCGAATGTTGTCAGGGATATCATTCCAGTTTTTGACACCAGAGAAGTAGAAACTTCGCTTTGCATATTCTAACCTAACTTTAGGAATTTGCAGATCTCCATGGTTTCTGGTTCTATACTCTGAAATCATGGATCTTTCAGTGAACTTATGGCGAAGATTTTCGGGACAGAGGTCATGCAAGATTTTATATGTCATGACTCCTTGGTCAAAGGAGATCAATGACTTTACAGAGAGCCATTTGCAAGTCCATCCGTCCTTATACTTGGCATTCGCTATTAGCTTCTTTGCCCTTGTCTGTAATCGTTGCAATTGGGATAGTTTGGTGTTGGAAAGAGTACTCCAAACAATGTTGCCATAGCGAAGATGGCTTTCAAAGAGAGCTTCGTAAACTTGATCAAGTTTCCTTTGCGGAAGGATGTTTTTCAGCTTTCTTAAGGAGCTCAAGCCCCCTTTCAGCTTGTTTTTGATAGCTTTGTACTGCTCTTTCCAATTAAGGCTTTCGTCGATGTTGATCCCTAGGTATTTTGTCTTGTCAACCCTTTTGATAACTGATACCCTTTTGATACCCTTTGATTTTGATACCCTTTTGTCTTCATTATTGAGGACAAGATCTGGCAAATCATTACCTATCTTATTTAGTTGTCGCCTGTGGCCTATAACCATATATTCACTTTTGCTGGCATTCAAACTAAGTTTATTAATCCTCATCCAATTCGATACATTTTCCAGCTCGTTTTTCAAATCTGTTAGAAGTTCATTCAGGTTTTCTGATGCGATATTCACACATGTATCATCAGCATACATATTTGGGATCGTGCTTTTTAGACAATTCTCAAAATCATTAATGTATGGTATGAAGAGTAAGGGTCCCAAACACGAGCCCTGCGGAATACCACACTCAATGCTGCTTTGCTGGAAGTGGATCCGTCAAAATAACAGAACTGCTCCCTATTGGTCAGATAAGAAGTGAACCAGCTGTGGGAAGCACCTTCAGCACCATACTCTCGCAACTTCGACAATAGGATTTTATGGTCAACGGTATCGAATGCTTTCTTGAGATCAAGGAATATACTCAAGTTTATTTTCCCCTCATCAGAGTTCTTGAACCACGGGTCTATAACATTCAATAGACATGTCAGTGTACTGTGTAGTTTTTGGAACGCAAACTGGTTTAAACAAAGCCTTTTTTGTTCCTTTAGAAACTCCATTAGTTGGTCGTGTACAATCTTTTTCTAAAATTCTTGACACAACTGATAACACTGAAATAGGCCGGTAGTTGTTTACATCTGTTTTCGTGCCCGCCTTATGAATAGGTGTTACTCTGGCTAATTTCCAGATCCGGGGGAAAATGCCCCGTTCTAAAGATGCATTGTATATCAGTGTCAGTGGTTTCGAAACTAAGTTTATGGCATCTTTCAGTATTTTGACGGGGATTCTGTCAGCACCAGGAGACTTCGAGTTATCCAGAGCTTTTATAGCACGTTCTACATACCCTACATTTACTGGCTGTAGCTTAAATTTGGTTCCTCCGGTTTTATCTCCAAGTTACTTAAGAGGGTCATCGGAAGGCTGAGTTTCTATTTTCTCGGCTAACTTAGGTCCAACTGCCGTAAAATGTTTGTTGAAAGCTTCTGAAATTTGTGAAGCTGATTTTAGTTCCGTGCCTTCAAAAATGATGTTTTGAGTTACAGTTTGATTTGAGTTCTTATGTAAAACCTTATTTATTGTTTTCCACATAGCTTTCGGATTGTTTTGGGTTTCATCAATAAGGTTATAGTAGTATTCCTGTACCCTGGCACGTAGTTCAGAAGTGACTTTATTCCGTAACTTTGGTGACATGATAGAAATTAATGAACTTGATGAGAGTGTAATTGATCAAGAATTGTTTGAAGATGATGAAGTGGAAGTTACGAAGACAACAGTTGGGCAAGTTAAACGGTACGAGGCCTTTGGCTCACTCACTGATCATCACTATCAGCTGATAAGTTCTCCTAGTGGATGGCTAGATTGCGATATAATCCAAGAGGCACAGGTTCTGCTACAGAAGGTTAATCCTGGAATTTCTGGATTTCAAACACCAACATTGGGACCTGTTCGAAAATTTGAGATAGTCACCAGTGAATTCATCCAGATTCTACATGTAGGAAATTCCCATTGGGTGTGTGTTAGCTCAATAGGTTGCGTTCCTGGTGATGTTAAATAGACCATTCCAATGATTATGTCATCACCAGTGCGGCGAGCAATGCATGTCGCCATTGCAATGCAAGACATTTATTGGAATGTTTAAAGTCAGAATCGATGGAAATTTTCCCAACATTAGACCAGTAACTACAGTATGTTACTATCTTGTATGGTTTGGCATACATGCTTTTATTTTAAGACCCCAGCTATAATAAGTTAGTAAAGATCAGGTTTATTACAAGCTTTATAATTTTGAGGGGAAGGTACTGTAGAAGCTTTTACTGCAGTGATTTTGTCGTTTCGCATATTTTGAATTTTACAGACCATCCATAAAATTCCCCACGTTGTGATGAGAGCTCTTTTGCTTCCTAAAAATTTTCATATTTGTGAAAAACTTTATGAATGACCTAACATTTAAACTGGCCAATAAGATATGAACCTTCACTTTCAAAGAGAGCAAAATGACAGATTCATTCCCTCAAGACATTAGCCTGCAGTAGAAGCTTTAGCCACATATCAATGTTATTAAGTGGAGGAGGCATTCTTGAGAAAGGACAAAGAAATTTCTTTGATAATCCCAACAAAGTGTCATCTCTCCAAAGAATTGTGAGAATCTCTAATGTACTGAAGGCTTCTCCTAATCACTATTCTTACAGGGGATGTTGAAATATTTTGTTAGCAGCCCGCTAAATTCCTAAATCCACCTTCGAAAATGCTTTTGTTTAAACAGTTATTCAGAAATGATGTTCTAATACCTAGGAAACCTAAGAAACAGCATCTCAAGTTGCCAAGGTTTCAGTAGAAGAGAATATTAGTTTGCAAAACTACAGGGTGTCCCAGAAAATTTGTGCCCCGTTTGCCTGAAGACCACGACAAAGCAGCAAAAGGTCGTCACCATATTTTGGCATGATGTTGCTCGCAAGATGTTAAATTAAAGTTTGCTTCCATCCCCGTAAAAATCCGTTAAGAGATGATGGAGCTATGACGTTAAGAAGACCAAATTTCTCTGATGACTGAAACCAGCGGTCGGCCATTTTGTATTACTATTTTTGCAACGATAATCAGCTTCATGGATGAGCTGAAACAGTAGCCTCCAATCTCATAGCTCTCGCGAAAGTTTCAATAATCATCAGAGACTTCAGCTATTTCTTACCCCACGATCCTTTATTGAATGTCAAAACGAAGACGAGGATCCCATGATAAAATAAACAATCGAAAGGCAATGACAAAAATATAGTCACATTTTGTTTGCAGGTGTGGTGAGTGCAGCAATTATTTAGTTTATCTATCAGTTCAAATGAGACAATACAGCTCCAAAAATCTTTCGCCCTTCTCGCTTCTTTTAGTTCATTGTCTTCGGTAGTAAATCAATAATTGCTTGTAACAAATGAAGGGAGAAATCTGAGTAGGGATACGCTAGGGATGGCCACAAATTAAATGTGAAATATATTTTTGTCGAAGCTTTTGATTTTTTATTACTTTGGGAATTCTGATCTTCACTTTTTCATTCTATCAAAGATCGTGGGGTAAAAAATAGTCTAACTCTCTGATGATTATTGGAACTTTGATGAGAGCTATGACATTAAAGGCTGCTATTTCAGTTCATCCATGAAGCTGTTTATCTTTGCAAAATAGTGAGATAAAATGGCCGACCACTGGTTTCAGTCAACAGGCAGATTTGGTCTTCTGAAAGTCATAGCTCCATCACTTTTCGACGGATTTTCACGGGAACGGTGGCAAACTTTAATTGAACATCTGAAGAGCAACGTCATGGAAATGGTTAGTGATAATCTTTTGCTGTTTTCTCGCAATCTTCAGGCAAACGGGGCACAATTTTTCTGGGACACCCTGTATGTTCTTGTTGCATTTCTATTACCATGAAAGCTCTATTTAGCCCTCATCTCTATTAAGCCCTTCCGACTAATAAACCCCCTCTGAGGTAAAACTTGGAATACAATTTTGTATGTTAATTTTGACATGGTTTGGGATTCAAATTCTATGTATTTGACTTGCAAAATTGTATGTTGAATCCACAAAATGAGGGGTAAAAGCAATACAGTATCCTTGTCATTTGATTTGTAAAGAAGCCCCTCTCTAATAAGCCTTCCTCTATTTTAAGCCCCCTATAGTGATCTCGAAACTAAATAAGGCATACCGGAAAACCAGGACCCAGGACCCTATGACAGGACCAAGGACCTAGGACCCAGGACCCTACGACAGGACCCAGGACCTAGCACCCAGGACCCAGCACCTAGGACCCAGGACCCTGGATATTTTCATATTTTGATATTTTCACCTGTATCGCTTTCAGATCCTTTGCAGGGTCTCTTAGCTTTGTGATTCATTTTTGTCATTAAAACTTTCGTTAGAGTCTCTTACATTGTTACAAACTTGTATTTCACAATTATCAAAGTTCACTGAGGACTGTCCTTTGAACCAAGAATAAAGTTATGAAGGAAAATTACTCCTTTTAAAGTTCATCTCAAACTTGATGTCACCTGAGATGTGCAATAACGCAAAGTTACTTTGCAAAACAATTCTGTTGGGAAGGCTGTTGCTGTTACTGTCTTGCTCTTTGAACATATAAAGACGTCTTAGTTTTTTACGGCTTGCTCGATCGTGCGTTATAGATAGGATCAACGTAAATTGAGATAGCAATTGCTGTGCTAGCCAACCACAAGTATTCTAATAAGAAGCTACTTATAAGAACTAAACTCCCAAGTCAACAAAATTAAGAAACTTCAGTACTGGGAAAATAACACACGAAACTATTTACTTTGATGAAGGAAGTCACCTGGACAGTTTTACCTTTTTCGTCTATTTTCCGTATCATATTAATCGTAAGATATTTGTGTATAACCTTAACACTGGAAATGCTTAAAAAACACTTGTTCAGGAGGGTATGGGTAGTGAATATGAAGACTGTCATGGAGACTTTAAGAACCTCGTATGAAACTCCGAGTACTAAGAATCTGCCAATCTTTTGTTTAAATTACATGTCCATGCCCATTTAAGGAGGCCTCTGGTACATGTTCAAAGCATTGCATTTCATGGTCTAAGTGTTAATGCCACGTTATATAGCGTACATGACATCAATTGCATCGGGATCATTATCAAGACAATTCAGCTTCACGTATCTTGCTTATTCTTTGTGCTCTGACAGGTTATAAAAGTAGTCTTTATGAGGTAAGAATTGGGCCGGTACTGGGAGATTCTCAAAATCATCAGGTCTATACCCCCCTGAACATTTCAAAACAAGGATTTTTGAAACTGTTTCGTTTGGCTAATCTTCTCTTTCTACCTTTGGTGTTATGGTCCTGCGCAAACCGACAAAAATCACGTGATGTCCTCTGTCCTGTAGACACCAATCACCTTAAAATATCTACCAAGAAGATTGCATGTAACATACAAACTTTGCCAGACACATCATAGTGACTTGAGCCATTTATCATTTCAATGAATGCTGATTATATAACGATAGGTCAAATGTCTCCTCTGCAGTGATTTGAAAAGGGGCACGCCTCTCTTGCAAAGCCCGCTTTCTGGGTCATCAGAAATTTTGCCAGGTAATTAAAAGAAATTATAACGGTATTGATTATGAATTTCGTCATACCAAAAGATCACGCGATAAGGTCTCAAAGAAATTTCTTTCTGCACTTTATCAGATGCGTTCATTTCTTTCGTTTTATAAGAAACCACCAATAGGAAGCTGTTTTGGTCTCTTCCAGTAAAATTATGACTGTACCAGAAGCATATTTGAAGCCAATTCAAAGTTAAGAAACCTTTTTGGAACAGAAATCGTTTCACCATCCCAAATAAAAGTATAGTCTATCTCAAATTAGAGGTCATCTGCAAATGCTGGCGAGAAAACGACAACAGAACTGTTTTGCAAAGTAACTTTGCGTTATTGCACATTTCAGGTGACATCAGATTTGAGATGAACTTTAAAAGGAGTAATTTTCCTTCATAACTTTATTCTTGGTTCAAAGGACAGTCCTCAGTGAACTTTTATAATTGTGAAATACAAATTTGTTACAATTTAAGAGACTCTAACGACAATTTTAATGACAAAAATGAATCACAACGCTAAGAGACCCTGCAAAGGACCTGAAAGCGATACAGGTGAAAATATCAAAAAATAAAAATATCCAGGGTCCTGGGTCCTAGGTGCTGGGTCCTGGGTGCTAGATCCTAGGTCCTGGGTCCTGTCATAGCGTCCTGGGTCCTAGGTCCTGGGTCCTGTCATAGGGTCCTGGGTCCTAGGTCCTGCGTTCTGGTTTTCCGGTATGACACTAAATAAGCCACTCAGGGACTTAATAGAGCTTCATTGGTAACAATTAGAAGATTATCGGTTCCAGTGGGGCACTCCATAACTTTCAATATGGGGGGGGGGTCCATGTCAATATGCTTGGGGTCCAAAAGTTTAGGTTAAATCAATATTTGGGGTCTATGAATTATATCATGGACAAAAATTCAATATTATTAAGTTCACAAATCTGAAAAAAGGAAGAATTTTGGAATTTGGTGTCGGTCTCCAAGATATTAGACTCGAGGGGTCAGCAAAGAAACAATGCCACCCCCGTACTGAAAGTTATGGAGTGCCCCCTGCATTATTTGTTTGAACAAGAATACTTTTCTAATAATGGCAAAGACTTATACTGTACCAGGCTTCAGTTCATGTCCAGTTTTGTCAAGATATTGAGCATATTAAACACAACACAGATTTCAGTGTGGGAACTAAACAGTCATAGGAAGCAATGGTTGTGGGTCAAATTTAAACACAGAAAGAGCAGCTTGGAAACATGCTTTTATGGATTGACTTCCAAACCAAGTCGAAATAACGATAATCTTCGGCACCTACTGGACATAACTCCAAGACTGGAACTGGTTTACGTTCGCTCCGCTGTGGCTCCGCACTTTCATTGAAGGAGCTCACAGGCCAAACTGAGGCTGTGCTCTCGTGCTCTTGAAAACAACAAGACAGAAGACTATTTAGGCCATTTTACTTGTTGGGCCAGCCAAGATGAGGATGATGCTAAATCGACGGGACAACGGAGAGGATGGAAAAACAGAGAAACACAAGGTAGGCCTGACAATTCTTATTCTTTACAGGAACTTCTAATTTTCCCACAACCCATGGTTTATGGAACAACTTTAGTTATCATATTAAGTAGATACATAACATGGCAAAAAGTTGTTGACTATCATGATAATATTAATCAAAAGGAATTATAGCTGCGCATAGGTTTATCAAGGCTGAACAAACTCTCAGAATCTTGTCTATAATAGGTTCATCCTGGCCAGAACCACAAGTCAAGAAAGTGGTTGGCAGTGTTGCTTGAAGAATTGTATATTTTTGCCGGAGGATTCCAATTACACGCTCCACATGAATACGAACATTAGCAATACCTCTTGTTTTCTCCACGTTTATCGGATCAAGCCGACTCTTGCCCTTTGTAAATGCTGGTATTGTTCGCTTGGCTTGGTAGTACCAGACACTTTCCTCTATGGTAAATCCCCGGTCAGCCATAACGACATCCCCAGGTCTTAAAAGCTTGAGAATACCACAATTTTCTGTTAAAAATTTGTCAGATGTTCTTCCACCCCATGCTTCAGAAACAAAGCTAATTGTGCCTTGTGGGGTGATTCCAATAAGAACTTTCAAGTGTTGTGGTGCTTATAATTTGAGAAGGTTTGTGCTCTTGCTAGGAGATATGGCCTGTCAATGAAAACTTCATAACAGTTACTTATGAATGTGGTTTTCTTTCCAAATGAATATTGGAAACATTTTGGTATTGTGGCAAGTAATGCCTCTCTTTCTGGCCACACAATGAGTGAACTTAGCCTGGAATCCATAAATGCTTGAAGATCCAAGATTGAAAAACCCTTGCCACAGTTGCAACAGATATTTCAAAGCGATAGCTTAAGTCTTGATATGGGGCATTAAGTCACAATTTCATCAAAGTAAGAATAAATTCTTGAAAGCTGCTCAGCACTGATGACTTCCTTGTAGCATAATGCTTGACAAAATCAAAGACAGTAAGCAAGACATCATATGTTGGTAAACCAGTGTAAAATCGAACCTTGGCATCATCATTCATAAAATATGATTCATCAAATGCTTTTGATTTGATTGTTACGTTATTCATTGACTGATTGAGGTCTTTGGTATCTGTGTCTGCATCGTACGTTTCCTTTTCCTGGCCAGTCTCTGTCTCCTCACTAGAAGCTGCAGGTTCGCTGTCATCAAAATCCTCCCCAAAATGTTCTTCGTCAAAAAGATTTTTCACATACAGGTAATCCTGGTTCATAAACCTTCTGCATTTTTGCCTGTATTTCTGCCTCGATTGCTTCATTAAATCGCTTTCTCCTTTCAACAACCCTCTTTGACCTGTCTTCTATACTTGCGTGGTCTTGAGCTTTAATTTTGGTATGTCCAAGAGCCAACGATGGAACCCAATCAACATTGTGCTTATCCCAGTCAGCTGCTGCTTTTCCACAAACAAAATGACGGCTACAAACACGATCGCTGCTGAGCTTTTCTTCCGAAAGATTATCTCTGCTTTTGACTGAGATCCATTTTCTCCTCCTTTCTGTTGTTAGATCCTCCATTTTCTTTCCTTGGTGCTTTACAATGGCCGAAACACGAAAGAAACTGGCATTTTGGCCTTTCTCCGTCTCCCACTGCTGCTGATTCTGACTCTTTTTCTTTCCACTCTTAAACCCGCAATCGACAAACAAACATAGCACCATCTTTACTCTGACCTGACAAATGCTTAAAAGCTATTCAAAAATGTAAATATCACAAACAGATCCGGTTAAAGTTGAAAATCACTGTAGATAACGACTATTCCACATGCGTCCACAGCTGAGCACCGTTGTTTTGGAACACCAACATGGCGGATAGCAACCGTTGCGATGGACTGAGGCACGTGACTGAAGAGACTCTTATACGCCCAACGCATATACTCTTTATACTCATACGTCGCCTCTTGCGACCTTCTTAATCCATGCCAATCAGATTTTCGAATAGAGAGGCGTCGCCCTAAATGGTCACCCTACGTTTTCACCATGTTTTGACCGCGCTGCAAAAACTTCGTGTCAGAAGGAGTTTCGGTCTAGCTTTTTTCGAAAGAGAGCGAAAATTATTTTCTGACGCCATCTAAGAAATTCTCTCTTGTTTTGTTTTGGTTTTAAACTGCATAACTTCGCTGCGAAGAATGTTTCGGAAATACATACTTGAAATGGATGCAGGTGAGTGTATTTTGTTTCCTTTCTGTTTTCCAAGCTCCAGATTTATTCTTCATGTTGCTTCGGGATTTGAAGTAAAGCACAACTACGGTTTATTTATGGAAACTCCAACTCTCAAAATGTAACTTTCAAAGAAAAATAAAAAAATTTGCAACTGGTAAAGGAGCCGGGAGTTTTATTTCAGTAGTAGTCTGACTGGCCTACCTTCGCCCCTATTGGTCATCCTTGGGATCCTGAACTCTCTTATTGGCTGCACTGTCAACCAGACTTGTCAGAAGTCACGAGGTCAAAAGCACAGTTTGACGAGTTAGGGGGTTCAATAAAGAAGCGTACAAACAAAGTGACTGTTTCTATTTTAAGTGAGATACATGGATTTTTGAAACAATTTCCTAAACGATTGTGAGCAAAGCTTTTAGAGAAAACTAAGGTATCGGGCTGGTAGCAAGTTTCTTAGATCATAGGAAAATTTTGCCACCAAAAAAGTTTCTGATGAGTTTCTTAGATTCTCAAGGATTTCTTGACAAAAATCTCACTCAGGATTCCTTGCGATGCGACAAGTTCGACGAGGTAACTGCGAAGGCGGTGTTATGAGTTTAGGGTAAGTCCAAATTAGACGCCATGCCGAAGATTAGGCCGGTCAGACCGACTTGTGTTTGAGACGAAAATTTCCTGAGACGAAGAAGAGGACAGTCGTTGCATTCAAAGTCTGCTTTGAGAAAGAGTATGTGAACATTTTTATCGTTATTTGCTGTGTCCTAGTGTATCTCCTTCTTTTTAAATCAATTTTATCTCGCACCCGACCATTTAGGGCGACGCTTCTCTAGTTAGGTCAATTAGTGATTTTTGGGGGTACCGACTGAACAAAAGTACCATTTTTGCACACAAGGTACATTTTGGTACGGAGATTCAGAAAATTCTCAAGAACCGAAAATATGGCCAACATGGCAGCTGTATGACGTCATTTTCCAAAATGGCGGAAATTCCTCGCCAAGATCGACCCATTTAACTGCAAGTGGCAACTGGAGTCTTATGAGAAGCAAAGAAAAGGTCAAAAACATGCTTAGACATCAGCTTATGCATGCTATGATTTACAGAGCACCTTTCGGACACAGTCCGATGTTACGAAATGTCCGGTTTCTTTAAGAAAATGTTTTCCTCAAAGTTCTAAAAGTTTGTCTTTGTTCATTTTTCACATCCACAAATACATAGATCAGTACACGGAAGTCCCGCTTTCACACATTTGCACCGTGTGCATTTACCATGCGAGGAACAGTGGCATTTGATCAACTCTGAGCAGGCACTAGCTGCCTCAGATAGAGTCATCCATAAAGGCTGCCATTTTTTATCAATTTTTTCCCAGCCCCAGTCACTTGGTAATGGAATCGCATTTGTTGCATTTGAAGCCGTTGTCCATATGCCTGCTTGGTATGCTACCCTCTTTATGTGCTGTGCCAATGCATCTTGCGTCGGAGGAAGGTTTTCCAGGTCCCGATTCTTCTTGCAAAACAGTTCCTGACGTGCTTCATTCACTGTTTCAAGAACGCTGGTTTTGTCATAGAGAATAACCGTAAACCTTTCTAACTGACTGAAAATTGGAGAATTTGTTTCAACGGCAGCAAATGGATGATCAGCCATGAACTTGAACGTTGAAGTGACCTCAGGATATGCTTTCCAAGCTTCCCATGCAGTCTCTTTCCCTTTGCCGTGAAATGAAGATGTAGTGTCACATCCAGTGAATGCACGAAAGACTAGCAGGGCTTGACAAACATCTCTTTCAAATTTAGTGCATATTTCATTGATGCTATACATGGTGTAATCCTTCCCAACACCGAACGCCAGCCAGAGCTCTATGCTGGGATGTCTTTCTTTGCCCTGGTGAAACTGCCCAACGAGAATAACCAACACATCAGTGCCCACTGTTCGGACGACGATTTTCTTGCATCGATTCTTAGCGGCATCAAGCACATGAACAATGATTCTTGTGTCAGCTTCTTCGTGGGTGCAGTTGGGCATCTGTACGCACTCTCCAAGTGACACCACTGATTGCTGTGACGTTAAGTGGATTTCTTTCCGCTCTGGCAACGTAGATTTGGCGACGACATCACTTAGGAATGCGAAGAGCTCCACTTTGTTTTCAGCGACTCGTAGAAAGTCAAGCCATTTACTCGGTATTTTCGTTTGTGGACTTACTTTCCGTCTAGCTCCACTTCCTCTTTTCTCACGAGCAGAACCTTTTATGCTGGAATCCAAATATTGATCCCATACCACATATACTCGCTTCAATTTGGTCAACTCTCTTTGTATAAAGGCAAGGAAGGCTTACCATACTCCTCAAAGGTGGCAACTGTCGTCGGCTTGATGATGTATACCATGGCTGCTCCATCGAACACTTTACAATCGAACTCTCTTTCAATTGCATCCTTTTTCGAATAAACGTTTTGACCCAGGACCCAGGTCCCATTTGGTCTTAAGAACAGTCCTTTTTCTTTTAATTTTATGTTTAGTAAAAGTATAACTTTTACTGCTATTAATTATTTCACTGGAAGGATTTGAATCCAATCCGCAAATTTCTATTTTGAATGGAAATTAGAATCCCTGCTGTTGTAGGAAATTAATCAAAGGCGGCATCTTCATTCAAGTGAGGAATCCTTATCACAGGCTATCTGTGCAATAAACCGATGGAACAATTACACCCCTAGCAATGACCTACTCCCTATTCTGCCATATAACTATAGCAATTACAATTCTTTATGAGCTGCAATATCTAGAAACTCATTGCGCAGGCAATTTTAGGCGGGCAATCAAACCTCCCTGGCGATGGTGCGACTGCTTTCCACCAATCAGATGCTGGCAATAATTACAAACTTCCACGTGACTCTTGCACATATGGACGTTGATGTGGTTGGTCTGTTCCTCTTTGATCAAATATCAGAACAGCTCAGGACAACAAAATTTTGTTTTTGACCGCCATCTCAAACCAGTCAACTGACAGAAGCCCTTAGGATTTTTGCGTACGATGCCAAGTAACCCTGCTCCATCACGTCTATTGGATGCAGAGAGCAAGTCTAATTTTGACAAGAACTACAAAGATCTTCAAATGTAGGTGTGTTTTGCTAGGCGGTTCCCGGTTGGCAGCAAAGTCGACGACGAAGAGACATCATAAGACCCAAACACAACAACCGAACAAAGGCAAGAAAAGAGGGAGTTTGCATGCGTTTCGAAGAGGGAAACTTAGCCCATCAAACTGGCCAGGATGCTGGACAAATACTTACTGGACTAGCCTCTGGCGTAAATTGACAGACATGGAAGACAGTTAAAGGCTGAAGGCCTACAAGCGAGTGGGAACATCATCATTTCCCTGTGTTGGAAGGCGACAAGACGACCGTCACGACGTCGTTGAAAATGGTCACGAGAGTGGATACATCTTCACTAAGCCTGTTCAAATACATGAACTCAGGAATGAGGAAATGTTCCAAGGCCCAAAATACATGATGGTATGTCAGGAATGCAATCGTGACCGACATCTGAGGTCTACCATGTCAGCCTGCATGAAGAAGGTACATCGAACAATTTTCTACGATTTTTCCTCCGCCACAGGACTTTGCCGCGCAGTCGGCTTTATGAACAATTGTTATCAGAACACTCTCTGGCCTCTAATAGACGGGGGGGTTGGAATAGACGGGGGGGTTGGAATAGTAGGGGGGGTTGGAAAAAATCTCAAAAATTAATAGCCGGGGGGTTGGAATAATAGGGGGGGGGTTGGAAAAAATCTCAGTGATTCGCACTTTCTTTATATAGTGACGGTAAGACTTTAAAAATAAAATGCAATGACATCACAGATTTCGCTCGAAAGTCTTAATCTTAGTTGGGTGCATGGAATTTTGTTGTGTAGCTTTTGTCTTGCTTGGAACTCGTTGCCAGAATTAATAAGCGGGGGGGTTGGAATAAGAATGTCCTGGGTGGAAAATTTTCTAAAAATTAATAAGCGGGGGGGACGTCTATTAGAGACCAGAGAGCACTCGTTGAGGTTATGAAGTTTTTCAAATTTCACTTCTGCAGGATCTATTGTAGGGCATTTGGTAGGGTATCCTGAGAATAGAGTCAGCATACTTTGGTCCTGAAAGTACCACGAAAACATTTGGCGGTCTTTGTAATTGGGCTTGCTTTCATGGTGAACTCAACAAGAAATATTTCTATCTGGATGCTTTCGATTTCAGCCGTCAGATTTATGCCAGTTTTCGAATTTAGATTTAAATCTTTTCAGTATACAAGGGCCGTCCCAGATATCTGACCTGGATTCTAGCTTCGTCTGAAGACAGGATGTTGCCAAAAAATTTATGTTGATCTTGTATTAGGCCATCAGTCTGTCTATGGACCCTTCAATAAAATTTCCCATTGCTACCGGCAGCATTTTTGTTTGGCATCAGACTCTGGTCAATATGCTTATTGTGCCTGTCGGTGGGCTTCGTAATTTGTCCAATGGTTCCATGCAACGGTTTTGTCTTTACTCTGATCTATTTGTCGCATTTTAAAGGCAATATTTTACAGTTGAACGCTGATGTGTTACTCAGGGTCCCACACAGTCTATGCCATCTTTAGCAAGAACAGTATCTCATGACAAGTATGGTAACCACCAGGTGGCGGAGTAAGCAAGACTTTAGCAGAGCAATGCGTGTTCAACATACAAATCAAAGTGATCCTTAAGGTGATTCACGAGCGTGCTTGTATTGAAGGTACTTTGCAACTCATGTCTCTGCAAGTTTACTGCCAGGCTGAAACGGCATCAGAGTGCAAATTTGTGAAGCAGTTGTGACTATGGGCAAAAAAAAAGTCTCACTTTCACTTCTGCTCAGGTGATTTGAGGTAGAAAAAATCCTTTGTTCTACTGAGATACAAAATATTGAGTGATATCGGTCCATTTTCCAATCAGTACCATCGTGAATTGCAGATTACAAAGTGCAAAGTGGGGGTAAAAAATTTTCAGTGTAGCTTTGCTGGTAACCTGTCACATGTGGTCTAATTGCGCATTGTTATTTAACATAACTGATCGATCGATTAGTCTCACAAACAAAGCTTGAAAAGTGATGATGCATTGCATCGTTACTTGTTTTTAGGGCGAGGATACTTCCACGTTGGCGTTTTTTCTGAAGTTTATCATTAAGGGAATGAGATAGAGAAAAAGCAATATATTTACCAGTGGTTGATATTTACAAACTTCATTCAATAAGTCTACTACATTCCAGCCATCCAGTCACTTCCATTATCATACAAATTGGGACTTGTTCACTGACCTCATTTGTTACTTAATCGGCAAAACTTTTGTTGGAGAAGCTGCAGAAAGCATTGTTCCATTTGTCCCGTTGACTTTCATATCATGACAGAGCTTTGCCTATGGCCACATTTGGCACAAGGCTATTCGGTCTATGCTTCAATTCAAAAGAGTATGCAGCAGCATTTCCTTTGCATACTGTTTACTGGTTTTAAAGGTCATGCACACAAAAAAACAAAAAAAAATGAATACATAAAATATCTCGTAAGAAACCAACGGGTTCACCTTTACTCGCGCTTGGTAGTACGATTTACTTAACTCCTACAATTACTAAGGTCTTGCCGCAGTTGTTACAACACATCTTCCAACTGGCTACCACGAAAAACCACATGCTGCCATAACAACTCTGATGTTCAGCTTCTAAATGCTACCTTCCGACAGCACTGTTGCCATGTGCTAAGATTATTCTTTATCACACAACTTATATTTTCATTACGTCTATACTGCAGCCACGCCTTATCTTTTCGTTTGTGGGGAATTGCGACGCAATTTGTGGCGGTGAAGTGCCTTTTAGCATAAAACCACTTCAAAACACAAACTCAAGAAAGGCTAAACAGTAAAAGATTTTATTCTCTTATGAGAAATTGGAGCCTAACTCCTCCACACTTGTTTGCCTATATGTTTCGAGTCGGAGCCCATCTCCTCCGCATCACTTTCAGTGTTTCAAGTCGGAGCCCATTTCCTCCGCAAATAGGGTTCCTTGCTGCACTGGCGCCCAGTAGGTCGCATGAGGCCCAATTCCCTTTATGCGACCCATGGGGATTTTTGCGTTGTTTGAACCCCTGCCATGGAGGCCCAATTCCCTCCGGAAGCAGGCTGGAGGCCCATCTCCCTCCTGGTTCTGTGGTTACTGGAGCCCAGCTTCCCCGGTGCCACACCTCGAGGTCAAAGTTCCTCGAGTTTCTTATTAGGTCGGTAGATAGGTACTTCATGCCGCGATGCGTTTCCATGCCCCACAGCGAACGCGCCAAAACTTATAATGTAATTAGAACTGAGACTTATAATGTATTAGCAACCAAAACTTATAATGTATTAGCTGACCATGTTGAATGATAGTGTCACTATCGAAGAAAACTGTTTCTTTGAGACCAACCTGTCTCCGTTTACCCTGAAAGGTGGATAATCAATGTTTAGTAAAAGTATAACTTTTACTGCTATTAATTATTTCACTGGAAGGATTTGAATCCAATCCGCAAACTTCTATTTTGAATGGAAATTAGAATCCCTGCTGTTGTAGGAAATTAATCAAAGGCGGCATCTTCATTCAAGTGAGGAATCCTTATCACAGGCTATCTGTGCAATAAACCGATGGAACAATTACACCCCTAGCAATGACCTACTCCCTATTCTGCCATATAACTATAGCAATTACAATTCTTTAAGAGCTGCAATATCTGGAAACTCATTGCGTAAGCAATTTTAGGCGGGCAATCAAACCTCCCTGGCGATGGTGCGACTGCTTTCCACCAATCAGATGCTGGCAAATAATTACAAACTTCCACGTGACTCTTGCACATATGGACGTTGATGTGACTGGTCTGTTCCTCTTTGATCAAATATCAGAACAGCTCAGGACAACAAAATTTTGTTGTCCCACCCTCCTCCCTTAGCACTTGCAAAAGGAAATATTGGGTTTACAGTCGAGTCAATCTTGGCATGTCATTCATCATTGCTATTTAATGGTAGTTTATACGTAGTATTATTTCTACTTGATGTATTATCCACCTTTCATCATTGTAAATTTTCCTGTAGCATTGTAAGTAGATTGCGTGTGTGCGTTGCTTGATCAATTGATCCAGAAACGCCCAACTCGCGTAGCAGTGAAATGCCTTTTAGCATAAAACCACTTCAAAACACACGAACTCAAGAAAGGCTAAACAGTAAAAAATTTTATTCTCTTATGAGAAATTGGAGCCTAACTCCTCCACACTTGTTTGCCTATATGTTTCGAGTCGGAGCCCATCTCCTCCGCATCACTTTCAGTGTTTCAAGTCGGAGCCCATTTCCTCCGCAAATAGGGTTCCTTGCTGCACTGGCGCCCAGTAGGTCGCATGAGGCCCAATTCCCTTTATGCGACCAATGGGGATTTTTGCGTTGTTTGAACCCCTGCCATGGAGGCCCAATTCCCTCCGGAAGCAGGCTGGAGGCCCATCTCCCTCCTGGTTCTGTGGTTACTGGAGCCCAGCTTCCTCGGTGCCACACCTCGAGGTCAAAGTTCCTCGAGTTTCTTATTAGGTCGGTAGATAGGTACTTCACTGCCGCGATGCGTTTCTATGCCCCACAGCGAACGCGCCAAAACTTATAATGTAATTAGAACTGAGACTTATAATGTATTAGCAACCAAAACTTATAATGTATTAGCTGACCATGTTGAATGATAGTGTCACTATCGAAGAAAACTGTTTCTTTGAGACCAACCTGTCTCCGTTTACCCTGAAAGGGGGATAATTAATCGTAGATATTACACGCATTGTATTAGGTTTGTTAATTGAAGGTGATTGTTCAGAGGTCTCGTCCATATTGACAAAAAGAGAAGCTTCTAGTCTTGATCCATTTTTCTCAGATATAACTTCATAACTCAATGATAATCAACGAAACTACACTTGTATTTATACCAAAACAACAGTCCAAAGTCCAGCTAACTTAATTTCAGACGCTTTTGTCTAGGAAACTACAAATACTACTATTTTACTAAAGAACATGTCTCATGAGGGTTTCTTGTTTGTAAAAGTTTCAGTGTTCATAACAGAAGGGGTATCGTTTATAAATAATAATAATGATGATGAATGAATGATCATGATGCAATTTCAAATTTCTAAAATTTCATCCAGAAGTAGGTCTATATAAGCCCTTTGAAATAGCAAAGTTTCAAAATGGGTTAGGAATGGGTTCCTGGATAACTGATCTCTAAGTACAGAGGGTATGGCTTGTCGCGGCTGATATTCTCAGCATTATGCCTAATGATTACTCTGGTTTGATACTGTAGCCAAGATCTCAATTGATACAAGTAAAACAACTTAAGATTGACATTTTAAGGGCATTTGAAATATAGAATTAGAATTTAAGAGCTCTTCGTAAATTTTCCATCTTACTTTAGAACAGCACAAAACCACATTACTTTCCTGGATTGTCAGCATGGTTAGTTTCAGCATGCATGGTTAGCATGCATGGCTAGTTTCCGCCATCTTCTTTACTCTCCAATGCAACATGCAACCTCCCTGTCCTGGGGCCTGGAAATTAGTTGCCCTAACAAAGACACTGGTTCCCAGTTCCCACATTCCTCCCCAAAGCAATATTTCTGGATTGTCCATGGTTTGTCCAATTAAATGTCATAACCAACTTTTATCCTCCTTAGAGTGTAAAGAGTCATAAATGTCATAACCAGGGATAAATAGTACGGATGCGAAACGCCCATTGATCTGCATTGCGCGATCATGAATGCGCACCCTTTGTTCCCCTGTGGTATTGATAGCGCATTTCAAGATAAATGGATCGGCAAGATCGTAGCACAAGCATTTTTTCATTGATTTCATTAATTTCATTGATTTCAATTCCACTACATACAAATACTAATACAGAATACATTTAATAACATTACAATAATTATGAAATGAATTACAGAACAAAGATACACAGAATATACATAGATAAAATGAAAGATACGAGACTGGAGGATTTGCATGAAGGAGAATTTTAAGGAGGGACTCCCTCAATAGCTTAGCTAATCGAGGAGGGGGTACCCCCTTTTCAAAAGATTTTTAAAGAATTAAAATCTACTAAGAAACATGAAAGACTGGGAATGAATGGTGACTATCTATAATCAGTTTTGATAATTGCTTTTGAATAGGAAAGCTTTCAGTTTTTGGCGAAAAATATTGACAGATGGAGATCTTTTTATATCCACAGGAATGTCGTTCCTGCATTTTGCACCATATTAGCGTACTGACCTGAGACCATACTGATTAGTATTTTTTTGGGTTAGAAAAATATTGTCTTTGCCAGCTTGTCGTGTACCATATTGATGAGCAGATGCCACAGAATCAAAGATGTTATGAAAACAAATGGGAGAGAGTTTATGAACAGATTCATATACAAAAAGTAGCATTTTTAACTTGAAGAGATCATGTAGCTTTAAGATTTTTAGATTAGAAAAGATGGAAGTAGTGGGTGAAGTAAAGTGTTCAAATGAAATTGCCCTTCTGTAACAGAAACACAGAATTAATACAAGTTTCAAATGTAAGACCCCAGACTAAAATACCATATTGTAGAAATGGTGAAAATAAAGAATTATAAAGACAAATCAGAACATTGATGGGTAGAAGTGTCGTATTCTGCAAAACATACCACAAGTTCCAGCCAATTTTTTAGAAAGTTCAGTTAAATGATATTTCCACGAAAGATTTTCATCAAGAAGAACTCCAAGAAATTTGACATAGCAAGTCTGTTTGATGGGAAAATTTCCAATTTTGATACTGACCTTATCAGGCAAAAATTGACGAGGAGATTTAAAAATCATGAAATTGCTTTTGTCAATATTGAGTGACAACTTATTAACATCAAGCCACATTTTCACTTTCTTCAATTCTTTATTAACCACATTTTGAAGCTGATCAAGACTTTCAGCTTCATAATAAATGTCAGTATCATCTGCAAATAAGTAGAAGGCTAATTTTGAGGATGAGAGAGGTAAATCATTGATGCAAATTAAGAAAAGGAGAGGACCAAGGATAGAACCCTGTGGGACCCCACAGGAACTGAGATAACTCGAGTTTGCTCCATTAACTGAGACATATTGCTTCCTATCAGAAAGATAGGATTCAAACCAATTTAGTGCTGTTCCCCTAATTCCATAATGTTCTAGCTTCAATAAAAGGATGGTATGATTCACTGTATCATATGCCTTTTGTAAATCAATAAAAATACCACAACCAAATTTTCGATTGTCTAATGAATGTTTGATGGCTTCAGTTAGACTAATCAGAGCATGATTAATAGAATGACTAGCACGAAAGCCAAATTGTAGATTATATAAAGTTTCATGTTTTTCAAGAAATTTGTACAGACGTTCATACATGACCTTTTCTGTGATTTTGCTGAAGACCGAGAGAAGAGAAATAGCTCTATAATTGGATGCTATAAGTGGACAACCTTTTTTGAACATTGGAATTACTTTGGCCAACTTCATCTTGTCTGGGAATACCCCAGATTGAAATGATTCATTTATAATTTGAGACAATGGAGAGGATATCAATGGAGAAAGGATTTTTAAAATTTTCAAGATCGTAGCACAAGCATTGGTAGTAAATGCTCGCGGATCCGTATCTAAAGGTAAGAGGTTGTTCAATTTTTTTGCTGATTAAGTTCTTTGGGGCCTTTTACTCATTATTGCCTACTTTTTGATATGTTTTGATGCTCATATCATTCTTTGTAGAGCTATTTGTCTGGATCGCATTTAGGCCGAGGGATACATCGCAGCTTTTCTGATCATGCTTTGCTAGAAAAAGTCTACTTCTCCGTGTGATCCCGTGTTTCAGTGTTTGGTAAATTCCTTGAGTATACCCTAATAAACGATTTTATTGCAAAATCTCGTTGAGCTACGTTGAGCTGTGCGTGTGCGATCACCTTTTGTAGGGCATACCAGTTAGCAAAGCTCTACAACCTGAAACCTTCAATGAAGGGCCTAAGCCCTTATTAATTGTTTTCAAGTTATGAAAGTTGAAAGTGCAAGTTCAAAAACTTGATTGACATGTAATTGCTAAGATATGTAGAAGGTGAAGAAGAAGTTCTTGAGACAGAGAAAGAGATGAAAGATGAATCTACATCTAGAAAAAAGTTGAATTTTGTCATATATGAATCTTGTTTTGGATCTGCTACTATGTGTGTTGTGAGGGCTGTCATTGCCCTGTGTACTGTCAGTACTGAGCATAAATTTATAAACTCTTCATTACTGACTGGAAGTCATTTCAACACAAAAGCTGCTATGGCCATTATCATAGCCTGTGTCTTTGAAAGCTGCTCTCCGTGATGGATTTATCAAATTCTTTTCTAGGAGGCAGTAAGCCCATATGGATTCAGAGACTTGACATAAGCATTTCAGCTCCAATGATTTTGGTAGAGAAGTTGGCATGCTTTACATCATTCCAAAATGAATTAACCAAGACTTTTTGAAGGCATTGTTTTCAGTTCTGTTGCAGAAGTGTGCGGTAGCAACGAAATATGACTGCTCATGGTTATGATGTAATTTGAATGGTATTTTATTCCAAGGCATTTTACCTTGTTTCAAATATTCTGACAAGTTATGGTATTAGTGCTTGTGACATAGACTCTGTTGCTGTTGAATCATTGCCAAAAGGAATGGCAAAAGATTCTGTGAAGCAAGACACTAAATAGTCATCATTTGTTTGAAATTCTGTTGAGATTGAAAATTTGAGACTGGGTACACCTTTCCAGTATTGTGTTAGTATATACAGTAGATATATGAGTTATACATGCAACTTGGAGAGTGACATAAAGCAAGAAACATGGCTCATACTACTAGGTGTGTCAATAAAAACGCCCGGCATTTGAAAAAATCCTGTTCCCTGAATATCAAAGCAATGATATTGAAAACCGTTATTGTTTTATTCCCAATATGTCAAATTGGTTTCAGTAATTTACCTGGCTTTAATCAGTCATTCCTTCCCATTGAAATAGGAGATTTTCTGCAGAATGCCCCTATCAAAAACCTGCAAAAACAAATGAAAACACCAAGCAAGATTTCCCTTTGTTCTCTTCCCTAGCAATAATGACTCTTGGATGTGTTCATGTTTTTATTCACTTGAGAGAATGGAATCCCCCTGAATAACTTATATACCCCAGGGGGAATACTTTCAGCCTGCCAAGAGAGCGCGTGGCCAAGTGGTTAAGGCGTCTGACTCGTAAACCAAAGGTCAGAACGGCTGTAGGTTCAAATCGCACGCTCGACAGTTTGGTCACTGTCCGTAACTCTAGCCCGGGTCGACCAGAGCCATGTGAGGGAAATCTAGTAGCTGCGGCGGGTAGCTGCGGCGAACTGATGGTAAAACATCCGTGGCCCCTGCTGGAAATAAGTCGCTCAGACTTTCGTGGGCTAGCCACGTTAAATATAAATACCTACCTACCTAGGAAAGCATGTGCTAAAGCGTGCTAAAAGTCATCGCTGTGCTGTTTGTTAACACATTGGGGAAATTTGTTTGCAAGTTGAACACGTTTTTTAAGGTTTCTCAAAGGGAATTCTTTAGAAAATCGGTTACAGAATCTGAACGAAGTGACCGATTTTAAATTTGAGAGCAGGAATACCTCAATGCGACAAAAAACAACAGCAAATATGTGCAACATTTAGAAATATATATTAGATACCAATATTTTGTCCTCCCATGCAGGACTTCGTAAGAGTTGTTAGGGCATAACAGCCCTGAAGAAGGACAAAACAGCTCTGAAGAAGTCCTGCATGGCAGGACGAAATATTGGTACCGAAGACATGTTTCTTGATTTTGCGTATATTCGTTATTGTTCTTCGTCATTTTTTTTTCGAGAAATCAATTCAACATGGCGGCTGCACTGTCCATTGCTCTTGCATTAATCGCCTTGTGTCACGCGAAGAAACCATCTGTCATTGGCTCAGACTCAGTGTGTTATTGTCGAAACAATCTGGCAGAGGATGACATAAATTCTGCAAGTACCATTCCATCGTTATGGGTTTTCCAGCAGGAAAAAGGAATTTTCTTAGGCCAACGTTCGCACTCAGCGGTCACCATTCTCCTGCTTTTAGCTGGGGATATAGAGCAGTGCCCAGGCCCATGTCCCAGATGCAATATATGCAAGAAAGTTATTCGAAAAAATCAATCTCACGGAAGTTGTTTTGCTTGTTCTGGAAAGAGTCATATTCGCTGCCTTGTTGACAAGCTGGAGGATGGCACTGAAAGATTGTACTGCCGGACATGTTTTCAAAATACGCCGCAACGCGATGAGGATCCTCAAGACACGCATCAGTTATATGAAGATCTGAACACCTTTTTAAATGCAAAGGGTATAAAAATTTTTCACCAAAATATAAATGGCCTTCTGCGTAAGATGGATGGCGTTGGTATATTGCTAAAAGCGGTTCATCATAAAATTGGTATTTTTGGTTTGAGTGAGACGCATTTACACAAAGACATAAATAGTTCCGAGGTAAACATAGATGGCTATAAATTTGAAAGAAGCGACCGTAAGAATGGAACAGGTGGTGGGGTAGGGTGCTATGTGAGAGATGATATTAGTTATCATAGACGAAGGGACCTAGAAATGGAAGGTGTGGAAAGTTTGTGGATTGAAATTTTCCAAAAAAACTCATGCTCCATCCTTGTTTGTTTTCTTTACCGGCCACCGGACACCTCAAAGTACCTGGACGAGAGCTTTGAAGAGAAATTTGATGGTATGATTTCTACTAGTGTAAATGAAAATAAAGAAACTATAGTTCTCGGGGATATCAATTGTGATTACTTGAAAAGAAGT
Organism: Aurelia sp. 4 Dawson et al 2005; assembly: GCA_964019985.1. Classification (NCBI taxonomy): domain Eukaryota; kingdom Metazoa; phylum Cnidaria; class Scyphozoa; order Semaeostomeae; family Ulmaridae; genus Aurelia; species Aurelia sp. 4 Dawson et al 2005. Next base: position 9,556,862 of record OZ026504.1, on the reverse strand, counting down.
AGCCATCCAGGAATAAAAAGTGTGTTTACAAGACATGGGTTAAAACAAATAGTTAAAAAGCCAACAAGAATAACAAGAGAAACATCTACTCTTATTGATGTCATAGCAACGTCTCATGAACATAACATTAATAAGTACATCACGTGCCCTAACTCCCTCAGCGACCATGACCTCACCGGAGCTTCAATTAAAAAGAACTGCCAAAAATACAAACCAAGGAAAATCTTCATGCGAAATTTTGCAAAGTATAATGAGAAAGCATACATGAGAGACCTTGGGGATTTACCTTGGGAATGCGTAAAAAACGAGAAAGATATGAATAAAGCTTGGGATAAATTCAAAGAAATGTTGCTATCTGTAATAAACAAGCATGCCCCTCTTCTTGAGAAAACTGCTCGGGGTCGGGAATGTCCATGGCTCACCCCAGAGATTAAAGAGGCAATGATTGAAAGGGACTATCATCTAAGAAAGGCTCGTAAAACTGGAAGAGAGCTGGACTGGTCTACTTACAGGCGACTAAGAAATGATGTAACCAGAAAAATTCGTTATAGCAATTCGGCGTATACAAGATCTATATTTAGAGAAAATATCTCACGCCCAAAGCAATTTTGGAATCAAATCAAAAGGTGCTACCCCGTTAAGCAGCAAAAGGAAGTTCCAGCCCAACTACTTAGCATCAATGATAGTTTAACACCCGATAAGAAAATCATAGCCAATGGTTTCTGCAAGTTTTTTGCACAAATTGGAAAAAGAATACAAGCTGCTCTCCCCTCAATTTCAAATCCAGTTTGGAAAAACCACGTAAATTCAAGCTTAAAAGAAAAAGTGAATCCAAAAAACTGTCAATTTAAGTTTAAGGAAACATCTGCAAGAGATATGTATGAAAGTCTGAAGTCACTAAAGAGAAAAAAGAGCTCTGGTTATGACGAGATTCCCACCTCTCTCATCATTGATGGTGCTGGCGTACTATGTGAACCTTTGTCGCTCCTGATAAACTGTTCTCTACGTAACTCCATCTTCCCAACTGCTGAAAAGTGTGCAAAAATTTCGCCTGTTTATAAATCGGAAGAGAGATCTGCAATGGACAATTATCGACCAATCTCAGTTCTCCCCGTTCTTTCTAAAGTTATGGAGCGCGTTGTATACAGACAGGTCTATGGGTATCTTTGCAAAAACCATCTCTTGTCAGATAATCAGTTTGGATTTAGGCGTGGTTCATCGACTGAACACGCTGTTACTTATTTTACTGATCAAATAAGGATGTGGATGGATAAAGGACTTCTGACTGGAGCCGTGTTCGTTGACTTGAGGAAAGCGTTTGATACGGTGGATCACGCCCGATTACTCTCAAAGCTACCGGCATACGGAATAACCGGAAGAGAACTACATTGGTTTGAAAGTTACCTCTTTAACCGAAAACACTTTGTCGTATTTGACGGTGTAAAGTCTGAAGAGGAATCTGTTACGTGTGGCGTGCCGCAGGGGTCAATTTTAGGCCCACTGCTATTTAGCATAATGATCAATGACATTGATTCGCAGTTGAAAAAGAGCAATATAATCCTCTATGCAGATGACACTGTAATTTTCACATCGGACAAGAACAGTAAAGAGGTTGCCGAGAAGCTGAATGATGATCTACAAAATCTTGGAAATTTCTTTGTCGAAAATAACCTAGTGGTAAACCTTAAAAAATCGAAAACAGAATTTGTGCTCTTCGGAAGCCATCAGAAGTTAGCAAAAACCGATGCAATCGAGATCAATATGATCGGTCAAAAGATTGTCGAATCAGACAGATACGAATACCTTGGGATAACACTTGATAAAAACCTAAATCTGTTGGGCCAATTTGAAAAAATGTACAAAAAAGTATCTTCAAGAATCAAGTTGCTTGCAAGAGTCCGTATGAATATCAGCCCTGCAACTGCTGAAACCATATATAAAGTAATGATTTTGCCTATATTCTTATACTGCAGCAACGTAAGCATTGGAATTTCAGACTCACACAAATCTAAGCTCGAAAATCTTCAAAATCGAGCAACGAGGATCATCAACGGACATAATGGCAAAATTAGCCTTCCATCCATCAATCATGTAAGAAATAAACGATGTGCTATTGAAGTTTTCAAATGTTTAAATGGCCTTGCGCCAAGGATGTTAGAGGAACATTTTAAGAGACTGGACCATCAAAAGGACACCCGAGGCAACAAATCAAATCTCGTGGTGCCTCGCATAAGAACAGAAACCGCCCGGAAAGCATTTAGTTATCAAGGTGTAAAAATATACAACAGATTGCCGCCTGAACTGAAAAATGAGAGCTCGTTTGTGAGATTCAAGAAGGGATGTAATGATTTTGATTTTAACTTTTAAGAAACCTTTAAATTGTAAATAATAGTTTTTACTACTTTTCGTTGGACACAGGTCCTTGATTTATAGCAGCTGTTCTCAGCTGACCAAGCAAACCTGTATAAATATTGATATATTATCATATTATTATTATTATGTCTCATTGCGGTGTTCCTGCTCTCAAATTTATTCATCTATTATCACTGCAAGCATCGTTGAATCTGACGAGCGATATTGGTATCCTGTCATTTTCTTTTTCGATTCATTTTGACTGATTTTAGCCAGGAAAAATTCTAAAAATAATTGAACAAATGTTAGCTATTCAATCTGATATTGCAAAATATCAGTCATACATACTGAGGCAGCAGTAGCCTTTCAAACAACGGGCGTTTTCTTACTGTCCCGGTATGTGTTAAAATGTCCATTAATGATAAGATACAATCAGCCAGATAAATAACATGTCGTTTGTGTTGTGAGCTGCAACACACAATTCAATCAAATTTTATTCATAGAAATACATCATAGTACACAGCTATCAGTAAGAAGTTTATTCCATACGATTCTATGTTAGCCTATAGTATTCTATCTTTAACAGTTAAAGTAATGTCTTTTCAATAACTACCCTGACCACTCCTCAGGCAGACTGGGGGCAAAATAATTTGTTGCACAAATTTTTGGAAAATGGATAGGGTATGGCACTGAGAACATGCCATATCCCCAGTAACGTCAGATGTCCTTGGGCTGGAGAAAACTTTACAGTGAAACGTCCAGGAATAATTTATGTGCAAATACCCAGGAATGTCCTGGGGGATGGTCAGGGTAGAAATTGAAAAAGACATCAAATGCATGACTCTGACATGTTCATTTCAGCTTGACTCCAACATAAGTCTTTTAATCCAGGAATCTATCACTGTTCGTTCCCTGCAGTATTGAAGCTAAAATATTTATAAAAGTGTGTGACTAAGTTATGATTGGGACATTTTACTTCAAAAGGCTCAGTATATAGTAAGCACTGCATGAGTTTAATGAATTTTTATGCACTGCAACAAGTTACACTATATGAGAATCTTTTAAAACTGCAGATTTGCATTGGTGAGATACTGTATCATTGTTTGTCCTAAGATTGTATCAGAATATAAAGGCCAAACTGATTGTCTCTTTGACTGCATTTCTTTTACTATGTATCATAAAAAGAAGGTCAGCACCAATGATTCTTTCTGGTACATGATTTAAAATCAAATTAGTTTGCTAGATCAAATCATTCATTTCAACAAGGTTCTTATCTGATAAAGTATAAAGGTATATTAGGTGGACGCAATAGATAGAATTCTCAACCACTAAATGCCTTACACCTCCTACTACTTACCGCAGATGACCTGAAAACCAATGTGCACATGGCCAATGTCGTTTTGCCATTTCATGGCCCATGAAAATGGTGAAAATAAAGGGGTAACACTCTCAAAGTACGCAGGTTACAACAAAATTCAATTTTTCAACTTGAAAATACATCAGACCCTAACGAGGTACTGTAAAACATGAAAAATGCTAACATATGAAAAATAGTAACTGTGACTATGACTAAGGAAATGATGACTGGTTGAGCCAGAACAGAAAATGGTTCCCACTTTTGACAGTTCATTGCACTAAAGGGTAGGTACTTGTCGCGACTTGATTTGAATGGTTACAGTTCCAATTTTTCTCACGTTCTGATGAGCTCTATGGAAATGTGGCTAAGATCAACTGGGTACCTAAGTTACCTTGATCAAGTCATGAAGAAACTTAATAAAGAAAATACAATTTTCCAAGGGTGGGTGTACGGTGTGACGACCAGTGAGATTAGATTTGTTGTTTACACTTGCCACGCACTAGAAACTAGCATCAACACTACTACTACTATCCTCTAGTTCTTCTTCACTACAATCTGAATCTTCATCGGCTAAATTCTCACCTAGCATCTTCAGTCCTTCACGCGGGTCCGTCAAAGATCCACGACAAATCCATTTCTTGTCTTGATATGACGAACTCCATTTCTCTTCGCAGCTTCGGTTCGTTGCCAACGGGCTTGCTACAGTTCACATCGGTTACTAATGGCTTCATTGAAACGAGGCTGCATTTATGGTCGCTCGCGCAAAACCATTGCGTTTCGCATCCCTACTATTCATCCCTGGTCATAACCAACTTTAATCCTCCTTGGAGTTTAAAGAGTCATAAATGTCATAACCAACTTTTATCCTCCTTGGAGTGTAAAGCGTCTGAAACTCGAATCATTGTCCACTATCCAATATAAACTGTAAATGTTTTAACTGAATAAGGTCCTTCTGCAAGTTCCACAAGGTCATTCTGCACGCTTCTTCTTTTACACAAAGTTCTCGTCCCTGTACCTTGCTGGCTTCCTTCGAATTCTCTGTGGTCGTTCAAACCTTGTTTCATTTTCTGCTTGTCCTAAAGTTCTGTCTGCATCCGTCTCTGCTGTATCACTCTGTACCTCTGCTCCTTCTTGATTCCATTTCTTAATTCCATTCTCTATCCATTCTCTCTTCTCCTTCAAATCCATCATCTGCCATTGTTTCATCTTCTCGAAAGAGTGGCTCAAAGACATACTCCTCTCCCCCCCTCCCTTGGAGCCTTGGAGGTGTGGCCCCAGTGATATATTGATATTTTTGTTAACTAGCCTTGTCATATCTCTAGGCTATTATTTTGGCTACTATTTCTTTGTATAACCTCATATGGCTCAGGATTATACGCTGGAGTGAGTTTGTTTTTCTTTATCTGCTTTACTAACACCCAGTCCCCCATGTTAGTATCATTCTCTTTAACGTAGCTTTTACGATCTGCATACCTCTTCATTCTCTGTTTTGACTTGTTGTATCCTTTCTTATTCCTTTTATGAACACGCTTTGGTATTTTTTCTTTGTAGGAAGCCTTGTTTTGTACTTTCTGCCATTGAATATTATTGTAGACGGGTCAAATCCCGTACTTTTGTGTGGTGCTGCTCGGTATGCTCTGAGAAATCGCTGAAGTTGTTGCCTTCAGTTTGATTGTTCTATCTTACAGGTCTGCATGAGCTTTTTTAAGGATCTCATAAATGTTTCTGCCATACCATTGGCCCATGAAGCATAGGGTATTTTTTGTCATGAGAATAACCCATATATACTGCAAACTTATCTAGGTCGTCCGAGTTATACGGTGGCCCGTTGTTACTACCTAATGTGTCTGGAATTCCAAAATTTGACATGATACGGTCTAGTGCAGATATTACACTTGGGGCTTTGGTTGAATGTAGAATTTCAACTGCTGGAAACCTTGAATATATGTCTTGGAAAACAAGCAGGTATTCTCCAATTGGAAACGGCCCATGCAAATCAGACACTAGACTGCTCCATGGCTCTTCCGGCAGCATGCTTGGTTTAATTGGCTCTAGTTGAGGACCACTGTTCACTGCCTGACAGGGAAGACAGTCTTGGATCTCTAACTTTACATGTTGATCAATTTTTGGAAACCACATTGCTTCTTTTATCAACTGTTTAGTTTTAACAGCACCTAAATGGCTTCATGTGCAACTTTGACAACTTTACTGCGAATTTCTGGGGGAACAACAATTCTTTCTCCTCACGAAATCAGTCCCTCTTCAATTGAAAGTTCATTTAAAAGCTTCTTATATGAATGCAACTGTTTTGTGTGCGCTACTGGAATATAGCCAATATCTATGGCTTTTCTCAGATTGTTCGTTTCTTCTGATGCAGGCATGCTTTGCTGCATTGTTTCTACTGTGATTGCATTTGGCAGTGCCCACTTAATCAAAAGGTTGGCATCTAGATCTAATTAATGCTGTTCCTCCAAGACTTCTCTCTCAGCCTTGACAGGATATCGTGATAGGTAGTCACTTGGATTAGTTGAACCCTTCTCATACAAAAGATTAAAATCATAGCCTTATGTCATTACTTGATGATGCTTGATTCTGGGGGGGGGGCACCTCTTGTTTGTATTTGTTGTAAAGTGGCAGTAGTCGAAGATGATCAGTTATCACCTCAAAGTGCTGCAAACCATAGAGATAAATATGATTTTTTGCTATGCCGAAATGCACTGCCAGAATTTCCACCTCTATCTGTGAATATCTTGTTTCCGCATCCTTGAGTGGTCTGCTGTTATATCGGACTGGCTGATAACTATCTGTCTTGCCATCATACTGTGCCAGTATGCTACCTATACCATCCTTTTTTGATCCATCTACATATACTCTAGTTTCCTCGTCAGGATCAAAGTACCTGAGTGTTTGTTCTCTGCAAATACTCTCCTTTAGCTTCTTAAATGCATCTTTTCCGTCTGTTGTCCATTCAAAGTGTACACCCTTCTTTGTCATCTCTCTCAGTGGTGATGTGATCACAGGGGGCGGATCCAGAAATTTTCTAAACGGGTGCATCTGACGGGAAGGGGTTCGGGGGAATTTTTTTGGGGGCACACCCCTTTTTCTTTCTGCGAGCCCCTAATCTTTAATAAAGTCATTGCGACGCTCTTTGCTGTAGAAATTAAAAATCACTTGCATTCTAAAAAGAAAATCTTTATTCTTACACAGTTTAGGCCAAGAATTGCTTCAAGAAATTTCTTCACTGAAATATATATTTTATCTCAGATTTGGCAGGCTTTGTGTTACAGTTTTAGATCTATGGAATCAATTTTAATGAACAGTTGCCAGGCTTTTTTAGTCCTCAATGAAAGTCATTGACTTCAATTCAAGTAACACATCACATGAAGACTCTGCTTGAGTTTTCCTTTTTGAAGCAGAATGAGCCTCACCAGCTGGTTGGCAGTGATGGACTGGGTGGTGATCAAACTTACAAATAATTTAGCAAGGAGAAGCTGTTGTGCAACAAGGAGAAGCTGTTGTGCAAGGAAGTTTTCTGATCTGCATGGAATTATGAAAGAAATTGCAGAACAAACACTTCTCTTGGAAAGTTGCTTTAATCACCAACAAACTCTGTACAAGAAGGAAATTTGTCATAAAAATGGACCCAAAAATTATTTTTATTGGGCTAAATACATGGCTAAAATTATGCAGTCAACATGGTAGGTTTTATGACCATTGCATTGGGATATTTACATATTTTGACTTTGATCTTGTTGACTCTGATTTTCTTTATAAATCTTTTTTCGTTTTATCTTTGTTCCTAATTTTTCTGATCGTTGAGAACCCACCTATTCCAAAATTTCGAGAACCCACCCAGGCTAGGCCCTACGCCTAACTCTATTACATGTCTTTGTATTTCCTGGCTTGAATGTTCTCAAACTGACCTCGGCACTTTTGGCGGGCTTCGATTTTCAGTAAAGACAAATAAAAATCAAAACGGTTCACCACGCCAAACAAAAACGAACATGAATTAAAGTCAATTACACTCATTTCAATAATACGACGATTTGGTCTGAACCTTCCACCTTGGAATTAATGCTTCTGAGCTGAGAAAAGGTCTCGACTACGTGCGCCTCTATACTCAATCTGCTTTGCATTATCCTTCCTAACAGACTTTAATGACTATTGCAAGCATTTTTCCTTTTCCTTGACGATGTCTGAAACACCTCACTGCAACAGCAGGCTAGGCCTAGGTATCTGCCGCCATGTTACCTCTGATAACAGCATGAACAACAGGGCATCAATGTGGAAACTTACCATGAGATTTCGCAAGAGCGACCTTTGAGTTGCACCCTTTCGAAAGGTGCACCCAATGTGTTTCTTTTGTCTCCATGAGGCTGCAGTCAGCAAAAGGGACTGGGGACCGGTGCATTCTCGTTGCTAATTGTAGCAAGACAATTGAGCTGTCAATGAAACTTGATTGATACCGGTGCAAACCTTGAATGTGTTGAGCAATCGAAGCCAATGGCGAGTGTTTGTTTTGGTTGTTATGGATGTCCCCTCCACAACTACTCTTACTTCCAATTCTGCCGTGACTAAAATGTTTGGAGATTTCTGTAAACACCGTTCAGAGTATTTTTCGCCCAAAGAGTATTATCGAAAAGAAAATTTAGAAAATTAATCTTGCAGAGCAGACAGCTTGAAATTTTCTATGCGTTTAATAATGAAAACCTGTGATTATTTTAGTTTCAAATTAATGAAAGTTGATTGGGTGCATCTGCACCGGTTGCACCTCTCTGGATCCGCCCCTGTGTGATCATGGAATAGTTGGAAACAAAATTTGAGCTGAAATTGCATAAGCCCAAGAATTATCTCAATTCTGCCATTGAGGAAGGTTCTTTGGCTTCCATGACAGCTTTAATTTTTTCTGGGTCTGTTCTCATGCCTCTTTGTAAGAAGACACACCCACAAAACTTAATTTCTCTCTTGTTGAATTCACACTTTTTCTTTAATGTTAAACCACCATCCTCCAACCTTTGAAGTACACTAATCAAAGCCTGATTATGTTCTTTCTGGTCTCTTCCATACACTATAATATCATCATATATGTTTTCACAGTTGTTGATATCTGATAGTGTTTTCCTAACTTCTTCATGAAACAGTTCTGCTGCCGAATCGGTGCCGAAATTTAATCTCCTCATCCGGCGTAGGCTTTGCTGTGTATAGAAAACAGTTAGATGTCTACTCTCAGGGTGTAATTGATACAGCATGTATCCTTGTTTCATATCTAGCTTGGAGAAAACTGTAGCTCCATTCAACTTGTATCTAAGCTCCTCTAGCGTTGGTATTACATGTCTTGTTCTTTTGATAGCAGAATTAGCTGTTGTCGTGTCTATATTCATCCTCAATTTCCCATCTGATTTAGGTGTCAAGACCAGATTAGATGTCCATTCTGTTGGCCCTTGAACTTCTTCTATAATATCTTCTTTCTCTAATTCACTTAAAATTTAGTCTAGTGGCCCTCTTTTGGCAACTGGTATTTTCCTTTGTGGTTGAATTTTAGGAGTTACTGTTGGATCAATGTTAAGCTTTATTTGCCTGTACTTGTGACATCCTATTCCCTGAAAAACCTTGGGATACTTTCCTATCATTTCATTCACTTGTGCTTCAGACTGAATTGGCTCTTTCAGTCTTTGTAATTTCTGGTTTATTTCCCTCTCTGTCGTGAGATATTTAGACATTTCTATGTAAGACAAGTGTTGTATCTCTGGAACCTCTTTTTTGTCAGGGGCGTTTGTCAATTCCTCCACAGAAATCTGCAACATATTCATATCAAATCTAGAATATTTGCTGAGAACAGATTTTACATTAGTGCTTGCTGCTACATAGATATCTGCTGTTGTTGTATGTTTTCTGCTTTCAATCTTGGCCCTAAATTTCCCTCTTATCTGCAAAGGTGGGGAATTATATGGTTTCAATTTGGCCTTGGATTTCTGCAATGTTATTTTCTTTCGACCGTTATTCAATATCTGTTGATATACATCCTACCCTATCACATTAACTCCTGACCAAGAATCTATTTTCATCTGTACTTTGACCCTATCTATTTTAAGATTTACATTGGTAGAAGGATACTGTTTGGAGCTAAAATCTTGTTCTCCTCTTTGATGACTGGGGTTTCAATTGGATCAAGCTCAAACTCTACCGAATAAAAGTCATATTCTTCCAGCTCTGGTGTTCCCTGCAAGTAATCAACTGTGTTTTTTGTTTTACACATTCTGGCAAAGTGACCAGGCCTTTGACATTTGTAGCATGTGACATTCCTGCCCTGCAGTCATGTTGATCTGTGAAATGTTCTCTACAGCGCTGACAGTTCTTGCTTTGTCGGTTCCCTTGATACTTGTAACTTGGTCGGTCACGAAAACGAACAGCCTTGGATCCTGGTTGTGTATCTCCTTTGTATTGAAATTTACACTCCCTTCTAACTGCATCAACTGCTGCTGCTTCCACTTTGAATGCTTCCTCTGTTTGTTTCGTATACCCCACGTCTTTTTTGTCAATTCTATGGCCCTAGCTTTTTCTACCATCTTTTCATATGACATATCCTGTGCTATAATCTCAGCCTGTAGCTTCCTCGAATTAGTATGCATTGTTACTGCCAACTTAATGGCCTCCTTCAAATCAATTTTGTCAAACTCACAGTCAACCCCTGCTGTTTTCAATCTTTCAGGTTTCATGCAGAAAAATCTGTACCTCTCTGCTGTTTATTTCTTTTTTGCCTTAAAATAAGTACCCAGAGCAGCCTTTGCGGTATCATACGTTTTTGGAGTGTCTTTATACAATGTCCTCAAGATATCCCTAAGTTCAGCACCACCAACTGCCAACAGAGCAGATCTTTTCTTCTTTTCATCTGTTACATCCTCAAATTCAAGGCATCTTTCAAAATTTTCAATGTAGGCCACCCATTTTCTGTCTAAGAAAATACTGTTAATACTGTAAGATAATGCAATACTGTTATTACTACTGCATGGCTAGTTTCCGCCATCTTGTTTACTCCCCAATACAACATGCAACCTCCCTGTCCTGGGGCCTGGAAACTAGTGGCCCTAACAAAGACACTGGTTCCAAGTTCCCAAAAATCCTGCTCAGGGGGTAACTTTGAAAAGTTCAATCAACTTTTTCCTCAAGACAGAGGGCAGTGGCTACCTTTTTTGAGTTCATAAGTGAACTCAGGAGCTCAAGAGATTTCATATGACACCAAGATCATCCCCATCAGAAATGCCTGAGTAGCGTTTCACACTTTTACATGTCATTAACGAGTTGAGATAAAATAAAAAAACTTGGGGAAATAATTTGTCTTACTGATACCAATGACTCTGCAAAGCTTCAAAAAAATTTATGAAAATGATGTTTTTGGTCTGGTTACACTTGGCATGGAATGTCCCTATTATAAGCTTCATTGAATTATCAAAAAGGCCCAAATTGGACCCATATTTGGTTAAGCTCATCTGAAAGAAGATAATTCATAGATTCAGAATTATATATGGTTTATATGGGCCAAATTTGGGCCTTTGAGCTATTTAAACTTACCCCTAAAATGCATACTTCTTAAAAATCTACACTCCTATGCCTAAATTTGGCACAAAACAGAATAGTTCTGACCGAAATCCTATTCTAAATGGATGTAAACAATCATAACATTAAATTGAATACAAAAACTAAGTTTGAAAATGATTTTCCTTAGCTTTATGAATGAATATCCAAAAAATGAAAAATTACATCAAAGTGAAAAAATTTCAATATTTTAGCAAATTCAAGTTGCAACATCTCTTGATTGGAAAAAGATAAATGCGTTGTCTTTCCTATTCAGTGACTCAAAAATTTGTTTTTTTATGAAATTTTTTCTTCAATTTATTTAACGTTGGCTAACAATATACAAATAGCACAAGGTGCTAACTCAGACCAATTACAATTATAAAATAAAAAAGAAATTAACTGTACCCTAAATTTTCTACTAAATCAAATGTACCCTAAATTTTCCACATATCGCTTGCATAGTCTGCAATCACAACAAACCGTGTACGTTTTAATTTTTCTTTTAAACACTGAAAGAGATTCAGATTCCTTTATGTCGGCAGGTAGTGTTCTCCAGAGCTTCTGCCCGACGAACCGCACAGTTTCTGTTCCAAACCTCATTGTTTTAACTTTTGGTAAACATATGTTTCCGCCATCCCTCAGCTCATATGAAGGAACCTTTTCTATGAAAATCTCCTTCATAAAGCTAGGGGCGTTCCCTGATTTTGTTTCATATATTTCAGTTAGAAGTAACCGCAGATTTCTCTGATGGACAGATGCCGAATTTTGATTCACGAGTACAGTTTCAAAACTGAGTGATTATCTTTATATACAATACGTAAGGCCCTTTCTTGTATCTTATTGCTTTTTTTATTCATGTTCCTATCATGAAACATCCATACCGATGGGCAATAACTAAAATGTGACATGATGAACGCATTCATCAATGATGCAAGCTGTTCAGTTTCCATATAATTCGCAATTCTAGCCAGAGCATGTAATTTTTGGGCAGCCTTCTTACAGAGCGTTTCAACATGGGACTTGCATGTTAGTTTATTGTCTATGTTGATACCTAAGAGCATTTGCTCCTTTGTCTCTTTGATCGCAGACGTACCAATTTTCACACGCATATCGTCATGCATTCCGCCAAAAATGATTACATGGCATTTTTCTTCGTTAAGTTTCATATAGTTATTAGGAAACAAGTTTAAGATGGCTGCAACGCCATCCTCTAATCTTCGCACAACATCATCTATCTTATCACTCACAACGTAAATAGTGGTATCGTCAGCGTAATTGCAAATTTCAGCATCCTCCATCAGATAGAGCATGTCATATGTGTGTGTGTATATATATGTGTATATGTGTATGTAGGTATGTATGTATGTATATATATATATATATATATATATATGTATATATATATATATATATATATATATATATATATATATATATATATATATATATATATATATATATATATATATATATATATATATATATATATATACATACATATATATGTTGAATAAAAGTGGTCCTAGAACGGAACCTTGTGGAACACTGAGATTTGTTTCACGCCAATTGCTGAAGAGCCATTTACCTTTCCACGCTGTTTCCTCGCTGATAGATAACTATAGATAAATTCAAATGCAGATCTGCCTAAGGCATATGCATCGAGTTTGGCTATCAGCAGTTCATGATTCAAACAATAAAAGACTTTTGACAGATCCATTAAAATCGCACCCGCAAATTTTTTGTTGTCTAATCCCATTTTGACTTTTTCTAGAAAACGCAAAAGCGCATTTTGTGTAGAGAATCCTCTTCGAAAGCCGCATAGCAATATGGAGAGAAATGAGTCTGCGAATTGCATTAACTGGGAGTGCATCAGTCGCTCAAAAACCTTTGATACTGCAGGGAGCACAGTGATCGGCCTGAAATTATTCTTCAGAAAAGCGTCATCCTTTTTAAAGAGTGATGTTATCTCTCCGGATTTTAGTTCCAATGGAAAAGTGCTATGAGCAACACTTTGATTGAAGAGGTAACATAGATTTTGCGCAAATATATCTGAGTACTCTTTTAAAATTTTAGCCGGAATTGCGCCAACAGGAGAAGGTTTATTTGGATCTAACCGTGCCAGTTGCGAAGCAACCTGCTGAATTGATACCTCGCTGAAACTAAATCTTTCAGTATATTTGCATTGGACTGACTTCTTATAATGCTTGGATGCAAACTAAATTTTTTAATAGCAATATCTATAGGATCAACTAGTCCAGACACAGAGGAAATATTCTCTGTGATTTCCTTAATACCCAATGCATCAGTTATATTCGCAAAATAGTTATTAAACACCTCAGCAACTTCCTCATCATTTGATATTAAGTTGTTATTTTCAAGCAGTGTTAAACTTGTGGGAACCTGTACCTTGTCAGAAAATAGAGGTTTTACCGTCCGCCAAAATTTGCGATTATCATTAACGATGGTGGTGTCCAAATTTTTGTAATAACTCGTTTTCGCTTTCCGCAGGAGCTTAACACATTGATTTCTCTGCTTCTTATATAACTTTAAATTGGAATCATTTTTGTTTTCATTGTATTTCTTTCTCAAATGAGACCTGCGCATTATGGCTTTACGGAGAGTTTTGTTCATGAAAGGACCATCATTTGCTCTCACATGCTTCCTTGTCAGGGGTGCATGCTTATCCAGCAATTGGCTCACTATATCATTAAAAATTCCATAATTCTCAATAAGACCTTGATCAGAAGCAACTTCTGATAGTCTCACTGTATGTTCTATACGAAATGCCTGTACGTCAAATATTTTATAGTCTCTATATAAGATTAGTTTTGGGCCTTTCTTAACAAAGCCACTTCTAAACACTGTTACAATCATTTCGTGAAAGTCTGATAGTCCCGTTTCAATTGCTTTCGTATTCTTGAAACTTCTTGATATATTTGTTAAAATAAGAACTATACAAGTAGAGCTATCAGATTTATGACAGGTGGGACTTTTTACCAAATTACCATATGAGTCCAAGAAATTTCTGATAATCTGACCATCTTCCTCTGTGTTAAAGTCACCAACCAGTATGAAGTCTTCATTTGTGGTGCTGTAGTTATCTAATGCCTTACCAATTTCATTAAAAAAGTATTCTTCCTGTTGAGATGGTGGACGATAGATGCCTAGAAGTAAGCATTTCTTCTTATTGAGGTTTATCTCAATAATTCCACACTCGATGTTAGAAGGTAGCTTAAAGTCTGTTTTCAGTTTTGTTCTCATCTATGTCCTCATCCATCCTCACTGTGCCCTCTCCAATCAATGTGTTGTGGCGCAGTGGCATAATTGTCTGACTTTCGTCGTTACTTAAAGACAACACCCCGGAACAACCCAAGAACAACCTGAACAACCCAAGAACAAGCCAGGAACAGGCGGAACAGCCCAAGAACAAGCCAGGAACAATGTAAGAACAGGCAGAACAACCCAAGAACATGCCAGAGAAAGCCCTTATTCTGAATTTCTACAGGGATTGACTGATTTCTTGTGGGAGTTCTTTTGAATGTCCACATAGAGTGATATACCATTTCATTTCAGCATCTCTTCACCAAGTTTCCATTATTTTCATCATCAATTTCAGTGGAATACAATAAACTATATTTAGATTGCCAAGACCCCTAACCTAAATCTCCATCATTAATGTGGGGGTCGTAGGGGGTCACCTGAAACCGTAAAACCGCCAAAATATTTAAGAAAAACCATAAACCCGCCTCAAAATTCAGCTGAAACCATCGCCAGGCGAGGATGAGCCCATCGGGCTACCAGGGGAAAGCCTGATGGCCTTTCGAAGGGGACCCCAATAAAGAGAGCCGTAAATTATGTTATCCAATTTAATTCACTTAGGAATTACAAATAGTTACATTATTAAGAAAGCTAAGCTAAAGATATTTTGATCTTAGTTTCGTTGTAGCTGGTATTTGCCCCCTAACTTTCTTGAGATTCTTTTAAATACGAGAAAGATTCATGAGAAAATACTCGATTATAGATTTGGTCGTGTAGAAACTTAGTAAAAATTGTTCGAGATCTATGTTACCACTGGGAAATATCATATCGATACACTTTTGCAAAATCCCTTTGTTTTCAAGAAAAATCTATCAAAATCCGTGTAAATCCTTTTGTTCTGAAAATCTTTTTCGCTATTTCCAATGAGTGTGAAGTGCCCCATAGAGAGATGTGTTCCAAACGAAAGTAGAGCGTGCCCCTAAAATCGTAACTGTTGGTGATATGATGATCAACAAAAATAAGCTGCAAAACTGTGCAAATTTTCATTTCAGCAAT
Source organism: Aurelia sp. 4 Dawson et al 2005 (assembly GCA_964019985.1). NCBI lineage: Eukaryota > Metazoa > Cnidaria > Scyphozoa > Semaeostomeae > Ulmaridae > Aurelia > Aurelia sp. 4 Dawson et al 2005. The sequence continues at coordinate 9,541,264 of OZ026504.1, read as the reverse complement.
GGCAAATGTAGAGTTGAAAGAATAATTCTCAACCAAAGTATAAAACGGTGTGATTTTTCTGTTTCTTTCTGGGGGTTTTGTCCCCACATGCCCATTACCAACAGTCCAAGTTGAAAATGAAATAGACAAGGCTCCAAAGTGTGTTTACAAGTCGAGTATGAAGTTGTTGAAGACAAAGTAAGCTCAGAGCCATCATTGTTGCAACTTTCCAAGAACTTGTGCATGGCAAAGATCCCCATAATACCACCTCTTTTAGAAAATGGGTTGTTTATAACTGATTTCACTGAAAAGGCGCAAATTTTCAATGACTTTTTCATACTTCAGTGTACGATAGTTGACACCGGCAGTGAAATCCCGCAATATATTCCTGCAGCAACTACTCTGATAAATGACTTCGCTATTCCTGAACAAAAGATACTGAACATCATTAGATCATTTAATCATAATAAAGCTCATGGTTGGGATGAAATATCTGTGAGAATGATAAAATTAAGTGACGCTGCATTAGTTGTTCCACTAATGATAATATTCACAAACTGCTTGAGGTGTGGTCTCTTTCCCCAAATATGGAAATGTGCAAATGTGGTGCCTGTGCATAAAAAGAATGAGAAAAATCTGAAAGGTAACTACCGTCCCATTTCTCTTCTTCCTATTTTTGGGAAAATTCTTGAAAAGTTGATATATGATTCCTTATACACACACCTTGTCTCATGTGAGCTTCTTAATCCAAACCAGTCAGGTTTTCGTCCAGGTGACTCGACAATTACTCAACTAATATCGATAACGCACACTATCTTTAAAGCATTCGACTGTAATCCTCCGCTGGATGTTCGCTCTGTTTACCTTGACATTTCCAAAGCCTTCGACAGAGTATGGCATGACGGTCTCGTATATAAACTTAAACGATGTGATGTTTCAGGACAACTTCTTTCTCTTATTCAAAGTTTTCTTAGTGATCGAAAACAGCGAACTGTTCTGAACGGGAAAAGTTCTATTTAGGGAGATATCTCAGCTGGAGTACCGCAGGGGTCTATTTTAGGACCCTTGTTTTTTCTTGTATTAAATGATCTAACTGAAAACTTGAAGTGTAATGTGAAAATCTTCGCTGATGATACGTCGTTATTTACGGTCGTCAAAAACTCCAATACAGCTGCCGAAGATATGAACCATGACTTGGAATTGATAAGGCAATGGGCTCATGACTGGAGGATGTCGTTTAATCCTGATCTACAAAAGCAAGCTGTTGAAATAATATTTTCGAGGAAAAGAAATAAAATTGACCATCCAGGAATACTTTTTAACAAATCGATATTGCCTGGCGTGTGGACAGGCCTAATCATCGCTGCGTAACTTTCATTTCTTTCTTCGTTGTTATATCACGAACGACAACATGAGCGAATTAGATCCTGCAGTAATCAAGAATCTCAAGGTTGCTGACTTAAAGGCTGAACTTTCTAGGCGAAATTTACCAACAACAGGCAAGAAAGATGAACTAGCTTCGAGGCTGTTAAACTCGTTAGGCCTAAACAGGTCAATGGCTGATGACGATGGTGAAGTCGCAAATGCCAAAGACAACTCAACAACAGCAGCAGGAAACCAGGAAAACATTGAAAAAGAGCGACAAGGCGTTGAAGGTGCTATAGGAGTCAAACCAAGCAACACAGGAGGTGGCTATGATGACTCATTTATCGAGTTCCTCGATGGAGTTGCAGCGCCCACCAAAGAACAAACTCAGAAGCAAGTCTTTGGCCACGGCCTATCCAGTTTCGACACCCCTCGTTCGTATTTTGGAACGATACATGAACTGGTTCAGACTAACACCTTGATAAATAAGGATCTTGCAGCGGAGAGAGATAATAACCGAAAGCTTATGGAAGAAAACTTTTATTTGAAATTAAAGATTTTGGATCTTCAGAACGAAGGTAATTTCCACCAGGAAAGTCCAGTTCAAAGCACACCTTCAACAGAAACTGTCACTGTAAATAAGTCCCAAGAGCTTGGAAATTCTGAGAAAATTGCCAACCAACTGAAAAGTGTTCTGCTGGAGAAGCATAGAGAATACATGCTTTTGAAGTCTAATGATCCACCTAACCAAAATAACAACAAGAGTGAGAATGGTACCAAAGAGAGTACAAGTAACAATGAATTAAGAAGCAATGTGAAATCTGCTCAGAACAACAACAGAAAGAGTAAAAAGAAGCGAAAAAAGGAAAGGGAAACCAAGGTGCAGCAGCAAGAACAAATCAACAATCAAGCTCAGGCAGCCACTGCACCTCACAAACAACAACATCAGCAGCAACAAGACAATGGTACAGCAGAGACACCCAAAGTCCCTGCAAATAGTGACAGCAACAGCAACCAGGCTGGGAGAAAAATTCACACTTGGCCTAGTGATACTGTCCTGGTAACAGGTGACAGCATCAATAGTGGTTTACGAGAAAACAAATTTGATGGCCCTGGCAAGATAAAGGTGAGAAGTTTCCCAGGAGCAACTATTTTAGATATGAAAGATCACATCAAGCCCCTAATGCGCAAGAAACCAGCAAAAATCATTTTACATGTATCAACTAATGAGGCTGGAGATCTGAATGCTGATGAAATCCTTGCTGACTTGTTGGATCTAAAAAAAGATATTAAAACACAGCTACAAACTTGCCAAGTCATAATTTCCCTCCCAACTTTAAGATTGGATAACAAAAAGGCCAATAAGACACTTGTGGCATTAAAACAAAAGATCAGATCACTACATTTGGTCCATGTTGACAATGATAACATCAATGAGGGAGACCTATCAGGACCACAAAAACTACATTTGAATTTCAAAGGTACTGAAAAGCTAGCTAATAATTTTGTAGATAAGCTATGTTTTTAGCGGGTTTAAGGGGGTGGAAGTGGTTGACATACTTCCATCCCAAATTTCAAATAGGGAGGATGCCACTGCCACTGGTACGGGTTCAGGCCGGTGTCATCAGCACCTTGGCTACAAGAAGGGCAAGGCAATTGCATCCCTGAACATCAATGGTCTCCGTAGTCACCTTGATGAACTTAAATTTTTGATCAAAGATCTCGGGATTCATATTCTTGCCCTTAATGAGACTAAGTTAGATCCGGGATATCCAAAAGAGTTGACTGATATTTCTGGCTTCCAGCAAGAACGTCTTGATAGAACATGCCATGGGGGTGGTGTCTCTATTTACATTAGGGATTCTACTAAATACAAACTACGTTCTGATGTTCCCACTGATGACTTGGAAATTGTTTGTATTGAAGTAGAACCACCCAAAAGCAAGTCTTTTCTTGTTCTTGCATGGTACAGACCACCTAGTGATCCTGTTGGGACTTTCAATAAGCTGGAAAAGGTTCTTTCTTTTCTGGACAAAGAGGGTAAAGAAATAATCCTCTTAGGAGACACAAACTGTGATCTCACTCCAAAACAAGCTGAGCAGCCTATAGACAATGATTCAAAGCACATGATTGATCTCTATGAGTTGTTCAGTTTCAAGCAGCTTGTTGAGGAACCAACAAGGGTCACGTTAGCAACCTCTTCCATTATTGACCATGTTGCTACAACATGTGTCAAAAATATCTTAAAATCAGGTGTTCATGAAGCTTCTATGAGTGATCATTATATGGTTTACTGCATCCGCAAGTTTAATGGGGCAGTAGATAAAGGCAATAAGATGATCAAAACCCGGAAAATGAAGAACTTCTGTGAGGAAGCTTTCCTTGCTGATGTTTCTGGCATATGCTGGGAGCAAGTGGTTAGTGGAACCGATGATATCAATCTGCTTGTCAACCGTTGGTCTAATTTGTTCTCTATGATCATAGAGAAGCATGCTCCAATGGTTGAAATGCGGGTTTCTGAAAAATATTGTCCCTGGATTGACAAGGATCTTAGAGATATGATGCGCACAAGGGACAAATTGAAAAAATCAGCAGTCAAAAGTAAATCCCAAATCCTCATGGACTCTTATAGACAGATCCGTAATAAGGTCACTACCCTAAATATTCAGTTGAAGAAGCAGTATTATACCAATAGGATCTCTACATGTAAAGGCAACATGAAAGAATCTTGGAAAGTGATCAATGAACTGCACAATAAGAGATCCAAGTCCAGTAAGATTGACTGTCTGAAGGAGTCTGGCACTGAATCTGTTCATAAACAAGATATTTCCAATGTTATGAATAACTTCTTTTGCTCTATAGGCAAGAAACTTGCAGATAAAATTGATCCTGCGCCTAATCCCCTTTCATCAGGTGAATATGAAGTTAATAACAGTAAGGCTGTATTCAAATTTAAAACTATTGAACTGAAAGGGATCAGGGATGCATTTGCCAAAATTAAAACAGCAAAGAGCTTTGGAATAGACAATATCTCTAGCTACTTTATGAAGCTTGCTTTGCCTTTCATTGAAAATTCCCTGGCTGTATTGTTTAACACATCCATTGAGACCAGCCAGTTTCCAGACTCATGGAAGGTAGCTAGAATAGCTCCAATTTTCAAAGATGGTGACAAGACTGAAAAGTCCAACTATCGTCCAATATCTGTCCTACCTGTCATCTCAAGGCTCTTTGAAAAACTTGTCTTTGAACAGCTTTATGACCTTATGGAAGAAAATGGTCATTTTACCTCTGACTAATCTGGCTTCTTACGCCAACGCTCCACAGTAACACGTTTGCTTAAAATGTCTGATGATTGGTATAACGGGCTGGATCTTGGCAAGCTTGTGGGATTAGTGTTTATAGACCTGAAAAAGGCATTTGATACAGTTGATCACAATATTCTCTGTAAAAAGCTTGAACTTTACGGCGTCCAACACCGAGAACTCTCCTGGTTTCAGTCTTACCTATCCAACCGTAAGCAATTTTGTAGGGTTAACGGTGTTGATTCTAATATTGAGGAAATAGAGGTCGGTGTCCCACAAGGCTCCTGCTTGGGTCCCCTTCTCTTCCTCATCTATATCAATGATCTCCCACAAGCTGTTCAAGCTTCCACTGTGTCCATGTATGCTGATGATACCAGTTTGTGCCACCAGTCCAGTGATTTGACTCAGCTGGCAGTGGCTCTTAATAGTGATCTTAAACAACTGACTACTTGGCTACAAGGAAACAAACTTTCCTTGAATGTTGCAAAAACACATTCCATGTTCATTTCTACCAAGCAGAAACATAACACTCTTAAAAGTCAAAATGAGGTCCTGGAACTGAACATTCGTGAGAACAAGCTGGATGTAATTCAAAAAACAAAGTACCTTGGTGTACAAATTGACAGTTCCCTAGACTGGAGGGAACAAATCAATGTAGTTTGTACCAAGGTATCTAGGGCTGTCGGCTTCCTGAAACACGCAAAATCTTTTTTACCAAAAGAAAGTTTGGTGACTCTTTACACTGGCATTGTTGAGCCCCACCTTCGATACTGCTGTTCTGTTTGGGGTTGTGCCGGTTCTACGGAAATCAACCGGTTGCAAAAGCTTCAAAATCGTGCTGCCCGAATCATAACCAACAGCAGTTGATACCCCTAGCAGACCTCTTATCGAAGGGCTGGGTTGGAAGACCATTGAAGAACTCATTAGTTATGAGTCTAAGATTATGGTCTTCAAGTCTCTTAATGAGCTGGCTCCGCAATACCTGTGTAACCTTTTCACCAAAAACTCGCAATGCTCCTCCCGTAACCTCCGTAATACCGAGACCGACTTGAGGTTACCAAAGAAAAAATCAGCCATTGGGCAGAAATGTTTTTCTTTCCGTGGAGCTAAACTTTGGAATAGCCTTCCAGCTGAGTCAAAGAAGGCATCCTCCCTTATTAGTTTTAAAAATTCTATTAAGGGTTGAACTTTTCTTTTATTGTAAATATTGTATCATTAAATTGTAAATAGGTTTTTAGCTTTATGGTTTTTATTATGTAGGTTTAATTTTCTGTATATTGTAATTAGAACTTTTTATAGGAGAGCCCCTTGAAAATCAATTGTAATTGAAGGGCAACCCTCCCTAAATGAATAAAAATGAAAATGAAAATGAAATGAAAATGAAAACAACACACTTGTGAAGAAAGTAGAGGAGCACAAGCACTTAGGACTTGTTCTTGATTCTAAGTTGTCATTTTCTGCTCATATCAAAACAGCAATCACAAAATCACGCAAGGGTATCGGTCTGCTGAGATATCTCTCGAAATATCTCCCCAGACATACACTGAACGAATTATATAAATTCTACTTTCGACCTCACCTCGACTATGGCGACGTTATTTACCACATTCCTGCTAAAGTATGTGAATTTACTGGCAATGTAACTTTGCCAAGTCTCATGGAGAAGTTGGAGTCCGTTCAGTATTCTGCTGCTCTAGCTGTATCTGGAGCATGGAAGGGTACGTCGAGAGAGAAACTGTATGCAGAGCTTGGCTGGGAATCACTAACCTCTCATAGGTGGAGCAGACGCCTTATATTATTTTACAAGTTCATAAATAATCTGACTCCTCAATATACCACAGATCCTATACCACCACAACGGCAGTCTCAATACTCTCTTCGCAAACAGGATGTCATTGGGCGAATAAGGACTAGAACAGAAAAATTTCAATCCAGTTTCTATCCTCACTGCTTATCTGAATGGAATATGCTTGATCCAGAAATTAGACTTTCACCTTCCATTGCTGCTTTTAAAACAAAGCTGCTATCTAAAATTCGACCCTTCCCAAAATCTGTCTTCCGAATACATGATCCAACAGGACTAGCGTATCTTACCCAACTTAGGGTTGGTCTCAGTAAGTTGAATTTTCACAAATTCAAACACAATTTCAGAGATATTATTAATCCAATGTGCCCCACTAACGATGGCATCGAAGATACGGAACACTTCCTGTTGCTCTGCCCTTCCTTTGAGGCACCACGTAGAGATCTTCTCGCTGGAGTTTCTGCCTTGTTACGACCACTTGGATATACCAATCTTTCAAACGGGTTTCTAATGCAGACTTTATTCTATGGTGATAAAGATTTTACTGACGGCCTTAATAGAGATATACTTTTATTAACTCTCTGCTTTATCCATAAAACTGGTCGGTTTGATTAGGAATTGAAAACTTTGCAATTCAACCATCAACGTCCCTTTTAATGTAAATGGTTTATTTTGTTTTGTTAGCAGTTAGGATTAGTATGTGTACTATCTTTGTCTTTCATGTCGTTACGCATAGTGCTATGTTCGTGTTTTTCTGTTAAATGTTGCCATGAGGTAGACGTAGTTTTTTCGCTCCAAATGGTATTGTATTAGTTAGTAGGGTATAGTATTTTGTAAGTAGTGTAGTTAAGTATTATGTTTCGTAACTTTTTAGATTGAATGTATAAAAAAAACTTGTGCATTCCTGCTTTAATGCATTTTCGGAAAACAATAGAATCACTGTTCATTTTCTTAAAGGCTGTGTTTTGTGCAAAAGTTTGGTTTAAGTCACTAGTGTTCTTTTAGTCAATGAACATTATTTATTCTGTACTCTTCCTGAATTGACCAATTGGCCTATTGACCTCGGTATGAAGGGGGCTCCTGACGGAAAGTGTCCAGCCCTTTTTTGAGAGCTAATCCGCCCCTGGCCGTCACAACATGTTTCCACGCTGTCCTTGTATTGTCTCTGTTATGTGCTGCAGACAACTGCCTCATCATCATTTTCATGACCCCAAAAAGGGATCTTTTTGTGCCTGTTTTGGGAAGAATGATACACTTGCCACACATTAGCTGACATAAATGTTTCGAGGTTGGGGCATGGACAAGGATAAAGGAAGAATAAAGGAAACCCTGCCTCTGAATGTTATTTATTTTGTTAGTCATTCTACCCAAGCAGCTGTTCTTGGGTTGTTCTGCCCCGTTCTTACGTTGTTCCTGGCTTCTTCTTGGGTTGTTCTGCCTGTTCCTTGCTTGTTCTTGGGTTGTTCAGGTCGTTCTTGGGTCGTTCCGGGGTGTTCCGTCTTTTAGTAACGACGGTCTGACTTTGCAGCCAGAACAGTCAGGTAGAGAGGGCAAGGGTTAATTTAAGGTGCAGTGATGACATAATTGTGCAGTAATGAATCCAAAATGTGCAGTGATGAATTGAATATTGTGTAGTGATGACATTCTCAGATTTAGCTTGAGAAATTCAATCACTTCTGTTCTTGATATTTGAAGAATAAAGATAAATGCATACTCCTTTGCACGACGACTTCATTCTGCAGGCCAGCAGGTCATGTAATCTGCGGGTCAAACGCAAAAGCAAACATTGGGGCCAAGGGCTCAATGGTCTCGAACGCTGTGTGATTGGCCGGCAATTTCAACGTCATACATCATACGTAAAGTGACCAGAACGGAATAACCAGACCATGGAACACAAGGAATGGAACTTAACGGATCAGAATCCTGGCGGATCCCATTCCTTCCATCTTGAGCTTGTAATGTTAGCGTACAAGTTTCATTCCAAAAGAGGACAAGAGCAATAAAATCACCGCTGAAAAAAACAATAACCTCTGTATACAACAGTAAATGCAAGAATCCATGATTAGATACATTGCATTATCTAATCAGTAGGCAAGATTGAAATGAAAGGCTGGACCTGCCCAAGTCTCTTCTACATCAAAACACATATAGCGACGCTTGCGAAGGAGAGGGGCAAAGTGGAAGGAAGAGACTTGTATTGTTGCCAGCTGGGAACAAGGTCACTCTAGTTAAGCCTGCTGCACGTGTGGTTATGCTTGTTCCTAAATTGGAACATATTACACCTGTGATGTAGAATTACATTGGTTACCTGAGTATCGGATCATGTTCAAAATTCTTTTACTGGTATTCAAGTGTTTATCAGGAGAGGCACCAACCTATTTGCAAGGGATGATTAAATCGCATGTACCTAGGAGGACACTGAGGTCTAGTAGTGCATTGCTGCTAGAAGTTCGTCGCTGCAGATGTAAGACTCTTAGCACTCGGTCTTTTAGACACGCAGGACCTACTTTATGGAATGACTTACCGTTGAAAATCAGGAGTGCAAAGGACATAAATTGTTTTAAATCTTTGATGAAAACGCACTTTTTTAGATTAGCTTATAATTTATAACTTGTAATTATTCCTACTTTTGCAAAGTCCTTAGAATATTGCATATACTATAGTTGAGGACTTAAATGAATAACCGTAACTGTAACAGAAATGGGTAGCCCACATTCTTTGACCAAAAGCAGTCGAGCACTTTCCTTTGAACAAAGCTATTGTTTTGAACTTTGTAAGTTATGGCGCACCATGAAGACCTGAAGTGCCATAAACAGAAAAAGTATTATGATACAGAAAGTTCCCTTGAGTGATGGCTTGTGACTTGAAATGCCTAAACAAACCTTCTCAGACTTTTCTATTTGCATAGAAAACAAGAGGGGCATTAAAGCTCGAGCAACAGAAATTGTGGTGGAAGGAAAATAGCAAGAACAATTGGAAACGTAGCTTTTTGGCGTTCTTGGGCTGTTCTTACAACAATCACTATCGCTATGACTATTGTCTCTCGGCCAGAACTTAGCCCCCCGTGATCATAAAAGATTCCTAGGATTCAAGTCTCTCTTACTTTCGTTTCCCTCCCTCCTTCACAGAGGCTTCCCTTCCCTCCAGTGCAGTGGTAACTTTTAGGTGGCAGATTTTGTAGGTATAAATACGGGGAGAGGGCAAGTCTAAAAGAAAGGCATACACATGGCCTGGTCGCCTAGTTAGGACATATTTACACTGAAATTCAGATCGAGATTCAGATAACACAACCTCCTGAAATCTAAGACAACTCAAAAGTAATTTACCAACTAAAGAAATGTGTTGGCTTTCTTTTGAGGATGATACACTTTGCACGTATAGATCTATTTGATAATTCAGGTCTGGCTAAGGGCAAGGAGCTGATGTGGGCCTCAAGCAGCTTTCTGGGAACCAAGGAATAGGCTGTAATATGTGCCAATAGCAAGTACCTAGCCCGTTATAAATACACCCCATTTACTTTTTGAAAACAAGGAAATGAATAAGTATTCTCCAGAGGTGTTTACTCCTTTAGGATTCAGTCCTACTAGTCCTTGGTCTGATTTTTTCACTATAAGGCTTGGACGACTGCACACCCAATTATCGATAATTATAGCCATCAAGTCGACAGAAATAAGGGAACTGTCATTTTAAATGCTGGGTACAGGGGTGGAAGAAATTTTTATACAAATAGCAAAATTTTCTTTCCCCATTCACGAAGTTGAATTAAATTTGACACCCCGTTTCAACATAGCAAAAAATTTGATGCCCCACTATGAAGTTATTTAGCTTGGATATATTACAAAACTTCCACACTAAGAAACACAATCTAGACATAAAATGAATCAAATTGGAACAATTGGAAGAACCATTGAAACATAGAATCATCATTACTATTTCAAATAACTTCTTTCTTGCCTAATGAACATAGCAGAAACAGACAAAACTTTTGTTGTGAAAGAATACATAATTCTTACTTCAGCCTGAAATTTTTTCCAAAAATTTTACAGCCCATCAGAAATTTCACAATTTTTTCCGAAGTATTTAATACCCCAGTAAAACGAGGCCAAAAATTTGGTACCCCTCCAAAAATTCTTCCACCCCTGTACCCAGCTTTAAAAATGACAGCTCCCTAATATACAATATGCAACAGAAATCGCATGATTAACGTTGGAAAGACTTCACATTTCAAATTCAAAATTTTAGAGAAGAATGAAATGTTCACGGCAGGGGAAGTTTTGACCAAAATCGATCAATCAAACAGTCTTGGAGATTATCTGCTGAAAACACAGAATGACAATTGTTGTATAGGGCCCTTCGCCCTAATTGTGACCCGCGTGTTTGCTTTTGCGTTTGACCCGCAGATTACATGACCTGCTGGCCTGCAGAATGAAGTCGTCGCTCCTTTGCAATGAAGTTCTGCTTGGCAGCCCCTTTTAATCTAACAGCAATTTTGCTTCATTTATTGAAACTAATAAGTTACTTCAAACAGAATATCAGGAAAGATATACAACCATGCATTATTTAGCCAAAAAAGTAAGAATATTGTCAAAACCAGCTTGGAAGGGAATTGAACTTCAAAAAGTAACCAGAGATTGGATAAAAAGGCACAACCAAATTTTAGGAAATCAGCTACGTGCTAAACTGCCTTGGAATAAGGAGAACCAAGTGCATTCTAGCCATCCTAGAGGTATAATATTTACAAAAATTTTCCAAGGGAGCATGCCCTTGCACCCCCAGATTTATGCATCACTGGGCTCTGGTATCTTGCCGCATAACCTCTTTACAGCCATATAATTGCGCTTGGAAATCAATGAATAAGTATACTATCCGGTACATGAAAACTGCTACATTTCATACAGTCTCTCCCATAAAAAAACGTTCAGCTGGCAACAAGTTTAGCCAAGCTTGAAGGAGCATGATTTTGGCTTGAAGGAGCTTCAATTGAGTGTGCTGACACAATTTTGGCCAGTTTGCACATATGATTGGAGCTTGATCTAGCTTGAAAATAATCACATGCTAAAGTCATGCTCAAACATGCTACAATCAAGCTTGATTTGGTTTGTCTTCCAGTTCAAAAGATGCATGCTGCAAGCTAGCACAAAAAGTGGTTCAAAATTCTTACTTGAATCAAGCTCTCAAGCACACCCAAATCATATTCAAAATAAGTAAGTATCAAGCTTGAAGCATGCTCCAGACATACTAAATAGTTTGCTAGGGGCTATCCTCCAGGTAGTTAACCAAACCAATCACCACATCCTTATGACTCAACCTTTTGACTCAAAAACTGCATTCAATGCTGTTTTTCTGTACGGTGATGAAAATTCCTTAACCCTATCTGACCTAGGGGGTGGTGGATTCCACCCCCTTGTACATTTCCATTTATGCATTTTCTGTGTTAGCTGAATACATCTGAGATTTAGTGAGTTTAACTTTCTATCACATAGCAATGAAACTATAACAATTTTGGAGTTCTATTTTTAGCCTTGTCTCCATGGTAACCAAGTTGTTGTGCCACACTCTTTGCAAAACATACAGTGGATCTCTCTTAATCCTTTCTAACTGGTCCAAATTAAGTCTGAACTATGAATTTACATCTATTTTGATCTATATATTTCATTTCTTTCCAAAAAGTAAGTTTTCACAACCTTTTAACACACTTACATTTTTATGACATCATATGACATCATAATGTTAAGCATGCTCTAGCAACAACAACAACATTACTAATTAACTCATTGTTTCAGAAACTCATTGTTTATATAATGCACAACCTTTGTGCTAAATTAGGTTGCCATATATCTCAAACAATAACAGATATAAATAGGGGCATAACATGTTTCAAAGCGCCCAGATCAGATAGGGTTAAATTAATGCCTGGGAGTGGGCTTGATATCCAGTAGGGCCCTACACTCGATTAGCACTTTGCTACTTCTGGGATCCCATTGCTTGGTGCTAAAAACCGCAACTTCACCTTCAGTTTAGAATTCGTTGAGCTTTTCATGTTAGCAAAGCTTTTGATACCTCCTCATATTGGCCAGGTCTAAAACGCGGACATCACAGACATCACGGACGTCGTGGACATGCCCAGCCCAAATCCATGTCCCCCTTTTAGGTTTTCACATAGGGAAAAACCTAAAACACGGACATCGTGGACATTTTCTAATTCTTCCAAAAAAGTGTTAATAAGTACATTCCCATGATTATCATTCACAAAACGTAACAAAAAACTAATGGTGTACGATTTTCTTCAGGTCCACGAAACCGATGTCAGCATTTTAGGTTTTTGGCATAGGGAAAAACCTAAAGTGCAGACATTGAGGACAATGTCTAATTCTTCAAAAAAAGTGTTTATAAGTACGTTTCCATGATTATCATTCACTGCACATCATAGAAAACTAATGGTATGCAATTTTGTTCCAGTTGGCGAGACCAATGTCCACGTTTTAGGTTTTAGAATAGGGAAAAACCTAAAATGCCGACATCACGGACATGTTTGGAATTATTCAAATTCTTTGGGTTTCCAGGTTCTAGCACCCCCCCCAAAGCCATCCTCAGTGATGTAAAAGGTGCTGCCCTACTGCACACATCAATTTCTTCCGAGACAATTTTATTAGCATAAGAACTCTTTGGGGAGGGGGATGAGCTTGGCCAAGAACTAGCCACCCCCCCCCCAAAGCCATCCTCAGTGATGTAAAAGGTGCTGCCCTACTGCACACATCAATTTCTTCCGAGACAATTTTATTAGCAAAAGAACTCTTTGGGGAGGGGGATGAGCTTGGCCAAGAACTAGCACCCCCCCAAAGCCATCCTCAGTGATGTAAAAGGTGCTGCCCTACTGCACACATCAATTTCTTCCGAGACAATTTTATTAGCATAAGAACTCTTTGGGGAGGGGGATGAGCTTGGCCAAGAACTAGCCACCCCCCCAAATACCACATACCACAACAAACAGCGTCAAGTGGACGTGTCCTCCATGCTCCATCCCAAGATGGCAAATACAAGAACCACCATTAGCCATGCAGCTGAATGAGGACATGAGGCCTAACGGTTTGGAAGACAAGGGTATGTTCAAAGTGTTAAATTCAAAAATGGGTATTAATGGAATAAAAATTGCACATCTCAATGTTAATGGTTTACTATCTAAGCTTAGACAGGTTGAAATGCTCTTGCATTACTGCCATCTAGATATACTTGCAATCACTGAGACACACTTAAACTGGAAAGTATCAGATAATGAGATCTCTGTTGATGATTACAAAACAGAAAGATTTGACAGAGAAGGTAAAAGTGGAGGGGGTTGCTTGCTTTACTACAGAAGCTGCCTAATTGTTACCCCAGTCAAAGAGGTAAATGACACCAAAGAAACTGAGTCAGTGTGGATTGAGTTATGCCTACAGTCACAAAAATTCTTGATAGGTTGCATGTACAGAGCACCAACAGATAGGGCCTTTTACGATCATTTTTCGAAAATACTAAACCACCTGTGGACCAAGCGAAAGAACATCATAATATTAGGTGACTTTAATTCTGATTTACTAAGCAAGGATAGCTCTAAAGAAAGTACACAAGCAGGGAAAAATATAAAGCGAGTCTTAAAGGCGTTTGACTTTCACAACCTGATAGATAAACCAACTCGTATCTCGGAATCATCAAAGACATTGATTGACCTCATAGTAGTAAGTGATGTCAGTGATAAAATAAAGAACTCAAATAAAATCATCAGGTCTGGAACATTCGAACCAGCAATTTCAGACCATAAATTAGTTTACTGCGTACTGAATATACAGAAGATGCATAACAAACCTCAGCTTAAGTACGTTAAAGACAGAAAGAGATTCAACAAAGAGAAGTTTAGAGAAATGTTAGACCAAGTCCCTTGGTGGGTCATCAGTACTTTTGAGGAAATAGATGATACAGTATACTGTTGGGAGACCATGTACAAGGATGTACTAAATGAGTTTATTACCCATAGGCTAGCAAAAATTCGACCAAATAATCTGCCTTGGGTCAACAGACAAATCAAGAAAGCAATGAATTTGAGATGCAAAGTTCTAATAAAATGGCAAAGAAACAGGCAAAATATGAAGTTGAGGGATGAATATAAATCTGGCCAGGTCCATAACGCGGAACTCGCGGAAACCGCGGAACCCGCGGAACAGGATTCTTCCGCGAGATTAAATTCCGCCTTATTCACTGGCGTATTAGGCAAAAGTCCATAACGCGGAATTGAAAAACGCGGAAATTTTCATGCATTGAAAATAACGGTATTCATTCAAAAGCATCTTTCTAGGCCTTCGGAATGTTTTAAAAAGAGTGTACTTACGTGATTTTAAGGTCTGGCCTCCTACAACATGGGTGCAAGATCATTTGTGATTTGGCTAGGCCAATCGAGGTCAATGGTTTAACGGTAATAAGGTTGATCTTCTGGTGGCAAATTCAGGGGTAATGAGAGGCTGTCTCCCTTCAACTCATTACACAAGGCTGTATGAATCGAAAATATAACTAAACAAACAACATCCATACGTTTTTCGTTGAAATTTTGCTGAACAAATTTTGGAAAAATTCCGCGAGATTAAATTCCGCGTTATTCACTGGCGTATTAGGCAAAAGTCCATAACGCGGAATTGAAAAACGCAGAATTTTTCAAAGCCCTGAAAATAACGTTTCTTATTCAAAAGCATCCTTCTAGGTCTTCGGAAAGTTTTAAAAACAGTGTACTTACGTGATTTGGCCTACTATGACATATGGGTGAGTCATTTGGCTAGGCCCATCGAGGTCAATGGTCTACTGGTAACAAGGCTGATCTTTATTCAGAGGTAATGAGAGGCTGTCTCCTTTCAACTCAATACAGAAGGTTGTATGAATCGAACCAAACAAACAAAATCCATTTATTTTTCGTTGAAACTTTGCTGAGCAACTTGTGGAAAAATTCCGCGAGATTAAATTCCGCGTTATTCACTGGCGTATTAGGCAAAAGTCCATAACGCGGAATTGAAAAACGCAGAATTTTTCAAAGCCCTGAAAATAACGTTTCTTATTCAAAAGCATCCTTCTAGGTCTTCGGAAAGTTTTAAAAACAGTGTACTTACGTGATTTGGCCTACTATGACATATGGGTGAGTCCTTTGGCTAGGCCCATCGAGGTCAATGGTCTAATGGTAACAAGGCTGATATTTATTCAGAGGTAATGAGAGGCTGTCTCCTTTCAACTCAATACAGAAGGTTGTATGAATCGAACCAAACAAACAAAATCCATTTATTTTTCGTTGAAACTTTGCTGAGCAACTTGTGGAAAAATTCCGCGAGATTAAATTCCGCGTTATTCACTGGCGTATTAGGCAAAAGTCCATAACGCGGAATTGAAAAACGCGGAATTTTTCAAAGCCCTGAAAATAACGTTTCTTATTCGAAAGCATCCTTCTAGGTCTTCGGAAAGTTTAAAAACAGTGTATTTGCGTGATTTGGCCTACTATGACATATGGGTGAGTCATTTGGCTAGGCCCATCGAGGTCAATGGTCTAATGGTAACAAGGCTGATCTTTATTCAGAGGTAAGAGAGGCTGTCTCCCTTCAACTCATCACACAAGGTTGTATGAATCGAACCAAACAAACAAAATCCATCTATTTTTGTTGAAACTTTGCTGAGCAACTTGTGGAAAAATTCCGCGAGATTAAATTCCGCATTATTCACTGGCGTATTAGGCAAAAGTCCATAACGCGGAATTGAAAAACGCGGAATTTTTCAAAGCCCTGAAAATAACGTTTCTTATTCGAAAGCATCCTTCTAGGTCTTCGGAAAGTTTAAAAACAGTGTATTTGCGTGATTTGGCCTACTATGACATATGGGTGAGTCATTTGGCTAGGCCCATCGAGGTCAATGGTCTAATGGTAACAAGGCTGATCTTTATTCAGAGGTAAGAGAGGCTGTCTCCCTTCAACTCATCACACAAGGTTGTATGAATCGAACCAAACAAACAAAATCCATCTATTTTTGTTGAAACTTTGCTGAGCAACTTGTGGAAAAATTCCGCGAGATTAAATTCCGCATTATTCACTGGCGTATTAGGCAAAAGTCCATAACGCGGAATTGAAAAACGCGGAATTTTTCAAAGCACTGAAAATAACGTTTCTTATTCAAAAGCAACCTTCTAGGTCTTCGGAAAATTTTAAAAACAGTGTATTTGCGTGATTTGGCCTACTATGACCTATGGGTGAGTCATTTGGCTAGGCCCATCGAGGTCAATGGTCAAATGGTAACAAGGCTTATCCAATGCACTTATTGTCTCGAATACTGTGGAAGCCGATTATCTGGTGGTTACATACTGCTTCGGCGTAGGTATGGCTTCTGCATCTTTTTCCCGCAATAGGTATCGAGGGAAGCCAATTTCTCTGAGCTGGTGGTAAACAGTGGCCTTTTTAAAGCAGGTTCCTTGCTTCATTGCTTTAATCTGGAGCTGGATATCGTTTGCAGGTTAAATTCCAGAGGCAAGCCCAGAGCCCAGTAGAGAAAGCATTTTTAATGGTCTCCGTGGGGGGTTCCATTTAGATTCGATATCATAGTTTCGCTTTTGCCTGAACTGATAACGCTACAACTGTGTTACTCATCTCTATAGAAGTAATGCTCAGAAAAATGCTCAAAAGTGACTGAGAGAGTCATTTTAATCCAGAGTAGAGGGTGGCATTTACTCCTGGACAAAATTCTCTAGGCATTTCTTGTTGTAAGCGAGCAACACTGGAGTGAAAGAAGCAGTATAAAAGACAGAGTAAAGATGCTTGCGCAGATAGAAAGCTATGATGAATCGATAACTATTATAAATCAAATTATCCAGTTTTGCAAGGGCCTCATCGCCATAAGTCTAACTTTAAGTAAATGCAAAAGAAGTTCACGTGCTCGAGGACTCACCCATATGTCATAGTAGGCCAAATCACGCAAATACACTGTTTTTAAAACTTTCCGAAGACCTAGAAGGATCCTTAAAAGAGGCCAGACCTTAAAATCACGTAAGTACACTCTTTTTAAAACATTGCGAAGGCCTAGAAAGATGCTTTTGAATGAATACCGTTATTTTCAATGCATGAAAATTTCCGCGTTTTTCAATTCCGCGTTATGGACTTTTGCCTAATACGCCAGTGAATAACGCGGAATTTAATCTCGCGGAATTTTTCCAAAATTTTTTCAGCAAAATTTCAACGAAAAACGTATGGATGTTGTTTGTTTGGTTATATTTTCGATTCATACAGCCTTGTGTAATGAGTTGAAGGGAGACAGCCTCTCATTACCTCTGAATTTGCCACCACAAGATCAACCTTACTACACCGTTAGACCATTGACCACGATGGGCCTAGCCAAATCACAAATGATCTTGCACCCATGTTGTAGGAGGCCAGACCTTAAAATCACGTAAGTACACTCTTTTTAAAACATTCCGAAGGCCTAGAAGGATGCTTTTGAATGAATACCGTTATTTTCAATGCATGAAAATTTCCGGGTTTTTCAATTCCGCGTTATGGACTTTTGCCTAATACGCCAGTGAATAACGCGGAATTTAATCTCGCGGAATTTTTCCAAAATTTGTTCAGCAAAATTTCAACGAAAAACGTATGGATGTTGCTTGTTTGGTTATATTTTCGATTCATACAGCCTTGTGTAATGAGTTGAAGGGAGACAGCCTCTCATTACCTCTGAATTTGCCACCACAAGATCAACCTTATTACCGTTAGACCATTGACCTCGATGGGCCTAGCCAAATTACAAATGATCTTGCACCCATGTTGTAGGAGGCCAGACCTTAAAATACGTAAGTACACTCTTTTTAAAACATTCCGAAGGCCTAGAAGGATGCTTTTGAATGAATACCGTTATTTTCAATTCATGAAAAATTCCGCGTTTTTCAATTCCGCGTTATGGACTTTTGCCTAATACGCCAGTGAATAACGCGGAATTTAATCTCGCGGAAGAATCCTGTTCCGCGGATTCCGCGGTTTCCGCGGGTTCCGCGTTATGGACCTGGCCTATAAATCTTTAAGGAATAAGGTCAATTATATGCTCAGAAAAGCTGAAGCCGAGTATTGGAAGGAACAATTTAGCAAATCAAATAGTTCCAGAGAGTTTTGGCAGACAGTGAATAAAATGAAAGGAAAGTCTAAGCCTAGTAATATCCAAGCATTAAAGAATGATGTGGGAGAACTTGTCACAAACGACTCGGAAAAGGTTGAGCTTTTGAACAATCATTTTGCTGATGTTGGAAAAAAGCTAGCATCAACCTTTCCAAGTGAAGATGATGAAAACTGTATGACACATATTACTCGAGTGACACCCACTTGTGAATGTTTTGAGAGCGATACGACTCATTTGGCACATCAAATTGCAGTCCTAAATCCATACAAATCCATGGGAGCTGACGAAATAGCCCCAAGAGAACTCAGGGCTGCAAACAATTCCATCTTGAGAGGGTTAAAGCTTGTGATTGATAAGAGCTTTGAGGAAAGTAGATTCCCCCAGTCATGGAAGACTGCAAAGCTAAAAAGTGCATTCAAAAAAGGATCAAATGTTGAAAGGGAAAACTACAGGCCATTATCACTACTTAGCATTCCTAGTAAGATACAGGAGGGTCAAATTTGCAAGACCGTAGACAAGCATCTTGACATGAATGGTGCCACAACTTTTTACCAGTGGGGATTTAAAAAGGGTAAATCCACAGAGGGACTACTCCTATTGATGACTGAAACATGGAAAAAGGCCATAGACAAAGGTTGGATTGTTGGTGTATTGCTTATTGATTTTCGGAAAGCTTTCGACTCAGTCAGTCATACCATAATGAAAGCAAAACTACAAGGTTTTGGATTTACAGGAAAGGCATACAGAATACTTGAAAGCTACCTGGATGACAGGCAACAATTTGTGGAATTGAATGGTACAAGATCAGGCATGAGAGATGTCTCTTATGGGGTGCCGCAAGGCTCACTCCTAGGCCCAAGACTGTTTTCAATGTATATTAACGATCTACCCGATCATATTACTAAAGGAGACGTCTATCTATTCGCTGATGATACGACATTCTATTATGTTGGGCAAAATATAGAAGAGGTCGTGGATTCACTAAATGAAATCGGGATAGAGATAAAACAGTGGTGTGAGAAAAATCGGCTAACAATCCATAGTGACAAATCTGAAGTAATGATAATAACCAGACAAGATTTTGTAGGTCCTTTGCGCCCAGTAAAGATCGGTGATAGCATCATTAAGTATAAAAACAGCGTAACATCTTTAGGTGTTACCATAGACAAACATCTAAAATGGGATCAACAAATAAAGAAAGTGGCAAAATCTTATAGAGCAAAAATGAGCCAGTTTAGGAGAATGACATACCTCCCAATCGCCATCCAAGAAGAGATCTATTTTAAAACCGTGATTGCTGCAGTAACGTACGGAATAGCAGTTTGGGGAACATGTTCTCAAGCGCTTATGTCGCAACTCGAAAGAATTCACGCTAGGGCTGCTAAACTCATTCACAAATTACCAAAGAATATTTCAGATGAGGACGCATTGTTGAATGCGAATTGGGATAGACTAGATTACATCTACAAGAGACGAATGCTGACGATCATGCACAAAGTATGTCATGGTGACTGTCCGGAGGACTTCAAACAGCTCTTTGACAAAAGGTGTGGCCGGTATGCACGAAAAAATTCACTTGTTGTGCCTCGAGTAGCAACGGAACAAGGAAGGATGTCAGCAAGGTTTCGTGGTCCAAATCTATGGAATCAATTGCCAGAGACTCTAAGATCAAGTTATAATCAAGAAACTTTTAAAAGGAATATTAAGATGGCAAAATCAGCTATAAAAGCAACAAGTTTCCAGAAAGAAGCATCTTTGATAACATTCAAACAGCAAGATTTTATTTATTATTAACTATTTTACTTTTTAATATTGTTCTCTGTTTTTCATAACTTCTAGAACTAACAATTTTAAAATGGACTGTAAAAGTAGGTTAGGTGAATATACTTAGATAGCAGGTCCACATCAGCCAGCGCTGCCGTAGTTTATAACCTGCTCAAACAAATAACTTATGTATGTATGTATGTATGTATGTATGTATGTATGTATGTAAGAGGTTTTAGAATTGACATACAACGTCATCAGTCTTCCTAAGAAACTATTTAAAAACGAATAGCCCTCAAAATCTGAGAAATTAAAGAAACTTTCATGGGCCCAATCAGCCTATCCTCTTTGACCTAATACACATAATTTTTCATAAGAAACTGAGAATTTGGGCCGGAAGGGATCTTTGAATTGCACCAGAAATCTTCTAACAGGAGGCTGGAGCTTCTGACAGGGGGCTTAAATGCCTGAAAATGCAGTTTTTCTTAGATCACTTTGCCAAATTCCTCTAATGCGTAGGGCAGCGCTTAAATCATCATACGCTGAGCATATTGTCAGGGGGTGAGATTTGTATTCATTTGGGTTGGTTGACACATTTTGCAGAGACATTGCTCCAGTACTTGTAGGCCTGGTACCTTTCCTCCTCAATCAAAAGTGTATGATCACTACATCTAAAATCGGCCAGTACTTTTCTATATTTGAAGAATCAGAAAATAAAGATAGAAAGCTTGTCAGCTCACCACTTAATTGGGAAGAATTAGAAAGTTGTCCATGAAGTCCGCTTTTTAGGTTTTTTCCCAATGCAAAAACCTAAAACCTGGACATTGGTTTCGCAGACCTGAAGAAACTTGCACACCGTTTAGTTTTCCGTGATGTTCTGTGGATGATAATCATGGAAACGTACTTACTAACACTTTTTTGGAAGAATTAGACAATGTCCATGATGTCCGCGTTTTAGGTTTTTCCCTACACCAAAACCTAAAACGCAGACACTGCTTTTGCGAACCTGAAGAAACTTGCACACCATTAGTTTTTTGTCATGTTCTGTGAATAATTATCATGGAAACGTACTTATCAGCACTTTTTTCGAAGAATTAGTCAATGCCTGTGATGTCCACATCTTAGGTTTTTCCCTATGCAAAACCTAAAATGCTGACATGGATTTGGGGCGGACATGCCACGACATCTGTGATGTCTACGTCTTAGACCTGGCCTCTTCATATGTATCCTTTCTTATAAGGGGTCAGTCATGTATCCATTTCGTCCTTGCTTAGCCTCATTTTGATGCTAACTTACAGACCCCCACCCCCCACTCTTAGTGTCGATCCATTCAAAACTGACAAAGGGCTGCAGTAGACCTTACGAGAAAGGCGTGGGAAGTACCGGGCCAAAGATCTTTTGGCATTCCAACAAAGCTTCATCAAACATTCTCCGACTGAGAAGAACACATGCAAATGTGCTTAGGAAAGAAAGTAAAACATAAATTATGACAATCTTCACAATATTACATAAATATATATCTTTATGAAAATCGATGAAAATGATTTTTGTTCTTAGCGCCATTGTTGCTGGACTATGTCCAAGTCTCACTTTCTTTTATCAGTCGAAAGAAAGTGAGACTTGGACAAGTCCACATTGTTGTCGAAGGCTGTTGACCCCCCCCCCACCCATTAAAATCAAAATGACGTTAAGCGCAAGGACAAAATCAACGTATGTAGGGCCGCGGAGAGAATTCGTGAGCCACAGGTATGAATGCAGCATGGGCCCCTTGTCAAATCAGTTGTGAAAGGTAAGCTGAAGGCGTACCTGTGCACCATAGGTGCACCAAACTAGGGGGTCCGGGGGCATGCTCCCCCGGGGAAATTTTTAAAATTAAGGTTGCTACAGTCGTTCTGGTAACTATTTCTGCTTCTAGATACAATTGTAAAATCATATAACAAGCTAGTCATCATGCATAAGAATCGTTATATAATAACAATTAACAGTTAGTAAACAACCATCTGCATGGGCATCTTTTTGGGATTCTTCAAATTTTCAAACATTAAAAGCTGAAAAATATTGAATTTACTATGTCAATTACTTAGAATGAAAAACATTTTGATAGAAGCATTTGATATAAAAGTGGAAAGTCTAGAAGCCTAATAATCTCAAAGGTCACCTTTCAATTTCAAGAATTATTAGCACTGGCTGGGTCTCGAGACCCGCATATGACCCTTATTTCGAAAAAAACTCAGTTATTATTTATGGGCTCCTCATGGCTATGGGCCCCAGGTTTCTGATCCCCTTGGCCCTGGATATATGACTGACCCCTAATAAACTATGAAAATGATGTGATTCCAAAAAGAATGATGACGTCAAAAATGCTCTTTCTGGAATGATGCCAAATTGCCTAAAGCTCCCTTTGATCTATATGCAGTGGAAAGAATTAAGCAAAAACATTTTACAGATAGTAGTAGGCCTAGTCTTATTTGAAGATTTGCAAAGATTCGGCCCAGCAGTTCGAATATCCTCCAAAAGCACTGAAACAACGAAATCATGTTAACTTACCTGATAACTTCGAGAATTTTTCTAGTTGTGAGCTAGTGTAGATGATTTGCTTTGAAAAACTCTTTGACTTGCTTGATTGTCTGTTCTTACTGCAAATGCTTTTCTAACATAGCACTTCCTGTTTGGCTCTTGGTTCACACTATTTGCGTCGCCTTGGAGATAAATCTGAAACGAGGCTGGTTTCAACAGCAGAAGAAGGCTAGACTTATCCTGAGTCGTAGTTTCGCTATTTGCCTAACTGATATACCGCTACAACTACGACTCATGATCTAACTGTGTATTGAAACGATCGCATTTAGAACGCCTCATTTTCATATCGAGGTCATTGTCCTTAAACGACATTGCCCCCTGAAAAATTTGTACAACGGTTACCAGGACACAAGGCAAATCGGAAGATCAATCCAAGATAGCATATGGCGAAGCAAGATGGCGGACGGTAGTCAAACCACGTGCGAGAAAATCTAATTTAAAGTTGCTAAAGTTACTTTACTTTGTTTTTATAAAATCTATTCAGTTTAGTAGTGATGAGTATTTATTGATGAATTTAATTGCTGCTTGCTATCAAATATCAAATGGATAAACCAATTTCGGTGAAAGATTATGTAAGAGAACTGCTGGATGTTCAGGCCAAGAGCTATCGCGGTCCTTGATAGAGATGGTGGTTAACGAGTTCAGAGAAGATTTGAAAGCACTAAAAAAAGATGTGAATGATCTCAAAGCCAGTATTCAGTTTACCCAAAAAGATGTGGATGAGAACAAACAGAAAGTTTCTGAGATAGCGGTTACAATTGCTGCTCAGGCTACAGCTCTCTGAATAGGCACTTGCAAAAAAAATTCAAGTCAGATATTGGCAACCAAACTGTTTCTTATGTGAAAGAGCATAAAAAAACATGAAGATAGGTGTTTATTCCATGTTCATAGCTTCACTTGAAGAAAAGTTATCTATATTTGTCTGTTTCTAGTTTCGCAATTGTAAAAAGCTACAATGTTGTGACCATAATCATAATAATCATCATAATCAGCTTTATTCTCGACTTTATGAAAAGTGCACAATCCAATGAGAACAATCTCATTTTTAGGATACAATTACCGAGAGAGTTTAAAAAGAACTGTATGAGTGATGGCATACTAGTATGGGGGTCAAGGACTCAGGGGGGCCATCATATCTGGGAGCGCTCCCTGACAAAATTACTTTTCTGACCACTGTATTGAGGTTATCATTGTCAGCTTTTCAAAATCATCAGTTTCAGCAGATCTTAGTTTTCCAACCTTGAAATGCTTAGTCTTACTGTCAGGTGCCAAATAGAAGATCATCTTATTAGTTCGAGGGGGGGGGGATGAAAAACAGTTCCATGAGTGAGTCGAGTAGTCACTCCTGGGACTGACCAGATCATCAATGGGACTGACGCTTTAACAAGTCAAAGACAAAACTTCCCTGCAAAGCAAATGAAAATTGTTGCTTATATTTCCCATGAAATCAATTTTTATGGGAGGGGTGCTCAAAATTAAATAAATAGGGGGCGTCTTTTAGGCACTTAGAGATACAGGGGCCAATTGTCCCCCACTTTTTTAGCCAAAAATGTTTAGTTATGTCTGATACTATTCATTGATCTTGGGCAGGGTTGGGGCAAAAGCCATTAGCCATTTGGAATTTCACTGTTTTTCTATAAATGTGCCAATGGCATTGGCCAGAAATGGGTACTGTAACCTTCAAATATATGCACACTTGAAATTTCTTCTTTAACACAAATATCATTGTCAGTTAATGTCACTAAACGACATGAATTTATCACAGACTTTACAAAGACCCTGTGTCAACCAATAAAAGTCAGCACCAAATATCGCAGGATTGTCCAGGCCCTCCCTTTTGTTTAGATATTCTTTTATGTTTTCTGTTTAAAGAAATATGGAAAATTCCTGGCACATTCTTTAAAACAATGGAACAATCCTGGACATAATATGTTGAGAAAATCTGTGCCCTCCCTTCCCCCCGTTCAGTGTTGGTTATTATAAGGTGACGTTTGCTGCCTTGCCCCAAAAATAATCCAACATTGAATGGGGGAGGGGGGCAAAAACAGGGCATTGTATCTAAGTGCGGTCAGTAGGCATTCAAAATCCATGACAACCTCAGTTATTCTCAACAATTTTGTCCAGGATTGGAAGAATAAGTTTGTTTGTTAACAGATTTGTTGTTTGACACAGGGTCGTAAACTACAAACTGAAAACATACTTTACATTATCTCAAGGTCTGCAAGGATAAAGTCTGTGATAAATTCATGCCTTTTCAATTTGATTTTTTCCTCATCTCCGTCATATTGTATGATGAAATCTTTGTCCTTGTTTCTAATATCACAGATTCTTCCTATGTATTGCTCATTTGTATTGGTTTCCCCATCGTACCATGTATGCAAAATGCTTTTTCCTTTGAATTTCTGTGGTTCTTTCATTAGACATAAACATTGCTGAATCTTATCATTTGACAGACTATCATTTATTTCTTTTAGCTCAGCTTCGTTAATTTCTGATTTCAGCACCAAAACTTTAACCTTCTTTTGGATCATGTTCCTTGCTCTTGACTCTTTGTGTTGGTATTTCTCCATTATTCTCTTAATCTTTGTGTCTTCTACAATTATATCATTAACTTTTCTCTTCCTTGTTAGCTCCCTTCCTTCTTTGATTGCAAAATCTACCATTGCTTTGGAATTTGGTTGCTCTTGGAGCCAGTCCATTGATCTATTCAATGTGAATCTCACCTTTGAACTTACAAAATCTATTTTGGCATTTGGTGCTCTCCTACACACAGAGTCAGCCACAGCAAGAACACGCTCTGCATGCATGTTGTGATTCGGAGCAGATTTTGTTTCCCTTAATAATTCTTCTGAGGGGTTTGAAAGCTCCCCTTCAAGGTAAGATTTAAGTTGCCTCTGGAGAACTGTGATAAAACCTTCACAAATTGCTGCCACTATCTTGTATAACTCTACTTTATTCTCTGTATCTTTTCTCAGTGATACCAAAACATCATCAGACAAGTCTAAAGTCTTGGCAAAAGCATCATTCATTGAGGTTAGGACTGACTCAGGAGTTGACTTGTATGCGTGAAGGGATTCCAAAACCTTCTTGAAAAGTGGTGTCATCTCTAAATGATGGATATTTTCTTTGTTGCTATACACATTTGTCATCCATGGGCCAGTGACAAGTTTTCCTAGAAGCCCAAGTGCTTGCAACTGTGACCGAGCTTCTTTGGTCTTCAGATCAGCAAGTAGTGCTTGCCCTAATTTTACTGCAGGGCACCACCTTTCCAAGTACTCTGTCAACTTTTCTTGCAGATGATAGATTGACCCTGCAAGTTTGAACATCACATGGAAACGGTTTCCAACAAATCTGGGCAAAAGTGTGGAGTCAATCTTGTTGCTCCTCATAAAGGAGTTGAAAGAGCTAGGATCTCCACTTCCATTTTTATGCTTAAGCTTTGAAACTGCTAGGATAACATTGATTGCAACTGCTTCTTTTCCAAACAAATTTGTCTTAATACCTTTATCTGTTTCCATTTTCTTAAGAATTTTCTTTGCTTCTTTGGCAAGGCTATCCAATGGGTGTACATTACAGTTGAGCTCATTCAGTTCCTTGCCAAAACTGTTGCTCAACTCTTTTACCACACAGTGATTAACTGCCACTCTGTCTGTTAGTGTGTTACTTATGTTCTCCTTCGCTTTCTTTGCTGCATCATCTAGATCAATTTTATTAAATTCACTATAGCTCCCCATAATATTGTTGACAGTTTGTACTATGTCTTGAGCATAGTCATCAGTTTTTCCTCCAGCAAGACTTGATACAGATAGAAGAAGGTTCCCCTGTTCAGTTGTAGTATGGACTTCATTGAGGTGTGTGCCTTTCACTGTTGTCCCATCCCAGCTAAGAGTAGAATCTTTGCTGGACAGGAGACTTTGCCCCCCTTGTAAGTCCGCAATTACACCCATTTCTCTGGCCATTCTGCTGACACAATATTTGCTTGGACTAATTGTCAGTTCCCTGCCTGTCATTTCCTTCACTACAAATTTTACTATGTCAGCAGCATGTGCAACAGGAACTTGCTTCTGTAAGCAGAAATAAATGCATTTTCGGATTGGCGAACCATAGGTTTTAGAATTTTCCTTGGTGACAATGGGAGCACTAATATTTTGAGCCAATTCCTCAATTTTAATAGCCATGTGACTGTTTTCTTCTTCCAAATTAAGATTATGTTCCTGTAGCTTCCATACCCTCTCCTTTAAACCCTTTATAATTTTGCTTTTATTGGTTTTCCAATAGCTGGCATTTGATACTTGTTGTCTCTTAATCTTTTCTATTTCTGTAGCAACAAACATATGCTTTGTCCTTTCCAGTTTCTTGGTGTTTTCCCTCAGTTCTCTTACTTGTTTCATCAATCCAGATATTCTGAGATCTTTTCGTTTTAGCATCTGATTGACCCTTTTAGGCTGGTATGTCATGTGCTTTGCTTTGAGGGCCCTGTTTTGTTTTGCAAGGTGGGATGATGTGGCTCTTTCTTCTGCCACTTCCGTTTGAAGGTCATTGACCCTTGACTTAAGCTCTTCACATAATGTACATTGTTGTTTATTTTTTGTTGCAGCTGCTTTTGGTGGAACAAATTGGCTGTTATAGAATGCTTGTAACTGGTTTTCATTTCGTTTGCTCTTCTTCAGGGTTTTTTCTGTTTTTTTCAAGCGGTCTATTACTGTCCGCAAAGATCTTACATTAACAAAAGGATATCCATTTTCTTCCAGTATATCTTGAATTTTATTAATTGCACTTCCATTTTTAATCAGGCTTAAAATGTCTTTATTTGTTTTCATCACTGTCCATCAAAGATTATTGCAAGAAAGATAACGATATTCATTCTCAATGTTAACAATTCCTGAAAATAAAATTTTTATCAAAGACTAATGCTGGAGTTAGATTCTAGGTCATGAAGCTAGAGAGTAGAAATATGCCAAAGCTAAGTGTGGAAATCAAATATCAACAAGGAAACTTGCATGAAAGTTACTAGAAATGGGGTAGATTCTGTGAATACATAGCACTATGAGCTAACATTTACCCTTAAATTTTTGGTCGAATGTGTAAAGAAGGACACATAAAAGTCTTGTCTCTCTTCTTTAATTTGCTTTATTTGCAAATAACATTTCAATTGCACCAGATTGCTATTATTTGTCACAGTTTGTAGACCCAACAAACTCATATTGATAACAATTGGACCTGCATAAGACTGTTTCTCAAAGACAGCCATACGAACAACGAACAGCACCTTACCAGAATTCGCACTTCAATTTGAAATTTCACAATGATTGCGTTCTGTTCTTGCTCGTTTTGCGAGGCTTGCGCATGGCCTAGTCTACTTTAAAATCAACTATTTTTCATCTAGAGACACTAAATTAATAGATTTTATTGAAAAAAATCTGAAATCTTCCTATTTTCAACATAAAAAATGCAAAAATAGACTTCAAAACGCCATAAAATGAAAATTACTTACCCGATTTGAAAATTTTCTTCGTGGCGAATGAGTTCAAAGATTTTGGCGCCAATCCGAGCCAGATATGAGGCTATGGGGCCTAAGGGAGGCTGAAGAAAGATTGCGCAAAAAGCGAACCTCGCGCTGACGATCGGTCACAACAGGCGATACTGTGTGCGGTCACACAATGGTTTCGCGTAAGTAATTCTTTTGCAAGTGCCTACTCTGAATGATGTTTTTAAGGGCCTAGATGAACTTGAGGGGAAAAGTGACTACCTCGAGAACCAAAGTAGAAGGAACAATATCAAGGTTTTCGGGATTCCGGAGGAACACGATGAAACATGGGATGACTGCGAAAGCAAAATAAAAGAGGCTATTGCTGAAAAGCTGGATATAAAAGAAGAAATTCTCATTGAGAGAGCACATAGGGTTGGGCCTAAAAATGGTCACAAGCGTGCACAATCCAGGAATCAACAGGCTGGTGCAGGGAGAAGGAATGATGAAGGTCCAAGGCCCATTGTGGCCAAACTGCAGAGCTGGAAGCAGAAGTCTGCAGTGATCAAAGATGCACAGAAGAAAAAACCAAAAGATATCAGTTTTAAAGAGGATTTCTCAAACAGAGTTTTGGAAAGAAGAGCTCAGCTCATACCAGAGATGTTAAGTGCCAGAGCACAGGGTCGTGTTGCATACTTGGTAATGGATCGTCTTGTTGTTCGTCCAATCAATGGAAGACCACATGGTACAAGAAGCTCTACTCCAACTCCAGGTGAGGAGCCTGATAAAACAAGTCATGAATCTAACAAAGATGAGACAGAAAGTGAAGTATCTTTTAATGTCAATTAGAGCATCATATAAAGACTCAAAGTACATTCATGTTGTGTTTACTGCCCTTAAGGTATTGATTTTGTGTTTATTTCTTGATGTTTTAACTTAACTCCAGTTTTTCAGTTCATAATAAGAAATGAATCCCCCTAAATATCCATGTGGCATTTGCCACAAAAATATACTAGCCAACCAAAAGGCAATTTTTTGTAATAACTGCAATTTTTATATCCACACAAAATGCAATGATATCTCTGCTTCAGAATTTAAAGAACTTGAAAATGAACCTGATGATATTTCTTGGTTTTGCAAAAAATGTACCACCGTTATGTTTCCATTTGGCTCCTTAACAAATGATGAATTCTTAGGACTCCGTGATTTTGATTCACCCTTATTCACTGACTCTGCACCCTCATTTGAAGTTACTTCTAACCTAATGGACTTGCCCAATCTTAGTGATTATGATATTGATGAACATATGCCTCAAAATATTGATTCTCGCTACTTCACTTTACCTGAACTCTCTTCTTTACAATTATCCTCTACTGACTTTTCTATTCTTCACACTAATATAAGAAGCCTATCCCTTCATCATGATGAATTAGTTTCTTTATCTGCTCACACTAATTTGAATCCAGCGGTGATTGGAGTGTCTGAAATATGGCATTCAATTGACAATCCCTTGCCATCAAATGTTGATATCCCTGGCTATACCTTTTTTAAGACTCAGTCACTTACACAGAATGGTGGTGTTGGTTTGTACATTAAAGATTCTCTTACTTCCAATCCAAGAACGGATTTAGACTCTTGCACAGATGATTTTGAAACAATATGGGTTGAAATTGAAACAAAAAAGGACAAAAATTTCCTAATCTGTTGTGTTTACAGACATCCTAGTTCAGCTATTGATAACCTTACATCTCATTTTCAGAATGTTCTCCCCAAGATATCACCAAACAAGCTGGTATTTATAATGGGTGATTTCAATGTCAACCTGCTAGATTATGCTTCCCATACACCAACAAGTGACTTTGTTAACAACTTTTTCTCACACAGCCTTCTTCCTTGCGTTCATCATCCAACTAGGGTCTCTGAACATAGAGCATCAGTTATCGATAACATATACACTAATGCTACCAATGCAAGTAGAACAAGTGGCAATATTATGATGCAAATTACTGACCATTTTCCCCAGTTTTTGATTTTGAAAAATACTCATGTTAGCCAGAGTAAATCTGAATCATTTAAATATGATTACTCTAGGTTTAAGGAAGACAAATTTCTTTACGACTTCAATCAGATTAATTTTACTTATTTAGAAGACAGTGACCTGGATGTGAATAATAAATTTGATAGGTTTTTAAAAGACCTCAATACCTTAACAAATAAGCATGCTCCAGTTAAAAGGCGGAGTAGAAAGGAAATGAAACTCAAAGATAAGCCATGGATAAATAATAGAATATTGAAGATGATGAGAATACGAGACAAGATTTTGCTGAAACTAAAGAAGCAACAGACTCCTGATGACCTTAAGCTATATAAGAAGTTTAGAAACCGTGTATCCAATGAATTAAAAGAAAGTAAAGCTAGGTATTTTCATAATTATTTTTCTGTCAATAGTCAAAACATGAAAAAAATATGGTCAGGTATCAAAACAATAATATCTCATAAGTCCTCCACTTCTTCTTCAATCAACAAAATTAAAGGCAAAGATGGAAATTTAACTTCAGACCCCTCTAAAATGTCTAATATTTTCAATGACTTTTATGTCAATGTTGCTGATGGTATAACAAAGACAATCCCACTTACTCCAAAATCTCCTCTTGAATATTTATCTAACAGAACTGGCAATTCACTTTTCCTTACACCAGTTACTTTTTTAGAAGTTAATGATCTAATCAATATTTTAAATCCTTCCAAATATGTAGGTCCTAATAGTATACCAATAAGATTACTTAAAATTATTGGACATTCTGTTTCACCACTCCTTGCTCTTCTTGTGAATCAATCTTTTCAGTCTGGAATTTTCCCTGATAAACTCAAAATAGCCAAGGTTATTTCCCTTTTCAAAAAAGGAAATGCTGAGCTTCCCTCAAATTACCGGCCAATTTCTCTTTTATCCATTTTCAGCAAGATATTTGAGAAGCTGATGTATAGACGACTTTATAGATTCCTTGAAATCCATAATATTCTTTATTCTTTACAATTTGGATTTCAAGAAAACCACTCAATTGATCATGCCCTTGTGAGCCTAACAGAAGCTATAAGAAATACTCTTGACAATAAAGGATTTGGTTGTGGTATTTTCATTGATTTACAAAAAGCTTTTGATACAGTTAATCATAAAATTTTGCTATCAAAATTGGAACATTATGGTATACGTGGATGTGCCCTTCAGTGGTTTAGATCATATCTATCTGATAGAAAGCAATATGTTTCTGTTAATGGAAGTAATTCTGACTTACTTTCAGTTACTTGTGGTGTACCACAAGGTTCTGTACTGGGTCCATTACTTTTCCTCATCTATATCAATGATCTACCAAATGCTTCTAAGAGACTCACTTTTTATCTCTTTGCTGATGACACAAACATCTACTATGAATCCAAAGATTTAGCTAATTTGACTAAAACTGTCAACAAAGAGCTGAGATTGGTAAAGAAATGGCTTGATGCTAATAAACTATCATTAAACATTGATAAGACTAACTATATCATATTTCATTCTTCATCTTCTAATGTTCCTTCTGGTTCTAATATCAAAATAGGGAAGAAACAGATTAAAAGAGTAAAGTTTGTTAAGTTCTTAGGTATCCTCCTGGATGAGCATCTTAGCTGGAAATATCATCTCAGTGAACTCGCTAAAAAATTATCCAGAACATGTGGAATGTTTTTCAAAATTAGGAATTTACTTCCATTAGATGTTTTAGTTTGCTTGTACAATGCTTTGTTTCTGTCCTTCCTACAATATGGACTGATTGTTTGGGGTCAAACGTATGCATCATACATTGATCCAATTTTCAAATTACAGAAGAAAGCTGTCAGAGCCATCTCATTTCAGCCTCGCATGTCTCCTTCTCTTCCAATCTTCAATGATTTTGAACTTCTGAAACTTTCTGAGCTCTTTAAACTCCGACTCTTAACTTTTGTTTTTGATTCTGTTAATAAAACTTCACCTACTTGCTTTCATGACTTTTTTCTACTGAATTCATCTGTTCATCATTATTCCACAAGACAGGCCAGTCAAGGTGACTTATATATGTCTCGAAAAAACAGTCTCCAATATGGTCTAAAGTCTATTCGATATCTCGGTGCCAAACTTTGGAACGAATTACCTGTGGAACTCAGAAATGCCTCATCTAAAACATTATTCAAAACAAAACTGAAAAGTTACTTCTTGAACAAAGTTGACCGATAAACCTAAATCTATGCTACTTTGCAACTTAGAACTCTATTGAATTCACCTGATCTAATGAATTTATTAGAACAGGGGGGGCTCTCTCCTCGATTAGTTTACCTATTGAGAGAGCTCCTCCTTTAAGTAATTCCCTACATGCAATTTATTATTTAGCTACTCTTTGTACTTGTACTGTATTTTTTTTTTATTATATATTCAGTCTATGTAGTTTAGTTAGTTGTATGTACTGTAGAATTGTAGAATTATAAATTGTATGTAGAGAATTTAAATTATATGAAACTGAAAACTGAAGCAGCTCGAAGCAGCGAGAGCCCAACCAAAGAACAAGGACAGATTTCGTTTTGAGCCAATCAGCGAGTTTGTTTACATCTGTAAGACTGACCAATCACACTACGTAATGTAACATCACGTGATACACTGTGATTTTGGGGGAAATCAGAAGCTGTGGGGATGAATACAAAAATACCCTCCCCCAAAAACCGACGATGTGCAAGTGGATTTTTGACCAACCATAAATATTTTTACATTTTCTGTTAGACTACAAGTTTGCCGAAAATTCTACCGCCTCGGATTTTGATATTCAACTTAGATTGAGAGAAATCTTCGTTCGAGTAACGCCTTAAAATCAGGTTAGCGCCCAATGTGTCAGTTTCAACAGAAAGATATTTCTTCACTGACTACTTCCATATTTTGCACAAAGGCAACAAACATTGATTCGTAGACAACATGAAACTTATCTCCATGAAATTTTCGGTGTTGCACAGCTTTCAAAAGGGGCACTATCTGCTATGATACTGAGCGCGATATCATCTTCTGTAGCACTACAATCACATTCTAAAGGGCTAAGTCCTGACGCAACTCAACAAAAAACTCCACCAATAATTTCCCAAACAAAATGCAAGTCACAAGGTACTCACCAATTCTTCATTTCTATGATAAACAAAGGATGGTTAAGTCGAAGAATCCATAGGTTGCATGTGAACAAACGAGCTAAGCCAGAATAATTGATAATTCCTACAGGTTTGAGAAGCACAGTCCTCACTGCACTACAGCGTTGATGAAACGTCTACTCTTCTCAAATTCTGAGCTAAAAATGGTGCAAGACTGATCACGTCTCAAAAAGTAGCGTTAGTTAGCATAAACAAGTCGATTTCTTATCCTAAGATAATTATTCGTCGGTTTATCGAGGGAAAAGTTGGGAAATAGACAACAGGATGAGGATAGATTCTGATGAAGGGGTCAGGTCAAGTGAAATAGACATTTATTCTCCTGTACTGTTGTCTATTTCCCAAATTGTTATCTCAAAAACTGCGAAATAATTATCTAAAGATCTGAAATCGACTTGTTTATGCAAACGAATGCTACTTTTTGAGATGTGATCAGTCTTGCTCCATTTTAGCTCACAATTTGAGAGGAGTAGACATTTCATCAACACTGTAGCGCAGTGAAGCCTGTGGTGTTCAAACTTGTGGAAATAATTAATTTTCTGTCTTAGCTCGTTTGTTCGCATGCAGCCCACGGCTTCTTGGACTCATCCAATGTTGGTTCATGATAGAAAATGGAGAATTGGTGAGTACCTTGTGACTTACACTTTGTGATAGTATTGCAAGAGTTTCTTGTTGAAATTGCCTCAGAACTTGACCCTTTAGACTGTGATTGTAGTGCTTCAGAAAAGCAAATCGCTCTCGATGGCGTAGAAGAAACTGTCCCTATTGAAAGGTATGCAACACCGAAAATTTCATGGAGATAAGTTACATGTTGTCTTTGAATCAATGTTTGTAGCCATTGTGCAAATGATGGAAGTAGTCGGTGAAGAGATATCTTTCTGTTGAACCTGAAACATTGGGCGGTAACCTGATTTTAAGGCGCTATTCGAACAAAGATTTCTCTCGATCTAAGTCGAATATCAAAATCCGAAGCGGTAGAATTTTCGGCAAGCTTGTAGTCTAACAGAAAATGTAAAAATATTTATGGTTGGTCAAAAATCCGCTTGTACATCGTCGGTTTTTGGGGGAGGGTATTTTTGTGTTCATCCCCACAGCTTCTGATTTTCCGCAGAATCACAGTGTATCACGTGATGTTAGATTACGTAGTTTGATTGGTTAATCTCACAGATGTAAACAAACTCGCTGATTGGCTCAGAACGAAATCTGTCCTTGTTCAACCAAAGGAGATTGTGAATTCACATGGAAGGAGTCTCTGATCTTGAAGAGTTCTTCAAAACCTGCAGAACAACCTCAGTTGTTCTCGCATTCTCTGATTTATCGCTTTTGTTTCAAATTTGAAGCATCATTTCGTTAGTTAAGCACTACAATGGTCTCTTTCCGTTACACGACCATGACATGTCTTGCAAGAAATCAGTTTCATTTATTGACTTGAAGGAGTCTAAGCACACGCATTATTTTATAAGAAACTTAGAATTTGGGCTAGAACTGAAAGTTTCTTAACATTACCAGATTTCAAGTATTCAGAGTTGCTTACGAGTTTCTTAAAGGGCAACCAAACAAAAAAAATTTATTGACTAATTTGAAAGGGAATGGTCTGAAATGTCGAAATGTGTGAAAATGTTCTTTTTACCATTTACCCTTTTAGCGTTATTGGGAGTTTTATAGCGCCCCGCCGTGTTTCACGACCGCGTTTCTGGTAGGCTGGGTCCTAGCGACGTTGACGTCATGCTGGGAACCACGCGGAAGGCCCACAAGGAAAAAGCTCGCACGCCTATTCATCTCCAGCAGTCAAGTCGGTAGTATTTACGGGAAGTTCCTCCTTCGCCATTGGTTTTCCGCGACGCAATTTTCAGATTTAAGTTCATCAATAGGCAGAAGAACTTTGTCTTTATCGTTTCTCAGATTTTACTATATGGAACTGGAGGAAGCAGTGGATTAAGCTTTGGCAAAAGAAGAATCTGTATGGTAGGCTGACGAAAGGCCTAAATCGTCTCGACCCAGCCGCAAATGATGTTACAGTATCCGGGTAAACAGAATCACGAGACAGACCAAGGAGGATGGGCAGTCCTTCCCACAATGCAACAGTGACCATTTAACTATACAAACCGAAGCGCACGCAGATTCAGATCAGTTACGATGAGCAGACGTCGTGATGCTAGCATCTGTTGTTTTCATGTGAACATCTGCCAGGGAAATGTTCACTTTGATAACAGTTTTAACAAGATTGGAAGCTTGGATCTTGGCTGCAGAGCTCGTTTAATGCTTACCGATCAAGAACAATTGACAAGGTTGAAGGACTTTTCCCAAGATCACACCATTGCTGTGATGGGCCTAACCGAAGACGGAGAAGTTCAAAGTCTTGACTGGTAATCACGGATGGAGCGATGTGTACTTGCCCTCAAGACCCCACTACATCGAAACTGATAGCATAGTTACCTCAAAGATGAACAATCTGGAAGCTGTGAGGTTCAGTCTTATTTCTGCTAACATGTTGCTTCTCAAAGAAACCTTGGAGGAAAGAGAGGATTCATCGTTGCTGACGACGTGATGTTGGTGAACCATGCCAGGTTCCTTCACCTGCGGCCACTTCCTTCGATTTTTAGCTGTTATCATCAAGTAAGATGGTTATTTTTGTATTGAGTTTAACGCAGGCTGATAAAACCCGTACCATCTCTATTTTATTAGGCCCGTCAAAAATCAAGATTGAAACTTTTCATAAACATGCAGTTCCTTTCATTGGAAAAGTTTTTGTAATTTCATGAATCAGTGTGAAGAAAGACCTGCTGACTCTGCTATTGCTTTACATTACAGCAGAACCAAACAACATGCAAAATCTGAGGGACCAGAGAGGTTTTTTATGACTGATCACATAACTTGATTACCTTTCTGAGAAAGAAAACAGCGCGTGAAAGTAGGTTCAACATTCAGTGAATGGCAAGAAATAGTGTCAGGAGTTCCACAGGGCTCAGTTCTCGGTCCACTGTTCTTCAATATCTTTGTCAATGACTTCATCTTCGCTATGAAGTCCTCCCATGTCTGCAATTTTGCAGATGATAATACCGTGTATGCATGTGACAAAGATGTCGAGTCAGTGGCAATGAGACTTGAGGATGACATCTCTAGAGCTCTTGACTGGTTCAAAGATAACAGAATGGTGGCAAATCCCAAAAATTTCAAGTAATGTTTCTTGGCCTAAAGCAGCATCAAGAATTTTTCTTAGAAATAGAAAACAAATCAATTGATGTGACAAGGTCTGTCAAACTACTTGGGATAAGTGTTGACGATGAGCTGAAATTTGACAAGCAGGTGAAAACACTGTGCCAAAAAGTTAGCAGAAAAGTCAATGCGTTCTCAAGGGTCGC
The DNA here is from genome assembly GCA_964019985.1 of Aurelia sp. 4 Dawson et al 2005. Lineage (NCBI taxonomy): Eukaryota > Metazoa > Cnidaria > Scyphozoa > Semaeostomeae > Ulmaridae > Aurelia > Aurelia sp. 4 Dawson et al 2005. The sequence continues at coordinate 9,504,298 of OZ026504.1, read as the reverse complement.
ACCTTACATCAACGAAAAGAAAGGGAAGATCCTGTACAATACATTCATAATGTCAAATTTCAAGTATTGTCCACTTGTCTGGATGTTTTGCGGTAAAACGCAAAACAAAGAAATAGACAGAGTTCACAAAAGAGCCTTGAGAATACTTCTTGAAGACAATACATCGAGCTTCGATGAGCTTCTTCAAAAGATTGATGACATTAGGGTCCATGTAAAAAATCTACGAAACTTGATGGTAGAAACATACAAGTGCTTATCGTGCGAAAATCCCTCCTTTATGTGGAATGTTTTCCAGCGAAAAGACCTTGGGTATAATCTAAGATCAGGTTCACTGCTAATGCTGCCACAAGCAAAAATGACAACTTATGGGACCAGTTCGTTGACCTTTAGAGGTAGCATTCTCTGGAACAGCCTACCTGACGCTATAAAAAGCTCACCATCTGTTGTATATTTCAAAAGATCGATAAAAGAATGGAAGGGTGAAAATTGTACATGCAAAAATTGCTGTTGAGAACAACATCTTGGAAATCCCTCCGTAAAAAATTAATTATGTAAATCATGTAAATGGATGTAAATATACTTGTTTTCTTTATATTATTGTAAATTTTTCCTTTGTAGATAGTTGGTTTGAATTAGCTAATTGTATTTAAGCTATTGTAAATACCAACTATAATAAAAAAATTTAATAATAATAATAATAATAATAATAATAATAATAATAATAATAATAATAATAATAATAATAATAATAATAATAATAAAGGCCAGTTAAACTGGCTGTAAATGGTTTGAGTGTCAGTATGGCTGCTAAAAACTTTAGACTGTTGTTGCTCTTAACTCAGACATTGTCTCCCTTCCCTTTTAGGTTGTTCCTGGTACATACAAGAAACAAAGATGGCTGTTACATGTGGCTAGATGTTGTACAACCTCTTCATGTACCTTCAAAACTTTCAATTAAACTCGCATAAGTAGGATCTGTGAATCACAAACCAAAAGAAAGGAGTATGTTGGAAGGAAATCATTTTGGCTTGGACTATTCTGGCTTATAAGTATCAAAATACAAATTGAATAGAAATAACTGCAAAATAAATAGGCCCTCATAGCTCAGTTGTTTGCCCATTTGTCTCTCATGAGGTATTCAAATCAAACAAAATTCTCTGAAGTCAAATCCAACCTATAGAATGATATTGTATTTACTCAATGGACTTCAAATTTCAAAACAGTCCATCTTATGCAAATATCCAACATACAAATCTAACTTGGATGAAAAAGTTGAAAGGATTTCTCCAGATGAGCTTGGGCCTTTACTTTTTGTCTGAATTTCTTAAAACATGACCTTCCCAAGTCCAACTAATGCGAGTTAGAAGTTGAGAAGTAAATGCGTAGTTCTTTGCCAAGTGCTACACCAGAATACAACTGTGTAAAGTTGTGGAATGAGATGAATCATCGGAATTTGCAGCAAAAAGAGAAAAGAAAAAGAAGAAACAGCATAATCAGCACATCAGTTTAAGATAAAACAATATTCATTTCAGATAACTAGATGCAGAATGCTTGTTGCAAGAGACAGTATTTTATCTAATTTGGTTCACTAGCATAATCCAGCTTAGCAGCTTGCATGATAACAATACTACTGTTTTATACCTCAGATTCCAACTGTGAAATGGACTCACGCTAAGTTCTTGAGAATCCAAAGCAAAATTAATGAAAAGTTATTTCAGGCTGTTGGTTCTTTGCAATGAAAGGTCCTTATAGCATCTTTGAACAAGTAAAATGTGGGGTCAAGTGCGCTGCCAGCAAGATTGTTGTGTTTGCAGCTACATAATACATGTAATGTCTCTCAGCATGGGTGTTTCTGATTACCACTCCTGTTTCTTTTTTTTATTTCAATGAAAAGAGCAAAGGAACTATTCATCATCCATATTGTAGACATGGCAAGTAAAGATCTTTATGACTCAAAATATATAAATGTAAAATTGATGAGTGATATAACCATATTTTTTGCAATTTATAGCACAAGCACTTTACTAAAATGCCCCTCTTCGTTGGTAGGACCAGGGGATGCATGAAGGGCAAATGCCTCCATTTAAAAAAACTCAGCAACTTCTTATGACAACACAACAAAAACGTCAGGGTATACTTTTAACACCCCCTTCCCAGCTTGAAGACTTTAGACCTGTAGTCCCGATAGTCTTTGCTTGTCTCTGTGACTGCTCCTTGCCTTGCTCGCAATTTACAGTACCATAATTTACAAGTCTAAGTTGTCTTCTGGAACTGGCGGATTGTTTATTTGTTTTGATGTGTTATGTGAGCAGTATGCCAATAATCATTTCCATCCTTTTCTCCACTGAATCACTTGAAAGTGATCCAAACCCAGGCCAGTTACCTCTGTCTTTTCCTGCAAACAGCAGTATTTGATCATCATCTTGTTGTTGATTTTCAATGTTTGATTTGGTTAATCAAAGTGTGCAATTTGTAAAGAAACTGTTTTACAAGATCCTAGAACTTACATCACCTTGTAATCGATAAAAAATACATTTGAAAGAACATTACGTTGCCACAATAAACTTCAAATTAGTAAACAGGCATTACTCACTCATGCACATCAGGCGCCACAACACCATCAAAAATAGCAAACTTCAGGGCGCCAAAAAATGACTTTATCATGGGGACTTTGGGGACTTTTAGTGAATTTAGCATCATAGAGTATTAATCTTACTTGGAACGAGAAGATAACCCTAAGTCCCCATTATTTTGGAGAAACGGAGCGAAAAAGTGACACCCATTTTCAAGAATCAAGTTACCTTAGGCCCATCTCCATTAAGTTGCATTTTCATGCAATAATTGATAATGCAAGAGAAAACAAGGTTAATAAGTCAATACGCATATAAGACCTAATATTAAAAATGCTTACCACTGCTCGTTCCCTTTCACGTTAATGTGTTGCGAGTACAAAACGTATCGATGACTTCCTTCTGCTTCGCCGCCATTGCTCCTGTGCTCTTATTCCATCTCAAAACCAATCGCGTTGCATTGTGGAAAGGACTGCCTATCCTCCTTGGAGAGAGACGAAGACTCTAATTGTCAAGGAGGAGAGGATGAGAGAAGTAGAACCACTTTCGACATGGTATGTATACCAGTACCACGTAAAACAAATATTGATATTTCTTCTATGATATGCATCGTTTGGACTTTGGAGTCGCATCTGGTCATAAGAAATCAGACAAATCAAGATAAAATCTTGGACAAATAAAATCGTTAAAGGAGAAGCATTTCTCCGATATTCTTGATGATTTAATTTGGAATTGGAAAATGTTTATGTTCATATTTCCAAGACAAATTTTCTCTGAGCTGATTAGGCCTGCTAATAGTCATAATTGCATGTAGATTTTTGTTGCATATATGGTAAGTGCTCTCTGATTGGTTATTTGTTTCTTTCTCACATTTTCTCTTTCTATTGTAGATACATATATTGCACCATTACTTCAAGCAAATTTACACAGTTGATGCATTGCTACCTCAGTACAGTAACAGAAGGATGTCAAATGAGGTTGTGCATACCACCTCATGATGACCAAATTTTGCCCAGAATTGGATATGATGCCAAAGTTATTGCACAGGAAGAAAACCAAGAAGAAATGTCATATTTATCATCATCACTTATACTTCATCTCTTGTCTTAGGCTCTTTCATGTAATGAAGAGCGAACAATGAAAAAACAGTTACATCAATATCTTAAAGAGAATACACAACATATTTTTTATACAAAACTAAGAATTTGTCAGTTTGGGCCAGTACTGAAAGTTTCTTAAAATTATCAGATTTTGAGTAGTACTCGGAGTTTCTTGAGAGTTTCAAAAAAGCTTCAGAACAATCTTCATGTTCACTACCTATGCGGTCCTGGGCATTCAAAACAATGTTTATTAAAGCCATACCAATGTCTAGACATCAATCAAGTACCTTTCTGAGTAACATCATACAGGAAGCAAGTGTAGATAAGAATAAATATGTAAAGGATTTCCTTTATCAAAACCCATCGTTTCTTAAGCTATATTTCCCCAGTACTGGAGTTTCTCAATTTTTCAGCGGTCTGAGAGCTGAGTTTCTTATATGCACTTTCTTATAAAAAAACATGTGTACACTGTTTATTGATTACATTTGGCAGTCTTTGACTGCAGCATCATACAAGAGTGCAGACCTTGGATGAATTAAAAATTTTAGCCATTGCCTTTTGAATTTGTTCTTGTGTAAACATTTGCACTTTCCTGCCCACCATTCAAGAATTCTCATCATAGTTTAAACAGATTTTGAAGTGTTTGAATTTTTCAGAATTTCTGCAATGTAATCTATACGAGGCCTGGACCTGAAGGGCCCAGGGGGTACTTGACATAAATTTGCACAGTGGTGTGCCCGCAAAAAATGTTTTACATGGCTCCAGAATTTTTGCCTTCAAATGATACCTGATTCTAGAAAAAATCCATGAAAGTATACTCCGAAACACAAATATTGGGCTAAATAATAACCCGATCTAACAAAATTTCCCTCTTTGACATGTCCTTTGACAACTTGCTCCAGAAAAATTGCTTTCTTTTGATACCAGTTCTTGAAAAAATAGGTGAAAATGATACCCTGAAAACAGTACATCCCTGTTGGACAAATATACTAAGTACCCCCCCCTCCACGCTGAAGGGTCATACCAGTTTACATGTTTTAGCAGTTCTTTTGGAGTTCATTCTTTTCCTTCGTTATCACTTTGGACAAACCACCGGGGGAGGTTCTCTTCCAAACTTTGAAATTGGCTCTTTCTGGCAACGCAACAGTACTTTCAAACTTTGGGTAAGGGTGTGCCAACAAGTTCTCATGATAGTTTTAGTGGCCAGACCAGTTTTGTGAAAATGAAATCCTTGGCTACAGAACATATACTAACTTTTAGACCAACAATTCCAAAATTTGGTACCTTTGGACAAATTTCACCACATTTTTAGGCAATCTCTGGAGCGAAATCACAAAAATTTTGCATTTTTGAGACACAAACTACCAAAAGTGCCTTCGCTAGACCACAACTACCAAGATGAGCTCCCTTATGAAAGTCAAAATTGCTATAAACATCCCATCCAAGAACAGAAGTTTGAAAACATGCTCTTGGACCATGGCATCTGGCCCAACCTTTAGCCAGAGAACAAACTCCCCCTGTGGAACAAAATTTCTTCCCTCCAGTTTTAGTGCCATGGCTTGCAAATGTTCCACTGAAAAGGAGAGGAAATTTATGAGTGTTGAAAAAAGATTGAAACGATTTAGGAAAATTGTTAAACCCGTGTACCGTAAGAAGTGGGGTCCACTGGTGTAAAATGGGTAAGTAAGGCTGGGGTAAAATGGGTAAGCCTGGGGTAAAGTGGGTAATGTTGATTGCTTGAAAAAAGTACACCCAGAACTGATAAATCAACATTTACTTTGCCAAGGAGGGCACTTCGAAAAATTGAAGCTTGAAGCAGAAAACCGTGTGAACAGAGATTTTAGCAAAATTTATCCAGATTTTTCACCTTTACATGTTAGCCCCAAACTCGCCCATTTTAATCCAGAAGATTCTATTCAGTTTTATATATAGGCATAGCACTGCAGATTTTAAGACTCTATTGCATTTGCCTACCAAAAGGAAGTACTGTTTGGGCCTAAAGTGAGTTTCCTGTCTATTCTGGCTCCTGTCTCCTTGCTTTTCACTCTATTTTACGGCAATAGAAAGGTTATGCTGGTTAAAAAATGAGTGAGATGCAAACCAAATGTTCTTTGGACGGAACTTTTTACAGTAAAATCGTGTCACTACTGACCTTTGAGCCTTGACGGGTATGGCACGCGAAAATCACCACAATTAGATAAACCCAGTTTATCACCAGATAAACCCAGTTTATCTCAGATAAACCTAGTTTATCTGTGATAAACCTACTTTATCACCAGATAAACCCAGTTTATCTGAAAAAGTCACTATTTATGCAAATAAACCCAATTTATCAGATAAACCTAGTTTATCTTTTGATAAACCCAATTTATCTGTTGATAAACCCGGTTTATCACCAGATAAACCCATTTTATCTCAGATAAACTCAGTTTATCTGAGATAAATCTAGTTTATCTCCGATCATATCACCCAGTTTATCTCAGATAAACACACTTTATAAACCCAGTTTATCTGGTGATAAACCCAGTTTATCTCAGATAATCCCAGTTTATCCCATATGAAAGGGGTCACTTTCAGATAAACAAGGTTTATCAGCAGATAAAGTGGTTTTTTGTGCTAAAGTGGGTTTATCTGAGATAAAGTGGGTTTATCTGAGCTAAAGTGGGTTTATCTGGTGATAAAGTAGGTTTATCACAGATAAACTAAGTTTATCTGAGATAAACCGGGTTTATCTGGTGATAAACCGGGTTTATCTAATTGTGGTGATTTTCCTGTGCCATAGACGGGCAGAAGCCCTCCTCTTGGCATGACACTGCACACACATCATTTCGATATTTTCTTCGTGCTGGGATAGACTCCCTTACTGAACAGCTTTCAAAAGTAAAACTGCCGTGTTCTTGAGGAACCAATGCAAGTCAAATGCATACCCCATTTCCATTCCTCCCATTTTAAATTCTCTTACAACTGCGAGTCCACTTTGCTGATCCAATTCACTGTCATTTCTTCCTTGTTTACTTTCGATCAGTTATGTCATAACTGATTTCTAGTATCTGATATAGCGATATGCATCTCCCATGATCTAATACATTGCTATATTGAGCCAACAGGCAGTTTCCACGCATAAATTTGGTAGAAAAGTATCAGGATTTTTGCAGAAATACTCACAACAAACGCCTGCATGCACTGTCTTTTGAGGTGGCGTGCAACTTCCCTTCCAAGCACGACATCCCATCCGCATTAGCACCAGGCGTCCTACGAATGCAAACCTGTATCACGCAAAACACCCAAATTCCCAACTTTGAAAAGGCATAAAATCGTGTCGCCGTTTCCGATTTCAGAAATTTTTTCACTGTTGACATTGAAATTACAGCGGCTACAAATAAATGAAATAAAATTTTTTTGTTTAGTTCCCCTTTAAAGGTTCCACAGCATTTCTGTGTCCACTACCTATTCCCTCCTAAACATTCCAAAACAAAGATTGTGAAGCCATGTCAATGCTTAGACTTTATTTAAGTACCTTCCAAGTAATATTGCACGGGAAAGAAGTGAAAATAGAGTGAAATATATCAGGGATTTCCTGTGTTACAAAATAAATAGTTTCCAAAGTTCTTTTTCCCATTACCGGAGTTTCTTAATATTTTGGCGATCTGAGAGTTGAGTTTCTTATAAGCGGGTTCTTATTAAAAAGTATGTGTAATGATACACCCAGCTATTTATCTAATTGCCTTTCAACTTATTTTGAGGCTGCAGAATTTAGCTGTCGCTGGAAGTCTTATTTGGTTTTCAAAATCAGCCACGGGCAAGTTTCACAAATAATTTTGCAAGGACTTCATGAAGCAGGAATGAGGGGACCTTCAAAAAGATTTTAAAATTTGATTTTAACTTGACAAAGGTACAAAAACATTGTTCGCAAGTTGGCTAATGCTGTCAGAGATGGGCTACGTATGGGCTTTTGAATTGTGAAGGATCAACAAATGTCTTCCAGAAATTTTCCTTGATTTGACTTTTAAAAGTTTTAAAAGTTGATAGATAAACTTACCATAAAATATATTTTCCATATCATGAGCAAAGACTAACATGGCATACATTTATTAGTTATGTCAAAAATCATTCCTCCATTTTCATGACAGAAAAGGGAAATAATTGCACTACTCATTTCTGTTTGAAGAAAATTCAAGTGAAAGAGAACTTTCCTTAAAATCACTTATTTGAGAGAAATATACCACTTAAAACATTTTGTTAGAGTTATTGCATAACATCTCAACAACCCTCAGGCAATGGGGCTGGCTGGGCTTTGGCAATAGGGTGGTCTGTGACCATGGTCAAGGAAACTTTTGAATCACCACTGACCATATGCTCAAACCATGGTCAGCCATGATTTCATGGTCATGTCTTTACAAGGATAAAAATGTTCTGGATGAAAAGTGCAATTCCAGATTTGTCAATGTAGAATTTCTATCGTAATTTCATTATTTTGATTTTTTGCAACAACAAATACTGTGAATATTGACAATGTTTACAGAAGTTGCCTGCATTTTATCAATGAATTTGATCCTTCATTTTGAAATAAAAGTAAAAACAATGAGACCTTAAAGCTTTGAACGGAGTAAATATTATTTGAATGGTGTTATTTTATACAATTTGTGTCTTACTTTTTAATTTTGAAAGAAGATTCGAAGGTACAAATTACTCTGATAAATCAGCCAGGAAACCTAAATGTGCTTCGAGCAGGCAAGTGGCGTCTTTTCCATTTGCAAAATGCAATCAATTTCAAACACTACTTTCACCTGAAATTGATGTCTCAATCCCAGAAATTTAAAACAATTCACAATGTGTTCTTTTTGGGGGGAGTTGAATGTTGATTTTTATTAGACAAAGCGCTAAGGTCTTCCTCTGAAGAATGTCATGCGACAAAAATGAACAAGTCAAAATTTAAAATTTTAAAGGACTTACATGCTCCCATCTCTCAGCAACTTGGGTTTCCTGGCCATTTTACCTAAAATTCTAAATTTGTAGATTCTCCTTCGAATTTTCTTTCAAAGGTAAAAAGTCCAACACAAAGTGCATCAGAAGACACCATTTAGCCGATACTTCTGCCGGTCAAAACATTATCGCATCCAGATCTTTGCCAGCCATGTCATCAATTTTGTTCCCTTCAAAATAAGTCCACCCTTTCGAAGTTTTCATCTCGTAAAGTCAGAAAAGCATCGATATATCAACTCAACTTTGGATTCTGGTGATCAGACAAAGAAATGACGAATATTTTCCCGCCAAACCTGTTTGATTTGAGCGTCTGTTCTGTTACGAGGCAAAAGGGTAAAAGGACTTTTCCGATGCCATTTTGAAGTCGTTGTTCGAAGCTTCTTTGAGTTCAAAAAGTTCCTGAGAAAAGCGAAGCAGAGTGCAATTCTAGTTTCCTTTATACTACACCCAGTTGTTGCACATACAAAAGTTTCCTTCCCTCGAACAACATTTCAACAAATAGCGCTGTGAAGCTCTTACTTTGACACGACATCGATCTGCCACAGCTTTGCAATGATTTGGTCCGCCATTCCTCCATAATCAAACGCAAAAGACGGGGATTCGCTCTGCTGCTTCATGAGCAAAAAATTCGCTCTTAGCCAATCAAATTGTAGCATTGCTGTAATAATAATAATAATAATTTTGCAACAAAAAGTTGTCGCAATTTTCTATCTCAATCAACAGTTAGATTATAAGACCAGAAGAAGGCTGGGAAGCAAGGGGAAATTCTCTGCTCATGTGCAAAAGATTCACTTGAGGCTGACATCAGTTGGACGTTAGCAACGAGATCTGCCATTTTGTTGTTAGGACCTAGACCCCAAACCTGGGTAAATAATCTTTGGTAATGGTCCCTTCGAAATAATGGTCCCCTTCGAAAATGGCCTTACGAACGGACCTAGACCTGGGTAAATAATTTTAAAATGAAAATTTTTTTTAAAATGAAACCATGCAAAAAATCCGCGCGCTTTTCAAACAATGGATGAATGACGTGATTTCCCCCAAGTGATTGATTACAACGGCCACGAGTGATTGTTTACAAATTTAGACTTGGAAACGCTCACAAAATTAAAAATGTTTCGAAACAAATACAACTTTGTTAACTGAATCGTATCTCTTGGCTTTTGGTTGATCCTGGTTTTTGGCTTCTTCGCTGTTTTTCTGGCATGTTTTGCTCAAGGTATAGGTAATTATAAATCACAGAAAGGTTGCACGGTATGTGGCAGGCCCTAAAATAACAAATCTTTACAAGTGCACATATTGGAAAGTTGGGTGTGGTCTTCACTTAAAGTTGAAAATTTGGCGTGGCCTTACTTTATTTAAAAGAAACACGTTAAAATGTTTTGCTGCAATCTTCCTCGGGGATTTCTTCTTGCATTCCTGCGCCTTCAAACACTCCCTTGAACCAACCTTGCTTCCAAGCCTTTTCAGTGGCATGATTGAAACGTCTTCGTTTTTTTTCAAGCCATAACTTTGCAGGTGAGCGGAAATCGAAGCTTGCAAGATCAGGCATATTTATTGCAATAAATATGCATTTGCAAAGTGTTTCTGGTGAAATGCTGCTTCTCCCATCAGTTTTGATCTTGTTGTATGTCGAGATCAGCCTTTCTACATCGGCCGATTGTGATTTTGCTGCAATAATTCTAGCAAGAGCCACATGTAATGACTTCGTGCTCTTGTCTCCTATTATGGCCTTTAGCAAAAGCCTTGGGTCAGAATTGTTAAGTTCTGTCATCTGTCCAACTTCGAGGCTCGACTGCGCAAAATCAGCCAAACTTTGGTCAGGAACAATTGCTGCATGGAGTTTTCTCAAGTCCTCTTCTTTTGCTGATGGCAGGTTTTTAATAGCAGCAAGGTCTGCAAAATCTTTGTCATCAAATCTTTGTCTTAGGAGGAATGTATTGATGCTCAGAAGTACTTCATTTCGAATGGCATTATAGCTTCTTTTTTCTGATACATTGAGATTATGTATGTTGCTTCTTCTTCTTTTCTCACGTAGGGTATATCCATGACATCTCCATCTGGATTCCAATCTCATACCCTCCCAGACCGCTCTTCGGAAAGGGGCAACACTTTCCTGGGTCATAGGAAGGGGGTAGTGGTCGCATCTTTGAATGTGAATAGCCTTCTCCTGCATATCGACGAGATTCGTGCGACTGTTAAGGAGCTGGGTATACATATCCTGGCTATAAATGAAACTAAGCTGGATGGACACATCGCTGACGAACTCGTGGATATTGATGGCTTTTCTATTAAAAGATGTGACCGGAATCGAAATGGGGGTGGGGTGGCAATCTACGTTAAAGATAACTTGTTCGACAAATGCAGTGTTCGGGAGGATGTCCCCGTTTCTTCCCTTGAAGCTGTGTGCATCGAATGCAAACCGGTTCGCTCCGCTCCTTTTATAGTATTTGCTTGGTATCGACCCCCTGATGAGTCTGTTGACATCTTTCGTCAACTAGAGGAATCTCTGCAGTTTTTGGATAATGAAAATAAGGAAGTCATCCTTTTAGGTGACACAAATTGTGACGTTTTAGCTAATCATTCAAGCACGGAACCAACTTCAGCAAATAGTCTTCCTGCTCATTCAAAGCGTCTCATGGAAATTTATGATCTTTTCGGATTTCAACAGCTAATTGACAAGGCGACGAGAGTAACTCTAACATCTAAGACCTTGATAGATCATATTGCTACGACGAACAAGTCTAACATTGTTGTTTCCGATGTAAAGGAAATCAGTCTTAGTGACCATTTTCTAGTCTACTGTGTCAGAAAATTCCGAGGTGCTTCTAAAAAGCAGCACAAAATCATCTCCACTAGGCAGATGAAAAATTTCAATGAGGAGGATTTTCTGAAGGACTTGAGTAAAGTTGACTGGAAGAAGATAGTTACAAGCACTGATGATATTAGCCTTATTGTAGAGAAATGGTCAAACATGTTTTCCATTATTCTGGAAAAGCATGCCCCCACGCGAAACAGAAGAGTATCTGAAAAGTTTTCCCCCTGGTTGACGAAAGATTTCAAACTCATGTGTAAATCTCGGGATAGGCTTAAGAAACTTGCTGTTAGGTCTAAGTCCGAAATTTTGATGCAGGCTTATAGGCAGATGAGGAATCGCGTAAATAAATTGAATTTGAATTTGAAGCGCAAATTTTTCACAAACAAGATCGCCTCCTATGATGGCGACCTAAAAAACACGTGGAAAACAATTAATCAAGTTCTAAATAAGAAGTCAAAGACCACCCATATTACATCCTTGGATGTTGAGGGGAAAACGGTATCGGGAGATACAGCTATTGCAGAGTCAATGAATAACTTTTTTTGTGAAATTGGCAAGACCCTCAGTGACAAAATACCTCAGTCATCTAATCCTCTTTTAGATAATGACTACGAGGTGAATCCTAAAAGCGTGCAATTTCATTTCGAACCTATCACTGTTCCTCAAATCGAAAAGGTTTTAGGAAAATTTGACACCTCAAAGGGGTCTGGCCCTGATGGTCTAGCCAATTTTTTCATAAAGATTGGACTGCCTGTGATAGCTGAATCCCTATGCGACATCTTCAACCTCTCTCTTGCTACTGGAGTTTTTCCTGACAGCTGGAAAATTGCGCGTGTTGCCCCTGTCTTCAAGAGCGGTGAACAAGATGACAGTTCAAATTACAGGCCTATTTCTGTTTTGCCATTTTTAGCTAGACTGTTCGAAAAGATGGTCTATAATCAGATCTATGATTTTCTGATCAAAAACGATCTACTGTTCTCGAATCAATCTGCTTTCCGATTGCTACATTCTGTTGTAACCTGTCTGCTTGCAAGTACTAACGACTGGTACGTAAATATGGATAACGGAAAATACACAGCAAATGTATTCATCGACCTTAAGAAAGCATTTGATACTGTAGATCATGACATTCTCCTTAACAAACTACTTAGATATGGTATCAGAGATGTGGAACATTCTTGGTTCGTTTCATATCTCAATAACAGACAGCAGTTTTGCAAAGTTAATGGTGCATTGTCGCACATAAAGGATGTCACTTGCGGTGTTCCACAGGGCTCATGCCTTGGTCCCCTGTTATTTTTAATCTATATTAATGACCTCCCGCGTGCTCTACATAATTGTAAAGTGACCATGTATGCAGATGACACTAGTCTTTCATTTGCATCAAATAACATCGATGATCTAAACCAATTTATGAACCAAGATCTAGATTGTTTAAAAGATTGGCTTCAGGGAAACAAACTGTCTTTAAACGTCCTTAAGACTCACGCAATGGTAGTTGGATCCCGTCCAAAGCTCAAGAGGATTTCCGAAGAAGTCAGTGAGCAGCCTTCCTTTTTCATAAATGGCACACAGATAGAAACTGTCGAGAGGACTAAATACCTCGGTGTTCAGTTGGATTGTCATCTTGTTTGGGATGAGCATATAAAGGGTATGAGAAACAAAGTCTCTCGAGCTTTAGGCTTTCTGAAATATGCAAAGAAATTTCTCCAACAGGGAACGCTCAGTAAAATGTACAGAGGAATTGTTGAGCCCCACTTTCGTTATTGTTGCTCAGTATGGGGATGTTGCGGCAAAACTCAAATTGATGCCCTCCAAAGACTGCAAAATCGAGCTGCCAGAATTGTTACGAATAGCAGCTATCATGTTTCAGCAACTGGTCTGATTAAAAAGCTGGGGTGGCCAACAATCTCGGACATTATTCTAAGTGAAACAGCGACCATAATGTTTAAGTCAACAAATAGTCTTGCGCCTGAATATCTTTCCGAGCTGTTTGTAAAGAACTCAGCGCTTAACACAATGAGACTCAGAAATACCGAAGCTGACTTGCGTGTTCCTCTCTTCAAAACGGCAAATGGGCAGAAGTCAATATCATTTCGTGGGCCTAAGCTGTGGAATCAATTAAGCTCTGATGTCAGACTTGCACCCTCCCTTTCTACCTTCAAAAGGAGGTTTAAAGACGTAGTGGAGGGTTAAAGATCTTTTTTATGTACATTCATTTGATTTTTTTTTTCGTTTTTTAAACACAATTGTAAATTAATTAGGATTAGGTTTTATACTTGGAAATTATATGTATTTTTGCACGGCCCCCTGTAAAGCAATCAATGCAGATTGACGGGGCTACCGTGGATAAAAAATAAAAAATGAAAATGAAAAAAAAATGAAGGATCTTCTTCCCATCTTCCTCGCTAACATTTGTAACCAGGTGCTCTTCAAAGCCGCTAATAAGGGTCTTGCCATCATTTAGTTGCTGCAGTCTTGAGATGAATCTCTCTAATGCTTCTCCAATGTCAAAAACCATCCCTTTATCGCTTTGTAGTTTCTTCTGAAATCGGCTGAACAAAGAGGTCACGTCGACCATAAAGCATATCAAGCGCAGAAAGTAAAAATCTCGTAGCGTCTCAAAAAATCCTTGTTCTTAAGGCTCAGTGCTCTTGTTGAAGTAAGTCATCAGTGCGCACCAGCTTGAAATTAAGTTGTGAAAAAGTTTTGCTGTGTACTGGGTCCATCTGACTTCGAAAAAGCATGGCAGTCTCATGGCCCGCAGATCGTTTTCTTGTGCCACCTTTCTAAGCTCTCTCAATCTTGTACCATGTTGGTGGAAAAAAGTGGACACAGCACTAGCTTTTCTAATTGCTTTCTGCACCTCAGGAACACTTTTTGTCACAGATACCAAGGCGAGATTTGATCTATGACAAGCACACCAGAGTTTTAGAATGGGAAGGTCAGTGGAACTTTCTTTCTCATTTCATCTAACTTGGACCATAAGCCATTCTTTACACCAGTGTTTTTGTTTTCACCATCAGAAGCAAGTGATGACACCTTTCCAAAACTATATCCCAATCTAAGGTTTGGTTGACAGCTGATTGGATTGCCATTAAAGTGCCACGTGCTCCTCTTTCTGGCGGTTCGGAAAACCCAAGAAAAATCAACTTATCGTTTCCATTCTTTTCAACAATGTGTGCCATTTGCTCGTTGTCCAGCTGCATTCTGTCGATGGATCCATCAAACCTTAAACTTACTACAAGGGCTTCATCTATTTCTGCACGCATGATGAGTTTATATGAGTCCACAATTGATGTTAGCAGTTCATTGTAGTAAACAGGGTTGATGTATCTTAAATCAATTTCGTTAGGTGAGAATGGTTGAAAAGAGTCCATCTGGAACTTTTCGCTGATTTTATAGGCAGCATGACGTGATGGCCAGGAATAGGCGCTCAATGTACCCCTTTTTGCGTCGTTGTAGATGGTGTGCATTAACTTTCCAACATAACTTAACTCGTTCTTGTTAGCAATTGTCAATGCATTGTCCATTGGAGCCGTAACAGCTAATTCTGATAGTGAAAGGACACGAAGCCTGTCGGCCTTTAAACACTCCACGTGCACTTTTGACTGCAAGTGGTTATCCAGAATTCTTGCTCGGGAGACCACTCCAAGCTCTTGGCATATATCTGGCACCTTTCCTTTTGGCGCATAAATCTTGGCTGTTTCTATGTTACGATAGCATACACTACAGCGTACCAACTTTCTATTTGCGCCTTTGACGGACGGCAGCTTTTGGAATACATTTACTTGCTTTTGCTTGCTAGTTTTCATTGGTTCAGCATTGGTCAACTTGTCTTGCTGCTCCGTGGATGTTCCTCCTTCACTCACTGCTTCTCCTTCTGGATTCTCACGTGCACTTTTCTCCTCGCCATTGCCCTCTTCACTTGTCTCTTCCTCCTGTATATTTGTTGGTACGGTAGAAGCATCCAACTTAACTTTTCTTATCAAAAAACGATCCATCTTAAGCAAAGCAAATGATAATCTGATGTGAATTGTGAATATCCAGGGGCTTTCAAAGATTCTGAAAAACATGGACGACTTCCTAATCTAAGTCAAATATGTGGCAATTGTCAAACAGATTATCATTATATGGAAAGCATCCGTTAATATGTAGCACCTCCTTAGAGCGGAAATAATATTATGAAACATATGATCGGACTGGGGATGGAGTCATGTATGACCTGGAGTGGTATTAATTTTGCCTTTTTTCAAATCCACACTTTCCCCAATTACAGAACCACAGTTTTGATTTACACAACCACAAAATGAGTCAGAACCACACTTATTTCAGGCCTTGGTATGTGGCAAAACATGGCAAAAAATCGGCCCTTCTCGAGAACAAATGTTCAAGGTTTACAAGATATAAAAGAAACATTTGGAAGAGAATGTGAGCAAGGAGATATTTGCTCTAACTGTATTAGAGCTGTGTGCAGATGGAAAAACACTGGCAAAAACTGTGAGGTGAGTAAATATTTTGCAGTTCTCAAAAAGGTTATCTGACACACACTGTACTTGATACAGGCATAAAGATATGAAAACAACCTGAACTTTCTCCAGAAGAAAATGACTTTTTCTTCACAAGGTGAATTTAAGACGCATCGTGAATCATTTGCAGATGTACGTATTCTGAGAAAAGAGTTCGGATAGTTTTTCTTACCTGTAATGCAATTAATCCATCAGAACTCTTTTCATTACCTAATTCAAAGTTGGAGAGAAAATGGGTTACCAGTAAAAAATAATAGAACAGAAACACGGAAGAAATTTCATTCAAAGTAAGAAAGGTAATCCAATTTCTATTTCACGAGTTTGACGTCAAAGAGAGCGGTCAGACATATTAAGGCTAGTCAAAACAAGCGAAAGACAAGCGAAAGCAACATTGTGAAACGGATAAAACAGCATTGTGTGGCAGGGAAAGCTTTCTGGCTTCCAATACGAGCCAAAATCAGGCAATTACGATGGAGTCAAAACTTACTACTGCTTGGTTTCTTGTTCTTTTCTTATCGATTAGTACAAGCCAGGATAGGCCTAAACTCAACGAATTCAGCTGCGATAATCATTCAATCAGCGAGGGACACTTGGGAAATCAAATCAATTGGGAAAAGAAAGTCAGGATTATCAGAACAAAGAGAAGAACATCATATTACAACAATGCTACAGCCACATTCAACCCGATAATAAAGCTATTGTTCGATATTGAAAAGAATCCGGGCCCAAAGGACACATCAAAATGCCCTGTCTGCGAGAAGAGCATTCGTAAAAATCAGAAACAATTTCATTGTGACAACTGTTTTTCTGTAACTCATGCACGCTGTAAAAATATGATACATATGACAACACAAAGAACGTACTCATATCAGTGGACGTGCACGAGTTGTTTATCATCCGCCCTTTCTTTTGCAAAACAACCTTTAATTGATTACGAGGACAACATTGACCATTCCGAGGCAGAAATCCAGACAGCGGTCGACCCTCATCTTGATATAATGAACGAAAAAGGCTCGCTGTGAAACTTCTTGCATTTGAACACACAATCCCTTTTGTCCAGTTTTGAAGAATTCAAGTTGATGCTTCATAATTACAAATTTGATGTTGTCGCACTTTCTGAGACGTGGCTCAAAAATAATCCACTTCTCATTGAACATGTGGCAATCGAAAATTTTGAAATAGAGTATAACAACAGAGATAAGATACGGGGAGGCGGAGTAGGGGGTGCTATGTAAACTCCAGAATAAAGCACAAACGTAGAAAAGATATTGAAAACAAAGGACAGGATCTAGAACATCTATGGATAGAATTACCCGGGAAGAATAAGAACTCAAAACTGTTGATGGGAGTCATCTATCGATCAGAGAAAATCCTTAGATTTAGCGATTGGTTAGACCAGTTCGACGAAGTGATCTCATATGTGAAAGCAAGTTGGGATGGCACTATAATAATTACGGGGGACACTAACATCGATCTTCTCTCGCCAGAAGCAGCAGACACTAAAAATATCTAAGCATACTGGAGCAATATAACCTGTATCAGATTGTTTCAAAGCCAACAAGAACAACAACAACATCCAGTTCTCTCATCGACCACATCATAGTAAGCCAGAAAGACCTAGTCAAACATACTGACGTGTTACCATGTCCCACAATAAGTGATCATGATGGACCGTACGCCCTCTTAAACATTCGATTGAAAGATACGAGCCTCGATTCAAATATATCAGAGACGACTGCCAATTCAATGAAGCAAAGTTCATAACAGATTTAGAGCAAGTTCCATTTAATCTTGTTTATGGAGTAGAAGATCCAGATGAAAAGTTGGTAATATTCAATTCCGTTCTACTTGAGGCAATCAATTCAATTTGAGGCCTTAAAAAAGTTAAAAAATATCATACCGCAATCGCAACTGTGTAGTGTATTCCACGCAATCGTGGAAAGTCATCTTCGCTATGCAGATGTTATTTGGGGGAGTCTCTCAAAAACAAAATTAGATACTCTCCAACGTCTGCATAACAGGGCTCATGCAATAATAGAAAATGCACGCATAAAGGACGAATGCTCATCTAATTGGCTAAGTGTTGAAAATCTTATTCGATTTGATCGTTCTGTGATGGCATATAAGATTCTGAACAAGTTAAGCCCAGAAAGCCTTTGGGACAAGTACCAATATAGATCCGCGTATTCAAATTATGAAACAAGGAATTGTAAGGATCTCCAAATCCCAAGGCTTAAAACTGAACATGCTAAAAAAGGATTTTACTACTCTGCCTTAAAAGCTTGGAACGATATCCCAGCTAATATCAGAGAAATCCAAACACTAGGGCGCTTCAAAAAAGAATTAAAAGCGCACCTGACGAGCTGAGAATGCCAAGAACAAAGCACTGAAACACGACCCCCTGGAAGAACAGTCCATTTTTTTTCTTAATTTTATCTTAGTATTATTTACTCACATTGTATTAGGTTTTTAACTGAAGGGGTATCGTGTATGAATAATAATAATGAATGAATGAATGAAATCATCACGCTCCAGTGAAGAAAATCAAAGTGACAAGGCCACCAGCTCCATGGATGCACGATCCTGAAATTCGCTACCTCCAGCAGACATGTTTTCAAAATCGCGTTGAATTTCGCAATTCTCGAGATCAAAATATTCTGAAAACTCTCAGAGAAAACAGAAACCTTCTGAAAAAGAAAATTCGTGCCGAAAAATCAGCATTCTACCAAACAGCTTTGTCACCCAAAAAGCCCAAGGAGTTATGGAAAATTATCAATGCATTTCTTCACCCCCCAAGCAAACGAATAACTCTAAATCTGGATGAAATGAACCATCACTTTGCATCAACAGCTAAGAGAACCCTGAACAAAACTGCCACTCCTGTTGAAGATATTTCAAATCACTTTACAGTTATTTCAAATCTACCGCAGGAAGAAAACAACCGCTTCAATCTTAGACATGTACTATACAACGAGGTACTCAAAGAACTTCAGTCCTTAAGAAGAGATACATCAACAGGACCTGACAACATTCCTGCCCGATACATTAAGCTCGCCATGGATGTCATATGCTCTCCGTTGACTCACATAATTAACTCTTTTATCGATCATAGCGCATTCCCAACATCATGGAAGAAAGCACGCATTGTACCCATTGGTAAGATCACAAATCCTACGGAAAAGAGTGACTTTCGTCCTATCTCGATCCTACCCGTGCTGTCGAAGGTATTCGAAAGACTCGTTGCAAATCAAGTAATCGATTTCATTGAGTCTATGCATATTTATAAAAATACAGTAGCCGGTTTTCGTAAAGGCTTTTGTACGGGTAATTCACTTCTGAAAATAAGAGACGAAGAGCTATGAAATATGGTGAGCTATCACTCTTAGTATTTGTGGATTTCTCCAAAGCTTTCAATACAATCGCACATGACACCCTTATAAAGAAAATGTACCAACAAGGCTTTTCTAAAGAGTTTCTCTTGTGGACGACAAGCTACTTAACATTCCGAAGACAATACGTTCAAGTTGATGCGAAATCATCGAGCATCTTACCGACAACATTTAGTGTACCGCAGGGATCCATCTTGGGACCAATGATCTTCAATCTTTATGTAAATGATTTACAAGACCATTTTTCATCCAGTTCAGTACAATATGCGGACGATACCACAATATATGAAGCGTGTAAGCCAAATGACTTAGAAAATGCCCAATATCTGCTGAACAACTCCTTAAGGAAGGTGGATGAGTGGTCCGATCAAAACTCACTGGCAGCCAATGCAATTAAAACGAAATATCTACTATGTGCATCTAAACGCGTGTACGACTACCACAACGTAAAAGAAAAGGAAATCAACCTTAAATTAGGTTCTACGGAGCTCAACTCGACAAAGAGCCGCGTTATTTGGGAATATACCTTGACCAACATCTGGACTGGGGAAAGCATGTAAAACACGTCTTATCCACTTGCTACGGAAAGCTGCCTGTACTCCGCAAATGAAAAATTTTTACATCATTTTCAGCACGGAAAATGCTTGCGCAATCATTGATCCTGCCAAAGATTGATTTTAACGATTATGTTTATTCGCCTTTGACGCAATGTCAGCTGAAGAAACTTCAGCGACCACAAAAAGCAATTGCAAGCTTTGTTATAAAACGTTACGCACACACAGAAGACATATTGAAAATTGGATGGTTACCCATTGCTGAGAGACGCGAATTTAACATCTTGAAACTGGCCTTCAAAGCAATCAATGATAGAAAATAGCCCGAAATAAACAAACTTGACATGCAAACTTGTAGTAGAACATTACGCAGTAGTTGTGAGATCCGTATAAGACCTTCGATGATTCGAAACACTTTTCAAGATGCAGCTGCGAGTAGATTCAATGCTCTTCCTAGGGATATCAAACAACAAACTAATTTTAATAAATATTGCGCGGATGTTAAAACATTCTTGATGAAGAAAGCGAAGGATTCTCAGAACTAAAATCTTTTTATCTACGAACTTGACTTTGTAATAATCTCATTGTTTTATGTAATCGCTTTAACGTTGTAAAATAGACTTGTTTTTAATTTTTAGAGTTGAAGAGCCACAGTTATAGTGGATATGCTCATTCATACCATATAATAATAATAATAATAATAATAATAATAATAATAATAATAATAATAATAATAATAATAATAATAATAATAATAATAATAATAATAATAAAAATAATAATAATAATAATAATAATAATAATAATAATGGAAACTTTTTATTCCCTACAAATACTACATGATGACAACCATCACTCTCAGTTAGGCATGACGGGGAAATCTACAAGTTCTAATTAAGAAGTTCCTTAAAGTAAGTTGAAAAGTATAAAGCTAATACGTCCGAAATATAATATTTGTCCACATCTTGATAGAGAAGAATTTAAAACGCTAACAGGTCTGGACTTGACCACTCACTGTCTCTTTTACAAAATATGTACTATGTACAAAGTATGCAGATTGTTATTATTTTCTTTTCCAGATAAAGTTGCTCTTGCTTACTTATTGATGAATTATTCAACATATTCATAAGCGCTTTGTGTCCGTCAATGCCGATTGTTCCTATTGCTCCCATTGATAGATTGATGTATTCCACACGCAAGTATGAGGATGAAAGGTCTTTCAGGAGATTTTCGTAGCGCTGCTTTTTATGAGCCTCGTTATTTCCAATGTTTGTTTCGAAACCAACAGACAGTTCGAGAACATATAATACACCGTCATTGATCACAAGGAGATCTGGACGCTTTCTGTTTCCAGTGATAACAGCTGATGATCTGAAGCCTGGAATGTCATCAGCATAGACTTTAATATTCCTTATTCCTGTTAAGAAGTTGCCAATCGTCAAGAGGACAGAGTTGTGACGCCAAGTATATCTTTTCCCCTCAAGCATGGATTTGCAACCAGAGACGACGTGAAGAAGGGATTGTGGAAGTTGGCAGAAGTAACACAACTCGCTTTCGACTCTGCCCCAAAATTTCATATTTTTCTTTGTAGGCAAGCTATTATTCAGGTAACGTACAGAGAAGTTGAAGATGTTCTTCGGTAGAAGTTTCTGTGCATCACTCCAAATGCTTGTTATTTTATTTGTAGTGTGCTCAAGAATAGCCTTCAGTATAAGGCCTTGTGATGACAATTCGTGTGTGATCCTGTGGACTTTCTTCATTCTATTTTCTTTGATTACCTCTTTCCCATTAGCGTATCTGTCATATTGCACATTTTTATCACGGCTAGTTACTTTGTGTAGTGATTGTATGTCTCCATTCGGGGACTTCTTTAAACAGTTCCTAAGCGAAACTTGGCACTGGGAAAATTTCGTTGACGGGTCAATAATTCCTAGCCCGCATTTTTCTTTCGTAAGACTAATTATGTCCAATGTTCCGCTGATCGGTATCTCAAGCCATAATCTAATGTACCTGTGTGCTAGCGAGTCCAGATTTTGTTTGACCCAAGTGATGCCTAAATCGGCAATTGTTAGGTCCCAAGACACTTTAGACATGAAATACGTCGAATAGAGAAGAATCTTGTTCTTCGGATGAAGTGGTAGCCTACTTATTGCTTCTAGCAGCTGATTGGCTGTCTCCAATAACTTTTTCTTATGCTCTTCATTGTCCATTTTAAAGTTAAAACTTCTACCAAGGTAAGTGAATGAGTCAGTAGATAAAACAGGAGGGATTCGCTGGCTTGAGACAAACACCTTTGGGCTAACTTGACTGCAATTTGTATTGACTTTCATCATACCGAATGCTTTACATTTGTCTGGCCTCGCTTCCATATTTGCCCAAGAGCAGAAAGCTGTGAAACAGTTTAGAAGGATCTGATTTTCATATTCTTGGCCGGTTACTACGCATGCGTCGTCCGCAAATTGGATCCAATTTCTGGGCCTTAAGAATGCATCGTGTTTATGTCCTAATTGCGAGTAATCTTCTTTTCGTATAAGTTGAATGAAAATGTTGAATATCATGTTGAACGTAAGAGGGCTTAAACAATCACCCTGAAGGACACCTTTAGTCACTGGGATAAATGGTGTTGCATACCCTGTGGTAATGACTGACGTTTTGAAATCTGTGTACAGATCCTTTATTAGGTTTTGGATCTCAGCTGGAACATGATGGAATCTGAGTGTTTCTTGGATGAGATTTTGATGGACCTCTCCGAAGGCATTGCGAAGATCGAGTAGTGTGATAAACAGAGATTGTTGTTTTAATCTAGCTTGGTTGATAAGAAAAGCCATTTGCGCTGTATGTTCATACGTTCCCGAAATTTTTGGTATGAATCCTTTTTGAATGTTATGTTCAAGATATCTGTTTTTGAGAAGGAAGTCAAACATCCTGTTACGAATTAGGGATGTAAACACTTTCAGGGGCACAGACTCGAGTGTTATTGGTCTGAAGTTTGCAGGAACATTGGGATCATCCTTTTTGTGAATTAGCACCGTTACCGCCCTTTTCCATGTTGAGGGTACTGAGCCAGCCTTCCATGCTTCTACCAAAATACGGTGGATGTACGTTCTGAGATAGGGCATCCTCTGCAAACAGATAATGGATATTTGGTCCAAGGGGCAGGGGGAACCCGAGGTTTTCATAATTCTAGTCGAATAATTCTAGTTACTTCTTGGTAAGTTGGTTCCTTTAGGTCAAATTCGATAGACGGCTGATCGAATTTTGGTATGTGATCAGGTACCCTGAAGAGTTTTCTGGGATTAATGACATTGAAGGTCTTTTTGAAGTATTCGATGCAATCATTTTTTGAAAATGTCGGTAAGATCTCTGATGGTTTTTTGATAAATCTCTTCGCGTAGCTCCAAACGTTTTTCTGTACAAGGATATTATGATCTTCTGTAGTCGAGAAAGGAACTTGATTTTCCGCATTATCCTTAATTTTCTTTCGAAGTAGTTTCGCAACGTATTTAATCTCATTAGAATCGATATTTTCTGGAGGGGAATTTTTCAAAGTTTTCAGAATCCTTTTCAGATCATTTTTGCTTTTGTCTTTGTATCTTTCTGCAAATTCAGAGGGGCATCGGTCATTTTCCTTCCCGAATTTTCCCACAAAGTAATCATAAAGGGATCGATTCATTTGTTCTATATTTTCATTCAAGCAATTCGGCGATATCTCCCTTGATGGAAGTGTTTCTCTAAAATGGTCTTCTGCAGCTTTCCATTGTTCTGCAGATTTTGGTAACTTTATCCCCACCTTCAAGATGGGCTCGTTATTTTCATCGTATATTTGCCCCTCCGTGTCCAACACAGCGGCAGGGTCTGCTTCGTTCTCTGCTTCGATAATTGCATCAGTTATTTCCTGACCAAGTCCCAAGATCACCCGACAGCTTCGTTGGTGAATTTTCAAGCCTCGTAGGCCCTTGCAGGGTTTCCCGCAACAACACTTTGTTACTGTTTGTTGGTTTTGTGATAGAATAGAGTTATTGTCTGAGATTGAATAGCTAGCTTCACGTATGACTGATTCATAACCGTTGCCATGGTTATTGCCTTGCCTGCTATTGCTTAGCTTTCCACTGCATCTCCATCGATGTCGTCCTAAAACTTGGAAATCTTTCCCGCAATAATCGCAAATAGTGAGCACCAGGACGAGTCCAAGAACTGTCAGCGATTTCATAATGTCTTTTCCAGTAACGTGTGAGTCGGCAGTAAAAATTTAATTGAATAATTTAGGTAAATAGCCTTGATTTATAAAAGTTTAAATAGAGCTTAGTAGAAGCACGTCAGTCCTTCCTCATAAGAAATAATAAGCAATGATAATAATAATAATAATAATAATAATAATAATAATAATAATAATAATAATAATAATAATAATAATAATAATAATAAAATAATAATAACAACAATAATAATAATAATAATAATAATAATAATAATAATAATGCTCCAAATTCCATTCCAATATCTTTGCAACACATTTTAACCGTTTTTACAAGTGAATCGATCTCTTTGTCAGATTTTCGATACACCTTTAAGTCATCCATAAAGAACAGATGGTTCAGGGAACTATAGTCATGAAGAGAGGAAAGAGAACTCATGTGCAACTATAGTCATGAAGAGAGGAAAGAGAACTCATTGTGATGAAATAGTTTTGTCGGATGAAGAATGCATTTTTGAAACCAATGATGGTGGCTACAAGTACTTAGGTATATTAGAACTGGATGATATCATGCACAAGGAAATGAAGGAAAAGGTGAAAACAACATACTTGAAAAGATTAAAACTTGTATTGAAGTCCAAGCTCAACTCAAGAAATCTAATAAATGCGATAAACACATGGGCAGTTGCCGTAGTACGCTATAGTGCTGGTATATTGAATTGGACGAAAGATGAAATAGACATGTTAGACAGAAAAACGAGAAAAACCTTAACCATGCATGGAGCACTTCACCCAAAGGCAAATGTCTCTCGATTGCACATGAAAAGAAAAGTTGGAGGACGAGGACTTGTCAGCATTTCCGATTGTGTGAATGGAGAACAAAGATCAATTAAATATTACATCGCAAAAAGTGAAGAGGAGCTTATTGAGCATGCTGCTGTCGAATTGGGGGTAACTGAAGCTGACCTTGAGGAGAAGAATAAATATCAACATAGGATTGCCTGTGAAAGAAAGGAAGCACTAGAAGTAATGCAGTTACATGGACAGTTCCACAGAGATACGAAAGACGTGAAGAATGGTGAATCATCATGGGAGTGGCTTCGAAGTGGAGACTTAAAAAGAGAAACGGAGAGTTTGCTGGTAGCTGCCCAAGACCAAGCACTAAATACAAATTCGGTAAAGGAAGAAATTTATCATACCACTGCAACAAATAAATGTCGCTTGTGCAACGAGCGAGTGGAAAACGTTGATTATGTAGTTGCAGGTTGTAAAATGTTGGCACAAAAAGAATACAAGCGACGGCATGGTAGAGTCTGTCTCAATTTGCACTGGTCACTATGTCGAAAGTTTGGATATAGTGCTTCCGACGAGTGGTAGAATCATGTTCCAGAGAATGAAACTGGTAAGCCAAATATTCTATGTGACTTTGATATCCAAACAGACAGGACAATTGAGCATCGAAGACCAGATATAATTGTACATGACGTCGAAAAAGGAGAATGTCTCATAATAGATGTTGCAATACCTGCAGACAAGAATATCACAGATAAGGAAGTTGAAAAAATAACTAAATATGCCGAACTGAAAATAGAAATATCAAGAATGTGGGGATGCTCAGCTGCAAAAGTTAATGTATGTATGGATGTATAATTTCGCCAAAATAACAAAAACTATCAAATATCAAAATACAATAAATCTATTTAAAAAGGAAAGAAAAATCTAATAACAGGCGTGTGATATTAAAATATATACAGCTATCTAAATTAAAAACACCCTTAGGTGAAATGGCAAGGATAGCATTAAAAGGTCAGTGCGACCTTGATTCCATAATGGTCCCTCCAAAGGTGTCAATGAAAGAAAAAATTTTAATGGAAGAAAAGAAAATTCTAGTAGATGATGAAATATTTTTATTTGAACCAAATCAGTAGTAAGAGAGTGTGTGAGGTGTTAATAATACACATATACATCATCTTCCTTCCTTTGTATATCTTTGAAAAAATTTTCTTTGATCTTATGTTTAAATGTGTTGACATTGTTGGTAGATTTCAAGTCTGATGCTAGACTGTTCCATATCTTTGGCCCCTGGTAAGATAGACATTTTTGGCCTGTGCTACTCTTACAAAAAGGAACGTTTAGTCTAAACTTAGACCTTCGCGTTATTCGACTTTGGTCGCCTGGATGGAATATTTCGTCAGCATAAGCTGGGGCAGTTCCGTTGAAAAATTTCATTATATTAACACAGATATTTTGTTCTACTTTGTGCTTAGTGGGGAGCCAGTTTATAGATTTGAATTCTGTGGCCCCAACGTGTGCTGTGTTTTTTAAATTAAGATAAAATCGGATGCATTTGTTTTGAGCCGCCTGGATTTTTTTGGACAGCCTCTTATTTAACATTGGGTACCATGAGCCACAAGCATAATCAAAATGAGGTTGAATTAGAGCATTTAGGAGCAACCTACGAAGGGAGGAATCCAGAAAATTTTGTTTTCCGTACAGGAATTTAAGCTTTCCATTTATTTTTCCAAGCATTTTGGTCGCCATCGACTCCCCAGAGAGATTCTCATCCAAATCAGATCCGAGATATGTGACCACTGAGTGTTGTTTGATTTCTATATCACCCCTCCTAATGTTCATCTTTTTTAGGTTTTTGTATTTTTTCCGTGCGAAAAGAATGGATTTGGTTTTATCCTCACCAAAGTGTATACTTAGCTTATTTTCAACAAACCAGTTGCAGAGAGAGTTAAAGTTTCTATTCAAGTTGTTTTCAATACGCTCGACATCTGTGTCTCTAAGGATTAGGCAAGAATCATCCGCGTACAGAAGCAAGTCGCAGTCAACAGCCCGCGCCATGTCATTCACGTAAAGGAGGAAAATGAGTGGACCGAGAATTGACCCCTGAGGGACTCCACAAGACAACTTTCCAGGGTCTGAGTATTCCTTCCCAATGTTGACTGAGAATGATCGGTCCTGAAGGTAAGATTTAAAAGGTTGTACCCATTGTTATTGGAGCATTAGGATCAATTCCAAAGAAGCTGACATACTTCCTGGAGCAACTTGATATCCGGACAGACATGCGAGTACTTCAAAAATCTGCCCTCCTTGGAACAGCGCATATTCTTAGGAAAGTACTTTCTGTCTAAGGCCTTTTGTTAAGGCTTGACAGTTTGACTATAGAAGAACCAGTATTTATTAAGAACAACACTGTGCAATCGAGTAATAATAATAATAATAATAATGATAATAATAATAATAATAATAGTAATAATGATAATAATAATAATAATAATAATAATAATAATAATAATAATCCCTGATAATGATAATAATAATTGATAAAAGTCGTGATGACCCTAAGTGTAGGATGTGCAAGGAAGGAGACGAATCAGTAACTCATATCATAAGTCAGTGCAAGAAGCTTGCCCAGACGGAATACAAGATCAGACACGACAACGTAGCCAAAGCAGTTCATTGGGAGCTGTGCAAGAAAAATAGTTTAGATCATGTGGATAAATGGTATGATCATGAGCCTGAAAGTGTAATGGAAAATGAGAAATGTAAAATATTATGGGATTTCACAATTCAAACTGATCGAGTGATCGGTGCTAGGAGACCTGACATCACAATTGTTAACAAAGAAACAAGGGAGTGCCAATTGATAGATATAGCATGCCCTGGCGACAATAAAGTAGCCGAGAAGGAAGATGAAAAGATTGACAAATACAGGGATTTAGCGAGAGAAGTCAGCAAATTGTGGAATGTCAAAGTTGCAATAATTCCTGTTGTGATAGGTGCATTGGGAACTGTGCCAACAATGTTGGAAAGCCGAATCAAGGAAATTGTATTTCGATCAAGACACCTCAAATTCAAAAGACGGTATTACTAGGAACAGCAAGGATTTTACGAAAAGTACTTGAAATCTGATTTTACGTGTTGCAATTTGATTTCAAGCTTACACGTCCAGTTTTAACTGTGAAAAATGAACATCATAATAATAATAATAATAATAATAATAATAATAATAATAATAATAATAATAATAATAATAATAATAATAATAATAACAATAATAGGTGAGGGGCTGGGTCAGTCGGCCTAGAGTGGGGAGGTAAACGTCCCCTACCTCCCTAGCTGTCTTATCCTTTCTCTGTATATCTTCCTATTTCTGTGTCCAAGACTGCCAAGGGCTGTATTTGGTATGGTGGTTCATTGACGATATAGATCTAGGTAGAGGCATCTAGCTCCTGGAAAGATCAAACTTCAAGATAGCAAAACGGGGCCCTTCATGGCTCCCTTTGCTGGGCTAGATGTAACCCCGTACTTCGGTTTGGGACCCTTCGGTCAGTCTTGGCAATCCTTAATAAAGTAGGTTGAACTCGTAAACCTTGGTCGGTAATCAGCCTAGGAGAAGGAAAACTCCGAATTAAATCCAAACTATTTGACGAGGGTAGATAGGACCCTCTAAGCTTCTTTAAGCAATCCTGTCTAGTGAGATGTCACGAACAACATCCCTTGCCAGTAAGGTTAAAATGGAAAACCCACAAATGAAATGAAAACCAGATCAGAACCATACCGCATCGGTCGTCGCGCGGGTTACCAAGGACCGCGTCCCTCAGTAGGCAACCAGGCTGAGGTCGAAAAATTGGCTACTGGAAGAAACTCCTCTGAAGAAGATCTGAGGGAAATCAGAACCGAGAAATCAACCCTGACACCTCAAGTCAAACATTAAGTGTTGATTCCGAAATCGAGGACATAGAAGTTGGTGTTCCACAGGGTTCATGTCTTGGCCCTCTTCTTTTCCTCGTCTACATCAATGATCTCCCGCAAGCAGTCCTGGATTCCAACGTGTCCATGTATGCTGATGATACTAGTTTGTGCTACCAGTCTCACGATATGACTCGGCTGAATGAGGCTATTAACGGTGATCTTGCGAAACTGGACACATGGCTAAAAGGTAACAAGCTTTCCCTGAATGTAGCAAAAACTCATTCTATGCTTATTTCCTCCAAGCAGAAACACAACAGTATTCTCAAGGGTCAAAATGAAGACTTGAAATTGAAAATACGTGATAACGAGCTGGAAGTAGTCAAAAAGACTAAATGCCTCGGTTTGCAAATGGACTGTTCTTTGGATTGGAAAGAACAGATCAAGGCTGTTTCTGCCAAGGTCTCCAGGGCAATAGGATTTCTAAAACATGCCAAGTCTTTTCTTCCGAAAGAAACTTTGCAAACTCTCTATACAGGTATTGTGGAGCCTCATTTTCGATACTGTTGTTCTGTCTGGGGCTGCGCTGGTTCAAGTGAAATTAATCAGCTACAAAAACTTCAAAAGCGTGCTGCTAGGATAATAACGAACAACAGCTTCGATGCCCCAAGCAGACCTCTTATCGAAAAGCTGGGATGGAAGACCGTTGACCAACTGATTTCCAGTGAATCTAAGACAATGGTCTTCAAGTCCCTGAACGAGCTGGCTCCACAACATCTGTGTGACCTGTTCACCCGAAAATCGCTCTACTCATCATATAGTCTTCGTAATACGGGAACCGACTTGAGGTTACCGATGAAAAGGTCAACAAACGGCCAGAAATGTTTCTCTTATAGAGGTGCTAAGCTATGGAATAGCCTTTCAGCCGAGTCAAAGCAGGCAACCTCTCTGTATAGTTTCAAAAAACTATTTAGAAACAGATGCTTCCTTTCACTCTTATTGTAAATTTTGAACATTATTGTATATAAGTTTTAGATATTGTAAATAAGGTTTTATAGTTTAATTTAATTAATAGCTTTTTTCCCTTTTATGTTATATATTGTAATTAATGTTTTTATCGGAGGGCCCCTTGAAAATCAACTAGTTGAAGGGCAACCCTCCTTAAAAGAATTAAATATGAAATATGAAAATAAATATAAGAAATGTCACAAAAAGAACTAGAAATAAATGGACCCGTGAGGAGTACAAACAAATCATGACAGCATTCTATACGGCACTGAATAAACCAGAAAGAAACATCACTGACCAATGTTATACCATATGGAGAGAGGCCGTCGGAGAAAACTTCCGTGAATATATAGATGCAAACAAACTAGCAAATTTGCGCAGAGACATCATGCGCAACCATAGGCTTACTCCTGCTGAAATAGAAGCAATAAAGACTTCGGCTAATACTAACTTAAATGACCAAAACGAAGAAAACATGGAGCAAGTTAACAACATAGTCCAAAGGGACAACCACACAGACGAAGGCTTTCAAGGCCGGGAAGCTAATAGGCCAGAAAATGAAAATCATCAAGAGTCAGGTCCTGCAACGACATTGAATGATACGTTTGCAACTGACAATGAAGAGAAAATATGTGAAGCAAGAAATGACATCCTCCGAGAATACAGCATTTCACAACATACAGAAATGCATGAAAAGGAGCAACTGCCAAAGTTTCAGAGTAAAAGATCTAAGCTACTTACCGTAAGAATCTACAATTATGCTCTAATGCAACTTCTACAAGAACCTGAGAACGATTTAACATCGCTAAATCACTTTATATATGCAGCATCGCTGGCAGCTACCAAGAAAATGGGGATTAAACTGAAGAAAAAGGCTGCTAAAAGAAATGTTCAAAAGCAACCAAAATGGAAGGAACGAATGACCAAAGAAATTGAAATGCTTTGGGGAGAATTATCGATCTTAGATGAATTATCTAAAGTGAATATCATAAAAACTAGAAAAGCCAGAAAAGTCAAGAGGAAATATAAATTGTTCGACATGGATGAATTATTAAAATCAAAAGAACTAGTCAAGCAAAAACTACAAGTTAAGGCTCAGCGTATCCGTCGATATGAAAAGAGAAGTAATTTCGATCGACACAACAAGATCTTTAATACAGACGCGAAGAAGTTCTATAGACAACTGGGAAAAGAAACTATAGAAATTAAAGACCCACCTCAAATGCAAGAAGTAGAAACGTTTTGGAAAAACATCTGGAGCAACAAAAAAGGTTTTAATGAGAACGCTGAGTGGATCACAAGAGAAGAAGCAAGAACGAGGGCAATAGAAGAACAGGGCTGGGAAGATATCACAACCAAAGAATTAAGCCAAGCATCAACTAAAGCTCATAAATGGAAATCGCCGGGGCATGAAAAGGTTCCAAATTTCTGGTTAAATTCCCTAACATCCGCACACAAGCAACTAACTACGTCATTTTGTGCTATTATGAGAAGCCCAGAAAATACACCAGAATGGCTGATGCAGGGGGCAACCTATGTACTACCGAAAAATAGCGAAACTAGGAATCCAAAGAATTACAGGCCAATTACATGCCTAACAACAATGTACAAGTTATTGACATCAATCTTAACAGAACGAATATACCATTTCCTCGATAAGCACAACATCTTACCATTAGAGCAGAAAGGCTGCCGAAGGAATTCCTATGGCTGCAAAGATCAACTTCTTATCAATCGTATGTTACTGGAAAACTGTTCCTCCAAAAACCGCAATCTTAGCACAGCGTGGATCGATTACCGAAAAGCATTTGATAGCGTCCCCCATCCATGGATTGAAAAGGCTTTAGACATTTACAAAATTTCGCCAATTATAAAAGGTTTCCTTCACCAATGCA
This sequence comes from Aurelia sp. 4 Dawson et al 2005, assembly GCA_964019985.1. NCBI lineage: Eukaryota > Metazoa > Cnidaria > Scyphozoa > Semaeostomeae > Ulmaridae > Aurelia > Aurelia sp. 4 Dawson et al 2005. The sequence goes on along the minus strand of OZ026504.1, from coordinate 9,472,559 downwards.
TGAGCATGTGGAGTACCAAACTCATTCTCAATCATAGCAACGGCACCGAAACATCCGGTAACATCAAGATTGACCATGGCATATTTCAAGGGGACTCTCTGTCCCCACTATTGCTTTGCTTAGCTCTCGTACCTTTGTCCAGTGAATTAAACAACACAAAATATGGCTATAAGATCTTTGATAAAACCATCACACATCTCTTCTACATGGATGATCTTAAACTTTATGCAAAAAATGATGGTGATCTGGAGGGGCTACTAGCAACTGTGAAAAGGTTCAGTGATGATATCAACATGGAATTTGGTCTGGACAAGTACGCTAAAGCCACTTTTAAGCGAGGTAGACTTACTTCAACAACATCCATTACATTGAATGATAACACTAAGATCAAAGATTTGGATCAAGAAGGGGCATAGAAATACCTGGGAGTCAACGAAGGTAAAGGGATCCAACACAATGCCATGAAAGAGAAGATCAGAAAAGAGTACTATCGGAGGATAAGATCGATTATGAAAACAGAGCTAAACTCCCGGAATAGGATTCAAGCCATCAACTCACTAGCTGTACCAGTGGTGCAATACAGTTTTAACATCATCAACTGGAACTTAAGTGACCTCCAACGCATGGACACTAAAACAAGAAAATTGATGACAACAAATAGAATGCATCACCCAAAAGCTGATATTGATAGAATCTATCTCCCCCGCAAAGAGGGCGGCAGGAGCCTTATCCAACTAGAAATGTCTTACAAGACCACTACCATAGGACTCGATACTTACATCCGAAATAACTACGACTGGATGATACAGTTAGTAAACCAACATGAAAGAAATAAGAAACTCCACTCAGTCACAAAAGAAGCACAGCGATACAGAAAAGAACTAAACTTAGAAGATAATGACAACGTAGAAGCCACAATACCAACAAAAGCAGCGAAAAATAGCAAGGGAAAAGCTAAACAAGAAATTCTAAAAGGAATGTTGAACCACTGGCAGGAAAAGCCACTTCATGGCCAATACCCTAAACGTACCAAGGAAGCTCATGTAGACCAGGAGAAAACGCATCAGTGGCTATGTAGCTCAGGACTGAAAGCAGAAACCGAGGGCTTTATCTTAGCGGCACAAGATCAATGTTTGCTTACAAGAAACTACCAGGCTAATATCCTACACAATGGAGTAGATTCCAAATGTAGACTCTGCGATGAGAAAGTTGAGACCATCGATCACATTATTTCTGGATGCTCTAAACTTGCCGCAACAGAATACGTAACTAGACATGACAGAATAGGCCAGTATCTGCATTGGAACATTTGTTCTCATTACGAAATTCCACACCCTAAGAACTGGTATGAACATCATCCACAGCCAGTTACGGAAGGAGATAATGTCATCATTCTCTGGGATTTTACCATCCATACGGACAGGCAGATTAATGCGAATAGACCCGCTATTGTTATCAAAGATCTGAAACAAAAAACTTGCTTCCTGATAGATATGTCTGTGCCAGCTGATCGAAACATCTCGGTGAAAGAATACGAAAAGTTAGCAAAGTACAAGTACTTAGAAATAGAGGTAAACAGGATGTGGCAGCTAAGAACAATTACATTGCCAATAGTAGTTGGAGCATTAGGAATGTTAAAGAAAGGAGCCGGTGACTTTATTGATCAAATCCCGGGAAAATCAAACATCTGTGAAGTTCAAACAATTGCACTAACATCGACAGCCCATCTCCTGAGGAAATTTCTTTCAATGTAGTTATCGATTTGCGGAACTATCAAAATATTTTGACACTTTATCAACTTTCCAGAAGTAATGTCATGACATAGTTGCTAGCCTTAAGTCTCTGGTAGTGACTCGGCTGGTAACTAAAAATTACCTGAAATCAAAGCTAAAAATTCAATTCATAATAATAATAATAATAATAATAATAATAATAATAATAATAATAATAATAATAATAATAATAATAATGATAATAATAATAATGATAATAATAATAATAATAATAATAATAATAATAATAATAATACGGCCAAGAAAAACAAGACGATTTGTGCGAAAATTTTCGATATATCTTATATCTTCTTCAGTCGCTAATGAAAATTCTATAAATGGATCTAAGGTTAAAACAGGTGTATGGGAATGTGGCGTTCGGTAAATATGGAATATAACGTTCTCTTAAAACTATCGAGTATAGAATTCTAATAATGCGGCGTAATATTAAGGAATCATCAAAATTGAACATATAGGCCTGATAAACAATTACAATTACCATGAAGAGAGAAATATAAACGTCCAAGTTCACTTGTCATGCTGTTCAGGCCAAATGGCTCACGTGAGCCCAATCGCGTCATCCAAAGATTTTCATGATGCTCGAGCACATCAAGTCCTCCTTCTATTTTCTCTAAAACATGTACTTTGAGGTCGCGCTCGAACTTACAGTTCTTACTTCCATAAAAATGCTTTGACAACTCTGTGCTCGTCGGGTCGTGTCCTGCATCATGTCGGTGTTTATTAAAACGTTGGTTCAGAGTGGTTGACGTAAAACCTACGTATAGTTTTTGATGCTTAACGCATTCAGCTGCATATATCACGTTCTTCGACTGGCAAGAACCTCCGGATATATGACTTGTCCTGCCATTGTTGCTGTTTGTTATGAAGTCTTTCTGACCCATGTGGCCGCAGAGTTTGCGTGGGCGTCCTCGTTTCTTTGTGTTCTTTGGGGTACATCTAACACTTGGTCCCGTTGTTCGTGATCTTTTCTTTTGTGTTCTCACTAGAATTGAGCGAATGTTTGGATTCCTTCTGTATGAGACGATTGGTGGTTCTGGAAATGTTTCTTTCAATGTAGGATGGTCGTTCACCATACACTCATAGTTTCTGTGTAGAATACGTGATAATCCTTTGAACTTCGTATGCCAGTTGATGACCAATGGCACCCTTTCCATCGATTTCCGTTTGATATCTGCCAATGGTTCAAGTAGCTCCTTTCTGTCTCTATTTTCAGCGTCTGTTGCTATTTGAACAAGTTTTTGCTCAGAATAACCTCGCTTTATATAAAAGCGTATAAAGTCAGTAGCATGTCTCCGATAATCCTGGACTAAGGTACAAATTCTACGAATTCTTATGAACTGCGACAATGGATTAGAGCGAATGGTATGATTTGGATGATCTGAATGTCTATGAAGGTAGGTATGGGTAGCCGTTGGTTTGCAGTATAGTTCAGTTGTTAGTTGACCATTCTGTAATTTCACCTTTGTATCTAAAAAAACTACACTCTCCGTAGAAAATTCCGATGTAAATGTAATCTTTGATCTAAAGTTGTTTTCTCTTGCAAATGAGTTACAGTGCGATAAAAAGTCGTCAAGACTCTTCATATCTCCAGTCCAAATAAAAAATATGTCGTCTATATAACGAATCCAAGACAATGGCCTTTTTCCATGATTTCTTTCATACCCGTCTAACATTTCCGTTTCGAATTTGGACATAGAAAGAGTTGCAAAGTTAACTGCCGTTGGTGTTCCCATTGCAGTTCCCTTTAACTGATGATAGAATTTATCCATGAAGGTTAATGTGTTGCTTTTTAAAATGAAAGTTATCATGTCTGAAATGCAATCTGATGGTATGGACTTATCTTTACGTTGTTCTAAGGCTTCTTTGCACGCGTTTACCCCTTCCTCGTGGTCTATGTTCGGGTACAACGAGCAAACGTCCATCGTAACTAGGAAAAATCCTTTATCTGCAAATGCGTTTATATCAATTTTTTCGATGTGTTTAATAAAGTCTGTAGTGTCCTTGATATACGAGTTAGTCTTCATAGCAGCCGGTTTAATAAAACTGTCAACCCATTCTGAAACTTTCGCTGTACAGGAATTATACCCGCTGCAAATCGGTCGCAAAGGAGGTAGTGTATTAAATTGTTTGTGCATCTTTGGCAGACCATAAAAACAAGGGGTTCTGGTACCTTCTCTTAGTTTGATATCCTCAATTTCTGTGATGTAATCTTTGTTTTTCATTTCATTAATCATCGTATCCAAATTTTTCCGATAATCAGGGTTAGGGTCGGAAGTGACCTCTTCGTAATATTCCTTATCATTAAGTATTTCCATACATAATTCGTTATAGTCATCTACGTCCATGAGTACAATACCACTGCCCTTGTCAGCTGGCTTAATTATTAATGTTTCATCCAAAGCAAGAGAATTCAATGCTTCACGTTGTTTGTTTGTTAAGTTGTTTATCCGTTTACTTTTGTTTGAATTTAGATATGAACGAATGTATTGGACATCGTTATCTAAAAAGTTAGAGAGGCCAGTTGAACGACCTTCCCTTACCTTTTCTGGATACCAATGTTCATTCTTTATAAACCAGCCAAAGTCATGTCGTTCATCATTTGGTTGTGAATTTACTTTTGTGTCAACGGTACTAGTCTCTTTGCCATTTTCTGCAAAGAAGTATTCACGAAGTTTGAGTCTTCTAAAGAACTTGAAAATGTCGTTTGCGAACGTCTCTTTGTTAAAATTAGCTTGACTAGGGCAGAAGGATAGACCCAGTTCCAGAACATTACTTTCATCTTTCGTCAGAATACGTTTAGACAAGTTGTAAACTGTAGATTTACTTGATTTCTTCTTACAAGGATCGCTTTCGCTTGGAGATGTTTTGATATTTTCTTTGTTTCGTGGTGTTCTTTTACGGATATTCCTTTCAAATGTTTCATTGTAAATCTAATCTACAGTTTAAAGTTACAGTTTAAGTAGTAAATCTACAGTTTACAACTTGTCTAAACGTATTCTGACGAAAGATGAAAGTAATGTTCTGGAACTGGGTCTATCCTTCTGCCCTAGTCAAGCTAATTTTAACAAAGAGACGTTCGCAAACGACATTTTCAAGTTCCTTAGAAGACTCAAACTTCGTGAATACTTTTTTGAAGAAAATGGCAAAGAGACTAGTACCGTTGACACAAAAGTAAATTCACAACCAAATGATGAACGACATGACTTTGGCTGGTTTATAAAGAATGAACATTGGTATCCAGAAAAGGTAAGGGAAGGTCGTTCAACTGGCCTCTCTAACTTTTTAGATAACGATGTCCAATACATTCGTTCATATCTAAATTCAAACAAAAGTAAACGGATAAACAACTTAACAAACAAACAACGTGAAGCATTGAATTCTCTTGCTTTGGATGAAACATTTATAATTAAGCCAGCTGACAAGGGCAGTGGTATTGTACTTGTTGTGTTTGGGGTTCTTCTATTGGCACGCTACTGTTTGACGGCCTACATGTTGCCAGACTCTAATACGACTACTTTTACACGTCCTCCTACGGCATACTACTTATTCTAATTATGCGTATGATACGTCAACACTACATCCCTCCTTTCCTTTACATTAGACGTATGTCTACGAATTAAGATCATTCAGCAAATCAAGTAATTTGGTTCTTAACAAAACAGGGACTAAAAGTCCAACACATCAGCAAGCAAAATATTAAGCAAAATAAGTAAAGTAATTCACTTACAGTTTCAGTTCATTCACCTTCTGATATTGTACTCATCATGATAGTACTGAGGTCCTCGTCTGTCTCTCATTGGGTATCGAGCTTGAGGATTCTGTCCTGGTCTGACTGCATCATCATTTTTGTTTTCATCTTCTAAGTGTTCGTTTCCATCAGTTTGATAATCATCATCATAATCCTCTTCCCCATCTGAGTGCAAACGAGCATCGTCAACGAATTTGAAGAACGATTGGTTGCGAGTTGTCGTAAAATTTTCTCTCTGTGCTGTAATCATGGTACCTTTTATTTTCGTTACACGCAATGGGTGAGGATCGAACCTTGTAGACAACTTATTCTTTCGCTTTTGCTTTACCAGCACACGATCGCCGATTTTCATGGTCGTAGCTGTCGCGTTTCTGCGTTTATCAGCATATTCTTTCATCTTCTGTCTTGCATGTTTGTCTTCTTTTTCAATTTTCTTGTCGATTGCAGATTTATCAACTTTGACTTCGATTTGAGGTAACTTTGTACGAATGTTTCTTGCAAACATCACAGTTGCAGGGGCAACTTTTGTTGTCGAATGTGGCGTTGCTCGAAAATTGAGGAGAAATTTTTGTAGCTCACGTCTCCAGTTACGATTTTCGACATCAGCTATTTCGATTGCTTTCATCAACGGTTTCATGAACGTTTCGGCTTCGTTAATTTGAGGCCAGAGAGGAGTAATCCTTCGATGGTAGATACCATTCGCTCTCATAAATTTCTTGATTTCATAACTTTTGAAAGGGGGTCCATTATCTGAAACAACTTCCTTTGGTATGCCAAATAATGCAAAAATTTTGTCCAAACGAGGAATAAGAGCTGGTGCATCTGTTTTCTTCTGAATTTCGGCAATAGGGTATCTCGAACGTCCATCAAGTACAACGAGTAAAGATTCACCAGAAGGCAATGGACCTAAAAAGTCAATATAAACTTTTTCGAAGTTTTCTTCAGGTAACGAGCTCATGCAAAGTGGTTGAGGAGGCTTTTCGCGACCTGATGCTTGGCATGGAATACATGAATCGATTTCCTTTTTCACGAGCGAATCTATTAATGGGAACCATACTTTTTCTCGAAGTAGGCTCTTGGTCTTTACAAGTCCTTGGTGTCCAATATGAGCAAGGCTAATTGCATCGGGACGTAATTTCCTTGGAATAACAATACGTGTATTTCGCAATAAGACGTCGTTTTGACTCGAAACAGTGCGTTCATCTTTCACATTTCGCAACATTTTGAGCTCATCTTTGTCGATGTGAGGATTTTCGATTTCGTTTATCTTATGCCATCGATTATCGCGAATCATTCTTATGGCTTCTTGTAAGGTAGCATCTTCAAGTGTTGCCTTTTTGATATCTTCGAGCATGATGGCTTTTGGTGCAGCACTTTCAGCAATAAACTGTATGTACTGTTCTGAGTTTGCACTTTCTCTTGGAGGCTTCGATCGTTGCATCGGATGTCGAGACATGTGGTCGGATGAATTATCGTGTCCTGGACGATATTTAACTTCGAAATCATACGACTGTAAGCGTAATCTCCATCGTTCAAGTCGGGCTGGTGGTTTCGAATTCAGATTTCCAAAAATCATCTCCAGAGGTTTGTGATCGGTGTACAGCGTGAAAAGAATACCATACAAATACAAACGGAAATGCTCACAGCCAAAAACAATAGCTAATGCTTCGCGCTCAGTTTGACTGTATCTTTGTTCTACTTCCGTTAGCGCTCGGCTGGCATATGCAATGACTCGACTGTCATCTTTACCTGGTGTGCATTGTAAAAGAATCGCACCAAGTCCTGTAGGGGACGCGTCAACAAGCAGCTCCGTTTGTTTCGATAAATCAAAATACGACATGACTTTCTTTTCAGTCAACAAGTTTTGCAGTTTCTCAAAAGCTTCTTGATGACAGGGTTTCCATTCAAACATGACATTTTTCTTAGTAAGCTGACGCAGAGGCGCAGTTACTGTTGCAAGATCTTTGATAAAACGTCCACAATAATTCACCATTCCTAAATAGCTTCGCAGCTCTGACTCATTAGACGGGGGTGTCATCGCTTGGATTGCTGCAATTTTTCTGGGACATGCAGAAACTCCCTTTTCTGAGAAAACATGACCGTAAAATGTCAAGTTTCTTTTGTCAAACTCGCACTTTCGACCATTGAAACGAAGACACATTTCGTCAGCTCGTTCCAAAACAGCTTGCAAAATCTTGTCGTGTTCTTCTTGTGTTTTAGCAAAGACTAGTATGTCATCACTAACGTTTAAACAACCTTCAATATCCTGAAATGTTGTTTGGATAACATTTTGGAATATTTCACTGGCACTGTTTGTTCCAAAATTAAGACGGGTAAATCTCTTCAGACCTTTGTGTGTGACAAAAGTGGTGATGTCACGAGACTCTTCATCGAGCTCAAGTTGATGGTACCCAGAGCTCAAATCTAGCTTAGAAAAATATGACGATCCATTTAATTGCTGAATCAGATCATCAATCGTCGGGGACGGATGCCTTTCTCGCAAAATTGCCTTATTGGGTACTCGCATGTCTATGCACATACGAATTTCTTCTGGATTGTTTGGTTTTGGAAAACAAACAATAGGCGAGGCCCAGGTCGTAGGACCTTTCACATCTTCAATTATACCCATGTCTTCAAGTCGTTTTAGTTCTTTAGAGAGTTTAGCTCTCATAGCAAATGGAATTCTTCTAGGTTGTTGTATAACAGGAGGAACAGACTTATCAATGTGCAGATGAAGTTTGTAATTCTTCAATTTGCCAATCCCCCTGAATAAATGATCGTGCTTCGCTAGCAAATTTTTCAATCGGGGAGGTCTCTTAGGTGTATCAGCAGGAGGCTTATCAACACTCGGTTCAGGGTCTTGCGAAACTAAATTGATTTTCAGTAAACCTAGGTCAATGGCAGTGGGACCACTTAGCAAACAACCAGATGTGTCATTTATGACATAAAAAGTGGCTAGCGAAATCTTATGCTTTGATTCGACTTGTGCCTCAAAACAACCTTGAACCTCTAAAGGTGTTTTACTGCCATAACCAAAAAGTTTATTTTTCGTCTTACTCAGCTTGACATCTTTTCGACCCTTCAATTTCTCAAATACCTCGCTATCAATAATGTTAACACTTGCACCTGAGTCAATGTTCATTCTAACTGAAAAATCATCAACTTTTACTGTGGTATAAAAACCATGCTTTTCAGTTACCGTGTTAATGCTGTTACTTTGATCTGACACAGAGGTTAACTTCATATCCGTACAAACCGTGTTGCTTTGTACTGTGTACACATACTCATCAGAATCAGAACTGGATGGTGACTCTGCAGCTTCAACTTGCTTGACTCGATGATGTTTTCCTTGAACTAGTTTTTGAGGCTTATTTTCACTCTCTTTGACAGGCTTTTCACCAGATTCATTTGTAGATAATTTCGACTTACAACATCGAGCAAAATGATTGTAACCTTGACACTTGTTGCAGGTTTTACCTTTGGCTGGACACGCAGCAGGGTGTGGCCAACTATATCCACATTTAAAGCATTTCTTGTTTCCAAATTTTTCCGGTCGAATTTTCACTAGCTGAACATCTTGAACCTTTGAATCTCTCTTGAAGTCATGTTCAATTCCTTTTGCATCACTCTCCGTAATTTCTTGAGTACGTCCAAACGCGAGAAGTTCAGACAGTGTCAACTTCGGGTTGCGGAAGGCGCGTCGACGGAGTTGCTTAGATATTGTACCAAGTTCAATTTGGGCTTTAATTTCTTTGTCGGGTTTCTCAAACTCACAATACTTGGACATCTGGACCAAACGAACATGAAACTGATCCAGTGTTTCATCTACCCTTTGTTTTGTGTTCCGAAACTTATAAACTTCGAAGGATGTATTCTTCTGAGGAGTGAATTGTTTGTTCAGGGCATCACTAGCTTTCTTGGAGTCTTCGGCTGTTCCAGTTTCTGCAAGGGCTTCAAATATGTCAAGGGTGCTTTCACCCATGTAATGTAAAAGCAATGCTCTCTTACGTTTATCATCTTTGACATCTAAAGCCACCATTAAATTTTCAAAACGCACGAACAATCGTTGCCATCTTGCCGCCAAATTTTCTTGATTTTCCGCATCAAATGCTGGAAAAGGAGGCTAACCAGTCGCCATGATTTACAACTGCTTTTAAGCTTGTAATGTAGCGTTACCATCCCATCCTCGTCGCCATAATGTTGTGTTTGGGGTTCTTCTATTGGCACGCTACTGTTTGACGGCCTACATGTTGCCAGACTCTAATACGACTACTTTCACACGTCCTCCTACGGCATACTAATTATTCTAATTATGCGTATGATACGTCAACACTACAGTACTCATGGACGTAAATGACTATAACGAATTATGTATGGAAATACTTAATGATAAGGAATATTACGAAGAGGTCACTTCCGACCCTAACCCTGATTGTTGGAAAAATTTGGATACGATGATTAATGAAATGAAAAACAAAGATTACATCACAGAAATTGAGGATATCAAACTAAGAGAAGGTACCAGAACCCCTTGTTTTTATGGTCTGCCAAAGATGCACAAACAATTTAATACACTACCTCCTTTGCGACCGATTTGCAGCGGGTATAATTCCTGTACAGCGAAAGTTTCAGAATGGGTTGACAGTTTTATTAAACCGGCTGCTATGAAGACTAACTCGTATATCAAGGACACTACAGACTTTATTAAACACATCGAAAAAATTGATATAAACGCATTTGCAGATAAAGGATTTTTCCTAGTTACGATGGACGTTTGCTCGTTGTACCCGAACATAGACCACGAGGAAGGGGTAAACGCGTGCAAAGAAGCCTTAGAACAACGTAAAGATAAGTCCATACCATCAGATTGCATTTCAGACATGATAAATTTCATTTTAAAAAGCAACACATTAACCTTCATGGATAAATTCTATCATCAGTTAAAGGGAACTGCAATGGGAACACCAACGGCAGTTAACTTTGCAACTCTTTCTATGTCCAAATTCGAAACGGAAATGTTAGACGGGTATGAAAGAAATCATGGAAAAAGGCCATTGTCTTGGATTCGTTATATAGACGACATATTTTTTATTTGGACTGGAGATATGAAAAGTCTTGACGACTTTTTATCGCACTGTAATTCATTTGCAAGAGAAAACAACTTTAGATCAAAGATTACATTTACATCGGAATTTTCTACGGAGAGTGTAGTTTTTTTAGATACAAAGGTGAAATTACAGAATGGTCAACTAACAACTGAACTATACTGCAAACCAACGGCTACCCATACCTACCTTCATAGACATTCAGATCATCCAAATCATACCATTCGCTCTAATCCATTGTCGCAGTTCATAAGAATTCGTAGAATTTGTACCTTAGTTCTACCAAATCACATGTTTCATCCGGGTTACCATGAGATGCGCACGCACCGCCGTGAGTCAGTTGCACTGTTATCGCCGTGAAGTCAAGACGCAAAACTGTGGTGCTGAACAAGATTTCAGTCAGGTACGTACTTTTCATTCTAACAGTTTATAAACCCCAGATAAAAGAATTCTATCAATTTTGAAATCATTAACGACTTTACAGAGTGTGTTTCGTGACGTGTCACTACATGACTCTTTTCATGGCCGCTTAGGAAAGGTTAGGCCATCCCCAATGCAGATCATCGAACGGCCATGTTCAGCAACAGACCAAGACGTGTCTTGATTTGTTATGAAAAATTACGGATAGTGTGACTATCTCTGAAAGCCATTGCATGTTTCAAGCATCTTTGGTAATTTTTTATCGTTTTGACCACGAGTGGTACGATAAAAAGTAACAATAACATGTTTAACTCCCGCCACACGTGTGTGGTAGAGGAAGTAACGGCTTAGGGCCTGTTTTGATTTTACTTCCCTCTGTTATAGGGAAGAGCGTGTCAAAACGGCAAGGAAATGTCTGACAACGAATTAGAAAACATGTCGGGAACAGACCCTGAGGACAATTCAACCAAGGAAAGTGACTTCCAATCGCAAGATCCAACATCAATGATTTTAGGGGAAGCTGAGCAAGGAGCAAGCATAATTGACCAAGTTATAAATTTTACTCAGAATAAAGAGACAAAGTCTGTTCAAGAATCCAGTGAAAAAAGTAATTTTGAGTCTTTTGCCACTCAATTTGCTACGGGGGAAAAAACAGGACCATCTATTGACAATGTCTTGAGCAACATAATGCAGAGTTTATTGAATGAAAAGTTGCCAAAGGAGAAGCTTGATGCTGTGCAGAAAGAATACCTTAGGCCAGAAAACTGCACAAATGTAGCAGCCCCAAAAATCAATAAGCAGATTTGGCAGCAACTAAAACAAGACACAAAGAACAGAGACTCTACTCTCCAGAAGATTCAGACAACAATGATGTCTTCTTTATATGCCATTTTGCAAGTTTGCAACAACCTTTCCAGCAGCAAGCCAGGAGATGACAACTTGACTCCTTTGACACATGCTGCTATACTACTAATGTCAGCAAATAGAGATTTCAATCTCAAACGCAGAGAATTACTCCGTGGCGACCTCAATAAGCAGTATGCTTCATTGTGCAACCCTTCTGTCCCAGTTTCTTCATATCTCTTTGGTGATGATTTAAACAAAGAGGTTGAAGACTTGACAAAGGCAAATAAGCTGAGCAACAAAGTGACATCAAAGCAGCGTGCAGAACCATACCAGATTCCACGAGGGCGTGGCTTTAGAGGTATGGGTCGTGGTAAGCAGAGTAGTTGGAAGGGACGTGGTCATTTTTTAGGGTCAGGCCGGGGTCAGTCCCGGAACTATCAGAACTATCAGAGCTGTCAGAACAAACAGCAGCAACAACAAAAAAGCCAGTAAACGAGGTATGTGAGAATAGTATCAATTTATTGATAAAATCTCAAAGCCCTTTCAGGGCAGGCAAATTACAAAATTTTATTGATGAGTGGAGAAATATTACATCTGACCCTCTCATTCATGATATTGTTTGTCATTTTCACATTGACTTTGAAAAAGAGCCTTTGTCAAGTACCAGCAGTCCCAGGCCTCAGTGTACTTTCAGTGAAACAGAGCAAACAATCATTGGCATTGAAATGGAAAAATTTCTTGAGAATGGCATAATTCAGTTTCTCAGTGAATGAACCAGATCAAATCATTTCTCCAATATTTACACATCTTAAAAAGAATGGCTCCCATAGAGTTATTTTCAATTTGAGGAAATTGAATGAGTCTGTATCTTATCATCATTTTAAGATGGATACGTTAGAAACTGCATTGAAATTAATGACACCAAACTGCTACATGACATCTTTAGACTTGAAGAATGCATACCATTCCATACCTGTTGCTAAGGAACACCAGAAATACTTAAAGTTCATTTGGAATAATCAATTGTATGTCTTTACATGCTTACCTATGGGTCTTAGTAGTAGCCCTAGAGTTTTTACCAAACTGATGAAGCCGGTTTTTGCAACTTTGCGCAGTGATTTTGGTCATATATGCATCAGTTTTATTGATGACTCCTTGTATTTTGGAGAAACTTACGAAGATTGTGAAAAGGCTACCTTGGCTGCTGCTCAGTTGTTGATTTCTTTAGGTTTCACGATTCATCCTGTAAAATCAGCAGTTAAACCAACACAAAGCATAGAATACTTGGGTTTCTCTCTAAATTCAACACTGATGACTGTTTAATTGACAGAACCGAAAGCCATGAAGATTTATAATTTGTGTAAGCAATTTCATAACAAAGACAAGAAGTTTACTATTCGTCAGGTTTCTTCTTTGATTGGATCATTGACTTCAAGTTTCCCAGGGGTAGAATTTGGTCAGCTTCATTACCGCCATATTGAGTCTGACAAAAAAAAAATGCCTTGAAGGAAAATTTTGGAAACTTTGAAGCAAAAATGAAACTCTCTGATTATAATTTAACTGATCTGGAGTGGTGGATACAAAACATAAACACTGCACAAAGGTAAATCATTCATGGTCACCCAGTGGTCGTCATTTTTACGGATGCATCAAAGAAAGGCTGGGGTGCCAAAATTGAAAATGGTGAAGGCACCGGAGGTCTATGGTAAAAAAAAAAAATGAGTCTGCAAAGCACATAAATTCATTAGAATTATTAGCTGTCAAATTTTCTCTCGTGTCACTGTTACATGGAAGCCATGATATTCATGTAAGAATTATGAGTGACAATACAACTGTTGTGTCCTATATTAATGAAATGGGTGGCTGCAAATCACCTCAGTGTAATGGACTTGCAAAAGAAATCTGGGAATGGGCGATGGCTAGGAATATTTGGTTGTCAGCAGCCCACATTCCAGGTTGTAATAATGTAAGTGGTGATGCGCTCTCACGGAAGTTCAGCATGGAACTGGAATGGATGTTTTCTAAGCAAGTTTTCCAAAAAATCCTTTCACGGTTCAATAACTTGGAGATAGATTTATTTGCAAGCAGGCTCAATGCATAATTGCAGAACTATGTTTCATGGAAACCTGATCCCATGGCAAAACATATTGATGCATTTACTGTTAATTGGTCTCAGTATGCATTTTATGCATTTCCTCCCTTCTGTCTAATTTCTAGATGTGTACAGAAAATTGTTCAAGAGAAAGCAACAGGTGTTCTAATTATACCAATGTGGCCAAGCCAAGCATATTTCTCAGCAGTAATGAATCTTCTGATAGACATTCCCCTTGTAGTGAGGGCAACTGCCAAAAATTTTATTCATCCAAAGCTGGACCTTCCACATCCACTAAGTCGCAACCTAACACTGATGGTATGCAGATTATCAGGCAATCCTTGTCTGAGTGCAGAATTTCTCCAGAAATTGCCGATGTCATCATGTTCTCCTGGCGAGGAAGTACCAAAAAGCAATACAATGTTTACATCAATCAATGGATACAGTTTTGTGGTAAAAGGACATGTGATCCATTGCATCCAACTGTGAACAATGTTTTGGGCTATTTACATAGTTTACGTGAAAAAGGTTTGAGCTACTCAGCTTTGAATACAGCACGTTCAGCTATATCTAATATTGACAGCAGTTACATTCAGCCTAATCATACACCTATAGGGAAGCACCCAATAGTATGCAGATACCTGAAAGGAATATTCAATAAGCAGAAGCCAGTCCCAAAATATAACACTATTTGGTCTGTTGACCTTGTCCTTGATTATCTCAGTCTCTTGTGGCCTCTTGATAAAATCACTCTGAAGGATTTGACATTGAAATTAGTAATGTTAATCGCTTTGACGACTGGACAACGTTGCCAAGCACAGACTTACCTTGACATCTCTGATCCATACATGAAGAAAAATGAAGATTGTTTTGAATTTGCATTAACAGAGCACCTTAAACAAGATAGACCCGGGAAAGTGTTTGGAAATGTGAGATTGTACAAATATCCTATCAAGGAACGATGCGTATATGAAACACTAGAGTTCTATCTCAAAGCAACAGAAAATTGTAGAAATTCAACTAGTCTGTTAGTATCATTCATTAAGCCTTATAAGGCAGTGACATCATCAACCATAGGACGTTGGCTAAAAACTGTGTTGGCATCAGCAGGCATTGATACAAAGATGTATTCAGCACATAGCACAAGATGTGCATCAACAAGTAAAGCTGTTGCAACCGTCTCTGCTGACATGATAATTCGAACTGCAGGATGGAATGAGGAATCAACTTTTAGGAAATTTTATGACAGACCAGTCGCATTAACGAACCAGATGAGTACTTCTGTGTTGAAATAAATAAAAAGTGGGGCATTGTGTTTAGTCTGTTGCATATTGAACATTGAAAATGAACAATTCATTTTGTGCTCCTTGCTTTCAATTCTCATGGTAACCCGGATGAAACATGTGATTTGGTAGAATTTAAAATTAAACGAGACTTACCTGTAAGTTGAAGTTTGATGATAATTCTGCCAAATCATGTGTTGCAAGGAGGGTTAACATGCCCTTAGGAACCCTACAGTGACCCTCCCGTTTTCCTTTCATTTTATTTTGCATGATGTTAACTCCTCTATCAGGACCACAAAATGATCTTTAAAGTACTGACTCACGGCGGTGCGTGCGCATCTCATGTTAACCCTCCTTGCAACACATGATTTGGCAGAATTATCATCAAACTTCAACTTACAGGTAAGTCTCGTTTAATTTTAAATCCAGGATTATCGAAGACATGCTACTGACTTTATACGCTTTTATATAAAGCGAGGTTATTCTGAGCAAAAACTTGTTCAAATAGCAACAGACGCTGAAAAGAGAGACAGAAAGGAGCTACTTGAACCATTGGCAGATATCAAACGGAAATCGATGGAAAGGGTGCCATTGGTCATCAACTGGCATACGAAGTTCAAAGGATTATCACGTATTCTACACATAAACTATGAGTGTATGGTGAACGACCATCCTACATTGAAAGAAACATTTCCAGAACCACCAATCGTCTCATACAGAAGGAATCCAAACATTCGCTCAATTCTAGTGAGAACACAAAAGAAAAGATCACGAACAACGGGACCAAGTGTTAGATGTACCCCAAAGAACACAAAGAAACGAGGACGCCCTCGCAAACTCTGCGGCCACATGGGTCAGAAAGACTTCATAACAAACAGCAACAATGGCAGGACAAGTCATATATCCGGAGGTTCTTGCCAGTCGAAGAACGTGATATATGCAGCTGAATGCGTTAAGCATCAAAAACTATACGTAGGTTTTACGTCAACCACTCTGAGCCAACGTTTTAATAAACACCGACATGATGCAGGACACGACCCGACGAGCACAGAGTTGTCAAAGCATTTTTATGGAAGTAAGAACTGTAAGTTCGAGCGCGACCTCAAAGTACATGTTTTAGAGAAAATAGAAGGAGGACTTGATGTGCTCGAGCATCATGAAAATCTTTGGATGACGCGATTGGGCTCACGTGAGCCATTTGGCCTGAACAGCATGACAAGTGAACTTGGACGTTTATATTTCTCTCTTCATGGTAATTGTAAGTAATTGTTTATCAGGCCTATATGTTCAATTTTGATGATTCCTTAATATTACGCCGCATTATTAGAATTCTATACTCGATAGCTTTAAGAGAACGTTATATTCCATATTTACCGAACGCCACATTCCCATACACCTGTTTTAACCTTAGATCCATTTATGGAATTTTCATTAGCGACTGAAGAAGATATAAGATATATCGAAAATTTTCGCACAAATCGTCTTGTTTTTCTTTGCCGTTATCTACAACAAGCAAGGCACCTCGATCGCTACTTATTAGTAATAACAATAATAACAATAATAATAATAATAATAATAATAATAATAATAATAATAATAATAATAATAATAATAATAATAATAATAATAATAATAATAATATTAAATTTCACACTCGAGCGAAATACTGTTTACATCACTTGCCGATATTGCTGACCAAACAATAAATAATTGAAATGCTCGTTGAAAATCTCACAAATGTGGCCGAGGATTGAAACGAAACTACCCATCTACGTAGCAGAAAGCGTGCTGCAGCTTCCCGTTTCCCCTGAAATCAATGATACAACCGATGCGAGTGACAAAGAAAATGAAGATCCCCAAGACGAAGTCGTCCTCGGAGAAAGCCATGGTGAGGAAACTTCCAAGGAAAACAGCAAGATAATTTTAACGGCGTGGCAATCACGAAAGACAGAATTTGGTGAAGATTTGGAGAGTTCCAGTGGCGATCGAATATTAACAAAAACCGTTTCAGATAAAATTACGAAGACAATAAATGAACTTTCAAAACGTAAGTGAAGTTCTTACTTTCGAAATTTTTGAGAAATCAAATCCAGCACACGGAAAGAAACATTTGCCATCATACGCAACTTCATCTTTTGCGGTGCTTGCAGCAAATGTTCACAAAATTCTTCATCCATTTATAACTTTGCAAACGACTCCACGGCGTGACGGTGTTTGATGCAGTTCATGTTTATCCGAAGTGCTGTTCACTGCACATGACCCCCGATTTTTACAAAAACACATTAAGAATTTCTAAAGATATTCCCCAAGCGAACAAGTTCATCCCTATACCTTACTGCAAGTTATCCCTTGATGTAACTGAACAACCCTAAAATATCTGATGTTATCCACCTATCGACAAGATGTTATTCACGGAAAATACTGAACAACCCCTCCTATACTGATGTAATCCCCCTATCGACACGATGTCATCCCTCTATCGCACTGTTTGTTATCCCCCTTAGTTGCTGAATATCCCCTCTCTTACTGATGTCAGCCCTCCAACGACACAATGTTATCCCTCTACCTTACTGAATAACACCCAAATTTACTGGGGCTATCCCTCCAGCGACATGATGTTGCCCTCTTCCTAACTGTATGTTGTCCCTCTAAATAACTGAACAGCCTCAACTTTACTGCATGTTATCCCTCCAACAACATCATGTTATCCGTCTATCGCACTGAACAGCCTAAATTTTTTACTGAACAACCCCTACACTACTGCACAAACGTTATCCAGGGTGAACATTGAACTGTTATCAGGTATTACCTTGTAGGTTCCACATGAAATGCACTACATTACCTGAAAGTTCTCATCAAGGAGAAACCGCAGCTATGCTTAATGTTGCTCCTGCGGATGAAAATTTATGTTGTTCTGTGGAGGAAATTATCCTCCGCTGAATTATATAAATATTTCCATCGCAGAAGCAACAAGCTTAATCATAACTGCGGAGTCCAACTACCCGCGGTTCACAACGCAGTATTTTTCATCATGAATGTGCTTATCATCTATGAAACGCAATGGTTAGAGGTAATATTTTGTCAGAAATTTGTCAGGAAATAGCCAGTTCTCGTGATGTCATTAGAGCTGTTACTTTGTTCTTGTAAAAGCAAACAAATAGAAGTTGCAATATGGTGACACCCTAGTGTAGGCATATCATTGGAGTGTTTTTCATTGAAGATGTTAGAGAAATTCAAAAAACTAGCTAGTGAGCTAATTAGCCCAAAATGGCGGCCAAAATGACGTAATCATATAAATGCTGATGTCATCATATTCCAGAAATTCCATTTTCAAATAATGCCCTTTTGTTTGCTGATTTATTGACACATACGTTACAGAAAGATTTCTCTGGGTTATTTCTTCTGTGGTGCCGTCGCTGTGAAACTTTTGCCCAATTTTCATGCTTTCTTTGATGAAATCATTGGACAATGACTTTTTAGTTGGAGTCTTTGAGAATCGGATGGATTTCCACAGCAATTGTTTGGAACAGAGACGGCCGGTGAGGAAATCACTCCAAAAATCTCGTACACCTTCGTAAAAATTCCTAAAAATCTTCAATCTCAAAATTCTCGAAGGATCTAAAAATCTAAAAAATTCTCACAAAATCATAAAAGAACCCATAGAAAGGTCCTAAATATCTTTGAAAGTCTAAAAATGTTCCAAAAATATCCCAACATAAATGATACAAATCCTCAAAATGATCCCCCGACAGTCCTTCGAAAATCTCAAAACTATTTAAATCCCTAAAGGTCTTACACAATTTTGAAATTATTCGAAAGTCTCAAGAAATATCAGAAATCCTAATAGACTAGGAAGCTAAAGAGTTGTACAATTCCAGAACTATCTACGAAATCTAAAAAATCTTTGCAAAATCTGAAAGATTTCTAAAATACCAAAATCTCGTACCAATTTTTGCAATGATTTGCCCCTCGGAGACAGCACTGCTGTACGCGAAATCTATCTATTTCTACCTGCAAAATGCCAAAACTGGGTGAGATGCTGCAGCAAGGAGGACGGAGGTAACGACCAGCGGCATGGCCAGAGTAAAATAAGTGGGAGGGGCAATGAAGGGAGGGGTCTGGGGGCGAAGCCCCAGGAAATTTTTGGGGCCATGCCATTTATTTTGGCTTTGAACGCATCTTCCAAGATCATGCCTGACATTGGCGATAAGAACATGTGATAATTTTGTGGCAATTATTCTTTAACAGGCGCTGAGTCCCAGTTTTCAAATTTTGGTCCCAGAATCTAAAAAAAATGAAAAATTTTCGATTTCGCTGAAAATTGGTACAGGGCCCATTTCTGACCCGTAGAATTCGATTTTGGGATCAGTTTTGTGATAAAATGCGATGTAGGGGCAAAAAACTGGGGTTAAATGTGGGGGCTATAATACAAATACAGCAGGAAAATGACCAAAATGTCAAATAGTGCCAAATGAGCTGAAACCTTGCCCCAACACCATTTTTGACCCGTAGAAACCAAATCTGGTACTAGTTTGTCAATGAAATTCGATCTAAGGGGCTGAAATGGGGGTTGAAAGTTGGGGCAACATAATCAAACAATGTGAAAAGTGACCAAAATGTCAAATAGTGCCAAATGGGCTGAAGCCTTGCCCTAACCCCATTCTCGGCCCGTAGAAACCAAATCTGGTACTATTTTGTCAATAAAATTTGATCTAAGGGGCTGAAATGGGGGTTAAAATTGGGGGCAACACAATCAAACAATGTGAAAAATGACCAAAATGTCAAATAGTGCAAAATGGGCTGAAACTTTGCCCCAACCCCGTTCTTGACCCGCAGAAACCAAATCCGATACTATTTTGTCAATAAAATTCGATCTAAGGGGCTGAAATAGGGGTTAAAGGTGGGGGCAACATAATCAAACAATGCGAAAAATGACCAAAATGTCAAATAGTTCCAAATGGGCTGAAACCTTGCCCCAACACCATTTTTGACCCGTAGGAATCAAGTCTGGTACTATTTTGTCAATAAAATTCGATCTAAGGGGCTGAAATGGGGGTTAAAAGTGGGGGCAAAACAATCAAACAATGTGAAAAATGACCAAAATGTCAATCAGTGGAAAATAGGCCGAAACTTTGCACCTGTCCAATTTGTTACCCTCAGAAACTGAATCTCGTACTATTTTTGGGATGGAACGTGATCTAAGGTGTTGAAACTTGAGTTGACATTTGAACATAACATAGAAGGATATGGAGTGAATTGGGGGGAAATGGGGGTAAGACTTTGAATTGACTTCATTTCTGTCTGACCCTGTAAAAACCAGCTTTGGATTGGGAAACCTGTGACCGACTGCTTGGCAAATGGTATGTCCGACAAATATGGAAATGGTTCCAACACTACTGCTTCTCTGTGGAACGCTTGCCAGCATGAATTTTGACGAGGGCATACCTATCAATCGATGAGGCTGAAGCCCGATTTTGACGTTTGGTCCTGGCAGCGATCAACCCAGTCGTACACAGAACGGCGTAGAACTGCAACTCTGGGGGTATGTGGACACAAACCTCGTCAGCATCGCTGTCTTTCACCGACGCTGTGTGCCAGCTTTCTTTCCAGAAAACATATCATTATTGCAGTTGTTCCAGAATGTCACGCAAGGAAGTGGGCTGTTTTCACCCATTGTGTTGCCACAATGATGGATGTTCAGAGGTTCCTTGCATGCTCTAGTAGTGGTAAGGTTAGGAAGCGACTGTCAAGAGCTAGCATATTTCCTTGATTCTTGTGTGCCTCCAACAATTGCTCCACAACATTGTTTGTCTTCCTCTTTGCTGTCGACATCAGTGTCTTGCCCCCTGCCTTCAATATCTGACTTTTGTGATTATGTAGCAGCCGAACTGTCCTTGTCCTTCTCCTTTTTTGTAAATTTTCCAATCCATCTTTGCCGACTTTTCAGAGTTTGCAGGCGTCTTGCTGCAGACTTTTCAATGGCGTATTATCTACTACTTTAGCAAAGTTTTTAATTTACAGTTATTACTTTTAATACGCATGCGCAGCTCTATGTTAACCGCAAGGAGTAACATGATGATTACAACTTGATTGACGTGCCTCCACAATTCATTGCCTATCAAGTGCCACGGAGTAAGAAGGTGAGTACCAAGTTTGCTATGTGGCAACATGTGGGGGAATAATTCTCATTCTTCCTGAAGTTTCCCTTTACAGGCGTACATGAAACTTCTCAAGGGAAGGATGTAACCCCACTGAGCCAGTTTCCATTTCAAATACCAATTGCCGTATTATACCGCTTCATATCAATGCTGCGTATCACTGGATCCCTACATAGTACAGGTGTTCTGTTTAGTTTGTGGCTATTTTTGAGCCAGTATGAATGAGTTGGAGAGTCAAAGATATCTTCCAAAATTCCAGCAATATATTGAAATCCCAAAGTATGGATAACTAGCAATAAAAATCATGCTGTATTGCTATGAACTAAATTCAAGGTTTTTTGTTTGCAGATGTCTTCAAGTGAAAGTGACGGCGATGTTGATAGCTCTTCAGATGATGAAAGTGACATTTATTGGTCAGCAACTAGTTCAGAAGATGAGCTGGGTGAAGATGAAATTTATGATCCCGAAGGAGCCGATAGTGATGATGATGCACCTGGTTGCTGTCACTGGTCTACCAAGAACGAGAATCAACCGTATCAGATTTCTCCCGTTGATGGCCTTGATGAATGCGGAATCTGCTCTGTTAACTTTGATTATGAGTTTGCTCCTCATGATGTAGTCGAATTGATAATTGATGATGAATTTTTAGACAAATGTATTGATGCAACTAATGCGCATGGAGCTGATGACATTAACTATATGTCACGAGTAGGGATCCTTATGAAGAATGAAAAAGGAAGATCCTTCATCAAAGGCTTTTTAGCTATTAAATGGCACCTTTCATTAATTCATTACCCAAATAAACGTCGGGCATGGAGTGATGACCCCTTGAAAGCCCAACAGGAAATCAAGAAGCTGATGCCTTTCAAAACTTTTCAAGCCGTTGCAAAGCACTTCTGTGTTGTCTGTCAAGCTGATTTGCCGGCAAAGGGAACAGCAGGCTACCACCCTCTCCAAAATATATTGTCCGGAGTAGAATTGCTGAGACAAAAATCCATAGCGCTTTGGACGTCAGGCAGCAAACTGTGCATCGACGAAGGAAGAGTTTGCAGCAAGAGCAAAAGAAATGCCTATAAAATTCGAAATCCAGATAAGCCAATAAAGATGGGCTGGACAATTTACAAGCTAGAAGAAAGAGGACAGTTCGGTCGCTACATGATCACAAACCACTTGGTAAAAGCAGGTAACAAAACGTATACATCGACAGTTAAGGGGAAGACATACAACATTGTGGAGCAACTGATAGAGGCACACAAGAATCAGGGCAAGATGCTAATTCTTGACAGTGGCTTCCCAACCTTACCACTGATAGAGGATGCAAAGAAAGTCTGGAATACCAGCATTATGGCAACGCAACGGGGGAAAACAGCCCACTTCCCATCCCGACACGCCGAGTTTGTAAAGAAAGCGAAGAATTTCGCTAGAGGCTATTCGAAGACCCTCCACAAAGATTTTGTCACGATCACATACTGGAACGACAACAACGCTGTATGTTTCGTTGACAATGATATCGATTCCAGGCAAGAAAGCTGGGAGACAATGTCCGTCAGAAACCGCGAGGGTAACGAGGTTGGTGTCCACATACCCAGAGTTGCAGCTCTCTACCGTTCTGTGTACGGCTGGGTTGATCGCTGTAATCAGCAACTAGCATATTATAATGCAGAATTTCGAACCGTAAGAAAGCAGAATCGGGTTTTAGATTCATTGATTGAAATGTATGCCCTTGTTAACAGTCATGCCATCTGAGGCAATAGCAATCTTCGGGCGAAGCCCTTCAACGAAAGTGCGGCATTTCGTTTCGAAGTGATACGTGTTTGGTTTGCCAAGTTCAAGCTACAAAATGCCAGAAAAGAGATTCTACATTATCCTGCTAGGCAACCACGTACCAGACGTAGTATCAGAACTGTTGCTCTATCACCCAGAAAAGGTAAGTCTATGCATTTGTCTTTCTCTGAAACAAGACCCAACTACAGTGACACAATGTGAGTAGTTTAGCCAGCACAAAACTCTCCTTTATCTTTTTTCGCAAATCAATTGATCATTGAATGCCTCTGCAAAATTGCGGTTATGTGGAATCCTTTTGTAATAGTATATATCCCATCTTTTGTGGCAACTTTAAATGTACGTCATATCCTGCACCTTTGCCAGTCATTTGGGCTTTTACAATAATTTTTGTACTTTGCTTGGCAGCTGTGAGGTATTTTATGTGACCTGGTGCCCGACTCTAAACCAGTTGCTCTCCTCATACAGGTAGTCACGATCTGGCTAGAATTGAAACGGGAGATACGACAAGCAAAGAAAGGAGACTCAAATGTCGAGTCTGTAAACAAAAGACATCATACAAATGCAATAAATGCTCAAATCCCGGAGAACAATTTGCAATATGCAAGCTTTCTGCAGAGAAGCAGTGTTGGAATCACTTCCACATTCGTCGTGAATACGATTTGCCAAGTAGCCAGTCACAGGCATCCCAGTCCAAAGATGGATATGAATGATAATGTTTTAACTGTATTACTTGTTCATTAATGTTTTTGTGTCCCTAATTAGTTTGAATACAGGACCTAGTATCGTGAAAGCATAGCCCCTCTTAAATGCTGAGATTCTAACCAAAATGTCACATAGCCGTCCTATTTTGGACCCTCCCTTTGGTGTCCTGTGAAATGTTGGCATTTTTACAATTTGGTCAGTTTTCTGATGGTTTCATTTGTTGCCTCTACTTAAACTACCACTTTACCCCCCAAAGGATAGAGTTTCATTGACAAAATAGTACCAGACTTGGTTGTACGGGTCAAAAAATGGGGTAACAAATTGGACAGGTGCAAAGTTTTAGCCCATTTGGAACTGTTCGACGGTTTGGTCATTTTTCACATTGTTTGATTATGTTGCCCCCACTTTTAACCCCCATTTCAGCCCCTTAGATCGAATTTTATTGACAAAATAGTACCAGATTTGGTTTCTACGGGCCGAGAATGGGGTTAGGACAAGGTTTCAGCCCATTTGGCACTATTTGACATTTTTGTCATTTTTTACATTGTTTGATTGTGTTGCCCCCAATTTTAACCCCCATTTCAGCCCCTTAGATTGAATTTTACTGACAAAATAGTACCAGATTTGGTTTCTACGGGCCGAGAATGGGGTTAGGGCAAGGCTTCAGCCCATTTGGCACTATTTGACATTTTGGTCACTTTTCACATTGTTTGATTATGTTGCCCCAACTTTCAACCCCCATTTTAGCCCCTTAGATCGAATTTCATTGACAAACTAGTACCAGATTTGGTTTCTACGGGTCAAAAATGGTGTTGGGGCAAGGTTTCAGCCCATTTGGCACTAACTGACATTTTGGTCATTTTCCTGCTGTATTTGCATTATAGCCCCCCCAAATTTAACCCCAGTTTTTTGCCCCTACATCGCATTTTATCACAAAACTGATCCCAAGATCGAATTCTATGGGTCAGAAATGGGGCCTGTACCAATTTTCAGCGACATCGAAAATTTTTCATTTTTTTGAGATTCTGGGACCAAAATTTGAAAACTGGGACTCAGCGCCTGAGAGGGTTAAATCATTCATTCATTTTAACTTATTTATAAAGGGTAAAAACATTTAGTTGCTACGAAATAACTGTTTTACAATGTGCCCTGTTAGAATAGAAAAGAAAAACAGAAACAAAAACAAAAATTAGTTAATCAATAAACTCCTAATACCAGTTATTACATTGAAAAGTCCTATTTTTTAATGCAATTCATGTGGTTTATTCTACGAGAGGAGCCAGAATTTAATGGTGACTAGCTAAGCGCTCAAAACTTGGCTTTTTCTAGGTTGTGTTGCTTGGACATTGGTCAGAACCGTGCTGGTTTATCCTGTTCTCGGGACACAAATCCTCAAAAAACTTGACCGCCCTGCACTCCAACGGTTTATCGACTTCTGAAACATGAGCGGTTTCTTTTACAAAGCGAGTGTGCACAAGTTAAAAGACTTAGAAATAGAATTTGCCCTTGTTGAAGGGAATCACTGGAGTTGTCCTTCATCGTGCCATCACTTTGTTCTCTTGAGGAGGAAAACATAATCTGCTACTACGGCGGAGTTAGTTCGATACTTCCTCAGCAGAAAGATACATATACTTTCCTTCCATGAGCATATGTGCTGAAACATAATGGAGGTGCTCAACTATCCATAATTCAAGAACTGGGGTTACTCTCTTGGGAATTCAAGCAACGCGTTTGCTTCACACCTTAGGCTGCATTCACATTGCAGTCTTTTGAAAGCGCGTAAACGCTCGTGCAGAAATACGCCATATTGTTCAGATTGCAAAATATTTTGCAAGCTGAACACTGTAATGCCTGATTTCCACTCTGAAAATTCTCAGCGAAATATTTCGTGCGAAGTTTTTCTCGAGAAACTTTTTCGCTCTTCAATTTCCACTCTGTGGGAAGTATTCTTACGAAATCAAATCTGAAGAAAATTGTCTAGGCCAATTCTGAATCAAAACAATTGCTTGCCTTACCCACGAGGCATTCAGTCATTTCAGGAATGCAGTCATTGCAGAAAATGATGAAATTTCACCACATTTTTTGTTGGGAAATTTTGAGGAAACGGACTCATTTTCCTTAATTTCCGAAACGGGAGAGGAAATTTCCGTTTCCCCTAAATTTCCCATGGAAACTTGTCCATTTCCCTTAAATTTCCTTCCTAGAACTATGGGGAAATTTTGAAATTTCCTGCTGTGAGTTGTGCGTCATCAGCTGCATCCTGATTGGCCAAATCGCTATTTCGCAAGCGAAATGCGAAAAAAGTTGAACCGAGTTCAACTTTTTTTCGCAGAGAAATTTATTCACAGAGAACGAAATTTTAGTGCGTATGAGCAGACGGTTTTTTGCGAGAAGTATTTCGCATTTTGCAAAGATTTTTCTCAGTGGAAATCGGGCTTATATCATATCATATCATATCATATCATATCACATCATATCATATCATATCATATCATATCATATCATATCATATCATATCATATCATATCACATCATATCATATCATATCATATCATATCATATCATATCATATCATATCATATCATATCATATCATATCATATCATATCATTATCATCAATTATTTAAGCATGGTAGCCCATTCAACAAAGTTGGTTTACAAGGGGCCATGCATCTAAAATACTACAAAAGAGATAATTACAACAAATCTAGATAAATAAAAATAATATAACATCATGCGCTACTCCTCTACCCAACCATTACCTTACTCTACCCCCTACCCAGATCTACCCTACCAACCGTACCATACCCTGCCCTACCCTCCCCTACCCTAGCCTACCCTGCCCGACCCTACCCTATCCTGCCCTACCCTATCACGTAAATTTTGATACCCTATTTCAATACTTCGTCTTTTCTTTACCTTTATCTGTTTTCATAAGTTTACAAGTCATATACATATTGGAAATCCGGATTGTCAAACAAATATAAAATCAAAGCGGAAATTTTTAAATCAAAGATTTGAATCGATTTAAAGAGGTTGCCAGCTCAGCTTCGGTATCTAGGCTATTCCAAAGTTTAGCACCTCTAAACGAAAATGACTTCTGCCCATTACATGTCCTTTTCTTTGGCAGCTTTAAATCAGTGTTTGTATTGCGTAGCTGCCGTGTTGCATCTTGTGAATTTCTTGTGAACATTTCACTCATATATGGGGGAGCTTGATTGTTGATAGACTTATATACCATAGTCCTGCTTTCGTGTTTGATCATGTCATTCACTGTTTTCCAACCTAGATCCTGGATAAGTGGTTTGCTAGAGGCATCAAAACTGCTATTAGTGATGATCCTAGCTGCTCTGTTTTGAAGTTTCTGAAGTTTCGAGATTTCAGTAGTGCCACAGCATCCCCATACAGTGCAACAGTAGCGGAAGTGGGGTTCAACGACGCTAGTGTATAGTGTTTTCAAGGAATTCTGGGGGAAAAATCTTTTTGCATACTTTAAGAGACCAACTGCTCTAGATACCTTGGTAGAGACACTTTTAATGTGCTCTTTCCAATCAAGGCTATTGTCAACCTGAACACCAAGATATTTTGTTTTTTTATCAAGCAAACCCTTAAACTAAATATACTATACATTATTTGTCCCATCCACAGCGGGAAAAGACACGAGGTCACCTAGTTTCCACTGTAGATGGGACTTACAAATTAAGGCTCACAATGTCCAAAAAGAAAATCGGCAAAATATCAAAACGACGAGAAAAAAAAAGAGAAAGAAAAGAAACACCAGACATAAAACAAAAACTAAACCAAAGGAAGAAAAGAGGAATAGGGGGAAAGTTGCTGCTATAAAATTACTCGAAATGAGTTTCTAGCAAAATCTCTTAGAACGTTCAATGAAGGATATTGTTGCTTCAATAATGATTCTGTTCTCGACTACATTCAAATCAGAAGTTCCGTACAATAGTAGTTCACACAAATCTTTTGAATCCATACTTGTTATGTCTAACCCAGGTACATCCGCTAGTTGACTGAAGAGATCCGTGCGCATCAAGTCAAACTGAGGGCAATGCAGGAGAAACTGCTCGCTATCTTCGTTTCCCATACCACATACACAAAGAGGGCTTAAGCAGTCAAAGTTGTGTCGAAACCTATGCTCATTGAGTGGGCTGAATTTCACCCGCAGTTTGGTCAGGTTCCTAATGCCTGTCATGTTATAAACATTGTACACAGGTTTTTAACTGGTCTGATAACTGCAAGTAATTTTCGTTTAAATTCCGCAAGAGTATTGGAGTATTTGATATTTTGATCCAGCAAATTCCATTCAAAAAGGGCATTTTGGAAATAGGTACTTGCAAAACGCGCGGTTCTTCCAGTTGGTTGGTATTCACGCTGACGTCGGAAGCTGTATGAAACATTGCGTTCAGCAGGAATTTCATCGAAGAGATACGCTGGCCTTCGTGTTTTTTTAAGATTGAAGAAATGACACAAGCGCCTATACCACCTCCTCTGATAAAGACTCTCCCATCCCAGTTCCTCAAATAGCCTCTGCCTGCTTGTCCCCCTCCAAGCTCCTGTTACAGCTAGTGCTGCAGAATATTGTGTTCGCTCCAATCTCTTAGTTGTATCTAGCTTCATTTCTGGATCATATTTATGATACACAACATCACCATAGTCTAGATGGGGTCTTACATACAGCTTGTACATTTGGTCCAACACGTGCCTTGAAACATACTTGGAAAGATACCTTACTAAACCGATACCCCTCCTTGCTTTAAGAATCGCCTCTTTAACTCAGTTCCTATGGGCATTTGATGAGTGGAGAGATCTCTTCAGTCAGACGCGAAGGCACATGAGGTTTAGCATTGAAAGTGATGTTGCAGCGATTGAACGGGGGATGGGAGCAAAATAATTCACTCAACAGTCACTCCCCGAGCGGGATGATAACACTCAACAGAACTCCCCGAGCGGGATGAATTTTACACACCAGAATGTCTGTCGCGCGCAGCATTCTATTCACATTCAAAGTGACATTTTCCACGTAAACAAAAGATTTCCAGTCCGCTCGCAAAATTCGACGGAGCGGAGATCAGCCCCAAGACCTTTGAACAAAGCTACACAACACACACAAATAGAAGAAACATAACAAGGCCCCTTTTGCAACAAAGGCAACAAAAAGTGTGCAGTACCACGATGAAATAAATATTTTGGATCTTGATACGACAATAACACTTGCCCCTACACACTATATGTCAGCCTACGCACAAACCCCCATCCCAAAAGAAGAAAGGGTCCACGAAACAAGGAGCACAAGCCCGCCTTCTGGATTTCTAGAAGCTTAATTTATGCAGCGTTTGTTTCGACGTCTTTCACAAGTAATTTGATAAGAGGATTAGAATAACAAATAGGATGGGCGTAACAAGCCTTTGCTCTTCTTCCCGCAGACCCACTTCCCCCAGATCAATGGGCCCACACGCAAGCCAACTATGTGCCACCTCAATCACAAACGAAACCATCTATTTCCTGCAACCAACCCAATAGTGGGTAAGGCAAATAATCGTTCCCCAGCACGGAACTGCCACCCCAACTACGATTGGGAGGGGGTTGGTTATGATAACATATAACGTTGAGAATTTTTACAGTGCTTGTCTGCATTTCATGAGAAACTAAAGGCGAAAGGAGAACAAGCTTTGACTGAAACCAAACTCACAGCCAAGTTTTTAAATGCCCCTCAGTATAGCACTATGAAAAGAAACAATGCTTTGTGAAGCTAGTCAGGGTGACAATGCCATGATAGAGAACGACTCCGCCCCAACCCAAATAATCATATTACATCATATTTACTGTTCAGCTAACAATTCTTGCAGCTTGTCTACTGAGTCAAAGAAATGAAATTTCCATTTTTCAATTTTGCTGCCAAATGGCAATTTATGTCCGCAAAAACAAAGTCCGCTACAGGGTTGTTTTGTTTTCTCAACTAAAGCCAAATCGTTATCTCTTACTTTTAAACATAGACTTTCACCAGTACCTTCAAGTGACTTGTGTTTATTTTTAGTGCAAATTAGCATTCCCTGTGTCTTTGCTACATTTAGAGATAATTTGTTACCACTAAACCACGAATCCAAATCTCTAAGATCATTATTGATCGCCTCATTCAGGTCATCAATGTTCTTAGCACGAAAAAATAGAGTCGTATCATCAGCATACATCGAAGTAGTTGATTTTTTTACTGCGCAGGGGAGATCATTTATATAGACCAAGAAAAGGAGAGGCCCTAGACATGAGCCTTGTGGAACCCCAACCTCTATTCTCTCCGTTTTAGAGTCTATACCGTTAACCCTACAAAACTGTTTCCTGTTAGACAAATAGGACTGAAACCAAGAGAGATTTCTGTCATCAACTCCATAGTGCTCGAGTTTTTGGCATAGAATCTCATGATTGACTGTATCAAAGGCCTTTCTTAGGTCAATAAAGACTGAGCCTATCATATAGCCATTGTCAAAACCATCATACCATTCATCAGTTGTTTTGAGCAGACACGTCAAAGTGGAAAATAACAATCTAAATCCCGACTGACCATTCGAAAGAAGTCCGTTTGAGTCTAAATGTTTGTACAGCTGATCGAATACAAGCTTTTCAAACAACCTTGAAACAGCAGGCACCACAGAAATTGGTCGGTAATTTGACTGTAAGGACTTGTCTCAATCTTTGAAAATTGGCACCACTCTTGCAGTTTTCCAAGAATCAGGAAACTTGCTAGTCTCTAAAGAAGTATTAAATATCTTTTTCAGGAGGGACTTTGCAATATACGGCAATGCAAGTTTCAAAAAGAAACTTGAGATGTTATCATCACCAAAACTTTTTGAGTTTTTTAGTTTCCCAACTGCATCTCTGAGCTCCTGTTCTTGGATAGCACGAAACTCAAATCTCCTTTCCTGGAAGTTAATTTTGTAGTCCCCGGACAAAAGGGGGTTGGGGGCATCATCAATTTCACTTGCAAGATCCTTACCCACAGAACAGAAAAACTGATTCATACTTTCAGCAATTTCCTTTTGCCAACCAATTCTTTGTCTTTGTCCCTGAGACATACTATGTTAGTACTTTTTGATCTCTTATTCAAGAGCTGGTTTAATGTTCTCCATGACTCTTTCATGTTACCCTCCTGAGAAATAATTTTGTTAGAAAAATAGTCCTTTTTTAACCGGACATTGAGGCTGTTTACCTGATTGCGGACATGCTTATAAGAATTCATAAGAATTTCTGACTTAGTTTTATTGGCTGCCTTTTTCAACTTATCTCTAGATCTCATTAATTTTTCCAGATCTTCGTTAATCCAAGGGCAGTACTTTTCAGAAACCCTCATTTGTCGTAGAGGTACATGTTTTTCTATAATCGTCGAGAACAAATTAGACCAGTTGTTTGCAAGGACATTTACATCATCTGAATTTCCGATTTCTTGTTCCCAGGATATTGCAGCAACATCCTCCAGAAATGCCTGCTCATTGAAGTTTTTCATCCTACGGCTTTTGATCATTTTGTGTTCTTTCTGTAAGGAACCGTTAAATTTTCGGACACAAAAAACCATGAAATGATCACTCATGGAGATTTGAAGCACACCAGATTCAACAATATTACTGGGGGATGATGTTGCAATATGGTCAATTAATGTGGAGCTGGACAAAGTTTCCCTTGTCGGCTCCTCAATTAACTGTTTCAGGCTGAACAAGTTATAGAGTTTGCACATATGCTTAGTGTTGTTGTCCTCAGAATTTAAGAGGTCAGAGTTTGTATCTCCGATAAGAATGATCTCTTTTCCCTCTTTATCTAAAAATGCAAGAATTTTCTCTAGTTTATTGAAAGATTCTACAGGATCACTGGGGGGCCTGTACCATGCAACGATGATATATAGTCGACTTTTAGGGGGCTCGATTTCGATACAAATTAACTCCAAGTCATTCACAGGAAGGTCGTTTCGCGGATGATATTTGATGGAGTTACTAATATAAATTGCAACTCCACCACCAATACTTGTCCTATCATATTACGCTCAACCTGATACCCCTCAATAGAAATGAGATTTTTTGGAACACGAGGATTTGATTTAGTCTCATTTAGGGCTAAAACATGGATTCCTAATTCATTTGCCAAGCATTGGATCTCGTCAAAATGCAGTTGCAGACTATTAACGTTCAGAGATGCAATTGAGAGACCCTTTCTGAAGCCAAGAGGCTGTTGAATACCTTCTGTATCTCTACACAAATACGGTGTTGTACTAACATTATCAGAATCTACTATTTATCATTGGTGTCACTCCCAATGAACGAATAATAAAACTTAAATAGTCACATTGGTATTTCTTTGAGGAAAGATTTTGCCAGGATAGAGTCGCCAGCTTGATTCAGATGGAGGTTGCTCCCATTAGTGTGTAATGTGGCGTCCAACAGCTCGTGTTTAATAAATCCGATTTGGTGTTGCTTGTATCGCTTTTCTAGGGTCTCATTTACGTTTGTCGTTTTCAAGTTAAGATGATCCCCTCTTGGACATATACCGGAAACTGTGACTTCGTTTTCGCCCTTCTTCAATGAACGGGCAAGACTTGTAATTTCTTCTGCAATTTCTTCGACAGATTTATTTTCCTTCAAGTCATTGGTCCCGACGTGCAGTATGTATAAGCTCGGGTTGTCCTCTTCTGCGGGCTTTGTGTAATGCTTCATTTGCCGAACTTTGGCTTCTGCGAAGGAACGAACAACCACTTAGGTGTCCTTGCTCTGCATTTTCCAATGTTTGATTCCTTTGACCATCGAGTCTCCTAGGATGATAACTCTTCGTTTTTGGTCGCTTTGATGTGCTGCTAGTTTCTTTTCACTGCCTCTTGATTTGCCTAAACCACCTTTCGATGTTGTTTTTGTGTTCTTGTTCTTTACAACTTGATTATGGATGATTGATGCTCTTGAACAGGCTTTCGTTGTTTGCTGATTTTTTACGTTGTTCGTCGTCCTTTCATCACGGGCGCTCAGTTCGCTATCTTTTGAATTCGAATTCTCAAGGGGTGCGAATCTGTTCATATCTATTTTGAATAGTGTTGTTTGCATAGGCATCGAAGCTTGTTGTTTGGCAACATGTTTACGCTGAGTTCATTTCATCTTCATTTCATTTTTATTTATTTAGGCACGGCAGCCCCGTCAGTCCATGAGAACTGCTTTTCAGGGGGCCGTGGCACAAACGTTACCACTTTACGATTTGATTCTTCTCTTAAAGGTGGCAAGAGATGGTGCCTGTTTAACATCAAGTTCAAGGCTATTCCAAAGCTTAGGTCCACGAAAAGATATAGCCCTCTGCCCATTGTTAGTTTTTCGTAAAGGTATCGAAAGATCAGTTTCGGTGTTTCTGAGTTCCCTGACATTTCGAGTCGACCTTTTTTCAAACAAGCTGGAAAGGTACTCTGGGACGAGACCGTTTAGCGATTTGTACACTGTAGTTGCGGTTTCGCCTCTAATGATGTCGCTTACAGTAGGCCATTTTAAACTTTGTATCAAACCTATAGAAGGGGTATCAAAATTGCTTTTCGTAACGATTCTAGCAGCTCGATTTTGCAACTTCTGTAAGGTTTGCAGCTTGGTCACCCCGCAGCACCCCATACCGAACAACAGAACCGAAAATGGGGCTCGACGATACCCGAATACATTTTACTCAATGTGTTTTGAGGTAAAAATTTCCTGGAGTATTTCAGAAACCCAATTGCACAAGAAACTTTGGTACGGACATTGCTAATGTGCTCTTCCCAATTTAAGTTCTTATCGATTATCACACTGAGGATACATAAACCCTTCGCCATATTGGAAATTTGAATCAAGGATGGGTGTTGATTGCAGGCTTTCAATGATCAAATTTTTGCGGCAAAGTTTTCTTAAAAATTCATTTTCCCTCCGTAACTTCTCTATTTCATTGACTCTAACGAGATCAGAATTTTCATTGGAAGTCTGTACGACACGCTGCAACTCGGAGAAAGTATGGCGAAGTGCCACGAATTCCTCATAGGGCGTGTATCCCTGTACAGAATTTGCTTGACAACTAGGGTCAAGATCAGAGGTGTTGTTGCTATGAGCATTATCATGGGTGTCGCTTTCTGTGACTGAGATAAGGTCCTTTTTATCTACAAGGACGAAAAACGACTCCTCACCTTTGTGTGGTCGATTTCCGATGAAGCCAGTGTGTTCCATGGCGCGAATTGTTTCAGCAACAGTAGAGAAGTCATATTGATGCCCATTCTTAACCAATTGATTCCAAATGTATTCAGCATAGGGTCGTTTCCTGTTTGTTCGAATTTGTTGTATTTCATCTATTATGAGTTGTTCCATTTTTTAAGAATACTTGCTCACACCAGGAAACTCGTCCGCACACTCCAATAACAACCAGTGTATCTCTCAAGGTATTAGTATGGCGGATTTCTGCACGAGCGTTTGAGCCCTTTCAAAAGATTGTGCAATGTGAACGCAGCCTTATTCCTGCTGAGCCACACAAAAAACGCACACCATTTTAATAGGCCTACTGCTCCCTAAATATGAAAGCAACGATATTTCCAATCGGACTGAAGTAGCCAACATGTTCAATCCACTTTTTCATTGCTCCCCGTAAAGCGGTCACGTGGCCACAAAATCCCCACCTCTGACTGGTTCAGTACAAAAGTTTGGAAAAGTTTGGACAAAGTTTGGAAACATGTTGACCAATCATATTACTAGACTAACCTGGCGAGTGACATCACGGGAGGCATTGAAAAGGTGGATAGAATTACTGAAATCGATTACTCCTCCGTTCAAATTTAATTTTGAAAATGTTTAAAAACTTGCTATCCTCTTAGGGGTATGACACGTCCTTGTAGGGGATTCCATCCGCCCAAGGGGCAAAACTATGTGCTAATACATGTGTCACTATCGTTATTAGGAAGAAAAGCCACGGAAATTGTGCTCGTTGTTTTCTCTCGTTTTTGCAGGTTTTCGAGACTTTCTTTAGAAACCTTTTCATATCCATGGGAAGAAGAGCCCGGTAAATCACTGAATCAAGTTGAAATGATCGGCAACGAAACAAGACTCTTTCCAATATCACAGGTGTAGCATACAGATCAAATGCTTACTGGTTGCTGAAGCACGCGGAAATCATCCAATTTCACGGTAGTCAGCCAATCAAATAGCCCCTTTCCAACCACGTGATACAAAATTGGCCGTTCGAAGTCAATTCTTGAATACCCTCACGAAAGTTGAAATGGCTATTAAGTTACAATAATTACATGGAATTTTCTTTGATAAATCAGTAGAAGGGATGCCCCTCTACAGTTTGTAGTGTGCTTGGAAAAATATCTCATTTGGAGCCCAAATTACCTCATTTTCCGGTCGAAGAATATTTACATTCGTTCAAACATCGATAAAAGTCGCTGCAAATGAGGTATAAGGATAAAAATCTCAGCGATTATGGATATTGCCCTAAGCAATAACCCAAGCACTGTCCCTTCAATTACATCTCAAAATCGCAGGTGATTTTCAGCAATTTCTGCCAGAAATGTGATCTGGGCCTAAGCTTCTTGCCGATTAAAACTCATTCGTTGACCCCAACAGGGCTTAGTTTGTATCCTTGAGCTAAATAATTCACTTACCAACGAGTCAATGATCTATTTGACTTCATTTTCCATTTAAATGTCTCCAAATTTCGTTTAAAACATCCAGTCTTTAGCAAGTTCTTGCAAATTTGTCGCGTTCCATATTTCTCTGCATGCGCCAGTAGTCTCCTCAAAACGTCGCATCGATAGGCTTTGTGCTACAGATAATGCGATTCGATACAGTGCATTCACTCGTAAATAGATATGGCATGCCTGATCTTGCTCAATGCATTCAAATGGAAACAAAAAGGATCAAATATTTCTTGGGGCTGTTTGGTTGTTTGGTTCACAAAATGAATAGATCTAACACAAAACAACAAAGCAACAAAAAGTTTGTGCAAGAAATGTGTCAAATCTATTCATGAGTCAATACAATTAAACAAAAGGAAAACAGCGGTACACTTTCAGCACACGCCACAAAACATTTAGTTTTATTGTTTTGTGGAAGATCTATTCTTTGGTGAACCAAACAGCCAAGAAATGTTTTATCGTTTTTGTTTCCATTTGAATGAATTGAGCAAAATCAGGCATGCCATATCTATTTACGAGTGTATGAACTGTATCGAATCGCATTATCTGTAGCACAAAGCCTATCGATGCGACGTTTTTGAGGAGACTACTGGCGCTTGCAGAGAAATATGGAACGTGACAAATTTGCAGGAATTTGCTCAAGACTGTATGCTTTAAACAAAATTTGGAGACATTTAAATGGAAAATGAAATCAAATAGATCATTGACTCGTTGGTAAGTGAATTATTTAGCTCAAGGATACAAACTAAGCCCTTTGTGGGTCAACGCATGAGTTTTGATCGGCAAGAAGCTTGGGCCCAGATCACATTTCTGGCAGAAATTGCTGAAATCACCTGCAATTTTGAGATGTAATTGAAGGGACAGTGCTTGGGTTATTGCTTAGGGCAATATCCATAATCGCTGAGATTTTTATCCTTATGCCTCATTTGCAGCGACTTTTATTGATGTTTAAACGAATGTAACTATTCTTCGACCGGAAAATGACTGTAATTTGGGCTCCAAACGAGATATTTTTCCAAGCACGCTACAAACTGTAGAGGGGCATCCCTTCTACTGATTTATCAAAGAAAATTCCATGTAATCATTGTAACGTTGTAGCCATTTCAAATTTCGTGGGGGTATTCAAGAATTGACTTCGAACGGCCAATTTTGTATCACGTGGTTGGAAAGGGGCTATTTGATTGGCTTGCTACCATGAAATTGGATGATTTCCGCGTGCTTCAGCAACCAGTAAGGATTTGATCTGTATGCTCACAGGTGTAAAACATTTGAAATCTTCTATGAAATCCTCTGTAAAATACAACGTGAAATACGACAATTGCTGCAATTAGCCAAGTAATCAGCCATGTGAAAAAAGCTTTGGAATCTTCCAGAGAAATGGAATATTATGCACTCGTTGAAATTAGCCAGATGTTGAAATTAGCCATGAAATAAGCCACAGAATACACCACTAAATGAGCTTTGAAATGCGCCATGAAATCAAATGTGTAATTCTCCATGACATTCACCATTAGGGCCTCACCATTTGATAGTTGGGAAATGCAATGTGAAATGAGCCAACTGTTGTAATTAGCCAAGACATCTGCCACATATGAAATACACAATGAGATGCACCAGATCTTTTTGTGTAGTACTCAAAATGGGGCAGAAATCTTGCATTACTTTTTACCCTTACAATAATTCATAAAACATACAAGATTTCTCAACAATAGGCTCCATTTTCAATACTAAACAAAAGATCTGTTGCATCTCATGGCGTTTCCAGTCCTTCTTATTACAGATCAAATCCAGGATTATATCTCTTCCTTGCAACACTTTAAGTAAAGTAAAATACAATTTAATACCAGGATGTAAAAATTGATAGTTAGTGTTCTTATTTTAAGAGCAAAAGTGCCAATTTTTACTTTACTCATTTTCCGTAAATCTTTGAGATCTTTGGTCATATTAGAGGAATAACAAAGTCAGTTCTCGTCACTGCAAGAGTTATAGTCAAATAAAAATTCACTCTAATTCCAAAGCTTTGGTCATATTAGAGCAATAACAAAGTCACTTCTCGTCACTGCAAGAGTTATAGTCAAATAACAATTCACTCTAATACCAAAGTGTAAAAATGGTAGTTATTGTTCTTATTTTAAGACCAAAAGTGCCAATTTTTGCTTTACTCGTTTTTCGTAAATCGTTCAGATCTTTGGCCATAACAAAGTCAGCTCTCGTCACTGCAAGAGTTGTAGTCAAATCAAAATTCACTTTAATACCAATGTGTACAAATTGGTAGATAATGCTCTTATTTTGACACTAAAAGTACCAATTTTTACTTTACTCATTTTTCGCAAATCTTTAAGATCTTTGGTCGTGATCGAGCACTAACAAAGTCACTTCTCGTTACTGCAAGAGTTATAATGAAATAAAAATTCACTTTGATACCAAAGTGTACAAATTGGTAGTTAATTTTCTTATTATGAGATCAAAAGTACCAATTTTTACTTTATTCATTTTTCGTAAATCTTTTAGATCTTTGGTCATCATAGAGCGCAAACACAGTCATTTTTCGTCACTGCAAGAGTTGTAGTTAAGGAACAATACACCTTGATATCAAAGTGTAAAAATTGGGATACTGTTCTTAACTGCAGACCAAAAAGTACCAGTCTTTACGGTGTCCTTTTTTCATAAATCTTTGGTCGTGATAGAGCACTAGTTAATTCTTTTCACTGCAAGAGTGGCTAGTAAAGTCAAGATACAGTTTATCATGAAAGTTTGAAAATTGGTGGTTGATGTCTTTACTTTCAGACTAAATGGATCACTTTCAAACTCCTCTCATTCCTATTTCCATGCACTTTCTACCGTTGGCTAATTTTTTTAATCAGGTTAAGATAGTCTTTCTTATGTTGGAAATGTTTACATTGCATTCTTGAGAATAATTTTGTAGCTATGAATGCAGCAGAATGGTAACTATGATGAACTAAACGGAAATCAACCTCCTTATTTTCATTTTTTTCATCCTTCTCTTTTTCATCTCACTTCATTAGAACATTTTCATTTTCTAAATTACATCGCATTCAATGTTTGATTAATGAATCAGTAGGTTTTTGTAGGGCCGCCGAGAGGTTTTGGAGGCCCAAGGACAAAACTGCAATATGAGGCCCCCTACGAGCAAAGCAAGCAGAAGGCAAAGTGTTCAAGAGTACTCCCCCGGAAAATTTCTTTGAACAGGTCCTTTAGATTAACCAAAAATGCATTTCAGAATATTTCCTGGCAGTCAAAATTTTAAAAATCTTACTTCATGAGGCCTTCTAGACATCGAGGCCCTGGGCAAAATTGTACCCTCTGCTCCCCCTCTCGGCGGCCCTGGATTTTCGCTCGTAAAACGAATTCGGTTGAATGTATTTTGGTACATGCTTTTTCAGCCTTGCTGTGCTTTATGGGTTTTGAAGCATGGTAATTGTATGCTAATTTTGAGGAAACCTCACCTTCATGACAGTTCACCCAACAAGGAAAAATTGGTTGGTAAAGTTGCTAAAAATAAGAAAGTTTTATACCTCAAAGATGCGAAAGCTGTTCTTACCCACAAAAGGAAAGGTACACACAAAAGGAAACAAGTCGATATATCATAAATGAAATTAAACTTTGGACAGGAATAACTCGATGTATCATACACCAGTATTTTTCCAAATTCAGCATTTCCTACAGCCCGTGGACATACGAGTGTAAAAAGAGAAATAAACGAGATTGGAAAACTGACAAGAGACAAATGGCGAATCAAACGACGATGCTAGCACTGCATTGTTGAAGCAGAAGCCGTCTGAAAGAAGGAGAATTTTTTGTCACGATGTTTCCTCGAAAAGAAAATAAGGCACATAATATGTTACTTCACTTTTCTTTAATTTACTTTTCTTTACTTTACCTTACTTTACTTTGGCTGGGAACCTAGCCCATTCTTTGCAAACATATTTCTGTTTTCCTTTTTTTATTCTTATTTAGGAGGGCAGGGTAGCTCAAACGTTACGGCTTTGCCTCTTAGCTTTGGAAGGGGGCAATTTGTTGCACCCCTTGCCTTCGACTCTTGCGTGGACTGGAAATAAACGCTTATTAAAGACTTATTGTCTTAGCTGTATGTTCGAACCCTTTTGTTTTATCGTTAATAGAATCGTTCTATCGGACTTTGTTATGCGGACAAAGGAACTATTGTGACTGTGGCACGCATCAGAGCGTGAATAAGAAATTGTTAAAATAACGTTTTTTACTTCGATGAGATTGAATTTGTAACGGACATTAATGGACATAGATGGACAAATATTTGTACGTACAATATTGTTCATTCGATCCCTTCGCATTTCTACTTCGCCTCCTCTTCGCATCGAGGCTCACTGTGCATAGACCATAATTACTTTCTAACATGAGATGAATCCTGATTGGGTGCCCTGATCCGCTATTCAAAGTAATGAACAAAGCATAGGTATATAAGGGGCCACCGCCCTAATTCGCATCAGTTTTTTCTGAGCGTGTGTCCTGAAACGTAACATGAGTAAGAGCGAAAACAACGTCAATCTTACTGAAGCTGAGGAATCGGAAGACCAGTTGCTGAGCGAGGATAACGACTAAGCACCTGATGCCACCTTCAGAGGTAAACGTTCGTTTGATCGGATGGAATTTCTCGAGCTGCAGCAGACTGTCTCCTCGCTGGCAGCTTCTTTTTCCTCATTCTTACAGGCGGCGAAACGCCCTCGCTACGATGCCGATTCGGCCAGTCTCTCATCAAGCCTTCCAGGCTTACCTCTGGCTCAGTTTCCAACTATCCTACCTCATGCTATGACCAGTCGTATGGCCCCTTCGGCTACAATGCTACAGTCGATCGATAGTTTCTCTGCGATCCCTGAGAGTCTGAGCTCAGGCTCTGCGGCTCAATCTAACCAGATATCTTCCTCGAGCATTTATTTTTACGGCCGGCTCCAACACGGGGGGGGGGGGGTTCTTGGCTAAATTTCGGGTAGGGTGTGCCGCCCACAGTTTCAAAATGGGACCGTTTGCTAGACCAATTTTTGTGAAATTGATACCCTTGGCTAGACTAATTTCTCAATCAAAAGTGCCCTGAATTAGCGTTTTCTAGACAAAACTTGCCAAATTTTCCCATTCTCAGGACAAAAAATTTTTAAAAATTAGATTTTTTGCAGAAATTACCAAATTTATACAATTCTTTGACCAAAACTGCCACAAAGCATACCCTTGCCTAGACTAAACTCGACTAAAATTGCCAAAAAGGATACCCTTGGCTAGACTAGAAGTTCGAAAAGTATACCCTCGTGGGCGGCACATCCCCAGGTACCTTTACTATGTATACACTGATAACCGCTTTGACGACCGTTTTTCTGAGATCTCTTCGGCAGAAGGGGACTTCGTACCTAGCCTTCTTGGCAGCCAGCCTGGTTGCTCGAGGGCTACAGTCGAGCAACCGACGAAGGCGCTCAGTCCGCCGACATACAAATCACTTTCGAAAGCGATGAAGAAACAGGCTCTGATACTAATCAGCTTCTGGCTGATTACATCAAGGACTGCACGACAAGAAAAATCAAGCCTGGTCGCCTCAAGGAAATTATGAGACAGTTTCCCAGGCCGGGCAACTGCTCCACATTAACGGTGCCCCTGGTGAACCACCCAGTTTGGGGCGAATTAAATCGTCGTTTGAAAACCAACGACTTCAAACTCCAAAGTTGCCAGGCGATGCTTTCAAAAGGGCTGGCCGCCTTGATCCAGGCTCAAGAGCGCTTGGAGAAAATTGAAAAACAGACCACTCCTGCGCCAAGTGAAATAAATGATATTAAGGCCAGGATCAAATCCTCGATGGCCCTCGTGGGTAATGCTTTCCTCGAACTGTCACAACGGCGCAAGGAGTTGTTGAAACCAGTCCTAGCAGACCGATACCAGAAGCTGTGCAGCACTACGACTCCGGTAACCAAATTCCTCTTTGGAGACAAGATCGCAGACTCGATCAAAGAAATAAACGAAGCTCAACGTATTTCAAGATCATTCGGCCACACCTCTGCTCGCGGCAGCAGAAATCGTTATTCCTGGGGAAACCGCCCAAACTGGACGAGCAGAAATCAAAACCAATCTGGCTATTTAAACTCCAGGAGCCCCCCCCCCACA
Source organism: Aurelia sp. 4 Dawson et al 2005 (assembly GCA_964019985.1). Lineage (NCBI taxonomy): Eukaryota > Metazoa > Cnidaria > Scyphozoa > Semaeostomeae > Ulmaridae > Aurelia > Aurelia sp. 4 Dawson et al 2005. Next base: position 9,430,815 of record OZ026504.1, on the reverse strand, counting down.
TACCAACGGGGGGGGCAGAGGCCGCTCCAAGATGGGTAACCAAAGGAAACAACAATAACCAAGGTAACGTGCCGAACCAAACAATTTTATCATAATTGGTGTAAGATCACGAAAAATGAGTTCGTTCACAATACTGTAAAGGGAATAAAAATCAATTTTGTTGCCCCACCAGTTCAAAATTCTCTCCCTAAAAGCATTCCTTTTTCCTCAAATGAAGCAGAAATAATTGACAATGAGGTATACACCCTGCTCCGGAAAGGAGCTATCACACATGCTCAGCCATGTACCGATCAATTGTTGTCAAACATCTTTGTTAGGCCCAAAAAGAACGGCAAAATGCGGCCGATTATTAACTTGAAAGGCCTCAATAAATTCCTTGTAAAAACCCACTTCAAGATGGAACATCTTCTAACTATCCTCCCGCTGCTACAAAAAGATGCCTACATGACATCGCTTGACCTAACGGACGCATATTTCACTTTGCCTATTGCGGACGAACACCGCAAATACCTCCGCTTTGCATGGAGAGACGAACTCTTCGAATTTACTTGTCTTTGCTTCGGCCTCTCCTCCGCGCCGTACTTATTTACAAAGGTTATGAAACCTGTGTTTTCAAACTTACGCAAAAGTGGCATTTCATGCACATATTATCTTGATGAGTCTTTGTATATCAATACATCCAGCGCAGAATTAGTCTCAAACACGAGAGAGGCGAAAATTTTACTTGATATATTTATATTTATATTTTTATATTTATATTTAATTCTTTTAAGGAGGGTTGCCCTTCAACAAGTTGATTTTCAAGGGGCTCTCCAATAAAAATATTAATTACAGTCTAAGATAAAAAGTAAGGAGCTATTAATTAGATTAAACTATAAAGCCTAAAATTAAATTAAACTATAAAAGCTTATTTGCAATATCCAAAACCTATTTACAATAATGTTTAAAATTTACAATCAAAACGAAAGAAAACAGTTTCTATATAGTTTTCTTAAAACCATACAGATAATGTTTATAATGTTTAAAATTTACAATCAAAACGAAAGAAAACAGTTTCTATATAGTTTTCTTAAAACCATACAGGTACAGAGAGGTTGCCTGCTTTGACTCGGCGGACAGGCTATTCCATAGTTTTGCACCTCTATAAGAGAAACATCTCTGGCCATTTGCTGACCTTTTCATCGGTAACCTCAGGTTGGTCCCCGTATCACGAAGGCTATATGATGAGCAGGACGAATTTCGGGTGAAAAGGTCACACAGGTATTGTGGAGCCAGCTCATTCAGGGACTTGAAGACCATTGTCTTAGATTCACCAGAAGCAAGTTCCTCAACGGTCTTCCATCCCAGCCGTTTAATAAGAGGTCTGCTAGGGGCATCAAAGCTGCTATTCGTTATCATCCTAGCAGCACGGTTTTGAAGCTTTTGCAACTGATTAATTTCAGTTAAACCGGCTCAGCCCCAGACAGAACAGCAGTATCGAAAGTGGGGCTCCACGATACCTGTGTAGAGAGTTTGCAAGGTTTCTTCCGGGAGAAAAGACTTGGCATGTCTTAAAAAGCCAACTGCCCTCGAGACCTTGCTAGAGACTGCCTTGATTTGTTCTTTCCAATCCAAGGAGCAGTCGATTTGCACACCAAGGTATTTTGTTTTTTTGACTACTTCAAGCTCATTATCGCGAATTTTCAGAACCAAGTCTTTATTTTGAATTTTGAGAATGTTGTGTTTCTGCTTGGTAGAAATAAGCATAGAATGAGTTTTCGCGACATTCAGGGAAAGCTTGTTGCCTTGTAGCAACGTATCCAGTTTTCTAAGGTCACTATTAATAGCCTCATTTAGCCGAGTCAAATCGTGAGACTGGTAGCACAAACTGGTGTCATCAGCATACATGGACACGGTAGAATCTTGGACAGCTTGTGGGAGATCGTTGATGTAGATGAGGAAGAGAAGAGGGCCAAGACATGAACCTTGTGGAACACCAACTTCTATGTCCCTTATTCTTGAATCAACCCCATTAACCCTACAAAACTGTTTCCGATTGGAAAGGTAGGATTTGAACCAAGAGAGTTCGCGTTGCTGTAAACCGTAGAGCTCAAGCTTTTTGCAGAGAATGTTATGATCTACAGTGTCAAATGCCTTTTTGAGGTCAATGAACACTAGACCCACAAGCTTACCAAGATCCATTCCATTGTACCAGTCGTCAGTATTTTTAAGTAAGCATGTTACTGTAGAATGAAGGCGCAAAAACCCGGATTGGCCAGATGTAAAATGCCCGTTATCATTCATGTACTGGTACAGCTGGTTTGTTACTAACTTTTCAAAGAGCCTCGAGATGACAGGCAAGACTGATATTGGTCAATAGTTAGACTTGTCAGTCTTATCTCCATCCTTAAAAATAGGAGTGACTCTAGCAACTTTCCATGAGTCAGGAAAACGACTTGTTTCAATGGATGTATTAAACAAGAAAGCAAGCGAATTTTCAATAAAGGGCAGCGCAAGCTTCAGAAAGTAGCTAGAGATGTTGTCAGTCCCAAAGCTCTTTGCAGTCTTAACGGTGGCAAATGCATCCCTGATCTCCTGCACTTCAATAGTCCTAAAGCGGAATGTTGCCTTGTGTTTGTTAATTTCATAGTCACCAGCAGGAAGGGGATTTGGGGCTGGATCTATTTTGTCAGCAAGATCCTTACCTACGGAGCAAAAGAAACTGTTCATTGCATTAGAAATATCTTTTTGGTGAACAGTTTCAGAACCAGATTCTCTAAGACAATCGATGTTGCTGGACTTTGATCTCTTATTAAGGAGATCATTGATTGCTTTCCATGATTCTTTCATGTTACCTTGACAATCAGAGATCCTATTAGTATAATACTGCTTCTTTAGTTGGATGTTAAGGACATTGACTTGAAAGCCTTGGCTTTAAAGTCAATGTCGAGAAATCCTCGTACACGCCTAGTCAAGAAATACAACATCTTGGCTTCATCCTAAATACAGTCACCCAAACCGTCTCCCTGCCTTCATATTAAAATAAATAGAATAAAAGAGGCATGTCAACAATTACTAACATCCCCTCAAACTACAATACGGGGCATAGCGAAAACAATTGGCCTATTGGTCTCTTTCTTCATGGCCGTGAAACACGGACAGTTGCATTATTGCCACCTTGAAATATTCAAAACCGATAGTTTACATCGTTTTAAGCATTATGATGTCCCAGTTTCCTTATCTGAAAATGCAAAACTCGAACTTGAATGGTGGCTAAATTCGATAGACGATTACAACGGCCGCCTTTTTTTGTGGTATTCTCCATACTCACACCGATAACAAAAACGAAATATTTACCGACGCGAGCTCTGAAGGCTGGGGCGCGGTGTTGTACACGAAGGGTAAGAAACACTTTGAAACAGGTGGTAGATGGTCTGCCAGTGAAAAGAAGGAACATATAAATTTTCTGGAATTAAAAGCTATCCATGTTGCCTTGTTGTGCTTTGGAAATGAGCTTTTGGGGTCTCACGTTACCATAAGTGGCGACAACACATCAGCTGTCTCCTACATAAATAAATATGGAGGCTGTCGTAGCAAAAAACTTAAAAAATCTTAGTCGAGAAATCTGGCTATAGTGCATTGAACGAGAAATAGTTCTGCTCGCAAATCACATTCCAGGCTGTGGAAACGTAACAGCAGACCATCTATCACGCAATTTCTGCGATAACATTGAATGGAGTCTAAATGATGAAGTTTTTCTCTAAGTTTGTGAGCAGTTCGGATATCCTACGGTAGATCTTTTTGCCTCCAGACTTAATTTCAAGCTATCTAATTATTTCTCAAGGAAAAACGATCAATTTGCTACAGCAGTTAATGCATTCTCACAGTAATGGGATAATCTATTCGGCTACGCCTTTCTTCCTTTTAACTTGATCAGCAAAGTTATTTCAAAAATCAGGATGCATGATTGCACGATAATCCTCATTTGCCCCTTATGGGCCAGTCAACCCTGGTTCCCTAGCCTAGCTCAACTGTTTGTTGACTTTCCTGTTCAACTTCCATCTTCACATTCTTTACTCAGGTATCCGACCAATCAACAAATGTCACATCCACTTCTTCCAAAAATGACATTGATTGCTTGCAAGTTATCAAACAACAGTTACATGAGGGAAACTTTTCATTGAAAACTATCGAAATTATCAACGCCAGCTGGAAACCGAACACCAGCAAAAACTACAAATCGATCTTGCGCCAATGGATCGCTTTTTGTAAAACACGGAAGTTTGATTCCATTGTACCGACTGTAACTTCTCTTCTGCACTTTCTTACAGATTCGTTCGAACGTGGACTCAGTTATTCACAGCTAAATAAAATAAGAAGTGCACTTTCAACTATATTTTCAATTAAAGGACAAAAACTTGGTGAACATCCACTCATTTGCCGTTTTTTGCAAGGTGCTCGCAATCTCAGAAAGCCTTGTCCAAGATACCCGATTACATGGAACGCCAAAGACTTGCTCACTTTCTTACGAAGTTGGAACTTGCGAACCGACTGTTCTCTCAACGACTTGTCGGCGAAACTTGCAACTCTGCTTGCTTGTCTCACAGTACAGCGCGTACACACGTTGAGCCTTATTGACAGCCGTTTCATTAAATTCACGACGAATGCCACTTACATCTTCATTTTTGAGGACTTGAAAGTCACAAGACAACGTCCTTGCTTTATCCTCTCGTTACCTGGCTTAGAGCAAACTGATTCGCTAAAAAATGCTCAATTGCTCTAATTATCACACTCGGACAACAGAGATTCGCAAAAATTTGCCAGATAATTGTGATAAGCACAAACTGTTCTTGAGCTACGTACCCCCGCATATGCCTGTGAAAACAGAAACGATAGCTCGCTGGGTACGGGGGTTCATGCAAGATTCAGGAATTGCCATTCATGTCTTTGGTGCTCATAGTGTGCGTGGGGCCGCTGCATCTGCAGCCGGAATCGCTAATGCCCCTGTTAACGACATATTACGCGCTGGAGACTGGTTGTCCCTGAACACTTTCAATCGACACTATTTTAGAAACAATGCATTCTTGCCATCAACGGAGATTGCGAGCCTTTTGACTTCATTAACAACAACTTCGGAATAAATTGCTGTTGTTTCTGCTGATTTATGAACTTCAATATTAAGACATACACGTTGAACAGTAATGAGTTGGATGATAAGTTGCTGATTTATTATGCCGCTATGGCGCTTTAGCTTTCAATTTTAACTTTTTATGGCCATATCATACGTTCGCTGTTAAATATCTTGTTATTTAACACTGTTACGGACGGCCCACGGGTAATACCTTTGTTTTGGCCGTGACCTCCGAAGCCGGACCTTTGAAGTCTCATGTCAGAAAGTAATTATGGTCTATGCACAGTAGCCTCGATGCGAAGAGGAGGCGAAGTAGAATACCAATTGGAGGAGCCCCGTGAAATCCGATTGGGGTTCTACGAGACTCCTCGGAGCATCGAGATCACTGTGCACCCACCCATCCCTCCCAGGGATGACTCCGACTTCGGGGCCATTTCCCTCTGTAAAAACTGATGCGAATTAGGGCGGTGGCCCCTTATATACCTATGCTTTGTTCATTACTTTGAATAGCGAATTTTGAATAGCGAATTTTGAATAGCGAACTTGGGCTTTTTATAATTGAACTTGGGCTTTTTATAATACATATTTTTAGACATTGATTTTATACTGTACAAATTTTGATGACTTGTAAATATTTTATCCACTATTTTTCTTATGTACTATTTGTATTTTGTATTTTTAACGTTGGAATTAATTAGCTTATTGCTTTTAGCTATATTTTTACTGTAATCCAACGATAAAGAAATTGATAATAATAATAAATAATAGCGGATCAGGACACCCAATCAGGATTCATCTCATGTCAGAAAGTAATTATGGTCAATGCACAGTGATCTCGATGCTCCGCCGAGTCTCGTAGAACCCCAATCGGAGTTCACGGGGCTCCTCCAATTGGTATTCTCCGTTCTTTCCGTTGAGTATTGAATTTACTTTACTTATTGTGTTTTCTGTATCCATTTCGGCGAAAGCCGTGACGTTACGTTACTTTACTTCTCTCGAGATGTTATCAACGCAAGTACAGATGTGATGAGTTTTTCGAGGCATTTTTATCTATCGTCCGTTTCTTACACATATAGTGAGGGTACGTTCCCCCTCAGCGACAAAGTTTGTGAATACCCTGAACTGAAATAAACCTGACGCCATCTCAGGGGAAGAAGTAAAGCTGCCAGGAACGCATGCATCTTGGTAAGACAAGCAACAGTCTTAACTAACTTAAAGTTAGCCCTACCCCAGAGCCGCACCACCATGCAAGTGCTATTAGAGGCCCCGGGGGGACTGTCTCCTCCCACAGTGAGCAAGGTTAAGCATTGAGAGAGAAATCATCAAGCACCTCACAAGTCATGCTACAGACCGGTTTCGCCCAATGTCAGGGTTAGGGTTCTTTTACCTGTTTCCCAATGTGTGCAGCTTTTCAGTATGTTGACTTTGCCATTTTCTTCCCTTTCCTTGTAGGAAAGCACATCTCCGCTATCGGTATCAACAGCCATTTTGAAATGTTTGATCCCCAGAAAACTGATCATGGTGATCGCCCCATACACCGCAAGAGATCTCGATTTTCGTTGGCCGATGCACCAGATCTATCTTTAGCTCATCCCAGTCCTTCTACATGTGTAAGGGGACAAAGCAAGCTTGAGTGGCTACTTATCTCTGTCAACTAACTTTAATGTTCTGATGTGTCTTTACAATTCTTTCTTTTCACCTTTCCCCCAATATGGAATTTTGGTTTGATTCTTATGAGACAGACATCAATCCAATCTTCTTGTTGTGGATGAAGGTTAAAGCAAATTCTATTTGCCAAACACATTTTACTTAGCCTTAAAGGGTCTGTTTCTTCCAGCATGCCTTGCACATGTCGTCTCCTGCTTTTCCTTTGTTGTCGCCATTTTCATGGCCCATAAAAAGGGCGACAAACAAAGACCAGTAAAGTTATGACACGTGCAAGGAATGCTGGATGAAACAGACCCTTTAAGCATCACATATCTTTTCTGACATAATAGAATTTAAAGTTGTAAATTGCTTCCAGTTGTTCCTGCCTAAGTGTTGGATATGATTTTGTGTACAGGATCTCTCATTCTTGTTTTTATTTTCTTTATTGGAATCTGTTCATTTATGTGGTATGTGCAGCAAGTCACCAAAAACAATATATTCCTAACCAAGACAATACACTGCAAAATGGCATTGGGTCAGTGCGCTACTGCAGACTTAAGTGCTGGAATGGAATTCCAATTGATATAACATATCACCATCTGCTGATGTTTTTTAACAAACAGTAAGAGCCATTCTTTTTCAAGACCACTACAAAAGTTGATAGTAGAAATATTGGCAAAGAAAGTCACCATCTGTCCATAGAAATCAAATTTATGTCAAGAAATTTTGAAACTGGGGGCTCTCTTCACTAGTTTAACTAAGGGAGCTCTGCCTTTAAGTAATTTCCTTTCATACAACTTATTCTATTGTTCATTCTGTATTAACCTTAGGTTTGGACGAATTAATTTTGTGTAGTTACTTATTCCCAGTTAACCTGAATACAGACTATGACTTGCATGAATTACATGTAGAGGAACTTGAAATGAGAGAAACTGAATTAAGTTGGAACTATTCAATTATGACATGCACCAATCACACTGGCAAGCTAAACCAGTTTCAACTAAACCAGGTTATCAAATGGACCCTTCTCCTTGGTCTATCCAACAAATCAGAATGGATTTGATTTGTTGAAATCTAACCTCACTTAGATAAAGCTGGTTTAGCTTGCCAGTGTGAATGGAGTATACAGCTGTTTGGATTACCCATATTTTGTTCTGGGTAATTCTTTGTCAATGAGGGACAGCTTGTTAACCATGTACTCTCAGATTTTGCTGATTTTTTGTTTATGACTTAAGCATCTAAGATAGTAGCAACATATCCAAATTTCAGCTTTCTACCATCCGTCGTTCTGGAAATATCTTAATTCAAAGTTTTGACATTTTTGGGCCTAAAGCCCTGTTAAAACGCTCTCAACATTGCACTGAACATCACACAACATTTGCAGAGCAATGTTTAGTGATGTTGAGTGGTGTTGAGTGAGGGTGTTAAAACGCTCTCAACAATTTGACTCAACATTTGTTCAGCGATGGTTTTGGACTTGTTGACAATTCTTCTCGGCTTCTAGCTTTCTTCCCCCTCAACATTAGTTGCCTGATAGCTTTCTTACTGCAGGATTTCAGGCACAACGATTCAATCCCAAGATCGACCTGCTCTTCTTCAAAAGCCTGCTATCTGTCTTGCTGCTTGTCGTGTATAGTCACATCTTCTTATTCGCGTTCACCGCCAACTGCATCCATGCTTTCACAGCGATTTGCCATAGTGATTCATAAACTTCGCCTTCTCTCTCACCTCCTAGGACTAAGGTCTTGATACTGTATGTTGTGAACTTTCTTTCGCTTTCTTTCTTTGGTGCGAAAAGAATGAGACTGGTGCGCTTGCACCGACTGAACATCGTTGGATAGGGTGTTAAAACGCTCTCAACATGGCTCAACAACACCTAGAACAATAGAAATGTTGAGTTGACCCACTGAACATTTTTGACTTCTTTCAAACTCCACTCAACATCGCTAAACACCGCTCAACATCACTGAACATCACTCAACAAGGCGTTAAAACGCTCTCAACATTTGCCCTCTACAAATGTTGAGCTACAAATGTTGAGCGATGTTCAGTGAATTGTTGAGAGCATTTTAACGGGGCTTAAATCTTTATTTGCAGCCTTTGTTTCCTAACTTTTTATAAAATTAGCTATCTTTTGATCAACTCCTCAGAATTGTTTCATCCAAGTGTGGTTTCGATACAAATGCGAGGTGGCGTTTGCCTGAAAATGGTGTTAAAACAAATAAATATGGCCATAAATGCACAAATAAGTTTGGATTGCACAATCTGCTTTTGTTCATATTTCACAAATTTTTTTCATGTTGCTTGACTTTGACCAAAGTGATCTTTTGCAAGGTCAACGAAGACATATACACCTACTTTCATGGAAAAATCTTCTTGGACAAACCTGTCATTAAGGATTTATTCATGTTTAAAAAATTGGGCATATATTTGTATTGTGCACAACAACAGCAACTATGTTTGTATTTTAGCATTTTGTTATGATGTAGTTTTGTTGTTGTTGCACATAATACAAATATATGCACAAATGTTTAAACATGAATAGATCCTTTATGACAGGTTTGTCCAAGAAGATTTTTTCCATGAAAGTAGGTGTATATGTCTATTTTGACCATGCAAAAGATCACTTTGGTCAAAGTCAAGCAACATGAAAAAAATTAGTGAAATATGAACAAAAGCAAATTATGTAATCAAAACTTATTTGTGCATTAATCGCCATATTTATTTGTTTTAACACCATTTTCAGGCTATTTTTGTGCTTGCCACCTCACATTTGTATGGAAACCACACTTGGATGAAACAATTCTGAGGAGTTGATCAAAAGATAGCTAATTTTATAAAAAGTTTAAATTCAAAATGGCTGCCAATAAAGATTTAGGCCCAAAAAAGTCAAAACTTTGAATTAAGATATTTCCAGAACGACAAATGGTAGAAAGCTGAAATTTGGATATGTTGCTACTATCAAGATGCTTAAATCATAAACAAAAAATCAGCAAAATCTGAGAGTACATGGTTAAATCTTTTTCTTTTTTGTCCCTGTTTGAGGTAGAATTACCTTTGATGATGATGATTCATGAAATAACATATTAGTTAAAACTAACTACATATGATTTCATACACCCCAGAGGAAGCAGAGCTTATCGAGTCTGGGGCACTTACAAACAAAACAGAACTGTTGATTATACAATGTAAGGTTATACAATATGAAGTCAAAAGACTACGATACAAGAATAACTACTCACGTACATGCTAAATTATTTACAAAACAACTAATCTGATAAAACATATGTAGGAAAGGTACGTAGAGCTGTGATAATCTTAATATTAGTCCAATGAATGTGTTTTACATATAGGAACCAAGTTTGTATTCTTTTAGAGCCTTGACGTATTCTTTAAGGGGAGCTGTCTTGTTAAGTTCTGAGGGTTGGGAGTTCCATAACCTGGGACCTTTGACGGTTATTGCTCGATCCCCAAAGCGATTTTTAGTTTTTGGTACTTGGAAGTTATCGCTGTTGCGGGTGGGATAGTTATGAATGTTTGATCTAGTTTGGAATATATTCTGAAGAGCATCTGGCATATTTTAATTGTTGTTCACATACAGATGCATCAGTCGTAAAATTTTTAATTCGTACTGGTCTGAAATTTTCAGCACACCGAAATCTCTGTGTATAGCATTGGTTGATGTGCAAATATTTCTGTACTGTAAGATTTTGAGTATTCTATTTTGGTGAACCTGGGTTCGCTTGAGAAGCTTCTTCGAAGCGTCACCATATATTTCAATGGCATAGTCTATTCTAGACAGAATAAATGCATTGTAGAGGGATTGCAAACAATTTCTAGGAAGTAGGTGTCTAACTTCACGAAATATTGAAGCATAGCGAACTATTTTAGACCCTAATTCTTCCAGGTGCTTTTCCCATGTAAGTTGTTCATCCATAATTAATCCTAAGTATTTGACGTAGCTGGACCTTTTGATATCTTCTCCAATTAGGATGCCGATGTTTGGTGCAGGATTATTCTTTTTGGGGGAATAGATACAGTAGGATGTTTTGTCTATGCTTATTTTCAATCGGTTTGCTTTGAACCAAGCATGTAACTTTTGTAATTCTACATTGGTGTTTTCTATCAGTACATCAATATTCGTACCAGATGCAAAAACATTGATGTCGTCTGCGAAGAGTCATGGTTGTAGTATTGTAGCATTGGCCATGTCGTTGACATAGATTGAGAAGAGTATAGGGCCTAACACAGATCCCTGTGGGACACCTGTATGGACTGTGCCAAATCTAGAACGGTGGCCGTTAACGTAGGTGAATTGTTTTCGACTTGCAAGGTAGCTGGAAAACCATTTCTTTGCAAGTCCACCAAAACCATAATGTTCTAGCTTTTTTATCAGGATATAGTGGTCTATTGTATCAAAGGCTTTTTTGAGATCTAGAAATACCCCAAGTACGAAGTTCCCTTCATTTAGGCTTGTGTATATTGTATTTAAGGCTTCAGCTAGTGCCAAAGCAGTAGAATGGTTTTCTCTAAAACCAAATTGCAGCTTGTATAGTATCTTATGTTTTTTCAAGAAGTCTAATATATGTTTGCACATTAATCTCTCGAGGATTTTTTCAAAACAAGAGAGAAGGGAAATAGGGTGATAGTTATCTTCATCTGTTCTTTCTCCTTTTTTGAAGATGGGAATGACTTTAGCAATTTTCCAGATATCTGGGAAAACGCTGGTTTGGAATGAAAGGTTATACAAATGTGTGAGAGGGTCAATCAAAGTTTCAGCACATTCTTTGATGATATCGGGTTTTATGTCATCATTACCTGCTGCTTTACCAGGCTTTAAGCGATTTATTTCGTTTAGGATCTCTTGTTTAGTAACCTCGGTGATAAAGAAGGAATTTTCATTCTGGTTTTCTAAGAACTTGGAGTAGTGGGTAATGATAGCAGCTACTTGACTACCAATTTTGCTACCGATACTACAAAAAAAGGTGTTAAGACCGTTGGCAACATCAGCGTCTGTTTTAAGGGTGCGTTTTTCCTTATTTATTAATTTTGCGATGTTAGATACAGATTTGCTCTTTTTTGGATTTAGCATTGGGCCAAGGAAGGTCCACATTCTGAAAACAGCGTTTGCCTTATCACTTAAGATGTCATTGAAGTAATTAGCTTCTGCTTGCCTCAAGCAATTTGTCAGGATATTTTTGAACTTCTTGTATTTTTCAGTTGAGATTTCACCTTTTTGAGAAAGAGAAAGTTTATAGAGCTTGTTTTTCTTGTGTATGCACTTTCTAAGGCCCTTAGATATCCATGGTTTGTCTTTGAGGCGTTTTTTGGGCAAGGTTTTAAGTGGGAAGCAGGCATTGAAGCACTTTGATAGCTTATCATTAAAAATTTCGGATGCGGCATTACAGCCTGACATGCGTAAAAGCTCGTTCCAATTGAGTTTCAGGAGCATTTCTTTAAATTTAGCACGATTCTTTTCACTGTAAAAACGCACTTTAGGCAAAGCAGGATTTTTTGCAACGTTCTGTCTGAGCATTAATATTGAAGCAAAGTGGTCACTAATGTCAGTTATTAGATTGCCTGCGATGATTTGGTCACCTGGTCGTTGCTGATACATAAAAATATGGTCGATAAGGGTTGCGCTGTACTAGTGATTCTAGAAGGTAACACAGTTTGCGGCAGGAATCCATGGCTAACAAGGAGTTCCACGTAGGTTTTCACATTCTTGTGCTTACTGTCATCATACTTAAGTAGGTTTATGTTCAGGTCAGGTTACCTTTCTGTTTTTTGAATAATTCATTTACACCAATGAAACCCTAATACTCCATCAATGACATCCTCCACAGACCCACTGAAGAAATTCTTCACAGCATTTCCAACATTGGTGATAAACTCTTTCAAACCCTTCATCTCCTCTTCCATAATATGGGTCCTGCACCTGGTCAGAAGTTGCACTTTTATCAAAGCCGCCAAGCAGCTTTATCACAGCTCTATAGTCTCCTTTGCTCAGTCTTTTGACAGCTTCTAAGTTTTCATCATCCATAACCAAAATAAAATCAAACTCCTGGAGGTCTTGCTTCCTAATTTGTCTGGCTGAATGCTGGTAATCAGTGATCTTATGTCGAGTTAATGTCTTCATCGTCCTGGAATCTGGTTGACAACTGATGTGGTAGTCTCCAGTGGCTGCACTATCAACTCTCCATTGATCTTCGATTCCTTTTTCTTTTATCTGTGCTCTAAAAATTGCCTCTGCCATTGGCGACCGACAGATATTACCTAAGCATACGAAAACAACAGCCTTTTTGTCATTTGGCTCTGCCATATTTCCTATCACCAAGTGAGAAAGTTAGATGAATATTCGTCTTGACGCAGATTCGCGCCCGACAACCCATCATTCGACTTCCGTAGCCTCGTTCTGATTACAATAGTATTTCTATAGCACATAGCACAGTAGCACAGAGCATAATTTTTCTCGAACTTTGGCGGTAGAAATGCCCATCACTTGATTCTGATTGCTTCAATCACTGATCACTGTTTTGCTTTGGCGCCAACTTCAACTTTCACAAATGGCGGACTTGGAAAATCTCACAGCAGCGGCAATTCCCCATCAACAATTTTACAAAAGCTACGAAGAAGCTTTGCAGAATTCGAGATTTCGAGGTAGAAACAACAACAAAATTTGTTATTTGGAGAAAGAACAAGCAATTAGGCTGCAAAGGTATTGCATCTGCATAAACATAATTACTTTTTCTAAAAGGGCAAGCGCAAGCTTACCTTGCTTGTTATTGGCCTAAACTGAAATACACATAGTTTTTTCCTTAGCTTATAAGAAACGGCAGGCTCAATTTTTGGAAAGTGAAAAAATAACCCTACTTGAATCTAGGAAGATAAGGAACTTCTGTAAGTTGTTGTTATAGTTTTCCAAAGTCACTCAAAAATGTTTTGACATTGTGGTGGTAGGCAGGTCAGGCCTAAATTTTGAAAGAGCCAAAATTGATGACCCCTAGCCAGAATTTTGTTTCATTGTTAATTTTACTTTTTGCCTGTTTCAAATGCTCATTCTCTAGGAGAGTTGCTAACTTACGAAAACTGGTTTCCAAAGGCCCTCCAAACTGACCAACCTAAGCTATTCAAAGCAACAGAAATCATATATGGATGAATATAATTTTTTAGAAAAAACCAACAGATCAAAATGTATAACAATGTTTATCATTTAAAACAATAAAAAGAAAGGAAAAAGAAAAATCACACTGACCTACAATTTCTAAATTAACAACAGGAAATTGTAAATCACATTTTCATCCAGTATACTGTATATCTTGTCAGATATGTGAATCAGCAGTATAAAGTAGCCATCCAATTCTATACCAGCAAGATTCAGTTACTAGAATTTTGCAACTACACCAAAATATCATCAAATATTTCACTTTGCATCTAGACCCTACACTCAAAGGACACAAGGTTGTATGGCATGAAAGGGCCAAGGATGAAAATGACTCTGGATGGCATAGCATTAGCTATGATGGAACTCCATTCTTCATAAATGGCGAGGTCATACTTGAATGTCAGCATGCAACCGACAGGCATGAATCTTGGAGAAATCTTCAGAGGAAGCGTGAAGAGGAAGTATGACTTTGTTTTACATCAACTATCCTTGTTTGTTGAATTTAAATCATGCATCATGCATTTTGACTTTTTGTAATCAAGGGATGAAGCAGCTAGTGTATGAGCTGATTTCTAGATGGTCAAGAATTCTCAAGAAATTGAAGCATTTTCTTAAGTATCCTGAATAATTCCTAGGCATGAAGACAGTGTTCATGTCTGTAAAACAGATGCTGCACAGTACACAAAGCAAACAAAATTTTCAAAATATTTCTACAAATGCTCCACATCCTAATAAGCACTCTTGAGTTAAAGGAGTGTTAAGACTGGGTTAAAAATTTTGTAAAGGATCAATTGACAAAAAAACCGTATTACAGGCATCTGGGAATAAAAAGCATCTTAAATCTTTGCCTTTCTGATTAATGAATGTCTTGGTCTTAAACAAGTATAAATTTTGTTTTCCTCCACAGAAATGCTTGTACCATCTACTATGAAATTTCATAATGTAGTTGATTTTCAGTTGGAATTATTCAAATTCTTTCACCACTCAATATTTATTCTGTTTCATATTGGAGGCTCAGCACAGAGACTTCAGTTTGCACAAGAGAAGGCGATTCCATGTTTAAGACACAAAGAAACTTGATTGCCCAGCTAGGATCTACATGAAAGATGTTGTTAGATTTACTGACTTCAAGGTGAGTTTTACCATTAAATTCATCTTAAAAGCCTGATTCTGGCCACCTTTTAATTGTGTCATACTGTAAGTTACATTCATTCAAAAATTATCACATTGGTCATGAAGGTGTTGTTGTGATGGTGTGATCTGTTGATTTTGCTGCCACAACATTAAGGAGGACAGGGTTTTAGCCACATAACCACCATTTGTGTGACATAACAAGTGGTCATGGGCGTAATGAGGAATCCTTTACTTTTTGCAATCCCAGACCACATAATCACCTTCAGTTAAGAATTTTTCCATTTTTAGATACAAAAAGACACAACTCACTTCAGGAAATTGGCATCAAAGGCTGTAAGAACAGCAATTGAAAGTGGAACAGAAGTGAAAGTTGAGAGAAGAATCTTTGTGTCTTACCCTGGCACTCAGGAACATAAATTTCATCCTATTGGAGTTGTAAGTTTCCACATTCAGTACATGCTTTACTCGCATTAACCTAACAAAAAATCTTTACCTTATGATACAGTAAGAATTCTTCAGCCATTTGAAATACTCTAAGTTTCTCCAGAACTCATGACTGTCATTTACTGTAAGAATTCTCACACAATAAACCATGGTAAAGTGCACAAGGCCTGTACTGTAACTCATTTCAATAAGGAGTCTGTGACTCATTTCTCTAACGTAAAGTGATGTTACAGACACCAGCACAAAACATTCTTTGTCAGTTTTAATCTAGATCAAGATCTTGTAAGTCTTAAAAGAGTGTCTTGAAGAATTGTGTATACTTGGTGAGGTTAGTGGCATGCCAGTTTATTTACAGCTGTTATTGTTAAACTTAAAGACAAATGACGGATATATAGCATCTAGTTTAAAAATAGAACAAAGATGGGTGCCTGCCATCATTTGTCTAATTGTTTTGATTAAATCTCGAGATCATGAAATATAATGCAATACAATAGACTACAGGGTGTCCCAGAAAAATTGTGCCCCGTTTGCCTGAAGATTGCGAGAAAACAGCAAAAGATTATCACTAACGGTTTCCATGATGTTGCTCTTCAGATGTTCAATTAAAGTTTGCCGCCGTTCCCGTGAAAATCCGTCGAAAAATGATGGAGCTATGACTTTCAGAAGACCAAATCTGCCTGTTGACTGAAACCAGTGGCCGGCCATTTTATCTTACTATTTTGCAAAGATAAACAGCTTCATGGAAGAACTGAAATAGCAGCCTTTAATGTCATAGCTCTCATCAAACTTCCAATAATCATCAGAGAGTTAGACTATTTTTTACCCCACGATCTTTGATAGAATGCAAAAGTGAAGATCAGAATTCCCAAAGTAATAAAAAATCAAAAGCTTTGACAAAAATATAGTTCACATTTAATTTGTTGCCATCCCTAGCGTATCCCTACTCAGATTTCTCCCTTCATTTGTTACAAGCAATTGTTGATTTACTACCGAAGACAATGAACTAGAAGAAACGAGAATGGCAAAAGATTTTTGGAGCTGTATTGTCTCATTTTGAACTGATAGGTAAACTAAATAATTGCTGCACTCACCACACCTGTAAACAAAATGTGACTATATTTTTGTCATTGCCTTTCGATTGTTTATTTTATCATGGGATCCTCGTCTTCGTTTTGACATTCAATAAAGGATCGAGGGTAAGAAATAGCTGAAGTCTCTGATGATTATTGAAACTTTCGCGAGAGCTATGAGATTGGAGGTTACTGTTTCAGCTCATCCATGAAGCTGCTTATCGTTGCAAAATAGTAATACAAAATGGCCGACCGCTGGTTTCAGTCATCAGAGAAATTTGGTCTTCTGAACGTCATAGCTCCATCATTTCTTAACGGATTTTTACGGGGATGGAAGCAAACTTTAATTTAACATCTTGCGAGCAACATCATGCCAAAATATGGTGACGACCTTTTGCTGCTTTGTCGTGGTCTTCAGGCAAACGGGGCACAAATTTTCTGGGACACCCTGTATATTTAGATTGCCCAGGCCCTTGATTTCAGTCACCTTATATCTCCGTCATTTGTCTTTAATGTTAACTTTTGAGATTTTTGAAACACCTCTTAATACATATCAAACAACATTGGTTCTTTGATTCACAAAATATTAACCACACTCAGTAGCTGTTGTGTTTTGCTTGCCTTGGAAAGTGTTTTGGCACAGAGGTGTAATGTTGTGACTTTGCAGCCAGTGAAGTTCAGCTAAAGGGAATTAGAGGCTCATGCACACCACATAAGTACCATAATACAATGGTTCATTTCATTAGTAGGCCACTTAGCTACTCCTGCATTCCCAGCACTTGGGCCTTAATACCACAACTTCAACTTGCCCTATTGCTGTTCTCTTCTCAATGATAACTTTGGAAAAACTCACAACAACAACGTTTGGATTTTTGGCTCTCCTTGATACTATATGTTCTTGTAAATTCATTGCATCCATTTTGCTGTTCTCTTCTCACTGATAACTTTGGAAAAACTCACAACAACAACGTTTGGATTTTTGGCTCTCCTTGATACTATATGTTCTTGTAAATTCATTGCATCCATTTTGTTCCAGGAAGCAGGAATAGCGCAACAAGTAGATTCGAGGATTATCGACCACATCCATCTGAAAGTATCAGAGGGCGTTAGAAACGTAAAAGAGATGAAGAGACACATAAAGTCTCATGTCAAAAACGACCTGTTCAAAGATCAGACTCTACCAGCACCAACCAATCGAAGGTTTTATCCTTCAAACGTAGCCGTAAGGAACCACATTTATCTTGCTACTGTTCGTCTGCGGTTTTCTAAGATTGATCAAGTGAATCTCGAGAAAAAGATTGAAGAATGGAAGAAGGAATGTCCTAGTGATTCCTTTTATTACAGAAAATATTCGGATGTAAAACCTGATTGTGACCTGATTGTGATTGTGAACTTAGCAAGCTGAAAGACGATGCTGCTGTCACAGATGATATCGGCATCAAACTGATCACTTCAAGTAATAGGCTGCTTTTCGTCTATCAAACTGAATGGCAGCAAAAACTCCTTAGTCGCTATGGAAATGAACTGAGTATGCTTTATGCTATGCTACATATAAGGCAACCAGATATTCGCTCCCTTTGTTTTTCTCGTTGTTAAAACGAACACTGACTATCAAGTTGTTGCATCGTTCGTTGTTCAAGATGAAATACAAGAATCAGTAGCCGAGGCCTTACAAATGATTCATGACTGGTGTCCTGAGTGGAAACCAAGATATTTCATGGTTGATAAAAGTGACACTGAAATTAGTGCAATTACTACTCTTTTTCCAGGTATGTAGAATATTTATTGGCTTTTGAATGCATGATACTAATACCCCATCCCTCCCCACTGCGGAAAGGTGGTTAGAATTATCATATTGCTCCAAATTCGATGTCTACAGATATTTGCGATAATAGACTTTTTAGCTATTTTAAAAGGGAACCTCAATAGAACGATATTTTGCTACATTTTGTTGAATTTTCGAATGTGCACAATAGAGATAGAAGCTGTAACGCCACTTGATCGAACCTCGCGTATAAAAATGTATAAAAATAACACTCGATCTAGGCTCTTTTGCTGAATAGCTAAAAGGTCTATGGCACATTACTCGAACTGACATGCAAAACATTTAAGTTCTTTATACTTGCGAGGCAAATTTACATGACGTCGAATTTGAAACATATGATAGGATATGTAGATAAGAACTTTCTTTGACCTGGAGATAGCTACCATGTTGCAACCAACAAAGATGATCAAAGAAGTATGTGAATGAAAAAAGAGTTTCCTGTACAGTGCGAAAAAAGTGCAAAATCTCTTTCAAAATGCAAGCTAATGGATTCCCGCTACATTTGTAAGTTTAATGTCACCGGAGTTCAGAATGAATCATTAATTTATTCGACATTCCAATAAATGTAACAAATTTTATAAAAATTTAGAAATTATAGAGCATTTTTTTCACGTAGCCCTTTCGCTTCAGCAGATAAATCAAATCAGTCGAAAGCAACGCATATGCCCTACATATTTTGACAATCTGGCAGAAATTATGCATCAACTTGTGAACTTTCTTGAAACGTTTTATAGCCAGCTGAGCTAGATACATTATATTTGTTTTTTTAGACATGTACATGTACACCCTATTTCTTCTTTCCATCATTCAGTTCATTCAGTTGTCTCACCTGATCGTAATTATATTCCAGAATGCCGAGTCTATCTATGTGATTTCCATCGCGAGCAAGCATGGGAAGGATGGCTATCCTTGACAGAGCATGGCGCTCGCAATCATCGAGAAGAAATCCTTTGCAGAATTCGAAGAATTGCCGCTGCATCGACCCATGACATGTACCAACAGTCAGTAACAGACTTGAAGAATAGCGATGTTTGGAAAAATAACATCAAATTTCGAAATTGGTTCGGCAAAACTTGGCTTCCAGATCACAAGGTGGGCTTATTATCCTCCTCATCACAAACGCTTTTGTAAAGTGCACGAAGATATTGATAAATATAGTAATCACCTGTTCTATCAATCGTTCTATTACTTATCCTTTCTCTATTCTAACGAAATTCTTGTACTCCACTTTATTATTTTTTATGAAGGGTTATGCCTTTGGGTTATGCCCGAAATGCTAATCATAAAATTCAATGTTATATATCTTATTTGGAAGCAATGTCTTCGTATACACTCAAGAACCACAGCTGCACAGACAGATACATTTATTGCTTTTGAAAAGTCAGTATCCTGTTAAAGTTGCGTTGTTTGTTGATATTTTGGTATGTGTCATGAGTTGAATTGTTCTAATTCGTGAGTTGGAGTTGAGAATTTGAGTAATTTGTTCTTTTGCTACTTTTTCTTCATTTCCTAAACAGCAAGGTAACTTTTCTCTTCCTTATTCCCATAAGCTGGAAGGCTGTCTGTAACTCTGGCTTGCACTGCCTAATCTCTTGCTTGGATAGTTATCCCAAATATAAATCACTCAACTCAATGACCCCTGAAAATGTGTTTGAAGAGTGTAATTAAACTGAGTTTTTTAAGGAATATCTTGATCTCATTGTTTTTTATTGTTTTCCTAGAAATGGATATGTGCATTTCGAGATGAAACTTTCAACGTCGCAGTCAAAACGAATAACGGAGTTGAACGACAAAACAGAGAATCAAAGCATGGCTATTTGAAAGATTATAGAGACACTTCATTAAGTGGACTTGTTACCATTTTAGTGGAACAATATTTGCCGGACAAATACACAAAGTAAGGAGAAGTTTTCAATCAATCTTTAACAGAATCTGTTCTTTCTCGTTGACACAGAAGTTTCTTCACACTATCACAGTATATACGACTAGGCAGCTTCATTGACAAGTATGAAAACAGTCGACTTATTTGCTAACATTTTCACCCGAAATTCAATTTTGGAAAAAAGTTTTCGTTACCTACCTAGAAATGAATGCTAAAGAAGTCGCATCAAGTTTGACTTCACCCGCATCCCAATTTGATTAAAGCTAATTTGAAACCTTTATCACTGTTTGGTTATTTCTGCAATTTTAATAGTATCATTAAATTTGTCTCATTTTCTGTAATATTTGCTCTCGTAGGTACATTGAAGCAAAAGCAAATTTTCAGGAAGATATTGAAAGTATAATTCGTTGGTCCCGGAATATTTGAAGAATAGGCCGCGAAACTTTGTAAGCCATTGCCTTCGACGACTATCTACGGCAGAAGAAATAAGCCCAAATGACGTAGTTTCTTTGGATCCAGTTTCTGGCCTTTTCAGGGTCAAGAGCCATCTTTCATCAGAGTGGTACAATGTTAGCTTTGGAGACTCAACTAAGATGCCAACATGCTCCTGTCAAGATTGGCAGTCTTCCTTCATGCCATGCAAGCACTTTTTAGCTGTCATGCGGTTGTACCCAGAATGGTCTTGGCATAGACTGCCAAGTCAGTACTTAGATTCACCATTTTTCAACACCGATAACGATGTCTGCTCAAAAGAGTTCCATCAGCCTGCCAAGGATACTCTATGTGATACTGTAGATGTGCATCAAATGTCTGAAAATACGACAAAGGCTGTCATTGAAGTTGTCCATCCTCTACAAAAAACCTCCTTTCCCAAAAGGAGTAAAGCGGCTGCTTGCAGAGAGGTATTAGGACAACTAAAGTCGCTGACATATTTAGTCGATAATGACGAAGCTATTTCAGAATTGCTTGCTGGCCTAATTGACTTACAGGAAGACTTGCAAAGCTATGCGCCACAAGAGGATGGAATTGACCTGGTGAAAAGATCTAGAAAACCATTGCATACTACAGCGCAATCTGCATGTAAGATTCCTGCTAGGAGCTCGAAGAAAAACCCATTGTCAGGCAGGGTAGGGATAGAGGCTACACGGAAAAGAAAGGCACAAAGTTTAAAGATCGAAAACGATAAAGTTGAAACTGATGTAGTTGAAACTCATGATCTTCTGCAGATGTATGAGTTGCCGGATTGTTTTAAAAAGACTACTTACTGAAAGATGATAGCGATTTAGGGCAATATGAAATCAACGACGCCATGTTAAGTGAAACTGACAATAAGAGTCAAAACTTGGTTGAGAACGGGGTATTGGTGAAACAAAACTCAAACTGCCGAAAAGCTGACGCGAAAGAAATAAGTTCTGAGGTTAAAAAGGGACGTTATGCAGACGAAGACATTATCGAGACAGTTTACATACCACCTCACAAGACAGGTAAACCCAAGCGGCGATTGAATTTGAAATATTCCACGTTTGAAAGGCAGGAAATCTTAAATGATCATATGTTGACAGATATGACCATTAATTTTGCGCAGAATATATTACTGAGAGATTTCCCAACCATTAGTGACCTTGAGAACACGACAGTAGGAGCAGTCTTGAATTTATCCAAACATGATGGTAAGTCTCCATATATACAAGTGCTGCACACCGGTAGCCTGCACTGGGTATGCATATCCAATATTTCAGAAAACGGCTTGGTAAAGGCAGATTTAGTCAACTTATATGACAGCTTAAACCAATAGAGGTACAGTGAACACTCATGTCCGAGACCAGATTGCAGATTTTCTCTACATACCATCTGCTCCTGAAATTCACGTTGATATTCAGCCAGTGCAGCAGCAAACCAATGGAACCAACTGTGGTGTTTTTGCGATCGCTTATGCAGTAGACCTGGCCAATGATCAAGATCCAACGAAGATAAGGTACGATGAAGGTAAAATGCGAGAACATCTCTATGACTGTCTTCAAGTGGAAAGACTTAAACCTTTTCCCCGAAAGGAAGGATATCATTATTGCGCACGACGAGAAATTAAAAGAAAGAACATCGACATTTTCTGTGTTTGCCGAAGACCTTATCAGAAGGGCACCTTGACCATGAAATGCAGCATGTGTAGAGAATCGTTTCACAAAGACTGCATGGATATTCCCGATATCATTTTTGAACAGCGGAGCTTTTGGCGTTGCAAAAGGTGCAACAAGACAAACTGATATCAGTTTCAAGATATCACAAAGGTGTATCAAAAAGGGCTACCGACCGAAAAATTTTGAATTTCTCTGGAAAAAAATGTCTAACAGAAATGATAGAACGACTCTCTGAAAGCCAGACTCCTGTGCCATTTATAGGCCTCTGGTTTCAGTTTTCGCACAAATGTGAACTTCAGAGGCTTATAATTCCATGAATTTTTAGCGGATTTACAAGATTCTGGTTTCGAAAGTTAATTAAAAATCTCTGGAGATGGGTTACTTTATATCGTTATTTTTTAGTATTTAGTCAAATGTCGAACAATTTTTTTAGACACCCTGTATATAAGATGACAAAACTGATACCTTAAGATATGGCTAATTTGCTAAATAAACGTTGTCCATCCCATAACGGTAGACTGTATGTATATGTGGTAGTCACCCCCGCCCTTGGGTTCCCAATATGCGTTTGTGAAGTAGAAACGATTTGTCATGGAATGAGCGTGTTTGATGGTTGTAGCTTTAAAGAACTGAATACCCATTTTGTTTAAGCGAAAAATCGTTGCTTTCAAAGCGGATCATTATATGCTGGGCCCTAGCTTTGAAGAAATATATCTTTAATAGTATAAAGATATTTATATGCTAACATTTTTGCCCCAGCACGGGAAAACTTTTGCCCGAGTGGGGGTGATTTTCGAAAATTTGTCAAAGTTAGGGGGCTACCGCCCCCTGCTCCCCTATCTCGTACGCTTACGTATACCATTGCCTAAAATGTTTTTATCCTTTAACTGTATGTACTAGTTTACCTAGTAACTAGTGTCTTCTTTGTTGCATCTGCTTTATCTATCTCAATATTGACTTTGTTGCAACAGTTTGAATTGAGTTCTAGGTCACCTTTTGTATCGAAAAATTGAATTAAATTTGAGTCTTTCTTGCAAAAATTAAAGAGTCGGCCGAGTGCGCAAACAATTGGGGACTCGGATCCTCAACGAAGAAAATCTCAAAGTGTAACAGCAGTTTTAGGGTACAGTCATTTTTAATCCGAGGTACTGGGGCGGAGGATTTTGGCAGGGGTGTAAAAATTTTTGCATCACCTTGTTGGGGTACGAAAATTCTAACAGCAAGAAAATTTTGGATAAAGTCATCAATCAAAGATTGAAAGTAAAGTTAACAAACATCTGGGAATGATGAATCATTTGACCAGTATGAAAATCACCTGGGACAACGTGATATTTACCCATACATCTATGTTTTACGGACAAAGACTTGTGGATGGGGTACCAAACCATTTTGCTGAAAGATGATAGGGTATGAAAACTTCTTCCATGTTCAAGATGGGGTATGAAATTTTCTGTAATTGTGCGAAATTATCCTCCGCCCTGGTACCCAGGATTAAATATGACCGCTCCCTTAGCTCAACTAACTTTCAATGATTTTTTAGAAGGATTTGGACACCCTGTGACTGGCAGTGCTTGGAAATTGCGAACAAAGCTCGCAAGAACCCTGTAGCGGATCTTCGTCAATCAATTGATTCTCCATCATCGATCGATCAAGACAGAAGATCGCCATCATACTTGTGATTTGAATCATGAATAATTAATGAGCACCAAATAGGTTATGGCATTTAGTGTCCACCGACTGAGACTAAAGATCGGGGTGATTAAGGAACAGCAAAGCAAAAACTTGAAGAAACGAAAAAAATTGAATAAAAAAACTTTCGCGAGTCGAAAATTTTCTGCAATTGCAGAAATTCTGCAAAAACGTTCGCGAATTTTGAATTTAGATTATGCCGTGGCAAAAACTTTCGCGAAAAATGCCGAAAAAGGCGAAAATCGCGAAACTTTCCGCCCGCGAAAGTTTCTGCCCCTGAAGTGGACTTGCTTCAAGTCTCTCTCGCGGAAAAAACGGGAGAAGGAAAAAAGCGAGAGCATAATCTCGCTTTTTTCCTTCTCCCGTTTTTTCCGCGAGAGAGAATTTCCAATCTGATTGTCAATCTGCTTCCGAATCTGATTCTGGGTGAATATGTCGTGTGGCAGACCACAACAGCAAACACAACTTGAGTGAGCAATCTTTTAACATTTTCTTTACAATTTCTTTGATATTTGATTGATGCCAGCTGTGCTGACATTTACATTTTGTTGGTGGAAACTCTCTTTAGGGAGCGGTCATTTTTAAAGCTGGGTACAGGGGTGGAAGAATTTTTGGAGGGGTGCCAAATTAGTTTGCTTCGTCTAATTGGGGTATCAAATATTTTGGCAAAAATTACAAAATATATGATGGGTTGTGAAATTTTAGGAATATTTGTCTGACTGAAATGAAAATGCATATCTCTTATAAAAATTCCATATGTTCCTGATGTTTTCATCAGGCAAGGAAGAAGATACTTGAAATAGTTGGCGATGGTGCTTTTATGACTTGTTTGCTTTAAGTTTTGGTTTATTTTATGTTCAGATTGCGCTACTTAGTGGTTCAAGTTTCCCATGAAGATTTAAAATAAATCACTCCATAATGGGGTATGAAATTTTTGGTGTCCTTGAAATGGGGTGGCAAACGTTATTATATTTAGCAAATGGGGTAAGAAAAAGTTCCTATTTGTCGTAAAAATTCTTCCACCCCTGTATCCAGCATTAAAAATGACAGCTCCCTTAGAAATCAAAAAATAAGTATATTACCTTAAACTCTTTGGAATAACGCTTTATTCCCCTATGTGAAGCGTTATTTAGGCCATAATCCATTTCTACAGATAGAACTGCAGTTTCAAATGTCTTCATTCCAAATATCGGTTCCAAATATACATTCTTTTATTGGAAAGCTACAAATATCATCTTCATAATTACTTTAAAGTATGTGAAATGCTAAATCAAAACACCATGCATAAGAAAACATGTCCTATGTCCTAAGTTGCAAATTGAATTGCTGTTCTTGAACTGCAAAGTGCAATGCCAAATTTAGTTTCCAAGATGCTAAATCAAAACTGGATCAAATATGAAGTAAGACACTTTGTCTTTGAAATGACACTGCAATTCAAAATATTTGTTTGCGATTAAAATTCTTTTACAATTGTCTATAGAATCACTCAACCCCTTAGCGATTCTTTTTCAATACTGAAGCTTAGTCTATGTATGTATGTACGTACGTACGTATGTATGTATGTATGTATGTATGTAATTCACTCAGCCTCGATTTCAACAAACGTGGGGCCAAAAGATCAATTCAAGATAATAACTTTCTAGGTTTCAATACAACAGCAAGTGGCAATCTGGAAACACACGTTAAAGGTGGTTTTGGGGTTCAATCTGACTGGCCCCAGCTGTGTCACCTAGTTAGCAAAGTAGGCGTGAGACTGCACTGGGAAAAAATTGAAGAAACTGACATACATCAAGCTGGAAAAGCAAAGATTATTATCGGAACGTTAAGTCAAAATATATTCACCACTGGAAAAGTAATTCGAAAAGAGATTTTAGAAAAACAACTATCTGAAGAATTGCAAGATTTGAAAAAGCTACCAATGCAAGGAACCCTTATCGATATCAACAATGCTGACTACCTTCTTTCACAGAACATCTATAGAAATTTTAAAATCAGTGATAATTTGCTAAATTTCTGGTACAAAGCAAGGCATAATGTCCTACCATGCCATTACACATTGTCACTATGGTACCCGGAACATCCACCAGAATGTCGATTAGATGGGTATCACTTGGACAGTATGTCACATATCCTAAATGGTTGTAAGAAAATGAAAAACAATTATACAAAAAGACATGATCACATCCTGGAAAAGATAAGTTCAGAACTGAAACATCATTGTGAGAAGATTTATGTCAACAAAACCATCAAGACGGCATTTCCTGAATTTTTAGAAGAATCAACGATATTAAATCTCAAACCGGATATCGTCATGAAAATGGGCACAGATGTGAGCATCATAGATATTGCATGCCCCTATGATTTATATATTGAATCCACCTACCAAGCTAAACTGGAGAAATACAGATGCATAAAAGAATTTTTATCAAACAAAGAAATTGAATGTAGTATCAATGCAATTATCATTGGATCGCTAGGAACAGTACATAATCAAGCTTTGAAGCTCCTGTTAAAACATCAAATGAAGAAAGAAATGGCCAAGGGACTCTTAAAATGGTGTTCTACTGGAAATATAATTTGTGCAAAGAACCTTTGGAATTTAAGATGTAAACTTGATAAGGAAGTGTAGCTGAGGAGATACCGAACAGAATATGAAATGAAACGAGCAGAAAAGTAGTAAAGATTAGGTTGTCTTAGGTAGAAGGTAATCCTTATGTCTGGTGTTTATTGGACACATTGGACGATTAGTTACGATTTATGCTAAACTAGTTCAATAAATATAACCTATGTATGTACGTACGTATGTACGTACGTATATATGTATGTATGTATGTATGGATGTATATATGTACGTACGTATGTAATATTTTGCCTTCAAATAAAATTACTATTTAAATTAAAGGGGCCTGTGCAAGATAGAGCCTTTGCGGGTGTGCATGTAATCAAAGAAAAACATTTGACTATTCGGTACGGTGAACACGAAGCAATTTCCTTCCGTTCAGCTGAGCAAAATAAACGGATTTCAATAATTGTTATGCTTATTGTCGTTGTTGACTCAATCTGAGAAGTTTACACAATCACTAATGGAAACATTGCTGAATATTTCAATGCAGATTAACCAACATTTTGTAGACCCTTTGTGTACATCCAAATACAATACTAACAAGACAAACATGGCCTGATTTTCTCTGTAAATGAAACTTAGAATACTTTATGATATGACCAATGTGTCTCCAGATCTAGAGATTGTGCTTTTTCCTAGACCACCATCATTACCAACATTTGGGGTTCCTGGACATAGGCAAAGCCCCTATCGTTCTATTGTATATGAGCAGCAAAAGGTTTGAATTTTAACTTACTGTCTTGCTTTCATCCAGCTCATGTCAAATCGGAAAAATACACAAAAGGTCCATCTTCTCCCTTTTAGGCCTTTCAAGCTTCTTGCAAGTGCCAGAAATCCGTTTCTGATACACAAAACACTCTAAGCATGAAACTCACTGCAGCGAGGTAGCCATATTATTTTCTGATAATCAGAAAGTCGAACGTTGGCGGGCAAAGGCTCTATCTTGCACAGGCCCCTTTAATAGAAGGACAGTGGTCTAATTACATGAATAAGATATTTACAGGAAAAAAGTTAAAATGTAGATTAAAAACACCCCAGGTTAAAAATGGCAGGGATAACATTAAAAAGGTCAAGAATAAGGTGAAAAATTAACCCCTGTTTTGTGACATTTAGATATATCTTTGTTTAAAGTATCAATGAACGAGCATTTTGAGTGGTTACCTAAAACAAACAATTGTTGCTCACAGATTATAAATTTTCTGAGATTTTCCAAAACGAATGATTTTCAGTGGTTCTCTGTATCAAGAGATGAAAGGCTCTCTTTCAGGAGCAAAAAAATGTGGTTACCACAGCAGTGGTTACCCATACCTTGCAATTTCATTGGCTTAGAGCAGTTTACTGACATGAACTAAGGCTACCAAATTTTGCACAAAGCTGGAAGGAAGATCGTTATTTAAGAGTTTGAGCATTTTTCTGTGGTTTCCAGTGATTCAAGAGTCAATAATGTGGTTACTTTGCACACTGTTGTGTGTACTGTTTATTAGGAATAGTGCTCACCTTAAAATGCTTGAAATATTTCTAGAGAATGTGCTAAAGTAAAATATGTTTGTATGATGCAAACAGAGTCATTTTGTGGTTACCAAGATTGAAGAATTATACATTATGCTTGATAATTTAACATTTAGCCATGCTAATAGAAACATTTTGTCATTAACAAGTGATGTATGTACACAAATTTTCAAACATGAAATGGTATTCTGTGGGATCTGCATAAGGAATCAAAGTGGAGCTGGGTAAGAGCATTTAAAAGCAATATACGAATGGAATTATTTCTATGCAGATTTACTGTTCTTATCTGTTACCAGCTGTCTTTTTTGCTGAATAATGACACCCGTCTTTGAACATCCCTATACAGCACAAATAGCACCAAAAAATTGTATTCAGAAGGCTAAGTAGATAATTTTGTTCTAGCATTTGAATACAGGAACTGTACCTACTTGTAGTAACAGACAAATAAATAGTAGATAGTTCTGGACAGGCAACTTAGTATTGTATTTTACCGTCAGCAATTCTTATATTTCGTGATCTTCAATCCTATTTCAGATTGATGAGACGGAGTTGACCCTTCATCAGAGCCATTCTTTGTCCTTTATTTGGCCTCGTCGAACATCTTTGGTTGCCGTAAATGGCTCAAACATCAAAGCTATCTGTTTGTGTAGAGGCCTCATGGGGAGTTGGTGACTTAAGACCGACGGCTGGCTTTCCAGTTGGTGGTAAGAATAAGTATCAGTATGCCTGCGCGCTTGGACCATGTATAGTGCAATGGGACTTAATAAAGAAAGAGAAGCTTCATTCAATTCAGTGTCATCCTGATCTCATCACAATTCTGCTGAAGTCTGAAGCCATCAATCTGATTTTGTCAGTATCATATTCTGGTCATGGACTGCTTCATGATCAAACTTTCACTTCAACATGTGAATTTCAGATTCAAGGACATAACGTCGTTTATGCATGCTGGTCAAGCACTGGAAGGCACTTTTGTGTCTGCACGGTAGGTCGAGAATCATCTTTGTTTCTGTATGAGGTGGGCATTGGAGGTAATTCTGTAACGCAGACATGGCAGAGGCCAGCAGTTTTTTTAGATGCAGGAAACTCTGGTAAGGTTGATGTGGACGAAAAAAGATTCAAGGAGACAATTGGAGGTGATAGCGCTCCTGATATTCCTGTTCAAAAGGGTTGCGCTGCACTGGGCAGCGAAATTGACAATCAGTTGAGGAGCACAAAGGCAGCAGTTCATGTATCGTATTATGGATGTATATTCACGAATGATGATGAGGTTATTGCAATTTATCAAAATAATAGAAACCCTAGTGAGGCTCACCTTTACAATTCATTGGGAGATTTGATCTTACGACGAGAAATATCTCCATTCGGCGAACCAAACACAAGCATGCTGTGTATGAGTGAATGCAGAGATGGCAGATTTGCAGTTGGCCTCCAACGAGGGATATTTGTTTTTATAAGCAGCACCACACTAGAAATTGTCTCAATTTTGCAGCCACAAGGTTCTGCTCAAGCGTGCCTTTGGGAAGATGCAATGTTAGTCACTGCTTCCTACCAAAGTGGAGTTTTGGAATGGTGGAACACTTCGGGGGAATTGCTTAAGGAGATGAAAATAAACAAAGTTGATTCGGTGGTCCATTTAAATTGGTCTATTGTTGGCAAAGAGCTCTGGATTGGTGGTGTTACGTCTCTGAATTACGTTTTCTTAAATTCAGAGATTATGAATACATTAGCTACACACAGAGTGGCTGGATGTGGGCTCAATTTCAAAGACCAAGCTACTTTCGCAACTGGAGATTTAGCTGGGAATGTGATAATTAACAGCCAGAGTTCAAGTACGTGCTTAGACCATGTGAATGTGAAAAGCTCTGTAAGATGCTTATGTTGGGTTGGAGATACGTTATTTATAGGGACGCTTGAAGGTACGTTATTATCTTGGACCCCCGTGAAATGCGGAGCTGTCTGCGAAACAGAGTACACATTTCCATTCTCTGTTTTAACAATCAAGACTGCTAACGTGAAAGGTTACTTAGCAGTTGGTACTGGAGGTGGTGACATTTATGTATTTGATACAGTCTCATCTGTTCTTAAGCTCAACTTGCTGCTTGAAAAGGGAGTGCATAAGCCAATGAAAGTCGGTACTGATCCCGATGCGCGACCAATGGAGATCTGGATTGTGGCATGGTGTCCTACTGATGAGCGTTTGGTTTCTGCATCTGAGGATAAAACTTCAATTGTTATTGAATGCAAAAATGGTAACTATGACTTCTTCATTTCCCATTTGAAATAACTGTATTTAATACATGATATGCATATTGACGTCATAATCATATTCAAAACTCTCTGAGTGGCAAATTGAGTCCACGATGGCTGACACGAACTGCGAAGCCTTGGGCACACCTGCTTCCGGCACCAAGATCACATTTATACTCAGAGTCTAAGATCTTTTGCTAAGAAGTAGTCAACAGTGGCGGCGTGGCAGGGGGGCCAGAGGGGCCAGGGGGGCCATGGCCCCCCTGAATAGGGGCGCAAATAAGGAAAAGGGGGCGCCAAATTCGTTTGTTTGTATCGTTTGGCTGGATCATACAAATTGACTTTACCCTTCGCAGTGATTAGCTGTAAACAGTCTAATAAAACGTGCAATGGTACAAAGTTCTCTCCTCAGAAACATGGAAGGAAGTCAGCACGTTGCCATGACCCAGCAGGAAATATTTGGGTAATCTCGTTTCCTCTGCTCATGCTCAGGTCAACAGCTTTGATAAAGCTGCAGTTGCGAAGACCTGCTGTGAACTGAGGAGGCGGAAGGAACCAGAAGGCGGAATTTGGCTTGGCAGTAACGAAGTGAAACAGTCTTCCTTCGTTGCATGTGGAAAGTGAAGCCCGAGTTTTATTGCGACAAGCGCTCATCAGATTTGCTGTTGAAGAACATATTAAATCAAGGTGAGTGACCAAATTTTTGTGAGTTCATTTCTTTATAGATATTTGCAGCCTTGTCGAAATATTATGACCTGTTGCTATGGGCATTAGAGGGCTTGCCAATACAAGTAATTTTTCATAAGAAACAGCTTACAAAAGAAATCAACTCTCAGATCGCCAAAAAATTAAAAAGCTCCAATAGCCTACTGGGAAAATATACCTTAAGAAGCTTTTACTTTGATCATAGGAATCCCTGAACATGCTTAAACTTTATTTTCAATTGTTTTCCTTTATCGTATTATTTGGAATGTACTTCACTCAGTATTGTCTCACTTGAAACACTGGACAGGTTTCAAAAACATTGTTTTGAAATGTCAACGAATGCGGGATAGAATGAAAGTGGATTCGCAATGTCTTCTTCTTGGGTGCGATTGGGGTGCAATTCTGCAAGATTTTTTTCACATTTTCGAACAAGCGTGTTTATTTGTATATCGCATCGTGGAACAAGAAAGGGTGCTAATTGTTCTTACCTATTTTTTCCTCATTCTAAAATCTGCAGGTCTACATTCCGATAAGAAATGTACTTCTGTGCCAACATTTTTCACAGAGGACAAAACAAAGCAAAGCATTGATTTAATTGAAGAGTCAATGTATCATACATTTGTTTATAAGAAACTAAGAATTTGGGTCAGTACTGGAAGTTTCTTAAAATCATCAGATCTTTGCTCCCCCCCTGAACATTTCAAAACGAGGTATTTTGGTGCCTTCTCAGTGTTTGGAAGTTACTCATGTACTTTCCGAGCAATATGACACAGGAAACACGTGATACTAAAGGAAAACATGCAGAACCTTTTAAATTTTCTGGCGATCTGATGGTTTGAATTTCTTATCAGCGGTTTGTTGTTTGGGTTACACGTGTAAAGTTGTGCGCACTGAATGAGAACAGATTTCGACAAAACTTTGACTTTAGAAGGTCAACTTGTATGTGTGGGAGAGGCCTTGAGGATAATGACACTTTCTCCTGTACTGCCACCAGTTTGACTTGATGCATTGAGATCTCCTTCGCCAACTTACCATCCCTGGTTTAGACATAAACGAATTGGATTCAGATTCATTGTGCAATTTGCTTCTGTTTGGGAGCAAAGATCTAAACTTCGTTGAAAACAGACTTACCATAGAAGCAACAATATCATTCATCATGCAAAAAATAGAAAATAAACAAGAGCGACCCCTCTCCCTATCATCGTTGTTTTATCAGGGTAGCTTGGTACCAAATAATCAATTAAACCTTGAGATGTGTAAACCTGATTGGATTCAAAAAATAATTTTAGGGTTTCTGTATTGTTTGGTATAAAGCTACCTTGGATTCTTCACTTTTTCCCCTAAAGTATTAGAATTATAAGTGCCATCCAAGGTAGGGACCAGATGGCCTTGTGTCTTTTTCTGCTTTGGATGGCCCAGTAGAAAGTAACCAATTCTTGTATCTTGATTTTTTTTATACTGATAGAAAAGAAGGCTCAAAATTCAAATCATATCACAAAAGATTATAATAGAAAGTGTTGTATTATTCATTTCTCCTCAGCAATGTCTTCTAACCTGCCTTCAAAGAGGAAAAAGTCTGGGGCAGAGTTCAAAAAAGCTAAAAAAGCCCGTGAAGTAGAAGACAAAAGAAGTGGGACTTTCATGCTGAATTACCTGAAGCCAAGCGCAATTGTGGCCCCTAGCAAGGACAATATCGAGCCACCAGCATTAACTACCATTGACATCGAAGACACAATAGATGTTGAAACAAACATCTTTGAAGAGCCACTTGCCAACAGACCAGAAAATGAGACAGAGGAAGGCCAACAGCATATTGAGACAAATCAAAGAAATGAAGATAGCAATGCTCCTGAAACAGCTGATAACTCTGGCGAAGAATCTTATTTTCCTGCCGGTGACCGAAGTGGCTTAAATTCAAATATAGTATTTTACGAAGAGAAAAACACATTTGATCCCGCTTCCATTGTTGGAATAGCCCTCAGTGATGCTGAGAAAGAAGCTTTTATACGAATGAACCCATGCCAGCCAACAGAGGGAACATTAAAGCAGAGAAAAAGCCAACGTAATGACCGCTTAAGATACTGCTCACAAAGCGTTTTTCACCATGATAGCAAAACAAGGCGTAGATGGGTTTCCTACTCCTTGATGAAGGACAGCCTTTTCTGCATTCCTTGCCTCCTCTTTAGCAGTCCAGCGTCCGTTGATAGCCAGGGAAATGCATTTACCATCACTGGATTCAACAATTGGAAAAAGCAATATGGAAGCATTGTAAAACACGAGAGGTCTGTATGCCATCTTAATGCAAAGGTTGCAGAAGTTCTCTTCTTGCAGGGAGATACAATAAACACTGCTTTTGATCGTCAAGAAGCAATGGAGGCAGACCGGAGAAAGAAAACGGTGCTTTCAAGTCGTAACGTAATGAAGAGAATAGTGGATGCAACCATTTTCCTTGGAAAGCAAGGGCTGTCCTTTAGAGGCCATCGTGAATCCCTCACAAATGCTTTCGGCAACAATGGAAACTTTTTGGAACTACTCAAACTTATGTCTGAATATGATGCAACAACCAAAGACCACCTTTCAAAGGTTACAGCGATGCACAAAAAGGTGCCTGAACAGCGAGGAGGCAAACAAGGTGCGAAGGGTCGTGGCTCCAAATTGACGTTTTTAAGTAAAGACTCACAAAACAAGTTGATAAGAATTATCGGAGAGGAAATCACATCAGAGGTAGTGGAGAAAGTCAAAACCTGCCGATCTTGAGCACTAATAGCACATACAACGCCAGACGTCACCCATAAAGAACAGTTAAGCATCTGTGTTAGAGTGGTTAGTGAAGCTGGAGAGTGCTCTGAGCATCTTCTATCCTGCCAAAGAGCAACAGGAACGAAAGCTGACGAATTATACCATGCCATCATGACCACTTTCGAATTGCAAGGTGTAACCTTTGAGAAGCTTGTGGCTCAAACGTACGATGGCGCTTCAAATATGAGTGGGTGTTACAATGGGCTACAGGCGCTCGTTAAGCAAAATGTTGGGAACCACGTTGCATACCTTCATTGTTATGCCCATGCTTTGAATTTGGTTCTCTCTGAAGCAGCTGGTGTCGCAATAAATGTGATCAGCCTTTTTGGCGATCTGGAAAAGCTATACAATCTTTTCAGTAAGTCGCACAGAGTGCACTCATTGTTTGAAAACACCCAAACGGATGAGAGCTTGAAAGTGTTCTCGGTAAAGCGCTTGAATACCGTTAGATGGAGCGCAAGAGAATTTTGCCTCAGTACGTTCTTCAGAAGGTTTGACTGCATTGTCACAGTGTTGGAGAAAGTTGCCGCAGATCCTTCATTTGAAGAAAAGCAACGCTCGACAGCAGAAGGACTGCTTGCATCTTTCCAAAGCAGGCAGATCACAGCAACCGCATGCCTGTTCAGAGAAATATTTGCAATTACCGGTCCTCTAAGCCGATACTTGCAGAGTATTAATGTAGATTTTGGAAATGCTCTGCAAATGGTTGATTCTGCTGTTTTGCAGTTACAAGAAATGAGAAAGATTCCCGACACGATAATCGAGCAAGCAAAAACAGAGTTTGAAGGAGCAGAATGGAGGGCAACGAGAATTCGTCGCAGGCGAATGATGGATGGAGAGCTCCAACATGACCAGCCAGCGGACACGGCCGAAAATCAGTGGAAACGGGAGACATTCTACTGTGTTCTGGATGCGATTCTAAGTTCCCTTAAAGATCGTTTTGAAAAGAATCGACCACTTTTGAAGTCATTATCGTTGCTTGCACCAAGTAAATTCAAAGAATTGCTGGGGAGACACAAGACATCTCATGACCTAGAGCCTCATGTCAGAAGCTTCTGTTCTACGTACGACATCGATTCACACAGATGTGCTGATGAACTGTACAGCTTTGCCACGAATTTCGACAAATTTATTCGATCTTGTTACAACACAGAAAGAGACGATGAGAGCTCAGAGAGTGGTAATGAAGAGAATGATGCCGAACGAGAAACTGGAGCAGAAAAAGGACATGACGATGAAAAAAATGCAGTTGCCAGAGATTCCAGTGAAAGACCCCCATCCTTCATAGATGCAATAGAGATCCTTGCCAATCCTTCCTATCATCTTGTGGATGCATATCCCACGCTGTGCAAGGTCTATTCCATAGCAGTTGCAATTCCAGTCAGTTCGGCAACTGCCGAGCGCTCTTTCTCCGCCTTAAAAAGAGTGAAATCAAAGATCAGATCAATGATGTTGCAGAATCGCCTCGAGTCACTGCTGTTAATGACAGTGGAAAAGAAAATTTTGCTTTCGCTAGACAAAGAAAGAGTCGTTGACACTTTTGCAGGATCATCGGAAGAACTGAGAAAGGCTTTATTATGACTTTGGTTAGGTTTACTCGAGACTTTACAAGAATGAAAAAGAAGTAGGACTAGACGTACTTTGGTGAAAATGACATCTGATAATATATTTCAAAGAACTATTTGTTGATTCTGATGAGAAATGTGTGTTATTACTGTAAAAATACGTACGATATAAAGGGCAAGGTCAAAGGGCGTACTCCAATAAATTCACTATGAGAGTGAGCAGCGTCCACTTAATTGACTAGATACAGTGGTTCTATACGCTTTGTTAAAAAAACAATTCATTAAGCATACATTCCACGATATAGAAGGTCAAATATTAGGAGTAATTTAATTTTCCATTCCTCACTCGCATTTTCTGTCAAAAAGCATTCATGAAATTTCGAGCTTAACTTGAAAGATCTCTTTTCCATTGGCCTTTGCAAAAGACATCATAAATTTTAGCAGTTGTTAGCAGTCATAGAAACGTGTATGTTTATGGAAACACAGTGCATACGAGGGGCGCCAAAATTGATCTGGCCACCCCAGCGAAACCATAGCCACGCCGCCACTGGTAGTCAAAGTGAAAGCTGATATTTTATAGTGCCTAACTTTCTTTTGTTTTTTTACACTTGTTCCCCAATAGAAGCGCGGCCAATCATGAGCGTCAGGAAACATTTGGATGGGACTTCTGAAAATTGTGCGGTCGACGGCTGCGCCTTTTAATACGGTAAGACGGGATAAAGTGAACTACGGGGCAAAGTGAACTACTCAGAACATTCAAGCTTTGCTCCGAACGTAGAAACGCTGTGATAAAACATAATTTATGACAGATGCTTTATTATATATGCTGACAGAAAATCAATAAAGTTTTATTGAAGGGTTATTTCTGTTGCTGCGAAAAATCCCCTAATCCGAGGTAGTGAAAACAACTTTGGAAAATTGCAGTTTTAGGTTTAGCCCCCTCTTTTTTGGTCTTGATTTTTTACTCAAAAACGAAATCAATTTCGGAGATTTTTTATAGATTTAAAGCTCAAATCATGTGGTTCCTTTTTCCAGAAAAAGATAACCAAACAGACACTTTCTAGTCCGCTAGCATTGCATTTTGCCTTGTCCGGGGTAAAGTGAACTACCTGCATTGCATGTATGAAACTGGAGTTTTGATGCATTCCAAGCTTCCTTCATGTGAGAAAGCCTAGATTTTCTCAATTTAAACCAATGTCTGCGTATTTCAACGTAGACTAATGTAGAGCGCCTTTTTTAGGCTAGCAAAGAATTATATATATTTCAGCACTAAATGTTAACACTTCAGAAGTAATGGCAACAGATCTAATGGGAATTTCGTACTTGAAGAGTCTCTTCTCTGTGTAAAATTTATATTCATAAAATTGCGATTCAATTTCAGGTTTTGTTATGGAATTGAAAAAATCCTAATGTCCGCAAAGGAGTATCTTGGGGGAGAGTTTCTTACGACAATCATAGACAAAATAGCCTGGACGAATTCAGAATTTAAGATCTGACGACTGAAGAAGGCTCTCTCCCCCTTATTCAATGTTGGTGATGTGTCAAGGAGGTTCTCTGAGTTTTCAACACTTTTTGAGGGGGGACGGGGGAATGATGCTAAGCAGGTCAAGATATCGGAAAAATGACTTTTCTCTTTTAGTTTATGTCCATGAATGGAGTTTCTGTAAGGGTTCATGACGATCTTCATGTTCACTAATGGTACCATTGTGAATTTTTCAAGACGACGTTATTTGAAGCCTTTCCGGGGTGCTTGGGGGCAAGAGCCCCCCGCAATTTCATTAACAAAAGCGAGCTGCACAGCTGTCCAGTACGAGATGTTCGTTTCAAGTTAACATATGGCAGAATACATCGAAGAAAAGATCATAAGAGAAGCAATAACAAAGATAAGAGAGAAAAGACATCATCGACCAGACAAGGAAAGTGTCGCACCTCTTGTAATCACTCGGCATGGCCTAGCCATGGATGCCGTTCTTAACACTGTTGACAAGATGCTTGATAATGAAAATATAATGAATAGAAAGACCTCAAATAATGACGATTCCTTTTATATAACAAGCAGTAATAAAAAAGAGACAGTTGATCAAGTTAGAGATGATGGCTCTCGAAGAGAAGTAGTGTCCAAGCCCACCCCCACAAACCTGCACGTTGAAGGTTCAAGCAACGTACCCACAACCCAACTAGCTGTTGAATCATCTCAGACTGGGGGTGACATCGCACCAACGAACTGGGCCAATGCTGTTACATCCATGATGGAAAACATA
Organism: Aurelia sp. 4 Dawson et al 2005; assembly: GCA_964019985.1. Classification (NCBI taxonomy): domain Eukaryota; kingdom Metazoa; phylum Cnidaria; class Scyphozoa; order Semaeostomeae; family Ulmaridae; genus Aurelia; species Aurelia sp. 4 Dawson et al 2005. The sequence goes on along the minus strand of OZ026504.1, from coordinate 9,393,005 downwards.
AGCCTCCTTAATCGCCTTTTGCAGGAAGAAAGAGCCAAAACATCAAATTTACTTGAGGAAATTTCTCGCTAAAGATCTTGAATCACGACATGGAGAAGAAATTCAACAGCTTTGTCCTCGACAACAATGGAAACAAAGAGAAAGATGAGATTGCTACAGTGAGGACAAAAGAGATTAGATCAGAACTAATCAACGAGGCAGAACGCCATAAACAAGCAACGAAAGGCAAATCGTCTCGAGCAAACAGTGCAAGCCAAGCACAAGCAAAGAACAAGAGTGAAAAACAAACTGGAGACAAACCAACACCTGGTGAAAAGCAAATGTTACATCAGAATGTGGAAAGAACTGACGCAGCTCGAGCGGAAAAACCGAAAAGTCAACAAAAGCGCGTCGGAGAGAAAAAACTCAAAGTCCTAATTGCTGGGGACTCGCAGCTTCGAAGATTAGATGCCTCAAGACTATCAAATGATTACCGAGACGTCAACGTCAAATGTAAACCTGGAACGAAAATTGAGCAGACCACAAAGGAAGTTGGCGAAACCAACCAAGACATCATTATAATTCATGCAGCCACCAACAATGTAGCAGCTAAGACACCTGAGCAGCTCAGTAACGATGTCATTAATCAACTGAAGCAGGTGCAGAAGAACAACCCTGAGGCACGGATCGTCTTCTCCTCAGTCATAAGAAGAAGGGATGATCCAGCTTTAAATGCGAAGGTAACAAAGTTAAATAAGCTGCTTGAAGATGAAACCCTTCTGAATGGTTTTGATATTATTGATAATGGTAATATAATGCTTAGTAATCTATGGAAAGACGGGTTACACAGAAACGATGGAGGGGTTCGAAAACTATCAGGAAATTTCAGCAAATTTATAAAGTATTGTTAGCAGTTAGTAGGCTCTGAGAAAAAGGATACAAGTAAGGATTCGCGCTCTTGTAAGAAGAATGGCCTAAAAATAGCGTTTTTAAACCTAGTCTCCCTAAGAAAACACAGGCATGAACTAGGTATTATTCTCATGGATAGTGAAATTGATATAATTGGCGTAAGTGAGACTCGCTTGGACGCGACAGTGAGAGACCAAGATGTCAGCATTTATTATTATTATTATTATTATTATTATTATTATTATTATTATTATTATTATTATTATTATTATTATTATTATTATTATTATTATTATTATTATTATTATTATTATTATTATTATTATTATTATTATTATTATTATTATTATTATTTTCAATTTCACAGTTCAGTTCGTACAATTCAACTGGGTTCATCTACTATCAAGCCACCTCCCGCAGCTTTAGATAGTAAGTCATTTGTCTCTTTAGTCACCAAAGTCCAACACTTTTCTGATAATTCTAGCTGTTCCCAGTAGACAAGCTTTCTGCAATTGCTCCACTCCCTTGACAAAATTGATCATTTCTAAGTTCTTTCCAAGCTTTTTTGTGACTGATCCTAGTGCTCCAATGATGATGGGGACTATGAAGACTTTCTGCACTTCCGCCCGCCATACTTTCAGGACTTCATATTTCAGCTCTGTATACGCTTCTATTTTTTCATGTTCTTTCTTGTCTATTCTTGTGTCAAATGGACAAGCGACATCAATTAGCCAACATACTTTCTTTCTCTTGTCAATCATTGTGATATCTGGCCTGTTATGATCCAATTTCTTGTCGGTTTGAATTGGAAAATCCCACAAAACCTTAACATCTTCATTCTCCAAAACTTTTTTCTCGCTATCAACGACGTGTTCATAACTTTTATCACCACATTCGAATCCATTTTTCTTACAAATGTCCCAATATAGTATGGCAGCAACCTTATCATGTCTACTAAGTTTATATTCTTTCTGGGCTAACTGTTTACATTCAGATACTATATGGCTGATGGTTTCTTCTTTGTCTCCGCACATCCTACACGTTTCAGTGATATCCATCTTATCGATATTCTTCTGCACCCATCTTGTCCTGATTGCCTGATCCTGGGCCGCCATTATCATCCCTTCTGTCTCCTTTTTTAAGTATCCTTTCTTTAACCAAGTCCAACTCTCCACACTGTCCTTTATTTCTTTCGTTTTTCTTTCAAATGCTCCATGTAGATTTTTTATTTTCGTATTTCATTTGTCTGTCCTTTAACATTGCTTTCTTCTTATCCTGAGGACTTCCATTGAATTCCAAAATTTGTTCTCGTGAGACCTCTCTCACCAGTTCTTCTTCTTTGGTCTCCAAATAAAAGGCCAAACTCGCTTCTTCCAACTCAACTGTCTCCTCGACACTCTGTAGTCCTCTGCCTCCTGCTACTCTTTTCATATACAGCCTATCTACGTCACCCTGGGGGTGCATACTCCGATAAATGGTCAACAGTTTCCTGGTTTTTCTATCCATTTCCTGTAATTCGTTCTTTGTCCAATCAACTATCCCCGCCCCATACCTGATGACTGACACTGCTCTCGAGTTTATTGCCTGAATAACGTTTCCAGAGTTCAAACTTGACTTTAGCATTTTTCTTACTCTTCTAAAATATTCGTTCCTCAGTAACCCTTTCATTTCATTGTGCTTTATCGTGTCGCACTGTAGCACACCTAGGTACCTGTAATCCTGTCCTTTCTCCAATGATCTTACCTTTTCTCCATTTAGCAAGGATATTCCTTCGCATTCTTCCATTTTTCCTCTAACAATCTTCAACATGGCGCATTTCTGTATTCCGAATTCCATACCAATATCTTGGCTGAATATTCTTACAGTTTGAATCAGTGAATCTATCTCATTGACATTTCTTCCGTAAAGTTTTAAATCATCCATAAAGAGGAGGTGGTTAAATTTTCCTCTGTCCTTTCCTAAGCTATATCCCATCTTTACTTTTCGAAGAATTTCTGATAATGGTATGAGGGCTATCACAAACAAAATTGGAGATAGGCTATCTCCCTGGAAAATCCCTCTCCTGATGTTAACTTCCCCTAGTGTTTGTCCTCCTGATGTCAGTTCAACTTTCCAACTTTTCATTGAGTTACTCAACATCTCCCTCACATTCAGTGCTATTCCAAGCAACGTAGTACACTCCATCAGCCATGAGTGGGGCACCATATCATACGCCTTCTTGTAATCTATCCAAGAAAGGCATAGATTAGTCATTCTCCTTCTGCAATTTTTCAGCACCATTTTATCTATCATGAGTTGGTCTTTAGTACCTCTACTCTCCTTCTTGCAGCCTTTCTGCTCCTCAGGAAATAGCCCTTTACTTTGTAGATGCTGGTATGTTTCCTCTGCAATGATCCCTGTTAACAGCTTCCACATCAGTGGCAAACAGGTTATTGGCCTGAAGTTTGATACAGTATTTCCTTTCCTTTGGTCTTTCAAAATCAAAGACGTTCTTCCTTTTGTCATCCATAAAGCTACCTGTCCTGTTTGTAAGCATTCATCAAGTTGTTCTGCTATCCTAGAGTGCAAACTTGTAAACTCCTTCAACCAATACCCATGAACTCCATCAGGTCCACAAGCTTTCCACTTTGGCATCTTTTTTATCTGTGTTTTCACTTTTTCTTCTGTGATGTTGATGTTTGGTTGCATCTCGACACTCTGATATTCTCTTTTCAAGTCAGTCAGCCACTCAGCGTTTTCATTATGACTCACAATTTTATCCCACAATTCACTCCAAAATTCCTTGCTTTCGTCAGCATCGGGCCTTACTTCATTTTCTCTGTCATAGCCATCGATCATTTCGAACAGTTTCTTTTGATTACTTTGGAATAGTCTGTTCTGCATGAAAGCATTGTTTCGCTCTTCGTATCTCTTGATCCTTGCTGTTTTTGCTTTTACCCTCTGTCTTAGTTCTTCAAGTACCACATTCATTCCTTTGGCTTTTACATGGTACTTTCTTTCCAAGTATTCCATTTTATCTTTATCTTTCAGATTGCTTCGCGACCACTGATCTAATTTACTTAAATCTCTTCTCAATTCTTTTATCTGCTTCATTATTCTTTGCTTCCACCATGGTTCTTTGTTCTGCTCTTTTTTCGGTCTTTGTTTACGTTTACTTGCAGAAGGTCTGCCACAACATTTGCTCCCGCCAATGTTAATCTATTTGTTTCGCTAATGTTTTTGGTATCAAGTTTCTTTATCACATTGTTCACGGCTTGCGTTGCTTCCTTCAGTTTCTTTCTATCTACAGCTCTAAGATTTTGTGGTGGTAACTCATTCTCTTCTTAATAGCTTTGCTCTTATTTCTGCTGCCAATTCCACTTGCTCATCACTCATGTCTGCTTCATTTATCTGAATCTGTCCACTGATTGTTTGATGACCACTATTCAAAATTTCACTCATTCCTTCATCACTATTGTCTTCTGGACTTATATTCACTCTAACGTCTGGGTTTTCAATCGTAATCACTGCTTCGTTTGTATCATTCTGCTTATCTTTAATGTTCCTACGGATCTCTTCTATTTCCACCTCAGAAAGCCACCCATTCACCTTAATTGCCCTAAATTGATCTGCTAATCTTTGCTCTGTCACCTCAAAGACACCAATCTCCTTCCATATAGCTAGCATTCTTTTTCTGTATCCCCTTGCTGATGGAATACTCTCAATGTAGCATCTCATTATACGCTTGTTTACTTCTTTGTTCCAAGTCTTTCTAGCAGTAGCTTGTTGACGACCTGGGACTCGCTGCTGTCCCCGAGTACCCCTGCCGGACGAGGACCCTTCACCTGGGTCGGTTCCAGTTCCATTCACGTCGTTATCTCTAATTTGTGTATTAGACATCTAAGCATCATAGTTTAATATTATGAGATTGGTTTTATCCAGGTTTCCTTCCCTCGGGTATTTTTATTGAGACACCATCTCTAGGGGGGTTGTCGACAAGGACTAAAGAGTCCCCCCCAACCATGAGACAGACTAGCCCCCGCCGGACGCCAACCCGATATTTCATGGCCTCGGGGAGAGCTGACAGGTACTACACCTTGCTCAAGGGTGACCTGGAGGTAGTTGTGGCAAAGGGTAACCTCATTCGCCCACGTCGAAACTCCACAACCGGATGCAGTTTAAAGTCATGCCCAGGACCAATTATTATTATTATTATTATGTTATTATTATTATTATTATTATTATTATTATTATTATTATTATTATTATTATATTATTATTATTATTATTATCATTATTATTATTATTATTATTATTATTATTATTATTATTATTATTATTATTATTATCTATTTGTCGCACATTTTCTTTAAATGGTTCATGATTTGTCCTTGAGGCTTGGTGACAGCAAGTCTCCTCAAAACTCGAGGACTTTCCTGAGGATTCTGGCAGAATTCAGGATGACTGTTTTCTGCAGTTCAACGATCTTGGTGTCGATTCCGATTTCTTTGAGTCTTTTTCGGAGGTCTTTAGGGGTTGTTCCAAGGGCACCAATAACTATAGGTATGATCCGCACACTCATGTTCCACAATTTTTTAAGTTCCCTGGCCAGATCTTGGTATTTCTCTAACTTTTCGAATTCTTTTGTTTCAACTCGACTGTCGTATGGAATAGCGAAGTCCACTATCAGGCATTCATTCTTCACTTTATCCTTGATGATTAAGTCTGGACGCCTTGCTTGTATGACATGATCTGTTTGTATGTTGAAGTCCCAGAGAATTGTACTGACATCGGTGTCCATTGTTGTTTCTGGTTCGTGTTCATACCATTTGCTTTTTACATCAAATCCATATTTAAGGCAAGCTTCCCAGTGGATCTTTTTTTCGACCCAATCATGACGTCGTTTAAACTCTTTTTGCGCCATCTTGCTGCATTCACTTAAGAGATGATTTACTGTTTCATCAGCTTGCTTACACATTCGGCATAAACTATCCTCCTGCGTTTTATCGATCTTTGCTTTTATCTGATTTGTTCTAATTGCTTGTTCCTGCGCAGCTAGGATGAGCGTTTCCGTTTCTCTTTTAATTCCTCCCTTACTAAGCCATTCCCACCTATCCTTGCTAGCAACTGCTTCTGTTTGTCTTAAAAACTGTCCATGTAACGCTTTGTCGGTCCAGTCTTGCTTACGTTCCTTTGCTCTTCTACTTTTGAATCCCTTTGCTGTTTCTACTATATCTTCTGGTTTCCTTGCGGCAGTGATTAGCTTTTCTTCACTCTCCTGGATGTATTTCTGAAGTCAAGTATCGCAGTTCTCACAGTGTCTTCGATACTGATAAGACCTCTTCCACCTTCTTTCCTTGATAGGTATAGTCTATCTACATTTCTCTTTGGGTGCAACGCTTTGTGCATCGTCATCAACTTTCTTGTTCTTCTATCCAAAGCTGAAAGCTCATCTTTGTTCCAGTCTAGGAAGGGAGCTGAATATCGGATGACAGCTACTGCCCAAGTATTGATAGTTTTGATTAAGTTATGGCCATTCAGCTTCGTCTCTAAGACCTTCCTTACTCTTCTTTTGTATTCTTTCTTTATATTTATTATTATTATATTATTATTATTATATTATTGTTATTAATTATTATTATTATTATTATTATTATTATTATTATCATCATTATTATTATTATTATTATTATTATTATTATTATTATTATTATTATTATTATTATTGAAAGATAACGCACATCGTTCTAGTCAATGGATTGTTCTTCTTGGGGTTTGATGTCAACAAGACCCATCAAACCTCAAGGACCTTTCTAAGGATCCTTGCTGTATGCAGGATAACAGTTTTCTGCAATTCACCGATTCTGGTCTCAATGCCAATGTCCTTCATTCTTTTCTGCAATGTCTTTGGGGTAGTTCCAAGTTCCCCCAATACTATAGGAATGACCACCACCTTCATGTCCCACAGCCTCTTTAGATCTCGTACGAGATCTTGGTACTTCTCAATTTTCTCCATCTCTTTACTGTCCACCCTGCTGTCATATGGGATAGCAAAGTCTATTACCTGCGCCTTGTTTGTCTCTTTATCAATGACTATCATATCTGGACGCCTTGCTTGGATGATATGGTCTGTCTGCACTGTAAAATCCCATAAAATCTTACATTTGTCGTTCTCTATCACTGAAACTGGCTCGTGTTGATACCATTTATCATTTACTTCGATGCCATACTTTTTACAAACATCCCAGTGCACCCTCCTACCAACCCAATCGTGTCTTCTCTTGTACTCTCTCTGTGCAATCTTACTACACTCACTTATTAAGTGGCTATTATTATTATATTATTATTATTATTATTATTATTATTATTATCATCATTATCATTATTATTATTATTATTATTATTATTATTATTATTATTATTATTATTATTATTATTATTATTATTACTATTATTATTATTATTATTGAAGCAAACTAGCTACAGTTAAATAGCCAACAATAAGGACCATCAAATATTGTTGGTCCTAAAAATGAGCAACACCTTCCATACAAAAAAAAAACAGTCAATATCTAATCTTCGTGTTGGACGAGTCCTGAAAGTACTTTTCGAACCATGCTTTCACTGTCCATTAATACGGTTTTCTGCATCTCTGCTACTGCTTTCTCAGCTAATTTCTTTCGTTCTAAGCTTTCGCTAAATACTCTTTCCACATCACGCAATACTTCTTTCATACCGCCACCAAGAGCACCAATGACAACAGGAATTATAGCTATATCATATCCTGGTCTTCTCTCTCTTAATTCAAATGCAAGTTGTCGATATTTTGTCACTTTCTCATTTCTTTTAGCTGCTATATTTGCCTGCTGCGGACATGCCATATCGCATATCCAGATCTTATTTCTTTCCTTGTCCTCCAATACCAGATCTGGTCTCCTGGATGTTGTTGTTTTACGTAAGTTAAACTCAAAATCCCAGACTAACTTGGCACGACTGTTTTCCAAGATTTGTCCTCTCAGCCAATTTTCCATATACCACTTTGTTTCTTTTCCTACCAACCCGTATTCCTTTGCCCAAGCAATAGCCATTACCATTAACGCTCTATTGTGACGTGCCAAGTACTCACTGTTGGCTATCGTCTTACATCCAGCAACAAGGTGCTCAACAGTTACATTGAATTCACCACATAATCGACATCTTCCATTTTCCATTAGCCCCCTTGCCACCTTCCATCCTCTTGTCTCCACCATTTGCTCAATCAGTGTCATTATTGATGCTGTCTTTCTTGGTGTCAATCTTTGTTTTAGCCAAAGATGGCATTCCTGTTCTTGTCGTCTATACATACAACTTTGTAATTCTTTCTGTTCGTAAGAATCCTGTCTTTTCTTTTCCACACCCTTCTTCAATTCTGCCTTCACTTTCTTCCATGTTGGCTTCCATTCTAATTCCAATATTTCTCCCTCTAGCCTTACACTATTCTCTACGAATTCTAATGTCTTATCAATTTCCATCATTGCTTTTACTGCTTATTATTATTATTATTATTATGCAACTCTTCTCATGGTCTTGATGATATACCAGTGTTTTGTCTATGATCAGGCCACCTCCCGTGGCTTGAGATAATAGATCTTTAGTCTTTCTTGCTAAACCGTCATTCCTTTTCTTCTAGTGTTCCATTTCGTCCTATTTGTTGTAGTCCAAAACTTTTCTAATTATTCTGGCAGTACCCAACAAACAGGCTTTCTGCAGAGGATCTAATCCTGATTTGAAGTCAATCTTTTCAAGATATTTTGCAACATTCTTGGCGACTGTTCCTAGAGCGCCAATGACAATTGGTATTATGTATACTTTTGTTACTTCCATGTTCCAAACTTTGAGAAGTTCATACTTCAGATCTGTATAATGCTCAAACTTTTCTTTCTCCTTCTTTTCAACTCTTGTATCGAAAGGGCATGCCACATCAATAACGTAGCATGTTTTTTCTTTCTTATCCAGCAGGACTAGGTCAGGTTTGTTATGGTCAATTTTTATTTCTGTTTGAATGGAAAAGTCCCATAATAGTTTGACCTTTTCATTTTCTAAGACAGCCATTTCTTTATCTACGAAATGTTCATAGCTCTTTGCGGTGGTGGGAAATCCATATGCTTGGCACATCTGCCAGTGTAGGATAGCAGCAACTTTGTCATGCCTTGCTTTTTTATAATCGTTCTGAGCCAACTCCTTACATTCCGATACTATATGGCTTACAGTCTCATCTCTTTCCCCACATAACCTACACGACGGCGAAATGTCTTCTTTGTCAATGTTATGTCTTATCCAATTCGTCCTAATTGCTTGATCCTGCGCAGCCATGATCAGTCCTTCTGTTTCCTTCTTTAAATACCCTTTCTTAACCCATAGCCAACTGTTGTCCTCGTCCCTTACTTCTTCTGTTTCCCTTAAAAAAGCCGAGTGGAGTGGCTTGCTGTAATATCTCTCTTCTCGTGCTCTGCGTAGTCTTTCTTTCACAATTATGGGATTCTCATTTTCAGACATAATGTCTTCTTTCACCACCTCTTGTAGTAACAGCTCTTCCTTTCCATTAACGTAGAAACCCAAGCTTGTCTTCTCAAGCATCACACATTCTTCAACACTTATTAATCCTCGTCCACCTTTCTTGCGTTTCAAATAGGTCCTGTCTACATCTCCTTGGGGGTGCATGCTTCTATATATTGTTAGCAATTTACGGGTTTTTCTATCCATTTGTTGTAATTCTGCTTTTCGCCAGTCTACGATTCCAGCCCCATATCTAATTATAGAAACTGCCCTGGAATTTATTGCTTGGATCGTATTCCCTGCATTAAGACTCGATTTTAAAATCTTCCTGATGCGCCTAAAATATTCCTTTGACAACATTTCTTTCATTTCCGTATTCTTTGTTGCATCGCATTGGATTATACCTAAGTATTTGTACCCATCATTGCTCTCTAGTGCCTTAATTGTCTCTCCCGAAGGTAAGTCTATTCCATTACTGTCCACTAATTTACCGCGTTTCATTTCTAACATTGCACATTTGGAGATTCCAAATTCCATCCCAATGTCCTTACTGTATATCCGGGTTGTTTCAACCAGTGAGTCTAATTCTTTCAAACTCTTTCCATACAGTTTTAAGTCGTCCATAAACAGGAGATTATTATTATTATTATTATTATTATTATTATTATTATTATTATTATTATTATTATTATTATTATTATTATTATTATTATTATTATTATTATTATTATTATTATTATTATTATTATTATTATTATTATTATTATTATTATTATTATTATTATTATTATTATTATTATTATTATTATTATTATTATTATTATTATTATTATTATTATTATTATTATTATTATTATTATTATTATTATTATTATTATTAGAACATTTTTATAGCGCCATTTATCTACGATAAAATATATTCAAAGGCGCCTTAACAAATATAGATAACGTAGAAATAGTTCCCAAATAGTTACAAATCAGATATAAAAGCTTATATAAAGTTAAAATTATAAGTATCCCTCGAATGCCATGTTAAACAAATGAGTCTTTAATCTTGACTTGAACTCTTCAATGTTAGTCGTCGTGCGTAGTTTAATTGGGAGCGAGTTCCATAATCTGGGACCAGCAATACTAAAAGCTCTGTCGCCCCAACTTTTCGTATTAGAGCGGGGCACATTCAAAATAAGGTTACCATTAGATCGCAAGGATCTACCAGGATTTTTTATATATATATTCCAATAAAAAGTTACAATATATGTTACAAGCTACACTACACTACTTACAAAAATGACTCTACAATACTACTACAACGATGCCCCGAGGAGCAAAAGACAATTTCTACCCCGAGGCCATTAAACATATAGATATATATAAAACAAGAAGAAGAAACAAAAAAAGGATTAAAATACAAGACAAGAGAATTACGTGGACAAAGAGAACAATTAGAGCTACATACAATCTACTCGTACATTTTTAGATAAACGGGGGAAGGTGGTGGAATGTAACCAGGTTTGCAATTATCTCAATCAAATCGACCAGTTTTATGGATATACTGCAAGGTTAATTGTAATATATCTCTATTAACGTCATTAGAAAGACCTTTATCGCCATACAATAAAAGCTCGGTAAGAAACTTGTTTGAAGGATCGATATATCCATATGATTGCAATAGCGAAAAAACTCCAGCGAGGAGATCTCGTCGTTCTTCGTCAAAAGAAGGGCAATGCAACAAAAAGTGTTCAGTATCCTCGACACCATCATTTGTGGGGCACATTGGATTTATAGTATCCCTAAAATTGTGCTTGAATTTGTGAAAGTTCAGCGCGCTAAGACCAACCCTTAGTTGAGTAATATAGGATAGTCCTTTAGGGTCATGAACACCAAAAACGGATTTTGCAGGACAGCGTATTTTGGATAGCAACTTTGACTTAAAAACAGCAACAGATGGTGCAGTTCTAGTTTCTGGATCAAGTTTATTCCATTCGGATAAGCAGTGAGGATAGAAGGCAGACTGAAATTTTTCTGTCCTTGCCCCGATTCGCCCAACGACACCCTGATTGCGAAGAGAGTACTGCGATTGTTGAAACGGTGGAATTGGATTTATTGTATAAGCAGGCGTTAAATCATTCATAAACTTGTAGAACAAGGTGAGACGTCTACTCCACCTTCGAAGATTTAGTGATTCCCAGCCCAACTCCACGTATAGTTTCTCACGTGATGTTCCTCTCAATGTTCTTGTCACAGCTAGTGCAGCAGAATACTGGACAGATTCTAATTTTTCGATCATGTTTGACAAAGTGATATTCTTACTGAAAGCACATATCTTTGCAGGAACGCGGTATATCACATCCCCATAGTCTAGATGGGGTCGCACATTAAGGGTATGCCTGGGCAGATAACTGGAGAGATATTTCAGCATACCTATACCTTTTCTTGTTTTAGAAATAGCTTCTTTAATATGAGCAGAAAAAGACAACTTTTTGTCAAGGACAATTCCTAAATGCTTATGTTCATCTACTTTCTTCACCGGTATGTTATTGAAGAGAATATTTGGATGATCAATTTGGATTTTTTTCTTTGAAAACGTCAATTCAACAGCTTGCTTTTGAGGATCAGGATTAAATGACATTTTCCAGTCGCGAGCCCACTGACTTATCAACTCCAAATCATGGTTCATGTCATTGGCAGCTGTATTGGGATCTTCAACTACTGTGAACAACGAGGTATCGTCAGCAAATAGCTTTACACTGCACTTTAGATCTCTAGTTAGATCATTTATATACACAAGAAAAATAAGGGACCTAAGATAGAGCCCTGGGGAACGCCAGCAGAAATATCTCCCCAGGTAGAGCACTGCCCATTCAGAACGGTACGCTGTTTTCGATCTTTTAGAAAACTTTGAACAAGAGAGAGAAGTGGTCCTGATACACCGCAGCGTTTTAATTTATAGACTAAACCATCATGCCACACCCTGTCGAATGCTTTGGAGATGTCAAGATATACAGAACGAACATCCAGTGGAGGATTGCAGTCGAAGGCCTTAAAGATCGTATGTGTTATTGAGATTAACTGATTGATTGTTGAGTCACCGGGACGAAAACCAGATTGATTCGGGTTTAGTAGCTCACATGACACAAGATGCGAGTATAGGGAGTCATATATGATTTTTTCAAATATTTTCCCAAAGACTGGAAGAAGAGAAATTTGACGGTAGTTACACTTCAGATTCTTCTCATTTTTCTTATGGTATGGTAATGGTAACGTAATGGTAATGGTAACTGGAACTACGTTAGCATATTTCCATATTTGCCATATGGAATTTCCATTAATATAAACCATATATATAAACCATATAAACCATTTCTAAGACAATTTGTGAATATCATCTTTAATGGAATGACTAATGCAGCATCACTTAATTTTATCATTCTTACAGATATATCATCCCAGCCATGTGCTTTGTTGGGATTAAGTGATCTTATGATATTTAGTATCCTGTCTTCAGAGATGATAAAATCATTAATCAGAGGTGCAGTTACTGGGCTATCTCCTGGAATTTCACTGTCTGTGCCAATTGTGGTGCACTGAAGTATGAAATAATCATTGAATAATTGTGCCTTTTCAGTAAAATCTGTTATAAATATCCCATTCTCTAGAATAGGTGGTATTAAGGGAACTTTTGCCTTATTCAAAACAGTGTTAATCAATGACCAATATGTTTTGCTGCAGGTCTCAGGATTAGCCAAAGCTTTCCCTACTTTAAGAAAGTAGTTTCGTTTAGCATCCTCGACCATTTTCGAACCTTCAGATACCATTTTTTGCATACTCTCAAGCTTGACGTCTGGCTGACCTTTGCTGACAAAATTTTTATAAGCGCGATTTTTGTTCCTTAAAAAATTTTTAATAGTGTTTGTCATCCAAGGTGCTTTGTGGGGCCTAATCGTTTTTGTTTCACTTGGTATGAAATTAGAGTAAATATTCAAAAGAACCTCGTTCAGTAATTTAACCTGATCGTTAGGACATGTCATCTTTTCAAACTGTTCATGCCAACGAAACATTTCAATGCTTTTCCTAATGGCTACAAAATCTGCCTTATCATAATACCAAATCCGTCGTTTGTGAGGGGGCAGTGCTATGCTCGAAACAGATAATTTTCCATGAACAATTTGATGATGACATTGCTCATGCAGTGAAGCATGGACCCCGGAGTCAATAACGAGGTTAGGCTGATCAGTAAAGAGTAAATCAATGCAAGATTTAGAATCACCCATCAAGTGAGTTGGCTCTGAAATCAACTGATGAAGCCCGAGGTCTGCTGTCAATGGCTCAAAAAACTTTCCCTCATTGTTCTCGACATCATTTGCCCACCACTGAGTTGAGCGACAGTTGAAATCGCCAGTAATGACAATGCAAAAAGGATTTTCAGAATGCAATTTAGACAGCAACAACTCAAAATTTCTTGTGAAATTTTCAAATTCACTCTGGTCTTGACTTGGACTTCTATAAATTACGACAAAAAGTATTTTTTCCTGTTTAATTGGATTTCACACACAAGACATTCGGGGAGAGTTACAAGGTCAGAACGATTTGTTGAAGGAAGGGCTTCTTTTACGTATAGCCCAACACCACCCCTTTTGATGTTTTGTGGATGGTTACTGTTCAAAAAGGTATAACCATCCAGCGCTAGCCTATCTTTGTCAACAGTGCTATCAAGATGGGTTTCAACAACACCAATCAGGTCGTAGTTGTAAACCGAATTGTATGCTTCTATAAGGGACACACGTAGAAAATCATGTGCAGAAATGCTATTTAAATTCCAAGTACAAAACTCAAGTGTTTCAGGGCCGGGGTTCGTTTCAACGTCGCCACCGAGCAGAATTGTCCTAAAAACTGTCCACTGAATGTGAAGCGTATAACATGTCATGCAACCAATATAAAAGTAGGCATAGGCAAAAAGGAATTTCTGTATAGTGTAATGCTTGTGTCGAAAGAGATAAACAATACCGAATGGAATTCGCTTGAGGAGTTCAACTGCTGTATAGAACACCGTCTTCACAATATGATGAATACGGGCGAACAGAGGCAAGAAGCACGACTGTGTTTTCACAGAGTTCACTGCAAGAAACTGTATCGTCAATGTTAAAGGTAGAACCGGAATTGAGATCGCAATGAAACAGCAACAAAACCAATATAATTTTACAACTTGGAGGAAGACAAGGAGTGACCTGATAGTTTTTCTCTGGGGAGACTTTTCTATCAATACACAGAAACACCCTATTGTTGCACGCCACTGATTGATTTCAACCGGCATCATCGTAAAGAGTTCTTCTCACTGGTCCTAAGAGGCAAGAGGTCACAATCCAACCACCTTTACAAAGTCCTACGTATATTGCGCAATTTGTCACAAAAATCAAGCATTCATGAAAGAAAAAAGTGAATTTACAAAAGACTAACATTAACACAAGAACACAAAAATAAAACATTTTAAAGAGTTTTTGATCACGCATGACCTAATGAATTGTCTTGAGACTGCCGTGAAGCTGCACAACCGTTTTTGCATGTGCAAAACATTTCTATTTGCCAATTCGAAGTATTTTACGCCAAAAAACCAGTGTGCAGCGGTGTTATTTCTCTATTTCTTATTTTAGAACAAAAGCTGTTTACTAAATTCGAAAACTGAGTGTTCAAAATAGTGTTCAAAACAGAATTTTGATGCGTCTTCGTTTAGCTCCTTAGAATTTGCCGCTGCGGATACAGTCAAACAAAGGACCGACCGCCCACCACCACCACTCCCAGGGCCCGCGCGGCAAAGAAATTTACCGCTCAGAACCTGGGAACAACAGCAACAAACCAACCGATCCCCCGTCCAACCGTATCCGCAGTGAAGCGACTGGTAAAAAAATAAACATATTGGGTTATCTATGCTGTAAAAACAATACGAAATTCAAGAAAACGAACGTAGTTTTAGAGAATTTTTGGATATTCTCAACGCAAAAAGAAAAATTTGTTTCAAGCAAGCTCGTAAAATTCAACATAACACTAAACAAATCACTCGCTATCGAGTTTCTTCACAACACGAGGCAGCCGTTATTGACCGAGGGGCCTACCACTCTCGCAGAATACCAGGCAAAAACCTTCTTATAAGATACCAAAAGAAAATGAAATAAAACTAGTTTTGCAACAAAATGGTATTTCAACAAAATAAGCAACAGAATGGTTTTGGAATTTATCGGTTTACTGGGGAAAAAACAAAGAACTCCTGTAGCAATGCACAAGATTTCACTACCAGGATTGTAAATAGTAATCAATTCTGTCAAATATTCAGGAGCCCTACCCTGAAGAATCTTAAACACAGTCAGGAGGATCTTAAACATTGGTCTATACGTCATTGGTAACCAGAGTAAGTCAATGAGCAAGGGTGTCACATGATCAAATTTACGAGCACCTCTAATTAACCTGGCTGCACAGTTTTGTACATACTGTAGCCTGGACATTGTGTTTTTTGGAATACCATACAACAGCGCGTTACCATAGTCCAATTTGGATGTTACAAAAGCATGAGTAAGCGTAACTAACGTGTCGCTATCAACAAACTTCTTGATTGACCAAAGATTGCGAAGCTGCATGAAGCACGCCTTTGAAATATTAGCAACATGAGTAGACATATTCATGTGCTTATCCCATCTGCTTCCCAGATTCCTTAAGGACTCAGATGGCTCTATAACAGATTCACCAATTTTAAAATTAAGCAATTTCACATCATCCGGTAATCCATTTTTCGTCACAATCATACATTCAGATTTCTGATCATTTAACATCAGCTTGTTTGCACCCATCCACGAGCGGACATCAGATATACAGCTCATCATCTTATCAATGGCAGTATCTGCAGATTCCTGCACCGGCTGAAACACTAAGTATAACTGAGAATCATCAGCATAGAAGTGGTAATCCAAGTCATGGTGACGCATAATTTTACCCAGGGGTAGCATATACACAGGGAACAAAATAGGTCCAAGCACACTCCCTTGAGGAACTCCTTGTGCTAAACTAGACTGAGCTGACCTATGACCATTGATTAGAACATTTTGTTTGCGATCAGTTAGATAGTCCTTGAACCATTGCAGTGCACTCCCAGTGACCCCAACATACCTTACAAGACGCTCCAGCAGAATACCATGATCTATGGTATCAAATGCAGCTGATAAATCCAAAAGAATTAGGAGCACACATTGGCCCTTATCCAGAGCTCGCAAGATATCATTATTGACTCGAAGTAAAGCAGTCTCTGTGCTATGAAACTCTTTGTAAGATGATTGAAATATTTCACCAATACCGTGATCAGACATATGACTTATTAGTTGATTAGCTGCAACCTTCTCAGTAACTTTTCCAATGAATGCCAGATTCGAAACTGGCCTATAACTGGGAAAAAGTAATTCTAAAGTTGTTTTCTTCAAATGAGGTATGACGAATGCCTGCTTAAGACTTGCAGGCATACAGCTAGATGCAAGTATGACATTAACAATGTGAACAATGACAGGCAGTAATATATCCAAGCATTGCTTCAGGATTGCTGCTGGCAAAGGATCCAGGTCACAACTCTTCAGTTTCCCTTTTGATAAAATCTTCTTCACATCCTCAGTGGATGCTTCTTGAAACTCTCTGAATAACTCACAAGGAGGCTGTGGTTCAGTCATATAAAATGATAGTTCAGTTTCCTCTAAAGCATCAAGTTTTGATCTTATTTTCTCAATCTTGCCAACAAAAAATGAATTGAAATCATTTGCTAAAGCTGAGATACTTTCATGTGGTGGTAAAGGATTTTCTTTGTTTTTTCCAAGAAGAGAGTTCACAATACGAAACAAAGCCATAGGATTGTCATGTTTATCCTGAATCAAAGCCTTGAAATAAACACTCTTATCACTATTTAGGACAGCTTTGGTGACATTTCTTTGAGCCACAAAATCCTTTCTCTTCTGCTCATCTGATTTATTTTGTCTCCACTTTCTTTCAAGTTGACGGCACTTCCTTTTTTCTTCTAAAAATTTTTCACTAATCCATGGCCTTCTGTCACGAACTGTAACCAAAGAAGAATGTGTTGGAGCATGCAAGTCCAATAACCCAGACAACACTAAGTCATACAGTTCCACATATTCCCCAGCTGTGCCCTTGAAATCAGAACATAACTCAGATTCCACTAGACTGTCCCTGAACGAATCCATATTGATGCCCTTTAACTTTCTATATGTAATAACTTTCCGGATTGGTTTTGGTTTGACACTATTAAGCTCCACAATGAACGAATCATGGTCAGAAATCCTATGATCTACTACAGGGCCATGTCCAATTATATTGTCTCCTTCTCTTGTAATCAATAAATCTAATGTACAACCATTTCTATGGGTGGGACCTTTCACATGTTGCACAAGATTCAGACAAGAAAGAGTTTCCATGAATTTCTTAGCTTCACTATCCTGATTATTCTCCACATGAAAATTGAAATCTCCACATATAAGCAAATGTGAAGCAGATATGCACAGTGGTGAAACAATTTCGCAGAATTTATCTAGAAATGTACTTACTGGAGCATGATTTATGTTTGAATCAGGTCTATAAACAGTAACAACTGTGATACTGAGATTCTGATAAGAAATCTCAGTCGCAGTTCAGCTGAGCTTTATAAAGTCGCAGTTCAGCTACTGCCCTTTAATTTGGATGTTCCACGACAGGGGTCTGAATTCAAAAGTGAATAAAATCCAAGGAGGAGCACTCAGAATTGTGTATAAAGACAGTCATGCTGACTACGAAACTTTGCTGAAATTAGATAATGCAGTATCCATTCACCAATGCAATCTACAGTACTTGATGATAGAAATATACAAAACCAAAAATAACTTAAATCCTAGTTTCATGAGTGAGATTTTCGAGGCAAGAGATGTACAATATGACTTGCGAAATAAGAATTCCCTTGGCATTCCAAATGCCAGGACAACTTCTTATGGAATAGAAACTGTGAGATATTTAGGCCAAAAACTGTGGCAAACATTACCTCACAGAATTAGAGAGTCCCAGTCGTTGACAGCTTTCAAAAAAGAATTAAGAACCCACAACATAGGATGTGACTGTAGATTGTGTAGAACCTTTATTTCTGGATTAGGTTTTATTTAGCTTGTAACATATGTATATTCATTTATTTAAATCTAGATATTACTTATAGATAGTTGGCATTAATTAGCTTTTACGGAGCTATTGAATCAAGCCAACTTTAAACAAATTATTTATTATTATTATTTATTATAAATATGTGCAACAATGTATTCAAATGATGAGCTTGATTGATTCTTTTCAATTTTGATGTCAAATTGTGATTTAACAACTATTCCTACACCGCCTCCCCTCATGGTACCATCACCTCTGGGGATATCTTTGATTTTATAGTCCTCCGGCAACAATTCTGTTCTTACGATATCATCAGACTCATATAGCCATGTCTCCGAAATAGCACAAACATCCAAATCCTTCTCATTGATGTAATCCTTGATATATTCAGCCTTATTCCTGACAGACTGAGCATTGAGATGACAGAACTTCACTGGATTTATTGCCATTTGTACCCTAGGAACACACCTAAGGTTAGCATGATTGACTCCTTTCTGTGAAACCTTTGAGTATGCTTCAACGTTCCTGACAGTTGATATTGTTTCGATTTTGAAAATCTTGTCCTGCACCTGCTTGCCAGTCCTTTTACCACGACAACCATTACATTTAAAAGCACCATTCTTTCCATATAAAACACCATAGCTGGAAGGGTAGTTGACATAACACAATATCATTCCCACCGATCTGACTTGACCGAAGATGAAGGTGACATCCAGTTATCTCAACAACTGCAACAACAGCAGCAATGATTAGGCCTAGGCCTAAGAGTCTCACACATAACCACAAATCATTCAACGATCTCTTCTCTGTTAATCCTTCCAATCCATCCATGAGATCACATCAACATGAGCCCTATGAACTATTGCAAAGTCCCAACATGAGCCCTATGAACTATTGTAAAGTTCATGCAAAGTTATACTCGACAGTCCAATTTAACATATGTAATTCAATGAAAAAGATTAGGAGCCAAGAAAGATGCTGCCACTTGGGCGCTTACAATTTTTTTTAAAGCATAAATGGTTACAGAATTTACAGAAATGATCGTAACCCTAATGGTGGGGGGGGTGGCAATTTACGTAAAGGAAAGCTTGCCCGAACCTGTTGTAAGAATCAAAGGCAATGAATTAGAGCTTTTGGCACTTGAATTTTCACCGAATCATGGAAGGCATTTTTTTGTTGTATGCTGGTACCGGCCTCTTACTTTGGGAGTGGATGAAGCCTCTTTTGAAAAGCTAAGAGAGACTTTGAAGGAACTGGACAGGGAAGAAAAAGAGACCATATTGATTGGTGATACCAATTGTGACTTTAAAAGTAATCATAATGGAAACGCCAAAATGCTCAAAAAAATTTATGCCGAATTTCAATTTTCTCAAATGATTAATAAGTATACCAGAGTTGCTGTGACAAGTAATGAAAGGAATGGGCAACGAACCACGAAAACGCTCATAGACCATTTTTCTACAACGAGCCCTAAGCGAATTTTAAGAGCTGATGTTCTGCGAATTGGGATGGTTGATCATTATATGGTGTATGGGATAAGAAAAGTTAATACATGGAGACTCAAAAGGAAAAACAAAAAGAAAGTTGTTGAGGCTCGTAGCCTTACCAAATACGATGAAATATCATTTATCAATGACCTACGCCAGGTAGATTGGTCAGCCATCCTTTCTCCCCTAGCAGAAAATCCTGATTTAATGGCATCCACTTTTCAGGAGATTTTTGAATCAATCTTAGACATTCATGCTTCATTGAAAAAAAGAAGGGTTCGTAGTGAAAACGTACCCTGGCGCATGTTCCATTGAAAAAAAGAAGGGTTCGTAGTGAAAATGTACCCTGGCGCAATCAGTCCATAAGAAACTCGATGAAGGAAAGGGATTTGGTAAAGAAAATCACTCAAAAATCTCCAGAGAAGTGGTCAGTATACAAGCAGCTGAGAAACAAGGTAACAAAAGAGATAAAAGTTGCTATAGAAACACATTGTCGCGGGTTAATAGAAGAAACAAAGGATAACCCAAAGAAGATGTGGAAGACCATTAACAGAGTGTTGGATAAATCTCCACAATCAATAACAACCTCATGTTTAGACGTTGAGGGTAATAGAATTAAGAAAGAAGCGGATATAGCAGAGGCACTAAATCATCATTTTGTTACAGTTGGCCCAAAACTTGCAGGTAAAGTCGAACAACGGATAAATGATGATCCCCTAAAATACGTAGTTAAGCAATCTAGTGTCATGAAGTTTACTCCTGTTAGCGACATCTTCATACTTAACTCCATCAAGCAGTTAAAAAATGGGAAGGCACCAGGACCCGAAAAGATTCCGACTTTGCTAATAAAGGATGCTGGAGAGGTTATATGTAAACAGTTAGCGATGATCGTTAACTCCTCCTTACGGCATGGCATCTTTCCTGATATATGGAAATTGGCGAGAGTCACTCCCATCTTCAAATCGGGCTCGAGAAGTGATACCAATAATTATAGACCTATCTCCGTCATCTCCGTTTTTTCGAGAATTCTGGAAAGAATCGTGCATGACCAGATATATGATTACCTAAGATCACGTGCCATCTTGACGATTAGACAATCAGCTGTTCAGAAACTCTGCTCAACGGTAACATCTTTAATTGACAGTACGGAGTTTTAGTATGAAAATATTAATTACAAAAAGGTTAATTTGGCAATATCCCTTGATCTGAAAAAGCATTTGACTCCGTTACCTATGAGATCTTGCTTGAAAAATTAGAAGCGTATGGAATCCGAGAATTAGCCGGCGACTGGTTCAGATCATATCTAGAAGGCAGACAACAATACTGCAAGCTGAACTGCAATGAGTCTAGGGCTAAGACTGTCACATGCGGGATTCCCCAAGGATCCTGTTTGGGTCCTCTTCTGTTCATAGTGTATCTAAATGACTTTGAAAAATGTTTGAAAGCATCTAAGGGTGGCACGTATGCTGATGATACCCAAGTGTCGTTGGCATCTTCAAGTGTCGATGAGTTGGTTTGCAAAGACCAAGATGAATTAAGTAACATCTCTGAGTGGATGAGACTGAATAAATTAAGTGCTAATCCACAAAAAACTGAATATATGTTTATAGGGCATCCAAATAGAGCTAATAAGATAATTGAGCAAGAAAAACTCGAATTAAATGGCTCAGAAATAAAACGAGTGAAGAAAACGAAATCATTGGGGCTAACTATCGATCAAGGACTCAATTGGGAGGACCAGTTTAAAGCTATCAAAGCAAAAGTACGTGGGGGCCTTAGTTCTTTAAAAACCCTAAAAAAAATTGTTTCACAATCTCAACTAAGCAATCTCTATCGTGCGCTCGTCGAGAGTCATATAAGATACGCTGATGTTATATGGGGTAGTGTATCCAACTCCAAAATGAAATCATTACAGCGCCTTCAAGACAGGTCCATTTCGATAATTAACGCTGCCAGGATAAAGGATGACTGGTCGAAGAACTTTTTACAAGTTAAACAACTCATTACGTTCGATCGATCAGTCATGACATATAAGATCATGAACAGGCTATGTCCAGAAAACCTTTGGAATAAATTTCAACGGAGATCTCATCACTCTAACTACAATACTAGATTTTGTGAGAACCTTCAAATTCCAAAGTATAATCTGGAATATTCTAAAAGGAGATTTTCTTACACAGCTCTGAAGGCTTGGAACGAGATTCCTATGAAAACTGCGAAAATAGGCGTCAATACTGCAAGGTAAATGGTAAGGTTTCCAAAACAGAGGTCGTAAATTGTGGTGTACCGCAAGGGTCATGCCTGGGGCTACTTCTCTTCTTAGTGTACATCAACGATCTCCCAGATTGTCTCGAAAAATCAAATGTGTCAATGTACGGTGATGACATTTGTTCATATTATTCTTTTTATTCCGTTGATGCAATGAATCGAGCCATTAACGCTGATTTAATTGCTTTGAAGGGTTGGCTAGAAGGCAACAAGTTGTCGTTAAACGTTGCAAAAACAGAAGCAATGATAATTGGAAGTAAAAAAAAGCTACGCAAGATAGATCTCCTGACGCCCCTAAGCCGCAGTTTAGAATAGGTTCTGAAGATGTCAAACTTGTAAGTGATGTAAAATACCTCGGAGTTCCAGTGGATCAAGAACTAGAATGGACGAATCATTTAACCACTGTCACGAAAAAGATCCCCAAGGGTATTGGCATTCTTCGTTATGCAAAACAATATCTTCCACCCGCTACGATTGAAACAATGTATAGAATATGGTAGAGCCCTATTTCAGATACTGCTGCCCGGTTTGGGGTAATGCTGGTGTATCAATTATAGGAAAATTGCAAAAACTGCAAAATCAAGCGGCAAAATTGATCACTAACAGCCCATTCGATGCTTCGCCACTCCCAGTCATTCGTGCACTCGGATGGTCCACAGTAAGGGAAATAATTGATCTTGAATCTGCAAGGATTGTTTACAAATCCCTGAATGATGATGCACCGTCCTATATGAGTGACATGTTTGCTAAAGTCAACATCTTTACTCTACAACACGGTCTCTCAGAAATTCGGATTATGACATGAGAGTCCCTTTTCTAAGAACGACCACAGGACAGAGATGCTTCTCTTACCAGGGTGCGAAACTTTGGAATGGTTTATCTAAAAAGACTAAAAATACGTCAACTTTAAAAGACTTTATGAAAGCCATAAAATGATCCTCTGTTCTCAAAGAATCAACGAAACCTCCCTTTCCGTTTTTAATGTTTTTTTTTTTAATTTATTATTATTATTATTATCATTTTATTTAATGTTGGCAACTTACATAGCAAAATTTAAAAATGCTAATTCAAGCCAGCAAATTAATTTACAATAATATAACAAAATGATTGAAACAAGTCAATAAAATTACAAAGTTCATAAAATCTATATATACAATCTAAAAGAGGTGTAAAGCTATAAAAAACCGAGCTGAGGTATGTATTGTTTGCAGAGTCTACAGTCACAGTCTACATATTTCCAAAATTTTATTCTATTCTTGAATTGTTGCACAGAATTTGCATCTTTTATTTCCTGTGGAAGAGTGTGCCAAATGCGCTGTCCTCTATAACGGACTGTTTCAGTACCATATTTAACAGTATGTACGATAGGAACTGTGAATGTATTTGAATTTCTCAAATTATAAGCAGCATTTCTTTGAGGAAAAATTTCATTCATGAATGTGGGAGATTGATTATCTATTGTTTTGAACATTTCAGTCATAAGCAATTGCAGATTTTTCTAATGTATCGTTACGGATCTATCTTTTTCCAACAATGCTGCAAAACTGGAACAAAAGTCTTTATATGCTATTCTGAGGGCTCTCTCGTGCAGTCTATTGATTTTGTTGTTCATTTTTCTGCTATGAAACATCCAAACCAATGGACAATATTGGAACTGACTAGTAACAAATGCTCTCATCAAAAGTCGCAATTTATCAGTACCTAGATATGCAGACATTCGTGACAAAGCAAATAGTTTATTGCCAGCCTTTTGACAAATATTGTTGATGTGCTTTTCAAAGCTAAGATTTGCGTCAATTAAAATGCCTAGCAGCTTCTCCTCCTTTGAATTATTGACGTCACAGCTGCCAATATTTATGCTCACCTCTTGATTTGTTCTTTCACCAAATATCATAAAATGGCACTTGTTTTCGTTCAGTTTCATATAATTGTTTCTAAACCAATCCATTATAATTTTAGAATCATTTTCTAGCCTAGAGATTACATTTTCGAGACGAATATCGCATGTATAGATGGTTGTATCATCCGCATAGTTACATATATCTGTTTCTTGAATCGATAACAGAAGGTCATTGATATAGATATTGAAAAATAGAGGTCCAAGTACGGATCCTTGAGGAACGCCAAACCTTAGATGTTTATAGCTGCTGAAAGAACCATTGATTTTTACTCGTTGTTGCCGATTTTCCAAATAGCTGTAAACAAGCAATAAAGCTGCACGGCTGAATCCGTATGTGTGCAACTTTGCAATCAGTAAGTCATGTCGAATACAGTCAAAGGCCTTCGAAAGGTCCATGAAGATAGCCCCTATTTTCCCACCGTTGTCCAGGCAAGCTTTCCATCTTTCAATTGCGCGCATCAATGCATGTTGGGCATTGTAGCCCTTGCGAAAACCACAAAGCAGCCATGATAAATACGGAGCCATGTGCGAAGAAATCTGAGTATCCATGAGCCTTTCAAATACCTTTGATACTGTAGGGAGAACACTAATTGGTCTGTAATTACCCTTGAAAGTTTTGACTTCTTTTTTAATAAGTGAGGACACATCTGCTAACTTCAATTCATCCGGAAAGGAAGATCGTTCTATTGAATTATTAAAAATGATTTGCAAAGGTGTAGAGACTAGATCGGACTCATTTTCAACAGTTTTGGAGGAATACTCCTGAAAGTGGTTGACTTGGAGGGGTTTAGTCCATCAACTTCATTTTTCATATTTTGAAGTGACACCTTTTCAAATGAGAAGGAACCAATGTTCACATTCAAGGAACGAATTTTTTGGATACTTGGGTGCCTTGAGAACCTACATAATATTTGATCAATAGGATCGCTAATATCTTCAGAAGGAAGAACAATATCTTCGTTTTCAACAATTCCCAGAGAATCGGTAACAGTGACAAAAAAGTTATTAAAAGTTTCAGCTACTTCTGACTCGTTCGACATAATTTTTCCATCCTCGATCAATGTTATGCGAGATTTTGAAGAGCTCTTATCCGATATAAAAGGTTTGACAGTCTTCCAAAATTTTTTGTTGTCTGTAACTTCAGAAATATCAAGTTGATTATAAAATGATTTAATTATAATTTGATTATAATAAAATTAATTAATTGAAATTAATTATAATTTAATATAATTTCTTTTAACGATTGTAATGAAGTTATCGATTAGTTTTATTTTGTGTAAAATATTTAATTTAGTTTTACTGTATTTTATTGCATGGCCCCCTGTAAATCAGTTTTCTCAAACTGAGGAACTACTATGCCTAAAAAATTGAAAATGAAATGAAATAAATGAATATAAGGGAGCTCCCTACCTTGTATCAATATGAAAAAAAAGTTAAAAAGTCATTTGATGAGCTGAAAACCAATGCAAACAGGGCCCCCTGGAAGATCAGCAGTAGTTTTTTTGTTTTAAAATATGATTGTACTTAGATTTTTTTTTAGCTAAAGTTATGTTGTTGCTGAAGGGCCTCAGTGTATAAAGAATTAGAAATAGAGATAGAAATAGAAATTGAGCCCCACTGGCACTTACATCTCTGAAAATTTCCATCTACTGTCAGCACTTCCATAACTTGTATGTTATGTTTTCAGAGAATGTGATTGTATTTTAAGCCAACCTGGAAGGTCCTTAAAATTTTTTGCTTCAACCTCTGTAACCACTGTGACAGTATTTGCACCCCCCCCCCAGAATTTCATCTCTGGCGCCATCTCCGCCGAGAAATATGATGGAGGAAACAGGTGAAAGAAAGTAAAATATATGTTGAGGATTTCTTTTTTAGATAAATCGTTTCTCTTGTTATGTTTTCCCAGCAGTGGAGTTTCTTAATTTTTTGGAGATCTGAGAGTTGAGTTTCTATAAGTATAAAGTTGCATGTGGTTCTGTTCTGGTTTTCACCAGGCTGATCATTCATTTGAACATTATGTGTGAAAATATGAGAAAAGCACGACTCTGGCAAAAGTTTTGTAGTCAAGAAATGCCATAGGTAAGAGCACATGATAAAACATCAACAAGAATCGGAATGTATTCTTCACTTTTACTTTATAGCATGAATATTTCGACTTTCCAATTCCAAAGGTTCTCCTAGGGCGTCAAAAATCTTTGCTCGGCCCTGTTTGAACTATGTTCTACTTAGAAATACCTAGATTTATCCAAAGCAGTTCAGAGTCGATAAAACAACCGAGTTGTGACCATCACCGTTCTAGTTCACTTTAACCCCGTTTTGCGGGGTAAAGTGAACTACCCAACTGCTTGCCAAAAATACGCTAATGCGTGGAAACGCCAATCACAAAAAGATTAGAAATGTGAATCGATATTTCACACGCCCGACAACACCTTTCTCGAGTAGTTTTGCCTCGTTTTGATGCCCCTATACAAATGTATAGGAAAATGACCGGAAGTGAATCTGTTTGGCGACTTTGAACGTTTCTTGCGGGAACGAGATGTTACTTTTCCGTGTCAGTTCAATTCTAAAAGATATTGCATTTATCTAAGAAACATTTAATACCAAATTAGTTTTGATTTAAACTCTGTGGTAAGCTCCACAAATTTGGACAAGAGAGATGGTCTTATTTTGAGAGAGTTTCCATTGTCTCTGAGCATAGTCATTCGAACTCATTGTCTTTCATGATGGAGGCAGCACCGCCAAGACCATGACATTTAGAAAACACAGTAGAGCGTTGAGATTGTTTTGATAATGGCGTGGCCTTCGTGCTGCTTGCTTGAAGAAACTTTCTAATTTTGAACAAAGCAATAAATCACTACGCAGAGCACAAATGAACCATTTTACCACTAGTGAAGGACAATTTCTGGGTTTCTTGTTCGAGATGCGTTCATGTTTTTGCAACAAAGCTGCCAGAAAGAAAGACACGATAGAAGCAAACACCCGCTTGTTTAGGCCACAGCTTCGAAGGGAGAAATTTCACATGTTTATGGATCAAGAACTAAATTTCGTTTATGAAGGCAGATAACTTGAATGTACAGATGGAGAAAACGTAACACGCAATATCTTATTTTTACTGGACAGTGAGTTCCACTTGTTGGACATATGGGTTAACAACTCAAAATTTTCAAACTTCTGAAACTTTTCTAGAGACTTCTTCTTGTTCTGAAAATGTGGCTCAAGAAAGGCAGATAAGTACGAGGTGGATGCTGTCTATGGAAATTAAAATGATTATCTCCGATGGACAACTTCAATGAGTGCCATTTTGATGACTTTCAGAAACTCACAAACAAGCATAGAGATAGGTTCCACAAGGTAAAATGGGCACACTTGGGGTAAATCGGATGACAACAATGTTGATTCACATAATTTTTTCTGAGCAGTAAAAAATTCAATGTTTTCCAGGTGTCAAAATGTAACTGTTTTCACCCCTTGCGTACCCATTTTACCCCTGCTGCAAGCAGTGCAACACGATGTATTAGCAATCTTTATTTCTGCTTATTTGGAAGGCACAATAAAGCTTTATTGATTTAACCCTATTATTACCGGGGGGCACAAAGTGCCCGCGGCGCAGATTATTTTATGCAGTGCTGTCAGTTCGAGAGATACAGAGCTGAAACTTGATGACTTTTCCTAAAATTTAATATACTAATTAAAAATCTAAAAATTTTTTCAAAATGGTAGACACTGATCACGTGACCAGCATCTTTTCAACACGTGGTCAGCCGTAAAAGAAAAGAAGGGACTCTAATTTTTTCCAGAATGATCACAGATCATTGACAACACTACCGTTCAATAGATCTTGATGAGAGCTTTCAGATGATGTATACTTTTATTCATTTTCGATGACGTCAGCAATTTTAGACTTAATGACGTCATCAATGTTTATGACGTCATATAAATGATAGGAAATGTATTAGAAAAATTTTGATGACCAAAAATGATTCTCTTAATTATTACACATCGTTTTGAAGCATTTCCGAGTGTTTAAATTGACAATTAGGGGTTTAAATTCAACAATGAAAAACTGGTGTATATAAATAATGAATATATAATATATACAATGAACTTAAATAGATATTTTACTATGGATTTTTACTTATTAATGCTTTGAGATACATTTTAGTCAATTTAAAAAAGGAATAGGCAAACAAAAACTTAAATATTGTCAACTTTGCCAACAGCAAGCAAATACTTGAATTTTCCTCAATTATGACGTCATTCTGACGTCATGGATGTAATGAAAATTGAAAAAGTAGTCTATTGTGTAGATTTTGTTACTGTACACCATTTTACCAAGTTAAGTTCTCATATCTGCAATATTGGCGACTTTACGGAGGGGGGCACTTTGTGCCCCCCTCCGGTACTACAAGGGTCCAAAAAGCCCGGTATTAATAGGGTTAAGCATATTCTTCATGAGACGCAGCTCTTGGAAAGAGAAGTCTTTGCAATGTTTTCTTTGACTTTATTCTTTGATGTCACTTGAAGTGGCATTATTTGATATCAACCTTCAAAATTGCTAAAAAGAGATATCTAGCAGCTCTTGACCAAGACAATTATTCTTATTCATTTTCATGCATCTTCAACGTTTCCAAACTTCCAACCTTTAAAGGTTGAATTTAGAAGAAGTCTCAGGCTGCCTCAGAATTCAAAAGAAGTAAAATTTCAATTTTGTGATTATTCAATTGCTATTATGTTAACATCTTGACATCACAAACAAAATCATCTGTATCAATTACTACAGCACAGTAAAAGTTTCTTGTACGTTGTAATGGTTTCTCGATTCAATGATTAATTTGCAACAGTAATGTTCCATCGGAATTGCATCAGTCTTCAGGTGTTGTGACAATATAACAATAATAATAATAATAATGATGTAGGGCCCTGTATCTAAAACTATAATGATATATTACAATAAAGTTTCATAGCAAAGAAATATAATAGTTAGGTACAACTGGTCAAAAATTTAAAACATAAATCTCTAGTTGTCCATGTAATTTATGCTTAGATTCCCTTTGAACCATGAGAGTTGTTACACAATTGTTAAGTGAATTGTTTACTTGAAGAAACTTGTTTACTTGATTCGAGAGTATGTTGGTGCGTTTTCAGGTTGTCTCTTGTATGATGCTTTTGTGACAAGATGCACGATTAATCCTCCAAATAGAATCAGGGTGATTCCAAGAATGTTTGCCAAAATACCTTCAGATGGTAAATTCTTGTATGTTTTCATGATGCTGAAAAGAAGCTTTTCAGTCATTCCAAGCAGAGATGAGGCAATGGCTAAAACAATTGTTCCAATTCCAAAGTACTGATGTACTGATAAGTACTTGACACGGTTTTCATCTGACAACGTTGGGAGTAGATATGCCAACAGACCAGACAGCCACTGACAACAATACAGCACAGCTGTTGAAATGCCAAGCCAACTATGAAGGGAGTACATGTTTGGTATTTTGAAGGCATTGTGGAAATCGAAGACAGCAATCAGTCCAACAATAGCAAAGACCATAGCAAGAAGTTGGATTATCGTGTGAACAATCTTTGTTGCAAATTTATCTACTTTTCTCAACCAGAGCACCATTTCCATAAAGAAAAACAAGACCAAAAATCATGAAAACAGGATGAAAATTGAATTCTTTTCCAGATCCATCCCATGCAAAACCTCCTCTGTAATGGCTCATCCAAATTCCGACAAGAACCAAACAAATGATCCCTAATATTTTTCGCAATTCCAACCAAAACATAGAAATTGAAAGCCGCAGCATCATCATCATCTATACTCTCATCTGCTGTTTTTTCTTCGTCTTTTTCAACAAGCATTCCCGTCTTCGTCCTTATCATTTATGGTACATCAGGATCGTGCTTGATAAAGATACACTTCCTCTTTTTGAGAATCCTAAAGTGGAACAGACGAAAATGTCCTACAAATGTCTGTGCTGCACAACAAATCTTATCCAGCCTCATGGAATTTCATGTGCAAAGAAACTGATCAAGAACAATAACATGAGTCCATTAAGCTACGCATTTATAGGCAAGATGATAAAAGTTATTGAGTTTTTCGTACAAGACAGTCTTCATAAACATTATCCCACATGTAAACCTCTATTTCTGAGCCAGAACTCCCCGAGCGATTGGTGCGAAGTTCTTCAACAACGATAAAGTTTATGATTGTTTACATTTAGGCCGAACCCAAAGAAAAGTTCTCAGAACGCGAAGTCAAAGTGTTGTTATTATTCTTCTTGCCTTTGTGCCGAAACGGCCAGCAAAGTATTCCAAAATAATTCTGTTTTCATGAACTTCAAATAAACTTTGAATGTAGTAAATTTAGTAAGGGTAAACATTTGTTTTCCGACTAAAAAGCCAACACTTTTGTGAAAGGAAGCCCTTAAAGTTAACGAAGATTCAACGGTCATGGCTCTCGAGCAACAATTGCCTTTGAAAACTATGGGAAAATGGCAAAGGCTACAGCAAAACTGTGAACATTTTTAGAAACTCGATGCGTTCAGCTATTGCGTTATATCTCCATATTGAGGATTTGTGCCTTAGTTTAGAAAATATTGCAGTTTGAAAAATGTTTGGAAATTTAGGCCAAGAAAAGTTGATTTTCTTGAAACAGCCAGGCCAAGTTCAAGAGCAGAAAAATATAACTTCATTTGGTCAACATTTCGCAATGTGTGGCAACCTAGGTCAAAAAAATATCGAGGAATCCAAAACTTTGAACGAAATTACCACGAAACCAAGAACAAACGTTAAATTTGCGAAAAAGTTTGCTCACCTGCTGTGCTGCATCCGAAGTTTGTAAACAGAGTTGTCCATGGCCTTTGAAAAGTTTGAAGAACCAAGAAACTTTGAGTCCAAAACTCTTAAAGAAGTTGAAAGAGCGAAGATACAGCTATTGCGTTATATCTCGATATTTCGCTTTGCGATACTTGCGACGCCTGCTGACGCCTTTTATCACAAAATCCTACGCTCGCGCACGGCTTTCTTGTAAAAGAGGCTGGAAGTGACGTCAGAATTTAGGCTTGGTGTTGTCGGGCGTGTTTCAGCAAAGGCCAACCTCGTCCCCATGCCCCAAAAGGAGTCTACGCCAACCTATTTGGGTAGGAAACTGACGAAGGAAACTGGCCCTCGGAACCAGGTTGAGCAAAGGCCACAATGTTACTTTTACGCAAGCAGATATGAAATTTTTATCGAAATGAAAATGTAGTTCTACGAAAACCTATAAAAAGTTCACTTTGCCCCGTCTTACCCTACTAGAAGCAGCCGTGATATATTCAAAGCGGCTTCGTTTCATTTGTTAGCCACACTCACAGAAAAAAGGTGGTTTCTAGAGTACCCTTTAGGGTACTCCAGTCGGGTACAAATATGGTACCCTTTAGGGTCCTCTGGAGTACCCTTTGTGAGGGTACTCTGGAGTATTCTAGATATGGTACTTCAGAGTTCCCCTAATGGTACTTCAGAGTTCCTCTAATGATACTTCAGAGCTCCCCTAATGGTACTTCAGAGTTCCCCTAATGGTACTTGAGAGTTCCCCTAATGGTACATCAGAGTTCCCCTAATGGTACATCAGAGTTCCCCTAATGCTACTCCAGAGTGCCCTTAATGGTACTCCAGAGTACTCTTAATGGTACTTCAGAGTTCCCGTAATGGTACTTCAGAGTTCCCTTAATGGTACTCCAGAGTACCCTTAATGGTACTCCAGAGTACCCTTAATGGTACTCCAGAGTTTTTTTTTTTTTATATTCAATCAAATTTTACAATACAAGTTACTTATCTAACGCTACTTACAAACTACTTTACTATACTACAAGGACGAATACCACGGAGAGCAAATATCTATGGCAACTCCGCAGCCTTAACATAGAAAAGAAAAAAAAAGAAAAAAAAAGAAAAAAAAATTTACATATAAAGAAAAGACAAAAAAGAACTTAAAGTCTACCTCAAATTAGACGTCATAGATTTTGGTAGGAAGCAATCAAATTTGCTCCCTTGTGGCAAGTTTTCTTTGCCCTTTCACGTGTAGCGCCCAATGTAAGATAGACTTTAACACTACAGATAATTACAAGAAACGACTGACAAACAAAGAAAATATACGAAAAGGGACTAGGTAACGGTGGGGTAACATGGTGGCTCCGTTGCAAAAAAAACCGTATTTGAAATTATATTAATCAAATCGACCTGTGTTGTGGATATAATGCAGCGTTAGCTCGATAATCTTTTTATTTAGCTCATTAGTGAGATCTTTGCCGCCAAAAAGTAGAAGTTGTATTAAATCTTTATTTGAAAGGCTAATATATCCAAATGATCGTACTAGGGAAAGGACGTTAGTGAGAAGATCTCGCCGATGCATCACGAAAGAAGGGCAGAGCAACAAAAAGTGCTCCGTATCCTCAATACCATCATTCGTAGGATACATAGGATTTATGGTATCTCTAAAATTGTGATTGAATTTATGACAGTTTAACTTGCTGAGACCAACTCTCAACTGAGTAAGGTAAGATAGACCTAATGGGTCATGGATGCCAAAAACTGATTTTGCAGGGGGTCGAATAATGGTTAGCAGCTTTGTTTTAAAGGTCGAGAGCGACGGTGCAAGTCTAATTTCAGGGTCAAGCTGATTCCATTCATTTAAGCAGTTAGGATAGAAACTGGACTCGAATTTTTCTGTTCTTGCTCTTATTCGCCCAATCACATCCTGATTGCGAAAGCAGTACTGCAACTGATGGAGAGATGGTATTGGAGCTCTGGTATATTCCGGTGTTAAATCATTTATAATCTTGTAGAACAAAAAAAGACGCCTGCTCCACCTTCGTAAATTTAATGATTCCCACCCAAGTTCGGCGTACAACTTTTCTCGCGATGATCCCCGCCATGTTCCCGTTACAGCTAGTGCAGCAGAATACTGAACAGACTCCAATTTTTCCATTAAACTTGACAAAGTGATATTCTGACTGAAATCACACATTTTTCCAGGAATATGGTAAATCACATCCCCGTAATCTAGGTGGGGGCGTACATAAAGCTTATATAGTTCATTTAGGGTATGTCTGGGTAGATAACTAGAGAGATATTTCAGCATACCTATACCCTTTCTTGTTTTAGAGATGACTGCTTTAATATGCGCAGAGAAGGTCAGTTTTGAATCAAGAATTATTCCAAGATGTTTATGTTCGTCCACCTTCTTCACGGGCGTGTTATTAAATAGGATCACTGGATGATCAATATCACTTTTTCGCCTAGTAAATCTTATTTCAACAGCTTGTTTCAATGGATCAGGATTAAAGGACATTCTCCAATCGTAAGCCCACTGTTTTATCCGGTCCAAGTCATGATTCATGTCACTCGCAGCCGTATTTGGGTCTTCAACTACAGTGAACAGTGATGTATCATCAGCAAACAGCTTAACATTGCACTTCAGGTCTGCACTGAGGTCGTTTATGTACACAAGGAAAAATAAGGGTCCAAGAATAGAACCCTGTGGTACTCCTGCTGAAATATCTCCCCAGTTGGAATTCTTTCCATTTAGAACAGTCCGTTGTTTTCGGTCCTTAAGAAAACTTTGAATAAGAACAAGAAGTTGACCTGACACACCACAGCGTTTAAGCTTATACATTAAACCATCATGCCATACCCTGTCAAAAGCCTTAGAGATATCAAGGTATAAAGAGCGAACATCGAGAGGCGGATTGCAATCGAAGGCTTTGAAAATCGTATGAGTTATCGAAATCAGTTGGTTGATCGTTGAATCACCAGGACGAAATCCAGATTGATTTGGATTTAGTAGATCATAGGAAACCAAATGAGAGTATATAGAATCGTACATGAGTTTTTCAAGTATTTTTCCAAAGATTGGTAGAAGGGAAATTGGCCGATAGTTACCCTTTAAATTTTTCTCATGTTTCTTATGCACAGGTGCGTACTCCAGAGTACCCTTAATGGTACTCCAGAGTACCCCTAAAGGTACTCCAGAGAAGCCTTAAAGGTACTCCAGAGTGCCCTTAAAGGTACTTCAGAGTTCCCCTAATGGTACTTCAGAGTTCCCTTAATGGTACTCCAGAGTACCCTTAATGGTACTGCAGAGTACCCTTAATGGTACTCCAGAGTACCCTTAATGGTACTCCAGAGTACCCCTAAAGGTACTCCAGAGAAGCCTTAAAGGTACTCCAGAGTGCCCTTAAAGGTACTTCAGAGTTCCCCTAATGGTACTTCAGAATTCACCTAAGGGTACTCCAGAGTACCCTTAATGGTACTCCAGAGTTCCCCTAATGGTACATCAGAGTTCCCCTAATGGTACATCAGAGTTCCCCTAATGGTACTCCAGAGTGGCCTTAATGGTACTCCAGAGTTCCCCTAATGGTACATCAGAGTTCCCCTAATGGTACTCCAGAGTGGCCTTAATGGTACTCCAGAGTTCCCTTAATGGTACTCCAGAGTACCCTTGATGGTACTCCAGGGTACCCTTAATGGTACTCCAGGGTACCCTTAATGGTACTCTAGAGTACCCTTAATGGTACTCCAGAGAAGCCTTAAAGGTACTCCAGAGTGCCCTTAAAGGTACTTCAGAGTTCCCCTAATGGTACTTCATAGTACCACTAAAGGTACTTCAGAGTACCCTTAATGGTACTCCAGAGTACCCTTAATTGTACTCCAGAGTACCTTTAATGGTACTCCAGAGTACCCTTAATGGTACTCCAGAGTACCCCTAAAGGTACTCCAGAGTACCCCTAATGGTACTTAAGAGTTCCTCTAATGGTACTTCATAGTACCACTAAAGGTACTTCAGAGTACCCCTAAAGGTACTCCAGAGTGCCCCTAAAAGTACTCCAGAGTACCCCTAAAGGTACTCCAGAGTACCCCTAAAGGTACTCCAGAGTACCCCTAAAGGTACTCCAGAGTACTCCTAAAGGTACTTCAGAAGACCCTTAAGGGTACTTGAGAATTTATTTAAATCATTATTTCCTTGGGAAAGAATCAACGGGAGTAAGTAACAAAGAGGAAAACACAATCATTGTCTTGCTATCATGACCTTGACTGGCTTCACATGAAAATGTATAACAATTAAAAATATTTCGCGTTGTTCAACGTTAGCTAATTGATATACGAATGCTGTACAGAACGCTAAAACTTGAGCTTATTATAAAATGTCTGGCTGCTTGTTTGCAAGATAAATTAAAGCTACAAAAGAGTTGCTAGTTACAGAATTACAGAAGGCTAGAAGCACTACACTTTCATATTATGTGTTCTTAACGTTAATAATTTCCATTTAGTAGTGGTGGCGCCATGGAAGGCCAGAGGAGGGTTACAGCCACCTGTTGGAAGCATCTAGCTCCGCTGTCGGAGGAAATTTTGCGTTTCTGTCGAAGGAAATTTGGCAAATCAAACAAAATGATGTACAAAAACTGCATTTTCTGGCCATTTCAGCCCCCCTGTCGGAAGTTCCTGCTCCTCCATCGGGAGATCTCTGGCGCCACTCCAGAGATCAGGTTTGACACTGAATCATTTATAATAATTAATAAACAATAACCTGAGTGCACTTTTCTTCTTATGAGAAACAAACTTTCTGCCTTCAGTCTAGGTGTTTCTTAATATTTCGTCAAATCCGGCCTTACATGTTTCTTAAATGCTTCTTAAATTTTTCTTAAAATTATTGAAATTTCCAACAACTGTCCATGACAATGGATGACAGGAAACGAGATGTTTCTTTTCCTGTATCAAGGGAAAAAGATCCTTATTGTGTCCTTACTATTTTTCCCGATTAATCAAATTTTAGTGAATTTTCAAATAGGAGTACTTTTTGGGATGCTGTTTGTATTTTGCTTAGAGTAAAAACAGCTCTTATCAAGTTTACTTTTGAAGCTCAGCCTGCCTGTGTTTCTTAAATGTTTCTTATTCTTGATCTGATTTGAGCTCATTTGTTTTATAAATGTGTTTCTTATAAGGAAAAACCCTGTAATCTTGCAGCATTGTCCAAAATGTTTTACAGTAAAAAATCTTTTTGTGATATTCATCAGGACTCAGGTAATAAGCACTTTTTTCCAGATCATATCACCAGTCAAGTGACGTAATGAGCATCATCATCATCTTCATCATCATCATAGATTATGCTAGGCAGCATTTAAAGGAAAAATAGCAATGTTACAACTAACTTGGGCTAAACTTCAACCCTATCAGGCCTAGGGTATTTGATGCTCTACGAAGCCTAGGGGGGCTGATTCGCCCCCTTAATTTATTTCTGTTCTGGTCAATGTAGAGCCTTGAAACTTTGCATGTGTATGGAAAATCTTATGGTGAACGAAAGGATGAAATCTATTTTTAAAAACATCACGTGACTTTCCATGACATTACATTGTTCAAATTTCAAAGTCAATAGGGTTCAGTACTAAATATGTTCAATCGTTGATTGTGAGGAAACAAAAAGCACTAACTATGTCAAAATAATATTTGCTCTGTAAAGAAAAATTAATAAAAAGTGGTGAGGTCATCACACAGGAATACAAAGAAAGTGCGCATGCGTAGCACAAAAATCCGCAAAACCATACGTTCAAATTAGAAATTAGCTAATTTGTTGGATGGAGCATTAAAGTAGTATGCATTCCTATCTTTTCATCGTTTTATCACATTAGCTGTATATTTCATTAGGAATTATTCAACATTTTACACATGCATCTCTCGAATACCGATCGCGTTTACCCCCTGGTAAAAATCTACAGACGAAAAACCGCTAGGGGGGCTGATTCAGCCCCTCCAGGCTTGATAGGGTTAAACTACAAACTTCAACTGACGACCGCCATGGAAAGAAGAGGCTGGAAAGACAACTGGCTTGTTGTCAGGGCAAAACAAACTAACTGCTCTTTTTTGTGCAATACATAATACTGTGCGCCGGCTCTCCTGTATTGTTTTCTTACTAACAAAATGTATCCATTTGCTGTAGCTGATACGCACAAACCTTCAAGGTTACGTTCCACGACTTTAGCAAAATGATAAAGGTAAAACAGCATATTTTTTGACAAAGAAACAAACATAGAAAGCTATCTTCGTTGGAACTTAAGCACTGAATTGATATTTTGCTTCCCTGCAAACTTCTTTGGCTGCCCCTACCCCTATTGCCCCTTCCCTGTATCTGTATCGTAATGTTCCATTGACAAAATCGTCCAAAATTGACCTCAGGTAGTTTTGACTTTATACTTGAGCCAAGAAATACCCAAATGGTGAGGCCTTGGGGATCGGAGCAACTCCCCCCCCCCTTTATAGATTTGTGAAACAACCAAGCATCAGGTCCTACCTGAATTACGTAAAGGGAATCAATAATTTGCTGCCCCTTTTCGATTTCCCGTGCATGTGGCTGGAATCAGCCTATCAGGGATGGCGCCAGACATTATCTGAGAGAAGGGCATAGCGAAAATCTAGCTTTCAGATAGACTTATTACAGTTGACGAAATGAACTTGGGGCAAATCTGATGTCAATCTTGATTTTGATTTTAATTCTTTTTGAATCATATCAACAAAACAGTGCAAGTAAAACGTGATATATGATGAAGAGGACATTGTTCTTATTTGTTACCACTGATGACAACAATATTGGGTTGGAAAATTGGTTTTTTTTTGATTGCATGTTTAGAGGCCAGTCATTATCAACGCTGGGTTGGGGGCAAGAAGATATTCAGAGGGGCCACCCAAAACTTAGGGCAGTGAAAGGGGGGCCACTGAAAACCTTCAGTGTAAAATAAGGGGCCGGGTGATTCCATGTCAATGAGGGCCAGCTTGTTAACCATGTACTCTTAGATTTTGCTGATTTTTCGTTTGTGATTTAAGTATGTTGATAGTAGCAACATATCCAAATTTCTGCTTTCTACCATTTGT
Organism: Aurelia sp. 4 Dawson et al 2005; assembly: GCA_964019985.1. NCBI lineage: Eukaryota > Metazoa > Cnidaria > Scyphozoa > Semaeostomeae > Ulmaridae > Aurelia > Aurelia sp. 4 Dawson et al 2005. The sequence goes on along the minus strand of OZ026504.1, from coordinate 9,354,890 downwards.
CGTTCTGGAAATATCGTAGTTCATAGATTTGACATTTTTGGGCCTAAATCTTTATTGGCAGCCCTTTTGAATTGACACTTTTCATAAAATTAGCTATCTTTTGATCAACTCCTAAGAATTGTGTCATCCAAATGTGGTTTCCATACAAATGTGAGATGGCAAACACAAAGATAGCCTGGAAATATTGTTAAATTAAGTAGATATGACCATAAATGCACAAATAAATTTTGATTGCACAATTTTGCTTTTGTTCATATTTCACTAATTTTGTTGATGTTGCTTGACTTTGACCAAATTGATCTTTTGCAAGCTCAAAGTAGACACGTAGACACATACACCTACTTTCATGGAAAAAATATTCTTGGACAAACCTGTCATTAAGGATTTATCCATGTTTAAACATTTTTGTATATATCTTATTGCGCACAAGAACAACAACTATGTTTTTATTTTAGCATTTTGCTGTGATTTAATTTTGTTGTTGTAGGACGCATTACAAATATACACTAAAATGTTTAAACATGGATAAATCCTTAATGATAGGTTTGTCAAAGAAGATTTTTTCCATGAAAGTAGGTGTATGTGTCTACTTTGAGCTTGCAAAAGATCAGTTTAGTCAAAGTCAAGCAACACGAAAAGAATTCGTGAAATATCACCAAAAGCAAATTGTGTGATCAAAGTTTATTTGTTCATTTACGGCCATATCTACTTAATTCAACACTATTTTCAGGCTCTCTTTGTGTTTGCCACCTCACATTTGTATGGAAACCACACATGGATGACACAATTCTGAGGAGTTGATCAAAAGATAGCTAATTTTATTAAAAGTATCAATTCAAAATGGCTGCCAATAAAGATTTAGGCCCAAAAATGCCACAACTTTGAATTACTATATTTCCAGAACGAAAGGTGGTAGAAACCTGAAATTTGGATATGTTGCTACTATCATCATACTTGAATCATCACAAACAAAAACTCAGCAAAATCTGAGAGTATAGGGTTCATTTTTTTTCTTTTTTGTCCCAGTTTGAAATAGAATTACCTGGCCATGAAAACTTAACAAAGCTGATCCCAGCTATCTGAAGTGCTAAACGTCACCCTTGTATGATCTTTGTTTGTGCCTTGCGTTTTTGCGCAAAGTATCATATCTTATATAAAATCTCCAGGTGTACTGCCACCTTTTCTCTTGAAAGCATTTCTATGTCATTTTTGCTTCACTTGCCATCAGAAAACATGCTTGGGAATATTTCATCAAATTTTATACAGAGAGGGGCCACCAAAAATTGCAGCTAAGTAATCAGGGGCCCTTGAAAATCATAATGACAATTTGAAGGGGTTATGAAAAATGTTTATTATTCCTTAAAAATATCTTCCAGCCCCCTACCCGACATTAATAAAGACTGGTCCCCTTACAATAATCTTTCGTAAAATGCTTGAGATTTGATTTCAGATTTCTTATCTGCTATTATTGTCATTCAATTGTTGTCATTCAATTCATATTGTTGTCAACATACTGTTTAGTCAGCAAACATTGTATAGATTTTTTTAATTGTTTCAGATATTACACTTTTTATGATAAGAAACTTCGCTCAGGCCATACTAAAAGTTGCTTGATTTCACATGAAATTCTGTTCATTTTGATACTAATAGTTTCTTAATTGGTTTCTTATTCTTTAAATGCACAAATTACCAATGTGGTCTATAACACTGGTGCAAATATTTTTCTTGGCATTCAAAGCCACCCCTTCAACGGTGGCATTTTACTGCACACGAAAAAGAAGAAAATTATCTTAATGAAGACAGAACTGTTTCTGCAATGTTGAGCTCCTTGAAAAACTGTGCATCTTATCCATTCTTCTCGATCATTCATATTCCTCTTTCCATTGAGCACTCCATTCATCATTCAATTTTATCATTCTGTCTTACAGTTTCATCCCTTCATTTCACCCTAATCACTACATTCTTCAATTTCATATCATCAGTCCATCCTATTACACCTCTCTGGCCACAAGTCCTACGTTTTTACCATCTTGATTTAACAGTCTTGTCTTCATTTTAAGTTTCAGGAAGTCATTCACTTCATGTTAAGTTTCAGGCAGACATTCATAAGAGACAGGGGGCTAATGGGGCTGCAGCCCTCCCAGCTTCAGGCAGAAAATCAGCCTAAAGTTGGGCAAAATTTTCGTAAACAATGGATCTTTTATCGGGCAGCCCCCCCCCCACCTAAAGTTTATTTTCCGCTACGCTTATGCCTAAGATTACAATCGTTTCGTTCCAATTTTCAAAACACAGAACGTTTCACAGCTTTGACAGTCATTCCAACGTTTCTCCATTTTCATGGGATTTTTGTGTCGCATCTTTTGCTTGCCTTGACCTACTTTGATTTCTGTCTTTACCAAGCCTAGATTGCCTGTTTCTTGAAAACAGCAAAGATAAATTCAATTCCATAGCATTACCACAGGTGCCAGACCTGACAAGAAAGTTCAGGAAAATAGGGTTCTCAGAAATAAACTTTGCTATAGGCACAGTCTTTGGAAGACTTGAAAATCCTTGGAACCAAAAGACCTAATCGTTACCAAAACATGAATTAGATGTGAATAAAAGATATCAAAGAAGTCTCGAAAAATTCAAAGAAACTGTACCTGCCATGTTGAAAATGCTAAGGCAGCAGGCTTGCGTAATGTTGGTCAAGGAACTGACCTACTACAAAATGCAAGCAAGTTGGGATTCAGGTAGAGAATACTATTTCCTAAACAAGCAGAATGGCAAGTATGTATAGAAGTATTTCTTGCTGCCTTTAGGCCTATTCCATGTACCCGATATCATAACAACGGTACGTCAACCGATTCGTAGGCCAGATAATCTTTTGAAAGAGGCGATATGAACAAAACCCAATGCTTCTTTGTGGGTAAAATTTCAGTAAGGTGAAATAACGAAACAGGGCTAGGCTGAGTTTGCTCTCAACTCAGTGGGAGAGACGCATTTTGGCAAGTCAATAAACCTGCAATGCGTAGCCAACTTTCTCGGGAACTATCTCCCTATTTCAGATAAAGTTAATGAAACAATTGTATGCCAGTAAAATGCATCATCCTACTCATCAATCATATTTTGTCAATTTGGGTGAAATAAATTCATTAAGCTTACCTTCTTCGCGATATTGTTTCCTTTCTTCCTTCAAACCTTCGCTGCAGCAACGAAACTTCAAACTTCAACCGTGTTCAAGAGAAGAAGATAACGCAAATACGTTCCATTTTCGAACACTTTGCATAAGTCACGTGATGTTTTCAGTCGTAAGGGTACTCTGGAGTACCTTTTTTGGCCTGAAGTAACCTAGGGTATTCCAGAATACCCTCAAAGTACCCTAGGGTATTCCAAAGTACCCTCAAAGTACCCTACAGGGTACTCTAGATTACCTAAGGGTACTCTAGGTGCTTAAGTACCCTGGGGTACTATATAGTACCCCTGAAAACCACCTTTTTTCTGTGAGTGCACTTGACCGCTGACCCGACGGACGCTCGTTTGCCGATCGTATCGTAAAATATCTTAATCCGCACGTTCAAAAGATACTTTTACAACAGAGAATAGACTAACGTGCAAGTGCAGAGCCATCTTGGATCGACAACAAAAAACTTCAACTCAAACAAAACGTGGTCTCTCACCAAAACGAGGCAAAAACAACATTGAGTCCAGGGGGCTAGGCGACAATTCAGTACACTCCCCCAAATCAAGGGCCTTTACTCTTGATTTAATACTTCTGAATGTACTTTTAGTAACTCGTCAGCTGCAAAAGCTGCTACTCTTTTGGGTCTGACTTCTTTTTCCTGAACCTTTTCCTGCTGAATATGTTGTCCTTCTACTTGTTCTTTTATCTCTAAGGGACACATTCCTTGACGTTGTCTTTCCATGATAATCTTCCGCCCTTGAGACACTGCATCCAATTTAACTGCTCGAACAACTTGATCTCTTCCCTTGATGTAACTGGAGATTTTGGCGAACTTCCAGAAACGTCGTTGAGTGCTAGTGTCAATGATTAATACCAAAGTTCCAAGCTCTGGTAATGCTTCTCCACTTTTAGTCGTGCGATGGTATTCTCGAAGACCTACAAGGTACTCTTTTGACCATCTATTCCATACATGCGCTAGTTTAGCTCTCAAGAACTGCATTCTTTTATTCACATTCTTGTCATCAAAATCTGCATCGTTGTCATGCTTGACATCTCCTATCATTGCTAGGCGATGACCATGAACCATGTGATTTGGAGTGAGTGGCTCCTCCTCCAGATCTGCTGTTTGGTAGGTAAGGGGTCGATTGTTTATCATTCCTTCAACTTCTATCAACATATTCTCTAGCTCTCTAAATGTTAACTTTGCTCTTCCCATGGCCTTGAATAATGCTGTCTTAGTTATTCCAACTAATCTTTCAAAGAAGCCGCCTTGCCACGGTGCCTTGGCCACATTGAAATGCCAATCAGAAAAACACTCTTCAATATGGCATAAGGTCTGTTCGTTTCACTGGTGCTGAATCCTGGAATAGTATTCCTACAACTATTAAAGAATCTGTATCGTTGGTTTGCTTTCGCTATAAACTAAAGTCATATCTACTTGCAAAAAGCATTGACAACTAGCCTTTGAAATTTTCCACACTCTTTTCATATCCCTAAATAACCAAATTGGAGATTCCCATTCAAGTAATCTAATTTGGTCTCTGTGAAATACTAAATCTTTCTGCGAGCAGGGGGGTCTCCCTCCTCGATTAGCTTTGCTATTGAGGGAGTTCCTCCTTTAAATGATTCCCTTCCATACATATCAAACTGATACTTTTTGTCTCATATCATTTTGTAATTTTTCTATTTGACTTGTAAAATTATTTGTTATTCAAATTTGTTGTATTTTAGTTATGAAATGTATGTTGTGTGGAATTTAAAATATGAAACCTGAACCTGAACCTGAACCTAATCATGTTCACCTAATCTAACCTAACCTAATCACCTAATCACTAACCTAAGAGGCAAACGTGACTATGACCTACCTTTCAGTAAGACAAAGCGCTCTTCAAATACATACTTCACAAATGTTTTGCATGAATGAAATATGCTTGATGAAAATGTTAGAAATTCTGCGACAATAGCTGAGTTTAAACGTAAATTGCTTATTCTTATAAGACCGTTGAAAAAGTCCTTGTTTGGATTATTCGATATCGAAGGTGTAAAACATCTGACAATGCTTAGACTTGAATTTAGCACGTTAAACGAGCATAAATTTCGACATAATTTTCAGTGTACGAGTCCGATGTGTGCTTGCAATACTGGAGTTGAAGATAATGCGCACTTTTTCCTGCACTGCCCTTTGTTTGTTCCTATGCGCAATGATCTCCTTGGCCAACTTTCACACCTTCCAGGACTAGATTTAAGTAAAATAGATTCACAAGCCTTACTCAATTTGCTTCTATACGGCAGTCCAAAATTCAAAGAAACTGACAACAGAATTGTTTTAGAGGCATCCATAGCATATATTGAAGCAACAAACAGGCTTAACTAAAGAGTTCCCGGGGATTCTGTGGACTGACGGTGGCCCTTGGCCGTGGGGCTGCTATTTTCATTGCCGGGTTGCTGCTGGCTGGGTGTCGCTCGGGGGAGCTTTCTGGGTTGGTCCAGGGTCCTGTGGTGGCTGTGGCTTCTGCGGGGTCCGGGCTCCGCTCACTGGGCTCTTTTGGGTGGTGTCTGGTCTGCGCTGCTCGGTGGTGGGGTGGCGGTTCTGTGGTCTGGGGCATCTTTGGTTTGCAGGGCTTTCCCTTAGGGAGTTCGTTGAAGACCGAACAATCAGTGACCTATTGCTCTCTTGTGTTTAGAGTGGGTTTAGGTGAGCTCTTTGTGAGCCATGGCATCACCCTTTGGCAACCGAGATTTCAACCATCTTAGCACAGGCTTTGCTGGTGCAGTTTTTCTTTCACATAAATTCAACCACCCGGGTTAGCGCATACTAGCGCTTGTCAAGGCGGGAGACAGGGTGATGTCATGGCGCACAGAGTGCTTAAACTCCTTGTTTTTATTTGCTTTTTTTGCTTGTTTTTTTTCTTTTTCGATCGTTGTTAAAGAGTTTGTTAAGTGCCGTTCATAGCCAGAACCAGATGACGACATGTCTATTTCTGCTATGAACGGCACAGAATATTGTATTGTATTTTTTAGTTTTTTAATTGACATTGATATATATATAAAAAAAACCTAATCAATGCGGTTTGCCAGCAAAAAATCTTGCAATTCTCGCTCGGCACATATCTTCTTCAAGCGCTTTGCAGTGGCAAGGAATGTCTTGGCATTGTCACTTATCACAGTTGAAGGTGTTCCACGTCGGCTGATGAATCTGCGAAACATTCCCATAAATTCATGTGCTGTCGTGTCTTCTGTCAACTCTAGATCTACCGCACGAGTTATGCCACATGTGAATAATGCAACATATGCCTTCTCTTCATTCTTCAAATGTATGGGTCCTGCAAAGTCAACTCCAGTTGTGCTAAACGGGTTACCTTGAACCACCCTCTCTGTTGGTAGCTGACCTGATTGTGGTGGTAAACATGCCTTTGCATTTCGCTTACTACAAATCATACATTGACGCAATTGTTGCTTTACAGCTTGGCGTCCCTTTAACACCCAAAACTTGCTTCTGACTTCAGCCAATGTAGTATTTACTCCCCGATGTCTTGTACGCTTGTGACACTCTGCAATCAACAAACTTGTAAATCTGCTATCCTGAGGTAACAATATTGGAAACTTGCTCTCATCTTGCAGACGGCCTTGGCAGTGCAAAACTCCATTTATTTCTATCACTGCAAGCTGTGTCTTTACTTGTGGGTAACTCTTTCTTCCTTTCAACATCATTTGTGTGTTCTTTATCCACAATTCTTCAGCTTTCTGGATCTCTTCAACATGCAACAGCTGAGTACCTGGCTTCATCTTCTTCTTCAGACATCTAATGAAGCGAGGCACGAGCGCTGTCACTGTCAACAGTTTGTTGATGTAAAATAAGTTGACAAACAAACAAGCCATAGGAGCTGTATTTTGCTGCAGGCACTACATTGTCCACTGACAAACTTGGCTCTTCTTCAGCAATAGGAAGTACACTCTGTCTTTCCTCAGCCTTGGTTTCCTCTGTTTCAATCATGTGGGGCTGGTATGGATAATTTCCACTCACTAACAACTATGGTCCATTCCACCAAAGTTTGCTTTGCTCTAATTGCTGTGGAGACAATCCTCTCGTTCCAAGATCTGCAGGATTCTCCGCTGTAGGCACATGCTTCAACTTTACACCCTTTGTCAACTCTTGAATCTCATCTACTCTTCGCTGGACAAACTGTCTGTATTGACCTCGGTTTTCTAGCCAATGTAGCACTGTGCTGCTGTCATACCACAGCACTAACTCTTCTGGTTCCCAGATCTTCAGAGTTTCTCTGACTGTTTTCAACAAGCGTGCTGCAATCCTTGCTGCTGTAAGCTCCAATCTGGGTATGGTCATCTCTTTCTTTATTGGAGGTAACCTTGTCTTAGCAGTGACAAGGTGTGCCCCTGACTGATTTTCATTGTGCCATGCAAGATATACAGCAGCACAGTATGCAACTTTGCTTGCATCACCAAAAACATGCAGTGAAATCTTGCATGGCCCATTGCTTGCTGGCATGATGCAGCGAGGAATCTTCAAGTCAGTCAACCTTGACACATCTTTTCTGTCATACCAGCCCATCTTTTCTGGTGACTGCCATGGCGGGTCGCATGGTGTGTGTGGAGCGAAATTCACAGACTAGTTTCCATACTTAGTAGTAATATTAGGCAATAGCAACCATGTTTTTAAGATAACTATCAGTTCAGTTACTTCAGATTTCACAAAATCAGTGGTTTATCAGATATTGAAAGAGATATGGGAAGGTTTGGCCTTGGTGGCGTTCATATTGATTAGGCCCACGTGCGTGGCCTAAGTTTGCACTCTCATGATGCCCGATAATGAATTCGTTACTTTGAACATTGTGCAGAGTTTATTGGAGGTTCAAGCGAACGCTTTTAAAGCTTCGTTCAGAGTTTTATTTGACGAACTGAAAGATGAACTTAAATGCGTGAAGAAAGACATCTTGGATCTTCAACAAAGCCTTAGTTTCTCGCAAGGTCAACTCGATTCCTCGATGAAACGCCTTGACCACGTTGAGAAGAAGTTGCAGGACAATGACAAATTCTTTAGAGACACAAGTGACAGCCTTGACGCAATGGATTCAGAGCTTGAATACCTCGAAAATCAGAGTCGGCGGAACAATATCAGAATAACTGGGGTGCCTGAAGACACTCAAAATGAAAAAAGTTGGGATGACACTGAAAATATTGTTAAGCAGTTGATAAAGGAAAAGCTTGGTATCCAAGAGGAACTGGTAATTGAAAGATGTCACAGGGTCAAACGCTCAAATAAGGGATATAGACCAAAACAGAATGGAAAGGAGCAACCGAGAAACATAGTGGCAAAATTTGCAAGTTGGAAGGCAAAAGAAAACGTGTTGAGGAAAGCCAGATCGATTAGACCAAAGGGAATAAAGTTTGTCGCTGATTTATCTCCAAAAACAATGGCAAAAAGAGAAGCACAAGTTGATGATCTTTTGGAGGCAAGAAGAAATGGAAAGTATGCTTTTTTTGTAATGGATAAACTCATTATCAAAGAAAAACCTCCTGATCCTATTCATGAAAAAAAGACCACATCTTCTGCAAGTTCTGACAATGAAGTCAGTTTTGACATTGCATAAACTGATCATGTTATGCAGCCTTTGTGTTATCTAAAGCAACTATTTTTCAGTCTCAGCTTCACTTATGTATAAAAGCAACCATGAACATTTACTAGGTCAGGTTTTGGTCTTGCCATTTTGATCCATCTCACCAAAAGTAAATGACAAATTCAGATAATTTTCCATGTGGTATCTGCCACAAAAATATAGCTAATGGTCAAAAGGCTATTTTCTGCAATAAGTGCAATTTCTTTGTCCATATTAAATGCAATAACATCACTGCTACAGAATATAAAAAATTGGAGAAAGAACCTGATGATGTTCCTTGGTTTTGCAAGCTCTGCATCAATGACATGTTTCCATTTAGTTCATTGGCAAATGAAGATTTATTAGGACTTTATGATTTTGATCTTCCATCCTTTGTAGACTCAACTCCCTCATTTGAAGTTGCTTCTAACCTTATGAACTTGCCTAATCTTAGTGACTATGATATTGATGAACAAATGCCTCAAAATATAGATTCTCACTACTTCACTCTACCTGAGCTATCTTCCTTGAAGTCATCATCTCGTGACTTTTCCATTCTTCATACTAATATAAGAAGTTTATCTCGTCATCATGATGAATTAGTTTCCTTATCTGCTCATACTAATTTGAATCCTGATGTAATTGGAGTGTCAGAAATATGGCATTCAAATGACAATCCCATTTCATCTAATGTTGATATTCCTGGATATACCCTTTTTAAGTCTTCATCAACTAGCCAGAATGGTGGGGTTGGTTTGTATATTAAAAATTCTCTCACTTCCAATCCAAAGGTTGATTTATACTCTTGCTCAGATGACTTTGAAACTATATGGGTTGAGATTGAGAACAAACAGGACAAGGATTTCCTAGTTTGCTGTGTTTATAGACATCCTAGTTCAAATGTTGATAACCTTACATCTCATTTTCGGAATCTGCTCTCTAAAATATCTTCAAATAAACTGGTATTTATAATGGGTGATTTCAATATCAATCTTTTGGATTATGCTTCTCATACACCAACAGGTGACTTTGTCAACAACTTTTTTTCATACAGCCTCCTTCCCTGTATTCATCATCCAACTAGAGTTTCAGAATACTCTGCTTCTGTTCTTGACAACATATACACAAATGCTACAAATGCTACAATAACAAGTGGCAATATCCTAATGCAAATTACAGACCATTTTCCTCAATTTTTCATATTGAAAAATGCTCAGATTAATCATAACAAAGTGGAATCATTTAAATATGACTATACAACATTTAATGAAAATGAATTTCATGATGAATTTAACCAGGTTGACTTTGCATATTTAGAAAATAATGACATAGATGTGAACAAAAAATTTGACAGGTTTTTGAAGGACCTTACATCTTTGACAAATAAACATGCACCAATCAAAAAGCGGAGCAGAAAGGAAATGAAACTGCGAGATAAGCCATGGATAAACAGTAAAATACAAAAGATGATGAGGATCCGAGACAGAATTCTGCAAAAATCGAAGAAACATCAAACTGATGATAACTTCAAATTATATAAAAAGTTTAGGAATCGTGTTTCAAATGAATTGAAAGAAAGTAAAGCAAGATATTTTCATAATTACTTTTCTACCAACAGTAATAACATGAAGAAATTGTGGTCAGGTATAAAGACAATCATTTCTCATAAATCATCCTCTTCTTCTGCAGTCAACAAAATTATGGATAAAGCTGGAAATGTAACCTCAGATCCTTGTAAAATTACCAACATTTTCAATGATTTTTTTGTTAATGTTGCTAATGAGATAACTAAGAAAATCCCAAAAACTCCAAAATCCCCTCTTGACTACCTGTCAAATAGAACTTCTAGTTCACTTTTCCTTACTCCAGTTACTTCAATGGAAGTTAATGACATCATTAATATCCTAAGTCCCTCAAAATCTGTAGGTCCTAACAGTATACCTATAAAATTACTAAAGATTATTGGATCCTCAATTTCCCCAATTCTGGCTCTACTTGTGAATCAGTCCTTCCAGTCTGGTATTTTTCCTGACAAGCTTAAAATAGCCAAGGTGATTTCATTGTTTAAAAAAGGTAATCCTGAGCTGCCATCAAACTATAGACCCATTTCTCTTTTGCCTATCTTTAGCAAGATATTTGAGAAGTTAATGTACAATCGACTTTACAGATTCCTTGAAATACATAAAGCTCTTTATTCTTTGCAATTTGGATTTCAAGGAAACCACTCAATTGATCATGCCCTTGTGAGTTTGACTGAAGCTGTAAGATACACTCTTGACAATAAAAGATTTGGTTGTGGTATCTTCATTGATTTACAAAAAGCTTTTGATACTGTTAATCATAAAATTTTGCTTTTAAAGCTGGAACACTATGGCATTCGTGGTTGTGTTCTTGAGTGGTTTAGGTCATATTTATCTGAAAGAAAGCAATATGTTTCTGTTAATGGGAGCAATTCGAACTTACTTTCCATCACTTGTGGCGTTCCACAAGGCTCTGTGCTGGGTCCCTTACTTTTCCTTATTTACATAAATGATCTGCCTAACGTTTCCAAGAAATTAACCTTCTACCTTTTTGCTGATGATACAAACATTTACTGTGAATCTAAGAATGTATCAGATTTAATGAGAACTGTCAATAAAGAGCTTCGATCTGTAAAGAAATGGCTTGATGCTAATAAACTATCATTAAACATTGATAAGACTAACTACATTATCTTTCATTCTCCATCTGTAAGTATTCCTTCTGATGTTGTTATCAAAATAGGGAAAAAACACATTAAAAGGGTAAAATTTGTTAAATTCTTAGGTCTTCTCGTAGATGAACATCTTAACTGGAAATACCATCTCATTGAACTCTCCAAAAAATTAGCTAGAACCTGTGGAATGTTTTTCAAAATTAGAAACTTACTTCCATTTGATGTCTTGCTCTGCTTGTACAATGCTTTGTTTCTGTCTTTCTTACTGTATGGACTTATTGTCTGGGGTCAAACCTATTGCGGGGTGAGTGGCCGAGGGGGTTATACAGTCTTCGTCAGGTGACTGAAGTTAAGCTTGGTCGAGTGAGGTCAGATTTTGGATGGGTGGCCTCTGAGGCCTGACCTCGCAACTCACCTCGTCGTCCTTCGGAAGGGACGTTAAACTAGGGGTCCCATGCCTGGATGCGGCATGCACAGTGGGCCTAAATTAGCTTTCAGTAGCTAGAAATCCTGACAAGCCCACTCAAAACAAATTGAAAACAAACAAACAAACAATATGCATCATACACAGAACCAATCTTCAGGTTGCAGAAAAAAGCTGTCAGAGCCATCTCATTTCAGCCTCGCATGTCTCCCTCACTTCCCATCTTTAAAGATCTTAAACTTCTCAAACTTTCAGATATTTTTGAACTCCGACTCTTAACTTTTGTCTTTGAATCTGTAAACAAGACATCACCTGATTGCTTTCATAACTTCTTCCTATTCAGTTCATCTGTTCATCAATATTCCACTAGACAGGCCAGTCGTGGAGATTTATACCTGACTCAACAAAACAGCCTTCAATATGGTCTAAGATCATTACGTTACCTTGGTGCCAAACTTTGGAATACACTTTCTGCAGAACTCAGAAATGCCCCTTCAAAGCTTTCCTTCAAAAGAAACCTGAAAGTTTACTTACTGAGCAAGGTCAATTAATATTCCAAACTTTTCTGATGCCTTACTGGACCGGTTGTGGGTGGGGTGCGGGTTGCTTCTGGGTGGGGTCTGGGTGGGTGCTTTGGGGTGCCTGCTTCCCTGGGCATCTTGGAGCGTGGTGGTGGTCTGTGGTCTGCTGGGGCTTTGGGGGCTGGCTGGGGGTGGGGGTTTGGGTGCTCTCCTGCAGTGGGATTTCTCCACTGTGGGGGTGTGCCTGGGCTCCGGCCCTGGTGTTTGCTTCCGGGGCCCCGTTGGATTGCTGATCGCTGTGGCGCTCTGGGCTGTTGGGGGTTGTGGGTGCCTTGGGGTTCCCGCCCGGGTCTCTCCGTTTGGGAGTGGCCCTTGTCACATTCATAGCCTGGTTTGAAGAAATACCATCTCATTTTAAATTCATTCTATGGCCAATTATGATAGGGGGGCTCCATCCTCGATTAGTTTACCTATTGAGGGGGCTCCTCCTTTAAGTAATTCTCTGCATACAATTCTCTTTTTTATTTCTTCCTTTAATGATAGTATTTGTAATTGTATTTGTAATTGTATTTGTAATTGTATCAATATTGTATTCAATTGTATTAAATTTCTTTAAGTTTTGTAATTTGTTTGCATAGTAACTTAGTAGAATTGTATGTATGGAATTTAAAATATAAACTGAAACTGAACTGAAACTGAACTGAACTGAAACTACTTGCATCCACTTCTTCCATCTCATTTCTATCTCTGGACTCACTGGTTTATCCCAATCCTTGTTTTCCTTGCAGATATCTTGGAATATCAGCTTGGCGATAATCGTAACTGGCCCCACAATCCCAAGTGGGTCATATACCTTTGACAGCGTACTCAGTACTTCTCGCTTAGTCACTTTGTGAGTCTTCACATCTGAAACTGCTTCCATGCTAATTCCTAAGATGTCCTCTTCTGGATTCCACTTTAATCCTAAAACCTTACTTTCTGAATCTTTGATACCGAGGCTTTCCTTTGCATATGTCATTGCAGTGGAATATTTTAGATCACTTTGCTCTTTTATGTGTTCTCTGACTTCCACATGGTTGGTCTTCCACTTATGGAGCTGGAACCCTCCTTCTTGCATAATCTCTGTGATCTTATCTTTCAACTCTATGGCTTGTGTACTGTTGGTAGCTCCGCTCACGAGATCATCACAATACATGTTTGGTAGAACATTTTGGACCACTGCTGGTTCTTGCTCTTCGTACTTCCTTAGATGTCGTTGCAGTGTTGCATTTAACAAATAAGGACTTGTTCCACTTCCAAAGATCACCCTAGTAAACCTGTACTCTTTCACAACAGGTTTTTCATCTGCCACATTTTCTATCCAAAGAAATCTCATACTGTCTCTGTCTTTCTCATCTACCAGGATCTGATGGAATGCACTCTTGATATCACCAACGAGGGCCACAGGAAACATCCGAAACCTCAACAGCACATCATGTAGCATAGGTAACAAGGTTGGTTTTGTGTACAAACACTCATTTAGACCCTTGTCTCCTTTTCTTTCTTTGGCTGACCCGTCATAAACAACTCTGTCTTTTGTGCTTTCAGCATTCTCACGGATCACTGAATGATGTGGTAGAAAGTGGATTCTTTCTCCTGTTGGCAGATCTGGTACTTCCTCAATGATACCCTGCTTTATCTGATCTTTAATGACATCATTATATTTCTTTAATATTTCTGGCTCCTTCTTTAGCCTTCTGAGTTGCGCATTGAGCCGCCTTTCACAAAGACTCCTGTTTGTTTGCAAATTGACTCTATCTGATTTCCATGGCAACTGCACACTGTATCTCTCTCCATTGAAACTTACTGTATCTTCAAATTTCTTTTCCACTGAGTTTTCCTCTCTTATCTCTACTGTCTCTAAGTCCCACAGTTTGGCTATCTGATTGCTCAGGTTCTCCTTATCTGTTGTCAACAACATTGAACTTGAAGAACTTTGATCTTCTGATGTGTTTGTTGGTCCCATTAGAGTCCAATCCAGTGATGTTTCTTCTGCAACAGGATCGCCTGCATTTCCCCATTTCATGTTTCCTGTTTTCAACTTGCAAAGGTCTTCCAATCCAATAATGAAATCAATTTCAAGTTCCTTGTCACCTGAAATATCTGAAAATTCAAGGTTTTTCAAATGGTTGAACTTTTCCTTTAAAATCTGAGGCTTCACATTCTTGACAGATGTCAGCTTTCTGAGTGTGGATACTTCAGTTTCAAATTTCAGCCTTCCTTTCATATCTTTTACTTCTCTCTTGTACACTGAGCATATGTGTTGCCTTTCTCCATGCAGAGTGTCCAAGACCTTCTTATCCTGTCTCAATGGCTCTGATTTCAGCAAATTTGCAGTTTTCTGCAACATTTATGTTTTATCACACCCTGTATCCAACAGACATCTGCAAGTGATACTTGGCTTTCCCTTAACATTTACTTTGGCCAACACAGTTTGATAGGCTATACCTCCAGGTGTAACAACATGCATATTTGGAACACTACTTTCTTCTTTTTCACATATTACAGGGTGATGCTCACCCTGATTGCACTTGCTGCAAGGCTTCTTGTTGTAGCAATCTTTGACGCGGTGCACTTTCTTCAAGCAGCAAAAACATCTCTTATACCTCATCAAAATTGACTTTTTCTTCTTCACTTCAGTGACAACAAAACAATCAGCACTACTGTGATCTCCAAGACAAAAAGCACAAGATGCATTCGGTGAAATAGCAAATGCCTTCCCCTTCTCTTCTCTTGAACTCTGCACCCTTGGAGTAGCTTCATCCATACCCCTGAACAGAAGTTCCTCTCTGAGCTTGTTCAAAAATTCACTCATGGTCCACTCATGGTCTACATGCAGGGGCGGATTCAGCCCAAAATGTTGACCGACTTACCTCGAGCAGGAAGAGCGAAGAAACCGGGGGTTCGGTGGCGGAGCCCCCGGAAAAATTTTTAGGGCCACGCCCTTCAGATCACTGGAAAACGCCCTGTTTTAAATGCCTCCATGACATGCCCTCTCATAGATTATGAGACCTTTTTGGGGTTGAATGAGCATAGCCACCGAAAGGAGTGACGCTTAAAATTTTTACTTCGAAGTAATTGTCACCATAATAGTTTACTGGACAAACGGAGATCAAAATTGTGGATCAAAACGGGAAAAGATAGCAAACACGAATAAACTGCCAGATTTTTCATCTGATCTGTGTCTAGTCTCAAGATATCTCAAACCAAAGGCAATGCTTTATCAATACGGCCAAGAGCTTCAGTAGTTATAGGAAAGAACAGTTTAACTTCGATGACTAGAACTCGCATTAAACCATCAGATCAAGGAGGGGTTGGAGAGGCAAATGTTTGATTGTAAAAATCATCGATCAGTTCGAGTTAAACCGTACTGGAGTCATCGATGCTAAACAGTGAATAACGTCTGATGTACGGACTGGTCATTACTTTTGAAATCTCCTTTAACAAGTCGGATGTGCCAAAAAATTCTGGCGTTTGAAGAATCATGAATCAAATTTTGCTTGACGACAATAGGACTGAAGTATTTTTGTAATTTGCTCAAATTTCTATGAGCAACTTTTCGAAATTCACGTGCTGCAAGCTTCTCAAAACGCCCTGAAACAATCCTGAGTGCGAAGGGAATGTTATAGAGAAGACGTCTGATACTTGTGAAAAAATACAATTTTGTGCTGTTATGTGTAAAGAAATTTCCTTACGATGTGATGAAGTTTTTCACATCGTTTTTAGTTAGTTAAGTCACAAACATGGGATTCTCCAAGTCGAATTTACCAACATTTTCAGTGTACTTCCTTCAAAGTGTCAGTCTTTTGGCTATCAAACAGAATTCATTCCAATCCACTATGAATTTTCAAATGCCTAAACTTTTAATGGTACTGTACATTCAGTATAATATTTTCAAAACTCGCCAATCTGCAAAAATCAAGATTTTGAAGTGATTATACTGTAAAACTATCACAATTAGTCTTCTATCATATTAGTCATCAGTCAAATAAGAACATTTTAGTTGATCACCAGGGCTAATTTTTTCCAGCAGCAAATGTAACAAATATAACAAACTTCATTTGATCCAGTTTTGTTATTGGATTGATCTGGTAACAACAATAAGTGAGGCATTCATTGCAATTCAGTGCCAGCACTGAACGTTTCTTCTCAGAGTGCCTTTCAACCATGGTATTTCATCAATCATTTTGCTTTTCAATGGAATCCTTGAACTTTGTATCAGATGACTTTTACTGGTGCATATCCCCTTATGATTGGATAGTGAAGTACTTTCCTGTCATCATCCAGAAGTGTTAAACAACATTACAGTATATCATGAGTCTGTCACTGAAAACTATGATTTTCATTTCAAATTTATCAGTCGAATGGAGGTTTAGGTGGTGGGGCTGTAGGTTATTTTTGGCAAGAATAGCAATGAAGAATCTATTTCTTTGGGTGTTGTCAGTTCAAATGAATGATTGCAAGTAAGTGTCAAGTTTTATCTTCTTTTCTTCTCCTTCACAACTTCTGATGATTCGTTGATTTCAACCACAGTCAGATATAAAGTTATCCTTGCATCCTTTAGTTATCATCTGACATTTCATGCTCTGATCAGCATCAGACAAAAATCTTTCAGCATGTTTGATGACGGTTTTGCTTTTCAAAGCATTATCTTAAAATCTGGTGCATATCAACAACCTCATACAACTATCTACATTTTTAGAATAAGTTACACCAACAACAGCTTTTAATGCAGACATATGAGATCCCTTTAGTACATTAGCTTTACCATATTTCTCTTTTAACATGTCAACTGCAGGCGCATAATTGTCCCCAGTAATTCGCAAATCTGCAATAGCATGACTAGCAGTACCCTTAAGAGAATCCTTCAGATATGACAATTTGTCACTATCACACAGAGAAGAATTCAAATGAATATTCCTCATCAAATGACTTCAATTCAAGCTTTGGTAGCCTTAGTTTACTACTCAAATTATCCCCTGGGTTTGTACTTGGTGAATATTGGGGTTGCCAAAGAGGTTGTCGCAAATAATTCTGCATATGGGGATTAAAGGGTTGCCCCAAAGGTTTGTATATGGGAAATGATCTCTCAAACCTCCCAACAGGATACTGGCTGTGTCCTTGTTCATTTCCAAAACTTCTTCCATGGGGTGAATTGATTGAGACAAAAGAATTAGTAGTAGTAGACTTACCAGTTGTTTGTTGGGAAGAATCAATCTGCTTCCCCTTTGAACATTTATCAAGTAACATACCTACTTTTGCATCATACGAACGACTCGACGCATACTCTGTTACCAATTCCGACTTAAAATTTAACTTCTTCATCGCATCTTGAATATCCTTAGACACTGATTTAACATCGATTAGCATAGGCTCCACAGTCAACTTCAACTCCATTATTCTGGACTCAATACCTTCATCAATAACATCCATTGCCAATATATCCTTTAACTCGATAATAAAATGTTTCATTGCAACCATTATCAATTCACGATCTTCAATAAGAACTCCTAACTGCTTCTTTAGCTGATCTTCTGGCCTATCAATACCATAATCATCAATTTCTTGTGACAAATAATCGCCTCCTACAGCGCCAGTTTCTTCGTCTTTGTCACCGTTAGATCCCATTGCTATCTGCACTCCGCTTCTTAGAATCATAACACGGACATCCAATATCCTGCTGGAGGTGCCACGTATCGTAAAATATCTTAATCCGTATGTTCAAAAGATACTTTTACAACAGAGAATAGACCATGTGCAAGTGCAGAGCCATCTTGGATCAACAACAAAAAACTTCAACTCAAACAAAACGTGGTCTCTCACCAAAACGAGGCAAAATCAACATTGAGTCCAGAGGGGCTAGGCGATAATTCAGTACAATCGAATTAAATCCTGAAATTTTGATGGGTACGAAATCAAGTCAGCACCCATCTTGATCAGCACTTTTCTCTCGCGGCTCGTAACATTCCAGAGTTCTAGAACAAAGGCCGCATCCACACGGTGACGTCACCGTCTGGACGTCTTAATTTCCTTCGCTTGTGGATTTAGGGGGAGGCCGAGAGAAATATTTGAATATTAGTTTCGCTTGATCAAGGGTTGCGGGGCAGGGGATACGGAATGAGACAAAGCGAGTTGGCAACCTCAAGAATAGATCACTTATTTCATTTTTAATTCTTTACACAGGGTAAAAGCTTCAATAAATATGTAATTACTGCTTTACAGCTTGCCCTGTCAACTAATCAAAAAGAATATTATTATTAGAAAAAACCTATTGATAATTTTATGTCGCAGCTAACGTAAAAAAAAGAAAGTAAAAGAAAATACAGAATCAATTTTGCGTAACAGCTTTCTTAAAAGCAGAAAAGCTGCTCGTAGTTTTGGCTTCGGATGTGAAGTGTATGAAGTGACATGAATACACTTCACTTCAGTGTGTTCACGGATGTGAATACACTTCACTTTGAGTATGAAGTGAAGTGAATACAATGAAACAAGTTGGAGAAACCCAAGCATCCAACAAGAGTGTCAACAGCAGTGGAAAACCGGAGATCCCTCGAACTGCCCATGCGAGCATTACCAGTGAATCACACGCAGTAGCTCACGGCACTGGAACAGCCAAACAACATAAAAACAAAGAAGGTAAATCGAAGAAAAACACGCAGAATCAGCAACAGTCCCGTGGAAAGGAAAATAACCGAAATGGATCATCAATTAACCGAAATGGATGATCAAAGTTCAGCAAAATGGTTTCCAATGAAACATCGCCCCATCCTATCCAAATTTGCATGGTTGGTGACGCACAGTTGCGTAGAATGGATGCTGACAAAATGTCAAACAATCATCACGAAGTTGTTTTGAATGCAAAATCAGGAATGAAAGTCGAAGAGGCAGCTAATCATGTAGATTGTGATGCAGATGTAATACTTATGCATGCGGGCACCAATAATCTGCGTGATTCGACCCCAGAAGAAGTTGCTGAAAAGGTCGTCAAAACCTTCAAGAAAATTAAACAAAAGAATTCCAAAGCCCAACTCGCATACTCCTCTATTTTCAGAAGGAAGGGCAATGCTGCTGCAAACGGTATGAACGTTAAAGTATTTCAAACAAATAAGATTTTAAAAGAAGAACTCATGCTGCAGGGTATAGACTTTATTGATAATGATAACATTTTATATGGTAATATCTGTGATGATGGTTTACATATTAACCAAGGAGGAGCAAAGAGATTTGCACGGAATGTCAAGAAATATATAGAGTATTGGTAGGGGTACACGGGTTCAATGAAAAATCTAAGCGAATCGCAACGTTATTTAAGAATGCAGTCGAACAGAGGTTTACGAATTGCATCACTTAATGTTGTATCATCACGTAAGCACCATTGTGAAATTGAGCATGTGATAAACGAGCACAAATTTCACATTCTGGGTTTGAATGAAACAAGGTTAAGCAAAGATATTACAGACCCAGAGGTATAGCTGGAAGGCTTTGAAATCCACCGTAAAGACAGAGATGTCAACGGCGGTGGCGTAGCTATCTATGTAAACTCGAGCATTAGCCATAATCGTAGATATGATATTGATGATCCACTATTAGAAATCGTAGCCGTAGAGATCACTCCCTTGCATGCCAGAAATTTTATAGTAATTTGTTGGTACAGACCCCCAACCCCCGGCTTCACACACTTCTAAGACTCTTATTGATCACTTTGCCACCAATCGCCCAAATTACATTTTGAGAGCGAGCGTGCTAAAATTAGGAATGGTCGATCATTACCTTATCTTTGCAGTTAGGAAACTAACTGCAAAGCGACTTTCAGATAAGCAAGTGAAAATATTCGAAACACGTAGCCTTAGAAACTATGATAAGCAGCTATTCCTGGACGAGTTGTCAGCCATTGACTGGAACGAGATGCTTGCCCCAACTAATGGCGACCCTGATCTCATGGCTTCGGTCTTTAATAGTGTTATCTCATCTCTTCTGGAGGTGCATGCACCATTAAAGCGCAGAAAAATAACAAGCCATCACGCTCCTTGGATTACTGTAGAAATATAAAACCTGATGAAGGAACGTGATCTAGCAAAAAAGAGGCCCGAGAAAGATGCTTCCTATTGGTCAGACTATAAGAAGTTACGGAATAAAGTCACTTCTGAACTACGTGCCAGGGTACAGTAATACTACTATAACCTTATTGATGAAGCCCAAAACAATCCGAAAGCTATGTGGAAAACAATAAATAAGGTTTTACATAAGAACTCAAATCACACTGTAACTCAAAACATCATTTTTGAAGGCACAGAACTAAAATCAGCTTCACAAATTTCAGAAGCTTTCAACAAACATTTTACGACGGTTGGACCTAAGTTAGCGGAGAAACTCAGCCTTCCGATGACCCTCTTAAGTACCTTGGAGATAAAACCGGAGGAACCAAATTTAAGCTACAGCCAGTAAATGTAGGGTATGTAGAACGTGCTATAAAAGCTCTGGATAACTCGAAGTCTCCTGGTGCCGACAGAATCCCCGTCAAAATACTGAAAGATGCCATAAACTTAGTTTCGAAACCACTGACACTGATATACAATGCATCTTTAGAACGGGGTATTTTCCCCCGGATCTGGAAATTAGCCAGAGTAACACCTATTCATAAGGCGGGTACGAAAACAGATGTAAACAACTACCGGCCTATTTCAGTGTTGTCAGTTGTGTCAAGAATTTTAGAAAAGATTATACACGACCAACTAATGGAGTTTCTAAAGGAACAAAAAAGGCTTTGTTTAAACCAGTTTGCGTTCCAAAAACTACACAGTACACTGACATGTCTATTGGATGTTATAGACCCGTGGTTCAAGAACTCTGATGAGGGGAAAATAAACTTGAGTATATTCCTCGATCTCAAGAAAGCATTCGATACCGTTGACCATAAAATCCTATTGTCGAAGTTGCGAGAGTATGGTCCTGAAGGTGCTTCCCACAGCTGGTTCACTTCTTATCTGACCAATAGGGAGCAGTTCTGTTATTTTGACGGATCCACTTCCAGCAAAAGCAGCATTGAGTGTGGTATTCCGCAGGGCTCGTGTTTAGGACCCTTACTCTTCATACTATACATTAATGATTTTGAGAATTGTCTAAAAAGCACGATCCCAAATATATATGCTGATGATACATGTGTGAATATCGCATCAGAAAACCTGAATGAACTTCTAACAGATTTGAAAAACGAGCTGGAAAATGTATCGAATTGGATGAGGATTAATAAACTTAGTTTGAATGCCAGCAAAAGTGAATACATGGTTATAGGCCACAAGCGACAACTAAATAAGATAGGTAATGATTTACCAGATCTTGTCCTCAATAATGAAGTTATCAAAAGGGTTGACAAGACAAAATACCTAGGGATCAACATCGACGAAAGCCTTAATTGGAAAGAGCAGTACAAAGCTATCAAAAACAAGCTGAAAGGGGGCTTGAGCTCCTTAAGAAAGCTGAAAAACATCCTTCCGCAAAGGAAACTTGATCAAGTTTACAAAGCTCTCTTTGAAAGCCATCTTCGCTATGGCAACATTGTTTGGAGTACTCTTTCCAACACCAAACTATCCCAATTGCAACGATTACAGACAAGGGCAAAGAAGCTAATAGCGAATGCCAAGTATGAGGATGGATGGACTTGCTAATGGCTCTCTGTAAAGTCATTGATCTCCTTTGACCAAGGAGTCATGACATATAAAATCTTGCATGACCTCTGTCCCGAAAATCTTCGCCATAAGTTCACTGAAAGATCCATGATTTCAGAGTATAGAACCAGAAACCATGGAGATCTGCAAATTCCTAATTTTAGGTTAGAATATGCAACGCGAAGTTTCTACTTCTCTGGTGTCAAAAACTGGAATGATATCCCTGACAACATTCGAGAAAGAGACTCAATCGCTCGTTTTAGAACAGGTCTTAGAGATTATCTTTTGAACCTTTCATAGGACCCAAACACGACCCCATGGTAGAGCAGCAATATTCCATTTTTTTTCTTTTCTCATATTATTTTATAGAAATATTGTTAATAGGATATTAATTTGCTGAAAGGATCTCGTGTGTTGTAAACAATGATAAAATGAAATGATCCTGATTTCTTCCAAAGTTTTGCTCCCCTGAATGAAAGGCTCTTTTGTCCAAAGGATGTTTTCAACAGCGGAAGATTCAAATCCAGTTTGGAATTGCGTAATTCCCAGACGAATTTATCAGAGACCCTAGTAAACAGACCTTGCAGATATTCAGGTGCTTCATTGTGCAATGACTTGTGAGCAATCTTTCTTGTTTCAAATTCAATCATTTGTTGAATGTTTAGCCAGCCAAATTGTTTAATTAGTCGGAATGCGGAGGCGTCATAGGGACTATTTGTGACTCCTGGCAGCTCTATTTTGCAGCTTTTGCAATTTTTGAAGAGCCGTAATACTACAGTTACTCCAGACTGGAGTTTTCCCAGATTTGTGGAAATTAGCAAAGGTGACCCCAATTTTCAAATCTGGCAACAAAAGCGACGCAAACAATTATAGGCCCATCTCAATTATTTCCGTTTTTGCGAGGATATTCGAAAAAATTGTACACGATCAGCTACATAATTTCCTAACAATAAACAACATCTTGACACCGAGTCAATCAGCTTTTCGTAAACTGCATTCCACGATAACATCCTTAATGAATTGCACTGACAACTGGTACAGAAACATCGACAAAAAGCAACTGAATTTGTCCTTGTTTCTTGATCTGAAGAAAGCCTTCGATACTGTAGATCACAAAATAATGGTTAAGAAATTGAGCGCCATTGGTGTTAGAGGTATTGCAGGGGACTGGTTTGATTCCTACTTGAGTAATAGGAAACAGTACTGCTCTTTAGGGGATCAAAAGTCCAGTGAAAGCTTGGTTACATATGGAATCCCACAAGGATCTTGTCTGGGCCTGCTCTTATTCATCATCTATTTAAATGATTTTGAAGATTGTCTTGTGCTCTCTAAAGCGGGTATGTACGCAGATGATACACACGTGACTGTAACGTCAGATAGCATAGAAGAACTTTTTGAAAGCGCTCGGGAGGAAATGATGAATATTTCGGAATGGATGAGAATTAACAAACTAACCATTAATCCACAAAAAACCGAATACATGATAATTGGGCACCCACGAAGAACGAATAAGATATCATCCCATGAGCCACTTATGTTGAATGGCGCAGAAATTAAGCGTGTCAAGGAGACAAAGCCGTTGGGTATACTTGTTGATGAAGGATTGAATTGGAAAGAACAGTACAGCAAAGTTAAAGGGAAAGTCTCTGGTGGGCTATGGTCTCTGAAAAAGTTAATGAAAATTGTCCCGCAATCCCAGCTGGTTAACATTTACCATGCTCTTGTGGAGAGTCACTTGCGATATGCAAATGTTGTATGGGGGTCTCTCTCCAACACAAAATTAGAAGGCCTTCAACGTCTGCAAAATAGAGCTCATTCAATCATAGAAAGGGCAAAAATCAAAGATCTGTGGTCTCGAGACTGGTTGACTGTAGAACAACTAATAAACTTTGACTGATCTGTTATGACCTATAAGATGATGAATAAGATCTACCCTGAAAGCCTTTGGGATAGATATAAAACAAGAAATATGTACTCAAGTTATAGAACAAGAAACTGCACGGACACTCAACTTCCGAGATATAATCTTGAGTACTCAAAGAAATGCTTTCACTATTCGGGTCTAAAAGCTTGGAACGAAATCCCCACTACCATCAGGGAACTCTCTACCTTGCAACAATTCAAAAGACACCTCAAGATACATTTGAGGAGCTGAATTAAACTCAAACACGACTCCCTGGAAGATCAGCCCCACCCAATGAATTTTTATGTATTTATCTTTTATGCCTGTACATTTTAAGTTTTGCTGAAGGGATTTTTCGTGTATAAATAATGTATAAAAATAATAAGAATAAATAATAATAATAATACCAGGCAATGGTGGATAGGCCTAAGTTGCCGGCTCATACCTCCAATGTTAAAGCAGCCCAGAGTTCAAGCTTACAGTGACAATAGGCATGAACAAAAGCCACAAGTATCCCTACGAATGTTTCCTCAATCCAAGAATCAACAAAACTTTCACTGTGAATCAGAGCTAGACCCATTTACAGTAAATCAAACCGAGGATTCTAATCTAGTTTTCGAGACCATACGGCGTCCAATTTTTCATGTTAGCATTTTTTTGTTATCGTTACAGTTTGCAATATTTCTCTGCATTAACGCAATGGAAGACGATGAAAACTTAACGGGACCTACCTTAGAGTCTGAGGAACTAATCTTTTGTTTCTTCTCTTTCTAAACTTTCACAGAAATGACGAGGAACCTTTGCAAACACCGACCGCTCCTAGCTCTTTTCACAAAACCGCCGCCTAGGCCCAGCGACCGCCCTGAACCCTTTCAGCCATAAATTCTGTTCAGAGGTAGACACCAACTCGATTTCCAAAATGAAAAGTCTTTATACATCGTTGATGATCCTCTGAAATTTCCAGACTTCGATCTCTTGTCGTTTTTGTAAAATTTCCCCTTGGTTTGACTCTTGCTATGTTTCCAAGTAGGCTTACAGCCAAAAGCCGATGACAGAGAAGTTCGCTCGTTGTAGCAAGGATTGGGGAGCCCTTTCAACAGCGATGGGGGAACCCAAACAGAGGTGAATATGTAACTTGACGAATCAGCTGATAATTTCCCGCCGAATTCAAACTTGTTCTTCAAGTTATCAGTTGTTTATTTGCAGTGGTTATCGTGGTTTGGGCTCCTGAGAACTCTGGTGGTGGAATCTCATGGTGGCATCACCCTTGCTACCCTACGAGATGTAAATCTGGATAAACGTTGTGTGGCATTGCCACGTTATATCGTTTATGTATATCGTCCCCTTCGCCAAGCTTTATGCCAGTTGTGATAATATGTTGATGTTTTGGCAGGATCGAAAAAGGGCAGTGTTGCACTTTTGGTGCATTTTTTTCATAAAGAAACTAAAAATATCAGACAGTATCGAAGTTTCTAAGAATTTGAGCCATTATTTGAGTGTGATTTGATTGCTCAGAGTTTCTTAGGAGTTTCATTATACACGTTTTTTATAAGAAGCTAGTTTATAAGAAACTAGTACTATGATGGCCGAAATGTTAAGAAGATCTGGTACTATGTATGAGAAGCATTAACAAACTTTTCAAAGTTAAAAAATGGATATCATAGCAAATGTATCGTTGAACTTTTATTCTTTTAACATTCATTTATTCTTTTATTCTTTTATTCATTATTATCTAACCAGTTTGTCTTCATCGTGACAGAACACTGTTTATTCCTATATGACGCTTTATGTCAAGGAACATATCCGATATCTGTTGCCGACCATATTGAAAATTCGTGCATTCAAAAGATAAGAGACCAATTAAGAAACTTTTAGCACTAAAATTGACAAAATTTAATGTTAAATTAAGAAACTTTCAGTACTATGGCCTGATCCTACCGGGTGTCCCAGAAAAAACGCAACAGATTTGAATAATTGTAATGGAAGCTATTTCATGCTTGTTAGCAAACAACTATTTTGATTGAAATTTGCAATTATTAGAAAAAATTTTGATATATTTTCCAGTATTTTTGGTGACTTGGTTGTAAAGTTAAAAATCAGCGAAGTTCAAAATTGCGTCCAGGTCAAAACCAGAGCTGCTGCATTAGCAATAAGTGATTAAATTGACAAATTTTGAAAAATGACAGTCTTAGCAATTACCGAAGATTGCTAACAAGCGCTCAAACACAAAAGTTGGTTGAACATTGAGCAGATGAAGATTTCGGTCATGGCGAAGGGCCATTCTCATAGCTATGCTTTAAATTGGAAATGAACACTGAGAGCTTCCTCGAAACTAAGTAACTCATAAATCATTAATGGAGCTCTTTTGTCACAGTTTCTTGATCAAATTATGTGCTTGTCTGTATTCCTTTAACGTTGCAGATAATGCCAAGCTTGTAATTTTGTTTTAGTCTTTGCACTATTTGTTGGAGGTCTGGTGCTGCCATGACAGCAAATTTTGTGTTTGTTAATTTATAAGTCTGCAACCAGGTCACCTAAAATTCTGAAAAATATCTCAAAATTTAATCTAATTATTGTAAATTTAGAGAAAAATAATTATTAAATTTTTGATTTGAAACAGCTTGTGTTAGGATTTTTTAAATCTGTTGCGCTTTTTTTGGGACACCCGGTAGTTTCTTATGAAAAACGTGTCTCGTGCTCACTACGTGTGACTTCGTGAACATTTAAAACAAATGTAAACGTTAGGACAATTAACCTTCAATTAATATGACATTAGAAACAAATTGAAATAAAGTAAAACTATGCCAAGGACTTCCTTTACCAAAAGAAGCATTTTCTTACCAAGTCTTTTCAATTTTCAAAAGCACGCATTTTTAATAAGAAAGTCAAGGCTCAAAATGGCCAAAATGTTAGAAAACTAGTACTGGGGAAACAACCTAAGAAACTGTTTATTTTGATAAAGAAAATCCTTACCCTAATTTTACATCATAAGCACTTGTTTCCTGTTTCATGTTACTCGAAAGGTGCTTCAGTGATGTCTAGGCATTAGAAGGGCTTCAAAAAACTTTGTTTGGAAATGTTCACAGGGGCAAATGTGTAGAACATGGAAATTATAACTGAAAATAAAATCTGATAATCTTAGTAGATTTTAGAAGTAATATAGGAGATAAATAGTTGAATACAGACATTAGAACAATTACCTTTCGAGTAATATCATACTAGAAACAAGTGAAAATAATGCAAAACTATGACAAGGACTTCTTCTTTAGAATAAATAGTTTCTTTCAGATTTTTGTCCAAGCACACGTATTTTTAGAAGGAACTAGGAATCTGGGACGGTACTAAA
This sequence comes from Aurelia sp. 4 Dawson et al 2005, assembly GCA_964019985.1. Taxonomy (NCBI): domain Eukaryota; kingdom Metazoa; phylum Cnidaria; class Scyphozoa; order Semaeostomeae; family Ulmaridae; genus Aurelia; species Aurelia sp. 4 Dawson et al 2005. The sequence continues at coordinate 9,327,519 of OZ026504.1, read as the reverse complement.
AGTTTCTTTAGATTCTCAGATTTTCAGTGCTCAGACTTTCCTAAGAGTTTCTTAAAGGTTCCATAATAATCTTCATGTTCACAACATGTGCCCGCGCCCCCGTGAGCTTTTCAAAACATATTTTTTGAAGCCCTTCTAATGTTTAGACATCACTGAAGCACCTTTCGAGTAATATGGTACAGGAAAGAGGGAAAAAGTGAAAATAGAGTAAAAATATGTGAAGGCTTTCCTTTGTGGAAATAAATAGTTTCTGACGCTATATTTTCCCAATAGTGGAGTTTCTTAATTTTTTGGCGATCTGACTTTTTTAAGAGCAGTTTGAGCAGTTTCTTATAGGAAACAATATGTACACTGGGAAAAATTTGGTAAGAAAATGTTTCTTTTGACAAAGGAAATCCTTGGCATAGATTTACTTTATTTTCATTTGTTTCCTATGTCATATTACTTGAAAGTTAATTGTACTCATGTTTAAATTTGTTGTAAGTGTTCACGAGGTCACACGTAGTGAGAACGAGAATTGTAATGAAACTCCTAAGAAACTCTGAACAGTCACGTCACTGCCTCAAATTCTTAGAAACTCCCATACTGTCTAACATTTTTAGTTTCTTTTATGAAAAAAGTGCACCAAAAATGCAACACTGTCCCTTTTCGATCCTGCCAAAAACATCAACATATTATCACAACTGGCATAAAGCTTGGCGAAGGGGACGATATCCACTGCAAATAAACAACTGATAACTTGAAGAGCGAGTTTGAATTCGGCGGGAAATTATCAGCTGATTCGTCAAGTTGGAAATCGAGTTGGATATTTTGGAAATCGAGTTGGTGTCTACCTCTGAACAGAATTTATGGCTGAAAGGGTTCAGGGCGGTCGCTGGGCCTAGGCGGCGGTTTTGTGAAAAGAGCTAGGAGCGGTCGGTGTTTGCAAATGTTCCTCGTCATTTCTGTGAAAGTTTAGAAAGAGAAGAAACAAAAGATTAGTTCTTCAGACTCTAAGGTAGGTCCCGTTAAGTTTCCATCTTCTTCCAGTGCGTTAATGCAGAGAAATCTTGCAAACTGTAACGATAACAAAAAAATGCTAACATGAAAAATTGGACGCCTTATGGTCTCGAAAACTCGACTCGAATCCCCTGTTCGATTTACTGTAAATGGTTCTATTAGTTTCCATGAACTTCACCGCAGCATTGCGAATTTCCAACTGTCGAAGGTCGCTTGCCTCGCTTCTGAGACTACAGTGCAGCCTCGTTCCAGAGGGCACACGTAAACGTGTTCATCTCCGTCTCAAAATTTCATGTCAAAGTCCATAAGGCCCAGATTGAGCAAAATCAAGAAATGTTGTTCTTGTTGTTTTTTTGTTGTTGTCGTTGTTGCTATTTTTGTGATATCTGGGACAATGTCTTGAGGCTAGGCTCCCTCTGGGTTTTCAGATATTGCCGATCTTCGTTGACTGAATCATTAATATTTATGACCGAGTCCGACGAGTAGGAGATGCTGGTGTCGTCTGCATACATATTAACTTCTCCAAACTTTAGTGAGAGGGGAAGATCATTAACATATATCAGAAGAAGTAAAGGCTCGAGGCAAGAACCTTGTGGAACCCTGTATTTAATTGACTCGAAGCTGGAAGCGTGCCCATTAACCTTGCAACACTGCTTGCGATTTTGCAAGTAAGATTTGAACCAAATTAACTATTTCCCCGCAACTCCATAAACACCTAGCTTTCTTATCAATATTTGGTGATCAACAGTGTCAAAGGCCTTCTTTAAGTCTATGAAGGTGACAGAAGTATATTGTCCCAGACCCCCAACGGTTCAAGTTGAATTGCATGGTTCAAGATGGCGGATGGACAACTTTCACACATGGTGATCATAAAATTTCAAATTTCGACTTTCAAATAAATAGCTGCTCATCAGTCAAATACAGTTCAAGTGGTTTTTTGTGTTCAATTTTATTTTAAAAAATGCATTTCAGTTTCACTTCGCACGTTTAATCTCAAGCACTTCATTGTTTATGGTTGGTAGAAGGTCTATGAGTTAGGCCCAGCATCGTATCACTATCAGGATCAAAATGGACAAGAAGTACGTAACAATTGACGTTGTGAATGCACTGCTGCAAAGTCAAGCAGATGCATATAGATCAAATCTGTCGCTTATAATACAAGATGTGAAAGAGGAGATGAAGTCAATACATAATGATATGATGTAAATGACATGAGAGTCAGTTTAAAATTCTCCCAGGCAAAACTTGACGAGGCAGAGATGCTCGACAGCGTTGACCTTACCGTCTCTACCCACAAGGATAATCTTAATTGCATGAATGAGTTTGCAGACTTCACGGAGATTCAGCTGGAATTTCTTGAGAATCAAAGTAGACGCTGCAATGTACGAATCATAGGCATGTCAGAAAACAAGCAATTAGAGAAGACATGGGATGACACTGAGCAGTTGGTTAAAAAGGCAATTAAGGAAAAATTCGACCTTGCTGACGACTTTGAGATTTAAAGGTCCCATAGAGTAAAGCATAAAAGTGAGAATAATACCCGCAATGGCCAGCCAGTTGGCCCACGCCCAATTGTGGCAAAAATGGCCAGGTGGAAGGACAAAGAAAAGATCATTTAAAAAGCAAGGGAGCTTAAACCTTAAGGAATCAAATTTGTGCCTGACTTATCAAACCGAACACTGCAGAAAAGAAAAGAACAAGTTCCTGATTTGCTGCCAGCCGGAGAAGCAGGGAAAGTTGCATATTTCATTCTCGACAAATTGGTGATCAGGGATTAGCCCTCATAAGAAAGATTCAAACGTTACACAGTCTTGGCAATCCAAAGATATGCAAATCGCAATGTTTCCGTTAAGGCTGGCTTTGCAAATTGTTTTCAAAACTTTCCGTTGATTTCAGAAAAGTGGATCTATCTCCAAAACTACTCGAAAAAAACTTTTGTTTTTTCGCTATATATTTAGCTAGGTTGTTGATCTACAAGTTTATCAAGTCTGATTGAAAATGCTAGGCTGGATTTGCCTCAATTGAATTTTATGTTTTTGTTTATTTTTCGACAGCAAAGGGCAGAAACCTTGGTCAACAGATTACCATGTCACGAATCCCGCTTTCAAACACTCTCAGCCTGATAATAACTCTCTGAAATGTTTCCATTGGCAAAAGAATTTTCGTGATCTTTTGGGAATGCTTCATTCAAGTCTCAATAGACATCCTTGGAGGGCTTGTAAAAGTATCATTTCTTAAATGTTGCCAGCAAACCCAGAAATTTCACAACCTTTCGTTTCGTGTCCTTTGAGACTTTCATGAGCATTCACAAAATATCAATTGCTCTAAGAGTCCACAATGAACGAAGATCTGAAACAAAACTTTTTACAAAGGATTCAACTCTTTCTTATGTCCTAATCAGTTGACCAAGGTTTCTACCTTCCGCTATCAAAAAGTAAACAGAAATATAGAATTCGATTGCGAGGAATCTAGCCTAGCTTTTTCAATCAGACTTGGTAAATTTGTAGATCAACAATCTGGCTACTGATATAGCGAAGGAAAACCAAGAATGTTTCGAGTAGTTTCGGAGATAAATCCAATTTTCTCAAATCAAGAAAAAGTCTTGAAAAATAGTTTGCAAAGCCAACCTTAACAGGAAAATTGCGATTTGCATATCTCTCGACTGCCAAGACTATGTAGAACAACGTCATTTTTACCGTGGTTTTGCAAAAAGGCAACTCGTTGTTCACTGGAGCGGAAAGCAGAGTTACCATAAAAAGCCCATTTCCTGAACTCAGCCTATTGTTCGCCCTTAGTTACTCTTTTGTTTTCGATTGTTCTTGCAAAAGTCGAAGGGATGATTTTGTTGCAAAATAGTTTCTTAGAGGCGGGGAAATTTACTAGTGTGTCTAGACCTCCTCCGTAAAAAATATAGACTTTCCTCCACTCTCCTAGTGCTACGTTCTTATGAACAAATTTCCTATGAAAAACCGCATGGCTGAATGCAAATTACTCATCACGAGTTGATAGCAAACATGTTATTCGTTTCAATTCAGTCCTTCCGTGATAATCCTTCAGGGCCGCTGTTCAACTGAAATGAGAAGACGGCAATCCTTCAGGGGCATTAAACTGTTCAACCGAAGGGAGAAGACAGCCAAATGGAGATTCCCAAGGAAAACACGGAATGATTTGAGGAAACACGGAATGATTTGAGAAATCACGGAATGACTTGAGAAAACGCGGAATGGTATTTCATATTTCATATATTTCATATTTGAATCTTTTAAGGAGGGTAGCCCTTCGGCAGAAGTCGTTTTTCAAGGGGCCCTCCGATAAAAACTTAATTACAATATACCGATAAAAATAATAAGTCACTTATATATAAAAACCATAATTTAAAAGCCTATTTACAATTAAACAATATATACAGTGGAGAGTAAAAGTTAACCCATTATTGATTTCTTAAAACCATTCAGGGAGGATGCCGTTTTAGACTCAGCAGGAAGGCTATTCCATAGTTTAGCTCCCCGGAAAGAGAAGACAGAGAAGAATGGTTTGAGAAAACAGAGAATGGTTTGAGAAAACAAATTCTTTACTCGATTATCTTGATTTGGTGACCCGCAAAGTGCTACTTGAAAGCAAAATGAACATCTTATTGGCATTTAAGATGCAAATTCCTGACATTAAACAGCCATTCCGTCATTCCATTCCGTCATTACGTATTCCGTATTTTAAAGATAGCCCCCTTCTAAGCATTGGGAAAGAAGTCTTCATTTTTTGTCCTTTCGATATAGGGTAAGGTGGGGTAATTTGGGTCTACGAGTTAATTTGGGTCTATTTGCTTTTTCACTTTTAAAGTGATCGTAAGTTGAAAATTGTCGAAATCTATACTTTCAGGAGTTGATTAAGTCATCATCTATACATATTTAGCGGTTAACCGCCATTATGTCCTTCACTAAGTCTCTCCACCTTCTTTTGTCTTCAGCAAGTCCCTCAAGTGTTGCAATTTTTTTCATCTTGAGGAATTGCGGTGCCTCATGATATCCAAGCAAAGTTCATCGAGCTAAATCTCAGAAAAACAAAATTGTTATTGGTACCTTCATACAGGCCTCCATCTCAAAATGAAAAATATTTTGTTGAGCAAATGGGTATACTGGTTGATTTCTATTCCAGATCCACCCACAACCTTTTGGTCTTTGGGGACCTCAACCTTGAGGCAAGTGATCATACTCTGAGTTTACTTATTGACCAGTTAGAGCTGTATAGTATGATAAAAGCTCCTACTTGTTTCAAAAGTTCTTCTGGCAGGTGTATCGACCTCTTTCTCACAAATCGAAAGCACAGTTTTCAGAACAGCCAGAGCTTTGAAACAGGTTTCAGTGACCATCATCATTTGATCTATACAGTTCTAAAAACTACCTTCGTTAAGGTCCCACCAAAGGTTGACCAATATCGCAACTACAAGCATTTCTCGGATCAGGATTTCTGAGCAGACCTAGCCTATGGACTCTGCACAACCAGACCTAAAACATATGATGAGTTCGAGGAAATAGTAAGGGTAAAGCTAGAAAAGCACGCTCCCCTTAAGACAGCTATCTTCAGGGGAAAATATAAGCCCCATGTGTCAAAAGAACTCAAAAAGCAATTATGGTTCGAACAAGATTGAAAAATATATCCAATCAAACACGAACAGAGGAAGATTTTTGCAAATGTAAGTAACAGAGAATTTTAGTTGTCAGGTTGAATAGAGCAGCAAAGAGAAAATTTTTCTTCCAACTAGACCCAAAAGAAGTTGGAAAAGAAAAAAATTTCTGGAAAACTTTCAAAGCCCACTTCACCGACAAAACATCTGGGCAGAACAACATAATTCTTGTAGAAAACGAAAACATAGTAAACGATGACAAGGTGATTTGTGAACTTTTTAATTCTTACTTTGTGAATATAACCGACACACTACCCATCACGGCACCGCCTGAATCCGACGTTGAAATTACTTCGACAACTGATCGCGTGCTGGATTCAATTAAAAAATATAGGAACCATCCAAGTATTATTAGAATCAAGGAGAATGTTGGGGTTGTTGACAAATTTGAATTTAATTTTGTTGCACCTATTGATGTCTAGAATGAAATCAACCAGCTAAATAGTTCGAAAAAATCTAGTGGGGAGATTCCTACGGACATCCTAAAATGTCTCTCAGGTTTGTGCATTGATCAGATTACATTCTATATTAATAAGATGTTCGAATGTAGCGATTCCCGGACAAATTAAAATTGGCTGATGTATCACCTATCTTCAAAGCGGACGATCCTACGTTGAAATTTAACTTCAGGCCTATAAATGTCCTGCCAGCCCTATCCAAAGTCCTTGAGTGAATCATGGAGAAGCAAATGACGCCTTTTGCAAATACAAGACTTTCTAGGATACTGTGTGGTTTCCGCGACGGTTACAGTACACAACACGCATTGTTCCGTCTAATTGAAGCTTGTCGCAGTACACTGGATAAAAAAGGCTATGTGGGAATGGTACTAATGGATTTGTCAAAAGCTTAAGACTGACTTTCACATGATCTCTTACTAGCTAAGCTGGCTGCCTATGGTTTCGGTCTGAAAAGCCTGAAACTATTTTCAAGTTACCTCTCAAATAGGAAGCAACGCGTCAAATACGGCAACTCATTTAGCGAATGGCAAACATAGAATCAGGCGTCCCCCAAGGTTCAGTGCTAGGTCCTCTTTTGTTTAACTTTTTTATGAATGATTTCACATATGCCATTACTAAATCAGAGTTTTGTAATTTGCGGATGACAATACAATATATGCATGCAGTCAAAATCTAGAGCGCGTTGTATCCTGTCTCAAGGATGATACTCATAGTGCGTTGTGTTGGTTTCGGGACAATGGAATGGTTGCAAATCCCTCCAAATTTCAAGTCATGTTTCTTGGGCTGAAATCAGACCAGGAGTATGTATTTGAAATTGATAAGAGAAACCCATTCCTGCAACCAGCACCGTCAAACTTTTAGGTATTACTATTGACTCCCAGCTAAAATTTTCCGAACATGTGAATACTCTATGTAAAAAGCCAACAATAAGACTAGCGCGTTTTCGCGAGTAGCGGAATATTTAGATCAGGACAAGAGACGTATTCTGTACAATACATTTATCATGTCAAATTTCAATTATTGTCCTTTAATATGGATGTTCTGTGGCAAAGATGCCAATGCATCAATAAACAGAGTACACAAAAGGGCACTGAGAATAATGTGGCAGGATATCGCAGCCCCCTTTGCTGAACTCTTAGCTAGGGGTAGCCAATGTACAATTCACATTCGAAATTTGCAAAAATTAATGCTGGAAATACATAAATGCCTCAATTCGAAAAATCCTTTTTTTATGTGGAATATCTTCCAGACAAAAGATGTGGCCTATAACCTAAGGACAAAAAATCTTCTACAGTTACCGAGCACCAATACATTATCATATGGGAATGATTCATTATCCTTCAAGGGTGCCATCCTTTGGAACACTTTGCCTGACTCAATAAAAGGTCTGGCAACCAGTACTAGCTTTAAGAGATCAATTAAAGAGTGGAAGGGTGACAATTGCTCATGTAAAATATGTAGATAAAGAGTCCGTGGGAATTTTACCAGAAGTGTATTTGTATATAATTATCTCCTGATTGTAATTAGTTTTTTTCTTTTTGTGTAAATAGTTGGTCTTAATTAGTTCAAATTAGAACTATTATATTTTAAACCAACTGTAAATAATGTTATAATAATAATAATAATAATAATAATGATGATAATAATGACAATAATAATATTGTTATATTGTTAATATTGTTATTATGATTATTATTATCATTATTGTCCTTTCTTCACGCCTTTTCGTTGTTTGGCGGCTTTTTCTGGGCAGCGGATTGAATCTCTCAATCGTAGGTGTCCAGAGTCCTTCTAATTATCTTCGCCGTGCCAAGTACACAAGTCTTTTGTAATAAAGATGTCATTTGTCCCATTTCAAGTTGCTCAACATATCTCTTAAAGTTTTTGCTCAGCGTACCAAGAGCTCCGATGATGATTGGTATTATCACCACTTTCCTGACATTCCATAGTTTTGCTACTTCCCTTCTAAGATCTTCATACTTTTCCCTCTTCTCCTCTTCTTTTTCGATCACTCTTCCATCAAACGGGCATGAAACGTCAATGATTTTGCATTCATTTTTCTCTTTATCGTGTATTACGATGTCAGGTCGGTTGTGATTCAACTGCTGATCTGTTTGAATTCTAAAATCCCATAAGATCTTTGCCATTTCATTCTCTAAAACACCTTCTGGAATATGATCATACCATTTCTCTGTACAATCGAACCCATATTTCCTGCAAAGCTCCCAGTGAATTACTTTCCCAACTCTATCATGCCGCCAATTCTTGTACTGGTTCTGGGCCAACTTTCACATTCAGCCACTACATGCGCAATAGATTCCTCTCGTTTTCCACACATTCTACAAACAGGTGAAACATCTTGTTTGTCTATGCGGCTCTTAATAGCATTCGTCCTCAACGCCAGATCCTGGGCTGCCATTAACATCCCCTCTGTCTCCTTCTTCAGCGTACCTTTCCTCAGCCATTCCCATGAATCAGAACTTCTGATTATCATTCTGATTATCATTTTGATTATCATAATTATCATTATTATTATAATTATCATTATTATTATTATTATTATTATTATTATTATTATCATTATCATTATCATTATCATTATCATTATCATTATTATTATTATTATTATTATTATTATTATTATTATTATTATTATTATTATTATTATTATTATTATTATTATTATTATTATTATTATTATTATTATTATTATTATTATTATTATTATTATTATTATTATTATTATTATTATTATTATTATTATCATTGCTTGAATGAACATATAGAACAAATGAATCGATCCCTTTATGATTACTTTGTGGGAAAATTCGGGAAGGAAAATGACCGATGCCCCTCTGAACTTGCAGAAAGATACAAAGACAAAAGCAAAAATGATCTGAAAAGGATTCTGAAAACTTTGAAAAATTCCCCTCCAGAAAATATCGATTCTAATGAGATTAAATACGTTGCGAAACTACTTCGAAAGAAAATTAAGGATAATGCGGAAAATCAAGTTCCTTTCTCGACTACAGAAGATCATAATATCCTTGTACAGAAAAACGTTTGGAGCTACGCGAAGAAATTTATCAAAAAACCATCAGAGATCTTACCGACATTTTCAAAAAATGATTGCATCGAATACTTCAAAAAGACCTTCAATGTCATTAATCCCAGAAAACTCTTCAGGGTACCTGATCACATACCAAAATTCGATCAGCCGTCTATCGAATTTGACCTAAAGGAACCAACTTACCAAGAAGTAACTAGAATTATTCGACGAATGAAAACCTTGGGTTCCCCCTGCCCCTTGGACCAAATATCCATTATCTGTTTGCAGAGGATGCCCTATCTCAGAACGTACATCCACCGTATTTTGGTAGAAGCATGGAAGGCTGGCTCAGTACCCTCAACATGGAAAAGGGCGGTAACGGTGCTAATTCACAAAAAGGGTGATCCCAATGTTCCTGCAAACTTCAGACCAATAACACTCGAGTCTGTGCCCCTGAAAGTGTTTACATCCCTAATTCGTAACAGGATGTTTGACTTCCTTCTCAAAAACAGATATCTTGAACATAACATTCAAAAAGTATTCATACCAAAAATTTCGGGAACGTATGAACATACAGCGCAAATGGCTTTTCTTATCAACCAAGCTAGATTAAAGCAACGATCTCTGTTTATTACACTACTCGATCTTCGCAATGCCTTCGGAGAGGTCCATCACAATCTCATCCAAGAAACACTCAGATTCCATCATGTTCCAGCTGAGATCCAAAACCTAATAAAGGATCTGTACACAGATTTCAAAACGTCAGTCATTACCACAGGGTATGCAACACCATTTATCCCAGTGACTAAAGGTGTCCTTCAGGGTGATTGTTTAAGCCCTCTTACGTTCAACATGATATTTAACATTTTCATTCAACTTATACGAAAAGAAGATTACTCGCAATTAGGATATAAACACGATGCATTCTTAAGGCCCAGAAATTGGCTCCAATTTGCGGACGACGCATGCGTAGTAACCGGCCAAGAATATGAAAATCAGATCCTTCTAAACTGTTTCACAGCTTTCTGCTCTTGGGCAAATATGGAAGCGAGGCCAGACAAATGTAAAGCATTCGGTATGATGAAAGTCAATACAAATTGCAGTCAAGTTAGCCCAAAGGTGTTTGTCTCAAGCCAGCGAATCCCTCCTGTTTTATCTACTGACTCATTCACTTACCTTGGTAGAAGTTTTAACTTTAAAATGGACAATGAAGAGCATAAGAAAAAGTTATTGGAGACAGCCAATCAGCTGCTGGAAGCAATAAGTAGGCTACCACTTCATCCGAAGAACAAGATTCTTCTCTATTCGACGTATTTCATGTCTAAAGTGTCTTGGGACCTAACAATTGCCGATTTAGACATCACTTGGGTCAAACAAAATCTGGACTCGCTAGCACATAGGTACATTAGATTATGGCTTGAGATACCGATCGGCGGAACATTGGACATAATTAGTCTTACGAAAGAAAAATGCGGGCTAGGAATTATTGACCCGTCAACGAAATTTTCCCAGTGCCAAGTTTCGCTTAGGAACTGTTTAAAGAAGTCCCCGAATGGAGACATACAATCACTACATAAAGTAACTAGCCGTGATAAAAATGTGCAATATGACAGATACGCTAATGGGAAAGAGGTAATCAAAGAAAATAGAATGAAGAAAGTCCACAGGATCACACACGAATTGTCATCACAAGGCCTTATACTGAAGGCTATTCTTGAGCACACTACAAATAAAATAACAAGCATTTGGAGTGATGCACAGAAACTTCTACCGAAGAATATCTTCAACTTCTCTGTACGTTACCTGAATAATAGCTTGCCTACAAAGAAAAATATGAAATTTTGGGGCAGAGTCGAAAACGAGTTGTGTTACTTCTGCCAACTTCCACAATCCCTTCTTCACGTCGTCTCTGGTTGCAAATCCATGCTTGAGGGGAAAAGATATACTTGGCGTCACAACTCTGTCCTCTTGACGATTGGCAACTTCTTAACAGGAATAAGGAATATTAAAGTCTATGCTGATGACATTCCAGGCTTCAGATCATCAGCTGTTATCACTGGAAACAGAAAGCGTCCAGATCTCCTTGTGATCAATGACGGTGTATTATATGTTCTCGAACTGTCTGTTGGTTTCGAAAAAACATTGGAAATAACGAGGCTCATAAAAAGCAGCGCTACGAAAATCTCCTGAAAGACCTTTCATCCTCATACTTGCGTGTGGAATACATCAATCTATCAATGGGAGCAATAGGAACAATCGGCATTAACGGACACAAAGCGTTTATGAATATGTTGAATAATTTATCAATAAGTAAGCAAGAGCAACTTTATCTGGAAAAGAAAATAATAACAATCTGCATACGTTGTACATACTACATATTTTGTAAAAGAGACAGTGAGTGGTCAAGTCCAGAACTGTTAGCGTTTTAAATTCTTCTCTATCAAGATGTGGACAAATATTATATTTCGGACGTATTAGCTTTATACTTTTCAACTTATTTTAAGGAACTTTTTAAATAGAACTTGTAAATTTCCCCATCATGCCTAACTGAGAGTGATGGGTGTTTTCATGTAGAGTAGTATTTGTAGGGAATAAAAAGTTTCCATTATTATTACTATTATTATTATTGTTCTGTTATTTACTTTTTTCCACACTCAACAACTGATTTTCCGTTTCTCTTCATGAGAAATAAGGTTATCATGTTTCTTTTGTGTCTTTGATCTTGACTTCCTGTGTCAATATCGTCTTTTGATCATCCTTCAAATTGTGTGAATCTTCTTACAATTCCCCTTGTTCCAAGTGAAGCTGCTTTTTGCATTTCTAACTGCGAAATTTTGCAAGGTATTTTCTCCAAATCTTGTTTGAAACTCTTCGATATCACTCCTGTTGCACCAATAACTATTTGTATGACCAGGACTTCGCTGACATTCCACAGACGTTTTAACTCTATAGAGAGGTCGATGTATTTGTTGATTTTCTCGATCCTTTTCTTTACAATATTTGTATCTGCTGGTATTGCAATATCTATGATGTAAAGTTTGTTGGTCTTTTTATCTTGAAATATTATATCAGGTTTGCTGGCAATGATTGTACGATCAGTATTAATCTGAAAGTCCCATAGAAGTTTTGAGCTCTCATTTTCAAGAATTTTCTCAGGTGTGTAATTGTACCATTTTAATGTTTCTTTTACTTCAACCAAGTTGAATTTCTTTGCTACTTCTAAATGAATTATCTTTGCTACTGAGTTATGTCTTTTCAGGTATGACGTTGCCGCTAAGGTCGTGCAGCCCGATACAATATGCGTTATCGTTTCTGGCATTGTATTACACATTCTACAGGTGTCAGTATCTGTGGTCTTATGGATGTGTTTCTTTATATATCTGGTTGTAACTGCCTGTTCTTGTATCGCTACAATCGTTGCTTCAGTTCCGCCTTTCAATCCTGTTCCTTTCATCCATTCAAAGGTTGCTTTCTTGTCTATGTGACCTTTGTTCTATCATTTGATGGAATTGACCGTGAAGTGGTTTTGCTTTCAACTTTTCTTTCAGTTTCCTTAGGCTAGCCTCTTTAATCGTACTTTTACATTGCCATTTAGTTTTCGATTTAAGGTCATCCAAATTTAGATTCAGTTCCTCTGCATATTTTTGTGCCTTTTTCATGATTGAATCACATTCTTTTGCATCCCATTCTTTTACTATCTTAATGTACTTATCTTTGCTATTTTCTATGTGGTGAGCAAGATTGATCATTGCTTTTTTGTATCCGACTTGCACTGAGGAGTCCTCTTCTACCTTCAGATCTTTGCATATAGAGCCTGGTGATATCAGATTTTTTGTGGAACATCGAGTTCATCGTTAGTAGCTTTCGTGTTCTCGTGTCAATTGTTTCTAAATCTGTTGTAGACCATTTTATTACACCATATCCATATGTAAGGCTTGGCATTGCCCAAGTGTTGATTGCTTTGATTTTATTACTGCTGTTAAGATCTGATTTCAAAACCTTTCTAACCCTGGTCAGGTATTCTTTTTCAAGGTTTTCTTTCATTGCTGTATGGGAAATGCTATATATGGATATGTAAGGCTTGGCATTGCCCAAGTGTTGATTGCTTTGATTTTATTACTGCTGTTAAGATCTGATTTCAAAACCTTTCTAACCCTGGTCAGGTATTCTTTTTCAAGGTTTTCTTTCATTGCTGTATGGGAAATGCTATCGCTTTCGTTTAACCCTAAGTATTTGTATGTTGCCTCATTTTCAAGCTCTTGTATTAAATCACCAGTTGAAAGCTGAACATTTTCAGTTGAAGTTTTTTCTCCTTTGGTAATTGTTAATTTTGCGCACTTAGCTAGGCCGAAACTCATTCCTATGGCCCTCGAGAAATTAGTGACTGTTTCTAGGAGTGAGTTTAATTGCTTCTCGTTGGATGCAAATAATTCTAGATCATCTACGAAGAATGAGTTGCTCACTAAGTTGTTTGATTTTCGTCCTTTTCCAACATAATAGCCCAGATTTGATCTATTCAATAGCCAGCTGAGGGGGAACAGTGCTATACAGAATAACAATAATGATAGACAGTCTCCTTGGAATATTCCACATTTCACATTTATTTCGCCAGCATCAAGGGTTCCTTTTTCATGGTTTGGATTTAGGTTGGTCTTCCACATTTCTGACGTTGATTCTATAAATCTTACTAGATTTTTATTTATTCCATGCATTTGCAGGCTTTCAACAATCCAGCTATGAGGAACAGAGTCAAATGCTTTCTTATAGTCGATCCATGCTACGCTTAGATGTTTCTTGTTTCGTTTTGCATCTGATAATATAACTTTCTCAATTAGCAGTTGGTCTATACAGCCTTTTGAGTTGGTTGAATTTCCTTTCCGTCCACTAGGAATTAGTTCGTTCGATATCAAATGTTCTCTAATTTTCGTTGCTAATATTGATTTAAAACCTTTATAGATCACTGGCAGACATGTAATAGGGCGAAATTTGCTAGCATCTTTAGGCTTGTTAACCTTTGGAAGTAGCAGCGTTCTGCCAAATACAAGCCATGGAGGTACGTCTTATGGGTTCTGCGTCATATTTTCATAAAATTCGGCAAGTTTTCCGTGTATTATTATTATCATTATTATCATTATTATCATTATTATTATTATTATCATCATTATTATTATTATTATTATTATTATTATCATTATTATTATTATTACATGGCGGGTAACAGCACAAGAAAGAGAGAAAAATACAAGCCACTTATGAACAGACTGAAATCATCATATAATAAGGTTGTGTACTGTAATGTCGCAATGGGGGCATGTGGCTTCATCGAAAAGGACAGTTAAAGATTCTTCGAACTGCCATCTAACCTAAATGTCTCAGACACAGAAATAAAATATGTAACCAAAAGGATGATAAACATTTGTATTCGCGCATCCTACTTCATTTTTTGCTGTAGAAACAATGAATGGACAAATCCAGAACTCTTAGATTTTTAGGTCCCTGATTTCTAACTTTTACATCACCCGTGTGAGTATGTCATTACCGCCCCTTGTTGACGAGTTAATGCAATAGATTTTGGTTTTAGTTTTGTATTGTATGTATTAGGATATATTGAATGAAAGTTTCCATTATTATTATTATTTTTATTTTTATTATTATTATTATTATTATTATTATTATTATTATTATTATTATTATTATTATTATTATTATTATTATTATTATTATTATTATTATTATTATTATTATTATTATTATTATTATTATTATTATTATTATTATTATTATTATTATTATTATTATTATTATTAGTATTATTATTATTATTATTATTTTATTATTTGACCGTTTCTCACGGCTAATGTTTGATCTTGCTTTGAGCCGGTTACTTTGAATTGCTACCGGGCCACAACCAGTAGCCTAGGGTAACAACTGTCTGTTTGTTGATGTCTTCTGTGTCTTCTAACTACTGCTGGTAGTCCAAAACCTTTCTCAGTATACGGGCTGTTCCAAGTAGGCAAGTTTTCTGAAGTGGTTCGATACCTGGTGCAAAGTCTATCTTTGATAGGTAATTCTCAAGATTTTTTGTCACAATGCCAAGAGCACCGATAACGACCGGGATAATTATGACTGTCTTCACCTCACTCCTCCAGCACTTTAAGATCTCATATTTTAGGTCTGTTTACACTTCCATATTCTCTTTCTCTTTTCGCACTATTCTGGTGTCAAAAGGACACGCCACGTCTATTAACATACAGGTTCTCTTCTTTTTCTTTACAATGGCAATGTCTGGTCGGTTGTGTTCAAGCTTCTCATCAGTCTGAATCGGAAAATCCCACAATATCTTTACTTCATCGTTCTCTAGAATCCTCATCTCTTTAGTGATGACGTCCTCATAGCTTTTTTCTGTACAAGGGAATCCATATTGTTGGCCCAAGCTCCAGTGCAGCATGGCAGCCACCTTATCATGTCGACATTCCTCATATTCATTCTAGGCCAGCTGATTGCGTTCAGAAACTATATGCGCAACTGTTTCGTCCCGCTCTCCGCACAACCTGCATTTGTCTTGGACATCTTTCTTGTCTATGTTTTTCATTATCCATCTGGTTCTTAATGCTTGATCTTGTGCCGCTAGCAGCAGTTCTTCCGTTTCTTTCTTAAGGTAGCTTTTCCGCAACCATAACCAACTATTCTTGTCATCACGCACATCACTTGTTTCCTTGATAAACTTTGAATGAAGGGTCTTTTCTTCAAATGCTGCTTTATGCTTCTTTACAACCTCATCCTTCATTTTCTTTGGGTCTTGTACACTTAACAATCCCCTGCCACCTTCTTTTCTTTTCCAGTAAAGCCTATCTACATCTCCTTGCGGATGCATACTGTGATAGATGGTAAACATCTTTCTGGTTTTTCGATCGATTTCCTTTAACTCTGTTTTCGTCCATTCAATTATTCCTGCACCATATCTAATTATCGAAACAGCTCTGGCGTTTATTGCCTGCACAGTATTTCCACTATTGAGGCTGGACCTTAGGATCATCCTCAGTCTTCGAAAATACTCTTTTCTTACAATTTCTTTCATTTCCTTGCTTTTCTCCTTATCGCTTTGTAGTGCCCCTAGATATTTATATGCTTCATCTGTTTCTAATGACCGTATTCTTTTGCCGTTCGATAATTCGATTCCGTCATTCTTTACCATCTTCCCTCGTTTCATTTCAATCATTGCACATTTCGAAATGCCGAACTCCATGCCGATGTCTTCGGAGATAAGCCTAACTGTTTGCACAAGGGTATCCAGCTCTTCCACGTTACGACTATATAGCTTCAAGTCATCCATAAACAAAAGATGATTCAAGTTACCCTTGTCTTTTCCTAGGTTGTATCCGATTGGCATGCCATTTAGGACAATTGACATTGGTATCAAAGCAACAACGAACAAAATCGGCGACAGGCTATCACCTTGGAAGATGCCTCGCTTTATCTTCACCTCTCCCAACCTTTCTCCACCTGATGTCAGTTCTACTTTCCATTTAGTCATTGACTTTTCTATTAGGTTCCAGATGTTGTCTGATATCTTGAAAGTTTGCATACACTGACAAATCCACGAATGCGGCACCATATCGTACGCCTTCTTGTAATCAATCCAAGCAAGGCATAGATTGGTGAATTGTATCGAGAAAAAACCACGATGACAGGCTGTGCGTCGGATCTTCCTTGAATGAAAGATGCTTGCAGCGAAGAACGAGTGAAAATATTTGAAGACAGGAACACCACGATACAACGCGTAAGAAATGACAACTATTGTTTCGATTAAATATTGATTATATGAGAGCTGATATTTCGCCTCGGCATACGAGGCTTCCTCAGAGCTAAACTAACGTTATCACAAATGAACAATAATTTGAATAAGGTAAACTGAAACATGATTGGCTAAGTTGTGCTACATCACAGGGGTTAATGTTGGTGGATGTGGAGGATGAGTATGTGTAGCGCAAACATACTAATGTGGAGGAGGAAAGTAACGTATGATCATACTGAGAATGATGGTGATGTGATAGAATACAGAATGATAAGATAAGTAGAGGATATATATATTTTATTCATATATTGTGATTGTTAGTGGTAAGTTACAACTAGAAGTATTTGTGTTAGCGGTCAGTGGTCCTGTTCATGCCGTTTGGTGTGAGAGTGTTAGCCAAGCCAATGAAGTATTGTTCTTTGGCTCGCCTAACGCTCTCGCATTGGTTGTGTATTTGTAGCAGTGGTAGTATCTGTAGGTCATTAACAGAGTGCCCGGGTTTACAGAGGTGTTCTGCAACCCCGGATTTGTCAGTTTTTTTTTGTTAATGATGTCTCTGCGGTGTTCGTTAAGTCTGTCTCGTAGTCGTCTTCCTGTTTGTCCGATGTATTGGCAGTGGTCGTTTCCGTTTTGTGTGCATGTTTTACATTGTATGGCGTAGATGATGTTAGTCGAGTTGCAGTCTAGTCGCTGTTTTATGGTAAACGTCTTGTTGGTGTTCGTAGAAGTGACAGTGTCGTCCCCGTCCGGTATGTGTGAGGATGTGTTGCAGTGGCGTCGTGAGTTACATTTGTATGACCCCCGAGGAGCACTGGTTGCGTCACTTTTTAATTTTGCGCGGACCAAATGATCCCGGAGGTTTTTGGGTCTACGGTAGCTGAGTATGGGTGGTTGGGGGAAAGCCTCCTGGCAAATTTCAGTGTCTTGTAGGATGTGGTAGTGTTGTTTAAGTATGGCTGTAATTTGTGGTAGGCAGGGGTTGTAGGTTACCACAAACGGTGTTCTGTTGTTGTTTCGTTTCTGTTTCGTTTTGAGGCTGTCTTGTCTGGTAGTAGTGGAGGCTTTCCGTATTTCGTTGCGTACGTGTTTCCGTTTGTATCCTCTGTTCGTAAGGTAGGTCAGTAGTTCGTTGGTGCGTTTCTTGAAAGTCGTGTCGTTGGAATAGATTCGTCGGAGTCGTAATGTTAGGCTGTAGGGTATGGATTGTTTGGTATGTCTAGGGTGTGCGGAGGAGCTGAGGAGGTACTGGTGCGTGTCTTTCGGTTTGACGTAAAGGTCGGTGGGGATGCTGTTGTCGTTGTTAAGTGTGACAGTGACGTCAAGGAAGTTAATGGATGTGGAGGAGGTTTCGTTGGTAAATTTGGTGGTGGGATGTATGTGGTTAAGTATGGTGATGAAGTCTGTAAGTTTGTCTTGTCCGTGTGTCCAAATTAAAAAAATGTCGTCAATAAAACGCCACCATACAAGAGGCTTATATGGTACGTTTTCTAGGGCAGTAGCTTCAAGGGACCCCATAAATAAGTTTGCATATGGGGGAGCCATTCTAGTGCCCATGGCAGTACCATGTTTCTGTAGGAAAATTGTCCGTCAAACTAAAATTGTTGTTCTGTAAGATGATGTTGATGAGGTCGCATATGGTTTCTGTAGGTGGTCTCTGTGTGGTACGTTTGTTAAGGTGTTCTCTGGCAGCCTGGATGCCTTCAGAGTGAGGGGTATTAGTATAGAGCGAGGAGACGTCCAGAGAGACAAGGAGAGAGTTGCTAGGGAGATTATGAAGTGAAGAAAGTTTGTTGAGGAAGTGTGTAGTGTCCTTGATGAAGGAAGGTAATTTAAAGACAAGAGGATTGAGGATATTACTAACATATTCAGAAATTCGTTCAGTAGGATGACCGTTAGCTGAGACAATAGGCCTGCCAGGTGGTGTCTGTCTGTTTTTGTGGATTTTGGGGAGGATGTAGAATCTGGAGCATCTGGGATCTTTAGGGAGGAGGTAACTGTACGTGTCTTTGTCTATGTCTTCGTTTTATTTCATTTGTTCTAAGTATCGTGTCACGGTCCTAGTAACTTTGTTGGTGATGTCATTGTCGTGTTTTTCGTAGAATTTGGTGTCAGTCAGTTGTCGGTTGCATTCGTCGATGTAAAACTGTTTGTCCATAACCACTGTTCCTGATCCTTTGTCTGCTGGCTTGATGACGATGTCCGTGCGTCTTGTGAGTCGCTTCTTACAATTTTTCAGTACCATCTTATCTATCATCAACTGGTCTTTTGTACCTCTGCTATTACGCCTACACCCCTTCTGGTCATCAGGCAATAGATTCTTTCTTTCCAAGTGTGTATAAACTTCCTCAGCCAATATCCCTGTTAGCAGCTTCCACATTAAGGTAAGGCACGTGATTGGTCTGAAATTTGAGACATCGTTTCCCTTACTCTCATCTTTTTGAATCAAGCATGTGCGTCCCTTTGTCATCCATTCTGGTGTTTCTCCATTACTTAAAATTTCGTCCGACTGCATTGCTATTATTGCATGCAATTTGCTAAAACTTTTCAACCAGGATCCATTTACATGATCTGGACCACATGCTTTCCATTTTGGCATCTTCCCTAGCTGGCTTTTCACCATCTCTTTTGTTATTTTGATATTTTCTTGCTTCTCTACTCCTGTGACTTAGTTCTTGACCTCCTCTAACCACTCTGCTTTTTCATTGTGTTGAACAGGCTTACTCCAAATGTTACTCCAAAAAGTAATACTTTCTTCTGCATCAGGTCTTACATCATTCCTTCTTTCACTTCCTTCTAGTTTCTCGAATAATCTCTTCTGATTTGTTTGGAAAAGCCTATTCTGCATGAATTGGTTACTTCTCTCTTCGTATTTTCTTACTTTTGCTGTCTTTGCTTTTATTCGTTGTTTCAACTCCTCAACCACTGCATTAATTCCCTTGTTCTTTACATGGTATTGTCTTTCTAGCAATTCCTTCTTTCTCTCACTCCGTAGGTTGTTATTCTTCCATTCCTCTAATTTGCTGAGATCCTTCCTCAAATTCTGAATTTTTGCTTGTATTCTTCTTTTCCACCATGGTTGTTGGTTAGTTCCTTTTCTTTTCTTAATTCCCAACAAGTCAGATACAACGTTTGCCCCCGCTAGTACCAAAAGATTTGTATCGCTAATGTTTTCCACTCGTATTCTGTCAATGACTTCATTGACGAGCATAGTTTTCTCCCTTGTTTTCTCTCTATCAGCTGTTCTCAAGTTAACTTCTTCAAGTTCTTCTTGGTTTTCAATTTTCGTTCTTCACCATGTCTAGAATTACTTGCTGACCTTCCGTAATTCATCTGTAAGCTCAACATGCCATCTTCCTCCTATACTACTGTCTCCCATTGTTTCTTCCAAGTTTCCATTGTCTTGCACTCCAGTCTCTGCTTCCTCATGTCGTCCTCTATCCCTTGCAATTCCATTGTTCTCTTGGCCGGTTTCCGCAATCCTCCTCTTAATTTCCTCGATTTCTACATCAGATAGCCAACCTCTTTCTCGTATACATCTTGCTTGGCTGGTTAGTTGTGCCTCAGTAACTTGGAACAAACCTATCTCATTCCAGATGCCAACCATTCTTTTTCTGTATCCTCTTATTTCTGGCCTACTTCGCAGGTAGCATTCAGTTACAACTTTGTTGAACTCTTTCGTCCACTTAATTTTCTTCATTTTAGCAGTCTCTTGATAACGACCGGGCCCACCCTGCTGTGCAATGGGACACCTGCCGGGCGAGAGACCTTCACTTGCAGTTCCAGCCTCATTCACGCCGTTCTCTGAAGTACTAATTCTTGACATTTTATTACACTCAAAACGAGGGTAGTGGTGATAAGGTGGCACAACCACCGGTATTTTTATCGAAACACCATCTCTAGGAGGGCTGCCAACCAAGGCTAAAGAGTCCCTCCCACCCATGAGACAGACTAGCCCCCGCCGGACGCCAACCCGGTACTTCAAGGTCTCGGGGAGAGCTGACAGGTACTACACCTTGCTCAAGGGTGACCAGGAGGTAGTTGCAGCAAAGGGTAACCTCATTCTCCCACGTCGAAACTCCACAACTGGATGCAGTTTCATGTCATACCCAGGAAAAATTTTAATATTAAATAGAAAAATTAATAGACAAATTTTATTATTATTATTATTATTATTATTATTATTATTGTTATTATTATTATTATTATTATTATTATTATTATTATTATTATTATTATTATTATTATTATTATTATTATTATTATTATTATTATTATTATTATTATTATTATTATTATTATTATTATTATTATTATTATTATTATTATTATTATTATTATTATTATTATTATTATTATTATTATTATTATTATTATTATTATTATTATTATTGTTATTATTATGATTATTATGTTCTTTTTATCACAGAAAAAAGTTCCTGGTAAGTTCGTCCCGAAAGCAAGCTAGAACAACTAGCCTCAGGTTTCGAGAACCTTTCTCAATGTTCTTGCAGTTCCTAACAATGCCGTTTTCTGTATCACTTCAGTCCTGATCTTGATTCCTATCTTCTCAATGTATTGCTCTGCTTCTTTTGTGACACATCCCAATGCACCAACTACAACTGGAATGACAGTTACTTTTCGAAGGCACCATAATCTTGCAATTTCTCTTTTTAGATCTTGATACTTTTCAATTTTCTCTTGTTCCTTCTGTTTTATCCTTGTATCTCCTGGTACAGCTATGTCAATGATTAAGCACTCTTTTTCTGGTTTTAGCACGACAACAATGTCTGGTCGCCTATGCTCAATTTCGTAATCTGTGTTTATGTTAAAGTCCCACAGTACCTTAATGCTTTCATTTTCAGTAACGCCTTCTGGCTTATGATTGTACCACTGTTCAGCCCTGGGTAGGTCATACTTCTTGCAAATCTCCCAGTGAACTATCCGTGCTACGTTGTCGTGGCGTCGCTTATATTCCTTCTGGGCTAATTTGCTACATTCACATATGATATGGCTCACTGTTTCCCCCTTCTCACCACACATTCTGCAACTCGGCGAATCTCTTGACTTGTCGATATGATGTTTAACGTAATTCGTACGTATTGCTTGTTCGTGTGCTGCCATAATTAGTGCTTCTGTTCCTTTCTTCAAGTCTCCATTTTTTAGCCACAACCATGATTTCTTCCTGTCTACTATCCCATCCGTATCTCTGAAAAACTGACCATGCAGTACTTTTTCATGCCACTTGACTTCTCTTTCTTTTTTTCTTTGATATTTATACTCTGATGGCTTAATGATGTCAGTATTCATTTCCTGTTGTTTATGCACTGCTTTTAATAATTGCTCTTGGCTGTTTTTTACATACCATCTAAGGCTATTTTCCTCTGACTGGACAGTTTCTAATACACTTTGCAATCCCCTTCCACCTCTCTGTCTTGCAACATACAATCTATCGACGTCACTTTTTGGATGTAATGCTCCATTCATCGTCATAATTTTCCGTGTCTGTCTGTCCAGTTTCTCCAGTTCCGCTTTCGTCCACTTCACTATCCCAGCCCCATATCTCATCACAGCTACTGCCCAAATATTCATTGCTGAAATGGCATTCCTGCTGTTCAAGTTTGACTTCAATATAAGTTTAATCCTTCGCTTGTATTCCTTCGTGAATCTCTCTTTCATTTCCTACTCCTTTATCCCATCTAGTTCTACTATACCCAAGTACTTGTAACCTTCTTCGCTGACGCCTTTCATCTTCTCTCCATCCGGTAGTTCCATTCCATGACAAGTTATCATCTTTCCACGCTTCATGATAATTACACCGCACTTTTCTATACCGAATCGCATGCCAATGTCACAACTAAATCTATGCACTGTATTTACAAGTGATTCTATGTCTCTTTCACTCTGTCCAAATAGCTTTAAGTCATCCATATATAGAAGGTGATTTAATTTTGGCTGATTCTTTCCCAAACTATATCCAGCTTTCATCTTTCTCAAAATTAGTGACATTGGTATGAGACAGATAACAAATAGGAGTGGCGAAAGGCTATCTCCTTGGAATATTCCACGTTTGACGTTGACATCCCCTAATACTTTATCTCCTGCGTTCAACTGTACCTTCCATTTCGTCATACTCTTTTCAAGGACGTTCACAATGTTATCAGCTGCCCCAACCAGTTGTAGACTCTTTAGTATCCACGAGTGTGGTATCATGTCATACGCCTTTTTATAATCCACGTACGCCATAGCTAGGTTGGTGTGTCTTCTTTTACAGTTCTTAAGTACCATTCTATCAATGAGTAGTTGATCCTTCGTTCCGCGTGTCTCTTTACGACAGCCTTTCTGTTCTGATGGTAACATATCATTAGTATCTACATGCTTGTACAGCTGCTCGGACAGCATTATGATTATTATTATTATTGTTATTATTATTATTATTATCATTATTATTATATAATCTTCATACGGGTAAGCCTGTCCCACAGGCAAGCTTTTTCTCTCACTTTTTTGAACAAGATCATCGGGGTGAATTTTCTGTAAAAATAAGCATCATCGATGGTGCAGGTGACGTGTATTCGCTTCGCAGAAAGGAGCTTTTTTGGCAATATAAATTGGGTGTATTTTCCCCTAAGGGACTAAATGAAAGGGTGGCGGATATCGAGTTGGATTCGTTTGCTTGTGGGAGCGCTTAATCCTTCTACCTTTGCACTTAGATCCCGAGGGAGTGGAAGGAGACGCTGGCCGGTTAACTTCGTGCATTTTGCACGTGGTGTTGGGGTGGAATTCCCCATCGGGCTATTCGGGACTTAGCAAATTAAGCAAATCCTTGGAGGGTTACTGGCTGGCGTCTCTTTTTCTGTTCTCTTGGAAATTAGGATTCTGCTACGGAGGACACTCTCAATCCCATGTGGGTAAAGAAACCAAAAAGATAGGCTGTATTATTATTATTGTAACTCTATGATTTGGAAGGTGTAGTATTTTATTCTTGTTTTTATCTTAAAGCCTGGTTCGCGCTGGGTCTTTTTGGGTCTATTGGGGTCGTGCGGGGGGACCCGAGAGACAGAGACTTAAACTCCAGTTCTTTGTCTTTCGGGTTTTTTGCGCTGCCCTGGTGGCCCGGGGGACCCAGTGTGAATCAGGCCTAGGTTTCCGTTAATTTTGTTTACGTTGTAATGTATTTTATGTTCATAATTCAAGTTGTATCAAGGGTATTCTAATTTTGATTTTATGGAAATTTTATGTTAATTTTAATTTTGTTTACAACGTATAAAACCTGGCTTGTCCCCAATTGTGAGTAAACTGAGGAAGATTTTAAATTGAAACGTTTTTAGCAAAATTGTAGTTGTGTTTCTTTATTATTATTATTATTATTATTATTATCATTATTATTATTGTTATTATTATCATTATTATTATTATTATTATTATTATTATTATTATTATTATTATTATTATTATTATTATTATTATTATTATTATTATTATTATTATTATTATTATTATTATTATTATTATTATTATTATTATTATTATTATTATTATTATTATTATTATTATTATTATTATTATTATTATTATTATTATTATTATTATTATTATTATTATTATTATTAAGAGAATCGTTAAGTTTGGATATGAGAGCACGGGGTGTAAGAGCTACAAATGATGAAAAGAACTTTTTAGGCTATGAATTAGATGATAACGACAGACTGGTGAAAAACAAAACTTACGGTGGAAATTCAGATTGGCCAGATCTTCTTTTCCAAGTGAATAAATTGAAAGGGTGTGTCATATACGAGGAAAATTTGGCGAAAGTTGTTGTTAATGGAAAAAAACTTAGTCACAAAAATCTGAAGCAAGAGATCGAGCGAGAATTTGAAAAACATGATATAGCAAACTGCTCAGAACTCAGGTTTCAAGGGAAATTCATAGGAATAGATGCCATTGATCGGAAAATATCTCATCAAATATACTACGGATGGAAGCTCTCAGATAGTTTAATAAAATTTGTGTTACGAGCAAGAATGAACCAAATACCTTGCAACCAGCTGATCAATTTTTGGAATAAAGATCATGAAAAGAGATGCTCGTTGTGTAACCATCACACAGAGTCAGTAGCCCATTTAATGAACTCTTGCAAAAGATTTAAAGATCTTTACTCAAAACAACACGATAGGATAGTAGAAGCCATTTATCAAAAGATTCGTCGGTACAGTGAAACGTCACTCAAGTTTGTTAACAGGATGGCAGAAACAGCATTTCCACATTTACGAACAGAACTGCAGCAAATCAATAACAGGAAGCCTGATTTGCTAGAGATAAAGTCTAACGAAAAAGAATGCGAGATCATAGAAGTAACTGTATGCTTTGATTTGTACATGTCAGAGTCATATGAAAGTAAAGCTAGGAAGTACCAACAACTCAAAAACATTTTGAATCGGAATGGGATAAAGACGAATATAAGAATACTGTGCTTTGGATCGCTTGGAACTGTTCATGAAGACGTAAGAAAGAACTTAAAAGGATTAGGACTGTCGAGTGAGGAGGCAAAGTCTACGATGAAATGGTGCAGTGAATCTAATATGATATGTGGAAACATGATATGGCGAAACCGATGCAAAGGGATTCACGGACAGAATGAAATTTGATTTTATGAGTATGCTGGACAAACATTTGACGTTGAGACATCTTAGTTAGCTCTCGTTAGTCAAATCATATCAGAATTTATTATTGTCCTTTCTTCACGCCTTTTTGCTGTTTGGCGGCTTTTTCTGGGCAGCGGATTGAATCCCTCAATCTTAGGTGTCCAGATTTCTTCTAATTATCTTCGCCGTGCCAGTTCTCCATTCAGTCCTCTAATGTTCTTCTCAGTATCCTTTCTGTTCCCAGTAAAGCGGTCTTCTGTAAATGTTCTGTCTTTATTTGAATTCCTAACCTTTCCATGTACTGTTCAAAATTCTTACTGACAGCTCCAAGTGCTCCAGTAACCACTGGTACTATCTCTACCTTTGTCATTGACCACATTTTCTTGATCTCCCACTTTAAGTTATCATATTTTTCTATCTTTTCCTTTTCCTTTGCACCAACTCTGTTGTCTCCTGGAGTGGCAATATCAATTATTGTGCATTGTTTTTCTTCCTTTTCTACCACAATTATATCTGGTTTGCGACATTCTATGTAAGGATCACACTGGATCATGAAGTCCCAAAGCATCTTAACCTTATCAGACTCAACAACACCTTGTGGATAATGTTCATACCAGTTAGCTCCGCGTTCTGGGTCATGTTTGCCACATAATATCCAATGAACAATTCTTGCAACATTATCGTTTACTCTCTTTGGGCAAGTTTTTCACATTCACTAACTATGTGGCCTATGCTTTCTCCCTTTTCTCCGCACACTCGGCAAATAGGTGATTCCACCGTCTTGTCTATATTGAATTTGATGTAATTTGTTCTTATTGCCTGCTGTTGGGCAGCACAAATAAGAGCTTCTGTCTCTACTTTTAAGTCACTCTTTTGTAACCATCTCCACATCTTGTTCGTATCAATATCATCACTAGCTTCCCTGTAGTATTGGCCATACATCTTCTTCCCTCTCCAGTTCTCCTCTCTCTTTGTTGTCTTTTTTTTTCTTGTATTGTTCTTTAAGCAAACATTCTTCGGTTTGAATTACACCACTCATTCTAACTTGCTCTAACAATGGCTCCATAGAATTCTTTATGTAAAACCCAACACAGTTCTCCTCTGATCTTATACTGCATAGGTTCCAAATCTTTAAATCTACGAAAAAAGGCGGGTGTAAAATTCAATGACCCTTTTCTTTAAACTGAATGACTTGAATGAAATTTTAGCCACTTTTCTATGATTCTACCGTTGGACTTTTCAGAAATCTCAATTATTTGTCGAAATTACGGCTTCCTTTATATTTCAGCTCATTTTATCATGTGACGTCATCAAATTTCTAAATCACAAACCAGAAGAATGAAAGAGTTTTGCTTGATACCATATTGTAAGCATCCATAAACTATGGTTTTCTTGAAAATTATTTGATCTTTCGTCAAGAGGTTTAAAAATAACGACAGTTAAAGTTTTTTTTCGAAAATTTTCTTTAATTCTTATAAAAGAAGAAAAACACTGTAATTCTGACCATATTGAAGATTTCAGAAAAGTCCAACGGCAGATTTTCTTTAAAATAGTTCAAGTTTCTTTGAGGCTGTTCAGTTCAAAGAAATAGGTCATTGAAATTTACAACAAGCTTTTTAAAGATTTGAAACCTATGTTATCTCATATAGCTCTCGCAGCTTATTAAGCCTCTTCCTCCTTTGGAAGTAAAGCCTGTCTACGTCACTTTTAAGATGGAATGCACCGCACAACGTCAATAATTTTCTTGACTTTCTATCCATGTTTTGTAATTCCTCTTTGTTCCGTTTTATGATACTTGCTCCATATCTGAGTATCGCTACGGCCCAAGTGTTTATTGCTTGGAACTTCTTTCTTCCATTGAGCTTCGACTTTAATACTAATCTCAACCTTCTTAGATATTCCTTTCTAAACTTCATCTTCATTTCATCTTCCATCACTCCATCTATTTCCATGATCCCTAAGTACTCGTACCCATCATTTTCAACAACCTTCATCAGTTCACCATCTGGTAACAAAACTCCCTCATAATCTACCACTTTGCCCCTCTTTAAGATTAAAACACCACATTTTTTAACGCCAAATTCCATTCCAATATCTTTGCTGAACAGGTGTACTGTTTTGACTAGCGAGTCGATTTGAGAATCACTTTTACCATAAAGCTTCAAGTCGTCCATAAATAATAGGTGGTTGATCTTTCTTCGTCTATCTTTAAACTCATACGCAGATTTTACTTTCCTTAATACCAGGCTTAACGGTATGAGACAAAGCACGAACAATAAAGGGGACAAACTATCACCCTGGAAAATCCCTCTTCTAATGTGAACATGACCTAACCTCTCTCCGCATGATGTTAATTCCGTTTTCCATTGAGCCATACTCCGGCGAATAGACTGTTCTACGTTCCTGGCAATGCCAAATATTTCTAAGCATTCGACAATCCATGAGTGCGGCACCATATCGTATGCCTTTCGATAGTCGATCCAGGCCATCGCTAAATTAGTGTGTCTCCTCTTACAATCTTTCAGGACCATTTTATCAATTAATAATTGATCTTTATTTCCCCTGCTCTCACGTTTGCTTCCTTTTTACTCATTAGGTAGAATGTTGTTGCTCTCTAAGAAGCCATACATGCTTCCTGCTATCATACCTGTCATTAGCTTCCACAATAACGCTAAACATGATATAGGTCTAAAGTTTTCTACAGCGTTTCCCCTTGTCGGAGCTTTCTGGCATAGCACCGTTCTTCCTTTCGTCATCCATTCAGGTTATTCTTCCTGGCCATTCAAGGTTTTATCCATCTGTTCTGCTATTCTTTGGTGGAACGCGGTTAGCTTTTTCATGCAGAATCCCTGTACCACATCAGGTCGAGGAGCTTTCCAATTTGGCATCTTTCTGCATTGCTCTTCTACTTTATCCTTAGAAATATGCATGTCCTCTTGTTCTGGATATGTCTCAGTTTCCTTGATTTGTTGTAACCATTCTGCCTGTTTATAATGCTCTTTTGCATTATCCCAAATTCCTCCCCAGAACTTTCTTCTTTCTTCCGCATAAGGTAAGATCTTTTCTTTCCTTGTCTCCCTGTTTATTTCCTGGTAGAATCGCTTCTGATCTATATAAAATAATCGATTTTGTCTGTACTGTTTTATCCTTTGCTCATACCTATTTAGTTTTGCTTTCTTTGCTGTTACTCACTGGTTCAATTCTTTAATAGCAACTGCGAGTCCCTTCCTATTTACGTTATATTTCTTCTGCAGAAACTTAAATTTTCCTTCTCTTCTCAGCTCTCCCCTTCTCTTCCTTTCTAATACTGCTATGTCTTTCCGAAGTATATTGATGTCATTTTCAATTCTCCTCTGCCACCGTGGTTCATTGTTTCGTTTTAGCCCTCTTTTATTCTTTATCCCTAATCTTTCTGCTACATAGATGCAAACAGCTTTCGACAATTTGTTTGTCTCAGATAAACTTTTGGTATCGATATATTTTAACACGCTGTTGACTCTCCTCGTCTCCTCATCTTCTCTTGACTTATCTACTTTCTTAAAGTCGCAAGCACCTTCTTCCTCCATGTTATTCTTTAACTCTACTATCCTTCTCGTTATCTCCTTTTCTTCCACCGTTGCTTGCTCAATGTCAGTCAATACATTGGTTTCAGACATTACATTCTCTCCACTTTGTTCATTATTCGCTGTTATAATGTGTTGTATATTCTCGTCACTGTTTGTATCAATTCCATCATCATTTTCATCTCTTCTTGCCCCTTCATCATTCGCTTCCACCCCCAAGGTTCCTTGAGCTTCATGTTCCTCCTGCATGACTCGTCTTCTTATCTCTTCTAGTTCCACTGGTGTTAGCCAACTATTTTTTCTGATCATCCTTACTTGGTCGCACAATCTTTGCTCAGTTACTGGAAACAATAATCTTTCTTTCCATTTCCTGTGTATTCTCTGCCTATGTCCTCGGATGGGCCCTTCTTTAATTAACACTATTGTCAATAAGGCGAAAATTCCAATAATACCACTCCTTTTAGAGAATGGGTTATTCATAAAGGATTTCACTAAAAGGGCACAGATTTTTAATGACTATTTCATACTTCAGTGCACGACGATCGATACGGGCAGTGAAGTTCTCCAGGACGCTCCTGCACCTCTTAGCCTAATAAATGACTTTACTATCTCTGAGGAAAAGATACTGAATGTCGTAAGATCGCTTAGTACTAGTAAAGCACATGGCTGAGATGAAATATCTGTGAGGATGATAAAATCAGCCAATGCTTCGTTGGTGACTCCTCATATGAAAATATTTACAAACTTCTTGAGGCAAGGTGTATTTCCTAAAGTCTGGAAGTGCGCAAATGTAGTCCCAGTTCACAATAAAAATGAAAAAAATCGAAAACGTAATTACCGACCAATTTCTCTTCTACCAATTTTGGGAAAATTCTCTAAAAACTCATGTACGATTCTCTATACTCACATTTTGTTTCATGTGAATTACTTAACCCAAATCAATCAGGTTTTCGACTCAACAACTCAACGATTAACCAGCTGATATGCATAACGCATGCGATCTTCAAAGCTTTTGACTGCAACCCTCCTCTTGATGTTCGTTCTGTGTATCTTGATACTTCTAAAGCATTCGATAGGGTATGGTTCGATGGGTTAATTTATAAATCAAAATTATTTGGTGTCTCCGGACGATTTCTCTCTCGCATCATAAATTTCTTCAAGGATCGAAAACTGCGAACAGTTCTGAATGCTCTGGTCGGGGAGATATTTCAGCAGGAGTGCCGCAGGGTTCCATTTTAGGACCATTGTTCCTCCTTGTGTTTATAAATGATCTTATTGCAGACATGAAATATAATGTTAAGCCTTTTGCAGATGATACGTCATTGTTCACGGTCTTCCGGGAATCAAATAGAGCTGCAAATAGAGGACCATGATCTGAAATTGATAGGCCGATGGGCCCCTGACTGGGTGGTGTCTTTTAATCCCGAGCCGCAAAAGCAAGCTGTGGAACTAATATTTTCAAGGAAAAGAAATGAACTAGATCATCCAGTGATCCACTTTAACAACATACCAGTGGAAGAAGTAAATGAACTCAATCATTTACGCAATATATTGGATCCAAAATTATCCTTTTCGGCTCATATCAGGACTGCAATCTCCAAGTCAAGAAAGGGTATTGGTTTGCTGAAATGTCTCTCAATATATCTGCCCAGAAGTACCCTGAATGATCTATGCGAGCTTCATGTGCGACCACACCTTGATTATGGGAATGTTATCTACCATATTCCAGCCAAAGTATGTGAATTCCGTGGAAGAAGGGGCGGATGCAGCCCAAAATGTTGACCGACTCACTACGAGCGCGAAGCGCGAGGAAACCGAGGGTCCAGGCTTCAGGAGGCTTCAGCAGTTATTGGAAAGAACAGTGGCACTTTGATGGCTTTGAATTATAAAAATCATTGATCAGTTCAAGTTAAACCGTACTGGAGTCATCGAGGCTTAACAGCGGATAACATCTGATGTACGGACTTGTCATTACGTTTGAAATCTCCTTTAATAAGTCAGATGTGCCAAAAAATTCAGGCGTTTGAAAAATCATGAATCAAATTTTGCTTGATGACAATAGGACTGAAGTGTTTTTGTAATTTGCCTTAAATTTCTATGAGCAACTTTTCGAAATTCACGTGTTGCAAACTTCTCAAAACGCCCTGAAACAATCCTGAGTGCGAAGGGAATGTTATGGAGAAGACATCTGATACTTTTGTGCTGTTATGTGTAAAGAAGTTTCCTTACGATGTGATGAAGTTTTTTACGACGTTTTTAGTTAAATCACAAACATGGGATTTTCTCCAAGTCGAGTTTACCAACATTTTCAGTGTTCTTCCTGAAATATGACAAAAAGAAAAATCTTTTTAAAGTGTCAGTCTTTTGACTGTCAAACAGAATTCATTGTAATCCACTATGAATTTTCAAATGCCTAAACTTTTAAATGGTACATTCGGTATAACATTTTTGAAAACTCACCATCCTGCAAAAATCAGGATTTTGAAGTGATTATACTGTAAAACTATCACAATTTATCTTCTATCATAGTAGTCATCAGCCAATTAAGAACATTTTAGTTGATCTACAGGGCTAATTTTTTCCAGCAGCAAATGTAACAAATGTGACATGGCAAATGTAACAAACTGCATTTGATCCAGTTTTGTTATTGGATCGATTTGCTGTGCCAGCACTGAAAGTTTTTTCTCGGAGTGCCCTTTGACCATGATATTTCATCAATCATTTTGCTTTTCAATGCAATCCTCAAATTTTGTATCAGGTGACTTTTACTGGTGCACATCCCCTTATGATTGGATAGTGAAGTAATTTCCTGTCATCATCCAGAGGTGTTAAACAACATATACAGTAAAGTATATCATGAGTTTGTCATTGACAACTATAATTTTTCATTTCAAATTTATCAGTCAAGTGGAGGTTGAGCTGGTGGGGCTGTAGGTTCACCTTTGACAAGAATAGCAATAAAGAATCTATTTCTTTGGGGTTCAGTTCAAATAATGATTGCAAGTAAGTGTAAAGTTTTATCTTCTTTTCTTCTCCTTCACAACCTCTGATGATTCGTTGATTTCAACCGCAGTCAGATATGAAAT
This sequence comes from Aurelia sp. 4 Dawson et al 2005, assembly GCA_964019985.1. Lineage (NCBI taxonomy): Eukaryota > Metazoa > Cnidaria > Scyphozoa > Semaeostomeae > Ulmaridae > Aurelia > Aurelia sp. 4 Dawson et al 2005. The sequence continues at coordinate 9,295,246 of OZ026504.1, read as the reverse complement.
TATCCTTGCATCCTTTAGTTATCACGTGACATTTCACGCTCTGGTCAGTATCAGACAAAAATCTTTCAGCATGTTTAATGATGGTTTTGCTATTCAAAAAAATCTTAAAATCTGGTACAGTGAGAAGACTTTCAAAGTATTCCTTTAGGGTAACTCTGCTTTCCGCTCCAGTGAGCAGCGAGTTGACGTTTTGCAAAACCATTCTCCTCAGAAAACAGTAAATTTCTCCAATACCATTCGGTCGATCGAAAATCGGTAAAAAGGAAGTTGTTCTACAGGGTGTCCCAGAAAATTTGTGCCCCGTTTGCCTGAAGACCACGACAAAGCAGCAAAAGGTCGTCACCATATTTTGGCATGATGTTGCTCGCAAGATCTTAAATTAAAGTTTGCTTCCATCCCCGTAAAAATCCGTTAAGAAATGATGGAGCTATGACGTTCAGAAGACCAAATTTATCTGATGACTGAAACCAGCGGTCGGCCATTTTGTATTACTATTTTTGCAACGATAATCAGCTTCATGGATGAGCTGAAACAGTAGCCTCCAATCTCATAGCTCTCGCGAAAGTTTCAACAATCATCAGAGACTTCAGCTATTTCTTACCCTCGATCCTTTATTGAATGTCAAAACGAAGACGAGGATCCCATGATAAAATAAACAATCGAAAGGCAATGACAAAAATTTAGTCACATTTTGTTTGCAGGTGTGGTGAGTGCAGCAATTATTTAGTTTATCTATCACTCCAAAAATCTTTTGCCCTTCTCGTTTCTTTTAGTTCATTGTCTTAGGTAGTAAATCAATAATTGCTTGTAACAAATGAAGGGAGAAATCTGAGTAGGGATACGCTAGGGATGGCAACAAATTAAATGTGAAATATAGCTATTTTTGTCGAAGCTTTTGATTTTTTATTACTTTTGGACTTCTGATCTTCACTTTTGCATTCTATCAAAGATCGTGGGGTAAAAGATAGTCTGACTCTCTGATGATTATTGGAAGTTTGATGAGAGCTATGACATTAAAGGCTGCTATTTCAGTTCATCCATGAAGCTGTTTATCTTTGCAAAATAGTAAGATAAAATGGCCGACCACTGGTTTCAGTCAACAGGCAGATTTGGTCTTCTGAAAGTCATAGCTCCATCATTTTTCGACGGATTTTCACGGGAACGGTGGCAAACTTTAATTGAACATCTGAAGAGCAACTTCATGGACAAGGTTAGTGATAATCTTTTGCTGTTTTCTCGCAATCTTCAGGCAAACGGGGCACAATTTTTCTGGGACACCCTGTACATGGTCTTGGCAATCGAAAGATATGCAAATCGCAATGTTTCCGCTAAGGCTGGCTTTGTAAATTATTTTTCAAAACTTTTTGTTGATTTCAGAAAAGTGGATTTATCTCCAAAACTACTCGAAAAATTTTCAGTTTTCTTCCGATATATCCTTAGCTAGATTGTTGATCTACAACTTACCAAGTCTGATGGAAAAAGCTAGGCTAGATTTCTCGCAATCGAATTTTATATTTCTGTTTACCCTTCGACACTGAAGGGTAAAAACCTTGGTCAACAGATTGCCATGTTACGAATCACGCTTTCAAACACTCAGTCTTTGGCTGCATTCACATTGCACAATCTTTTGTCAGTGCGTAGACGCTCGTGCAGAAATCCCCATACTAATATTTTGCAATCTGAACACTGCAAAGGATTAGTATGGCGGATTTCTGCACGAGCGTGTTTAAGCGCTTTCAAGAGATTGTGCAATGTGAATGCTGCCTTATAATAACTCTCTGAAATGCTTCCATTGGCAAAAGAATGAACGTGATCTGTTGGGAATGCTGTATAATGTCCTTTGAGACTTTCATGAGCATTCACAAAATATAGATTTCTTTAAGAGTCCACAATGAACAGAGATCTGAAACTAAGCTTTTTACAAAAGGGTTCAACTCTTTCTCATGTCCTAATCAGTCGACCAAGGTTTCTGCCCTTCGCTGTCGAAAAGCAAACAGAAGTATAAGATTCGATTGCGAGAAATCTAGCCTAGCTTTTTCAATCAGACTTGGTAAAGTTGTAGATCAACAATCTAGCTAACGATATAGCGAAAGAAAACTGAAAACTTTTCGAGTAGTTTTGGAGATAAATCCAATTTCCTGAAATCAACAAGAAGTTTTGAAAAATAATTTACAAAGCCAGCCTTTATGGAACCATTGCGATTTGCATATCTCTCGATTGCCAAGACTATGTAGAACGATGCCCTCTTTACCGATTTTCGATCGACCGAATGGTATTGGAGAAATTAACTGTTTTCTGAGGAAAGTGGTTTTGCAAAACGTCAACTCGCTGCTCACTGGAGCGGAAAGCAGAGTTACCTTAATATAAACCTAGATTCTATGAAGATGTTCCCATTATCTGATGTTTCAATTAGTAATGCATCAGAAATCTATGTCAGATCAATCGGCATGTCTGTTTTCTAGACTTTATTTCATCCTGTCACATATTCCACACCATTTTCAAATTATGTACTGGGTGAGTCAATGACATCCATCTCACAAAATCAGTATCATTGCAAAGAAATCTACTTTCCTTCAATTTCAGCAGGGCACTCTAGACATGTGCCAATTAAGCAGGTGGTTTGGAAACTTGACATCTTTTCAACGGAAAATGAAGGCCGATCAGTTAAATTGTCCTCCAGTTCTCGTAGCCTACATGGCAGGGCACAATTCAATGATCCCTTGAATTTCTCTGGTGAAAACTTGACAACAAGCATGATAGTTTTTATGAAAGTACGAAATAATCTTGGATGTGTCAACAAGTGAACTATTCGTATTTAATAAATAAAAGATAATGTTATCAAAGTTGACATTACTTGCAATAAACAACCATAAAACAAAAAAGGAATCCATGGAATTATGAGCGGCACATTCTGCCCCTACCAACCCTTGTTTTAAGCTTTCATATAACATGAACATTGGCCTATGAAGTTATAACTGGGCCCTGCTGCTAAGCTGAGTTGCTTGGCCTATTTGTTTGGGTTAACTGCAGGGAAGTTTCCTCAGTGTGAGTGTTTTGAAGGCTCTTCTGTACATATTATTAACTAGTAAGTATAAAGAATGTATGAAGCCAAAAGTAAGACAAAATGAGCTCACCCTCCAGGAATAATTCTCTCTAGACTGATGATATGGCCGTAGTTATCGCTACTGAAAGACTGCCGGACGCTCTAACTACGACTCATAATCAAACGTCATTATTTTTTTTTGCCTCTTTTTCGATGAGGAAGCCAATGCGGAGGAGATTTCGTCATCAATCAATCGAAATTCGAACATGGCGATGGTGGAGTTGGGATGAGATGGATTAGGTATGCAGTGAACTGCATTTCTTCTGTGGGAAAAAGGGGCGAATAGTTGCCATAGATGCCCTCGAAAAGTTGCCAACGGTAAGTTAATTGCTGTATTCATTTAATCTTGCTTTTTCGAGTGTGCTTTGATATGCGGTCGTCGTTCGGGTTGTCAGTTACCTATATCTTTAGTGGAAGCAGCATGTGGAAGCTTTATACCAGCTTTAGGGTAGGTATGTCAAATTCATTGCATCAGCTTGGTGAAGAGTGCATTATTTGCTGTGCCACCATAGAGATTCACAAGAAAAGGAAGTTTCTCCGGGATGTTGTTATGTAGTATGTAATGTGTTAAAAGTTTCTCTGATGGCAATACAAAAAGACACAATCCAGTCCTTTGCATGCTTTTTGCAAGAAGCTCTGTACCTATGTTTTGCTAAAAGCAACAAAGTGAAGGAAATTGAGTCTGAAATCACACACAGTTTTGGAGAAGGCAAGACTAACTGTACTTGCACCACAGGGAAACTCGTACTTGCCTAGGGGTGGTTCCATCCAATTGATATCTGTACTCCCCTGCGAAAGACACTGGACATGCTTTTACTTTTAAAGACGAAATCTGGATCTTTCCAACACATTTTTTTTGATGAAAAATCTATGGCCTCCAGTTTGGTGAGCTGCTCTTCCATAGAGGAGGGGGTACATATATTTCTTAAAGTACCACCCTAAAGAGTTTCATGCAAAAGAATTTTAAAACAAAATAAGCACAGGTTGCATTTCATTTGGTACTTCCACCCTAGAGACATTAAGATCTTCTAGAAAGCAGATCAGAGTGCAACTCTTCAGTTACTCAGAGAAACCTACCAGTGAAATCTTAGATCAGGGAAAAGTCTCTTCTGATACATCAAAGATATAAGATATACATTAAAACCAGCTGTAAGGTACATATTGTGGCAACTATAATTTTTCAAACATAATATCTTTTGATATATTTCTTTCTTGCAGGACTGAAGATACTGTACCCATGATATGGACACCAGAATGCTGTTTCAAAAGGAAAATTTTGGAGACCTTAGACTTGGACTAGCCTATAATATCGTTGTGCTTTAAGAAATTTATTTCTATAATGTACCAGCAATATGAAGTAGACTGATCAACTGCTATAAAGTAGACTTACTTTTTCTGAAAGCCTCAAGTTTGTTTAGCCATGGGGTAACCAAAGAATTATAACAAATTCAGGTTGACCCAGATTTGGTTTATAGTGCTAGCCTGGAAAAAATTATTGGTTCTGAAAACTTGAGAACTGAGTCAGTTTATTCAGGTTTTATAGATTTTTTTGCCTTTGGTGTTTGCCTAAAAATGAGAGAAAGAATACAAATATACCACACACTGCTTGGTAAATGTTCGACAATTTCAAGGCAGTTAGAAAATTCTTTGGATGGAAGGATGTATCACCCTGGAAGAATAAAATACACCCTTAGCAAAAATCCTTTTGTTCTCCAGAAAATTCTCCCAAAATCCTATTGTTTTATAATTCCATTTTATGCCTTTTTTTGCAAGTGATACACCCCTCAATCTTAACATCACTATGGCTACATCTAAAGCCGTACAAATAGACCCTTTCACAGTAGATCGAACGGGGGATTCGAATGGAGTTTTCGAGACCATGCGGCGTGAAATTTTGAATTTTAGAATTTTTTGGTTATCGCTACATTTTGCAAGATTTCTCTGCATTAACGTATTGGAACCTGATGAAAACTTAACTGGACCTACCTTAGTGACCAAGGAACATATCTTTTGTTTTCGCTCTTTCTAAACTTTCTCAGAAATGATGAAGAAACTTTGCAAACACTGACGACTCTTTGCTCCTTGCACAAAACCGCCGCCAAGGCCCAGTGACCGCACTAAACCCTTTCAGCAATAAATTCTGTGCCGAGGCAGCCATCAACTTGATTTCCAAAATGAAGAGTCTTTATATAATTGCGATGAACCTCTGAAATTTCCACTCTTCAGTCTCTCGTCATTTCTGCAAAATTTCCCCTTGATTTCACTCTTGCCGTGTTTCCAAGTAGCCTCGCATCGCCTCACCGTCACAAGCGACAAGCCAATCGCAGAAAAGTAAGCTTCTTGTAAAAAGGATCGGGTCGGGGAAGGGAAACCCTTTCACCTGGGACGGGGGAAACCTACCCTTTCCTTTTCTTTTAAACGTTGAGGGTCTCGTATCCAGGGTAAGGGAAACCAAATAGGGGTGAATATGTAACTTGATGAATTAGTGACAACTTCCCGCCAAATTTAAACTATGTCTCCAAATCATCATCTGTTTATTTGCAGTGGGTTTTGTCCCTTTCATCAAGTTTCATAAAATTTGTGATAATATGCTGATGTTGTGGCAAGAAAAGAAAAGAACAAATTTGTGTAGCAGGGGCGACATAGTGAACCTTTTTCATAAGAGAATTTGAGCCAGCAATGAAGGTTTCTTTCTGGATTTGAGTGCTCAGTGCTTCTTACAATTATCTTACGAGTTTCGTGACAATCTTCATGTTCACTAGTTGTGAGCTCGTGAACATTTAAAACTATGTTTTTGCAGCCTTTTCCAACGTTTAGTCATTGGCACAATTACCTTCCTAGTAATATGATACTGGAAATAAGTTAAAATATAGTAAAACTATGCTAAGGACTACCTAATTAAGATTTGTTAGCTAAATGTTTCCTCATACGTGTTTTTAAGAAATTGATTTTTAAGACGCTACTTCTAGATCGCCAAATCTTAAGAAACTTTAGTAATACGTCGGAGGAGGATTGAGAAACTGTTAAAAGCTAAATGCAAGAAAATTATAACGATTATCGTAAAGCTCTGTGTAGCCCCCTCAATCCCCTCCATAATAAGCCCCTCTCCTCTGAGCCAAAAAGTTTAATGAGCCCTCCCCCCGCCACTTATATCAAACTCCAGTGGTTATCAAATATTTTGTACATTCATTTGGCTCAAAACGCTTGCATGTTAATTTTGATGTGGTTTGGATTAAAACTTTGTCGAATTTTTGTACTTGACTTGTGAAAATGCACACCGTATACGTATATGGTGCAAAAAGAACGGAAAAGCCATTGCCGTTTGGTTTAGACAATAAGCCCCACCCTCAAGTAAGACCCCTCTCTTTTAAGCCTCTTTTGGAGTGTCTAAAATTAGATAAGCTCCTGGGGGCTCAAAGAGCTTTCAGGGTATAACCGTCATTGAGCAACATTAACTTATTGTTTATGTTTTGAACATAGCAGAACACTATTATTCCTACACGTTCTTTATTTTCTAAGAAACTTGGATCAGGCCATAGTACTAAAAATTTTTTAATTTCACATACTCCATTTTATTACTAAAAGTTTCTTAATTGGTTTCTTATTTTTTGAATGCAGAATTATCAATGTGGTTGCTAACACTGCGGCAGATATGTTTCTTGACATTTAAAACATCATATAGGAATAAACAGTGTTCTGTTATGTTGAAAACACACATGGTTAGTGACTATTGCTCAAGGATGAAGGCTCAACGATCTATTTACTATAATATCAATGCCTTTAACTTTAAAAGGTTTCTTAGTACTTCTCAGTCATAGTACTAGAGTTTCTTAAGATTTTGGCCATCTTAGTACTAGTTTCTTATAAACCAGTTTCTTATAAAAAATGTGTATATGGTGTTTAATAACTGCCAAGAAACATATCTGGAGCAGTGTTAGAGATCATATTGATAATCATGCATTCAAAACATAAGAAACCTATTAAGAAACATATAGTATCAAAATGAACAAATTTCATCCGGAAATGAGAAATTTTAGTACTACAGTGGCCTGATACATGTTTCTTATAGAAAACATATGCCGGTGCTTCTTAATTTTTAGCGATCTGAGAGTTGAGGTTCACGTATATTTTTATAAGAAACTACCTTATAAGAATCTCAACTCTAGGATCGCCACAAAATTAAGAAACACCAGTACTGGGAAAATAAACCTACGAAACCAATCATTTGTTTGGTCTCATGGTTAGGACCTGGTGTCTTTCCTCGCCATGAACGTCACAGTTTAATGTAATTGTAGTTTTGTAATCTTAAATATATCATTGTTGCTTTTGATTGATGAAAAAAATGTTGTTAGAGGAAATCCTTAACATGGTTTTACTTTGTTTTTGTGTGCTTCATGTATCATTTTACTCAAAAGGTACTTTCGTAATGTCTACATGTCACATTGGAAAGGCTTCAAAAAGATACTTTCAGGCCCGTAGCAGCTATTGGGGATGGTCGGGCCCGGGCCCCCCCCCCAATAATTTCCAAAATTTGCATTTTTTCATTCATCGTGTGTAACGTAGAAAGCTGACTGAATCAACTAGGAGATTACTCCCCAAAAAAGTGTTTCCAGTGTCCTCCATCTATCAGTACTTTCAGCGTACCCTACCTTAGATTACCCTGGGTACCAGAGTCTAACCAAAATATAAAAAAGAAACAGAAAAAAGAAAAAGAGAGATTCTTTTTCTTTTTCCTCTTTATTTTTTGAATTTTTTTATTAGGCTCTTGTACCCAGGGTTAGGGGTAGGGTTAGGGTTAGGTTACGGTGCTGTATGTTCACAGAAGAGACAGCATTGATAAACTCAACCCTCAGCATCTCAAAAGAATTGCTGTAATCCGATGCATGAAAACTTAATTTAGGGTCGCTCAGCCCTTATTGCATAAGATGCGGCTTAGTCAAGTGAGATAAAGTACTCAGACTTCAACAATCTAAATCAAACACATCTGAACTACGAGAACTCGCGATGCGCCCGACCTGTCGTAGTTTAGTTTCTGATAGCCTGTCTGAAATATATTCGAATTCATAAACTTCCTATTTCGCCCTTAGGACCTCCGAGCATAAAATGACCTTTTAGCATTCGCAGAAGGGTGTTGTCAAGAAAACAAGGCCACGGCGCGAAAAGCTTTCCGGGGGCTCCGCCCCCGGACCCCCGAGTTCTCTACTCTTTCAGCTTCGGCGTGAATTGGTGTCCCTCCAATCTGAAAAACGCTCCTACGGGCCTGGATACTTTTGAAATGTTCGCGAGTGTACATGTAGTGAACAGATAAAGATATTTATGAAACCTTTCAGAAACTCGCAAGAAATCCAAAGTACTCAAAATCTATCGTCAAGTTAAACATTCACCCCTGTCTGGTTCCCCCGTCCCAGGTGAAAGGGTTTCCCCGATCCTTTTTACAAAAAGCTAAATTTTCTGTCATCGCCTTGTGACGGTGAGCCTACTTCGAAACACGGCAAGAGTGAAATCAAGGGGAAATTTTACAAAAATGGCGCGAGATCGATGGGTGGAAATTTCAGGGGCTCATAATGAATGTATAAGGACTCTTCATTTTGGAAATCAAGTTGATGGCTGCCTCGGCACAGAATTTATTGCTGAAAGGGTTTAGGGCGGTCGCTGGGCCTGGGCGGCAGTTTTTTGCAAGGAGCAAAGAGTCTTCGGTGTTTGCGAAGTTTCTTCATCATTTCTGGGAATGTTTAGAAAGAACGAAACAAAAGATATGTTCCTTGGTCACTCAGATAGGTCCAGTTGAGTTTTTATCAAGTTCCAATGCGTTAATGCAGAGAAACCTTGCAATATGTAACGATAACTAAAAGATTCTAAAATCCAAAATTTCACGCCGCATGGTCTCGAAAACTCTATTCGAATCCCCCGTTCGATCTACTGTGAAAGGGTCTATTGTGAAACTAAGAGTGGCAGCAGATGGCCCAATCTAAACTATAGATCATAGATAGAGGCATTTTGCATTTACAATAGACATTTGATGCACTTTCTTTGAGATTTTGGAGATAGTGTTTCTTGTTTTGTTGATATTTTCAATGTTACATAATATCAAACTTGACCATATTTGAGAAAATGTATTTAACTCCTTGTGAAACTGGCTACTGCTGAAGGTGCTATGAGTCTCTGGAGTTATCTCATATGCCCCACTGTACTGAGTGAATATTCTGCATCTTGCATGGGGCATGCCATCGGGAAGGATATCAATGGCTGATTATGTCACAGGCAGGGCATGTAACCATAAAATCAAATATTACATGTTTTTGATAAGATCTAAGATGACAAAAATCTTATGAAACTCTGGCACTATATCCAAGAATTGGTGAGAAACTTTTAACTTGCATTCAAATATATTGTTGCAGATGTGTTGTGAAACTCTTATTTTTCGACTTGCCCAGCCAGCTACCAACCGTTAGCAGAACAGATACAGTAGTATGTTGGGAGCACGCTTTATACTATTGTAACTTGTTTTGAGTATGATTTGGTTGTGTTTGAGAGCTTGCTTTGATTAAGAATTTTGCACCACTTGCAATAGCTTGCAGCATCCATCTTTTGAACTGGAGGGCATACTCAATCAAGCCTTATTGTAGCATGTTTGATAATGACCTTGGCATGTGACTATTGGCAAGCCTGATCAAGCTTTAATCATACATGCAACCAGACCAAAACTGTGTCAACATTCTCATTTCAAGCTCCTTAAAGCCAAAATGATGCTCCTTTCAAGTTTGCGCAAGTTTTTTGCAAGCTGAACTTTTTCTTAAGGGAAATACCAACTACCTTGATCCTCAAAAGCAATGCTTTTTTCATGACCGCGCATCTCATGATGCAATTTTGACCGCCTTACCAATCATATTCTCCCATTTGATTGTTTCACATACAAAAACAAAAGTATTGCATAACCACCAAAGCACTCTAGAGGACACAGATTGAATTGAATGTTATTTCGCGTGCAAACGAGTACGAGGCATATCCTGCATGGCTGAGCAGTAAACCAAACAAAGTCATCAGGAGCGTCAAGCTTCGAAGAGGGCCTTGCTTGGACTCCTTGGAAGAGGGCAGGAATCAACGAAATTAGCTGGCGCATTAAGTTTATACAACACTACTGACAGCAAGCAAAAATTATGAATAGTTTTAACATACTCGTTCTGTTTTAAGATAAATGACTTTCCCATTTTTTCTTGAAAATCTGACTGACTTCTGTAAGTCTCGTAAGTCGGTCTGGATCCGCCCCTGCGAAGCATCACTTTTCCTAATTTAATGGAAAATTTAGAGTCTGCTCAGTATTCTGCTGCTCGTGCTGTGACAGGCACGTGGAGGAGAACATCGTGAGAAAATTATATGCAGAGCTCGGCCGGGAGTCACTAAGTTCCTGGAGATGGAGTAGACGCCTTACTTTGTTCTACAAGATCATCAATGATCTCACCCCCACATATATGAAGGATCCAATCCCACAACCTCCTCAGAAGGGATACTCTCTTCGCAACCAGGATATTGTTGGGCAAACCCTGGTAAGAACAGAAAAGTTTAAATCTAGCTTTTATCCTCACTGCTTATCTGAAAAGAGAGAATAGTGGAGGCTGATTGTTAGGAAATCCATGTGCCCCTACGGTCGTGGGACTATGGGTTGATGATGATGATGATGATGATGATGATGATGATGATGATGATGATGATGATGATGATGATGATGATGATGATGATGATGATGATGATGATGATGATGATGATGATGATGATGGTGATGATGATGATGATGATGATGATGATGATGATGATGATGCTTATCTGAATGGAATAAAATTGATCCTGAAATTAGGCTTGCACCATCTGTTGCTGTTTTTAAGGCAAAATTTTTATCAATAATTCGCCCTCCTGCGAGATCTGTCTTTGGGATTTACGACCCAATAGGCTTATCTTATCTTTCCCAAATAAATAAGGGTCGGTCTCAGTAAATTCAATTGTCACAAATTCAAGCATAATTTCAGGGATAGCGTAAAGCCTATGTGCCCAATGAACAACGGCATTGAAAATGCGGAACACTTCTTATTGCTCTGCCCTGCCTTTGAGATTCAACGTCGAAATCTTCTCGCTAGAATATGACCATTTGTCCAAATCAATAGTCTTTCGAACAGCATTCTAGTTGAAATATTATTGTATGGTGATAAAGACATCTCTGATGACGTCAACAAGCTATTTTTGAGTTTACTATTAAATTTATCAACGAAACCGGTCGGTTTGATTAGGCTATGTACAAAGCAGCCACCAAGTTCCTTTGCGTAATGTTATTTCTTTTTCCTTTGTAAATTCTATTTCATATTGTATGTCAGACTTTATCCAACTTAATCCTTCAACAAGTCTTCACTCATGACCTTTCTTTCATTTCATTTCATTTCAATCCTGATCTGACATCCAATGTGAAACAGAATCTAGTAGAGTATCCTTTGGCCTTTAATTCTGAGTGGTGTACAGTTAGTGGTATGCAAGATATTTTTGCGTGTCTTTATGTTCAAGCTCTGGGGTAGTCTTTGTCCTTCACTCCCCTTTGCATCGTCCCTGTAGTATTGCATAGTAGCTAATTACGTATAGTAGAATGTAAAGTTTGTTGTAAACTTCTTATATGAATAGAAAAAAATTAAAAAGAAACAATGCTACTGTACCAAGATATTTATATGACAGGGTACAATTGATCTTTTTACCATTCCAAACTATGCTTCTTCTTCTTCTTCTTCTTTATGTGCCATGTCCTTTCAAGACGTGGGTGATCATGGCTTTCCACAGCTTCCTTTCCTTTGTTCTTCTTAGCAGTTCTTGTTCTTTCATTCCCCCTCTTTGTCCTTCAGGTACACATTCTGCCATCCATGTGCTCAAACTAGTCAAGTACTTTATCCGTGGTCTTCCTCTGTTTTTCTTCCCTTCAATGAGTCCCGTGAGCGTTAAATTCTCCACACTTTCTTTTCTCATAATATGCCCCAAAAATTCCAACTGACGCTTTCTAATTGTTGGCAGCAGTTTCCTTTTAGTTCCTATTTTCTTTAGAACTTCTTCATTTGTAACGTGGCCTGTCCATGGAATTTTTAACATGCGCCGGTAAAATCACATTTCAGCCGCTTCAAGTTTGCTCCTCATATGTGCTGAAATTGTCCAACATTCACTCGCATATAGAAGATTGGTCGTTACATAGCAGTCCAATACTCTTTTCTTTGTTTTAATTGTCATCTTTCGATTTGTCAGTACCCTACTTAATTTTTGGAAAGCATCTTTCGCTATACCAATGCGTCTCTGAATCTCTGTGTCACACTTTCCGTCCTCAGTCAACATGCTTCCCAAATAGCTAAACTTTTTTACCTGCTTGATTTTGATGTCACCAATTTTTAATTCACACTTTAGGCTATCTTTCCTACTCACGACCATACATTCTGTCTTTTTGCAATTGATACTTAGCCCTTTATTTTTGCTTTCCTCAACTACCTTCTCTAATAATTCTTTTAATTTTTCTTCTGAATTTGCTATCAACACTGTGTCATCTGCATAGCGTATGTTGTTAATGTTATGTCCACCTACGACAAGCCCTGGTAAATCTACTAGTTCTTTAAGTATCATTTCGCTGTACAGGTTAAACAAATCAGGCGAGAAAACGCATCCCTGTCGCACTCCTCTCTCTATTCTGGTGTACTCACTTAGATCGTTGTCTATTCGCATACATGCTGTTTGTTCCCAATACAAGTTGCGAACTATTCTTAAGTCTTTGCCATGTATATCAAGCTTCCCTAGCATTCCTAGCAATTCTTCATGTTGGACTTTATCAAATGCTTTTGTGTAGTCAATAAAACACAAATGTAGGTCCTTCTGCATTTCTATTGCACGCTCCGATAACATTCTTATCATGAAAATAGCATTTCTCGTTCCTGCATCCTGAACAAAGCCACATTGTTCTTTTCCTATTTCCGGACGAATTCTGCTCCGTGCTCTATTCATTGTGATCCTCAGTGTAAGCTTTGTTATGTGGCTCATCAGGCTGATGGTTCGATGGAGTTCACATTCGTTGGCACCTGCTCTTTTTGGTAACGCTATGAAGATTGATTTACTTAGGTCCTCTGGTATTTCACCGGTGTTGTATATTTCGTTGATGACTTCAGTCACCTTCTCAATCCCAAAATCTTCTAAGGCTGTTACCATCTCTATGACAATCTTGTCTGGTCCTGCTGTTTTATTTCTCTTCATCTTGGCAATAGCTGCTCTCACTTCAGATCTTAGTATCTCAGGTCCTTCCATATTTTTACGTATTATAGGTTTCTCTCCTCTGTTATCGTGGAAGAGATCTGTAATGTATTCAGTCCATCGTTGTAGTACCTTATCTTTTTCCATGATGATGGTTCCCTCTTTAGATTTTATGCATTTTATGCTTAGATCACTCAAATCAGGTGGTGCTAAGGTTGCTATACGCTTTGAAGTGCCAATCAACATACACTCTGTCTTACCCCTCTTTAGCTCGATTGACAGATCGTTACAAGAAAGGTACGTAGATATCGAAGCGAGGTCTTCGTTGAAGTTAGCTCCAGGGGGATTGATGATTGCTGAGAATTAAGGGAAGGATGGTCCCGAAGGATTAAAAGACTTTCGCGAATAAGAAGGTCAAAAGAATTCTCAGTTTTGCTGAGAATAAAATCTTCAAGGGATCCATTGTGGCCAGATTTAGAAATATGGTCCCCGATGGCGGAACAGTTACTTTTTATCTTTTGACCTGCTTTATTGATTCCCAATTAATTGTTGAAGTTAGCTCCTATTTCATCAATGAATTTTGATGACAAGTATATTACTGTGTCATTTGCACACTGTATTACTTTGATAGAGGCAATCTTCGAAGTCTTGAAAAATAGCAGGAACATGATCGGGCCAACATAGCCGCCAAATCTTATCTTTTGTCCGAAATTCCCCTGGGGCGCTGAATCATCCTCTAATCAGATCACGTTTTCTCCTCAAATTGACCAATCAGATGCCTTCATTTCGTTACTTCCGCATTTTGCAGCTATATTTAGGCCATTTGGGGTACCCTCCAATAAAAAAACATTGCACGCTCGAGTAAATCGAATTTTTTGAAAATTTCAAAGGGAAAAGGATGCTAATACATAGGACCCCAAGTGTTCATGTAGTCTCCTCGCAGTTGCTTGGAATGAATGATTGGTGGCAGTTTTAGAGGCAAGCAGCAGTTAATTTAGTCATTTGCATACAATTTCCAGTATGAAATCAATAGAAAGATTGTCGGTTACGACTGAAAGTTGGAACAAGTATCGAAACAACTGCCAAGATTTTTAATTCTTGCGCTTGGGATGGAGTGTCAATGAAACCAAATTGATGGAATTACAAATAATTCACAAGGAAGACCACGATGAAGCAGATTTTCTTTCTATCTACTTGTAGATGCTGTCTTCCTGTTGTGACACTCATTGTTTACAAGCAATCATGAAGCAATGCTATATCATTGCTGACAAGAAGCCGCTAATAGCCAACTCTGTGCCTGTGTGAGGTTGTAAATTCAATTTTGTAAAAAAGTTAGAAAATCTATTTGAAACTTTAACCCCCGGAAGAACTGGGGTCAAATGGGGTTATAAGCCGTGCGTGGAGTGGTAAGACGTGCTTTTGCTGCAAGCGAAAATTCTAGTTTATTACACTAAATATGGATGCGAATTCTGATATAAAGAGGATAACTAACACTCTAGATAACCTGAAACAACGACACATTGGTCAGTATCTGGAATATATTACAGAATTTTGCCAAAAAGAATACAAATGGGATCAAACCAAAACCGAAGCTGTCTTGGAGCACGCGATTCAGGCTGGATTCGTCTACACAGCGCCAAGTAACAACAAAATTTCATACAGGATAAAAAGTCAAAGAATCATCATCCAAGACAATGTTAAGTCAGTGGAAACACAAACTGAACCAACAACAGTCACAGATGACAGGGAATTTGTCAATCTCCAAAACGACTTGCAAGAATTTAAACGCTTTGCACACAGTGAAATCCTGTCGCTGAAGGCCCAAACATCCAACGGGAATCATACAGAAAAAAATGTAAAAATTGAAAAAGATGATACCTACCTGAAACCATTGCTGAGAAGCTTCGAACAGCGCATAACATCTTTGGAAAAGCAACTTGAGGAGAAGCAACGCATAATTGAAGCATTAATTCGTGGGCCTAGCCCATACGTAAACAAACCCGAACATTGTAAGGAAGCGACCATGGGGGAAAGGGGAGAATACGCTGACAAGAGCAAAGAACTGAAAACAAAAGAAGCAAAGAATATCGACGACAATAGGTTGAAAGAACCACCAAAAAATCCCGATTCAAAGCGAGACAATGGTGTGATCGAAGATCCAAATAAACAAACAAGAACACAAGAGAACACAAGAGAAAGAAAAACCTGCAGTGGCAAGAAACAGCAAAAGGCAGGACGAGAAAGAGAGCAAAAAGATGATACAAAGCAGAATGAGCGAAAAAATGTTGTGATTATCGGAGACTCTATCTTAAATGGCCTAAGTGAACAAGGATTGAGAAAACAACATAATGTGAGAATACGACCCACAGTGGGGCAACAAGTCTGGATATTAAAGACCACATTCGGCCAATAATGAGAAGGAAGCCTGACTGTGTTCTAGTACACTGTGGAACCAATGATTTAACCAATAAGGATGGTATTGACACGATCGAAACAATCAAGGAAATCATCTCTGAGGCGAAGGATGAATCTCCGCACACGACCATCGTTCTGTCGTCACTCACGATGAAAAGAGACCATGAAGGTATGAGTAACAAAGTTAATGAATTAAACAGATCTCTCAAGAAGCTAGCTAAAGAACAAGGTATCCCGATAATCGACAATAATAATATTGACATTTCCTGCTTGAGTGCACGTAAATTGCATCTGAATAGAAAAGGTGACTCCACCCTTGCACGCAACTTCGTCAAATTTTTAGAAAACTTTTGAACACAATATGTCATCCTAAATGAAGAAGTATTTCCTAACCATGTTCAAAATAGTGAACATAATTTGAATTTGAATAGAGAAGATCAATCTTATCAACGTTTGGGCTATATAGAGCCCCAACCTGTAACCAGTATGGATACAAATACTGATTGCTTTGAAGAGATGAAAACGCTAAGACTAAAATACTCAAAAAATGTTATAGTCGGCTACATAAATATCAACTCTATAAGGAACAAATTCGAGCATTTTTCTCAGATGATAAGAGACAAGCTTGATGTCTTAATTATTGCAGAGACAAAACTTGATTCATCTTTTCCGAGCAGTCAGTTTACAATAAATGGTTTTAAAACACCAATTAGATTAGACATTACTAGGAACAGTGGGGGACTTCTGGTGTACTCAAGAGAAGATATTTTGTGTAGGAAGATAAGAGGGTCTTGAGATACCTAAGGATATTCAGGCTATTCCCATTGAGATCAATTTCAGAAAACAGAAATGGCTGTTATTACCGATATATAGGAGCCCTACACAAGATCCATGTTATTTTGTTGATAACGTGTGCAGGATTATCGATGGATATACCCTCTCGCGAGAAAATGTCTTGATTATTGGTGACTTTAATATGGAGGTAGGTGATAGGGCACTTAGTCCTTTGATTAATGCCTATCACTTATTTAACCTCTTGAAGGGACCAACATGTTTCAAGACATCCAGAGGGCGATCCATTGATCTCATACTCACCAATAAAATGCATTCCTTCATGAAAAGCCAATCGTTTGAAACGGGCTTCAGTGATCATCATCATCTGATATACACAATATTAAAATCAACCTTTGTAAAACTGCCCCCAAGAAATATCAGGTACCGTGAGTATAAGAACTTCTGCGCAGAAGAGTTCCAAAGAGACTTAGATATCAAACTGCGTGACACCATTCCTACTGACTATCAAGCATTACACTCTGTCACCGAGAGTGTATTACAGAAACATGCCCCCTTGAAACAAAGGATGGTTAGGGGGAATAATAAGCCCCACGTAAAGTGTGATATGAGAAAAGCGATAATGACAAGAACAAGACTCAAAACAAGGGCGAATAAATCTGGAAATGACGAAGATCGCAAGAAATATAAACAACAGAGAAATCTGATTGTCAGTATGAACAGAAAAGCAAAGCGTGACTTTTACCATTCTGTAGACATTAACGCTATTAACAATGACAAAAATTTTGGAAAGCAGTCAAACCAATGTTTTCCAGTGGAAACCCAATGGGGGAGAAAATCATCTTTATCGAAGAAGGCGAGGTTATATCAGATGATAAAGTGATTGCTGAATGCTTAAATTCGCACTTTGTTAACATCACAGACTCCCTTGGTCTAGATCCCTCATTTAAGGATGATGGGATTGATGTGAGTCTAGAAAATAAGGTAGACATAGCTACAGAAAAATACAAAAACCACCCAAGTATTGTTGCTATAAAAAGTAAAGTCCAGATTGAGAAAAAATTTGAATTTAGTAATGTTAACTTGTTAAACGTTATGATTAAAATAGAAGCCTTAGATAATAGTAAGTCAAACAGTGGTAACATTCCAACAAAAATTATACAGGAGGCGAAGGAGGTGATTTGTCCATACTTGACTGATTGCATAAATGCAACTATAGACAACTGTTGCTTTCCAGACAAACTGAATGAAGCAGACGTTTGTGCAATCCATAAAAAGGATGACACATGCCAAAAAGTCAATTACAGACCTATTAGCGTCCTATCAGCCATGTCCAAAATTTTTGAACGGATCATGAGTGAGCAAATAAATCAGTTTTTTGTGGGTATATTATCTTCATTGCTTTCTGGCTTTCGACAAGGTTATAGCACACAACATGCTCTGTTTCGAGTAGTGGAGACTTGGAAAAAGTGTCTAGATACGTCGGGTATAGCAGGAACAATCCTAATGGATTTGTCAAAAGCATACGATTGTATACCCCACGATGTACTAATTGCAAAGTTAGAGGCATATGGGTTAAAGAAAAATGCTCTCAAACTTGTTTATAGTTACCTGACAAACCGAACACAAAGGGTCAAAATAGGCTCCACATATAGCTCACCACAGCATATCTCAATTGGGGTACCACAGGGGTCTGTTCTTGGGCCCTTACTTTTCAACATCTTTATAAACGACCTGTTTTATATGGAACTGGAATCGGAGATATGTAACTTTGCTGACGATACGACAATTTACGCGTGCGATACAGATGTGGAGGCAGTCATGATTAGATTAGAGAATGACCTACAGGGATTAATGCAATGGTTTAATAACAACGGCATGAGTGCTAATCCTTCAAAATTCCAAATAATGTTTTTGGGGCTAAAGGGAGCAAAGAAACTATGCCTTAACATGAACGGCCAACTGATTCCATCAAGCGAACATGTACAACTTCTGGGTGTAAACATTGACAACTCACTGAAGTTTGAAACGCATATGAAAGAGATATGTAAGAAGGTCAACCAAAAATTGTATGCATTTGGAAGGTTAAGACCATATTTAGGAGAACAAAAGTCAAAGTTACTTTCAAACTCCGTGGTAATGTCGAATTTTTCCTATTGCCCTCTGATCTGGTTATTTTGTAGCAAAGTTGCAAACAATGAAATCAATAGGACCCACAAACGCGCACTGAGAACTTTATATAGAGACTATGAAGCCACGTTTGAGGAACTTGTAGATAGGGGTGATACAAAGACAACACATAGAAAGAACCTACAAAACCTCATGGTGGAGATCTAAAAATCAATGAACCATCTCAATCCTGAGTACATGTGGGATTTTTTTGTCAAGAAAGATGTTCCCTACAACCTTCGGACTAAGGAACTATGCAAGCTCCCCTCGGTGAGTTCTCAACGCTACGGAATAAATTCCCTGTCCTTTAGAGGGAGTCTGTTATGGAATGCTCTTAGTGATGACCTAAAATTGACAACCTCTCTCGTGAAATTCAAACAAGAAATACGTTGCTGGGATGGCAACATCTGCACGTGCTACATTTGCACTTAATTTAAGGTTTTATATATTCTGTTATACTGTATATTTTGTAGATAGTTGGTATAAATTAGCTATTGTTAGCTACTAACAAACCAACTGTAAATAAATTTATGATTATGATTATGATTATGACTTAACAACTCTAAGCCCAGCCCACCGACAAGTTTGTTGTAAAAGTTAGCATAGTTTTCACATCCTTTTTGTAAGGAACTGAATATTTGGGTCAGTACTAAAAGTATCGAAAATTTCTTAAGATTATCAAAGTTTGAGCATTGGTTTGAGTACATAGATACTCAAAGTTTATTGAGAATTTCCCATAGGTTTCATAACAGTCTTCATACTATATGAGCCCTGAACATTTCAAAACGAAAACTTTTATGAAACCTTTCCAATCAGACCTTTCTCAAGTACCTTCCGAGCAATATGATACACGAAATAAGTGAAAATAATGTAAAAATGTCCGAAGGATTTCCACTGTCATTATAAAAAGTTTCTTAACATATAGTTTACACGTAAAGGTATGTTTTTATGAACCTGCTTATGAGAAACTCAACTCTCAAATCTCCAAGAAATTAAGAAGCCTCGATACTTAAAAATGCAACTTTAGAAACTATTTACTTTAGTGAAGGAAATCCTTAAAATATTCTTACTTTATTATCATTTGTTCACGTATCACGTTGCTCGTAGGTACTTGTCCTTGAATAATGTCTAAACAGCATCGCAAAGGTTTCAAGGACCTTGTTTTGAAATCCAAGAGGACACAGGGAGGGGCGAGGAGAGGAACACAAAGAATCTGATAATCTTGAGAGAATGGTAGTACTGACGCATATTCTTAGATATTCTTAGCTTCGTGTAAAAGGTACGTGTACTGTTTGATGGCTGAGTTTCTTAAAAGCTGGTTCTTACCACAAGAATTCGTGTAACTGTTAGTAATTATTGTCTGGGAAATTTATTTTGTTTTGCAACTCCAACAAACCTTTGACACGCTGGCAAGCTTTTGAAGTTAGCTGGCAAATTTCTTGTATGTTCTCGCTTGCTGCGACATATCATCAAGCAGTCAATGCAAATTTGTTCGTAGCGTCTTTCTTTCGATGTGAATGCTTTGCTGCCGTTGGAGAAGATGTTGGGAAGTCTAGGAATGTCTTTGAGAGATCTAATGAAGCTTTTGTTGAGCTGCGAGCTCTGCCATTCAGCGTGCTTTGCATTTCAATGAGATTTTGTTTTCCTTTCCCCATTTTTAAACTAACATTTAAGACGGTACATTATCTTACCGAAAAAGATATGACGACACCATCGCCTTCAATTATTTCTATTCCCTCCATTTCCTCTTTCATTTTGAGTCTAGATCAGAGAGGGGCACAAGTTGCCATATGGGGAAGAAGCACGGACTCTGGAGAGGGTAGGGGTCAGAAGTTCACATGGCTAGGCGACATAGGCACAGATTTCGAAATGTTCAGAAGAACCATTCATAAAAATATTTATATTGCTGATAATGTTGCCAAAAACTACTTTATGGGGGGGGGCAGCGAGCAAGATGCCGCTACCGGTTTGAAAAAAACATCGAATTCCAACATTCAGATCGCCGTAATCTTTTAATCTTAAGTGATGGCACGGAGACTACATGAACACTTGTGGTCCTATGTATATGCATTCTTTTCCCGTTGAAATTTTAAAAAAATCGATTTACTCGAGCGTGCAATGTTGTTTTATTGGAAGGTACCCCAAATGGCCTAAATCTAGTTGCGAAACCCGGAAGTAATGAACTGACGGCATCTGATTGGTCAGTTTTAGGAGAAAACGTGATCTGATCAGAGGATGAGTCAGCGCCCCGGGGGAACGTCGAACAAAAGAAAAAATTTGGCGGCTATGTTGATCGGGCCTAGGATTGAACCCTGAGGAACTCCACGAGTTAGAGGACCGGGACCTGAAAGCTCTCGACCCAGCTTAACAACTTGTGACCTTTGAAACAAATAATCTGTAAACCAAGTGAGGACTAATTTATTGACTCCATTTGACTTCATGTTTTCCATTTCCAAAAATCTTTCAGGACTTTTTTTCGTTTCCGCTGACAGTGTTTGGTGGTACGTGCTCCGTGCTTTTCTTATCTCACTTGTACAACTGCATTTCAGCATCCCATATGCGTTCCTATCTTCCTCACTGTTTGACTTGTGACATTTTCTCAAAAGTTTATCACATTGGTTCATAAGTTTTTTCAGACTTACGATTTGCGATATTAAGTGGGGGCTATTTTTTAGGAAGCATTAGATCAAGTTTTGCCGCAAAAGTGCCCACTCAGGCGCCATCTTAATTTGCATACATTATCAAACTATGCTCACTACGAAAGCCCGTTGTCTCTTCTCAAGAGTATCAAAAATTTCAAAGAAAAATGAAATCAAAGAAAGGACTCATAAAAAAGTTCGAACTGGTCATGTGATATAGCACATCCTGGAAAAAGATGAACTGAGACGTTGAATGAAGAATATATTTGAATATATTTTTAGAATGTTTCGCAGCAGCGAGAAATTCTATTTAACAGCAGGGGTAAATTTTGTAATCATAGGATTTTTGGTTTGTTTACATTTTGACAGCAGCCAATCAATTAGCTCCATTTTTGACCACGTGATCAACAAAATCGGGCGCCTCGGGTCGTAGCTGTGAGGAAGACCACCCTCTCGACTTTTGGTCGCCGCGAAAATATACCTTTGAGAAATTCTTAGCAAATTTAAATCTGCATTGTCAGATAAATTTCCCAACCAGGGTTGCTTGCCCATCGATCTGCTCCGCCTGGTTTTCAAGAAATAATTCTTCAAAACGTAGTCATTTTCACGACCTCTCGCTTCCTCTCGTAGGGCTTAGGCCCATCCCAGACCAAACTACCTTCGCCCCTCCAAACGACAAAAACACTTCAAGCTGCAAATAATCGGCTCCAAACAGCAGAAACGGCCCCGCTGCAACGAATCTGAAAGTTTTTTTCGAAGTGATCGCCCGATCGGCACCCGTGCGTTGCTAATTCAAAATTCAAAGTTAGGATTGGAGAATCAATGAGAGAGCACCTCTCTTTCAAACGGAAGAAGAAGCATAGCGCAGAGCAGAACACATCACAGTTCTACTGTACCAACTGAACAAATCCTACTTACATCACCTCAAGACAGTGTGATTACAGGTCTTTGCCAGCCCCAGATTTCTGCAAAAAGTTGCTCCATACTTGGAAAATCATCCTGGAAGGACTCGATCTCCACCGACAACTCTTCAGCCTCGCCACTACCACTTCCACTGTGATCGGAATCTGCTTGACCTTCATCATCGTCGTCTTCCGCGCTTTCTTCATCGCTTTCAATGTCAAAGACTGCTTGATTTGCTTTTGCTGCGAGCTGCTCAATGCTGTTATGTATCGATTTCTCACACATGTGACACGAGCTGATGTTTGGCATGATGCACACAACATGATAAGAATGGCCGCATCCAAGGAATACACGCCACACGGGACTTTCATTGTCACAACCAGGTTTGTCACATTTTCTGAATTGGAAAATATTTCTTAACAATTTTAAGCAAAACAGTTTAAAGAATTTGTTGTTATAGGCCTATAGTAAACTAATTTCGCTTCACGGTGATATTAATAACAAATGGCTCTTTTT
Organism: Aurelia sp. 4 Dawson et al 2005; assembly: GCA_964019985.1. Taxonomy (NCBI): domain Eukaryota; kingdom Metazoa; phylum Cnidaria; class Scyphozoa; order Semaeostomeae; family Ulmaridae; genus Aurelia; species Aurelia sp. 4 Dawson et al 2005. Next base: position 9,272,455 of record OZ026504.1, on the reverse strand, counting down.
CCCCTCTTAAATTTTAACTAGTTGTAAAGGGAAGGGATCTTAATGATTTTCTGGTACACAAAGAGCACCGTGTTAAATTTGGCATCAGGTCAAGTATTAACTAAATCAGCATATTTGCCAGCAGATCTACATGCAGATCATCATGCAGTAGAGCCTACCAAGTCTCAATTGCCTGGATTTACCTATTTACCCATCAAATCCAGCAGTTTGCATACCAAAATCTGTTGTTCAGGTATTTCCTAGGACTATTATTGCAGGTATCATTGTCTGGACAGTGAAACCAAAATAGCATGTTACAGCCTCATACAAAACTTGACCACTGGGATTTTATTTCTCTGCCCATAAGAATTTGAAATATAGGTTGGAGGCAGCACACCAGTTTGGAGATTCAGTAAAATGTTATTCATTGGCAAGAATATACAAACTTATGTCTTTAAACTTGTCCCTTGTGCAAAAATTTGACCACTGATTGTTCATACTGATTTTCTCAATGAGTTTTCTTTCTAGGAGCTTAATGCACATAACCTTATTGTTGTACTGTCTATATCTTACAAGAGAAACTACATACTGTATATACCAAACTTTTTGATCCTTACCTCATTGGGTCTGGAGAAGTAGCTGGAGAGAGATATTCAATTGGAAGAACTTCGCTTTTCACAATTTTATCTGGTCCAAAGAGATTTGGCAATTGCCATCTTGTTTTTTGATTTTCTTTTTGAATTTTTTTTGTTGATTTTTTTTGTTGATTTGTTATGCACTTTGCCTGTCCAGGGTTGGCCATAATTGCTCCAAACTTCTTAGTTACGAATTCTGCCGACTTCGATTTCAATGAAGTTATTTTCCTTTCACTAAATCCTGATTTTCTAATTGGCACAAACACAGTCTGAAAGTCATGAAGCTCGTGCTTTCTTGCATCAATTTCCCTTGCTGCTTGATTTATCTTCTCTGCTGTGTCTGTGTCTTGAGTTCGTGCTCTCAGAAGAGAATGGAAATTTTCTACGGGATACTCATCAAAAGAACACAATGAAGAGAGGATAGTTTGCAGGAGGGGATGATCAATGCTTTTCAGGTATTCAATTTTGGATAATGCAATAAGAAGGGCCTTGTCATAGTGCCTCCTGCCAACATCAAGAACATCATCCAGCAACGAAGCATCGAATCGTAATAGGTATCTGGCATATTATTCCTGAAGATCACAGAAAAGATACTCAGCACAAGTGGTATGTAATTGTCAAGCAGGTTGAGGAATGTCAAGAATTCAATTTCCTTTGAATGTGAAAAGACCCCTAAGATCTCATCACGGACAAGTGTCCAGACACCATACATGACCTCAAGCAAGAAAGAAATACGCCAAGGTTTTGGCTTCTTTGCAAGGGCTTTCTTTCCACCAAATAAAAAGGCATAAAGATCCCTGAAAACCTCATAAAACTTCAAGATGACATTTTCCCTTGCATTGAGAGAAATGTGCAGAGGGCCAAGGAAAGACATTATGTTGTTAGCATGTTGTATAGAAGTGTAGGACATTTGTCGGACATAAAATTGTGCAGGCCAATCACCAACAAATGGAACAATGAATTTCTCCAAGTAAGTAGACAAACCATTGTCAAGAAAGATCTGGAAAGCGGCAGCAAAATTGGAATGTGACTTTAGTGGAATCTCCATGCAGTCTACCAGTTTGCAGTTATCCATTGACCTGAGTTGTCTGATCTCTTGCTGTTGATAGTCATGTACCAGAAGTCGATGCCTTTGAGATTCAGGGTCAAAGAACAAAGTTTGAAGCCAGTCTGGCATTTCATTAACATATGTTTTTGAGAGGACTTTCATTTTGCTTGATAGTAAATCTTTGAGTGCGTCTGTATTTGCTGGAATGGGATCAATTATGGGATCCTGGTTGTGAGGTATTGCTTTGGTATCAAACACTTTCATCAAGAGAGTTGCCATATGTATGACTTGTGTTGTCTCCCTAGTGGAGGGGCGGTGATGGGAGTGAATGTTATGGTAATCATCAATGTATATCATGATCAATATCTCATTTTCAGTGGCATCATGAATGGTTTGCTGCACACTATTTAGATGATCTGCAGAAGCTTCCTTGCAAGCATTATTGATGGTTACTGGATGTGTAGCCAACCCCATGTTTCTTAAAGTCTCCATGCCTTTATCAGAAATACCAAGTCCCTTCAAAGTTCGTGCTGTTGCAACCTGAAACCAATTGGCTTGTTGAGATTGTCCATAGATGAGTGTATATATCACTGAAACTGCACGTAATTCGTTTAGATTTTTCCCCTTGTTGGATTGCCTATCAGTGCTCATTGAATCTGTTATTGCATCAAATATTTTGTGGGCCCCTGCTTGCTTACACAAAGCTTGAAATTCAACTGGATCAGAGACAGGAGTACCTCTTTTGCCAAACTTCTCAAAACATAGTTCTCTGATGAGAGACACCTCTTTTTGCAAGTCACACATTGCAGAGACTTTGCCTAATATTTGTTGGAAAACTTCCCTGTTCAAGATTTCACTGTCTCCATCATAAGTTACTTCTGTTTTGACATCATCACAGAAGACTGTTTCCCTATTCATTTTGTAATCTTCTCTGTTATCTGGCTCTGTCTCTTAGGAGCTTAACCATAGTTTTTGACTAGGAGAGCTCAGGGTGAAAGTTCTTTCAGAGTTGAGCGAGTGCTGCGAATCAAAGTCTTCACCAGATATTGCCATTGCATCAGTTATCAATTGCTCCAGGAAAAGACCATTTGTCTAATTGATTGCAAAGTTTGTTCTAAAAATTTTGAAACATTTTCAATCTAGTTATTTTTTTGTATCAGCTGCTTTCAGTTGGTAGAAAAGTTCTGGGAAGTATATAATGTAGCAATTCAGATGATTTTTGGCTTTGCAACAAATGAAAATTGTGACCTTTATTTGGGTTCAGAGGGTGTCCATTTGATGCCAACGCACTAAAATGATTTCACTTTCACATACTGTAGTAGGCTATTCAGTTATTTTGTGAAAGAGTTAGGATTGTATGCTCCTTTTTCAACACTTTGTACAGTACATATTTGTTGAAGTGTCCACCCAGAAAATGATCCTGCAGTTTTTATCAGAAGATTTAAATCAAAATGAAGAAGACAGTTGCACAATCCGCACTTTTGCAGAATATTTACAGTATGATGCCATTAATTTAGCTTGAAGAATGAATCAAGTAGAAATGTGTACAGTACGTAATGTTTTCATTGAATGTCTTGTACCTCTATGATATAACTGCTGTATGTTAGATTCAAACTTTCCTAGCACTACCAAAATATCTGTACATTGATGTCTTCTCTACAATTAATTTGAGTTGAACATTAATTGCAAGGTCTGTGAGAGTGGTATGCCCTCTCCCTCTAGCACACTACAAAAACCCAATTTTATTCATAAGTTTGATAAGTTTTGATTTGTGAGTAGAAAAATCAGCTTTCTGAGCAACAAAATTGTGATGGGTGTGCTTGGGATGGCAATCCACTCTAAAGGACCTAGTTAGTGTTTATTTTGTAAGTGCCAAAAAGGACAGGGTCTGTTTTCTTTGACAAAAGTGATTGATATCAATTGTGTTTGGCATGCTACAGTACGGGGAAAATCACTTTCTATCCACATACACATTTTTCTTTTTCAAGAAACTTGAATGAGCTCCTAGCACTAAAGGTTCATAATTTCATATGAAAATTTCAGCATTTTAGTATTAAAGTTCAGGGCCACCGAGAGGGGCAAAGCTGGAAAATGAGACCCCATGCAAGCAAATCAAGCAAAAATTTTTTGCAATCACACCACTTAAAATGCATTTCAGAGTATTTCCTGCAGTCAAAATCATAAAAATCTTCAATCATGAGGGCTCTCACCTCAGACCCTGAGGCCATGGGGCAAATTGCCCCTCCTGCCCCCCTCAGCTGCCCTGCTAAAGTTTCTTAATTTTTTTCTCATCTTTTGGATGAATGTACTAATTTTCTGCCACTGCCACAAACAGGAATTAGTTTCTTGTCAAGAAAGAGAGCTCTTTTGGGTTCAGAATGTAAAATTTTTGTACTAGGGTTTCGTAAATTTTTGGCTGTTAATGGTACTAGTTTCTTATAAACCTGTTTCTTATAAACAAAAAAGCATTTAATTAAAGATGTTAGCAAGGATACCGCATTCTTACAACAAGGGTATAAAGAACTGCAAGATTAGTGGGTCATACCTCAACAGAACCAACAGGTTCTGAAGTTGGAACTGATAGTGTTTCATCATTTTTCACCTCTCTGCTCTTAACAACCTCAAGACACTCATCACAAACAGCATGAATTCTGTGACTTCTGGTATGACCTTCCAATCTTGCTAGCTCTTTCAATGACTTTAGAAACTTATACTCTGGTCTTCTAACTTTCGTTACAATTTTCTTATCAACCTTATTCCAAACACAATGTAGTGGATTGCTACATTTTTTCTTGGGCTTTCCCATCTTGACAGTACACATATAGAGATAGTTGATAACACTTAGACCTGTGGATCACCCAATTTTCCCGCCAAAACGCCCCCAAGAACAAAAGAAAATTTACAACCCCCACCATTGGTTAAACTTCTGACTTCCAGGGGCATTGACGACCCAAATAAGGATTAAATATGCATATAAAGAAAGTTAGATTAACAATACTCTCATTGTCCAACATATTTTATTCGTTTTTCCTGCAAGCACAGTCATTCCTTTGCCTCCTTCCTTCTTCAAGTCCGTGAAGTTGACCCATCATCTCCAATTTTAACTTATCCCTCGTGTCGGTGATCGGCTCTTCTTGCTTGGTTCTTTCAGCTTCGTCTGACTGCTTGATGCTGTGCCAGATGTAAAATGGTGCTTTTTGATATGCTCAAGTTATTTAGTGACCTTCTTTATGAGAAAACGATAATGTTTTCTGCAGAACCAACTGCTGCTCCACACTTGTTTCGCCATACCAAATGACATTCCCTCCTGCGGCCATTTTTGTTTGTGAAGTGAATGGGAGATGAGAAAGAGGTGCCCTCCTTCGTAATGTAAGGCACGGGTGCCGGTCGCGCGATCTCTTCGAAAAAAAATTTGTAACAGGACGTGAAGAGGGCAAATTATTGCAGCGGGGCCCTTTCTTCAATTTGGAGCCGATTATGTGTAGCTTGAAGTGTTTTTGTCGTTTGGAGGGGCGAAGGTAGTTTGGTCTGGGATGTGCCTAAGCCCTACGAGAGGAAGCGAGAGAGTCGTGAAAATGACTAAGTTTTGAAGAATTATTTCTTGAAAACCAGGCGGAGCAGATCGATGGGCAAGCAACCCTGGTTGGGAAATTTATCTGACAATGCAGATTTAAATTTGCTAAGAATTTCTCAAAAGTATATTTTCGCGGCGACCAAAAGTTGAGAGGGTGGTTTTCCTATGGTTTCCCCACAGCTACGACCCGCGGCGCCCGATTTTGTTGATCACGTGGTCAAAAATGGAGCTAGTTGATTGGCTGCTGTCAAAATGTAAACAAACCAAAAATCCTATTGTTACAAAATTTACCCCTGCTCTATTCAACACATTCTGCATCCGTGGACCCTTCTTCATTCATCCGGTATAATTTTAACACTGATGATTGGACATCGTACCTTGAAGACATCTAACTTTATCAAGGTTTGATCCAAGGAAAACATTTCCCCCTTTTGTGAAATTATAGGTAATTTCTCAGCAATATTATGTTTTCTGCCAGGCAATCACATTGCAACCATCACTGGGCACACTACAGCAGTAACATCAGTGGACTGGAAGATCATGTCAATGGGGAATTGTATTCTTGCAACATGTGCAGATGATAGAACGGTGCGCATTAACGACGGCAATACCTTTTACTTGCTTCACATTTTGAAGAACGAGCATATACATGGTTGGTACACACTTACTTATCTGGCTATCAATCCCGTAAAAGATTGGATTCTGTGTTCCACACAGAATGGATACATCATTATTTGGGACAGTGTCTCCAGCATTAGCCTTTGTTGTGAAAAGGTGCACTGCGGTTCAATAGAAGGTCTCGAGTGGAACAAGAATTTTGAGACTTTTGCATCTGTCGGGTCCGACTGTGCGGTGAATTTATTTAGTGCAAGTTCCAGTGCGTAACTAAACAGTTGTAGTTTTTGTTCAGTAACAGTATTGCATTCTGGAGCATCTGATAAACATATTTCATGTCTGAGTATGTGTAGTTAATCCCACAAGCACGTTCCCCTGTCTCGTTCATATGGCTGCCGTTGAAAAGTTGTGATTGTCTTATCTTTTATTCTTTGTTACAGACAAAGGTTTTACCTTTCTAAGGTTTTGTTTTGGGACGTCGTTTCTGCGTAACCTTGCGTGTTGGTTAGGAAGGTGAGATTAAGGATTGCAAAGCCGAGGGTTGCTGTGGTAGTGTCCCTCTCTCGGCCTCACCAGTATGCAGAGCAGGCACGGATTAGCACAACAGCATCCATGGATTACGCCATCTTGTCTAATTTCCTAGGATTTAAAGGTAGCTACATTGTCAATTGCCTGTGTGCAGTCCTTTCTTTGCAAAAACTGAAAGAGCCAACAAATTTTTTCTGTCAATTTACACCGATAAAAGACTGCAAGCAGGCCACATTTATCTTAGCTTCGTTGTAGATGCCATTCGTCCCCTCACCCCCTTGAAATTCTTTCAAAAAAAGAGAAAGAAACTTGAGATAATCTTTGCGTACAGAGGTGATCATGTAGAAATTTAGCAGAATTTTTCAAGTTCCATTTACCAGTGGCAGACATTGAGCCGAAAGATATGCTCTGACCGAAAGTAAAGAGTGTGCCCCGGAAAATGTTTCTGCTGATGCTGATGAACAAAAATTAACTACGAATTCTTCACATTTTCGTTTCAGCAACGGCCATCGAAGGAGACGCTCTGAGCCAAAGGAAAGGAGAAAGTGAATGAACTTCCAAAGTTTTCTAGGGGCTTTGTCCCCACCTTCATCAGTCTAAATTGAAAATAATCAAAATATGGCACCATGGAAGGTGTTGTGGCGCCGTGGTGTAATCCTCTGAAATTGCAGCCAGAATAGTCAGGCGGAGTGGGTACGAGTCCCGGTAGAGCCCCACCACTTGAGCGTCATGACAAGGGGTCGCGGACTCGATTAGGTCTGCTCTATTTCTGCGATCCCAGCGCTTGGCGCTGAAAAACGCAACTTCACCTTCATGGTGTGCATTCAAGTCAGATATCCATTTTAGCCTTTAATAGCTTTATGTTGAAAAGTGGTGAGATCAAGTTGTTGAAAACAAGGTTAAGCTCATAAGCCGTCATTGGTGGAAGCTCCCAATAACTGCAATGTATTCTTGCTTGATACATTTACGGGACAAATTAGAAGTCGTACGTTTTTCTACAGTCAAAATTTCGCACAAAAGTTTGGTTAAACTATTGTGATCGTTTGTCAATAAGCATTTCCTATTGTATGCTGTTCCGAATGGGCCAATTGACTGATGACGGAGAATGCCCGGCCCCTTTTTGAGACCTAATCTGTGCCCTTTGCTCAATATAAATAACGTTGTAGGGCTTCACGAGCAATGACATAGAAGCGCCGAAAGTGCTGGATGTCTAACTCCATCATTCAAAGTGAGGCAAGTTCCGCATTCAGAGCTCAGTATTTTATGGATTTAGCCTTTGACACTTCAGAAACTAGCCACAAAGGCTGATGATGATGATGATGATGATGATGATGATGATGATGATGATGATGATGATGATGATGATGATGATGATGATGATGATGATGATGATGATGATGATGATGATGATGATGATGATGATGATGATGATGATGATCAGGAAGAGATTTAAGAAATTCTTTCCATAGCTTGGAGCCAATTTTCTTTAAAAGATGAGTACAGGGTGTCTCCAAAAATATGTACACTGTTTTAAATGGCTACTTTGGAGGAGCCATAAGTCCAAATTCCCATTTTTCAAATTTTCGAAATGTAAGGATTTCAACAGAGGGTTTGACACCGAGTTTGTGCAAATCAGACGGGTGGTTCCTGATTTATTTAGAAAGAAAATCAAAAAGAATAGCTGTTTCAAACCAGAGGATTGTATCACCGAACCTAAACTTGTAACTTGAATTTTAGCATAAAATGAACTTGACGTTTGCAGTTCTGTCAGGAACCATATTTAGGAGTAATCAATGGCGACATAACTCAAGAATATTGACCAGGCAGCCTGCTGAACGCAATATTGCTGGTTAAAACGGCTTTATCACTTTTGAGAAGCAAAATAACTGGTGGACGCTTATCATGGCCTACAGCACTCGTGCTCCAAATCACCATTTTTAGCAGCCCCAATATGTTCAGGATAGTGGGGTGTGTAGTCTTCAGAAGCTACCACCGAGGAGAAAATAAGACGTTTCCACCTCCACGAGTCTGGGGTAACACCTTCAGCAAGTGTGAGTAACCCCTATGCTCCTCTCATCAGGGTTGCGGGGAAGTCGTTTGCAGGAGGACGATGGATGTGACATTTCAGCATGATTTTGGTGGATGTCACACAGTGCTTGGGGGAAGACCATCAAAGATGGCAACGGTAAAGACTTCCAGACTTAGTTAGTTAGTCACTGCAGTGGAAGAGATATGGGGTCCTCACCACACTTTATACCCAAGAAAAATTATGGACGGTTCAACAAAAAGTAACGAAAACGGCGTTAATGGAAAGATTAGGAAAGATTCCACGCTCGGTAGGGAGCTCCATGTGCAACAGGTGGACCCAGGCCGGCAGCCAGCTACTGTTCGCAATAAAGATCAATTGAAGATAGGAACATGGAATGTTCGTACTTGATACGAGAAAGGAAAATTCGTAAATGTCCAACTAGAAATGCAAAGATTAGATATAGATATATTGGGATTATGTGAAGTGAGATGGACAGGAGCAGGAAAGATATCTACCGATGATTATACTTTTATTTACTGAGGTGGAAGTGAACACAAAAATGGTTTAGGAATTATGATCACAAAAGATATAGATAAATCAGTTAGTGGTTCATGGTCAATGTCAGATAGAGTGATGATTGTTAGGATTAAAGGAAAAATGTTTGACATCAGCATAATGCAAGTGTATGCACCAACTTCTGCTTGCCCAGAAAAAATGATAGATGAGTTCTACGAACACCTAGAATCAGCCAAAAAGCAATGTAAATCTCAAGCTGTAGTTGTAGTAATGGGGGATCTAAATGCAAAGGTTGGAAAGCAGCGCTTTGAAGATATTGTAGGGCCTCATGGTCTAGGAGAGAAAAATGAAAGGTTCGAGAAGTGGATAGAATGGTGCAAACACATGGAAAGGTGATCCTAAATACATGGTTTCAACAACACCCTAGGAGACTTTGGACATGGAAAAGTCTTGCAGGAAATGTTAAAAATATGATTGATTATGGTACAGTTAACAAAAGATATAGGAATGGAGTTAAAAAAGTGAATTGCTACCCAGGTGCAGACTGCAACAGTGATCACGTGGTTGTAGCACTATGGATGCTAGTGAAAATAAGATGTTTAAGGAAGAAAAGCAAAACACCAAAGCACGACATAGAACTACTGCATAAGTGTAAAGATATCCAGAAGAAATATAATGTAAGTGTCACAAATAAATTCGAAGTGTTAGAGAAGTCTGAAGATCTGAATGCTTGTTGGGAAGGCATAATATATTGCAAGAGTCTATTAAAGAGACAGTACCGGTTAAAGAATACAAAAGTAATAGGAAGTGGCAGTGGCGGCTGGCAGTGTTATTCATGTTAATAAACTAGTAACAACTTTTTTTCAGAGAAAGACACCTTGCTGCAATGCAAAAAATTGAAGAGAGCATGCTTTATTTTTGATAACAAGTGCGGCCAATTGAGCCCTTCAGAGTAAGAAAGTAATTCATTTGCAAGGGCTGCATGCAAGACAGGATGCAGGTACAAACAGCCTTGCTGATGTGATCACCGATATGATAGTGATATCTTTGGACAAATGTGTATTCACCGTGTTCCTGTTAATCCCCTTTCTTTTGGCTGCCTTTTCATTTGCAATAAAGCAATCACTTAATTATCAGCCATGACGTCCTCAAAGGGCATGCTTTATTTCATTAGCGTATTGCTAGTTTTGAAATTCTAGTAACATAGAGGGGCTCTGTATTTTGTCTGCATCCAGCTGCATTACATCAGGTCTATTCAATTCTGCACTGAAATACAATGCCATGTGGCCCTCCTCGCCACCTGTGTTACTAGTTTTGCTTTTCGAATAACTCACTAATGAGTGGTTATAAAAAGAGTGATGCGCGCAGTGCCCTTCAGTACCATCGCTGCGCTGTCGCAGAAATCATATCGAGATGAATCAAGTTGCTGAAGAAGGATACCGCTGGGGTATTTCCAAAATTTTTTCACTGCTTTCCAATCCAGCTCATTTAACGCACGATCAACGTATCCGCTTGAAGAAGGATGGTCGACCATGTCCAAAGATTCTGATAAAAAGTCGCGTATCTGAAACTGTCTACAGAAAAGATTCTTGGATTTGTGGGGACCATGAGCAAAATACCTACTATTGCTGGCCGTGTCTTGTAATGGATGATCATCCAAGCAAGGTGAGTGTAAAATTTCCCTCTTACAGATACATGTAGTTGCTGCCATTCAACTTTCTTCTGAAACTGCTAAACTACGGGACTGTTACATTCAAGCCATGCTGTCGGCTGTCTTTTTATTTTGTGCATCTTTCATTGAATACTGTTTGCATGAAAGGACATAAGCGAAAGCGAGGGACTTGAAAATATCTGTTTAACCATCTGCTTAACTGCCATACCGATTGGCAACTGGAACGGCTGCTCTTGCGTGTTACTAGGGTCCTGTTTTTATTAATATGTTGGCTCAAAGCAAAGAATAGGGAGCCGCGAAGACAGTAAAGTTGCTGATTAATGAGGTTCAGCTCGAAGCCTAAGCCCCTGGATTCAGCCATCCCGTCCTTTTCAGCGTGTTACTAGAATCTCGATTTTAGTAATATGGCGGCTAATCAGTAGAAGTACGGAACCGCTAAAGATGAAACAATATTCAAAAAAGCTCGGAAGGAAGCCCGAGCCCCAAAGCCCAGCTAAGTCGTTTGGTATCATACGGAATTGTTGCATGGCATGCCCTTTAGCTACGACTTGAGATTTTAAATTATTCGTAAGTTCTATTCCTCATTATTTGTTTCTCTCTTTACAGATAAAAAAAAGGATCCTTTGTGAAACCTGGGGGCTACCAGTCTGCTCCATCAGACCTTTCCAACGTGGCTGACAGTCACCAAGCGACAAGGACTCATATAGCAAACCATACAGCTTACAATCTCTTGGGTAATGTTGATGTTGCGTGTGCTCTTGATGAGGCCAGAAAAAGAGAGATTGCCGAGCACAATCACAATGCAAGCCGATATACCAGGATGTTTGAACATCACATAGATCCTGCTGTGTTTTTAGCTGCACAGGGACTTGCCTTTCGCGGGCACGACGAATCCAAATGTTCATCAAACAAGGGGAATTTCATAGAATTGATGGATCTCCTGGGAGACTACAGTAGCGAGCTGAGGTCCTTTCTCGACAAAGAGAGAATCACTTATACGTCACACGAACCTCAGAATGACTTGATAGAATGCGTTTATGAAGAAGTCAAAACAGAAATCCAAAAACGTATTGACAATTCAAACTTCATTGCTGTGATGATGGATGATACGAGTGATTGCAGTAATATTGAACAATCTGCGGTATCAGTGCGTCTCATCAACAACGGTGAAATAGAAGCACATTTGCTCGGAATGATCGACTCATCTGATGACTAATCTGCAGATGCATTGACGAAAACTCTTATGGATACTTTGAAAAGATACAAAATCACACCAGAAAAGGGCAAGGAAAAGTTGATTGGTCGGTCGTATGATGGAGCCCCGTCCATGAGTGGAGAGCTAAGTGGCGTTCAGAAGCAGGTCCAAGATCAATTCCCTGCAGCATATTACAACCATTCTGTGGCACATAGAATGTCATTATGTGCATCCCAAACAGCCAAAAAAATCCCAAGAGCTGCTGCATTTTTCGACATCGTTGACAAAGTCATCAGATTTTTCAGAAGTAGCCCAAGATCTCGTCTTCTCGGACGTAGCTTACCAAGACGGGGGATACACGTTGGCTTTCACGTGATGTTGCGCTTGGAGTCATTGATACCTGTTACGAAGAAATTGGAAGTGTTCTTCATGAGATGGCACAAGATGCAATTGAGAAAGCCGAAACCCGAGCAACTGCGAGGGGCCTTTGTGTTCAGATCCAGCAAGTCGAATTTGTTTTTCTCATCAAACTTTATCGGAAAATATTTGACTTTTGTGCGCCAGTCAGCAAGACCATACAAAAGCCAACCCTCGATGCAGTGCAGCTTTCATCAATGCTTGATGATTTCAAGAATTTCTTGCAGCAATTAGAATTTAATCAAATCTGGGAAGACACCATATCGATGGTTCACCAGATAGTTGGAAGCGATCTTTAGAAGCCATTGGGAAGGAAGTGACAAGAAAATTTTTGGAGCAGCTCTTATGGTACTTTGAAAATTTAAAGAATCAGACGGATGGAATCTGTTCAGATGGATGGAACTTATCCATCCCACAAAATTTGATGTGAGGAGAAAAGCTTCGACAGATAGTACAAGAGAACTGATAAACGAATTACGTGCCACTTTTATCATTATTATTATTATCATTATTATTATTATTGTTATTATTATTATTATTATTATTATTATTATTATTATTATTATTATTATTATTATTATTATTATTATTATTATTATTATTATTATTATTATTATTATTATTATTATTATTATTATTATTATTATTATTATTATTATTATTATTATCATTTATTATTATTGAATTATCGCACACTGATAAAAATGTCATTTCATTCAGCGGTAATGTCTTCTTGATATTGGTGACAGCAAGTCTCCTCAATTTTCAAGGACTTTCCTCAGGATCCGTGCAGATTGCAGGATTACAGTCTTCTGCATTTCTTCAATTCTGGTCTCAATTCCCAGTTCTTCTACTCTCCTCTTGATGTCTTTTGGTGGTGTTACTAATGCCCCAATGACTATGAGTACTACTTTTACTTTCATATTCCATAATTTCTGGAGTTCTCTCTTTAAGTCCTAGTATTTCTCTACTTTCTCTTTCTCCTTCTGCTCTATCCGGGTATCATATGGGATGGCAAAATCAACGATAGTGCAGTTGTTTTCTTCCTTCTTGATCAAAATTAAGTCTGGCCTTCTAGCTTCAATTACATGATCGGTCTGGGTGGTAAAGTCCCACAGTACCTTGCAAGTATCATTTTCAACCACACTTTCTGGCTCATGGTTGTACCATTTCTCGCTTACATGTACCCCAAACTTCCTGCATATGTCCCAGTGGATTCTTCTCCCGATCTGTTCCTCCAGAGCGGGTTACTGGTCCCCTCTAAGTCGAATCCCTAGAGTTGCACTTTAATCAAATATTAGGTAACAAGGGTAACAAGGCACTACTCTCCACAAAGCGTTTCCAATACCCCCACAAACATTATTATTATTATTATTATTATTATTATTATTATTATTATTATTATTATTATTATTATTATTATTATTATTATTATTATTATTATTATTATTATTATTATTATTATTATTATTATTATTATTATTATTATTATTATTATTATTATTATTATTATTATTATTATTATCATCATCATTATTATTATTATTATTATACATTATTTATACACGAAAAATCCCTTCAGCAAAACTTAAAATGTACATACATAAAAATTCATTGGGTTGGGCTGATCTTCCAGGGAGTCGTGTTTGAGTTTAATTCAGCTCCTCAAATGTATCTTGAGGTGTTTTTTGAATTGTTGCAAGGTAGAGACTTCCTGATGGTAGTGGGGATTTCGTTCCAAGCTTTTAGACCCGAATAGTGAAAGCTTTTCTTTGAGTACTCAAGATTATGTCTCGGAAGTTGAATGTCCGTGCAGTTTCTTGTTCTATAACTTGAGTACATATTTCTTGTTTCATATCTATCCCAAAGGCTTTCAGGGCAGATCTTATTCATCATCTTATAGGTCATAACAGATCCGTCAAAGTTTATTAGTTGTTCTACAGTCAACCAGTCTCGAGACCACTGATCTTTGATTTTTGCCCTTTCTATGATTGACTGAGCTCTAAACAACGGTAAAAATCTTGTTAACGTATATTAAAGGAGAGCTTTATAGTGTATTAGCCAATGAGACTTATAATGTACGAACTCTAGACCACATCTATTAGCCAACAAGTATGTATCAATCAAGTTTGCTGAATTGTTGTTATAACATGTTCATGTCTGCTTAAATTAATGAAACTATCTGTTTGCCTGCCGTACAAATCCATTTCAAGGGGGAACAATTAACCCAATGACAAAATGGCACAAAGAGAAGAGAAATGTAAGGTAGAAGATATTGTTATTGTTATCTCGCCTGATAATCTAAGAGCACATTGGCCCCTTGCAAAGGTTATCCAACTATTTCCTGGAAAAGATGGAAAAGTGAGAGTGGCACAAGTACAAATGGGACAAACGTTGTTCAAGAGACCACTGAACAAACTATACCTTTTGGAAAATTTTTGAATGGTTGCTGCTGACATTATCATGGTAGATGTGTATTTTGACTTGGTATTAATTGTTTCCCCCCCCCCCCTGAAATAGATTTGAACAGCAGGCAAACAGATAGACTCGTTAATTTAAGCAGACTTGAACATGTTATAACGGCAATTCAACACACTTAAGCAAAACATAATTGTTGAATAATAGAGGTCTAGAGTTCGTGCATTATAAGTCTTATTGGCTTATACATTATAAATCTCTCCTTTAATGTACGGTAACAAGATTTTTGCCGTTGTCTGTGGGGATATCAGAAACCCTTCCTGGAGAGTAGTGCCTTGTTACCCTTGTTACCTAATATTTGATAAAAGTACAACTCTAGGGATCCGACTTAGAGGGGACCAGTAACCCGCTCTGGAGGAACAGATCCCAGAGTCAGGGTTTCCCTACCTTAACAAACCTGATTGCCTAATCGGGAGGAGACCTAATAGGCAACCTGCCAGCGTGCACACCAGCAAGGGTATCCTCGGTGGACCTTGAAAGGAGTGGAGGAACAGACTCCGCTGCGGAGGAGCAGACTCTGACTTGGAAACTGCGGAGGATCAGACCCCGACTTTGAAACTACGGAGGAATTTCTAATTTTTGATTTTCCGAGTTTGTGTTTTGAAGTAAATTTTTGGCTATGTTTTGTCACGCCGGAGAAAAAGGCACTTCACCAAGACCGCAGACGAAGCGTTTCAGTTCGTACGTGAATGAAGCGATACAAAACCTGTGCCGGATTTCAAAAACAAAAGTTGAAAATTCTACCACTATCAGCGAACATTACAATAAATAATACAAAAAATGAAAGCTGAGACAAGAAAAGTCACCCCAGACTATTGAAGGGAGGTTGGGGTAGGAAATTCCGTTTTGTGCTCAAGTGCCGCGCCAATGCCAGAAGGATACCCAAAAGGGAAGGTATTGGTTTAAATACTTTTCGAACGTCACGTGCTAGTGTGTTTGTTCTGGCCGGCTGATTGGTGCACGCTAAATTGTGAAATTCCCAGTAGAAAAACATGATAGCGTTAAAATAGCTCAGACATGAGGTGGAGCCTGTTTTCTTTGGGGTCATTCCAAATAAGCACAACAGATGGATGTCAGGTGACGTTCTCAAAATCCTTCTAATTTTAACCACAGGAAACCATGCATCTGAGAACCTCAGAAAAAAATTTTCAGCAAGATATCTCATTTGGTTCAGGTTTTATGATCAATTGAATATTTAGCCAATCGCTGCAAAAATGTGTTTTTTCATGAGATGGCAAATTCAAGTTCAAATACATGAAAAACACAATTTCCTATCCCAACCAATCTGCATCTACTGATAGTACACTGTGAATGATTGTAGAAATTTAAAGCTTTGCGTAATTGAAGACCAACCTATTTGTAGAATATTGCTTCAAACTTTGAACCAAATTTGATTTTGGCAAAAAATGTGTTCGGGGAACATATTTTGGTGTTGGCTCTCTGATCAATGAATGCCATAATGCCTTTCAGTTTTACGGAATAGAATACTGATCTACCCCAGATGCTACATTTTAATCAACCAAATGCTTTTCGCAAAAATTCCTTTGTCCAGGGGGGTTGCAAAGTCTCTCAGTTTTAGCCGAAAAGTCTACTTTTCCATACTTTCAGACAGTATCTTGCAAAAATCCTGCAACTCTTAAGATAGCTATTCATATCATCCAAATTTGAATATGCAGAAGTTCTGAAAAAGTGCCAAAACCAGGGAAATTTTGTTCCGATCTGAGAACAATAGCTCTGTCAAAATAGATGCACGCTCAAAGCGGTCAAGTTTGGCCAACTTCAACGGGTTAGAAATCTTGTGTCCCAAGGAGGTACATTGCTTCAATTTTTATATGGACTACTACACCTTAGAACTTATTTACCTGCAAATATGGAAGCGAAACAGAGTTTGGAAGGGTGTCAATAGCAAGCCTTGCCAACACGGGGGTAGCATGATAACTATATGGTTTTTTGGACAGATTTTTTCATGGTGCAATTTATTTACGCTTTTTATTCCAAAAAAATCACCTTAGCACAGTTTATAATGAAATGGCTTTATCATGATAGAGATCCATTTTATGGTTGTGCCATATTTTTGTTCAAAATGGGGGGTATCCTCATATCTGTCCAAGACAAAACCGGCATCTAATGGCACAGAATTTTTTCAAGCACGGAATGTCACGCAAGAAGACGTAATGGGGAAAAATGGTCTACTGTAGCTTCAATAGATTGATGCGTCTAAGAAGCCTTCGAAAATTGATATCCACCTTGTTGAATTATTAGATATTTTTGGATACAATCCATAGGGAACAGATACTCAAAATATCTGAACTGGACGAGATGGACATCAATTTTCGAATGCTTCTTAGATGAATCAATCCATTGAAGCTACAGTTAACGACTTATTCCTATCATATCTTTTCGCATGATATTCCCTCTTTGGAAAATTATGTGATAAAGAGATGCCTGTCTTGTCTTGGACAGATGTGAGGATATCCTCCTCTTTTTGAGCAAATATGGCACAACCATAAAATGCATCTCTAGGATAAAATCCATTTCATTATGAACTGTTCTAAAATGCTTTCTTTGGAATGAAAAGCGTTATTGCACCATGAAAAAACCTGTCCAAAAAACCCTTTAGTTATCGTGTTACCCCCTGTTGGCAAGTATTGCTATTTGACACCCTTCCAGACTCCGTTTCGCTTCCATATTTGCAGGTAAATAAGTTACAAGATGTAGGAGTCAATGTAAAAAGTTGCAGGAATGTACCTCCTTGGGACACAAGATTTCTAGCCCGTTGAAGTTGGCCAAATTTGATCCATTTGGACAGAGCTGTTGTCCTCATATAAGAACAAAATTTCCTTTGTTTTGGCACTTTTTCAGAACTTCTGCATGTGCCAATTTGGCTGATATAAATATTTATCTTAAGCGTTGCAGGATTTTTGCAAGATACTGTCTGAAAGTATGGAAAAATAGACTCTTCGGCAAAAATTAAGAAACTTTGCAGCCCCCTGGAGAAAGGAATTTCGCGAAAAGCATTTGGTTGATTAAAATATAGCATCTGGGGTAGATCAGTATTCTATTCCGTAAGACTCAAAAGAATCATGGTATTTATCGATCAGAAAGCCAACACCAAAATCCTTTCCGCGGACACATTTTGGGGCCAAAATCAAATTTTGTTAAAAAATTGAAGCAATATTCTACAAATACGTTGGTCTTCAATTCGCAAAACTTTAAATTTCTACAATCATTCATAGTGTACTATAAGTAAATGCAGATTGAGGTAGGTTAGGAATTTTTGTTTTTCATATATTTGAGCTTGAATTTCCCATCTCATGAAAAAACACATTTTTGCATCATTCAGCTAAATATTCAATTGAGCATAAAACCTGGACCAAATTAGATATCTTGCTGAAAATTTTTTCCTGAGGTTCTCAGATGCATGGGTTTCTGTGGTTAAAACTAGAAGGACTTTTGAGAACGTCACCTGACACGCATCTGTTGTGCTTATTTGGAATGACCCTTTGGCTTTTGCTTCACTGCGAGTAAACTTTCAAAGGCCAAAATACGATCCATAGATAAGCAAATGCGGAACGTAGGTACTAATTGACCAATCAAAAATATTCTGAGAGGAGAAACTAATTGGATTATCAAGTGAAGAATGCGCTTAGCTTCAAAGTCGATGCTGGGGTTGACATATTTCCAGAGAAGATGTTCCCAAATGCTTTGTGCATCAGCCCACCTATAAAAGGGATCAGTGACTAAACCAAAGAAAACCATGTTATGCATTTCAAGTTGAAAATGAAACGACGTAAAAGCTGCCTCTTTTATTGTAGAATTAATAGCTCCCCCTGAAATGGATTTGTACGGCACGCAAACAGATAGACTCGTTAATTTAAGCAGACATGAACATGTTATAACGGCAATTTAACACACTTGATTTAATAGATGTGGTCTAGAGTTCGTGCATTATAAGTCTCATTGGCTAATACACTATAAAGCTCTCCTTTAATATACGTTAACAAGATTTTCACCGCTGTTTGTGGGAGTATTGGAAACGCTTCGTAGAGAGTAATGCCTTGTTACCCTTGTTACCTAATCAACTCTAGGGATCCGACTTAGAGGGGACCAGTAACCCGCTCTGGAGGAACAGACCCCAGAGTCAGGGTTCCCTATCTTAACAAACCTGATTGCCTAATCAGGAGGAGATCTCATAGGCAACCTGCCAGCGTGTACACCAGCAGGGGTATCCTAGGTGGACCTTGACAGGAGCGGAGGAACAGACTCCGCTGCGGCAACTGCGACTCCACCCTTGCACGCAACTTTGTCAATTTTTCAGATAACATTTCAACACAGTACGCTACCCAAATGAAGAAGTATTTCCTAATCATGTTCAAAATAGTGAACATTATTTGAATAGAGAAGATCAATCTTATCAACCTTTGGGCTGTATAGAGCCCCAACCTGTAACCAGTATTGCTACAAATACTGATTGCTTTGAAGAGATGAAAACGCTGGGACTAAAATACCCATAAAATGTTATAGTCGGCTACATAAATATCAACTCTATAAGGAACAAATTCGAGCATTTTTCTCAGATGATAAGAGACAAACTTGATGTCTTAATCATGGCTGAGACAAAACTTGATTCATCTTTCCGTTTAGTTTCGTTTAGTCAGTTTACAATAAATGGTTTTAAAGCACCAATTAGATTAGACATTACTAGGAACAGTGGAGGACTTCTTGTGTACGCAAAGGAAGATATTTTGTGTAGGAAGATAGAGGGTCTTGAGATACCTAAGGATATTCAGGCTATTCCCATTGAGATCAATATTAGAAAACAGAAATGGCTGTTATTACCGATATACAGGAGCCCTACACAAGATCCACGTTATTTTGTTGATAACGAGTGCAGGATTATCGATGGATATACCCTCTCGCGAGAAAATGTCTTGCTTATTGGTGACTTTAATATGGAGGTAGGTGACAGGGCACTTAGTCCTTTGATTAATGCCTATCACTTATCTAGCCTTTTGAAGGGGCCAACATGTTTCAAGACATCCAGAGGGCGATCCATTGATCTCATACTCGCAAATAAAAAGCATTCCTTCATGAAAAGCCAGTTGTTTGAAACAGGCTTCAGTGATCATCATCATCTGATATGCACAATATGAATATCAACCTTTGTAAAACTGCCTCCAAGAAATATCAAATACCGTGAGTATAAGAATTTCTGCTCAGAAGAGTTCCAAAGAGACTTGGATATCAAACTGCGTGACACCATTCCTACTGACTATCAAGTATTACACTCTATCACCGAGAGTGTATTACAGAAACATGCCCCCTTGAAACAAAGGATGGTTAGGGTTACAGAGACATGCCCCCTTGAAACAAAGGATGGTTAGGGGGAATAATAAACCCCACGTAAAGTTTGATATGAGAAGAACGATAATGACAAGAACAAGACTCAAAACAAGGGCGAATAAATCTGGAAATGACGAAGATCGCAAGAAATATAGAAAACAGAGAATCTGATTGTGAGTATGAACAGAAAAGGAAAGCGCGACTTTTACCATTCTGTAGACATTAACGCTATTGATAATGACAAAAAATTTTGGAAAGCAGTCAAACCAATGTTTCCCAGTGGAAACCCAATGGGGGAGAAAGCCGTCCTTATCGAAGAAGGCGAGGTTATGTCAGATGATAAAGTGATTGCTGAATGCTTAAATTCGCATTTTGTTAACATCACAGACTCCCTTGGTCTAGATCCCTCATTTAAGGATGATAGGATTGATGTGAGTCTGGAAAATAAGGTAGAAATAGCTACAGAAAAATGCAAAAACCACCCAAGTATTGTTGCTATGAAAAGTAAAGTCCAGATTGAGCAAAAATTTGAATTTAGTAATGCAGTGGCGAAGCTAGCAGTCATGCTAATCATGCTCAGCATGAGTAATAATTTTCAGAGATTTGGATATTTTGTCAACCAAAAAAAATATGTTTTGCAAAAGTTTCATAGAAATCGCAACATTGATATCACTGCACATCACATAACTTCGCTTCCATGCAGATTGATACCTTGGTCCCCTGTGTTAACTCTTGCTGGACTTGGAATGCAAGACTTATCATAGGGTTTCTATACTAACTTACCCTGGGTGCCAGAGCCTCACTAATAGCGGAAAGGGAGGGAGGAGTGAGGGAAAGGGAAGAAGAAGGAAGAGGCTCTGGATCCATCAATCAGCAATCTCCTTTTGACTTCAGGTTTTTTAGCCAATCAACGTTGAGTATACCATGATCGGTATACGCGAAAATCCGTTCATTTTCACTGCACGATCGATCACACCAAAATCAATGATCTACCAAGGAATGCTTGTTTGCACAATTTGAATAATGGCGGAAGCTCTGAGCGTTGCAGCGAACGAAGTTATCGAGAGCACTTTCCTCGAATAAATCATTGTCTGTTCAACAACTGGAAATTCTCATGTCGCAATTTTGCCAACAGGACATGGAAAGTCGCTGCCATACCAGAGATCGCTTCACTCGTTGCACAAAAATTGTCGGGCCTAAGGCCATCAACTGGCCATCATGCCTAACTTTCACGTTTCAGGGAAAGAAATATCGTTATTATTATCTCTCCGTTACTTGCGTTAATGAAGGAGCAGGCCAAATCTATGGTTGCTGCTGGTATCACAGCTTGTTGTCTTCACGACGAAAGTATAGCAAAAGAAGACATTTTGAAAGGAAAATTTGAACTCGTATGTGGAGACCCAAGCAAGGCTTAGCTTGGGTAGAGAGCGACAAATGGCGAAAAATGCTGCAATCGCAGACATATCAGCAGAGTTGATAGCAGCAGGCAAGGCCCACTGCATTCCAAAATGGTAGGATGAGTCCTTCAGTTTCATTTCACATTTAGATTCCACTTCATACAATCTCTTGAATAACAATACTAATAAGTAACTGAGCTACAAGGAAATAACACTTACAGAAAATTGATTTATTGATGTGGAAATTAATACATTATACAGCTACAAAGAGAAAAACATGATAAATTGTATGGAGGGAATTACTTAAAGGATGAGCTCTCTGAATAGGTAAACTAATCAAGGAGAGAGTCTTGGAGATAGTAGCTCATACAGTACATAAACAGAAGTTTGTGAGTACCTTTTGACCAGGAAAAAATCCCATTAACTCAACTGTAAGGCCTATGTATGCACCTGAGTGTCCAAACGAGTAGGGTCTTCTAGGGGTAAAATGGGTATGGGCAGGCCCGAAGGGGCATGTAAGCAGGGACATACTGTAGGAAGCACCTCAAACTTGGGGGGGCACGACACTTTGAGGGCACTTTTTCCTTAAGGAAAAGGAGGCATTTTCTAAAGTGAAAAGGGCATTTCTTTGTTTATTGCAAAATCTTGGGGGGTACATGCCCCCAGTGTTCCCCCGGTTCCTACGTCTATGCATGTAAGGCTAGAGCCCCCTGTAATTTTGAAACAATGATCCTATGTCACAAGCATTAATTAGATATTGTTCTTTATTTTTAAGAAAAATTGCTCCCCAATCAGCAGCTGCTTCCTCTAGCCCTTCTATGGGGTAGAATAGGTAAGGTTGAAAGTTTGGATAAATTTCCCAAAATCTTTGTTTATGGTATTCCTCTAGCTAGAACCGCTCAAACTACCCTCTTGACAATGTTGACGTATCAGTTCCGGGTCTTGCTGGGTTCCACTATTTTTTTGAAGTGGTGACTTTGACATTAAGCCTCTACCAAGATCCATAGCTTTCAAATGGAGGAACTACAGTTGCATTTTACGGGTTACTTATGGACAGTGGCGTAACACAGTTTAGGGCACCTTAGTTCAAAAACTAAGGGCCCCTGACCAAAAGGGGCCCCAGCAATAAATTTCTTCTGTTATCAATTTTCGAATCTAAATTGGAGTGAAACTTTTAAAGTTGCTATTTTGTTAAAATGGACCTATCCTCAAAATTTTCCTTGGAGTTTGGTCCCCAGGCTCCCTCGTTTTCCTGTCGCCTCCTCCACAGATTGGCCCTGGCCTCGATGCTGGCTTGGACACTGCATATGTCGACAGTACATCATTGCAATTGTTTTATCTTGCCTGCGCAACTTATTTCCAAGTTGAAGCTGGACATAGCACTTTTATGCTCCTATCATATCAGTTACAAATGCTTTAGTGGGGGGCCTCATGTGGAAAAATCCCTAAGGGCCTTGATTGTCTCCGTTACGCCACTGCTTATGGATACTGGATTACAACCTACAAGCAAATAAGTGGGCCTTTGATGTATCAGAAGTTCAGGGGAAATCTGCACATATACATGGGAGAGTAGTGGAAAAAGATTAAAGTTGATTTTTCAAATGCTTTTCTGACGTTTTCATAAGAATGGCCTTGGAGAAAAACTCATCCTTTCACAGGAAACTAATTTGAAAGATAGACATCTAGGCTACGCATACCTCTCATTCAGAAGAAGACAGGGTCTACGAAACATAGCAAAAGCTTGCTGCACTGAGTTCTAGATTTCTAGAACTTGATTTATGCATCCTTTGTTGAGATGCGTTTCACACATTATTTGAATAGCAGATTAGGATAATTAAAGATGATTACTTGAGTGGCTGTAGCAAGCTTTCACTCATTGTTTTGTAGACCATTTCTTCTTTTGAGTAGCTGTTGGGTCTACTCATAGGCAAACAGACATCAAGAAACTGCTACTCCTCAAATAAAGAATGTCCTACCACCTAGTATAACCATAACATTTTATCATTTTTGCACATGATCTGAAACTCATTGGCAAACTTTTTTGGTAGAAAATAATTAAGACATTAGAATCGGTGCAAAGACGAGCAACAAAGTTAGTGAAGGAACTCAAAAACAAATCGTACACGGAACGCTTACTTTTCCTCGATCTCCCAACGCTAAGCTATAGAAGAAGACGTGGAGATATGATTACAACTTTCAAAATGTTACACGGCATGATCGATACTGATAGTAAAGTATTTTTTGAACGAAGTACTTCAGTTACGAGAGGACACAATCTGAAGCTTTTCAAGTTTGCTTCATCGTCGAGCCTGAGGAAGAACTATTTCTCAAACAGAGTAATAAACGAATGGAACAATTTGCCAGCAACCATAGTCAATGCGAAGTCTGTTATCGAATTCGAGAAATTATATGACAATTTTTGCGGCAACGAGAAGTACAACTATGAATGCGCTTAAAAACGAACACTAAAGGGTTTAATAGGCCAATGGCCTCCTTATCCCTCATCATATCATATTATTATTATTATTATTATTATTATTATTATTATTATTATTATTATTATTATTATTATTATTATTATTATTATTATTATTATTATTATTATTATTATTATTATTATTATTATTATTATTATTATTATTATTATTATTATTATTATTATTATTATTATTATTATTATTATTATTATTATTATTATTATTATTATTATTATTATTATTATTATTATTATTATTATTATTATTATTATTATTATTATTATTATTATTATTATTATTATTATTATTATTATTATTATTATTATTATTTATTATGAATTGAATTTTTTTTAATTTTTTTTAAAAATTTTTTTAAATTGAATTGAATTTTTAGTTACCAGCCGAGTCACTACCAGAGACTTAAGGCTAGCAACTATGTCATGACATTACTTCTGGAAAGTTGACCAAGTGTCATAATGTTTTGATGGTTCCGCAAATCGATAACTACATTGAAAGAAATTTCCTCAGGAGATGGGCTGTCGATGTTAGTGCAATTTTTTGAACTTCACAGATGTTTGATTTTCCCGGGATTTGATCAATAAAGTCACCGGCTCCTTTCTTTAACATTCCTAATGCTCCAACTACTATTGGCAATGTAATTGTTCTTAGCTGCCACATCCTGTTTATCTCTATTTCTAAGTCCTTGTACTTTGCTAACTTTTCGTATTCTTTCACCGAGATGTTTCGATCAGCTGGCACAGACATATCTATCAGGAAGCAAGTTTTTTGTTTCAGATCTTTGATAACAATATCGGGTCTATTCGCATTAATCTGCCTGTCCGTATGGATGGTAAAATCCCAGAGAATGATGACATTATCTCCTTCCGTAACTGGCTGTGGGTGATGTTCATACCAGTTCTTAGGGTGTGGAATTTCGTAATGAGAACAAATGTTCCAATGCAGATACTGGCCTATTCTGTCATGTCTAGTTACGTATTCTGTTGCGGCAAGTTTAGAGCATCCAGAAATAATGTGGTCGATGGTCTCAACTTTCTCATCGCAGAGTCTACATTTGGAATCTACTCCATTGTGTAGGATATTAGCCTGGTAGTTTCTTGTAAGCAAACATTGATCTTGTGCCGCTAAGATAAAGCCCTCGGTTTCTGCTTTCAGTCCTGAGCTACATAGCCACTGATGCGTTTTCTCCTGGTCTACATGAGCTTCCTTGGTACGTTTAGGGTATTGGCCATGAAGTGGCTTTTCCTGCCAGCGGTTCAACATTCCTTTTAGAATTTCTTGTTTAGCTTTTCCTTTGCTACTTTTCGCTGCTTTTGTTGGTATTGTGACTTCTACGTTGTCACTATCTTCTATGTTTAGTTCTCTTCTGTATCGCTGTGCTTCTTTTGTGACTGAGTGGAGTTTCTTATTTCTTTCATGTTGGTTTACTAACTGTATCATCCAGTCGTAGTTATTTTGGATGTAAGTATCGAGTCCTATGGTAGTGGTCTTGTAAGACATTTCTAGTTGGATAAGGCCCCTGCCGCCCTCTTTGCGGGGGAGATAGATTCTATCAATATCAGCTTTGGGGTGATGCATTCTATTTGTTGTCATTAATTTTCTTGTTTTAGTGTCCATGCGTTGGAGGTCACTTAAGTTCCAGTTGATGATGTTAAAACTGTATTGCACCACTGGTACAGCTAGTGAGTTGATGGCTTGAATCCTATTCCGGGAGTTTAGCTCTGTTTTCATAATCGATCTTATTCTCCGATAGTACTCTTTTCTGATCTTCTCTTTCATGGCATTGTGCTGGATCCCTTTACCTTCGTTGACTCCCAGGTATTTGTATGCCCCTTCTTGATCCAAATCTTTGATCTTAGTGTTATCATTCAATGTAATGGATGTTGTTGAAGTAAGTCTACCTCGCTTAAAAGTGGCTTTAGCGCACTTGTCCAGACCAAATTCCATGTTGATATCATCACTGAACCTTTTCACAGTTGCTAGTAGCCCCTCCAGATCACCATCATTTTTTGCATAAAGTTTAAGATCATCCATGTAGAAGAGATGTGTGATGGTTTTATCAAAGATCTTATAGCCATATTTTGTGTTGTTTAATTCACTGGACAAAGGTACGAGAGCTAAGCAAAACAATAGTGGGGACAGAGAGTCCCCTTGAAATATGCCACGGTCAATCTTGATGTTACCGGATGTTTCGGTGCCGTTTCTATGATTGAGAATGAGTTTGGTACTCCACATGCTCATGCATTGGTGAAGGAAACCTTTTATAATTGGCGAAATTTTGTAAATGTCTAAAGCCTTTTCAATCCATGGATGGGGGACGCTATCAAATGCTTTTCGGTAATCGATCCACGCTGTGCTAAGATTGCGGTTTTTGGAGGAACAGTTTTCCAGTAACATACGATTGATAAGAAGTTGATCTTTGCAGCCATAGGAATTCCTTCGGCAGCCTTTCTGCTCTAATGGTAAGATGTTGTGCTTATCGAGGAAATGGTATATTCGTTCTGTTAAGATTGATGTCAATAATTTGTACATTGTTGTTAGGCATGTAATTGGCCTGTAATTCTTTGGATTCCTAGTTTCGCTATTTTTCGGTAGTACATAGGTTGCCCCCTGCATCAGCCACTCTATTGTTATTATTATTATTATTATTATTATTATTATTATTATTATTATTATTATTATTATTATTATTATTATTATTATTATTATTATTATTATTATTATTATTATTATTATTATTATTATTATTATTATAATGTACATCCTGCTTTGTATTTTCTTGTTTTCCACCAGTTTCCATTTGCCACCCCAGACTCTGGTATTCAAAGCAGCTTTGTCTGTAACAACTTGCTATGCTTATGCACAGGCAAGGCAAGATTTTGTACAGGATTAAAAACGCTCTGACAACCCTCCCCTTAGTTTCAAGGGCAAGCACATTTCTACTCTAGGTTTATTGGCTACTAGAAGCTTATCATAGAGATTAAAGACTCCAGCACCATTCCAGTTTTTAAAAAGCAAATCAGGTGCCAGAATAGACCTTTTAGCTATCCTACAAGAGAGCCTGGATCGAGCAATATTTTTATGCAATTTTATACACAAGGTTTGATAGAGTGGCGTTAGAGCTTCGATCGCAATTGTGCACATTCGAAAATTCTTCAAATTGTGATGAAATATCGTTCAATCCACATTCATTTCGAGAATAGCTAAAAGGTCTATTGTGATGAATATAGCTGCAGGCTTTGCACAGTATTTGTATGACAGGTCCGGTTAACAGGGTTATATTTTCTCCCCTAAACAATAGATTTCCTGTCTGCTTGGAAAAGTTGACTGAGAAGAAATTGGTCATTTCAGCTATTGTTTTATTTTTGCCTACAAGTTATATGAAAATGGGAATGATAATAATGATGATGATGATGATGATGATGATGATGATGATGATGGTGATAAAGATGATGATGATGATGGTGAAGCCAGTCTTTTATATTTGAACTATTTTGTTCTTTAAGGGCTTTTGTAGTATTACTAATGACAATTACAATACAATTGGCAAATGGTCTAACATGAAGAATGGGTATAAATAGTACTGAAGCTTACTGATATAAGAGTCGATTCTTTGTGGGTGTCTTCATCCTCAAGCCATTAAACAATTCATCATTTACATCCTTGAATCGTAAGTTCTCCAGGCCCCCAAGGGGACACTCAGCACATATGCATGAGGCAACATAGGGGTAAATTGTCTGTAAAATTGAAAAATCCAGACATTGCTGTACTTTTAGAAGCAAAATCTGGATCTTTCCAAGACATTTATCGTGAAAAATCCAGGGCCTTGCATCTGATGAGTTGTTCTTCCATAGGGGGCAAAGATTTTAACTGGAACCACCCCCCCCCTTGGGGAAAGAATTTAAGAATTTTCATAGGGCTGTTTTGGTGAGGTGATTTTGAACTTCATTACACTCTGTTCACTGCTGGTGCCAGTATGCTGCTGGTACTACTTGATAAAGCTTGAAAAGTTTTTACTCTTTGTATCGCAGATAATTTGAAGCTCTTCATGTTTTCTTCCAATGTTTTTACAAATCGGTTTAGTGCTACCATTGTTGTAACAACCTCTGCACGATAATTGCAGCAGAGGATCCTGACGTTGGTATTTCAAGCAAAGAACCAATAAATGGTTTCTTGATCTTTTTGGGAGGCTCACCCTCTGCTGATATTTTCCATAATTAGTTCCAGAATTACTGATATCAAATCTCTCTTTTGCAAATTTTCACCGGTGTTTCTAAACCCGCCATATTTTGCATCTGTCGATTTCACAATTCAATTCAATTACTGATTATGGTCATAATATGATCAGTGATTACACGTGATTCCAAATCACCTTCAATCGCAGATTCATTGCATGGAAACGAGGTCGCTGATTGATGGATCCAGAGCCTCTTCTTTCCTCCCCTCTTATCATTTTATTTTTGTCCCCCATCTTATTATCAAGGCTCTGGTACCCAGGGTAATACTAACTCTGCAGCATTCTGCAGCTTCTACTTTGCACTGATTGTCTAATTTTTCTGTTTCCCATACTGGTTCCCTATGTTACATCATGCTCATCTCAGAAAGTTGGACCTACGTCATAATAATAATAATAATAATAATAATAATAATAATAATAAAAATAATAATAATAATAATAATAATAATAATAATAATAATGGAAACTTTCATGATAAATTCAAACCTAAATACATACAATCTAAAGATACGCTAATCAGACCAAACTACTCTCTATGATATAGGCATAGCATGGCTGTCTACACAAAGGTGTCTCTAAAAGGTTCTATGGTAAAATAATTTTTAAAAACAGTCAAAAGTCCATGAGCTCAGGGTCAGTCCAATCTTTCATTCTCATGCAGAATATGTAATACGAAGATCGTATACAAATCTCAATCAACTTTGAAGCAATGTATTTTCCAGCAGTGTCATCAACATTCAGGTCTTTCAACATTTTAAAGAATTGATCTGATTCTTTTGAATGTATCCCAGCAGTTGTCATTACAAGATTGATAAACTTAATGTTCTTATAGACGCGTTTTAATGTATCGTCTCTTAATAGGTGTTCGTATTCCTCCTTTTTTCTTTGTTCATTCTTCTCTGTATTTGTTTCATGACCTACTGTTAGTTCAGCGACGTAGAAGTTGTTCTTTTTATGAATTGCCAGAAGATCAGGCCTTGAGCTTGAACCAGTTACTATCTCTCAGATGACGAATAGGAAGGGAGATCGCAGTAAAGTTTCTTTACAATCGGCTCAAGGAACTTTGCTAGATTTATCAACACTGAATTATGTCTCCATATATAACGATCCAGGCACGGTGTACATCCAGCCACGATATGCTTTGTCGTTTGAATTTCTCGACAGAAAATACAGTTGGGGCTTGTGTTTATACCCCATCGCGCTAGGTTAGATAGGCAGGCTAGGGAGTTGTTCATGTATCTCACTGTGAAGCAGAAGATATTTCTTGGGAGCCGATGTTGCGTCTGGAACCAATAATTCTTTGCCTTGGGGAGAGCAGTTTTCCAAAGTTCCGTTACTACTGAGCCCTGCACTTGGAGAGTTTCAATTTTTGACTTTTTATCATCTCTTATCTTTTTCAATGCTTGCTTTGCTGAATGAAACGAATCGTACTGTATATTCGATTTTTTTGACGTAACGTTATGGAGATATCGTATGTCCTCGTTCAATGAGTTTTCAAGACATTTTCTACTAGTCACCTGACAAAGGGTAAATTTAGTGCTGACATCAATGACTTCTAGGCCAAATTGTGATCTGGAGAGCTGTAGAATTTCTACCGTCCCGCTTACTGGAATTTCGAGCCATCTCCGGAAGTAACTATGACATATCGAGTCAAGCTTTTGTTTTACCCAAGTTATATCGATGTCAGTGATTGTTAGGTCCCAGCTCATTTTGGAAAGGAAGTATTAATCGTAGAGTAAAAGCTTGTTTCTTGGATGCAATGGAAGCTGATGGATCAAGCTTAAAATCTTTTCAGTAGTGACTAACAGCTCTTCCTTGTGCTCATTATTGTTCATCTCCATACCGAACCAGCGACCAAGGTATTTAAAACTTTCGTTGTCCTCGACACCTTTGATTAAAACATTGTTGATATAGATTTTTGGTTTGTATTGTTTACATAGTGTGGCAATTTTCTTCATTGCAAGTGACTGGCATTTATCGGGTCTAATTGTCATCTTAGCCCAGTTGCACCGTCGAGAAAAAGCATTAGCTAGGGTTTGGTTGTCGTATTCCGTTGAAGAAATGGCTATGGCGTCGTCAGCAAATTGAAACCAGTTCCTTGGAGTGAGTAGCTTGCTGGTTCTGTAATTTAGTTGGCCAAATTCCTTAGTTTGAAGAGAATGTATGAATGAGTTCATGCAAAGATTGAATAGTAAGGGACTAAGGCAGTCTCCTTGAAGCACTCCTTTCTCGATCCTCAGGAGTGGAGTCACAAAATTTTTGGTAGTAATAGTGGTCTTAAAGTCTTTGTACAAATGTTCGATGATTTCATTGACATGGTTCGGAATGTGATGATACTTTAGCATGGTATTGATCAGTCCATGTTGGACTTCTCCAAAAGCATTTTTTAGGTCCAGCATAGTGACGACCAATGATCTTTGTTTACGCTTTGCGTCGCGAATAATGTGGGCAAGTAATGCTGTGTGTTCCATTGTCCCGGAGATTTTTGGAACGAAGCCCTTTTGAATGTGGTTTTCAATGAAACCATTCGCTGTTAGGAATTTGAACATACGATTTTGAAGGATAGATGTGAAAGTTTTTAGGCAAATGGGCTGAAGGGTTATGGGGCGAAAATTCCCTGGGTCGTCTGGAGAACCTTTTTTGTGGATCAGGATGGTGGTTGCTAAGCGCCATGCTGCAGGGATCTTTTTACTACTTGAAACATGATTTGACAGGTAGGTCCGTAGGATTGGACATCTTTTGAGCATTATAACAGAAATCTAATCAATAGGACAAGGCGATTTACTGGATTTCATACGCCAGATAATTCTAGATACCTCTTGATATGTTTGGGGCTCTTTATCAAATTCGGTTTTAGCTTCTTGGAGGATTGGTATCCATGCTGGTAAAGAGAAATTTGCTTTTCGTGGACAGTGAAAGACTTTTTGAAATACGAAGTGCAAGTTGCTGCATCGAAGTTTAGGTATATGCTAGTAGGTTCAATTAATACCCTTTTTACGTATTTCCAGAAGCTGTATCTTATTTCTGCGTCGTGGTCGATACTGTGACGATCATATTTGCGGCCCCCTCCGGGTACCATGGATCGCAAAAGTCTTGCTACGAACTTGATTTCAGCAGTAAGAGTGTTATCATTTTGAGATTTGAGATATTTCATCGCCCGTTTCAATTTGTTTCGATTATAATTTTTGTACTTTTCTTCGAGTCTTTTGACTTCTGCAGAGATATCGTTCACAAGACCGTAATTATCTTTGAAATAATCGTAAGCAAGATCGTTCATATCTTGAACACATTCGTCGATATCCTCATCGTTAATTTTGCGCCTGTCCAGATGAACCTGGAAGAACGTATTTGCAGTAGATCAATCTTGGTTCGTTTCAGGAAGTTTTACCCCAGTTTTAATTAATGGTGGCCCCAAATTTCCATGGTCGATAATTTCGTTGTGTTCAAGGTCATGGTTTGCAAGTTCTTCTCAAAAATCCGCTGTAAGTTGTTTTGCAAGACCCTCTATTGTTTGGCGCGATCTGTGATGCATTCGCAGGCCTCTTTCACCCTTACAATGTTTACCGCAACAGCAGACAAAGGATGCATTGCTGTCTGTATTCATGTAATTCAAAGGGCTGTGATTCACCGGTGAATGGCTGTTTTGTTGACGTTCTGCTTCATTGCTGCTCTTCGCTCTCCCCTTGCAGCGCCATGAATGGCGGCCCAGCACAGCAAAATCTTTTCCACAGAATGAGCAGACCGTAAGCACCATGAACCAAAGCAAAATGGTTATCCTTCGCATGTCTGACTGTCGTGTAATCAAGTATTATACCAGTTGAGTAAGAGAATAATAGACACCTTGTGAGCAAATTTAAATGTGAAACTATCCCAGCGTAAGAACTGACGTCTCACTCATGGGTCACCGAATCATAATAATAATAATAATAATAATAATGATGATAATAATAATAATAATAATAATAATAATAATAATAATAATAATAATAATAATAATAATAATTAATAATAATACTAGCAACAATTTGATGGGCTAGGGCTGGTCTTACACATGCTCGTTGCGCCAGTTTTCAACTCTAAGGCGTGCTCTATTTTTAGAGCAAGAGTTGCGTTGAAACAATAGAAATGATGACGAAACACACTTGTGTCTTGTGATTCGCAGTGTCAGACTGACAGGCCTAGACACAGCTCAAGGAAAGTCTACATTGCAGTTCGGAGAATTATTATTCGAATTTTGATTACCATGGAGTACGAAGAGTCATTTGCAACCCTTCCTGAGGGAGACATAATCACCCAGCTGTTGAAGAAGTCTTTTGCAGCAAGAAATGCCAGCGAGCAGAAAGTGATTGCTAACCAAAAGCCAACTCCGAAGCTTACGCTGAAGACGAAGGACAGGTCATTCCAGGAAGCCTGGTACACGAAGAAAGATTGGCTGTGTGGGAGCGAAGGAATGAAACGCCTCTTCTGTTGCCCATGCCTGCTATTTCGACCCCTTCGAGCTCCCCAAACTTGGGCTGAAACAGGCTACGGCAACATGCAAGGTTTCCTTTCTGACTGTCCGCAGCACGAGAGAGCCAGGTCTCATATGTTGGCCTACAAGATTTGGAAAACTTTTGATGTGTCGGAGAGGGTGGATGTCCTATTTTCGAGAGCCAGAAGAGAGGAGATTGAACGGCACAACGAAGAGGTGAGGCAGAACAGAGAGATGTTAAGAACTCTTTTTGAAGCTGTTCGTTATTCAGCCAAGCAGGAACTTCCTTTTAGGGGCCATGATGAATCTTCTGCAAGCTTAAACAAGGGCAACTACAGAGGGCTCTTAGAATGCCTGGCAAAATTTGATTCTGTCTTTGAGCGCCGCTTTCATGGGAGGCTTGCTGATTCTGAAAGGGTCTCTGGAGGAAGAGTTTTTCCTGGTGTTTCTGCAGATATTCAAAATGATCTGATTGAATGCATAGATATGATAATTCAGGATCAAATTGACAAGGAAATCCAAGAATGCACCTTCCTTACTATCCAGGTTGATGAAACAACAGATGTGTTAACAAAGGAACAACTCAGTGCAATCATTCGCCTAGATAGAAATGGAGAAATAGTTGAAAGGTTTTTGAAGTTTGTAAATGTAAGTCAAGATAGGTCTGCACCAGCAATCACTGCCATTGTCAAGGACATCCTCAAAAGGTATGGAGAGTCATTGAAGGAAAAGCTTGTTATGCAGACCTATGATGGTGCAACTGTGATGTCTGGTCATATTGGTGGTGTTCAGACCCTCTCCGCCAGGAATATCCTTTTGCCTTCTTCTTTCATTGTGCAGCTCACAGATTAAATCTTGTATTGTGTCAATCTGCGTCCCGAATCTCCCATGCCAAAGTCTTCTTTGCCAATGTAAGTGCCTTCAGTAGTTACACCAGTGTCAGCTCCAAGAGAAAAGAATTGTTCAGGTCACATGACTTTGAAATTCCAAGCCCTGGGGAAACAAGGTGGTACTACCGCTCCCGTACCATTGGTGTTATCTTTGAAAAATATGAGCCACTGGTAAATGTTCTGGGGGAGATAGAGGATAAGCCACAAAGCTGGGATGATGCTACTGTGACACAAGCCAGTGGGCTGTTGGAATACCTCAATAGCTTTCTGTTTTGCTTTTTGTTGTGTCTGCTTAACAAGACATTGCAGCATTCAACTATATTGTACAGCATTCTGCTAAACAGATCCACTGATTTCTCCCTTTGGGGTTAGAAAAGTGAAGGGTTTTGCCACTTTCCTCACTGAGTTAGGTTCAGATGCAGCATTTGACGAGCTCTTTAGAGTAATGGCTGATATGGTGGGACAACCCTCTTCAAGATCTAACAAGGAGCCTAACTACAAGCAACTGTATTTTGAAATTGTTGATACCACCATAACAATGTTGAATGAACGATTCGCTGATTGTGAAAGCTTTGCATTTCTGGATTTGGTAACCTTATTTCTTTGGAGGCTGGAAAGGTAATGTCCCAAAAAACAAATTGCAACTTTTGAAAGAAATATATGGATCACTTTTTGATATGCCAACACTTGAAATCCAGTTATCGTTTATGTATAAGGACACTGATTTCCACAAAGAAAGCTCAATGGAACTCATGCATTATATTTACCACTACAATCTGCATCCAAGTCTACCAGAAGTAGTGAAGCTGCTGAAGCTGAATACAGTCATTGCTGTGTCCAGTGCTTCAGTAAAAAGATCATTATCTTGTTTAAGGTGGGTGAAAACCTACCTCCGCAGTAAAATGGGTCATGAGCGTCTAAGCTCTTTATGCAGAATATCCATTCATAAAGATATTTTAAAAGAAAAAGAAGATCAAAATCAATTGCACAACTTGATAACAGAAAAATTTATTGAAAAACCAGGAAGACTCAATTTTCTTTACAAATAGGTGTGAAACTGCCATGGATTTGAAATGAAATCTCTGACTCAAGAAACTTTTTCTAAATTGTTGCCTATTAACAGAAATATTTAAAAGGGTGTACAAGGATAAAGTCTTGCATTTTTGCAAATAGCAAAGAAGATATCCCATTCAAACCAAAGTTGCACAAACACCATGAAAATTGGGTTGCCAACGTGCTTTTTGGCCTTGTTACAGGCAAGTCAATTGACAATCTGACACACTGTCCTGTGTGAGCAGTATTATCATAATTTGTTGCTGATTAAAGGAACTTTCCAAGAGAATAGACTTATTTCAAAATTAAATTCATTTTCGGGCAAAAGATGTGACTCCCCGTACAGCAAGAAATCTACATTATACCATTATGTTGCAAGTACACGTACAAAGCAAATAGCAATGTAGTGCGTTGCTGAGAGCAATGCAGACTGTTGAGATTTAGATCCACATTAAATTTAGGAAAGTGGTGTTCCTGGAAGAATTTCAAAGGAAGTGATGTCATTGTGAAGTGGTCCATTGTCCTGCTTGTGAGTTTTATCATAACTTTGTTGCTGATTAAAGAAGCTTTCCAACGGAACTTTTTGCAGTATTATAATTATTTTGTTGCTAGTTGAGCATCATATCTATGCATTCAATCAGATCATTATTTGACTCTTTCAGTTCTTGCTGATTAAAGGAAGTTTCCAAGAGAAGTTTCTTGTTTGTACTTGCAAAGGAACTTTTGCAAAGGAACTACACTGGAAAACTTGCATGTTACACCAAATATTTTTGGTGTGGAGCAACATCAAGAACAATGGAGGAACAGTCGGTCTATTGCCTTTAGACAATTAGCTCGGTGTAAACCTTTGGCGTAACAAAAAAGAACTTTCCACACTGGCAAAGGAACTATGCAGCTCATAATTTGTTGCTGATTAAAGGAACTTTCCAAGAGAACTTTCCAATCGTACAGTATTATCATAATTTGTCACAGAACAGAAGAACTTTCTCCCACAGCATCCAAATCTTCTTGCAGATGCAGTGGTAATGTAGTTTGATTACCCCCAGTTTTACTGTTACCAATGAGCTGGTGGGGTTCCTTCTGCTTAAAAATGGAAAACTCAAGCAATGGGCCTTCCCATGACTTGGGGCTTGAGCTTAACTCAATGATCTGTTCATTGGGGACTAAATATGCCTGGCAACTTGTCAACTGAAATCACTGCATGAGATCTGAAGCCCTGACATATATACAGTAAGGCCCTGCATTTAAGAAACCACATTTTCACAAATCAGTCTAAGATGTTCCTTCTATCTACAGTATGATATTTTTCACCTTTTTAGGCTCAAGTTACTTTAGTTTCTAATTTTTCTGGAAAATCTTAGATAATCATTTTAAGGCAGAATGGGGTTATTTATATAGATATGTTAGCCTATTTGTTTGTTATCACTGATTGTCAAGAACATCAATAAAATTAAGGTGAAAAAATCTGTTAAAATCCAAGATATCTTACTAGCAATTTCTTATCAGCCTTGCATGAAATGGAATGCTCTCAGATCATCAGACAATAATTTAGAGTTAAACAAGATACAGGAAACTATTTTGGGTGTGATACTCAAAAGTTTCTTATAAGTAGAGGGGACTAATCACTTCGCAGTAGCCTAAAAGTTTCTTTTAGGCGGTTTCTTGAATGTGGAGCCTTACTTTAGTGCCTGCTAAATCTATAATAAACAGTTATATACATAAAATTTTTATTGAAATATCGAATTTGAAAGAAAAATCAAGAAAAGAGATTTTGGCCTGCAATTTGAGAAAAAAAAGTTTTCTTTGCTTTTACAGGTGCATTTTCATTTCTGCAGCAATTGGAGTTTTTATCTTCTTTCAAAAAGGGGCGTTTCCAGGTCTAAAAAGGCGTTTCCAAGTGGAAAAAGGGCGTGGTTTAATATGCGCCTTCGGCACATATGAGCATGACTAGCCATTTTCAGCTAGCTTCGCCACTGGTAATGTTAACTTGTTAAACGTTATGATTCAGATAAAAGCATTAGACACTAGTAAGTCAAACAGTGGTAACATTCCAACAAAAATTATACAGGAGGAGAAGGAAGTGATTTGCCCATACTTAACTAACCCTAGGTTTACTATCACTTTGTTGTATTAACTTAATACGTTGAATTAGGCCAATTTATACCAATAAAAGCACCTATTTACGAATATATTAGCATCTTTAACTCTACACTTTGTTTGTTGTAAAGGTTGACTATATCTTTATTGTATTAACTTAATACGTTGAATTAGGCAAATTTATACCCATAAAAGAACCTGTTTACAAGGATATTAGCATCTTCAACTAAGAACAATATTTGTTGTAAAGGTTTACTATAACTTTTTGTATTAGCTCAAGTCGTGAAATTAAGCAGATGTATACACATCAAAAGCATGCTAACAGGAATTTTAGTATCTTTAACTGTGCAATTTGTTTGGTGGAAAGGTTTACTATCACTGTGTTGTATTAACTTAATTCTTTAACTTTGCTGTATTAACTTAATACGTTGAATTAGGCGCATTTATACCCATAAAAGCAACTGTTTACAAGGATATTAGCATCTTTAACTGTGCACTTTGTTTGTTGTAAAGGTTTACTATAACTTTGTTTTATTAACTTAATTCGTTGCATTAGGTAAATTTATACCGATTAAAGCACCTGTTTACAAGGATATTAGCATTGTGCCTTTTTCTTGTTACAAAGGTTTACTAAAACTTTGCCGTACTAATTTTACACGTTGAATTAAGCAGATTTATTTCCATAAAA
Organism: Aurelia sp. 4 Dawson et al 2005; assembly: GCA_964019985.1. Taxonomy (NCBI): domain Eukaryota; kingdom Metazoa; phylum Cnidaria; class Scyphozoa; order Semaeostomeae; family Ulmaridae; genus Aurelia; species Aurelia sp. 4 Dawson et al 2005. The sequence goes on along the minus strand of OZ026504.1, from coordinate 9,235,098 downwards.
GCACTTTTTTACAAGGATATTAGCATCTTCAACTGTGCACTTTGTTTGTTGTAAAGGTTTACTTTAACTTTGTTGTGTGAACTTATTCGTTGAATTAAGCCAATTTATACCAAAAAGAGCAATTGTTCACAAGCATGTTAGCATCTTTAACTGTGCACTTTGTTGTTTGTTGTACAGCTTTACTATAACTTTGTTCTATTAACTTTATTTGTAGAATTAGCCCAATTTATACCCTTTGAAAGCACCTGTTCACAAGCATAAAAGCATCTTTAACTGTGCACTTTGTTTGTTGTAAAGGTTTACTGAAACTTTGTTATATTAACTTAATTCGCTGAATTAAGCCAATTTAAACCCATAAAAACACTTGTTCACAAGCATGTTAGCATCTTTAACTCTGCACTTTAATTGTTGTAAAGGTTTACTAAGACTTTCTTGTATTAACTTAATACGTTGAACTAGGCCAATTTATACCAATAAAGGCACTTGTTTACAAGGATATTAGCATCTTTAACTGTGCACTTTGTTTGTTTGTTGTAAAAATTTATTTTAACTTTGTTGCATTAACTTAACTCGTTGAATTAAGCCAATTTATACCCATAAAAGCACTTGTTCACAAGCATTGCAGCATCTTAACTGTGCACTTTGTTTGTTGTAAAGGTTTACTATAACTTTGTTATATTAACTTTATTCGTTGAAATAAGCCAATTTATATCCATAAAGCACTTGTTCACAAGCATGTTAGCATCTTTAACTGTGCACTTTCATTGTTGTAAAGGTTTACTATAACTTTCATCAATTAACTTTCTTTGTAGAATTAAGCAGATTTATACCAATAAAAGCACTTGTATACAAGGATATTAGCATCTTTAACTGTGAAATTTGTTTGTTGTAAAGGTTTACTATAACTTTGTTCTATTAACTTTATTTGTAGAATTAGGCCAATTTTTACCCTTGAAAACACCTCTCTACAAAGATAAAAGCATCTTTAACTGTGCACATTAATTGTTGTAAAGGTATACTATAACTTTATTCTATTAACTTAATAGGTTGATATAAGCCGATTTATACCCATAAAAGACCCTGTTTACTAGGATATTAGCATCTTTAACTGTGCAATTTGTTTATGGTAAATGATTACGATTACTTTCATGTATAAACTTAATTCGTTTAAGTAAGCCAATTTATACCCATAAAAGCACCTGTTTATAAGGATATTAGCATCTTTAACTTTCCACTTTGTTTGTTGTAAAGGTTTACTTTAACTTTGTTGTATTAACCTAACTTGTTTAATTAAACCAATTTATACCTATAAAAGCACCTGTTTATCAGGATATTTGCATCTTTAACTATAACTTTTACTATAACTAATACCCATAAAAGCAGTTGTTCACAGGCATGTTAGCATCTTAATTATGTACTTTATTTGTGGTAAAGGATTACTATAACTTCGTTCCATTAACTTTCTTTGTAGAACTAAGCAGATTTATACCAATAAAAGCTAATGTTCACAAGCATGTTAGCATCTTCAACAGTGCAATTTGTTTGTTGTAAAGGTTTACTATCTCTTTGTTGTATTAACTTAATGCGTTGAATTAGGCCAATTTTTACCAACAAAAGCACCTTTTTACAATGATATTAGCATCCTTAACTGTGCACTTTGTTTGTTGTAAAGGTTTACTTTAACTTTGTTGTATAAACTTACTTTGTTGAATTAAGCAGATTTATACCAATAAAAGCACCAGTTTACAAGGATATTACCATCTTCAACTGTGTACTTTGTTTGTTGTAAAGGTTTACTATTACTTTCTTTTGTTAACTTAATAGCTTGAATTATTCACATTTATACATATAAAACCACTTGTTAACAAGGATATTAGCATCTTTAACTGTGCAATTTGTTTGTTGTAAAGGTTTATTATAACTTTAATATAATAACTTAATAGGTTGAATTAGGCCGATTTATACTCATAAAAAGACTTTTTTACAAGGATATCATCATCTTTAACTGTGCAATTTGTTTGTGGTAAGTGATTACGATTACTTTGTTATATAAACTTGATTCGTTTAATTAAGCCGATTTATACCTATAAAAGCACCTGTTTATCAGGATATTAGCATCTTTAACTGTGCACCTTTGATTCTTGTAAAGGTTTACTTTAACTTTTTTGTATTAATATAACTTGTTAAATTAAGCAAATTTATACCCATAAAAGCAGTTGTTCACAAGCATGTTAGCATCTTAACTCTGCACTTTTTTGGTAGAAAGGATTACTATAACTTTGATCCACTAACTTTCTTTGTAGTATTAAGCAGATTTATACCAATTAAAGCTCCTGTTCACAAGCATGTTAGCATCTTTAACTGTGCACTTTAATTGTTGTAAAGGTTTACTATTACTTTATTCCATTAACTTAATAGGTTGAATTAGGCCGATTTATACCCATAAAAGCACTTTTCTACAAGGATATTAGCATCCTTAACTGTGCAATTTGTTTCATGTAAAGGTTCACTATAACTTTATTGTATTAACTTAATAGGGTCAATTAGGCCGCTTTATACCAATCAAAGAACTTTAACTGTGCACTTTAATTGTTGTAAAGATTTACTATAACTTAATTCTATTAACTTAATAGGTTGAATTAGGCCGATGTATACCCATAAAAGCACTTTTTTACAAGGATATTATCATCTTTACCTGTGCACTTTGTTTGTTGTAAAGGTTTACTTTAACTTTGTTCAATTAACTTTCTTTGTAGAATTAAGCAGATTTATATAAATAAAAGCTCCTGTTTACAAGGATATAAGCATCTTTAACTGTGCAATTTGTCTCATGTAAAGGTTCACTATAACTTTATTGTATTAACTTAATAGGTTGAATTAGGCCGCTTTATACCAATCAAGGAACTTATTCACAAGGATATCATCATCTTTAACTGTGTAACTTGTTTGTGGTAAATGATTACGATTACTTAGTCGTATAAACTTAATTCGTTTAATTAAGCTAATTTATAGCTATAAAAGCACCTGTTTATCAGAATATTAGCTTTTTTAACTGTGCAATTTGCATCTTGTAAAGGTCCACTATAACTCTCTTGAATTACCTTTATTTGTAGAATTTAGCAGATTTATACCAATTAATTCTCCTGTTCACAAGCATGTTAGTATCTTTAACTGTGCACTTTAATTGTTGCAAAGGTTTACTATAACTTTATTCTATTAACTTAATAGGTTGAATTAGGCCGAATTATACCCATAAAAGATTTTTTTTACAGGGATATTAGGATCTTTAACTGTGCAATTTGTTTGTGGTAAATGATTACGATTACTTAGTTCTATAAACTTAATTCGTTTGATTAAGCCAATTAATACCTAAAAACGCACCTGTTTATCAGGATATTAGCATCTTTAACTGTGCACTTTGTTCATTGTAAATGTTTACTATAACTTTGTTCCATTAACTTCCTTTGTACATTATAGCAGATTTATACCAATAAAAGCTCCTGTTCACAAGGATGTTAGCATCTTTAACTGTGCACTTTAATTGTTGTAAAGGTTTACTATAACTTTATTCTATTAACTTAATAGGTTGAATTAGGCCGATTTATACCCATAAAAGAACTTTTTTACAAGGATAACATCATCTTTAACTGTGCAATTTGTTTGTGGTAAATGATTACGATTACTTAGTTCTATAAACTTAATTCGTTTGATTAAGCCAATTAATACCTAAAAACGCACCTGTTTATCAGGATATTAGCATCTTTAACTGTGCACTTTGTTCATTGTAAATGTTTACTATAACTTTGTTCCATTAACTTCCTTTGTACATTATAGCAGATTTATACCAATAAAAGCTCCTGTTCACAAGGATGTTAGCATCTTTGACTGTGCACTTTAATTGTTGTAAAGGTTTACTATAACTTTATTCTATTAACTTAATAGGTTTAATTAGGCCGATTTATACCCATAAAAGAACTTTTTTACAAGGATAACATCATCTTTAACTGTGCAATTTGTTTGTGGTAAATGATTACGATTACTTAGTTGTATAAACTTAATTCGTTTGATTAAGCCAATTAATACCTAAAAAAGCACCTGTTTATCAGGATATTAGCTTCTTTAACTGTGCAATTTGCATCTTGTAAAGGTCCACTATAACTCTCTTGAATTAACTTTATTTGTAGAATTAAGCAGATTTATACAAATAAAAGCTCCTGTTTACAAGGATATTAGCATCTTTAACTGTGCAATTTGTCTCATGTAAAGGTTCACTATAACTTTATTGTATTAACTTAATAGGTTGAATTAGGCCGCTTTATACCAATCAAAGAACTTATTTACAAGGATATAAACTTAATTCGTTTAATTCAGCCAATTTATACCTATAAAAGCACCTGTTTATCAGGATATTAGCATCTTTAATTGTGCACTTTGTTTATTGTAAAGGTTTACTATAACTTTGTTCCATTAACTTCCTTTGTAGATTTAAGCAGATTAATACCAATTAAAGCTTCTGTTCACAAGCATGCTAGCATCTTAAACTGTGCACTTTAATTGTTGTAAAGGTTTACTATAACTTTATTCTATTAACTTAATAGGTTGAATTAGGCCGATTTATACCAATAAAAGAACTTTTTTACAAGGATATCATCATCTTTAACTGTGCAATTTTTTATGGTAAATGATTACGATTACTTAGTCGTATAAACTTAATTCGATTGATTAAGCTAATTTATACCTATAAAAGAACCTGTTTATCAGGATATTAGCTTCTTTAACTGTGCAATTTGCTTCTTGTAAAGGTTCACTATAACTCTATTGAATTAACTTTATTTGTAGAATTAAGCAGATTTATATCAGTTAATTCTCCTGTTCACAACCATGTTAGCATCTTTAACTGTGCACTTTTATTGTTGAAAAGGTTTACTATAACTTTATTCTATTAACTTCATAGGTTGAATTAGGCCGATTTATACCCATAAAAGCACTTTTTTACAAGGATATTAGCATCTTTAACTGTGCACTTTGTTTGTTGTAAAGGTTTATTATAACTTTATGGTAATAACTTAATAGGTTTAATTAGGCCGATTTATACCTATAAAAACACCTTTTTATCAGAAAATTAGCATCTTTAACTGTGCACTTTAATTGTTGTAAATGATTCCTATAACTTTCTTGTATTAATTTAATAGGTTGATTTAAGCCGCTTTATACCTATAAAAGCAACTTTTTATAAGGATATTAGCATCTTTAACTGTGCACTTTAATTGTTGTAAAGGTTTACTATGATTTTATTCTTTTAACTTAATAGGTTGAATTAGGCCGCTTTCTACCAATCAGAGAACTTATTTACAAGGATATCATCATCTTTAATTGTGCAACTTGTTTGTGGTAAAGGTTCACTATAACTTTATTCTATTAACTTAATAGGTTGAATTAGGCCGATTTATACCCATAAAAGCACTTTTCTACAAGGATATTAGCATCTTTAACTGTGGAATTTGTTTCTTGTAAAGGTTCACTACAACTTTATTGTATTAACTTAATAGGTTGAATTAGGCCACTTTATACCAGTCAAAGAACTTATTTACAAGGATATCATCATCTTTAACAGTGCAACTTGTTTGTGGTAAATGATTACGATTACTTAGTTGTATAAACTTAATTCGTTTAATTCAGCCAATTTATACCTATAAAAGCACCTGTTTATCAGGATATTAGCATCTTTAATTGTGCACTTTGTTTGTTGTAAAGGTTTACTATAACTTTGTTCCATTAACTTCCTTTGTAGATTTAAGCAGATTAATACCAATTAAAGCTCCTGTTCACAAGCATGCTAGCATCTTAAACTGTGCACCTTAATTGTTGTAAAGGGTTACTATAACTTTATTCTATTAACATAATAGGTTGAATTAGGCCGATTTATACCAATAAAAGCACTTTTCTACAAGGATAGAAGCATCTTTAGCTGCGCACTTTATTTGTTTTTAAGTTTACTATAACTTTCTTGTATTAGCTGAAGTCGTGGAATTAGGCAGATGTATACCCTTAAAAACATGTTAACAAGAATTTTAGAATCTTTAACTGTGCAATTTGTTTGCTGGAAAAGCTTACTATTACTCTCTTCTATTAGCTTAAGTCGAGGAATTATGCAGATGTATACCCATCAAAAACATGTTCACAAGAATTTTAGCACCTTTAACTATGCGAATTGTTTGTGGTAAAGGTTTACTATAACTTGGTTTTATTAACTTAATAGGTTGAATTAGGCCAATTTATACTAATAAAAGCACCTGTTTAAAAGGATATTAGCATCTTTGACTATGCAATTTGTTCGTTGTAAAGGCTTAGTATATCTTTTTTCTATTAAATTTTTTTGTTGACTTAGGCCAATTTATAACCGTAAGAGCACCGATTTACAAGGATATTAGCATCTTTAATTGTGCACTTTATTTGTTGTAAAGGATTACTAAAACTTTCTTGTATTAACTTAATAGGTTGAATTAGGCCAATTTGTACCCATAAAAGCACTTGATCAACTTTAGACTCTTTAACATGTTAAACATCTTTAACATCTTTAACATCTTTAACAATTTAGCATCTTTAACTGTGGACTTTAGTTGTTGTAAAGGTTTACTATAACTTGATTGTATTAACCTAATAGGTTAAATTAGGCCAATTTATACCCTTGAAAGCACCTATTTACAAGGATATTAGCATCTTTAACTGTGAACTTTGTTTGTTGTAAAGGTTTACTGTAACTTTATTCTATTAACTCAATAGGTTGAATTAGGCCGATTTATACCCACAAAAGCATATTTTTACAAGGATATCATCATCCTTAATTGTGCAATTTGTTTGTGGTAAACGATTACGATTACTTTGTTGCATTGTCTTAACACGTTGAATTAGGCAAATTTATACCAATAAAAGCACTTGTTTACAAGAACATTAGCATCTTTAACTGTGCACTTTGTTTGTTGTAAAGGTTTATTTTAACTTTGTTGTATTAACTCAATACTTTGAATTAGGCCAATTTATACCAATAAAAGCACTTGTTTACAAGGATATTAGCATCTATAACTGTGCAATTTGCTTGTTACAAAGGTGTACTAAAACTTTGCTGTACTAGTTTAATACGTTGAATTAAGCAGATTTTTTTCCATACAAGCACTTTTTTACAAGGATATTAGCAACTGTGCACTTTATTTCTTGTTAAGGTTTACTATAACTTTCTTGTATTAGGTGAAGTCGTGGAATTAAGCAGATGTATACCCATCAAAAACATGTTAACAAGAATTTTAGCACCTTTAACTATGCAATTTGTTTGTTTTAAAGGTTTACTATAACTTTGTTTTATTGACTTAATAGGTTGAATTAAGCCGATTTATACCCATAGAAGCACCTGTTTACCACGAAATTAGCATCCTTAACTGAGCACTTTGTTTGTTGTAAAGGTTTACTTTAACTTTGTTATATTAACTTAATTCGCAGAATTAAGCCAATTTGTACATATGACAGCACTTGTTCACAAGAATGTTAGCATCTTTAACTGTGCACTATAATTGTTGTAAACGTTATTATAACTTTCTTGTATTAACTTAATACGTTGAATTAAGCAAATTTATACTCTTGAAAGCACCTGTTTACAAGGATATTAGCATCTTTAACTGTGCAATTTGTTTGTTGTAAAGGTTTACTATAACTTGATTGTATTAATCTAATAGGTTGAATTAAGTCAATTTATATCCATAAAAGCATTTGTTCACAAGCATGTTAGCATTTTATCTGTGCACTTTTGTTTGTTGTGAAGGATTACTAAAACTTTCTTGTATTAACTTACTAAGTTGAATTAGGCCAATTTATACCAATAAAAGAACTTGTTTACAAGGATATTAGCATCTATAACGGTGCAATTTGCTTGTTACAAAGGTGTACTAAAATTTTGTCGTACTAGTTTAATACTTTGAATTAAGCAGATTTTTTTCCATACAAGCACTTTTTACAAGGATATTAGCAACTGTGCACTTAATTTCTTGTTACGGTTTGCTATAACTTTCTTGTATTAGGTGAAGTCGTGGAATTCAGCAGATGTATACCCATCAAAAACATGTTAACAAGAATTTTAGCACCTTTAACTATGCAATTTGTTTGTTGTAAAGTTTTACTATAACGAAGAGCGAGAATTGCGACGATAATCATGTTCATCTTTATTATTTCATTCCAAATCCAAGTATATTACGACAAATCCATGTGACAAATCCGTGTGACAAATTCGATAAATTAATAAAGACTAGGCCATATTTATAATACTTTACGTTTTGAAGCAAACTTGCTTCATCTACAGAATATCAAGTTTCCAAGAGCACGAGGCTATATTTATATCGATAAAGACAATGAACTACCAAAAGTGCCTTTTTACAAATCCTACATGAAAAATAAATAATGAGGTACACCCAGAGGACAATACCTAAAACAGAGCTAAGGGAATAGAAGACTGCTGAGAGCTAAGCGACGGATGATCGCGCAAAATTAATAAACTTTCATGAATGAGCAAATCAAAATCATTACTACAATCGGGGACAAAACTCAATGGTACCACGCCCAATATTTTGATATTTTTCTACTTGATAGCAATATTTACTTAAGTTCAACCTAAACCCCCATCCCCCAGTTCAATGTTGTGAATTTCTGAGCTCAGCAGTGATTCGTGAGTCCTGTCATGCATATATTCTCCCATCAACATTGAACAGGGGGGAAGGGGGGCTCGATAACCGAAAAAGTAATATAAAATGTGACAGAGTGCCTTGAGTTTTGTCCCCGATTGTCTGAAAAATTGAAAAAGCTGACTTCACAAGTTCAAGGCCTACCTGATACCTTAAATTAGCTGGAGTGTATCGAAAACAATTCGGTGATGAAAAAACATTATTGCTAGTGATATATTTGTGTTTTAACATTTCTGTAGACTATAGACTCTCAGGGAGACAGCCAAAAGTGCAAGACGTGCCGCAAAGATGAATCAAGTGCTAGCAGTCTCATTGGCACAATTTGAATCAGCGATGAAATTATGCTGATGGCAGTTTTCCACGTTATTAGGTGAAAGACATAATTGAGATTGCTTATGAAAGAGCATCAAAGCCATGAATAACTAGTTACTTTCAGGTCTGGTGCCATTCATGCCCGTGGGTTTTTCTGTTGATAGTCACAACTGTAACGTGATTGATTAAGCAACAGAGAACCTTTTTATGATGTGTAGCATAAATAGGGATGGTTGGTAATTACTAAGTTCGATAGTTCGTTGGTTCGTTGCTCCGCTCAGTTGTTATTGTTGGTTAGAACAGATTTCAGAAATGGCGAATAATTTAGGGTTAGGCGAGGAGTTGCATTATAGGACAGTACGGCGCACATACTTGGTCACATACAGTCAGGCTGATTTGAAAAAAGTTCCAAATCGAGCAGTTTTTGCAAACGCCGTAGTCTCTGCATTTGAAAACGGTGATAGCAAGGCCAAAGTGCAACACTGGGTTTGTAGCATAGAGGAACATGAAGATGGCGGAAAACATTATCATATGGCACTGAAGCTAAGCGAACAGAAAAGATGGCGAGGGGCTCAAGAGTTTCTGCGCAATAAGCACGAAATAGCAGTTCATTTCTCAGCAGTTCATGATAACTATTACTCAGCATATAGGTACACCACAAAGGAGGACAGCAACGCTCTTCATAGTGATGAACATCCAAATTTGAGGAATGCAAAATCACCAAGAACTAAAAAGTGTACGAAGGCACTAAGGGAGAAAGGGAAGGGGAAAATGAAGACAAAAGGAAGTGATGTTGCTGGGACTTCTACAGAAAAACAACAGAAAAGGAGGCGTCTCTCACTGACTCCGGTAGAAGTTTCAGAAATACTGCTGGAGAACAACATTAAGCGAGATGTGGAGTTGTGTGCGTTAGCAAACACCCAGAAATCAGAGGGAAAGACAGATTTGAGTGAATTCATCATAACGAAAGGTATGAAGGCCATCAATGACTTGATTCACGCCACATGGAAAGTGCATGGAGCTGCTGCAGCAATTGAAAGAGAAAGTGTGCCACGTATGTCACTGATTAGAAAGGTGTTAGAAGCAGAGGAGTGTGCGAATGGTTGCCAAGGAAGATGGATAAAATGCGCCACAGATGTGTTGAGAAAGAATGGAGTTCCCCCCTACGTCTTTGCTGCAGCTGCAAGAGAACTCTTAGGAAAAGGACGTGGCAAGTTTCGAAATATTATCATAGTAGGCCCAGCTAACTGCGGTAAAACATTTTTGTTGAGGCCATTGAGCAAAATATTTAAGACTTTTGAGAATCCAGCGACAACTACTTATGCTTTGCTAGGCGTGGAAGAGGCTGAAATGATATTACTGAATGACTTTCGTTGGAGCAGTGAGATAATAGCCTGGAAAGACTTTCTGCTTCTTTTGGAGGGACAGCCAATACATTTTCCAGCACCTAAGACGTCGTATGCAAAGGATATTTTGCTCGAGCGTGACACGCCAATATTTGCAACAAGCAAGGCCCAAATAGTTTACGTTGGGAAGTACAACTCATCTGATGAAAGGGAGACAGAGATGATGGCAGCCAGATGGAAAGTTTTCCAGTTTACTCACCAGATCCCACAGTCAGAGCAAATAGAGTTGCCCTCGTGTGCAAGATGTTTCTCCGAGCTCGTTATGTTGGGTGAAGATATGCAATGACTGATTCTACATAGATTTTGAAACTGCTACGATTTTGCTTAAATAACGACACGTTCTGTTATATTTAGACTATCTGATTTGAACGAGTAACCGAACGAGTAACCGAACGAGTAACCCCTCGAGTAACCGCCAGAAAGTGACTCGTGCCACTACAAAATGTGCTAATCTCAACGGGTAACCACGAGTAACCGTCTATTCTCATAAAATAGAATACACTTTATTTTATAAGATTAGACGGTTACTCGTGGTTACTCGTTGATATTAGTATATTTTGTATTGGCACGTGCCACTTTCTGGCGGTTACTCGAGGGGTTACTCGAGGGGTTACTCGTTCGGTTACTCAAGCAACTAAAAAGTGCTAGGTTTTGGGTAGATGATAGGCGATAAACAAATACCATGCGTAGAGAAGGCACATTCACCAAAGTAGTCGTCCTTAGTTTCATCACTATCATGTTCATGTTTATGTTTATAATCTAAATTCTCTCATTTGTCATAATACTATTCAAAGGCTGGACATATAAACCGAATCAGGCTAAAGGTTTCTAAAATCAAACTAGTACTTCAAGCGTTCGCCTTTACGTGCAATTATTTGTTTAACTCTCTTGTTCATTGATAAAATTATATTATCTATGATTGCTACAGGAGTCTCCACCAGCGTTTGCCGCACACGGCATTCAAAATCATGTTTACTCTCTACAGTTATATTGTTCTTTATAGCGTCTTTGTCCAGCGTTGCCTTTATTTGTTTGAAAACATTTTCTATCGGATTCAGATTGGGGCTGCGAGGTGGTATTGGCAACAACTCAGAATCGACAGTGATCATAGCCTGTTTTGCGAGCTTAGAATTTTGCGAGGGATCGCCATCTTGGATCCAAAGTCTCGATTGTTTGCCAGCATTATTGACCATCTCCTCAAAATTCTCAAGAAGAAACTTTGAAAAAAATTCCCCGTCCATTTTTTCGTAACTTTTTGCGCATATGACTCCTTTCCCAAAACTTATCGCCACTATGAATTTCACATAATTTCCACCGGTGCCACAGGCACTTCCCTTTGCCGTACAACCCTCTGCTAGGCCCTCGTTGCGCTTTCGCCACACTCTTCCTGATGGTGCCATCGCCTGGTCCTTTGGGTTCCTTTTGTATACGAATCCTACACCATCCAAGTAGAATGCGATTTTATTGCACCAAAAGTCAGTAGGTTGGTCCTTCAACATTTTCTTGGCAAATGCCACTCGTAACTTTCTATCCTTATCGGTAAGAAGTCCTTTCTTGCGAGCTTGAAGATAATGGAATTCATTTTTATTTAAAAATCGCCGAATTGATCGGACAGAGATATCAGTAACGTCTGCTCTTTCCATCAGTCTCTTCACTGTCCAATTAGGCTCCTCAGCTCTCAGTTTTTTCACGAGACGCAATAGTCTTCGACCATCATATTCACTGAGTTTTTTAGGCCGACCACCAATGCCCTTCCTGGAAAACTTTCGCGTGCTTCGTTCTCCTACTGGCTCCCTCCACAAACGGTATATGTGTGTTTTTGAAACATTTGTCTCTCTTTGCAATGCTTTAATTGACGTATTTTTCCTAAACTTAACATATGCTATGGTTTCTGCAGATAAAAACTTCCTGCCTGCCATCTTGCAGTGTTATTTTACCGTCTGTTTACTACAGCCGTTGGTTACTTCATTTGACGTCAGATTCATACTTAACGACTAAATCTTAGAGAAAAAGTCACTCAGTGGTCCATTATGATCTTAAATTCAATTATCGGGTGTGCCATAACCTTAACGGTCACTTACAAAAAACTTATGCTCACCCCAAATAAAGTTGCTCCTTCAGACAATCGGGGACAAAACTCAATGGTACCACGCCCAATATTTTGATATTTTTCTACTTGATAGCAATATTTACTTAAGTTCAACCTAAACCCCCATCCCCCAGTTCAATGTTGTGAATTTCTGAGCTCAGCAGTGATTCGTGAGTCCTGTCATGCATATATTCTCCCATCAACATTGAACAGGGGGGAAGGGGGGCTCGATAACCGAAAAAGTAATATAAAATGTGACAGAGTGCCTTGAGTTTTGTCCCCGATTGTAGCTCTGTCCAAAACTGAAAAATCTTCCATCGACGCGGCGTGACCTGAAAAATAAAGTTGTTGGAACAAAGTTATAGTAAACCTTTACAACAAAACAAAGTGCACAGTTTAAGATGCTAATATTCTTGTAAACAGGTGCTTTTAAGGGTATAAATCTGCTTAGTTCTACCAATAAGGATAATGGAACAAAGTTATAGTTAACCTTTACAACAAATAAAGTGAAAAGTTGAAGATGCTAATATCCTTGTACACAGGTGCTTTTATGGGTATAAATCTCCTTAATTCTACAAATAAACTTAATTGAACAAAGTGATAGTAAAGCTTTACAACAAAACACAGTCCACATTTAAAGATGCTAACATCCTTGTAAACAGGTGCTTTTATGGATATAAATCTGCTTAGTTCTACAAATAAAGTTAATGGAACAATGTTATATTACACCATTACAACAAAACAAAGTGCACAGTTAAAGATGGTAATATCCTTGTAAACAGATGCTTTTATGGGTATCAATCTGCTTAATTCTACAAATAAAGTAAAGGGAACAAAGTAATAGTTAACCTTTACAACAAATAAAGTTAATAGTTGAAGATGCTAATATCCTTGTACACAGGTGCTTTTATGGGTATAAATCTCCTTAATTCTACAAATAAAGTTAATTTAACAAAGTTAAAGTAAACCTTTACAACAAAACAAAGTGCACAGTTAAAGATGCTAATATCCTTGTAAACAGGTGCTTTTATGGGTGTCAATCTGCTTAATTCTACAAATAAAGTTAATGGAACAAAGTTATAGTAAACCTTTACAACAAAACAAAGTGCACAGTTAAAGATGCTAATATCCTTGTAAACAGGTGCTCTTAGGGGTATAAATCTGCTTAGTTCTACAAATAATGTTAATTGAACAAAGTTGTAGTAAACCTTTACAACAAATAAAGTGAAAAGTTGAAGATGCTAATATCCTTGTACACAGGTGCTTTTATGGGTATAAATCTCCTTAATTCTACAAATAAACTTAATTGAACAAAGTGATAGTAAACCTTTACAACAAAACAAAGTGCACATTTAAAGATGCTAACATACTTGTAAACAGGTGTTTTTATGGATATAAATCTCCTTAATTCTACAAATAAAGTTAATTGAACAAAGTTAAAGTAAACCTTTACAACAAAACAAAGTGCACAGTTAAAGATGCTAACATCCTTGTAAACAGGTGCTTTTATGGATATAAATCTGCTTAATTCTACAAAAAAAGTTAATGGAACAATGTTATATTACACCTTTACAACAAAACAAAGTGCACAGTTAAAGATGGTAATATCCTTGTAAACAGATGCTTTCATGGGTAACAATCTGATTAATTCTACAAATAAAGTTAAGGGAACAAAGTTATAGTTAACCTTTACAACAAAAAAAGTTAATAGTTGAAGATGCTAATATCCTTGTACACAGGTGCTTTTATGGGTATAAATCTCCTTAATTCTACAAATAAAGTTAATTGAACAAACTTAAAGTAAACGTTTACAACAAAACAAAGTGCACAGTTAAAGATGCTAATATCCTTGTAAACAGGTGCTTTTAGGGGTATCAATCTGCTTAATTCTACCAATAAGGTTAATTGAACAAAATTATAGTTAACCTTTACAACAAATAATGTGAAAAGTTGAAGATGCTAATAACCTTGTACACAGGTGCTTTTATGGTTATAAATCTCCTTAATTCTACAAATAAAGTTAATGGAACAATGTTATATTACACCTTTACAACAAAGCAAAGTGCACAATTAAAGATGCTAATATCCTTGTACACATGTGCTTTTATGGGTATAAATCTCCTAAATTCTACAAATAAACTTAATTGAACAAAGTGATAGTAAACCTTTCAAACAAAACAAAGTGCACAGTAAAAGATGGTAATATCCTTGTAAAAAGGTGCTTTTATGGGTGTCAATCTGCTTAATTCTACAAATAAAGTTAATGGAACAAAGTTATAGTAAACCTTTACAACAAAACAAAGTGCACAGTTAAAGATGCTAATATCCTTGTAAACAGGTGCTCTTAGGGGTATAAATCTGCTTAGTTCTACAAATAATGTTAATTGAACAAAGTTATAGTAAACCTTTACAACAAAACAAAGTGCACAATTAAAGATGCTAATATCCTTGTACACAGGTGCTTTTATGGGTATAAATCTCCTTAATTCTACAAATAAAGTTAATTGAACAAACTTAAAGTAAACCTTTACAACAAAACAAAGTGCACAGTTAAAGATGCTAATATCCTTGTAAACAGGTGCTTTTAGGGGTATCAATCTGCTTAATTCTACCAATAAGGTTAATTGAACAAAATTATAGTTAACCTTTACAACAAATAATGTGAAAAGTTGAAGATGCTAATAACCTTGTACACAGGTGCTTTTATGGTTATAAATCTCCTTAATTCTACAAATAAAGTTAATGGAACAATGTTAGATTACACCTTTACAACAAAGCAAAGTGCACAATTAAAGATGCTAATATCCTTGTACACATGTGCTTTTATGGGTATAAATCTCCTAAATTCTACAAATAAACTTAATTGAACAAAGTGATAGTAAACCTTTCAAACAAAACAAAGTGCACAGTAAAAGATGGTAATATCCTTGTAAAAAGGTGCTTTTATGGGTGTCAATCTGCTTAATTCTACAAATAAAGTTAATGGAACAAAGTTATAGTTAACCTTTACAACAAATAAAGTTAATAGTTGAAGATGCTAATATCCTTGTATACAGGTGCTTTTATGGGTATAAATCTCCTTAATTCTACAAATAAAGTTAATTTAACAAAGTTAAAGTAAACCTTTACAACAAAACAAAGTGCACAGTTAAAGATGCTGATATCCTTGTAAACAGGTGCTTTTATGGGTGTCAATCTGCTTAATTCTACAAATAAAGTTAATGGAACAAAGTTATAGTAAACCTTTACAACAAAACAAAGTGCACAGTTAAAGATGCTAATATCCTTGTAAACAGGTGCTTTTATGGGTATAAATCTCCTTAATTCTACAAATAAAGTTAATTTAACAAAGTTAAAGTAAACCTTTACAACAAATAAAGTGAAAAGTTGAAGATGCTAATATCCTTGTACACAGGTGCTTTTATGGGTATAAATCTCCTTAATTCTACAAATAAACTTAATTGAACAAAGTGATAGTAAACCTTTACAACAAAACAAAGTGCACATTTGAAGATGCTAACATACTTGTAAACAGATGATTTTATGGATATAAATCTCCTTAATTCTACAAATAAAGTTAATTAAACAAAAATAAAGTAAACCTTTACAACAAAACAAAGTGCACAGTTAAAGATGCTACCATCCTTGTAAACAGGTGCTTTTATGGATATAAATCTGCTTAATTCTACAAATAAAGTTAATGGAACAATGTTATATTACACCTTTACGACAAAACAAAGTGCACAGTTAAAGATGGTAATATCCTTGTAAACAGATGCTTTTATGGGTAACAATCTGCTTAATTCTACAAATAAAGTTAATTGAACAAACTTAAAGTAAACCTTTACAACAAAACAAAGTGCACAGTTAAAGATGCTAATATCCTTGTAAACAGGTGCTTTTAGGGGTATAAATCTGCTTAGTTCTACCAATAAGGTTAATTGAACAAAATTATAGTTAACCTTTACAACAAATAATGTGAAAAGTTGAAGATGCTAATAACTTTGTACACATGTGCTTTTATGGTTATAAATCTCCTTAATTCTACAAATAAACTTAATTGAACAAAGTGATAGTAAACCTTTCAAACAAAACAAAGTGCACAGTAAAAGATGGTAATATCCTTGTAAACAGGTTCTTTTATCGGTATCAATCTGCTTAATGCTACAAATAAAGTTAATGGAACAAAGTTATAGTAAACCTTTACAACAAAGCAAAGTGCACAGTAAAAGATGCTAATATCCTTGTAAACAGGTGCTTTTAAGGATATAAAATTGCTTAATTCTACAAATAAAGTTAATTGAACAAAAATAAAGTAAACCTTTACAACAAAACAAAGTGCACAGTTAAAGATGCTACCATCCTTGTAAACAGGTGCTTTTATGGATATAAATCTGCTTAATTCTACAAATAAAGTTAATGGAACAATGTTATATTACACCTTTACGACAAAACAAAGTGTACAGTTAAAGATGGTAATATCCTTGTAAACAGATGCTTTTATGGGTAACAATCTGCTTAATTCTACAAATAAAGTTAATTGAACAAACTTAAAGTAAACCTTTACAACAAAACAAAGTGCACAGTTAAAGATGCTAATATCCTTGTAAACAGGTGCTTTTAGGGGTATAAATCTGCTTAGTTCTACCAATAAGGTTAATTGAACAAAATTATAGTTAACCTTTACAACAAATAATGTGAAAAGTTGAAGATGCTAATAACTTTGTACACATGTGCTTTTATGGTTATAAATCTCCTTAATTCTACAAATAAACTTAATTGAACAAAGTGATAGTAAACCTTTCAAACAAAACAAAGTGCACAGTAAAAGATGGTAATATCCTTGTAAACAGGTTCTTTGATCGGTATCAATCTGCTTAATGCTACAAATAAAGTTAATGGAACAAAGTTATAGTAAACCTTTACAACAAAGCAAAGTGCACAGTAAAAGATGCTAATATCCTTGTAAACAGGTGCTTTTAAGGATATAAAATTGCTTAATTCTACAAATAAAGTTAATTGAACAAACTTAAAGTAAACCTTTACAACAAAACAAAGTGCACAGTTAAAGATGCTAATATCCTTGTAAACAGGTGCTTTTAAGGGTATAAATCTGCTTAGTTCTACCAATAAGGATAATGGAACAAAGTTATAGTTAACCTTTACAACAAATAAAGTGAAAAGTTGAAGATGCTAATATCCTTGTACACAGGTGCTTTTATGGGTATAAATCTCCTTAATTCTACAAATAAACTTAATTGAACAAAGTGATAGTAAAGCTTTACAACAAAACACAGTCCACATTTAAAGATGCTAACATCCTTGTAAACAGGTGCTTTTATGGATATAAATCTGCTTAGTTCTACAAATAAAGTTAATGGAACAATGTTATATTACACCTTTACAACAAAACAAAGTGCACAGTTAAAGATGGTAATATCCTTGTAAACAGATGCTTTTATGGGTATCAATCTGCTTAATTCTACAAATAAAGTAAAGGGAACAAAGTAATAGTTAACCTTTACAACAAATAAAGTTAATAGTTGAAGATGCTAATATCCTTGTACACAGGTGCTTTTATGGGTATAAATCTCCTTAATTCTACAAATAAAGTTAATTTAACAAAGTTAAAGTAAACCTTTACAACAAAACAAAGTGCACAGTTAAAGATGCTAATATCCTTGTAAACAGGTGCTTTTATGGGTGTCAATCTGCTTATTAATTCTACAAATAAAGTTAATGGAACAAAGTTATAGTAAACCTTTACAACAAAACAAAGTGCACAGTTAAAGATGCTAATATCCTTGTAAACAGGTGCTCTTAGGGGTATAAATCTGCTTAGTTCTACAAATAATGTTAATTGAACAAAGTTGTAGTAAACCTTTACAACAAATAAAGTGAAAAGTTGAAGATGCTAATATCCTTGTACACAGGTGCTTTTATGGGTATAAATCTCCTTAATTCTACAAATAAACTTAATTGAACAAAGTGATAGTAAACCTTTACAACAAAACAAAGTGCACATTTAAAGATGCTAACATACTTGTAAACAGGTGTTTTTATGGATATAAATCTCCTTAATTCTACAAATAAAGTTAATTGAACAAAGTTAAAGTAAACCTTTACAACAAAACAAAGTGCACAGTTAAAGATGCTAACATCCTTGTAAACAGGTGCTTTTATGGATATAAATCTGCTTAATTCTACAAAAAAAGTTAATGGAACAATGTTATATTACACCTTTACAACAAAACAAAGTGCACAGTTAAAGATGGTAATATCCTTGTAAACAGATGCTTTCATGGGTAACAATCTGATTAATTCTACAAATAAAGTTAAGGGAACAAAGTTATAGTTAACCTTTACAACAAAAAAAGTTAATAGTTGAAGATGCTAATATCCTTGTACACAGGTGCTTTTATGGGTATAAATCTCCTTAATTCTACAAATAAAGTTAATTGAACAAACTTAAAGTAAACCTTTACAACAAAACAAAGTGCACAGTTAAAGATGCTAATATCCTTGTAAACAGGTGCTTTTAGGGGTATCAATCTGCTTAATTCTACCAATAAGGTTAATTGAACAAAATTATAGTTAACCTTTACAACAAATAATGTGAAAAGTTGAAGATGCTAATAACCTTGTACACAGGTGCTTTTATGGTTATAAATCTCCTTAATTCTACAAATAAAGTTAATGGAACAATGTTATATTACACCTTTACAACAAAGCAAAGTGCACAATTAAAGATGCTAATATCCTTGTACACATGTGCTTTTATGGGTATAAATCTCCTAAATTCTACAAATAAACTTAATTGAACAAAGTGATAGTAAACCTTTCAAACAAAACAAAGTGCACAGTAAAAGATGGTAATATCCTTGTAAAAAGGTGCTTTTATGGGTGTCAATCTGCTTAATTCTACAAATAAAGTTAATGGAACAAAGTTATAGTAAACCTTTACAACAAAACAAAGTGCACAGTTAAAGATGCTAATATCCTTGTAAACAGGTGCTCTTAGGGGTATAAATCTGCTTAGTTCTACAAATAATGTTAATTGAACAAAGTTATAGTAAACCTTTACAACAAAACAAAGTGCACAATTAAAGATGCTAATATCCTTGTACACAGGTGCTTTTATGGGTATAAATCTCCTTAATTCTACAAATAAAGTTAATTGAACAAACTTAAAGTAAACCTTTACAACAAAACAAAGTGCACAGTTAAAGATGCTAATATCCTTGTAAACAGGTGCTTTTAGGGGTATCAATCTGCTTAATTCTACCAATAAGGTTAATTGAACAAAATTATAGTTAACCTTTACAACAAATAATGTGAAAAGTTGAAGATGCTAATAACCTTGTACACAGGTGCTTTTATGGTTATAAATCTCCTTAATTCTACAAATAAAGTTAATGGAACAATGTTATATTACACCTTTACAACAAAGCAAAGTGCACAATTAAAGATGCTAATATCCTTGTACACATGTGCTTTTATGGGTATAAATCTCCTAAATTCTACAAATAAACTTAATTGAACAAAGTGATAGTAAACCTTTCAAACAAAACAAAGTGCACAGTAAAAGATGGTAATATCCTTGTAAAAAGGTGCTTTTATGGGTGTCAATCTGCTTAATTCTACAAATAAAGTTAATGGAACAAAGTTATAGTTAACCTTTACAACAAATAAAGTTAATAGTTGAAGATGCTAATATCCTTGTATACAGGTGCTTTTATGGGTATAAATCTCCTTAATTCTACAAATAAAGTTAATTTAACAAAGTTAAAGTAAACCTTTACAACAAAACAAAGTGCACAGTTAAAGATGCTGATATCCTTGTAAACAGGTGCTTTTATGGGTGTCAATCTGCTTAATTCTACAAATAAAGTTAATGGAACAAAGTTATAGTAAACCTTTACAACAAAACAAAGTGCACAGTTAAAGATGCTAATATCCTTGTAAACAGGTGCTCTTAGGGGTATAAATCTGCTTAGTTCTACAAATAATGTTAATTGAACAAAGTTGTAGTAAACCTTTACAACAAATAAAGTGAAAAGTTGAAGATGCTAATATCCTTGTACACAGGTGCTTTTATGGGTATAAATCTCCTTAATTCTACAAATAAACTTAATTGAACAAAGTGATAGTAAACCTTTACAACAAAACAAAGTGCACATTTGAAGATGCTAACATACTTGTAAACAGATGATTTTATGGATATAAATCTCCTTAATTCTACAAATAAAGTTAATTAAACAAAAATAAAGTAAACCTTTACAACAAAACAAAGTGCACAGTTAAAGATGCTACCATCCTTGTAAACAGGTGCTTTTATGGATATAAATCTGCTTAATTCTACAAATAAAGTTAATGGAACAATGTTATATTACACCTTTACGACAAAACAAAGTGCACAGTTAAAGATGGTAATATCCTTGTAAACAGATGCTTTTATGGGTAACAATCTGCTTAATTCTACAAATAAAGTTAATTGAACAAACTTAAAGTAAACCTTTACAACAAAACAAAGTGCACAGTTAAAGATGCTAATATCCTTGTAAACAGGTGCTTTTAGGGGTATAAATCTGCTTAGTTCTACCAATAAGGTTAATTGAACAAAATTATAGTTAACCTTTACAACAAATAATGTGAAAAGTTGAAGATGCTAATAACTTTGTACACATGTGCTTTTATGGTTATAAATCTCCTTAATTCTACAAATAAACTTAATTGAACAAAGTGATAGTAAACCTTTACAACAAAGAAAAGTGCACAGTTAAAGATGCTAATATCCTTGTAAAAAGGTGCTTTTATGGGTATCAATCTGCTTAATTTTACAAATAAAGTTAATAGAACAAAGTTATAGTAAACCTTTACAACAAAACAAAGTGCACAGTTAAAGATGCTAATATCCTTGTACACAGGTGCTTTTATGGGTATAAATTTCCTTAATGCTACAAATAAAGTTAATGGAACAAAGTTATAGTAAACCTTTACAACAAAACAAAGTGCACAGTTAAAGATGCTAATATCCTTGTACACATGTGCTTTTATGGGTATAAATCTCCTAAATTCTACAAATAAACTTAATTGAACAAAGTGATAGTAAACCTTTCAAACAAAACAAAGTGCACAGTAAAAGATGGTAATATCCTTGTAAACAGGTTCTTTTATCGGTATCAATCTGCTTAATGCTACAAATAAAGTTAATGGAACAAAGTTATAGTAAACCTTTACAACAAAGCAAAGTGCACAGTAAAAGATGCTAATATCCTTGTAAACAGGTGCTTTTAAGGATATAAATTTGCTTAATTCTACAAATAAAGTTAATTGAACAAACTTAAAGTAAACCTTTACAACAAAACAAAGTGCACAGTTAAAGATGCTAATATCCTTGTAAACAGGTGCTTTTAGGGGTATAAATCTGCTTAGTTCTACCAATAAGGTTAATTGAACAAAATTATAGTTAACCTATACAACAAATAATGTGAAAAGTTGAAGATGCTAATAACCTTGTACACATGTGCTTTTATGGTTATAAATCTCCTTAATTCTACAAATAAACTTAATTGAACAAAGTGATAGTAAACCTTTACAACAAAGAAAAGTGCACAGTTAAAGATGCTAATATCCTTGTAAAAAGGTGCTTTTATGGGTATCAATCTGCTTAATTCTACAAATAAAGTTAATAGAACAAAGTTATAGTAAACCTTTACAACAAAACAAAGTGCACAGTTAAAGATGCTAATATCCTTGTACACAGGAGCTTTTATAAGTATAAATTTCCTTAATGCTACAAATAAAGTTAATGGAACAAAGTTATAGTAAACCTTTACAACAAAACAAAGTGCACAGTTAAAGATGCTAATATCCTTGTACACATGTGCTTTTATGGGTATAAAACTCCTAAATTCTACAAATAAACTTAATTGAACAAAGTGATAGTAAACCTTTCAAACAAAACAAAGTGCACAGTAAAAGATGGTAATATCCTTGTAAACAGGTTCTTTTATCGGTATCAATCTGCTTATTGCTACAAATAAAGTTAATGGAACAAAGTTATAGTAAACCTTTACAACAAAACAAAGTGCACAGTAAAAGATGCTAATATCCTTGTAAAGAGGTGCTTTTAAGGATATAAATTTGCTTAATTCTACAAATAAAGTTAATCGAACAAAGTTAAAGTAAACCTTTAGAATGAAATCAATGCACAATTAAAGGTGTTAAAATTCTTCTTAACATAATTTTGATGCGTATATATCGTCATAATTCCATGACCTAAACTAATACAGGAACGTTATTCTAAACATTTACAACAAACAAAGTGCATAGCTGAAGATGCTAATTTTCTTGTAAACAGGTGTTTTTAAGGATATAAATCTGCTTAATTCTACAAATAAAGTTAATTGAACAAAGTTAAAGTAAACTTTCACAACAAAATAAAGTGCACATTTAAAGATGCTAATATCCTCGTAAACAGGTGCTCTTATGGGTATAAATCTGCTTAATTCTACAAATAAAATTAAGGGAACAATGTTATAGTACACCATTACAACAAAACAAATTGCACATTTAAAGATGCTAGTATCCTTGTAAACAGGTGCTTTTATGGGTATTAATCTGCTTAATTCTACAAATGAAGTTAATGGAACAAAGTTATAGTAAACCTTTACAACAAATAAAGTGCACGGTTAAAGATACTAATATCCTTGTATACTGGTGCTTTTATGGGTATAAATCTCCTTAATTATACAAATAAAGTTAATTGAACAAAGTTAAAGTAAACCTTTACAACAAAACAAAGTGCACATTTAAAGATGCTAATATTCTTGTAAACAGCTGCTTTTATGGGTATAAATCTACTTAATTCTACAAATAAAGTTAATGGAACAAAGTTAATGTAATCCTTTAGAATGGAATCAATGCAAAATTAAAGGTGCTAAAATTCTTGTTAAGTTATTATTGATGCTTATATATCTGCATAATTCCATGACTTAAACTAATACAAGAATTTGATTGTAAACCTTTACAACAAAACAAAGTCCACAGTTGAAGATGCTAATATACTTGTAAACAGGTGCTTTTAGGGGTATAAATCTGCTTAGTTCTACAAATAAGGTTAATGGAACAAAGTTATAGTTAACCTTTACAACAAAACAAAGTGCACAGTTAAAGATGCTAATATCCTTGTAAACAGGTGCTTTTAAGGATATAAATTTGCTTAATTCTACAAATAAAGTTAATCGAACAAAGTTAAAGTAAACCTTTAGAATGAAATCAATGCACAATTAAAGGTGTTAAAATTCTTCTTAACATAATTTTGATGCGTATATATCGTCATAATTCCATGACCTAAACTAATACAGGAACGTTATTCTAAACATTTACAACAAACAAAGTGCATAGTTGAAGATGCTAATTTTCTTTTAAACAGGTGTTTTTAAGGATATAAATCTGCTTAATTCTACAAATAAAGTTAATTGAACAAAGTTAAAGTAAACTTTCACAACAAAATAAAGTGCACATTTAAAGATGCTAATGTCCTCGTAAACAGGTGCTCTTATGGGTATAAATCTGCTTAATTCTACAAATAAAATTAAGGGAACAATGTTATAGTACACCATTACAACAAAACAAATTGCACATTTAAAGATGCTAGTATCCTTGTAAACAGGTGCTTTTATGGGTATTAATCTGCTTAATTCTACAAATGAAGTTAATGGAACAAAGTTATAGTAAACCTTTACAACAAATAAAGTGCACGGTTAAAGATACTAATATCCTTGTATACTGGTGCTTTTATGGGTATAAATCTCCTTAATTATACAAATAAAGTTAATTGAACAAAGTTAAAGTAAACCTTTACAACAAAACAAAGTGCACATTTAAAGATGCTAATATTCTTGTAAACAGCTGCTTTTATGGGTATAAATCTACTTAATTCTACAAATAAAGTTAATGGAACAAAGTTAATGTAATCCTTTAGAATAGAATCAATGCAAAATTAAAGGTGCTAAAATTCTTGTTAAGTTATTATTGATGCTTATATATCTGCATAATTCCATGACTTAAACTAATACAAGAATTTGATTGTAAACCTTTACAACAAAACAAAGTCCACAGTTGAAGATGCTAATATACTTGTAAACAGGTGCTTTTAGGGGTATAAATCTGCTTAGTTCTACAAATAAGGTTAATGGAACAAAGTTATAGTTAACCTTTACAACAAAACAAAGTGCACAGTTAAAGATGCTAATATCCTTGTAAACAGGTGCTTTTATGGGTATAAATCTTCTTAACTCTACAACTAAATTTAATAGAATAATGTTATAGTACACCTTTACAACAAAACAAAGTGCACAGTTAAAGATGCTAATATCCTTGTACACAGGTGCTTTTATTGGTATAAATCTCCTTAATTCTACAAATAAAGTTAATTGAACAAAGTTAATGTAATCCTTTAGAATGGAATCAATACAAAATTAAAGCTGCTAAAATTCTTGTTAACATATTTTTGATGCCTATGTATCTGCATAACTCCATGACATAAACTAATACAAGAAAGTTATTGTAAACATTTACAACAAACAAAGTGCATAGTTGAAGATGCTAATTTTCTTGTAAACAGGTGTTTTTATGGATAAAAATCTGCTTAATTCTACAAATAAAGTTAATGGAAGAAAATTATAGTAAACCTATACAACAAAATAAAGTGTGCAATTAAAGGTGCTAATATCCTTGTAAACAGGTGCTTTATGGGTATACATCAGCTAAATTCGACGAATTAAGCTAATACAGGAAAGTTATAGTAAACCTTTACAAGAAATAAAATGGACAGTTGAAGATGCTCCTTGTAATGTGATGGTCTGGAGATGCTCCAGATGATCCTTGCAAACAGGTGCTTTTAGGGGTATAAATCTGCTTAATTCTACAGATAAAGGTAATGGAACAATGTTACAGCACATCTTTACAACAAAACAAATTGCACAATTAAAGATGCTAAAATCCTTGTAAACAGGTGCTTTTATGGGTATCAATCTGCCGAATTCTACAAATAAAGTTAATGGAACAAAGTTATAGTAAACCTTTACAACAAATAAAGTGCACAGTTATAGATGCTGATATCCTTGTAAACAGGTGCTCTTAGGAGTATAATTCTGGTTAGTTCTACAAATAAGGTCAATGGAGCAAAGTTATAGTTAACCTTTGCAAGAAATAAAGTTGAAGATGCTAATATCCTTGTACACAGGTGCTCTTATGAATATAAATCTCCTTAATTCTCCAAATATATTTAATTGAACAAAGTTAAAGTAAACATTTACAACAAAACAAAGAGCACAGTTAAAGATGCTAATATCCATGTAAAAAGGTGCTTTTATGGGTATAAATCTTCTTAATTTTACAAATAAAGTTAATGGAACAATGTTATAGTACACCTTTACAACGAAACAAAGTGCACATTTAAAGATGCTAATATCCTTGTAAACAGGTGCTTTTATGGGTATAAATCTGCTTAATTCTACAAATAAAGTTAATGGAACACAGTTATAGTAAACCTTTACAACAAAAAAAGTGCACAGTTAAAGATACTTATATCCTTGTAAACAGGTGCTTTATGGGTATACATCATCTAAATTCGACGAATTAAGCTGATATAGGAAAGTTACAGTAAACCTTTACAAGAGATTAAGCGCACAGTTGAAGATGCTAATATCCTTGTAAAAAGGTGCTTTTATTGGTATAAATCTGCTTAGTTCTACAAATAAGGTTAATCGAACAAAGTTATAGTTAACCTTCACAGCAAATATAGTTAATAGTTGAAGATGCTAGTATCCTTGTAGACAGGTGCTTTTATGGGTATAAATCTCCTTTATTCTACAAATAAAGTAAATTGAACAAAGTTAAAGTAAACCTTTACAACAAAACAAAGTGCACAGTTAAAGATGCTAATATCCTTGTACACAGGTTCTTTTATGGGTAAAATCTTTTTAATTCTACAAATAAAGGTAATGGAACAATGTCATAGAACACCTTTACAACAAAACAAAGTGCACAGTTAAAGATACCAATATCCTTGCAAACAGGTGCTTTTATGGGTATCAATCTGCCTAATTCTACAAATAATTTTAATGGAACAAAGTTATGGTAAACCTTTACAAGAAATAAAGTGCACAGATGAAGATGCTAATATCCTTGTAAACAGGTGCTTCTATGGGTATCAATCTGCTTAATTCTAAAAATAAAGTTAATGGTATAAAGTTAGTAAACCTTATAGTAAACCTTTAAGTAAATAGTAAACCTTTACAACAAAACAAAGTGCGCGGTTAGAGATGCTAATATCCTTGTGAACAGCTACTTTTATGGGTATAATTCGCTTAATTCAACGAAAAAAGTTGATACAACCAAGTTAAAGTAAACCTTTACAACAAACAGAATGGACAGTTAAAGATGCTAATATCCTTGTAAACAGGTGCTTTTATTGGTATAAATCTTTTTATTGTGGAAATACAGTTAATAGAACAAAGTTATAGTAAACCTTTAGAACAAACAAATTGCACACTTGAAGGTGTTAAAACTGTTGTAAACATGTTCTTGATGGGTATACATTTTTATAATTCTACGATTTAAGCTAATACAAGAATGTTATAGTAAATATTTACAACAAACAACCTCGACAGTTAAAGATTCTAATATTCTTGTTAACGGGTGCTTTAACGGTATAAATTGGCCTAATTCAGTGAATTAAAATAAAGAAACAAAGTTATAGTATATCTTTACAATAAAAAAGTGCACAGTTAAAGGTGCTAAAATTCTTGTTAACATGTTTTTGATGGGCATACATCTGCTTAATTAAGGGACTTAAGCAAATAGAAGAATGTTATAGTAAACCTTTATAACAAACAAAGTGCACAGTTGAAGATGCTACTATCCTTGTAAACAGGTGCTTTTATTGGTATAAATTTCCTTAATTCTACAAATAAAGTTAATGGAATAAAGTTATCGTAAACCTTTACAACAAAACAAAGTGCACAGTTAAAGATGCTAATATCCTTGTAAACAGGTGCTTTTAGGGGTATAAATCTGCTTAGTTCTACAAATAAGGTTAATGGAACAAAGTTATAGTTAACCTTTACAACAAATATAGTGAATAGTTGAAGATGCTAATATCCTTGTACACAGGTGCTTTTATGGGTATAAATCTCCTTAATTCTACAAATAATGTTAATTGAACAAAGTTATCGTAAGCCTTTACAACAAAACAAAATGCACAGTTGAAATTGCTAATATCCTTGTACACAGGTGCTTTTATGGGTATAAATCTCCTTAATTCTACAAATAATGTTAATTGAACAAAGTTATCGTAAACCTTTACAACAAAACAAAGTGCACAGTTAAAGATGCTAATTTCCTTGCACACAGGTGCTTTTATGGGTATAAATCTCCTTAATTCTACAAATAAACTTAATTGAACAAAGTTATAGTAAACCTTTACAACAAAACAAAGTGCACAATTAAAGATGCTACTATCCTTGTACACAGGTGCTTTTATGGCTATAAATCTCCTTAGTTCTACAAATAAAGTTAATTGAACAAAGTTATAGTAAACCTTTACAACAAAACAAAGTGCACAATTAAAGATGCTACTATCCTTGTACAGAGGAGTTTTAATGGGTATCAATCTGCTTAATTCTACAAATAAAGTTAATGGAACAAAGTGATAGTAAACCTTTACAACAAAACAAAGTGCACAGTTAGAGATGCTACTATCCTTGTAAACAGCTACATTTATGGGTATAATTCGCTTAATTCAACCAAAAAAGTTAATACAACAATGTCATAGTAAACCTTTACAACAAACAAAGTGCGCAGTTAAAGATTCTATTATACTTGTACACAGGTGCTTTTATGGGTATAAATCTCCTTAATTCTACAAATAATGTTAATTGAACAAAGTTATCGTAAACCTTTACAACAAAACAAAGTGCACAGTTAAAGATGCTAATTTCCTTGTACAAAGGTGCCTTTATGGGTTTAAATCTCCTTGGTTCTACAAATAAAGTTAATTGAACAAAGTTATAGTAAACATTTACAACAAAACAAAGTGCACAATTAAAGATGCTACTATCCTTGTACAGAGGTGCGTTTATGGGTATAAATCTCCTTAATTCCACAAATAATGTTAATTGAAAAAACATATGGTAAACCTTTACAACAAAACAAAGTGCACATTCAAAGATGCTAATATCCTTGTAAACAGGTGCTTTTATTGGTAAAAATCTTTTTAATTCTACAAATAAAGGTAATGGAACAATGTTATAGTATACCTTTACAACAAAACAAAGTGCACAGTTAAAGATACTAATATCCTTGTAAACAGGTGCTTTTATGGGTATCAATCTGCTTAATTCTACAAATAAATTTAATGGAACAAAGTTATAGTAAACCTTTACAAGAAATAAAGTGCACAGTTGAAGATGCTAATATCCTTGTAAACAGGTGCTTCTATGGGTATCAATTTGCTTAATTCTACAAATAAAGTTAATGGTATAAAGTTAGTAAACCTTATAGTAAACCTTTAAGTAAATAGTAAACCTTTACAGCAAAACAAAGTGCACAGTTAAAGATGCCTATATCCTTGTAAACAGGTGCTTTTATTGGTATAAATCTTTTTATTGTTGAAATACAGTTAATAGAACAAAGTTGTAATAAGTTATAATAATTATAGTTATAGTTATAATCTATAATTCTTCTTATAGATAATATTTTTGCCAATGTTCTTGATCAAGAAACAGTTAGTGGTAATATTCTAACTCAAATAACAGACCATTTTCCTCAGTTTCTTATTGTAAAGCATGCAGGTATAGCTTACAAAAACTTATCATACTCTTACCATGACTTTTCTAAGCTTAACATTGATAGACTCCAAAGCGACTTTGCAAATTTAGACCTAACTTACTTGAATGATGATCAAGTAGATAT
Organism: Aurelia sp. 4 Dawson et al 2005; assembly: GCA_964019985.1. NCBI lineage: Eukaryota > Metazoa > Cnidaria > Scyphozoa > Semaeostomeae > Ulmaridae > Aurelia > Aurelia sp. 4 Dawson et al 2005. The sequence goes on along the minus strand of OZ026504.1, from coordinate 9,205,582 downwards.
TAATTCTAAATTTAATAGATTTCTTTCAAATCTGGATAAACTAGTGAAAACTCATGCTCCTCTGAAAAAACTCACAAAGAAAGAAGTAAAGTTAAGAAATAAACCTTGGATCAATGGTAAGATACAAAAAATGATACGTATCAAAGATAAGTTGCTTAAAAAGCTCAAGAAAATTAATGATCAGCCTACAAGGAATTTGTTTAAAAAGTTCCGTAACCGTATTGCAATTGCCTTAAAAGACAGCAAAGCCAATTATTATTACAATTACTTTCAAACTAATAGTAAAAATATGAAACAGTTATGGTCAGGGATTAAATCAGTCATAAATATTAGGAAATCTTCTAATGTAAATATCATAAGTAAATTGAAAACTTCTGATGGTGCCCTCACATCTGATCCTGTTGTAATTGCTAATGTATTCAACAAATTTTTTGTTAATGTCTCTCATGATATTACTAAGAAAATACCAAGAACCAGAAAGTCTCCCTTGGATTTCATCAGTAATAGTATCGGTGACTCTTTTTTCTTTTTTCATTGCCCCTTCAGTTCCTTCCGAAATATCTGATATTATCAACATGCTAAAGTCTGGTAAGTCTTTGGGTCCCAACAGCATTCCTATTAAGCTTCTAAAGCACCTGTGTCCCCTGATAAGTTTACCACTATCTCAAATCATTAATGAATCTTTTCAGTCTGGTATATTTCCAGACAAGATTAAACTGGCAAAAGTTATCCCTTTGTTCAAAAAGGGTTGTTCAGTTACTGCTTCTAATTATCGTCCCATTTCTCTCTTGTCTGTTTTCAGCAAAATCACTGAAAAAGTTATGTATAAGCGTTTATATGACTTCCTAGAAAAGCATAGCATTTTATATTCATTTCAGTTTGGATTTCGTGAAAGTCACTCTATTAATCATGCTTTAGTCAGCATGACAGATACCATCAAAAATTCACTTGATAACAGGAAATTTGGCTGCGAGATCTTTCTTGATTTGCAGAAAGCATTTGATACTGTAAACCATAGCATTCTTTTGATGAAGCTTGAAAAGTATGGAATTCGAGGACCTGCTTTGGAGTGGTTTAAATCTTACTTATCAGATAGAGAGCAATATGTTACTGTGAATGGGTCTAGCTCAAGCTGTTTAAATGTTACATGTGGAGTTCCACAGGGTTCTGTCCCCTACTTTTCCTAATTTTTATTAATGATCTACCAAATTCAACATCTGTACTCTCCTTCTACTTATTTGCAGATGATACTAATATCTACTTTGAAGCTGAAAATCTTGATAAGCTGCAAAGAATAGTAAATAATGAGTTAAAAAAGGTTAAACTATGGCTTGATGTAAACAAATTGTCATTAAACATTGATAAAACTAATTTCATAATATTTAAGTCTCCTCAACATTCATCATTGGGAACAGTAAATATCAAAATTGGAAATCAACCAGTAAAACAGTCTAGGTATGTAAAATTTCTTGGTGTTCTTTTGGATGAAAATCTTAGTTGGAAATACCATTTATCTGAACTTTCTAAAAAAATAGCTAGAACATGCGGTATGTTTTTCAAGATAAGACACTTTCTTCCTGTTGTTGTTATGATCTGTTTGTACAATTCATTATTTGCTTCCTTTCTTCAATACGGTATAGTAGTATGGGGAATTACATATGATGTTCATATCAAGCCTATATGTTTGTTGCAAAAAAGAGTGGTAAGAGCTATTGCATTTGAGCATTTTACTTCACCCTCCACTCCTATCTTTTCTGACTTGAAAATCTTGAAGCTTCAAGATCTTTTTCAGTTAAAATTGCTTTGCTTTGTTTATGATTGTGTCAATAAGAACTCTCCTGATTGCTTCCACAATTTCTTTGAATCAGTATCAAATGTTCATCAGTATGGTACCCGGCAAGCCTCTAAGAATGATATTTTCTTAACTCGAAAAAATACTTTGCAATATGGTATCAGGTCTGTGCGTTTCTCTGGTGCTAAATCTTGGAACAGCATTCCAGTTGACATAAAAAGATCATCATCTGCTTTCAGTTTTCGTCAAAAGCTTCGAGCCTTTTTATTTATGAAATACAATCAAAGTTAATCCTAAAGTGATAAATATCGTTCTGTCACTCAGTCAATGAATAAATAAGATTCAGAACCATCTTAAAGAAGGGGATGCTCTCTCCTCGATTAGTTTATCTATTGAGAGAGCTCCTCCTAAAGAAATCCCCCTGCATGCAACATCTTATGCAAATTGTTATTTTTTCTGTGTTATTATTAGTATGTTTATGTTATTCGTAGTCATTGTATGTAATTAGTGTTTTTATTAAGATATTGTATGCAGAGGAATTTTAAAATATGAACTGAACTGAACTGAATTTAGGCCCACTGTGCATGCCGCATCCAGGCACGGGAACCCTAGTTTAACGTCCCTTCCGAAGGACGGCGAAGTGAGTTGCGAGGTCAGGCCTTGGTGGTCACCCATCCGAAATCTGACCTCACTCGACCAAGCTTAACTTCAGTCACCTGACGAAGACTGTTTAAGCCACTCGGCCAATCACCCCGCAAAATAAAGTTAATTCTTAATTCTACAAAAAACGTTAATTGAACAAAGTTATAGTAAACCTTTACAACAAAACAAAGTGCACAGTTAAAGATGCTAATATCCTTGTAAAAAGGTGCTTTTATGGGTATCAATCTGCTTAACTGTACAAATAAAGTTAATGGAACAACGTTATAGTAAACTTTTACAACAAACAAAGTGCGCAGTTAAAGATGCTAATATCCTTGTAAACAGGTGCTTTTATTGGTATAAATCTTTTTATTGTGGAAATAAAGTTAATAGAACAAAGTTATAGTAAACCTTTAGAACAAACAAATTGCACACTTGAAGGTGTTAAAACTGTTGTAAACATGTTTTTGATGGGTATACATTTGCATAATTCTACACTTCAAGCTAATCCAAGAATGTTACAGTAAATCTTTACAACAAACTTCTTGAACAGTTAAAGATGCTAATATTCCTGTTAACGGGTGCTTTAATGGCTATAAATTGGCCTAATACAGCAAATTAAATTGAAGAAACAAAGTTCTAGTATATCTTTACAATTAAAAAGTGCACAGCTAAAGGTGCTAAAATTCTTGTTAACATGTTTTTGATGGACATACGTCTGCTTAATTCAACGAATAAAGTTAATACAACAAAGTTATAGTAAACCTTTAGAACAAACAAATTGCACACTTGAAGGTGTTAAAACTGTTGTAAACATATTTTAGATAGGTATACATTTACATAATTCTACGATTTAAGCTACTACAAAAATGTTATTGTAAATCTTTACAACAAACAACTTGGACAGTTAAAGATGCTAATGTTCCTGTTAACGGGTGCTTTAATGGGTATAAATTGGCCTAATTCAGCGAATTAAATTAAACAAACAAAGTTATAGTATATCTTTACAGTACAAAAGTGCACAGTTAAAGATGCTAAAATTCTTGTTAACATGTTTTGGATGGGCATACATCTGCTTAATTCAACGAATAATGTTAATACAAAAATGTTATTGTACATCTTTACAACAAACAACTCGGACAGTTAAAGATGCTAATATTCCTGTTAACAGGTGCTTTAATTGGTATAAATTGGCCTAATTCAGCGAATTAGATTAAACAAACAAAGTTATAGTATATCTTTACAATAAGAAAGTGCACAGTTAAAGGTGCTAAAATCCTTGTTAACATGTTTTTGTGGGCATACATCTGCTCAATTCATAGACTTAAGCAAATAGAACAATGTTATAGTAAACCTTTATAATAAAACAAAGTGCACAGTTGAAGATGCTAATATCTTTGTAAACAGCAACTTTTATGGGTAAAAATTTGCTTAAATTCAACGAAAAAGTTAATACAACAAAGTTATACTAAACCTTTACAACAAATAAAGTGCACAGTTCAAGATGCTATTATCCTTGTTAACATATTTTTGATGTGTATACATCTGCATAATTCCATGAGTTAAGATGATACAACAAAGTTATAGTAAAACTTTACAACAAATAAAGTACACAGTTAAAGATGCCTATATCCTTGTAAACAGCTACTTTTATGAGTATAAATTCTTTTATTTCGACGAAAAAAGTTAATACAACAAAGTTATAGTAAACCTGTACAACAAACAAAGTGCACAGTTAAAGATGCTATTATCCTTGTAAACAGGTGCTTTTATAGGTATAAGTGTGCTTAACCTTACAAATAAAGTGAAAATGACAAAGTTATAGTGAACTTTTATAACAAACAAAGTGCACAGTGAAAGATGCCTATTTCCTTGTAAATAGGTGCTCTTAGGAGTATAAATCTGCTTAAATCTACAAATAAGGTTAATGGAACAAAGTTATAGTTAACCTTTACAACAAATACAGTGAATGGTTTAAAATGCTAATATCCTTGTGAGGAGGTACTTTTATGGGTATCCATCAGCTTATTTCAACGTCTTAAGCTAAAACAAGAAAGTGATAGTAAACCTTTACAACAAACAAATTGCACAGTTAGAGATGCTAATATCCTGGTAAACAGCTGCTTTCATGGGTATATATTCGCTTATTACAACGAAAAAAGTTAATACAACAAACATATAGTAAACCTTTACAACGAGCAAACTGCACAGTTAAAGATGCTATTATCCTTGTTAACATATTTTTGATGCGCATACATCTGCATAATTCCATGAGTTAAGATAATACAAGAAAGTTACAGTAAACCTTTACAACAAACAAAGTGCACAGTTGAAGATGCTAATATCCTTGTAAACAGGTCCTTTTATGGGTATAAGTCTGCTTAATCTTACAAATAAAATTAATAGAACAAAGTTATATTAAACCTTTACAACAAAACAAAGTGCACAGTTAAAGATGCCAATATCCTTGTAAATAGGTGCTTTTATCGGTAATGAATTGACCTAATTTAACCAAGTAAATTAAAGAAACAAAGTTATAGTAAACCTTTACAATGAAATCAATGAACAATTAAAGGTGCTAAAATTCTTGTCAACATACCTTTGATGCGTATATATCTGCATAATTCCATGACTTAAACTAATACAAGAAAGTTATTCTAAACATTTACAACAAACAAAGTGCACAGTTGCAGATGCTAATATCCTTGTCAACATGTGCATTTTAGGATACAAATCTGCTTAATTCTACAAATAAAGTTAATGGAGGAAAGTTATATGAAACATTTACAACAAAACAAAGTGCACAATTAAAAATGCTAATATCCTTGTAAACAGGCGCTTTTACGGGTATAAATCTGCTTAATTATAAAAATAAAGTGAATGGAACAAAGTTATAGTAAACCTTTACAACAAACAAAGTGCACAGTTAAAGATGCCTACATCCTCGTAAACAGGTGCTTTCAAGGGTATGAATCTTTTTATTGTGGAAATAAAGTTAATAGAACCAAGTTATAGAAAACTTTTACAACAAATAAAGTGCACATTCAAAGATTCTGATATCCTTGTAAACAAATGCTTTTATGGGTATAAATCTGCTTAATTCTACAAATAAAGTTAATGGAGCAAAGTTATAGTAAACCTTTGTAACAAGCAAAATGCACAGTTAAAGATGCTGATATCCTTCTAAAAAGGTGCTTTTATCGGTATAAATCTTTTTATTCTACAAATAAAGTTAAAAGAACAAAGTTATATTAAACCTTTATCACAAACAAATTGCACAGTTAGAGATGCTAATATCCTGGTAAACAGCTGCTTTTATGGGTATAAATTTGCTTAATTCAACGAAAAGTGTTAATACAACAAAGTCAAAGTAAACCTTGACAATGAAATCACTGCACAGTTAAAGGTGCTAAACTTCTTGTTAACATACTTTTGATGCGTATATATCTGCATAATTTCATGACTTAAACTATTACAAGAAAGTTAATGTAATCATTTACAACAAACAAAGTGCAAAGTTGAAGATGCTAATATCCTTGTAAACAGGTGCATTTATGGGTATAAATCTGCTTATTGTAAAAATAAAGTTAATGGAACTAAGTTATAGTAAACCTTTAGAACAAACAAATTGCACACTTTAAGGTGTTAAAACTGTAGTAAACATGTTTTTGATGGATATACATCTGCATAATTCTACGACTTAAGCAAATACAAAATTGTTATAGTAAACCTTTACAAAAAACAATTTGGATAGTTAAAGTTGCTAATATCCATGTTAACGGGTGCTTTAATGGGTATAATTAGGCCTAATTCCGCGAATTAAATTAAAGAAACAAAGTTATAGTATATCTATACAATAAAAAAGTGCACAGTTAAAGGTGCTCAAATTCTGGTTAACATGTTTTTGATGGGTATAAATCTACTTAATTCCAAGGCATAAGCAAATAGAAGAAAGTTATAGTAAACCTTTATAACAAACAAAGTGCACAGTTAAAGATGCTAATATCCTTGTAAACAGGTGCTGTTATGGGTATAAATCTGCTTTATTCTACATATAAAGTTTTTGGAACAAAGCTATAGTAAACCTTTACAACAAAACAAAGTGCACAGTTAAAGATGCTAATATCCTTGTAAACAGGTGCTTTTTTATGTATCCATAAGCTTAATTCGACGACTTAAGCTAATGCAAGAAAGTTATAGTAGACCTTTACAACAAACACAGTGCACAGTTGAAGATGCCAGTATCCTTGTAAACAAGTGCTTTTATCGAAATAAATCTGCTTAATTTACCGAATAAAATTAGTAGGACGAAGTTTTCTTAAACCTTGATAACAAGCAAAAAGCACAGTTAAAAATGCTAATATCCTTGTTGACGGGATTTTAATGGTAATAAATTGGCCTGATTCAACGAATTAAATTAAGGAAACAAAGTTATAGTAAGCCTTTACAATAAAAAAATGCACAGATAAAGGTGCTAAAATTCTTGTTAACATGTTTTGATGGGTATACATCTGCCTAATTCCAAGACTTAAGCAAATACAAGAAAGTTATGGTAAACCTTTATAACAAACAAAGCGCACAGTTGAAGATGGTAATATCCTTGTAAACAGGTGCTGTTATGGGTATAAATCTGCTTAATTGTACAAATAAAGTAAACGGAGCATAGTTATAGTAAACCTTTGCAAGAAACAAAGTGCACTGTTAAAGATGCTAATATCCTTGTAAACAGGTGCTGATATGGGCATAAATCTGCTTTATTCTACATATAAAGTGATTGGAACAAAGCTATAGTAAACCTTTACAACAAAACAAAGTGCACAGTTAAAGATGCTAATATCGTTGTAAACAGGTGCTTTTATGGGTATAATTCTGCTTCATTCTACAAATAAAGTTAATGGAACAAAGTAATAGTAAACCTTTACAACAAAACAAAGTGCAAATTTAAAGATGCTAATATCCTTGTAAAAAGGTGCTTTTATGGGTATAAATCTGCTTTATTCTACATATAAAGTTTTTAGAACAAAGCTATAGTAAACCTTTACAACAAAACAAAGTGCACAGTTAAAGATGCTAATATCTATGTAAACAGGTGCTTTTTTATGTATCCATCAGCTTAATTCGACGACTTAAGCTAATACAAGAAAGTTATAGTAGACCTTTACAACAAACACAGTGCACAGTTGAAGATGCCAGTATCCTTGTAAACAAGTGCTTTTATCGAAATAAATCTGCTTAATTTACCGAATAAAATTAGTAGGACAAAGTTTTCTTAAACCTTTATAACATGCAAAAAGCACAGTTAAAAATGCTAATATCCTTGTTGACGGGATTTTAATGGGAATAAATTGGCCTGATTCAACGAATTAAATTAAGGAAACAAAGTTATAGTAAGCATTTGCAATAAAAAAATGCACAGATAAAGGTGCTAAAATTCTTGTTAACATGTTTTGATGGGTATACATCTGCCTAATTCCAAGACTTAAGCAAATACAAGAAAGTTATGGTAAACCTTTATAACAAACAAAGCGCACAGTTGAAGATGGTAATATCCTTGTAAACAGGTGCTGTTATGGGTATAAATCTGCTTAATTGTACAAATAAAGTTAACGGAGCATAGCTATAGTAAACCTTTGCAAGAAACAAAGTGCACTGTTAAAGATGCTAATATCCTTGTAAACATGTGCTTTTATGAGTAGAAATCTTTTTATTGTGGAAATAAAGTTAATAGAACAAAGTTAAAGTAAGCCTTTAGAACAATCAAACTGCACACTTAAAGTTGTTAAAACTGTTGTCAACATGTTTTTGATGGGTATACTTCTGCATAATTCTACATCTTAAGCTAATACAAGATTGTTATAGTAAACCTTTACAACAAACAACTTGGACAGTTAAAGATGCTAATATCCCTGTTAACTGGTGCTTTCATGGGTATAAGTCGGCTTAATTCAGCAAATTAAATTAAAGAAATAAAGTCATTGTAAATCTTTACAATAAAGAAAGTGCACAGTTAAAGGTGCTAAAATTCTTCATAATATGTTTTTAATGGGTATACATCTGCTTGATTCGAAGACTTAAGCAAATACAAGAGACATATAGTAAACCTTTATAACAAACTTTAAGAAGTGAGCAGTTGAAGATGCTAATATCCTCGTAAACAGGTTCTTTTATGGGTATACATCAGCTTAATTCTACAAATAAAGTTAATGGAACAAAGTTATAGTAAACCTTTACAACAAAACAAAGTGCACAATTAAATGTACTAATATCCTTGTAAACATTTGCTTTTATGGGTATATATCTGCTTAAATCTACAAATAAGGTTAATAGAACAAAGTTATATTAAACCTTTACAACAACAAAAATTGCACAGTTAAAGATGCTAAAATTCTTGTTAGCCTGTTTTTGATTGGTATACATCTGCATAATTCCACTACTTTAACTAAAACAAGAAAGTTATAGTAAAACTTTGCAACAAACAAAGTGCACAGTTAGAGATGCTAACATCCTTGTGAACAAGGGCTTTTATGGGTAACAATTGGCTTAATTCAGCAAATTAAGTTAATATAACATAGTCATTGTAAACCTTCACAACAAACAAAGTGCAAAGTTAAAGATGCTAACATCCTTGTAAACAGGTGCTTTTATGGGTATAAATCCCTAATTCAACGAATTAAATTAAAGAAACAAAGTTTAAGTAAACCCTTACAACAACTAAAGTGCACAGTATAAGGTGCTAAAATTCTTGTTAACAAGTTTTTATGGGTATACATCTACATAATTCCATGTCTTAACATAAAAGAAGAAATTTAAAGGAAACCTTTCCAGCAAACAAATTCCACAGATAACGATACTAATATCCTTGTAAACAGGTCCTATTATGGGTATAAATCTGCTTAATTCTACAAATAAAGATAATGGAACAAAGTTATAGTAAACCTTTAAAACAACAAAGAGCACAGTTAAAGATGCTAACATCCTTGTGAACAAGTGCTTTTATGTCTATCAATTTGCTTAATTCAATGAATTGAATTAAAGAAGCAAAGCTGTAGTAAACCTTTTCAACAAACAAAGTGGACAGGTGAAGATGCTAATATGCTTGTAAACAGGTGCTTTTATGGGTAAAAATCTGCTTAAATCTACAAATAAAGTTAATAGAACAAAGTTACAACAAACCTTTACAACAATCAAAGAGCACAGTTAAAGATGCTAACATTCTTGTTAACATGTTTTTGGTCGGTATAGATCTGCTTAATTCCACGAATTGAGCTAAAACAAGAAAGTTATAGTGAGCCTTTCCAACAAACAAACTGCACAATTAAAGATGCTAAAATTCTTGTGATCAGGTGCTTTTATGAGTATAAATCTGCTTAATACAACGAATGAAATTTTTACGAAAAAGTTTTAGTAAACCTTTGTAACAAGCAAAATGCACAGTTAAAGATGCTAATATCGTTGTAAACAGGTGCTTTTATGGGTATAATTTGGCTTAGTTCAACCTATTAAGTTAATAAAACAAAGCTATTGTAAACCTTTGCAACAAATAAATTGCATAGTTAAAGATGCTAATATCCTTGCAAACAGGTGCTTTTATGGGTATAAATTGGCCTTATTCAACGTATTAAGTTGATACAAAAAATTGATAGTAAACCTTTACAAGAAACAAATTGCACAGTTAAAGATGCTAATATCCTGGTAAACAGGTGGTATACCAATTTCTTTGGTATAAATTGGCTTAATTCAAACTATTAAGTTAATAAAATAAAGTTATAGTAATCTTTTCCAACAAACAAATTGCATAGTTGCATACTAAATTTCTTCTTAACATGTTTTTGATTGGTATACATCTGCTTAATACAAGAAAATTATAGAAAACCTCTACAACGAACAAAGTGCACAGTTAAAAGATGCTAATATCGTTGTAAACAGGTGCTTTTATGGGTATAATTTGGCTTAATTCAACCTATTAAGTTAATAAAACAAAGCTATTGTAAACCTTTACAACAAATAAATTGCATAGTTAAATATGCTTAGTATAAATCTGATTACTACTGCAAGTTAAGTTAATAGAACGAAGTTATAGTAAACCTTTACAACAAACAAAGTGCACAGAGAAAGATGCTAATATCCAGATAAACAGGTGCTTTCATGGGTATAAATCTTTTTATTTCAACAAATAAAGTTAATAGAACAAAGCTATAGTGAACTTTACAACAAACAAAGTGCACAGAGAACGATGCTAATATTCCTGTGAACAAGTTCTTTTATGAGTATAAATCTGCTTAATTCTACAAATAGAATTAATTGAACAAAGTTATTGTAAACCATTACAGCAAACAAAATTCACAGTTAAAGATCCTAATATTCTGGTAAACAGGCTCTTCTATGGGTATAAATCGGCATAAATCAACGTATTAAGTTAATACAACAAAGTTATAGCAAACCTTTACAACAAATAAATAGCAAAATGAGAGGTGCTTAAATTCTTGTTAACTTGTTTTTGATGGGTATACATCTCCATAATTCCAAGACTTAAGCTAATAAAAGAAAGTTATAGTAAGCCTTTACAACAAATATTGTGCAAGGTTAAAGATGCTAATATCCTTGTAAACAGGTGCTTTTATGGGTATACATCTGCTTGATTCTACAAACAAAGTTAATGGAAAAAAGTTATAGTAAACCTTTACAACAAAACAAAGTTCACAGTTAAAGATGGTAATATCCTTGTAAACAGATGCTTTTATGGGTAACAATCTGCTTAATTCTACAAATAAAGTTAAGGGAACAAAGTTATAGTTAACCTTTACCACAAATAAAGTTAATAGTTGAAGATGCTAATATCCTTGTAAACAGGTGCTTTTATGGTTATAATTCTGCTTAATTCTACAAATAAAGTTAATTGAACAACGTTATAGTAAACCTTTACAACAAAACAAAATGCACGTTTAATGATGCTAATATCCTTGTAAACAGATGTTTTTATCGGTAAAAATCTGCTTAATACTACAAATAAAGCCAACGGAACAATGTTATAGTACACTTTTACAACAAAACAAAGTGCACAGTTAAAGATGCTAATATCCTTGTACACAGGTGCTTTTATGGGTATTAATCTGCTTTATTTTATTAATAAGTTAATTCAATAAAGTTATAGGAAACCTTTACAACAAAACAAAGGGCACAGATAAATATACTAATATCCTCGTAAACAGGTTCTGTTATAGTTATAAATCTTCATATTTCAACGAATAATGTTAATACAACAAAGTTATAGTAAACCTTTACAACAAACAAAGTGCACAGTTAAAGATTCCTATATCCTTGTAAACAGGTGCTTTTATGGGTATCAATCTGGTTGATTTAGCGAAAAAGGTTAATACAACAAAGTTATAGTAAACCTTTACAACAAACAAAGTGCACAGTTGAAGATGCTAATATCCTTGTAAACAGGTGCTTTTATGGGTATAAATCTGCTTAATTTTACAAATAAGTTAATTCAATAAAGTTATAGGAAACCTTTACAACAAAACAAAGTGCAAAGTTAAAGATCCTAATATCCTTGTACACAGGTGCTTTTATGGGTATAAATCTCCTTAATTCTACAAATAAAGTTAATTGATCAAAGTTATAGTAGACTTTTAAAACAAAACAAAGTGCACATTTAAAGATGCTTATATCCTTGTAAACAGGTGCTTTTATGGGTATAAATCTACTTAAATCTACAAATAAAGTTAATGGAAGAATGTTATAGTACATCTTTACAACAAATAAAGTGAATAGTTGAAGATGCTTATATCCTTGTCCACAGGTGCTTTTATGGGTATACATCTTTTTAATTTTACAAATAAAGTTAAAGGAACAATGTTATAGTACACCTTTACAACAAAACAAAGTGCACATTTAAGGATGCTAATATCTTTGTAAACAGGTGTTTATAAGTATATAAATCTGCTTAATTCTACAAATAATGGTAATAGAATAAAGTTATAGTAAACCTTTACAACAAAACAAAGTGACCAACTAAAGATGCTAATATCCTTGTAAACAGGTGCTTTAATAGGTATTAATCTGCTTAATTCAACGAATAAAGTTAATACAATAAAGTTATAGTAAACCTTTACAACAAACAAAGTGCATAGTTAAAGATTCCTATATCCTTGTAAACAGGTGCTTTTATGGGTATAAATCTGCTTAATTTTATAAATAAGTTAATTCAATAAAGTTATAGGAAACCTTTACAACAGAACAAAGTGTACAGTTAAAGATGCTAATATCCTTGTAAACAGGTGCTTTTATTGGTATCAATCTGCTTAATTCTACAAATAAAGTTAATTGAACAACGTTATAGTAAACCTTTAAAACAAAACAAAATTTCACGTTTAATGATGCTAATATCCTTGTAAACAGGTGCTTTTTTCGGTAAAAATCTGCTTAATTCTACAAATAAAGCCAACGGAACAATTTTATAGTACACTTTTTCAACTAAACAAAGTGCACAGTTAAATATGCTAATATCCTTGTACACAGATGCTTTTATGGTTATAATTCTGCTTAATTCTACAAATAAAATTAATTGAACAACGTTATAGTAAACCTTTACAACAAAACAAAATGCACGTTTAATGATGCTAATATCCTTGTAAACAGGTGTTTTTATCGGTAAAAATCTGCTTAATTCTACAAATAAAGCCAACGGAACAATGTTATAGTACACTTTTACAACAAAACAAAGTGCACAGTTAAAGATGCTAATATCCTTGTACACAGATGCTTTTATGGGTATAGATCTGGTTAATTTAATGAATAAGGTTAATACAACAAAGTGATAGTAAACCTTTACAACAAACAAAGTGCAAAGTTAAATATGCTAATACCCTTGTACACAGATGCTTTTATGGGTATAAATCTCCTTAATTCTACAAATAACGTTAATGGAACAAAGTAATAGTAGACCTTTACAGCAAAACAAAGTGCACATTTAAAGATGCTAATATCCTTGTAAACAGGTGCTTATATGGGTATAAATCTACTTAATTCTACAAATAAAGTTAATGGAACAATGTTATAGTACACCTTTACAACAACACAAAGTGACCAATTAAAGATGCTAATATCCTTGTAAACAGGTGCTTTTATGGTTATAAATCTGCTTAACTCTACAGATAAAGTTCATGGAACAAAGTTATAGTAAGCCTTTACAACAAAACAAAGGGCACAGCTAAATATACTAATATCCTTGTAAAGAGGTTCCGGTATAGTTATAAATCTGCTTAATTCAACGAATAAAGTTAATACAACAAAGTTATAGTAAGTCTTTACAACAAACAAAGTGCACAGTTTAAGATTCCTATATCCTTGTAAACAGGTGCTTTTATGGGTATCAATCTGGTTAATTTAACGAAAAAGGTTAATACAACAAAGTTATAGTAAACCTTTACAACAAACAAAGTGCACAAGTTAAAGATGCCTATATCCTCGCAAACAGGTGCTTTTATGGGTATAAATGTGCTTATTTTACAAAAAAAATTAATTCAATAAATTTATAGGAAACCTTTACAACAAATAAAGTGCACAGTTAAAGATGCTAATATCCTTGTACACAGGTGCTTTCATGGGTATAAATCTGCTTAATTCTACAAATAAAATTAATGGAACAATGTTATAATACACTTTTACAACAAAACAAAGTGAACATTTAAGGATGCTATTATCCGTGTAATCAGGTGCTTTTATGGGTATCAATCTGCTTAATTCTACAAATAATGGTAATGGAATAAAGTTATAGTAAACCTTTACAACAAAACAAAGTGACCAACTAAAGATGCTAATATCCTTGTAAACAGGTGCTTTAATAGGTATTAATCTGCTTAATTCAACGAAGAAAGTAAATACAATAAAGTTATAGTAAACCTTTACAACAAACAAAGTGCACAGTTAAAGATTCCTATATCCTTGTAAACAGGTGCTTTTATGGGTGTAAATCTGGTTGATTTAACGAATAAGGTTAATTCTACAAAGTTATAGTAAACCTTTACAACAAATAAAGTGCACAGTTAAAGATGCCCATATCCTTGTAAACAGGTGCTTTTATGGGTATAAATCTGCTTAATTTTATAAATAAGTTAATTCAATAAAGTTATAGGAAACCTTTACAACAAAACAAAGTGTACAGTTAAAGATGCTAATATCCTTGTACACAGGTGCTTTTATGGGTACAAATCTCCTTAATTCTACAAATAAGGTCAATTCAACAAAGTTATAGTAAACCTTTACAACTAACAAACTGCACAGTTAAAGATGCTCATATCCTTGTAAAGAGGTGCTTTTATGGGTATAAATCTGCTTAATTCTACAAGTAAAGTTAATGGAACAATGTTATAATAAACCTTTACAACAAAACAAAGTGCAAAATTAAAGATGCTAATATCCTTGAAAACAGGTGCTTTTATGGGTATAAATCTGCTTAATTTTACAACTAAGTTAAACAATAAAGTTATAGGAAACCTTTACTACAAAACAAATTGCACAGTAGAAGATGCTAATATCCTTGTAAACAGGTGCTTTTATGTGTATAAATCTGCTTAATTCTACAAATAAAGTGAATAGAACAAAGTTATAGTAAACCTTTACTACAAAACAAATTGCAGAGTAGAAGATGCTAATATCCTTGTAAACAGGTGCTTTATGGGTATAAATCTGCTTAATTCTACAAGTAAAATTAATGGAACAATGTTATAGTACACCTTTACAACAAATAAGATGAATAGTTGAAGATGCTTATATCCTTATCCATAGGTGCCTTTATGGGTATAAAACTCCTTAACTCTACAAAAAAAGTTAATGGACCAATGTTATAGTACACCTTTACAACAAAACAAAGTGCACATTTAAGGATGCTAATATCCTTGTACACAGGTGCTTTTATGGGTACAAGTCTCCTTAATTCTACAAATAAATTTAATTGAACAATGTTATTGTACACCTTTACAACAAAACAAATTGCACATTTAAGGATGCTAATATCCTTCTAAACAGGTGTTTATATGGATATAAATCTGCTTAATTCTACAAATAAAGGTAATGGAATAAAGTTATAGTAAACCTTTACAACAAAACAAAGTGACCAATTAAAGATAATAATATCCTTGGAAACAGGTGCTTTTATGGGTATGAATCTGCTTGATTCTACAAACAAAGTTAATGAAACAATGTTATAGGACACCTTTACAACAAAACAAAGTACACATTTAAGGATGCTAATATCCTTGTAAAGAGGTGTTTATATGGATATAAATCTGCTTAATTCTACAAATAAAGGTAATGGAATAAAGTTATAGTAAACCTTTACAACAAAACAAAGTGACCAATTAAAGATGCTAATATCCTTGGAAACAGGTGCTTTTATGAGTATAAATCTGCTTAATTCTACAAACAAAGTTAATGAAACAATGTTATAGGACACCTTTACAACAAAACAAAGTGCACATTTAAGGATGCTAATATCCTTGTAAAGAGGTGTTTATGAGGATATAAATCTGCTTAATTCTACAAATAAAGTTAATGGAACAAAGTTAAAGAAAACCCTTACAACAAAACAAAGGGCACAGATAAATATACTAATATCCTCGTAAACAGGTTCTGTTATAGTTATAAATCTTCTTAATTCAACGAATAATGTTAATACAACAAAGTTATAGTAAACCTTTACAACAAACAAAGTGCAAAGTTAAAGATTCCTATATCCTTCTAAACAGGTGCTTTTATGGGTATCAATCTGGTTGATTTAACGAAAAAGGTTAATAGAACAAAGTTATAGTAAATCTTTACAACAAACAAAGTGCACAGTTAAAGATGCCTATATCTTTGTAAATAGGTGCTTTTATGGGTATAAATCTGGTTAATCTAATGAATAAGGTTAATACAACAAAGTGATAGTAAACCTTTACAACAAACAAAGTGCACAATAGAAGATGCCTATATCCTTGTAAACAGGTGCTTTTATGGGTACAAATGTGCTTAATTTTACAAATAAAGTTAATTCAATAAAGTTATAGGAAACCTTTACAACAAATAAAGTGCACAGTTAAAGATGCTAATATCCTTGTACAGAGGTGCTTTTATGGGTATAAATCTGCTTAATTCCACAAATAAAATTATTGGAACAATGTTATAATACACTTTTACAACAAAACAAAGTGAACATTTAAGGATGCTATTATCCGTGTAAACAGGTGCTTTTATGGGTATCAATCTGCTTAATTCTACAAATAAAGTTAATGGAACAAAGTTATAGTAAACCTTCACAACAAAACAAAATGCACATTTAAAGATGCTAATATCCTGTAAACAGGTGCTTTTATAGGTAAAGATCTACTTAATTCTACAAATAATGGTAATGAAATAAAGTTATAGTAAACCTTTATAACAAACAAAATGCACAGTTAAATATGCTCATATCCTTGTAAACAGGTGCTTTTATGGGTATAAATCTTGTTAATTTAATGAATAAGGTTAATACAACAAAGTGATAGTAAACCCTTACAACAAACAAAGTGCACAATAAAAGATGCCTATATCCTTGTAAACAGGTGCTTTTATGGGTATAAATGTGCTTAATTTTGCAAATAAGTTAATTCAATAAAGTTATAGGAAACCTTTAAAACAAAACAAAGTTTACAGTTAAAGATGCTAATATCCTTGTACACAGGTGCTTTTATGGGTACAAATCTCCTTAATTCTACAAATAAGGTCAATTCAAGAAAGTTATAGTAATCCTTTACAACTAACAAACTGCACAGTTAAAGATGCTAATATCCTTGTACACAGGTGCTTTTATGGGTACAAATCTCCTTAATTTTACAAATAAAGTTAATGGTACAATGTTATAGTACACCTTTACAACAAAACAAATTGCACATTTAAGGATGCTAATATCCTTCTTAACAGGTGTTTATAAGGATATAAATCTTTTTAATTCTACAAATAAAGGTAATGGAATAAAGTTATAGAAACCTTTACAACAAAACAAAGTGACCAATTAAAGATGCTAATATCCTTGGAAACAGGTGCTTTTATGAGTATAAATCTGCTTAATTCTACAAACAAAGTTAATGAAACAATGTTATAGGACACCTTTACAACAAAACAAAGTGCACATTTAAGGATGCTAATATCCTTGTAAAGAGGTGTTTATGAGGATATAAATCTGCTTAATTCTACAAATAAAGTTAATGGAACAAAGTTAAAGAAAACCCTTACAACAAAACAAAGGGCACAGATAAATATACTAATATCCTCGTAAACAGGTTCTGTTATAGTTATAAATCTTCTTAATTCAACGAATAATGTTAATACAACAAAGTTATAGTAAACCTTTACAACAAACAAAGTGCAAAGTTAAAGATTCCTATATCCTTCTAAACAGGTGCTTTTATGGGTATCAATCTGGTTGATTTAACGAAAAAGGTTAATAGAACAAAGTTATAGTAAATCTTTACAACAAACAAAGTGCACAGTTAAAGATGCCTATATCTTTGTAAATAGGTGCTTTTATGGGTATAAATCTGGTTAATTTAATGAATAAGGTTAATACAACAAAGTGATAGTAAACCTTTACAACAAACAAAGTGCACAATAGAAGATGCCTATATCCTTGTAAACAGGTGCTTTTATGGGTACAAATGTGCTTAATTTTACAAATAAAGTTAATTCAA
This sequence comes from Aurelia sp. 4 Dawson et al 2005, assembly GCA_964019985.1. Lineage (NCBI taxonomy): Eukaryota > Metazoa > Cnidaria > Scyphozoa > Semaeostomeae > Ulmaridae > Aurelia > Aurelia sp. 4 Dawson et al 2005. Next base: position 9,187,438 of record OZ026504.1, on the reverse strand, counting down.
TAAAGTTATAGGAAACCTTTACAACAAATAAAGTGCACAGTTAAAGATGCTAATATCCTTGTACAGAGGTGCTTTTATGGGTATAAATCTGCTTAATTCCACAAATAAAATTATTGGAACAATGTTATAATACACTTTTACAACAAAACAAAGTGAACATTTAAGGATGCTATTATCCGTGTAAACAGGTGCTTTTATGGGTATCAATCTGCTTAATTCTACAAATAAAGTTAATGGAACAAAGTTATAGTAAACCTTCACAACAAAACAAAATGCACATTTAAAGATGCTAATATCCTGTAAACAGGTGCTTTTATAGGTAAAGATCTACTTAATTCTACAAATAATGGTAATGAAATAAAGTTATAGTAAACCTTTATAACAAACAAAATGCACAGTTAAATATGCTCATATCCTTGTAAACAGGTGCTTTTATGGGTATAAATCTTGTTAATTTAATGAATAAGGTTAATACAACAAAGTGATAGTAAACCCTTACAACAAACAAAGTGCACAATAAAAGATGCCTATATCCTTGTAAACAGGTGCTTTTATGGGTATAAATGTGCTTAATTTTGCAAATAAGTTAATTAAATAAAGTTATAGGAAACCTTTAAAACAAAACAAAGTTTACAGTTAAAGATGCTAATATCCTTGTACACAGGTGCTTTTATGGGTACAAATCTCCTTAATTCTACAAATAAGGTCAATTCAACAAAGTTATAGTAATCCTTTACAACTAACAAACTGCACAGTTAAAGATGCTAATATCCTTGTACACAGGTGCTTTTATGGGTACAAATCTCCTTAATTTTACAAATAAAGTTAATGGTACAATGTTATAGTACACCTTTACAACAAAACAAATTGCACATTTAAGGATGCTAATATCCTTCTTAACAGGTGTTTATAAGGATATAAATCTTTTTAATTCTACAAATAAAGGTAATGGAATAAAGTTATAGAAACCTTTACAACAAACCAAAGTCACCAATTAAAGATGCTAATATCCTTAGAAACAGGTGCTTTTATGGGTATAAATCTGCTTAATTCTACAAACAATGCTAATGAAACAATGTTATAGGACACCTTTACAACAAAACAAAGTGCACATTTAAGGATGCTAATATTCTTGTGAACAGGTGTTTATAAGGATATAAATCTGCTTAATTCTACAAATAAAGTTAATGGAACAAAGTTATAGTAAACCCTTACAACAAAACAAAGGGCACAGATAAATATACTAATATCCTCGTAAACAGGTTCTGTTATAGTTATAAATCTTCTTATTTCAACGAATAATGTTAATACAACAAAGTTATAGTAAACCTTTACAACAAACAAAGTGCACAGTTAAAGATTCCTATATCCTTGTAAACAGGTGCTTTTATGGGTATCAATCTGGTTGATTTAGCGAAAAAGGTTAATACAACAAAGTTATATTAAACCTTTACAACAAACAAAGTGCACGGTTGAAGATGCTAATATCCTTGTAAACAGGTGCTTTTATGGTTATAAATCTGCTTAATTTTACAAATAAGTTAATTCAATAAAGTTATAGGAAACCTTTACAACAAAACAAAGTGTACAGTTAAAGATGCTAATGTCCTTGTACACAGGTGCTTTTGTGGGTACAAATCTCCTTAATTCTACAAATAAAGTTAATGGAACAATGTTATAGTACACCTTTACAACAAAACAAATTGCACATTTAAGGATGCTGATATCCTTCTTAACAGTTGTTTATAAGGATATAAATCTGCTTAATTCTACAAAGAAAGGTAATGGAATAAAGTTATAGTAAACCCTTACAACAAAACAAAGGGCACAGATAAATATACTAATATCCTCGTAAACAGGTTCTGTTATAGTTATAAATCTTCTTATTTCAACGAATAATGTTAATACAACAAAGTTATAGTAAACCTTTACAACAAACAAAGTGCACAGTTAAAGATTCCTATATCCTTGTAAACAGGTGCATTTATGGGTATAAAATCTGGTTAATTTAATGAATAAGGTTAATACAACAAAGTGATTGTAAACCTATACAACAAACAACATGCACAATAAAAGATGCCTATATCCTTGTAAACAGGTGCTTTTATGGGTATAAATGTGCTTAATTTTACAAATAAAGTTAATTCAATAAAGTTATAGGATCCCTTTACAACAAAACAAAGTGCACAGTTAAAGATAGTAATATCCTTGTACACAGGTGCTTTTATGGGTACAAATCTCCTTAATTCTAGATATAAAGTTAATTGGACAAAGTTATAGTAAACCTTTACAACAAAACAAAGTGCACAGTTAAAGATGCTAATATCCTTGTAAACAGGTGCTTTTATGGGTATAAATCTCCTTAATTCTACAAATAAAGTTAATGGAACAATGTTATAGTACACCTTTGCAACAAAACAAGGTGCACATTTAAGGATACTAAAATCCTTGTAAACAGGTGCTTTTATTTGTATAAATCTGCTTAATTCTACAAAAAAAGTTAATGGAACAAAGTTATAGTAAACCTTTACAACAAAACAAAGGGCACAGCTAAATATACTAATATCCTTGTAAAGAGGTTATGTTATAGTTATAAATCTGCTTAATTCAACGAATAAAGTTAAAACAACAAAGTTATAGTAAACCTTAACAACAAACAAAGTGCACTATAAAAAATGTGTATAAATTATAGTTACAAATATAAAATACTTGTAAACAGGTGCTTTTATGGGTATAAATGTGCTTAATTTTACAAATAACGTTAATTCAATAAAGTTATAGGAAACCTTTACAACAAATAAAGTGCACAGTTAAAGATGCTAATATCCTTGTACACAGGTGCTTTTATGGGTAAAAATCTTCTTTATTCTACAAATAAAATTAATGGAACAATGTTATAGTACACTTTTACAACAAAACAAAGTGCAAGGTTAAAGATCCTTGTACACTGGTGCTTTTATGGGTATTGTTGAATTGTTGAAGATGCTTATATCCTTGTACACAGGTGCTTTTATGCCTATAAATCTCCTTAATTCTAAAAGTAAAGTTAATGGAACAATGTTATAATAAACCTTTACAACAAACAAAGTGCACAGTTAAAGATTCCTATATCCTTGTAAACAGGTGCTTTTATGGGTAAAAATCTGGTTAATTTAATGAATAAGGTTAATACAACAAAGTGATTGTAAACCTTTACAACAAACAACATGCACAATATAAGATGCCTATATCCTTGTAAAAAGGTGCTTTTATGGGTATAAATGTGCTTAATTTTACAAATAAAGTTAATTCAATAAAGTTATAGGAAACCTTTACAACAAAACAAAGTGCACAGTTAAAGATGCTAATATCCTTGTACCGAGGTCCTTTTATGGGTACAAATTTCCTTAATTCTACAAATAAAGTTAATTGGACAAAGTTATAGTAAACCTTTACAACAAAACAAAGTGCACAGTTAAAGATGCTAATATCCTTGTACACAGGTGCTTTTATGGGTATAAATCTCCTTAATTTTAAAAACAAAGTTAATGAAACAATGTTATAGGAAACCTTTACAACAAAACAAAGTGCACATTTAAGGATGCTAATTTCCCTTTAAAGAGGTGTTCATAAGGATATAAATCTGCTTAATTCTACAAATAATGTTAATACAACAAAGTTATAGTAAACCTTTACAACAAACAAAGTGCACAATAAAAGATGCCTATATCCTTGTAAACAGGTACTTTTATGGGTATAACTGAGCTTAATTTTAAAAATAAAGTTAATTCAACAAAGTTATAGGAAACCTTTACAACAAATAAAGTGCACAGTTAAAGATGCTAATATCCTTGTACACAGTTACTTTTATGGGTATAAATCTGCTTAATTCTACAAATAAAATTAATGGAACAATGTTATAGTACACTTTTACAACAAAACAAAGTGCAAAGTTAAAGATGCTAATATCCTTGTACACAGGTTCTTTTATGGGTATAAATCTACTTATTTCTACAAATAAAGTTAATGAAACAATGTTATAGTACACCTTTACAACAAAGAAAGTGAATAGTTGAAAATGCTGATATCCTTGTACACAGGTGCTTTTATGGGTATAAATCTACTTAATTATACAAATAAAGCTAATGGAACAATGTTATAGTACAACAAATAAAGTGAATAGTTGAAGATGCTTACATCCTTGTACACAGGTGCTTATATGGGTATAAATCTCCTTAATTCTAAAAAAAGTTAATGGAACAATGTTATAGTACACCTTTACAACAAAACAAAGTGCACATTTAAGGATGCTGATATCCTTGTAAACAGGTGTTTATAAGTATATAAATCTGTTTAATTCTATAAATAATGGTAATGGAATAAAGTTATAGTAAACCTTTACAACAAAACAAAGTGACCAACTAAAGATGCTAATATCCTTGTAAACAGGTGCTTTAATGGGTATTAATCTGCTAAATTCAACGAACAATGTTAATACAACAAAGTTATAGTAAACCTTTACAACAAACAAAGTGCACAGTTAAAGATTCCTATATCCTTGTAAACAGGTGCTTTTATGGGTATAAATCTGGTTAATTTAACGAATATGGTTAATTCAACAAAGTTATAGTAAACCTTTACAACAAACAAAGTGCACAGTTAAAGATGCCCAAATCCTTGTAAACAGGTGCTCTTATGGGTATAAACCTGCTTAATTTTGCAAATAAGTTAATTCAATAAAGTTATAGGAAACCTTTACAACAAAACAAAGTGTACAGTTAAAGATGCTAATATCCTTGTACACAGGTGCTTTTGAGGGTACACATCTTCTTAATTCTACAAATAAAGTTAATGGAACAATGTTATAGTAAACATTTACAACAGAACAAAGTGACCAATTAAAGATGCTAATATCGTTGTAAACAGGTGCCTTTATGGGTATAAATCTGCTTAATTTTACAAATAAGTTAATTCAATAAAGTTATAAGAAATCTTTACAACAAAACAAAGGGCACAGTTAAAGATGCTAATATCCTTGTAAACAGGTGCTTTTATGTGTATAAATCTCCTTAATTCTACAAATAAAGTTAATGGAACAATGTTATAGTAAACATTTACAACAAAACAAAGTGCACATTTAAGGATGCTAATATCCTTATAAACAGGTGTTTATAAGTATATAAATCTGTTTAATTCTATAAATATTGGTAATGGAATAAAGTTATAGTAAACCTTTACAACAAAACAAAGTGACCAACTAAAGATGCTAATATCCTTGTAAACAGGTGCTTTAATGGGTATTAATCTGCTAAATTCAACGAATAATGTTAATACAACAAAGTTATAGTAAACCTTTACAACAAACAAAGTGCACAGTTAAAGATTCCTATATCCTTGTAAACAGGTGCTTTTATTGGTATAAATCTGGTTAATTTAACGAATATGGTTAATTCAACAAAGTTATAGTAAACCTTTACAACAAACAAAGTGCACAGTTAAAGATGCCCAAATCCTTGTAAACAGGTGCTTTTATGGGTATAAATCTGCTTAATTTTGCAAATAAGTTAATTCAATAAAGTTATAGGAAACCTTTACAACAAAATAAAGTGTACAGTTAAAGATGCTAATATCCTTGTACACAGGTGCTTTTGAGGGTACACATCTTCTTAATTCTACAAATAAAGTTAATGGAACAATGTTATAGTAAACATTTACAACAGAACAAAGTGACCAATTAAAGATGCTAATATCCTTGTAAACAGGTGCCTTTATGGGTATAAATCTGCTTAATTTTACAAATAAGTTAATTCAATAAAGTTATAGGAAATCTTTACAACAAAACAAAGAGCACAGTTAAAGATGCTAATATCCTTGTACACAGGTGCTTTTATGGGTATAAATCTCCTTAATTCTACAAATAAAGTTAATGGAACAATGTTATAGTACACCTTTACAACAAAACAAAGTGCACATTTATGGATGCTAATATCCTTGTAAACAGGTGCTTTTATGGGTATAAATCTGCTTAATTCTACAAATAAAATTAATAGAACAATGCTATAGTGCACTTTTACAGCAAAGCAAAGTAAACAGTTAAAGATGCTAATTTCCTTGTACACAGGTGCTTTTATGGGTATAAATCTCCTTAATTCTACAAGTAAAATTAATGGAACAAATTGATAGTAAACCTTTACAACAAATAAGTTGCCCATTTGAAGATGCTAATATCTTTGTAAACAGGTTCTTTATGGGTATAAATCCGCTTAATTCTACAAATAAAGTTAATACAAAAAAAGTTATAGTAAACCTTTACAACAAACGAAGTGCACACTTAAAGATGCTAATATCCTTGTAAACAGGTGCTTTTATGGGTATAAATCTCCTTAATTCTACAAATAATGTTAACAGAACCATGTTATAGTACACCTTTGCAACAAATAAAATGAACAGTTGAAGATGCTTATATCCTTATCCACAGGTGCCTTTATGGGTATAAATCTCTTTTATTTTAAAAAGAAGTTAATGGAACAATGTTATAGTACACCTTTACAACAAAACAAATTAAACAGTTAAAGATGCTAATATCCTTGTACACAGGTGCTTTTATGGGTATCAATCTCGTTCTACAAATAAATTCTACAAATTCTAATTCTTATTCTAATTCTGAGAATCTTCTTCTTATTCTAATTCTAATTCTACAAATTCTAGTTCTTATTCTAATTCTACAAATTCTAATTCTAATTAAAATACTTAATTCTACAAATAAAGTTAATGGAACAATGTTATAGTTAACCTTTACAACAAAAAAAAAAGCACATTTAAAGATGCTAATATCCTTGTACACAGGTGCTTTTATGGGTATAAATCTCCTTAACTCTACAAATAAAGTTAATGGAACAATGTTATAGTACACCTTTACAACAAAACAAAGTGCACATTTATGGATGCTAATATCCTTGTAAACAGGTGCTTTTATAGGTATAAGTCTGCTTAATTCTACAAATAAAATTAATAGAACAATGCTATAGTGCACTTTTACAGCAAAGCAAAGTAAACAGTTAAAGATGCTAATTTCCTTGTACACAGGTGCTTTTATGAGTATAAATCTCCTTAATTCTACAAGTAAAATTAATGGAACAAATTGATAGTAAACCTTTACAACAAATAAGTTGCCCAGTTGAAGATGCTAATATCTTTGTAAACAGGTTCTTTATGGGTATAAATCCGCTTAATTCTACAAATAAAGTTAATACAAAAAAAGTTATAGTAAACCTTTACAACAAACGAAGTGCACACTTAAAGATGCTAATATCCTTGTAAACAGGTTCTTTTATGGGTATAAATCTCCTTAATTCTACAAATAATGTTAACAGAACCATGTTATAGTACACCTTTGCAACAAATAAAATGAACAGTTGAAGATGCTTATATCCTTATCCACAGGTGCCTTTATGGGTATAAATCTCCTTTATTTTAAAAAGAAGTTAATGGAACAATGTTATAGTACACTTTTACAACAAAACAAAGTGCACAGTTAAAGATGCTAATATCCTTGTACACAGGTGCTTTTATGGGTATAAATCTGCTTAATTCTACAAATAACGTTAATGGAACAAAGTTATAGTAAACCTTTATAACAAAGCAAAGTGCACATTTAAAGATGCTAATATCCTTGTAAACAGGTGTTTTTATGGGTAAAAATCTGCTTACTTCTACAAATAAAGTTAATGGAACAATGTTATAGTACACTTTTACAACAAAACAAAGTGCACAGTTAAGGATGCTAATATCCATGTAAACAGGTGCTTTTATGGGAATAAATCTACTTAACTCTACAAATAAAGTTAATCGAACAATGTTATAGTAGACCTTTACAAGAAATAAAGTGAATAGTAGAAGATGCTTATATCCTTGTCAAAAAGCTTTTATAGGTATAAATCTCCTTAATTCTACAAATAAAATTAATGGAACAATGTTTTAGGACACCTTTACAACAAAACAAAGTGCACATTTAAGGATGCTAATATCCATGTAAACAGGTGCTTTTATGGGATTAAATCTACTTAACTCTACAAATAAAGTTAATCGAACAATGTTATAGTACACTTTTACAACAAATAAAGTGAAAAGTAGAAGATGCTTATATCCTTGTCCAAAGGTGCTTTTATAGGTATAAATCTCCTTAATTCTACAAATAAAATTAATGGAACAATGTTATAGGACGCCTTTACAACAAAATAAAGTGCACATTTAAGGATGCTAATATCCTTGTAAACAGGTGCTTTTATGGGTATAAATTTACTTAATTCTACAAATAAAGTTAATGGAACAATGTTCTAGAACACCTTTAAAACAAATGGAGTGAGTAGTAAATTTAATTCAACAAAGTTATAGTAAACCTTTACAACAAAAGAAAGTGTACATTTAAGGATGCTAATATCCTTGTAAGCAGGTGTTTATAAGGATATAAATCTACTTAATTCTACAAATAAAGTTAATGGAACAACGTTATAGTACACCTTTACAAGAAATAAAGTGAATAGTTGAAGATGCTAATATCCTCGTACACAGGTGCTTTTATGGGTATAAATCTCCTTAATTCTACAAATAAAGTTAATTGAACAAAGTTATAGTAAATCATTACAACAAAACAAAGTGCACATTTAAAGATGCTAATATCCTTGTAAACAGGTGTTTATAAGGATATAAATCTGCTTAATTCTACAAATAAAGTTAATTGAACAAAGTTATAGTAAACCTTTACAACAAAACAAAGTTTACATTTAAGGATGCTAATATCCTTGTAAACAGGTGTTTATAAGGATATAAATCTTCTTAATTCTACAAATAAAGTTAATGGAAAAAAGTTATAGTAAATTTTTACAACAAAACATAGTGCACATTTAAGGATGCTTATATCCTTGTAAGCAGGTGCTTTTATTGGTATAAATCTACTTAATTCTACACATAAAGTTAATGCAACAATGTTATAGCACACCTTTACAACAAATAAAGTGAATAGTTGAAGATGCTTATATCCTTGTCCACAGGTGATTTTGTTGGTATAAATCTCCTTAATACTACGAATAAAGTTAATTGAACAATGTTAAAGTACACCTTTACAACAAAACAAAGTATACATTTAACGATGCTAATATCCTTGTAAACAGGTGTTTATAAGGATATAAATCTACTTAATTCTACAAATAAAGATAATGGAACAATGTTATAGTACACCTTTACAACAAGTAAAGTGAATAGTTGAAGATGCTAATATCGTCGTACACAGGTGCTTTTATGGGTATAAATCTCCTTATTTCTACAAATAAATTTAATTGAACAAAGTTATAGTAAACATTTACAACAAAACAAAGTGCACATTTAAAGATGCTAACATCCTTGTAAACAGGTGTTTATAAAGATATAAACCTGCTTAATTCTACAAATAAAGGTAATGGAATAAAGTTATAGTAAACATTTATAAAAAACAAAGTGAATATTTGAAGATGCTAATATCCTCGTACACAGGTGCTTTTATGGGTATAAATCTCCTTATTTCTACAAATAAATTTAATTGATCAATGTTATAGTACACCTTTACAACAAAACAAAGTGTACATTTAAGGACGCTAATATCCTTGTAAACAGGTGTTTATAAGGATATAAATCTTCTTAATTCTACAAATAAAGTTAATGGAATAATGTTATAGTAAACCTTTACAAAAAACAAAGTGCACATTTAAAGATGCTTATATCCTTGTAGACAGGTGCTTTTATGGGTATAAATCTTCTTAATTCTACAAATAAAGTTAATGGAACAATTTTATTGTACACCTTTACAACAAATAAATTGAATAGTTGAAGATTCTAAATGCTTGTAAGCAACAGGTGTTTATAAAGATATAAATCTGCTTAATTCTACAAATAAAGGTAATAGAATAAAGTTATAGTAAACCTTTATAAAAAACAAAGTGAATAGTTGAAGATGCTAACATCCTCGTACACAGGAGCTTTTATGGGTATAAATCTCCTTAATTCTACAAATAAAATTAATTGAACAAAGTTATAGTAAACTTTTACAACAAAACAAAGTGTACATTTAAGGATGCTAATATCCTTGTAAACAGGTGTTTGTAAGGATATAAATCTGCTTAATTCTACAAATAAAGTTAATGAAAGAAAGTTATAGTAAACCTTTACAAAAAGACAAAGTGCACATTTAAACATGCTAATATCCTTGTAAACAGGTGCTTGTATTGGTATACATCTGGTTAATTCTGCAAATAAAGTCAATGGAACAATGTTATAGTACACTTTTACAACAACACAAAATGCACAGTTAAAGATGCTAATATCCTTGTACACAGGTGCTTTTATGGGTATAAATCTCCTTAATTCTACAAATAAAGTTAATTGAACAAAGTTATAGCAAACCTTTACAAAAAAACAAAGTGCACATTTAAAGATGCGTATATCCTTGTAGACAGGTGCTTTTATGGGTATAAATCTTCTTAATTCTGCAAATAAAGTTAATGGAACAATGTTATAGTACACCTTTACAACAAATAAATTGAATAGTTGAAGATTCTAAATGCTTGTAAACAGGTGCTTTTTTGGTATAAATCTACTTAGTTCTACAAATAAAGTTAATTGAACAATGTTATAGTACACCTTTACAACAAAACAAAATGACATTTAAGGATGCTAAATTCCTTGTAAACAGGCGTTTATAAGGATATAATTCTGCTTAATTCTGCAAATAAAGTTAATGGAACAATGTCATAGTACACCTTTAGAACAAATAAATTGAATAGTTGAAGATTCTAAATGCTTGTAAACAGGTGCTTTTTTTGGTATAAATCTCCTTAGTTCTACAAATAAAGTTAATGGAACAATGTTATAGTACACCTTTTACAACAAAACAAAATGACATTTAAGGATGCTAATTTCCTTGTAAACAGGCGTTTATAAGGATATAAATCTGCTTAATTCTACAAATAAAGGTAATGGAACAAAGTTATAGTAAACCTTTATAAAAAACAAAGTGAATAGTTGAAGATGCTAATATCCTCGTACACAGGTGCTTTTATGGGTATAAATCTCCTTAATTCTACAAATAAAGTTAATTGAACAAAGTTATAGTAAACTTTTACAACAAAACAAAGTGCACATTTAAAGATGCTAATATCCTTGTAAACAGGTGTTTGTAAGGATATAAATCTGCTTAATTCTACAAATAAAGTTAATGAAAGAAAGTTATAGTAAACCTTTACAAAAAGACAAAGTGCACATTTAAACATGCTAATATCCTTGTAAACAGGTGCTTGTATTGGTATACATCTGGTTAATTCTGCAAATAAAGTCAATGGAACAATGTTATAGTACACTTTTACAACAACACAAAATGCACAGTTAAAGATGCTAATATCCTTGTACACAGGTGCTTTTATGGGTATAAATCTCCTTAATTCTACAAATAAAGTTAATTGAACAAAGTTATAGCAAACCTTTACAAAAAAACAAAGTGCACATTTAAAGATGCGTATATCCTTGTAGACAGGTGCTTTTATGGGTATAAATCTTCTTAATTCTGCAAATAAAGTTAATGGAACAATGTTATAGTACACCTTTACAACAAATAAATTGAATAGTTGAAGATTCTAAATGCTTGTAAACAGGTGCTTTTTTTGGTATAAATCTACTTAGTTCTACAAATAAAGTTAATTGAACAATGTTATAGTACACCTTTACAACAAAACAAAATGACATTTAAGGATGCTAAATTCCTTGTAAACAGGCGTTTATAAGGATATAAATCTGCTTAATTCTGCAAATAAAGTTAATGGAACAATGTCATAGTACACCTTTAGAACAAATAAATTGAATAGTTGAAGATTCTAAATGCTTGTAAACAGGTGCTTTTTTTGGTATAAATCTCCTTAGTCCTACAAATAAAGTTAATGGAACAATGTTATAGTACACCTTTTACAACAAAACAAAATGACATTTAAGGATGCTAATTTCCTTGTAAACAGGCGTTTATAAGGATATAAATCTGCTTAATTCTACAAATAAAGGTAATGGAATAAAGTTATAGTAAACCTTTATAAAAAACAAAGTGAATAGTTGAAGATGCTAATATCCTCGTACACAGGTGCTTTTATGGGTATAAATCTCCTTAATTCTACAAATAAAGTTAATTGAACAAAGTTATAGTAAACTTTTACAACAAAACAAAGTGCCCATTTAAAGATGCTAATATCCTTGTAAACAGGTGTTTATCAAGATATAAATCTGCTTAATTCTACAAATAAAGGTAATGGAATAAAGTTATAGTAAACATTTATAAAAAACAAAGTGCACAGTTGAAGAATCTAATATGCTAGTAAACAGGTGCTTTTGTTGGTATAAATCTCCTTAATTCTACAAATAAAGTTAATTCAACAATGTTATAGTACACCTTTACAACAAAACAAAATGTACATTTAAGGACGCTAATATCCTTGTAAACAGGTGTTTATAAGGATATAAATCTTCTTAATTCTACAAATAAAGTTAATGGAAAAATGTTATAGTAAACCTTTACAAAAAAACAAAGTGCACATTTAAAGATGCTTATATCTTTGTAGACAGGTGCTTTTATGGGTATGAATCTTCTTAATTCTACAAATAAAGTTAATGGAACAATGTTATTGTACACCTTAAAAACAAATAAATTGAATAGTTGAAGATGCTTATATCCTTGTCCACAGGTGCTTTTGTTGGTATAAATCTTCTTAATTCTACAAATAAAGTTAATTGAACAATGTTAGAATACACCTTTACAACAAAACAAAGTGTACATTTAAGGATGCTAATATCCTTGTAAACAGGCGTTTATAAGGATATAAATCTCCTGAATTCTACAAATAAAGTTAATGGAACAATGTTATAGTACACCTTTACAACAAATAAATTGAATAGTTGAAGATTCTAAATGCTTGTAAACAGGTGCTTTTTTTGGTATGAATCTCCTTAGTTCTACAAATAAAGTTAATGGAACAATGTTATAGTACACCTTTTACAACAAAACAAAATGACATTTAGGGATGCTAATTTCCTTGTAAACAGGCGTTTATAAGGATATAAATCTGCTTAATTCTACAAATAAAGGTAATGGAATAAAGTTATAGTAAACCTTTATAAAAAACAAAGTGAATAGTTGAAGATGCTAATATCCTCGTACACAGGTGCTTTTATGGGTATAAATCTCCTTAATTCTACAAATAAAGTTAATTGAACAAAGTTATAGTAAATCATTACAACAAAACAAAGTGCACATTTAAAGATGCTAATATCCTTGTAAACAGGTGTTTATAAGGATATAAATCTGCTTAATTCTACAAATAAAGTTAATTGAACAAAGTTATAGTAAACCTTTACAACAAAACAAAGTTTACATTTAAGGATGCTAATATCCTTGTAAACAGGTGTTTATAAGGATATAAATCTACTTAATTCTACAAATAAAGTTAATGGAACAAAGTTATAGTAAACTTTTACAATAAAACATAGTGTACATTTAAGGATGCTAATATCCTTGTAAACAGGTGTTTATCAAGATATAAATCTGCTTAATTCTACAAATAAAGTTAATGAAAGAAAGTTATAGTAAACCTTTACAAAAAGACAAAGTGCACATTTAAAGATGCTAATATCCTTGTAAACAGGTGTTTATAAGGATATAAATCTGCTTAATTCTACAAATAAAGTTAATTGAACAAAGTTATAGTAAACCTTTACAACAAAACAAAGTTTACATTTAAGGATGCTAATATCCTTGTAAACAGGTGTTTATAAGGATATAAATCTTATTATTTCTACAAATAAAGTTAATTCAACAATGTTATAGTACACCTTTACAACAAAACAAAATGTACATTTAAGGACGCTAATATCCTTGTAAACAGGTGTTTATAAGGATATAAATCTTCTTAATTCTACAAATAAAGTTAATGGAAAAATGTTATAGTAAACCTTTACAAAAAAACAAAGTGCAGATTTAAAGATTCTTATATCCTTGTAGACAGGTGCTTTTATTGGTATAAATCTTCTTAATTCTACAAATAAAGTTAATGGAACAATGTTATTGTACACCTTAAAAACAAACAAATTGAATAGTTGAAGATGCCTATATCCTTGTCCACAGGTGCTTTTGTTGGTATAAATCTTCTTAATTCTACAAATAAAGTTAATTGAACAATGTTATAATACACCTTTACAACAAAACAAAGTGTATATTTAAGGATGCTAATATCCTTGTAAACAGGCGTTTATAAGGATATAAATCTCCTGAATTCTACAAATAAAGTTAATGGAACAATGTTATAGTACACCTTTACAACAAATGAAGTGAATAGTTGAAGATGCTTATATCCTTGTACACAGGTGCTTTTATTGGTATAAATCTCCTTAATTCTACAAATAAAGTTAATGGAACAAAGTTATAGTAAACTTTTACAACAAAACAAAGTTTACATTTAAGGATGCTAATATCCTTGTAAACAGGTGTTTATAAGGATATAAATCTGCTTAATTCTACAAATAAAGTTAATGAAAGAAAGTTATAGTAAACCTTTACAAAAAGACAAAGTGCACATTTAAAGATGCTAATATCCTTGTAAACAGGTACTTGTATGGGTATACATCTGGTTAATTCTGCAAATAAAGTCAATGGAACAATGTTATAGTACACTTTTACATCAACACAAAATGCACAGTTAAAGATGCTAATATCCTTGTACACAGGTGCTTTTATGGGTATAAATCTCCTTAATTCTACAAATAAAGTTAATGGAACAAAGTTATAGTAAACTTTTACAACAAAACAAAGTGTACATTTAAGGATGCTAATATCCTTGTAAACAGGTGTTTATAAGGATATAAATCTGCTTAATTCTACAAATAAAGTTAATGAAAGAAAGTTATAGTAAACCTTTAAAAAAAGACAAAGTGCACATTTAAAGATGCTAATATCCTTGTGAACGGGTTCATTTATGGGTATAAATCTACTTAATTCTACAAATAAAGTTAATGGAACAATATTATTGTACACCTTTACAACAAATAAAGTGAATAGTTGAAGATGATAATATTCTCGTACACAGGTGCTTTTATGGGTATAAATCTCTTTAATTCTAAAAATAAAGTTAATTGAACAAAGTTGTAGTAAACCTTTACTACAAAACAAAGTGCACATCTATAGATGCTAATATCCTTGTAAACAGGTGTTTATAAGGATATAAATCTGCTTAATTCTACAAATAAAGGTAATGGAATAAAGTTATAGTAAACATTTATAAAAAATAAAGTGCACAGTTGAAGAATCTAATATGCTAGTAAACAGGTGCTTTTGTTGGTATAAATCTCCTTCATTCTACAAATAAAGTTAATTCAACAATGTTATAGTACACCTTTACAACAAAACAAAATGTACATTTAAGGACGCTAATATCCTTGTAAACAGGTGTTTATAAGAATATAAATCTTCTTAATTCTACAAATAAAGTTAATGGAAAAATGTTATAGTAAACCTTTACAAAAAAACAAAGTGCAGATTTAAAGATTCTTATATCCTTGTAGACAGGTGCTTTTATTGGTATAAATCTTCTTAATTCTACAAATAAAGTTAATGGAACAATGTTATTGTACACCTTAAAAACAAACAAATTGAATAGTTGAAGATGCTTATATCCTTGTCCACAGGTGCTTTTGTTGGTATAAATCTTCTTAATTCTACAAATAAAGTTAATTGAACAATGTTATAATACACCTTTACAACAAAACAAAGTGTACATTTAAGGATGCTAATATCCTTGTAAACAGGCGTTTATAAGGATATAAATCTCCTGAATTCTACAAATAAAGTTAATGGAACAATGTTATAGTACACCTTTACAACAAATGAAGTGAATAGTTGAAGATGCTTATATCCTTGTACACAAGTGCTTTAATTGGTATAAATCTCCTTAATTCTACAAATAAAGTTAATGGAACAAAGTTATAGTAAACTTTTACAACAAAACAAAGTGTACATTTAAGGATGCTAATATCCTTGTAAACAGGTGTTTATAAGGATATAAATCTGCTTAATTCTACAAATAAAGTTAATGAAAGAAAGTTATAGTAAACCTTTACAAAAAGACAAAGTGCACATTTAAAGATGCTAATATCCTTGTAAACAGGTACTTGTATGGGTATACATCTGGTTAATTCTGCAAATAAAGTCAATGGAACAATGTTATAGTACACTTTTACATCAACACAAAATGCACAGTTAAAGATGCTAATATCCTTGTACACAGGTGCTTTTATGGGTATAAATCTCCTTAATTCTACAAATAAAGTTAATGGAACAAAGTTATAGTAAACTTTTACAACAAAACAAAGTGTACATTTAAGGATGCTAATATCCTTGTAAACAGGTGTTTATAAGGATATAAATCTGCTTAATTCTACAAATAAAGTTAATGAAAGAAAGTTATAGTAAACCTTTAAAAAAAGACAAAGTGCACATTTAAAGATGCTAATATCCTTGTGAACGGGTTCAATTATGGGTATAAATCTACTTAATTCTACAAATAAAGTTAATGGAACAATATTATTGTACACCTTTACAACAAATAAAGTGAATAGTTGAAGATGATAATATTCTCGTACACAGGTGCTTTTATGGGTATAAATCTCTTTAATTCTAAAAATAAAGTTAATTGAACAAAGTTGTAGTAAACCTTTACAACAAAACAAAGTGCACATCTATAGATGCTAATATCGTTGTAAACAGGTGTTTATAAGGATATAAATCTGCTTAATTCTACAAATAAAGGTAATGGAATAAAGTTATAGTAAACCTTTATAAAAAACAAAGTGAATATTTGAAGATGCTAATATCCTCGTACACAGGTGCTTTTATGGGTATAAATCTCCTTATTTCTACAAATAAATTTAATTGAACAAAGTTATAGTAAACATTTACAACAAAACAAAGTGCACATTTAAAGATGCTAACATCCTTGTAAACAGGTGTTTATAAAGATATAAATCTGCTTAATTCTACAAATAAAGGTAATGGAATAAAGTTATAGTAAACATTTATAAAAAACAAAGTGCATAGTTGAAGAATCTAATATGCTAGTAAACAGGTGCTTTTGTTGGTATAAATCTCCTTAATTCTACAAATAAAGTTAATTGATCAATGTTATAGTACACCTTTACAACAAAACAAAGTGTACATTTAAGGACGCTAATATCCTTGTAAACAGGTGTTTATAAGGATATAAATCTTTTTAATTCTACAAATAAAGTTAATGGAATAATGTTATAGTAAACCTTTACAAAAAAAACAAAGTGCACATTTAAAGATGCTTATATCCTTGTAGACAGGTGCTTTTATGGGTATAAATCTTCTTAATTCTACAAATAAAGTTAATGGAACAATGTTATTGTACACCTTTACAACAAATAAATTGAATAGTTGAAGATTCTAAATGCTTGTAAGCAACAGGTGTTTATAAAGATATAAATCTGCTTAATTCTACAAATAAAGGTAATGGAATAAAGTTATAGTAAACCTTTATAAAAAACAAAGTGAATAGTTGAAGATGCTACCATCCTCGTACACAGGAGCTTTTATGGGTATAAATCTCCTTAATTCTACAAATAAAGTTAATTGAACAAAGTTATAGTAAACTTTTACAACAAAACAAAGTGTACATTTAAGGATGCTAATATCCTTGTAAGCGGGTGTTTGTAAGGATATAAATCTGCTTAATTCTACAAATAAAGTTAATGAAAGAAAGTTATAGTAAACCTTTACAAAAAGACAAAGTGCACATTTAAACATGCTAATGTCCTTGTAAACAGGTGCTTGTATTGGTATACATCTGGTTAATTCTGCAAATAAAGTCAATGGAACAATGTTATAGTACACTTTTACAACAACACAAAATGCACAGTTAAAGATGCTAATATCCTTGTACACAGGTGCTTTTATGGGTATAAATCTCCTTAATTCTACAAATAAAGTTAATTGAACAAAGTTATAGCAAACCTTTACAAAAAAACAAAGTGCACATTTAAAGATGCGTATATCCTTGTAGACAGGTGCTTTTATGGGTATAAATCTTCTTAATTCTGCAAATAAAGTTAATGGAACAATGTTATAGTACACCTTTACAACAAATAAAATTGAATAGTTGAAGATTCTAAATGCTTGTAAACAGGTGCTTTTTTTGGTATAAATCTACTTAGTTCTACAAATAAAGTTAATTGAACAATGTTAGAATACACCTTTACAACAAAACAAAGTGTACATTTAAGGATGCTAATATCCTTGTAAACAGGCGTTTATAAGGATATAAATCTCCTGAATTCTACAAATAAAGTTAATGGAACAATGTTATAGTACACCTTTACAACAAATAAATTGAATAGTTGAAGATTCTAAATGCTTGTAAACAGGTGCTTTTTTTGGTATGAATCTCCTTAGTTCTACAAATAAAGTTAATGGAACAATGTTATAGTACACCTTTTACAACAAAACAAAATGACATTTAAGGATGCTAATTTCCTTGTAAACAGGCGTTTATAAGGATATAAATCTGCTTAATTCTACAAATAAAGGTAATGGAATAAAGTTATAGTAAACCTTTATAAAAAACAAAGTGAATAGTTGAAGATGCTAATATCCTCGTACATAGGTGCTTTTATGTGTATAAATCTCCTTAATTCTACAAATAAAGTTAATTGAACAAAGTTATAGTAAACCTTTACAACAAAACAAAGTGCACATTTAAAGATGCTAATATCCTTGAAAAACAGGTGTTTATCAAGATATAAATCTGCTTAATTCTACAAATAAAGGTAATAGAATAAAGTTATAGTAAACATTTATAAAAAACAAAGTGCACAGTTGAAGAATCTAATATGCTAGTAAACAGGTGCTTTTGTTGGTATAAATCTCCTTCATTCTACAAATAAAGTTAATTCAACAATGTTATAGTACACCTTTACAACAAAACAAAATGTACATTTAAGGACGCTAATATCCTTGTAAACAGGTGTTTATAAGGATATAAATCTTCTTAATTCTACAAATAAAGTTAATTGAACAATGTTATAATACACCTTTACAACAAAACAAAGTGTACATTTAGGGATGCTAATATCCTTGTAAACAGGCGTTTATAAGGATATAAATCTCCTGAATTCTACAAATAAAGTTAATGGAACAATGTTATAGTACACCTTTACAACAAATGAAGTGAATAGTTGAAGATGCTTATATCCTTGTACACAGGTGCTTTTATTGGTATAAATCTCCTTAATTCTACAAATAAAGTTAATGGAACAAAGTTATAGTAAACTTTTACAACAAAACAAAGTGTACATTTAAGGATGCTAATATCCTTGTAAACAGGTGTTTATAAGGATATAAATCTGCTTAATTCTACAAATAAAGTTAATGAAAGAAAGTTATAGTAAACCTTTACAAAAAGACAAAGTGCACATTTAAAGATGCTAATATCCTTGTAAACAGGTGCTTGTATGGGTATACATCTGGTTAATTCTGCAAATAAAGTCAATGGAACAATGTTATAGTACACTTTTACAACAACACAAAATGCACAGTTAAAGATGCTAATATCCTTGTACACAGGTGCTTTTATGGGTATAAATCTCCTTAATTCTACAAATAAAGTTAATTGAACAAAGTTATAGTACACCTTTACAACAAAACAAAATGACATTTAAGGATGCTAATTTCCTTGTAAACAGGCGTTTATAAGGATATAAATCTGCTTAATTCTGCAAATAAAGTTAATGGAACAATGTTATAGTACACCTTTACAACAAATAAAGTGAATAGTTGAAGATGCTTATATCCTGGTCCACAGGTGCTTTTGTTGGTATAAATCTCCTTAATCCTACAAATAAAGTTAATTGAACAATGTTATAGTACACCTTTACAACAAAACAAAGTGTACATTTAAGGATGCTAATATCCTTGTAAACAGGCGTTTATAAGGATATAAATCTCCTTAATTCTACAAATAAAGTCAATTGAACAAAGTTATAGTAAACCTTTACAAAAAAACAAAGTGCACATTTAAAGATGCATATATCCTTGTAGACAGGTGCTTTTATTGGTATAAATCTTCCTAATTCTACAAATAAAGTTAATGGAACAATGTCATTGTACACCTTTACAACAAATAAATTGAATAGTTGAAGATGCTTATATCCTTGTCCACAGGTGCTTTTGTTGGTATAAATCTCCTTAATTCTACGAATAAAGTTAATTGAACAATGTTAGAGTACACCTTTACAACAAAACAAAGTGTACCATTAAGGATGCTAATATCCTTGTAAACAGGTGTTTATAAGGATATAAATCTGCTTAATTCTACAAATAAAGTTAATGGAAGAAAGTTATAGTACACCTTCACAACAAATAAAGTGAATAGTTGAAGATGCTAATATCCTCGTACACAGGTGCTTTTATGGGTATAAATCAGCTTAATTCTACAAATAAAGTTAATTGAACATAGTTATAGTAAACCTTTACAGCAAAACAAAGGAAACAGTTAAAGATGCTAATATCCTTGTACACAGGTGCTTTTACGGGTATAAATCTCCTAATTCTACAAATAAAGTTAATTGAACAAAGTTATAGCAAACCTTTACAACAAAAGAAAGTGCACAGTTAAAGATGCTAATATCCATGTAAACAGGTGCTTTTATGGGTATAAATCTGGTTAATTTTACAAATAAAGTTAATTCAACAAAGTTATAGTAAACCTTTACAACAAAGCAAGGTGCACATTAAAGGATGCTAATATCCTTGTAAACAGGTGCTTTTATGGGTGTAAATCTGCTTAATTTTACAAATAAAGTTAATGGAACAAAGTTATAGTAAACCTTTACAATAAAACAAAGGGCACAGCTAAATATACTAATATCCTAGTAAAGAGGTTATGTTATAGTTATAAATCTGCTTAATTTAACGAATAAAGTTAAAACAACAAAGTTAAAGTAAACCTCTACAACAAAACAAAGTGCACAGCGAAAGATGCTAATATACTTGTATACAGGTGCTTTTACGGGTAAAAATCTCCTCATTTCTACAAATAAAGTTAATTGAACAAAGTCATAGTAAACCTTTACAACAAAACAAAGTGCACAGTTAAAGATGCTAATTTCCTTGTACACAAGTGCTTTTATGGTTGTAAATCTGCGTAGTTCTACAAATAAAGTTAATTGGAGAAAGTTATAATAAACCTTTAGAACAAAACAAAATGGACATTTATAGATGCTAATATCCTTGTAAACAGGTGTTTTTATGGGTAAAAATCTGCTTAATTCTACAAATAAAGTTAATGGAACGATGTTATAGTACACTTTTACAACAAAACAAAGTGCACATTTAAAGATGCTAATATCCTTGTAAATAGGTGCTTTTATGGGTATAAATCTACTTAATTCTACAAATAAAGTTAATGGAACGATGTTATAGTACACTTTTACAACAAAACAAAGTGCACATTTAAAGATGCTAATATCCTTGTAAACAGGTGCTTTTACGGGTAAAAATCTCCTCATTTCTACAAATAAAGTTAATTGAACAAAGTCATAGTAAACCTTTACAACAAAACAAAGTGCACAGTTAAAGATGCTAATATCCTTGTACACAGGTGCTTTTATGGGTATAAATCTCCTTATTTCTACGAATAAAGTTAATTGAACAAAGTTATAATAAAACCTTTACAACAAAACAAAGTGCACAGTTAAAGATGCTGATTTCCTTGTACACAGGTGCTTTTATGGGTATAAATCTCCTTATTTCTACAAATAAAGTCAATTGAACAAAGTCATAGTAAACCATTACAACAATACAAAGTGCACAGTTAAAGATTCTAATATCCTTGTAAACAAGTGCTTTTATGGTTATAAATCTGCTTAATTCTACAAATAAAGGTAATGGAACAAAGTTATAGTAAACCTTTACAACAAAACAAAGAGCACAGCTAAATACACTAATATCCTTGTAAAGAGGTTCTGTTATAGTTATAAATCTGCTTAATTCAACGAATACAGTTAATACAACAAAATTATAGTAAACCTTTACAACAAACAAAGTGCACAGTTAAGATTCCCATATCCTTGTAAAGAGGTGCTTTTATGGGTATAACTCTGCTAAATTTTACAAATAAAGATAATTCAACAAAATTATAGGAAACCATTACAACAAAACAAAGTGAATAATTGAAGATGCTAATATCCTTATAAAAAGGTGTTTATAAGGATATAATTCTGCTTAATTCTACAAACAAAGGTAATGGAATAAACTTATAGTAAACCTTTATAACAAACAAAGTGCACAGTTGAAGATGCTAATATCCTTGTACACAAATTCCTTTATGGTTATAAATCTGCTTAGTTCTACAAATAAAGTTAATTGAAGAAAGTTATATTAAACCTTTAGAACAAAACAAAATGCACATTTAGAGATGCTAATATCCTTGTAAAAAGGTGTTTTTAAGGGTAAAAATCTGCTTAATTCTACAAATAAAGTTAATGGAACAATGTTATAGTACACTTTTACAACAAAACAAAGTGCACATTTAAAGATGCTAATATCCTTGTAAACAGGTGCTTTTACGGGTAAAAATCTCCTCATTTCTACAAATAAAGTTAATTGAACAAAGTCATAGTAAACCTTTACAACAAAACAAAGTGCACAGTTAAAGATGCTAATATCCTTGTACACAGGTGCTTTTATGGGTATAAATCTCCTTATTTCTACGAATAAGGTTAATTGAACAAAGTTATAATAAAACCTTTACAACAAAACAAAGTGCACAGTTAAAGATGCTGATTTCCTTGTACACAGGTGCTTTTATGGGTATAAATCTCCTTATTTCTACAAATAAAGTCAATTGAACAAAGTCATAGTAAACCATTACAACAATACAAAGTGCACAGTTAAAGATTCTAATATCCTTGTAAACAAGTGCTTTTATGGTTATAAATCTGCTTAATTCTACAAATAAAGGTAATGGAACAAAGTTATAGTAAACCTTTACAACAAAACAAAGAGCACAGCTAAATACACTAATATCCTTGTAAAGAGGTTCTGTTATAGTTATAAATCTGCTTAATTCAACGAATAAAGTTAATACAACAAAATTATAGTAAACCTTTACAACAAACAAAGTGCACAGTTGAAGATGCTAATATCCTTGTACACAAATTCCTTTATGGTTATAAATCTGCTTAGTTCTACAAATAAAGTTAATTGAAGAAAGTTATATTAAACCTTTAGAACAAAACAAAATGCACATTTAGAGATGCTAATATCCTTGTAAAAAGGTGTTTTTAAGGGTAAAAATCTGCTTAATTCTACAAATAAAGTTAACAGAACAATGTTTTAGTACACCTTTACAACAAAACAAAGTGCATATTTAAGGATTCTAATATCCTTGTAAACAGGTGTTTATAAGGATATTAATCTGCTTAATTCTACAAATAAAGGTAATGGAATAAACTTATAGTAAACCTTAATAACAAACAAAGTGCACAGTTGAAGATGCTAATATCCGTGTAAACAGGTGCTTTTATGGGTACAAATATACTTAATTCTACAAATGAAAATAATGGAACAAAGTTATAGTAAACCTTTACAAGAAATAAAGTGAATAGTTGAAGATGCTAATATCGTTGTACACAGGTGCTTTTATGGGTATAAATCTCCTTAATTCTACAACTAAAGTTAATTGAACAAAGTTATAGTAAACCTTTACAACAAATAAAGTGAATGGTTGAAGATGCTAAGTTCCTTGTAAACTGGTTCTTTTATGGATATAAATCTACTTAATTCTACAAATAAAGTTCATGGAACAATGTTATAGTACACCTTCACAACAAATAAAGTGAATAGTTGAAGATGCTAATATCCTCTTACACAGGTGCTTTTATGGGTATAAATCAGCTTAATTCTACAAATAAAGTTAATGGAACAGAGTTATAGTAAACCTTTACAGCAAAACAAAGGAAACAGTTAAAGATGCTAATATCCTTGTACACAGGTGCTTTTACGGGTATAAATCTCCTAATTCTACAAATAAAGTTAATTGAACAAAGTTATAGCAAACCTTTACAACAAAACAAAGTGCACAGTTAAAGATGCTAATATCCTTGTACACAGGAGCTTTTACGGGTATAAATCTCCTAATTCTACGAAAAAAGTTAATTGAACAAAGTTATAGCAAACCTTTACAACAAAAGAAAGTGCACACTTAAAGATGCTAATATCCATGTAAACAGGTGCTTTTATGGGTATAAATCTGGTTAATTTTACAAATAAAGTTAATTCAACAAAGTTATAGTAAACCTTTACAACAAAGCAAGGTGCACATTAAAGGATGCTAATATCCTTGTAAACAGGTGCTTTTATGGGT
Organism: Aurelia sp. 4 Dawson et al 2005; assembly: GCA_964019985.1. Taxonomy (NCBI): domain Eukaryota; kingdom Metazoa; phylum Cnidaria; class Scyphozoa; order Semaeostomeae; family Ulmaridae; genus Aurelia; species Aurelia sp. 4 Dawson et al 2005. The sequence continues at coordinate 9,162,962 of OZ026504.1, read as the reverse complement.
GTAAATCTGCTTAATTTTACAAATAAAGTTAATGGAACAAAGTTATAGTAAACCTTTACAATAAAACAAAGGGCACAGCTAAATATACTACTATCCTAGTAAAGAGGTTATGCTATAGTTATAAATCTGCTTAATTTAACGAATAAAGTTAAAACAACAAAGTTAAAGTAAACCTCTACAACAAAACAAAGTGCACAGTGAAAGATGCTAATATACTTGTACACAGGTGCTTTTATGGGTATAAATCTCCTTATTTCTACAAATAAAGATAATTGAACAAAGCTATAATAAAACCTTTACAAAAAAACAAAGTGCACAGTTAAAGATGCTAATATCCTTGTACACAGGTGCTTTTACGGGTAAAAATCTCCTCATTTCTACAAATAAAGTTCATTGAACAAAGTCATAGTAAACCTTTACAACAAAACAATGTGCACAGTTAAAGATGCTAATTTCCTTGTACACAAGTGCTTTTATGGTTGTAAATCTGCTTAGTTCTACAAATAAAGTTAATTGAAGAAAGTTATAATAAACCTTTAGAACAAAACAAAATGCACATTTATAGATGCTAATATCCTTGTAAACAGGTGTTTTTATGGGTAAAAATCTGCTTAATTCTACAAAAAAAGTTAATGGAACGATGTTATAGTACACTTTTACAACAAAACAAAGTGCACATTTAAAGATGCTAATATCCTTGTAAACAGGTGCTTTTATGGGTATAAATCTACTTAATTCTACAAATAAAGTTAATGGAACAATGTTATAGTACACTTTTACAACAAATCAAAGTGCACAGTTAAAGATGCTAATATCCTTGTAAACAAGTGCTTTTATGGTTATAAATCTGCTTAATTCTACAAATGAAGGTAATGGAACAAAGTTATAGTAAACCTTTACAACAAAACAAAGAGCACAGCTAAATACACTAATATTCTTGTAAAGAGGTTCTGTTATAGTTATAAATCTGCTTTATTCAACGAATAAAGTTAATTACAACAAAATTATAGTAAACCTTTACAACAAACAAAGTGCACAGTTAAAGATTCCCATATCCTTGTAAACAGGTGCTTTTGTGGGTATAAATCTGCTAAATTTTACAAATAAAGATAATTCAACAAAATTATAGGAAACCATTACAACAAAAGAAAGTGAATAATTGAAGATGCTAATATCCTTATAAACAGGTGTTTATAAGGATATAATTCTGCTTAATTCTACAAATAAAGGTAATGGAATAAACTTATAGTAAACCTTTATAACAAACAAAGTGCACAGTTGAAGATGCTAATATCGTTGTACACAAATTCCTTTATGGTTATAAATCTGCTTAGTTCTACAAATAAAGTTATTTGAGGAAAGTTATATTAAACCTTTAGAACAAAACAAAATGCACATTTAGAGATGCTAATATCCTTGTAAAAAGGTGTTTTTAAGGGTAAAAATCTGCTTAATTCTACAAATAAAGTTAATGGAACAATGTTATAGTACACTTTTACAACAAAACAAAGTGCACATTTAAAGATGCTAATATCCTTGTAAACAGGTGCTTTTTTGGGTATACATCTACTTAATTCTACAAACAAAGTTAATGGAACAATGTTATAGTACACCTTTACAACAAATAAAGTGAATAGTTGAAGATGCTTATATCCTTGTCCACAGGTGCTTTTATTGGTAAAAATCTCCTTAATTCTACAAATAAAGTTAATAGAACAATGTTTAAGTACACCTTTACAACAAAACAAAGTGCATATTTAAGGATTCTAATATCCTTGTAAACAGGTGTTTATAAGGATATAAATCTGCTTAATTCTACAAATAAAGGTAATGGAATAAACTTATAGTAAACCTTAACAACAAACAAAGTGCACAGTTGAAGATGCTAATATCCTTGTAAACAGGTGCTTTTATTGGTAAAAATCTGCTTAATTCTACAAATAAAGTTAATGGAACAATGTTATATGTAACCATTACAATAAATAAAGCGAATAGTTGAAGATGCTAATATCCTTGTACACAGGTGCTTTTATGGGTATAACTCTGCTTAGTTCTACAAATAAAGTTAATTGAACAACGTTATAGTAAACCTTTATAACAAAACAAAATGTACATTTAAAGATGCTAATATCCTTGTAAACAGGTGTTTATAAGGATATAAATCTGCTTAATACTACTAATAAAGGTAATGGAATAAAGTTATAGTAACCTTTACAACAAAACAAAGTGCACATTTAAAGATGCTAATATCCATGTAAACAGATGTTTTTATTGGTAAAAATCTTCTTGATTCTAAGAATAAAGTAAATGGAAAAATATTATAGTACACTTTTACAACAAAGAAAGTACACAGTTAAAGATGCTAATATCCTTGTACACAGGTGCTTTTATGGGTATAAATCTCCTTAATTCTACAAAAAAAGTTAATTAAAGAAAGTTATAGTAAACCTTTACAACAAAACAAAGTGCACATTTAAGGATGCTAATATCCTTGTAAACAGGAGCTTTTATGGGTATAAATCTACTTAATTCTACAAATAAAGTTAATGGAACAATGTTAAGTTAATAGTTGAAGATGCTTATATCCTGGTCCAAATGCGCTTTTATTGGTATAAATGTCCTTAATTCTACAAATAAAGTTAATGGAACAATGTTATAGTACACGTTTACAACAAAACAAAGTGCACATTTAAGGATGCTAATATCTTTCTAAACAGGTGTTTATAAGGATATAAATCTGCTTAATTCTACAAATAAAGTTAATTGAACAATGTTATAGTACACATTTACAACAAAACAAAGTGCACAGTTAAAGATGCTAATATCCTTGTATACAGGTGCTTTTATGGGTGTAAATTTCCTAAATTCTACAAATAAACTTAATGGAACAATGTTATATGTAACATTTACAATAAATAAAGTGAATAGTTGAAGATGCTAATATCCTTGTACACAGGTGCTTTTATGGGTATAAATCTCGTTAATTCTACATATAAAACTAATTGAACAGAGTTATAGTAAACCTTTACAACAAAACAAAATGCACAGCTAAAGATGCTAATATCCTTGTAAACAGGTGCTTTTATGGGTATAAATCTGCTTAGTTCTACAAATAATGTTAATGGAACAAAGTTATAGTAAACCTTTACAACAAAACAAAGTGCATAGTTAAAGATTCTAATATCCTTGTAAACAAGTGCTTTTATGGGTATAAATGTGCTTAATTTTACAAAAAAAGTGAATTCAATGAAGTTATAGGAAACCTTTACAAAAAATAAAGTGTACAGTTAAAGATGCTAATATCCTTGTACACAGGTGCTTTTATGGGTATAAATCTGCTTATTTCTACAAATAAAATTAATAGAACAATGTTATAGTACACTTTTACAACAAAACAAAGTGCACATTTAAAAATACTAATTTCCTTGTAAACAGTCACTTTTAAGGGTATAAATCTACTTAATTCTACAAATAAAGTTAGTGGAACAATGTTATAGTACACCTTTACAACAAATAAAGTGAATAGTTGAAGATGCTTATATCCTTGTCCACAGGTGCTTTTATTGCTATAAATCTCCTTAATTCTACAAATAAAGTTAATGGAACAATGTTATAGTAAACCTTTAAAACAAAACAAAGGGCACAGCTAAATATACTAATATCCTTGTGAACAGGTTCTGTCATAGTTTTAAATCTGCTTAATTCAACGAATAAAGTTAATACAACAAAGTGATAGTAAACCTTTACAACAAACAAAGTGCACAATAAAATATGCCTATATCCTTGTAAACGGGTGCTTTTATGGGTATAAATCTGCTTAATTCTACAAATAAAGGTAATGGAATAAATATAAAGTAAACCTTTACAACAAAACGAAGTGACCAATTAAAGATGCTAATATCCTTGGAAACAGGTGCTTTTATGGGTATAAATCTGCTTAATTTTACAAACAAAGTTAATGAAACAATGTTATAGGACACCTTTACAACAAAACAAAGTTCACATTTAAGGATGCTAATATACTTGTAAACAGGTGTTTATAAGGATATAAATCTGCTTAATTCTACAAATAAAGTTAATGGAACAAAGTTATAGTAAACTTTTTCAACAAAACAAAGGGCACAGATAAATATACTAATATCCTCGTAAACAGGTTCTGTTATAGTTATAAATCTGCTTAATTCAACGAATAATGTTATAACAACAAAATTATAGTAAACCTTTACAACAAACAAAGTGCACAGTTAAAGATGCTAATATCCTTGTATACAGGTGCTTTTATGGGTATAAATGTGCTTAATTTTACAAATAAAGTGAATTCAATGAAGTTATAGTAAACCTTTACAACAAAACAAAGTGCACATTTAAGGATGCTAATATCCTTGTATACAGGTGCTTTTATGGGTGTAAATTTCCTAAATTCTACAAATAAACTTAATGGAACAATGTTATATGTAACATTTACAATAAATAAAGTGAATAGTTGAAGATGCTAATATCCTTGTACACAGGTGCTTTTATGGGTATAAATCTCGTTAATTCTACATATAAAACTAATTGAACAGAGTTATAGTAAACCTTTACAACAAAACAAAATGCACAGCTAAAGATGCTAATATCCTTGTAAGCAAGTGCTTTTATGGCTATAAATCTGCTTAATTCTACAATTAAAGGTAATGGAACAAAGTTATAGTAAACCTTTACAACAAAACAAAGGGCACAGCTACATACACTAATATCCTTGTAAAGAGGTTCTGTTATAGTTATAAATCTGCTTAGTCCTACAAATATAGTTAATGAAACAATGTTATAGTACACCTTTACCACTAATAAAGTGAATAGTTGAAGATGCTAATATCCTTGTAAACAGGTGTTTTTATCGGTAAAAATCTGCTTGATTCTACAAATAAAGTCAATGGAACAATGTTATAGTACACTTTTACAACAAAACAAAGTGCACAGTTAAAAATGCTAATATCCTTCTAAACAGGTGTTTATAAGGATATAAATCTGCTTAATTCTACAAATAAAGGTAATGGAATAAAGTTATAGTACACCTTTACAACAAAACGAAGTGACCAATTAAAGATGCTAATATCCTTGGAAACAGGTGCTTTTATGGGTATAAATCTGCTTAATTTTACAAACAAAGTTAATGAAACAATGTTATAGGACACCTTTGCAACAAAACAAAGTTCACATTTAAGGATGCTAATATACTTGTAAACAGGTGTTTATAAGGATATAAATCTGCTTAATTCTACAAATAAAGTTAACGGAACAAAGTTATAGTAAACCTTTTCAACAAAACAAAGGGCACAGATAAATATACTAATATCCTCGTAAACAGGTTCTGTTATAGTTATAAATCTGCTTAATTCAACGAATAATGTTATAACAACAAAATTATAGTAAACCTTTACAACAAACAAAGTGCAAAGATGCTAAGATGTTAAAGATGCTAATATCCTTGTATACAGGTGCTTTTATGGGTATTAGTCTTCTTAATTCTACAAATAAAGTTAATGAAACAATGTTATGGTACACTTTTACACAAAACAAAGTCCACAGTTAAAGATGCTAATATCATCACACACAGGTGCTTTTATGGCTATAAATCTCCTTAATTCTACAAATAAAGTTAACTGAACAAAGTTATAGTAAACCTTTACAACAAAACAAAGTGCAAATTTAAAGATGCTAATATCCTTGTAAACAGGTGCTTTTTAATGGGTATAAATCTGCTTATTTTTACAAATAAAGTTAATTGATTAAAGTTATAGAAAACCTTTACAACAAAGCAAAGTGCACATTTAAAGATGCTAATATCCTTGTAACTAGGTGTTTTCATGGGTATAAATCTGCATAATTTTACAAATAAAGTTAATTGAATAATGTTATAGTACACCTTTACAATAAAACAAAGAGCACAGTTAAAGATGCTAAAATCCTATAATATGCTAATATGCTAATATCCTATAACAGGTGCTTTTTTATGGTTATAAATCTGCTTAATTCTTAAATAAAGTTAATTGAACAATGTTATAGTAAACCTTTACAAAAAAAAGAGTGAATAGTTGAAGATGCTTATATCCTTGTATACAGGTGCTTTTATGGGTATAAGTCTCCTTAATTCTACAAATAAAGTTAATGAAGCAATGTTATGGTACACTTTTACAACAAAACAAAGTCCACAGTTAAAGATGCTAATATCATCATACGCAGGTGCTTTTATGGCTATAAATCTCCTTAATTCTACAAATAAAGTTAACTTAACAAAGTTATAGTAAACCTTTACAACAAAACAAAGTGCAAATTTAAAGATGCTAACATCCTTGTAAACAGGTGCTTTTTAATGGGTATAAATCTACTTAATTCTACAAAAAAAGTTATTGGAACAATGTTATTGTACACCTTTACTACAAACAAAGTGCACAGTTAAAGTTGCGTATATCCTTGTAAACAGGTGCTTTTATGGGTATAAATCTCCTTAATTCTACAAATAAAGTTAATGGAGCAAAGTTATAGTAAACCTTTACAAAAGAACAAAGGGCACAGCTAAATATACTAATATCCTTGTAAAGAGGTTCTGTTATGGTTAAAAATCTCCTTAATTCTACAAATAAAGTTAATTGAACAAAGTTATAGTAAACCTTTACAACAAAACAAAGTGCACATTTAAAGATGCTAATATCCTTCTAAACAGGTGCTTTTATGGTTATAAATCTGCCTAATTCTACAAATAAAGTTAATTGACAAACTCTTACAGTAAACCCTTACAACAAATAAAGTGAATAGTTGAAGATGCTTATATCCTTGTAGACAGGTGCTTTTATGGTTATAAATCTGCTTAATTCTACAAATAAAGTTAATTGAACAAAGTTATAGTAAACCTTTACAACAAATGAAGTGAATAGTTGAAATTGCTTATATCTTTGTACACAGGTGCTTTTATGGGTATAAATCTGCTTAATTTTACAAATAAAGTTAATTGAATAATGTTATAGTACACCTTTACAATAAAACAAAGTGCACAGTTAAAGATGCTAATATCTTTGTAAACAGGTGCTTTTTTATGGTTATAAATCTCCTTAATTCTACAAATAAAGTTAATTGAACAATGTTATAGTAAACCTTTACAAAAAAAAGAGTGAATAGTTGAAGATGCTTATATCCTTGTATACAGATGCTTTTATGGGTATAAATCTGCTTATTTCTACAAATAAAATTAATAGAACAATGTTATAGTACACTTTTACAACAAAACAAAGTGCACATTTAAAAATACTAATTTCCTTGCAAACAGTCACTTTTAAGGGTATAAATCTACTTAATTCTACAAATAAAGTTAGTGGAACAATGTTATAGTACACCTTTACAACAAATAAAGTGAATAGTTGAAGATGCTTATATCCTTGTCCACAGGTGCTTTTATTGCTATAAATCTCCTTAATTCTACAAATAAAGTTAATGGAACAATGTTATAGTAAACCTTTACAACAAAACAAAGGGCACAGCTAAATATACTAATATCCTTGTGAACAGGTTCTGTCATAGTTTTAAATCTGCTTAATTCAACGAATAAAGTTAATACAACAAAGTGATAGTAAACCTTTACAACAAACAAAGTGCACAATAAAATATGCCTATATCCTTGTAAACGGGTGCTTTTATGGGTATAAATGTGCTTAATTTTACAAATAAAGTGAATTCAATGACGTTATAGGAAACCTTTACAACAAATAAAGTGTACAGTTACAGATGCTAATATCCTTGTCCACAGGTGCTTTTGTTGCTATAAATCTCCTTAATTCTACAAATAAAGTTAATGGAACAATGTTATAGTACACCTTTACAACAAAACAAATTGCACATTTAAGGATGCTAATATCCTTCTAAACAGGTGTTTATAAGGATATAAAACTGCTTAATTCTACAAATAAAGGTAATGGAATAAAGTTATAGTAAACCTTTACAACAAAACGAAGTGACCAATTAAAGATGCTAATATCCTTGGAAAAAGGTGCTTTTATGGGTATAAATCTGCTTAATTTTACAAACAAAGTTAATGAAACAATGTTATAGGACACCTTAACAACAAAACAAAGTTCACATTTAAGGATGCTAATATACTTGTAAACAGGTGTTTATAAGGATATAAATCTGCTTAATTCTACAAATAAAGTTAATGGAACAAAGTTATAGTAAACATTTTCAACAAAACAAAGGGCACAGATAAATATACTAATATCCTCGTAAACAGGTTCTGTTATAGTTATAAATCTGCTTAATTCAACGAATAATGTTATAGCAACAAAATTATAGTAAACCTTTACAACAAAGAAAGTACACAGTTAAAGATGCTAATATCCTTGTACACAGGTGCTTTTATGGGTATAAAACTCCTTAATTCTACAAAAAAGTTAATTAAAGAAAGTTATAGTAAACCTTTACAACAAAACAAAGTGCACATTTAAGGATGCTAATATCCTTGTAAACAGGAGCTTTTATGGGTATAAATCTACTTAATTCTACAAATAAAGTTAATGGAACAATGTTAAGTTAATAGTTGAAGATGCTTATATCCTTGTCCACATGTGCTTTTATTGGTATAAATGTCCTTAATTCTACAAATAAAGTTAATGGAACAATGTTATTGTACACGTTTACAACAAAACAAAGTGCACATTTAAGGATGCTAATATCTTTCTAAACAGGTGTTTATAAGGATATAAATCTGCTTAATTCTACAAATAAAGTTAATTGAACAATGTTATAGTACAATTTACAACAAAACAAAGTGCACAGTTAAAGATGCTAATATCCTTGTATACAGGTGCTTTTATGGGTGTAAATTTCCTAAATTCTACAAATAAACTTAATGGAACAATGTTATATGTAACATTTACAATAAATAAAGTGAATAGTTGAAGATGCTAATATCCTTGTACACAGGTGCTTTTATGGGTATAAATCTCGTTAATTCTACATATAAAACTAATTGAACAGAGTTATAGTAAACCTTTACAACAAAACAAAGTGCACATTTAAAAATACTAATTTCCTTGTAAACAGTCACTTTTAAGGGTATAAATCTACTTAATTCTACAAATAAAGTTAGTGGAACAATGTTATAGTACACCTTTACAACAAATAAAGTGAATAGTTGAAGATGCTTATATCCTTGTCCACAGGTGCTTTTATTGCTATAAATCTCCTTAATTCTACAAATAAAGTTAATGGAACAATGTTATAGTAAACCTTTACAACAAAACAAAGGGCACAGCTAAATATACTAATATCCTTGTGAACAGGTTCTGTCATAGTTTTAAATCTGCTTAGTCCTACAAATATAGTTAATGAAACAATGTTATAGTACACCTTTACCACTAATAAAGTGAATAGTTGAAGATGCTAATATCCTTGTAAACAGGTGTTTTTATCGGTAAAAATCTGCTTGATTCTACAAATAAAGTTAATTAAAGAAAGTTATAGTAAACCTTTACAACAAAACAAAGTGCACATTTAAGGATGCTAATATCCTTGTAAACAGGAGCTTTTATGGGTATAAATCTACTTAATTCTACAAATAAAGTTAATGGAACAATGTTAAGTTAATAGTTGAAGATGCTTATATCCTTGTCCACATGTGCTTTTATTGGTATAAATGTCCTTAATTCTACAAAAAAAGTTAATGGAACAATGTTATAGTACACGTTTACAACAATACAAAGTGCACATTTAAGGATGCTAATATCTTTCTAAACAGGTGTTTATAAGGATATAAATCTGCTTAATTCTACAAATAAAGTTAATTGAACAATGTTATAGTAAACATTTACAACAAAACAAAGTGCACAGTTAAAGATGCTAATATCCTTGTATACAGGTGCTTTTATGGGTATAAATCTGCTTAATTCTACAAACAAAGTTAATGAAACAATGTTATAGGACACCTTTACAACAAAACAAAGTACACATTTAAGGATGCTAATATCCTTGTAAAGAGGTGTTTATATGGATATAAATTTGCTTAATTCTACAAATAAAGGTAATGGAATAAAGTTATAGTAAACCTTTACAACAAAACAAAGTGACCAATTAAAGATGCTAATATCCTTGTAAGCAAGTGCTTTTATGGCTATAAATCTGCTTAATTCTACAATTAAAGGTAATGGAACAAAGTTATAGTAAACCTTTACAACAAAACAAAGGGCACAGCTAAATACACTAATATCCTTGTAAAGAGGTTCTGTTATAGTTATAAATCTGCTTAGTCCTACAAATATAGTTAATGAAACAATGTTATAGTACACCTTTACCACTAATAAAGTGAATAGTTGAAGATGCTAATATCCTTGTAAACAGGTGTTTTTATCGGTAAAAATCTGCTTGATTCTACAAATAAAGTCAATGGAACAATGTTATAGTACACTTTTACAACAAAACAAAGTGCACAGTTAAAAATGCTAATATCCTTCTAAACAGGTGTTTATAAGGATATAAATCTGCTTAATTCTACAAATAAAGGTAATGGAATAAAGTTATAGTACACCTTTACAACAAAACGAAGTGACCAATTAAAGATGCTAATATCCTTGGAAACAGGTGCTTTTATGGGTATAAATCTGCTTAATTTTACAAACAAAGTTAATGAAACAATGTTATAGGACACCTTTGCAACAAAACAAAGTTCACATTTAAGGATGCTAATATACTTGTAAACAGGTGTTTATAAGGATATAAATCTGCTTAATTCTACAAATAAAGTTAATGGAACAAAGTTATAGTAAACCTTTTCAACAAAACAAAGGGCACAGATAAATATACTAATATCCTCGTAAACAGGTTCTGTTATAGTTATAAATCTGCTTAATTCAACGAATAATGTTATAACAACAAAATTATAGTAAACCTTTACAACAAACAAAGTGCACAGTTAAAGATGCTAATATCCTTGTATACAGGTGCTTTTATGGGTATAAGTCTTCTTAATTCTACAAATAAAGTTAATGAAACAATGTTATGGTACACTTTTACACAAAACAAAGTCCACAGTTAAAGATGCTAATATCATCACACACAGGTGCTTTTATGGCTATAAATCTCCTTAATTCTACAAATAAAGTTAACTGAACAAAGTTATAGTAAACCTTTACAACAAAACAAAGTGCAAATTTAAAGATGCTAATATCCTTGTAAACAGGTGCTTTTTAATGGGTATAAATCTGCTTATTTTTACAAATAAAGTTAATTGATTAAAGTTATAGAAAACCTTTACAACAAAGCAAAGTGCACATTTAAAGATGCTAATATCCTTGTAACTAGGTGTTTTCATGGGTATAAATCTGCATAATTTTACAAATAAAGTTAATTGAATAATGTTATAGTACACCTTTACAATAAAACAAAGAGCACAGTTAAAGATGCTAAAATCCTATAATATGCTAATATGCTAATATCCTATAACAGGTGCTTTTTTATGGTTATAAATCTGCTTAATTCTTAAATAAAGTTAATTGAACAATGTTATAGTAAACCTTTACAAAAAAAAGAGTGAATAGTTGAAGATGCTTATATCCTTGTATACAGGTGCTTTTATGGGTATAAGTCTCCTTAATTCTACAAATAAAGTTAATGAAGCAATGTTATGGTACACTTTTACAACAAAACAAAGTCCACAGTTAAAGATGCTAATATCATCATACGCAGGTGCTTTTATGGCTATAAATCTCCTTAATTCTACAAATAAAGTTAACTTAACAAAGTTATAGTAAACCTTTACAACAAAACAAAGTGCAAATTTAAAGATGCTAACATCCTTGTAAACAGGTGCTTTTTAATGGGTATAAATCTACTTAATTCTACAAAAAAAGTTATTGGAACAATGTTATTGTACACCTTTACTACAAACAAAGTGCACAGTTAAAGTTGCGTATATCCTTGTAAACAGGTGCTTTTATGGGTATAAATCTCCTTAATTCTACAAATAAAGTTAATGGAGCAAAGTTATAGTAAACCTTTACAAAAGAACAAAGGGCACAGCTAAATATACTAATATCCTTGTAAAGAGGTTCTGTTATAGTTAAAAATCTCCTTAATTCTACAAATAAAGTTAATTGAACAAAGTTATAGTAAACCTTTACAACAAAACAAAGTGCACATTTAAAGATGCTAATATCCTTCTAAACAGGTGCTTTTATGGTTATAAATCTGCCTAATTCTACAAATAAAGTTAATTGACAAACTCTTACAGTAAACCCTTACAACAAATAAAGTGAATAGTTGAAGATGCTTATATCCTTGTAGACAGGTGCTTTTATGGTTATAAATCTGCTTAATTCTACAAATAAAGTTAATTGAACAAAGTTATAGTAAACCTTTACAACAAATGAAGTGAATAGTTGAAATTGCTTATATCTTTGTACACAGGTGCTTTTATGGGTATAAATCTGCTTAATTTTACAAATAAAGTTAATTGAATAATGTTATAGTACACCTTTACAATAAAACAAAGTGCACAGTTAAAGATGCTAATATCTTTGTAAACAGGTGCTTTTTTATGGTTATAAATCTCCTTAATTCTACAAATAAAGTTAATTGAACAATGTTATAGTAAACCTTTACAAAAAAAAGAGTGAATAGTTGAAGATGCTTATATCCTTGTATAAAGGTGCTTTTATGGGTATAAGTCTCCTTAATTCTACAAATAAAGTTAATGAAGCAATGTTATGGTACACTTTTACAACAAAACAAAGTCCACAGTTAAAGATGCTAACATCCTCATACACAGGTGCTTTTATGGGTATAAATCTCCTTAATTCTACAAATAAAGTTAACTGAACAAAGTCATAGTAAACTTTTACAACAAAACAAAGTGCAAATTTAAAGATGCTAATATCCTTGTAAATAGGTGCTTTTTAGTGGGTATCAATCTACTTAATTCTACAAATAAAGTTATTGGAACAATGTACACCTCTACAACAAACAAAGTGCACAGTTAAAAATGCGTATATCCTTGTAAACAGGTGCTTTTATGGGTATAAATCTGCTTAATTTTACAAATAAAGTTAATGGATCAATGTTATGGTACACTTTTACAACAAAACAAAGTCCACAGTTAAAGATGCTAATATCCTTGTAAACAGGTGCTTTTTTATGGGTATAAATCTACTTAATTCTACAAATAATGTTATTGGAACAATGTTATTGTACACCTTTACAACAAACAAAGTGCACAGTTAAAGATGCGTATATCCTTGTAAACAGGTGCTTTTATGGGTATAAGTTTGCTTAATTTTACAAATAAAGTTAATTGAATAATGTTATAGTAAACCTTTACAACAAAACAAAGTCCACAGTTAAAGATGCTAATATCCTCATACACTGGTGCTTTTATGGCTATAAATCTCCTTAATTCTACAAATAAAGTTAATTGAACAAAGTTACAGGAGACTTTACAACAAATAAAGTGAATAGTTGAAGATGCTTATATCCTTGTACACAGGTGCTTTTATTCTTATAAATCTGCTTAATTCTACAAATAAAGTTAATGTAACAATGTTATGGTACACTTTTACAACAAAGCAATGTCCACAGTTAAAGATGCTAATATCCTCATACACAGGAGCTTTTATGGGTATAAATCTCCTTAATTCTACAAATAAAGTTAACTGAACAAAGTCATCGTAAACCTTTACAACAAAACAAAGTACAAATTTAAAGATGCTAATATCCTTGTAAATAGGTGCTTTTTAGTGGGTATCAATCTACTTAATTTTACAAATAAAGTTAATTCAACAAAGTTATAGTAAACCTTTACAACAAAACAAATTGCACATTTAAAGATGCTAAAATACTTGTAAACAGGTGTTTTCATGGGTATAAATCTGCTTAATTTTACAAATAAAGTTAATTGAATGATGTTATAGTAAACCTTTACAACAAAACAAAGTCCACAGTTAAAGATGCTAATATCCTCATACACTGGTGCTTTTATGGCTATAAATCTCCTTAATTCTACAAATAAAGTTAATTGAACAAAGTTATAGTAAACCTTTACAACAAAACAAAGTGCACATTTAAAGATGCTAATAGACTTGTAAACAGGTGTTTTCATGGGGATAGATCTGCTTAATTTTACAAATAAAGTTAATTGAATATTGTTATAGTACACCTTTACAATAAAACAAAGTGCACAGTTAAAGATGCTAATATCCTTGTAAACAGATGCTTTTTTATGGGTATAAATCTACTTAATTCTGCAAATAACGTTAATGGAGAAATGTTATAGTACACTTTTACAACAAAACAAAGTGCAAAGTTAAAGATAATGATATCCTTGTACACAGGTGTTTTAAAAGTTTCCAAATCTCCTTATTTCTAGAAATAAGGTGAATGAAAAAAAGTTATATTTAACCTTTACAACAAATAAAGTGAATAGTTGAAGATTCCTTTATCCTTGTAAACAGGTGCTTTTATGGGTATAAATCTGGTTAATTTAACGAATAAGGTTAATACAATAAGGTCATAGTAAACCTTTACAACAAACAAAGTGCACAGTTGAAGATGCAAATATCTTTGTACACAAGTGTTTTTATGGGTATAAATCTCCTTAATTCTACAAATAAAGTTAATTGAACAATGTTATAGTACACCTTTACAACAGAACAAAGTGCACATTTAAGGATGCTAATATCCTTGTAAACAGGTGCTTTTATTGGTATAAATCTGGTTAATTTAACGAATAAGGTTAATACAACAAAGTCATAGTAAACCTTTACAACAAATAAAGTGAATAGTTGAAGATGCTTATATCCTTGTAGACAAGTGCTTTTATGGGTATAAATCTCCTTAATTCTACAAATAAAGTTAATTGAACAATGTTATAGTACACCTTTACAACAGAACAAAGTGCACATTTAAGGATGCTAATATCCTTTTAAACATGTGTTTATCAGGATATAAATCTGCTTAATTCTACAAATAAAGTTAATGGAATAAAATTATAGTAAACCTTTACAACAAAACAAAGCGCACAGCTAAATATACTTATATCGTTGTAAAGAGGTTCTGTTATAGTTATAAATTTGCTTAATTCAACGAATAAAGTTAATACAACAAAGTTATAGTAAACCTTTACAACAAACAATGTGCACAGTTAAAGATTCCTATATCCTTGTAAACAGGTGTTTTCATAGGTATAAAACTGCTTAAATTTACAAATGCGGTTAATTGAACAAAGTTTTAGTAAACCTTTACAATAAAACAAAGTGCACAGTTAAGGTTCTTAATATCCTTGTAAACAGGTGCTTTATTGGTATAAATCTCCTTAATTCTAGAAATAAAGTTAATGGAACAATATTATAGTACACCTTTACAACAAAACAAAGTGCATATTTAAGGATGCTAATATCCTTGTAAACAAGTGTTTATAAGGATTTAAATCTGCTATATTCTACAAATAAATCTAATGGAGTAAAGTTATAGTAAACCTTTACAACAAAACAAAGGGCACTGCTAAATATACTAATATCCTTGTAAAGAGGTGCTTTTATGGGTATAAATTTGGTTAATTTAACGAATAAGGTTAATACAACAAAGTTTATAGTAAACCTTTACAACAAACAAAGAGCACAGTTAAAGATTCCGTTATCCTTGTAAACAGGTGCTTTTATGGGTAGAAATCTGGTTAATTTATCGAATAAGGTTCCTACAACAAAGTCATAGTAAACCATTACAACAAATAAAGTGAATAGTTGAAGGTGCTTATATCCTTGTACACAGGTGCTTTTATGGGTATAAATCTCCTTAATTTTACAAATAAAGTTAATGGAACAATGTTATAGTACACCTTTACAACAAAACAAAGTGCACATTTAAGGATGCTAATATCCTTGTAAACAGGTGTTTATAAGGATATAAATCTGCTTAATTCTACAAATAAATTTAATGGAACAAAGTTATAGTAAACCTTTACAACAAAACAAAGGGCACAGCTAAATACACTAGTATCCTTGTAAAGTGGTTCTGTTATAGTTATAAATCTGCTTAATTCAACGAATAAAGTTAATACAACAAAGTTATAGTAAATCTTCACAACAAACAAAGTGCACACTTAAAGATGCGTATATCCTTGTAAACAGGTGCTTTTATGGGTATATATCTGCTTAATTGTACAAATAAAGTTAATTCAACAAAGTTTAGGAAACCTTTACAACAAAACAAAGTGCACACTTAAAGATGCTAATATCCTTTTACACAGGTGCTTTTATGGGTATAAATCTCCTTATTTCTACAAATAAAGTTAATTGAACAAAGTTACAGGAAACTTTACAACAAAACAAAGTGAATAGTTGAAGGTGCTAATATCGTTGTAAACAGATGCTTTTACTGTTATAAATCTGCTTAATTCTATTTATTCTACAAAAAAA
The DNA here is from genome assembly GCA_964019985.1 of Aurelia sp. 4 Dawson et al 2005. Classification (NCBI taxonomy): domain Eukaryota; kingdom Metazoa; phylum Cnidaria; class Scyphozoa; order Semaeostomeae; family Ulmaridae; genus Aurelia; species Aurelia sp. 4 Dawson et al 2005. The sequence goes on along the minus strand of OZ026504.1, from coordinate 9,146,529 downwards.
GTTAATGTAACAATGTTATAGTACACATTTACAACAAAAAAAATTGCAAAGTTAAAGATGCTAATATCCTTCTAAACAGGTGCTTTTATGGTTATAAATCTGCTTAATTCTCCAAATAAAGTTAATTGACAAAGTTATAGTAAACCCTAACAACAAATAAAGTGAATAGTTGAAGATGCTTATATCCTTGTACACAGGTGCTTTTATGGTTATAAATCTGCTTAATTCTACAAATAAAGTTAATTGAACAAAGTTATTGTAAAAATTTACAACATAACAAAATGCACATTTAACGATGCTAATATCCTTGTAAATATTTGTTTTTATGGGAATAAATCTGCTTAATTTTACAAATAAAGTTAATTGAATAATGTTATAGTACACCTTTACAATAAAACAAAGTGCACAGTTAAAGATGCTAATATCCTATAACATGCTAATATGCTAATATCTTATAACAGGTGCTTTGTTATGGTTATAAAGCTGCTTAATTCTACAAATAAAGTTAATTGAACAATGTTATAGTAAACCTTTACAACAAATAGAGTGAATAGTTGAATATGCTTATATCCTTGTAAACAGGTGCTTTTTAATGGGTATAAATCTACGTAATTCTACAAAAAAAGTTATTGGAACAATGTTATTGTACACCTTTACTACAAACAAAGTGCACAGTTAAACTTGCGTATATCCTTGCAAACAGGTGCTTTTTTGGGTATAAATCTGCTTAATTCTACAAATAAACTTAATGGAACAATGTTATAGTACACCTTTACAACAAGACAAAGTGCACAGTTAAAGATGCTAATATCCTTGTAAAACGGGTGCTTTTATGGGTATAAATCTGCTTAATTCTACAAATAACGTTAATGGAACAAAGTTATAGTAAACCTTTACAACAAAACAAAGGGCACAGCTAAATACACTAATATCCATGTAAAGAGGTTCTGCTATAGTTATAAATCTGCTTAATTCAACGAATAAAGTTAATACAACAAAGTTATAGTAAACCTTTACAACAAACAAAGTGCACAGTTAAAGATTCCTATATCCTTGTAAACAGGTGCTTTTATAGGTATAAATCTTGTTAATTTAACGAAAAAGGTTAATACAACAAAGTTATAGTAATCCTTTACAATAAACAAAGTGCACAGTAAAAGATGCCTATATCCTTGTAAACAGGTGCTTTGATTGGTATAAATCTGCTTAATTTTAAAAATGAAGTTAATGGAATAAAGTTATAGTAAACCTTTAAAACAAAACAAAGGGCACAGCTAAATATACTAATATCCTTGTGAAGAGGTTATGTTATAATTATAAATCTGCTTAATTCAACGAATAAAGTTAAAACAACAAAGTTATAGTAATCTTTACAACAAACAAAGTGCACAGTTAAAGATTCCTATATCCTTGCAAACAGGTGCTTTTATGGGTATAAATCTGCTTAATTCTACAAATAATGTTAATTGAACAAAGTTATAGTTAACTTTTACAACAAATGAAGTGAATAGTTGAAGTTGCTTATATCCTTGTTCACAGGTGCTTTTATGGGTATAAATCTCCTTAATTCTACAAATAAAGTTATTTGAACAAAGTTATTGTAAACCTTTACAACATAACAAAGTGCAAATTTAAAGATGCTAATATCCTTGTAAACAGGTGCTTTGTAATGGGTATAAATCTGCTTATTTTTATAAATAAAGTTAATTGAATAATGTTATAGTACACCTTTACAATAAAACAAAGTGCACAGTTAAAGATGCTAATATCCTTGTGAACAGGTGCTTTTTTATGGTTATAAATCTTCTTAATTCTACAAATAAAGTTAATGGAACAATGTTATAGTAAACCTTTACAACAAATACTGTGAATAGTTGAAGATGCTTATATCCTTGTAAACAGGTGCTTTTTAATGGGTATAAATCTGCTTATTTCTACAAATAAAGTTAATTGAACAAAGTTACAGGAAACTTTACAACAAAACAAAGTGCAAATTTAAAGATGCTAACATCCTTGTAAACAGGTGCTTTTTAATGGGTATAAATCTACTTAATTCTACAAAAAAAGTTATTGCAACAATGTTATTGTACACCTTTACTACAAACAAAGTGCACAGTTAAAGTTGCGTATATCCTTGTAAACAGGTGCTTTTTAATGGGTATAAATCTACTTAATTCTACAAAAAAAGTTATTGCAACAATGTTATTGTACACCCTTACAACAAATAAAGTGAATAGTTGAAGATGCTTATATCCTTGTAGACAGGTGCTTTTATGGTTATAAGTCTGCTTAATTCTACAAATAAAGTTAATTGAACAATGTTATAGTAAACCTTTACAACAAAACAAAGTGCACATTTAAAGATGCTAATATCCTTCTAAACAGGTGCTTTTATGGTTATAAATCTGCTTAATTCTACAAATAAAGTTAATGGAATAAAATTATAGTAAACCTTTACAACAAAACAAAGCGCACAGCTAAATATACTTATATCGTTGTAAAGAGGTTCTGTTATAGTTATAAATTTGCTTAATTCAACGAATAAAGTTAATACAACAAAGTTATAGTAAACCTTTACAACAAACAATGTGCACAGTTAAAGATTCCTATATCCTTGTAAACAGGTGTTTTCATAGGTATAAAACTGCTTAAATTTACAAATGCGGTTAATTGAACAAAGTTTTAGTAAACCTTTACAATAAAACAAAGTGCACAGTTAAGGTTCTTAATATCCTTGTAAACAGGTGCTTTTTTGGTATAAATCTCCTTAATTCTAGAAATAAAGTTAATGGAACAATATTATAGTACACCTTTACAACAAAACAAAGTGCATATTTAAGGATGCTAATATCCTTGTAAACAAGTGTTTATAAGGATTTAAATCTGCTATATTCTACAAATAAATCTAATGGAGTAAAGTTATAGTAAACCTTTACAACAAAACAAAGGGCTAAATATACTAATATCCTTGTAAAGAGGTGCTTTTATGGGTAGAAATCTGGTTAATTTAACGAATAAGGTTCCTACAACAAAGTCATAGTAAACCATTACAACAAATAAAGTGAATAGTTGAAGGTGCTTATATCCTTGTACACAGGTGCTTTTATGGGTATAAATCTCCTTAATTTTACAAATAAAGTTAATGGAACAATGTTATAGTACACCTTTACAACAAAACAAAGTGCACATTTAAGGATGCTAATATCCTTGTAAACAGGTGTTTATAAGGATATAAATCTGCTTAATTCTACAAATAAATTTAATGGAACAAAGTTATAGTAAACCTTTACAACAAAACAAAGGGCACAGCTAAATACACTAGTATCCTTGTAAAGTGGTTCTGTTATAGTTATAAATCTGCTTAATTCATCGAATAAAGTTAATACAACAAAGTTATAGTAAATCTTCACAACAAACAAAGTGCACACTTAAAGATGCGTATATCCTTGTAAACAGGTGCTTTTATGGGTTTATATCTGCTTAATTGTACAAATAAAGTTAATTCAACAAAGTTTAGGAAACCTTTACAACAAAACAAAGTGCACACTTAAAGATGCTAATATCCTTTTACACAGGTGCTTTTATGGGTATATATCTCCTTATTTCTACAAATAAAGTTAATTGAACAAAGTTACAGGAAACTTTACAACAAAACAAAGTGAATAGTTGAAGGTGCTAATATCGTTGTAAACAGATGCTTTTACTGTTATAAATCTGCTTAATTCTACAAAAAAGTTAATGTAACAATGTTATAGTACACCTTTACAATAAAACAAAGTGCACAGTTAAAGATGCTAATATCCTTGTGAACAGGTGCTTTTTTATGGTTATAAATCTGCTTAATTCTACAAATAAAGTTAATGGAACAATGTTATAGTAAACCTTTACAACAAATACTGTGAATAGTTGAAGATGCTTATATCCTTGTATACAGGTGCTTTTATTGGTATAAGTCTCCCTAATTTTACAAATAAAGTTAATTCAACAAAGTTATAGGAAACTTTTACATCAAAACAAATTGCACACTTAAAGATGCTAATATCATCATATACAGGTGCTTCTATGGCTATAAATCTCCTAAATTCTACAAATAAAGTTAACTGAACAAAGTTATAGTAAACCTTTACAACAAAACAAAGTGCAAATTTAAAGATGCTAACATCCTTGTAAACAGGTGCTTTTTAATGGGTATAAATCTACTTAATTCTACAAAAAAAGTTATTGCAACAATGTTATTGTACACCTTTACTACAAACAAAGTGCACAGTTAAAGTTGCGTATATCCTTGTAAACAGGTGCTTTTTAATGGGTATAAATCTACTTAATTCTACAAAAAAAGTTATTGCAACAATGTTATTGTACACCCTTACAACAAATAAAGTGAATAGTTGAAGATGCTTATATCCTTGTAGACAGGTGCTTTTATGGTTATAAATCTGCTTAATTCTACAAATAAAGTTAATTGAACAAAGTTATAGTTAACTTTTACAACAAATGAAGTGAATAGTTGAAGTTGCTTATATCCTTGTTCATAGGTGCTTTTATGGGTATAAATCTCCTTAATTCTACAAATAAAGTTAATTGAACAAAGTTATAGTAAACCTTTACAACAAAACAAAGTGCACATTTAAAGATGCTAATATCCTTCTAAACAGGTGCTTTTATGGTTATAAATCTGCCTAATTCTACAAATAAAGTTAACTGACAAACTCTTACAGTAAACCCTTACAACAAATAAAGTGAATAGTTGAAGATGCTTATATCCTTGTAGACAGGTGCTTTTATGGTTATAAATCTGCCTAATTCTACAAATAAAGTTAACTGACAAACTCTTACAGTAAACCCTTACAACAAATAAAGTGAATAGTTGAAGATGCTTATATCCTTGTAGACAGGTGCTTTTATGGTTATAAATCTGCTTAATTCTACAAATAAAGTTAATTGAACAAAGTTATAGTAAACCTTTACAACAAATGAAGTGAATAGTTGAAGTTGCTTATATCCTTGTACACAGGTGCTTTTATGGGTATAAATCTCCTTAATTCTACAAATAAAGTTATTTGAACAAAGTTATTGTAATCCTTTACAACATAACAAAATGCACATTTAAAGATGCTAATATCCTTGTAAATAGGTGTTTTCATGGGTATAAATCTGCTTATTGTGTCCGGTCAGTCAATGCTGCTACTGGTACCATGTAATCCAGTACTACCTGTTTCATGGTTGGGTCGTCGGCGACTAATCCGGCTCCCCCATCAGAAATTTCTGATGAGGTGGGTGGCTAGACACCCTGCAGGACTAAAAACAATACCTGACAAAGGGCGGATGAGCTTTTACAAGCCAACGGCCATCTAGCAAAGGGAAGGAAAACCCTTTCAAAACCCTGTAGAAGGCAACGGGAAACCACTCCAGTATCCTCCCAAGAATACCATGGAAATTCATAATTCAAGAAAGAAAAACAACAGCGTGAATGGGGTTAAGCCCACTGGGGTTAACTCTTCTCTCGGTAGAGATTCTCATATGCCACAGGTGAGACTCGACCGTCATCCAGCTACTGATGGCATTAACAATAAGAGTACAGTGAAGATAGCCACATGGAATGTAAGAACCCTATATCAAAGTGGTAAACTAGAGAATATTAAACAAGAAATGACTAGGTTACAGATAAATATCCTTGGTCTATGTGAAACAAGGTGGACAGACGCAGGCTGCTTCCAAAGTGATGATTTTAAGATAATTTTCTCTGGTGGTAGTAAACATGAAAAGGGAGTTGGTCTGATTGTAGATAAAAAGATTTCGAAAAGCATCTTAGGGTATTGGACAATCTCTGATAGATTGATGTTAATGAAGCTGAAAGGCCATCCGTTCAACATTTCTATAATACAGGTATACGCACCAACCTCAGAGAGTGACGAGGAAGAAATTGACAAATTCTATGACATGCTAGACAAGGCAAAAGGGCAATGTAAATCACAGGAAGTAGTCATCATTATGGGTGACCTAAATGCAAAAGTTGGAAGCGGAAAGTACGGTGATGTTGCGGGGAAGTATGGATTAGGGATAAGAAATGAACGAGGACAAAGGTGGGTAGAATGGTGCGACGCAAATAACCAATTCATTACAAACACATGGTTTGAAGATCATCCAAGAAGAATTTGGACCTGGAGAAGTCCTGGTGGGAACTTTCGAAATCAAATTGATTACATCACTATCAATAAAAGGTTTAGAAATGCAATAAAATATTCCAAAAGCTACCCAGGGGCAGACTGTGGAAGCGACCATAACCCAGTGATATGCAAAATCGCAATAAAGCTAAGAAAACTGAAAAAAGCTCAGCAAGCTCCGAAACTACAATATAACAGCTTACAGAAAGACCAAGACATTAGAAATCAATATAGCATTGCTGTAAGGAATAGATTTGAAGTGCTAAAGAATGAAGAATGTAAGTCAACTTGGGATTGCTTTAAAGAATCAATTGTTACAACAGCTGAAGAGATTGTGCCTAAGAAAGAGAAGCAAAGCAAGAATAAGTGGATGACAGGAGAAATCCTATACCTCATGCAAACACGTCAGAAGGTTGCCAACAAAGAAAGTACTGAATACAAAAATGTAGATAAACAAATAAAAAATAAATGTACGCAGGCCAAAGAAACATGGATAAATGAAGAATGTGAAGAAATTGAACGCCTAGAAAGAACAAACACGGCTTTGATGCATGAAAAAATAAAGTCGATTTCAGGCCGTAAGACGTGCACGTCAAGTGGATGCATACAATCAAAAGATGGCACTTTAATAATGGAGAAGGATGAAATTTTAGAACGATGGTCAGAATACATTGAAGAACTGTTTGACGATGAAAGAGGGCAGAAACCAGTTATTAGGAAGAACATAGAAGGTCCTAGAATCCTAAAAGCAGAAGTCACCGCAGCTATTGCACATACGAAGAGGAACAAGGCAGCGGGTCCAGATGGAATAGTAGTTGAAATGATTGAAGCACTTGAAGACTTTGGAATCGACACAATGACGGAAATTATAAATGAAATTTATGACAGTGGTACGATTCCAGAAGATCTAAGCAAATCCATTTTTATAGCTTTACCAAAGAAACACAATGCAACAGAATGTGAGCTTCATAGAACGATAAGCCTCATGAGCCACGTCATCAAAATGATTTTGAGGATAATCATGTGGAGAGCAAGGAAGAATATTAAACCTGAAATAGGAAAAGAGCAGTGTGGATTTATAAAAGATACGGGAACAAGGAATGCAATTTTTACGTTAAGAATGATATGTGAAAGATCCATTGAGATGCAAAAAGATATTTATTTATGTTTCATCGATTATACCAAAGCTTTTGACAAAGTGAAACACGTGCAACTATTAGATATGCTCCAAGATTTAGACATAGATGGGAAAGACATACGACTACTAAGAAATTTGTATTGGGAACAAACAGCAGGTATAAGGATTGAAGATAAAATTAGCACCTACAAGCAAATAAAGAGAGGAGTGCGCCAAGGATGTGTGTTGTCGCCTGACCTTCTTAACTTATACAGTGAACAAATATTAAGAGAGATAAAAGATTTGAAGGGTCTAGTGATAGGAGGCTATAACATGAACAATTTAAGATATGCGGAAGATACAGTGTTGATAAGTGACTCAAGAGATCAGTTGCAGGAGATTTTGGATAAGGTAGTAGAAGAGAGTGCAAAAAGGGGATTATCAATTAATTGCAAAAAGACTGAATGTATGGTGGTAAGCAAAAAATTGGATGTACCAGACTGTCAAATAACAGTTGGAGAAAGAGAGATAAAACAGGTTGAAAAGTTCAGTTACCTAGGGAGTTTAATTACATCAGATGGAAGAAGTGACAGTGAAATAAAGAAGAGGATCGGAATGTCAAAAGCTATTTTCGAGAAAATGGGGAAGATACTCAAAAATAGAAAATTATCAATGAAAACAAAATTAAGAGTATTAGATTGCTACATATTTTCTACCCTCACTTACGGCAGTGAATGCTGGACTATATCACAGACTATGGAAAAGAGATTACAATCAGTTGAAATGTGGTTTTACAGAAGAATGCTTCGAATATCTTGGACAGATCATATGTCAAATGAGGAAGTACTGGCTAAGGCAGGAACAAGAAGGAAACTTGTCGTAACGATCAGGAAGAGGCAACTGCAATTTTTAGGGCATGTTTTAAGAAAAGAAGAACTGGAAGATGTAGCAATAACTGGAAAAATAGAAGGAAAAAGAGCCAGAGGAAGACAGAGGCTCACTTTCATCTCAAGTCTCAGCCATTGGATGAAGATCAATGAAAAGGATATAATTAGAACTGCAAAAGACAGAGACTTATGGAGAACCATGGCCGCCAACGTTCTGGAAGAACAAGGCACTTAGAGAGAGAGAGAGAACTCTGCTTAATTTTACAAATAAAGTAAATTGAATAATGTTATAGTACACCTTTACAATAAAACAAAGTGCTTAGTTAAAGATGCTAATATCCTATAATATGCTAATATGCTAATATCCTATAACAGGTGCTTTTTTATGGTTATAAATCTGCTTAACTCTTAAAATAAAGTCAATTGAACAATGTTATAGTAAACCTTTACAACAAATAGAGTGAATAGTTGAAGATGCTTATATCCTTGTATACAGGTGCTTTTATGGGTATAAGTCTTCTTAATTCTACAAATAAAGTTAATGAAACAATGTTATGGTACACTTTTACACAAAACAAAGTCCACAGTTAAAGATGCTAATATCATCATACACAGGTGCTTTTATGGCTATAAATCTAATTAATTCTACAAATAAAGTTAACTGAACAAAGTTATAGTAAACCTTTACAAAAAAACAAAGTGCAAATTTAAAGATGCTAATATCCTTGTAAACAGGTGCTTTTTAATGGGTATAAAGCTACTTAATTCTACAAAAAAAGTTATTGGAACAATGTTACTGTACACCTTTACTACAAACAAAGTGCACAGTTAAAGTTGCGTATATCCTTGTAAACATGTGCTTTTATGGGTATAAATCTGCTTAATTTTACAAATAAAGTTAATTCAACAAAGTTATAGTAAACCTTTACAACATAACAAAATGCACATTCAAAGATGCTAATGTCCTTGTAAACAGGTGTTTTCATGGGTATAAATCTGCTTATTTTTACAAATAAAGTTAATTGAATAATGTTATAGTACACCTTTACAATAAAACAAAGTGCACAGTTAAAGATGCTAATATCCTTGTAAACAGGTGCTTTTTTATGGGTATAAATCTACTTAATTCTGCAAATAACGTTAATGGAGAAATGTTATAGTACACTTTTACAACAAAACAAAGTGCAAAGTTAATGATAATAATATCCTTGTACACAGGTGTTTTAAAAGTTTCCAAATCTCCTTAATTCTACAAATAAGGTGAATGAAAAAAAGTTATATTTAACCTTTACAACAAATAAAGTGAATTGTTGAAGATTCCTTTAATCTTGTAAACAGGTGCTTTTATGGGTATAAATCTGGTTAATTTAACGAATAAGGTTAATACAATAAGGTCATAGTAAACCTTTACAACAAACAAAGTGCACAGTTGAAGATGCAAATATCCTTGTACACAAGTGCTTTTATGGGTATAAATCTCCTTATTTCTACAAATAAAGTTAATTGAACAAAGTTATAGTAAACCTTATCAACAAAACAAAGTGCACAGTTAAAGATGCCAATATCCTTGTACACAAGTGCTTTTATGGAAAAAAATCTCCTTATTTCTACAAAAAAAGTTAATTGAACAAAGTTATAGAAAACCTTTCCAACAAAACAAAGTGCACATTTAAAGATTCCTATATCCTTGTAAACAGGTACTTTTATTGGTATAAATCTGGTTAATTTAACGAATAAGGTTAATACAACAAAGTCATAGTAAACCTTTACAACAAAAAAGTGAATAGTTTAAGATGCTTATATCCTTGTACACAAGTGCTTTTATGGGTATAAATCTCCTTAATTCTACAAATAAAGTTAATTGAACAATGTTATAGTACACCTTTACAACAAAACAAAGTGCACATTTAAGGATGCTAATATCCTTGTAAACATGTGTCTATAAGGATATTAATCTGCTTAATTCTACAAATAAAGTTAATGGAATAAAATTATAGTAAACCTTTACAAGAAAACAAAGCGCACAGCTAAATATACTTATATCGTTGTAAAGAGGTTCTGTTATAGTTATAAAATCTGCTTAATTCAACGAATAAAGTTAATACAACAAAGTTATGGTAAACCTTTACAACAAACAATGTGCACAGTTAAAGATTCCTTTATCCTTGTAAACAGGTGTTTTCATAGGTATAAAACTGCTTAATTTTACAAATGCGGTTAATTGAACAAAGTTTTAGTAAACCTTTACAATAAAACAAAGTGCACAGTTAAGGTTCTTAATATCCTTGTAAACAGGTGCTTTATTGGTATAAATCTCCTTAATTCTACAAATAAAGTTAATGGAACAATATTATAGTACACCTTTACAACAAAACAAAGTGCATATTTAAGGATGCTAATATCCTTGGAAACAGGTGTTTATAAGGATTTAAATCTGCTATATTCTACAAATAAATCTAATGGAGTAAAGTTATAGTAAACCTTTACAACAAAACAAAGGGCACTGCTAAATATACTAGTATCCTTGTAAAGTGGTTCTGTTATAGTTATAAATCTGCTTAATTCAACGAATAAAGTTAATACGACAAAGTTATAGTAAACCTTAACAACAAACAAAGTGCACACTTAAAGATGCGTATATCCTTGTAAACAGGTGCTTTTATGGGTATATATCTTCTTAATTGTACAAATAAAGTTAATTCAACAAAGTTTAGGAAACCTTTACAACAAAACAAAGTGCACACTTAAGGATGCTAATATCCTTTTACACAGGTGCTTTTATGGGTATAAATCTCCTTATTTCTACAAATAAAGTTAATTGAACAAAGTTAAAGGAAACTTTACAACAAAACAAAGTTAATAGTTGAGGGTGCTAATATCGTTGTAAACAGATGCTTTTACTGTTATAAATCTGCTTAATTCTACAAATAAAGTTAATGTAACAATGTTATAGTACACATTTACAACAAAAAAAAGTGGAAAGTTAAAGATGCTAATATCCTTCTAAACAGGTGCTTTTATGGTTATAAATCTGCTTAATTCTCTAAATAAAGTTAATTGACAAAGTTATAGTAAACCCTTACAACAAATAAAGTGAATAGTTGAAGATGCTTATATCCTTGTACACAGGTGCTTTTATGGTTATAAATCTGCTTAATTCTACAAATAAAGTTAATTGAACAAAGTTATTGTAAAAATTTACAACATAGCAAAATGCACATTTAACGATGCTAATATCCTTGTAAATAGGTGTTTTCATGGGAATAAATCTGCTTAATTTTACAAATAAAGTTAATTGAATAATGTTATAGTACACCTTTACAATAAAACAAAGTGCACAGTTAAAGATGCTAATATCCTATAACATGCTAATATGCTAATATCCTATAACAGGTGCTTTCTTATGGCTATAAAGCTGCTTAATTCTACAAATAAAGTTAATTGAACAATGTTATAGTAAACCTTTACAACAAATAGAGTGAATAGTTGAATATGCTTATTTCCTTGTAAACAGGTTCTTTTTAATGGGTATAAATTTACGTAATTCAACGAATAAAGTTAATACAACAAAGTTATAGTAAACCTTTACAACAAACAAAGTGCGCAGTTAAAGATTCCTATATCCTTGTAAACAGGTGCTTTTATAGGTATAAATCTGGTTAATTTAACGAAAAAGGTTAATACAACAAAGTTATAGTAAACCTTTACAACAAACAAAGTGCACAGTAAAAGATTCCTATATCCTTGTAAACAGGTGCTTTTATTGGTATAAATCTGCTTAATTTTAAAAATGAAGTTAATGGAATAAAGTTATAGTAAACCTTTAAAACAAAACAAAGGGTACAGCTCAATATACTAATATCCTTGTGACGAGGTTTTGTTATAATTATAAATCTGCTTAATTCAACGAATAAAATTAAAACAACAAAGTTATAGTAATCTTTACAACAAACAAAGCGCACAGTTAAAGATTCCTATATCCTTGCAAACAGGTGCTTTTAAGGGTATAAATCTGGTAAATTTAACAAATAAGGTTAATACAACAAAGTCATGTTAAACCTTTACAAGAAACAAAGTGCACAGTTGAAGATGCTAATATCCTTGTAAACAGGTGCTTTTATGGGTATAAATCTGCTTAATTTTACAAATAAAGTTAATTCAACAAAGTTATAGTAAACCTTTACAACATAACAAAATGCACATTTAAAGATGCTAATATCCTTGTAAACAGGTGTTTTCATGGGTATAAATCTGCTTAATTTTACAAATAAAGTTAATTGAATAATGTTATAGTACACCTTTACAATAAAACAAAGTGCACAGTTAAAGATGCTAATATCCTTGTAAACAGGTGCTTTTTTATGGTTATAAATCTGCTTAATTCTACAAATAAAGTTAATGGAACAATGTTATAGTAAACCTTTACAACAAATAGAGTGAATAGTTGAAGATGCTTTTATCCTTGTATACAGGTGCTTTTATGGGTATAAGTCTCCTTAATTCTACAAAGAAAGTTAATGAAACAATGTTATGGTACACTTTTACAACAAAACAAAGTCCACAGTTAAAGATGCTAATATCATCATACACAGGTGCTTTTATGGCTATAAATCTCCTTAATTCTACAAAAAAAGTTAATTGAACAAAGTTATAGTAAACCTTTACAACAAAACAAAGTGCAAATTTAAACGTGCTAATATCCTTGTAAACAGGTGCTTTTATGGGTATAAATCTGCTTAATTCTACAAATAATGTTAATACAACAAAGTTATAGTAAACCTTTACAACAAACAAAGTGCACAGTTAAGGATGCTAATATCCTTGTAAACAGGTGTTTATAAGGATATAAATCTGCTTATTTCTACAAATAAAGTTAATGGAACAAAGTTATAGTAAATCTTTACAACAAAACAAAGGGCACAGCTAAATATACTAATATCCTTGTAAAGAGGTTATGTTATAGTTATAAATTTGCTTAAATCAACGAATAAAGTTAAAACAACAAAGTTATAGTAAATCCTTACAACAAACAAAGTGCACAGTTAAAGATTCCTATATCCTTGTTAACAGGTGCCTTTATGGATATAGATCTGGTTAATTTAATGAAGAAGGTTAATACAACAAACTGATAGTAAACCTTTACAACAAACAAAGTGCACCATAAAAGATGCCTATTTCCTTGTAAACAGGTGCTTTTATGGGTATAAATCTCCTTAATTCTACAAATAAAGTTAATGGAACAATGTTATAGTACACCTTTACAACAAAACAAAGTGCACATTTAAGGATGCTAATATCCTTGTAAACAGGTGCTTTTATTGGTATAAATCTGCTTAATTCTACAATTAAAGTTAATGGAACAATGTTATAGTACAACTTTGCAACAAAACAAGGTGCACATTTAAGGATGCTTAAATCCTTGTAATCAGGTGCTTCTATTGGTATAAATCTGCTTAATTCTACAAATAAAGTTAATGGAACAAAGTTATAGTAAACCTTTACAACAAAACAAAAGGCACAGCTAAATATACTAATATCCTTGTAAAGAGGTGATGTTATAGATATAAATCTGCTTAATTCAACGAATAAAATTAAAACAACAAAGTTATAGTAAACCTTTACAACAAACAAAGGGCACAGCTAAATATACTAATATCCTTGTAAAGAGGTGATGTTATAGATATAAATCTGCTTAATTCAACGAATAAATTTAAAACAACAAAGTTATAGTAAACCTTTACAACAAACAAAGTGCACAGTTAAAAATTCCTATATCCTTGTAAACAGGTGCTTTTATGGGTATAAATCTCCTTAATTCTACAAATAAAGTTAATGGAACAATGTTATAGTACACCTTTACAACAAAACAAAGTGCACAGTTAAAGATGCTAATATCCTTGTAAACAGGTGCTTTTATGGGTATAAATCTTCTTGATTCTACAAATAAAGTTAATGGAACAGTGTTATAGTACATCTTTACAACCAATCAAAGTGCACAATTAAAGATGCTAATATCCTTGTAAACAAGTGCTTTTATTGGTATAAATCTGCTTAATTCTACAAATAACGTTAATGGAACAAAGTTATAGTAAACCTTTACAACAAAACAAAGTGCACAGTTAAAGATTCCTATATCCCGGTAAACAGGTGCTTTTTTATGGTTATAAATCTGCTTAATTCTACAAATAAAGTTAATGGAACAATGTTATAGTAAACCTTCACAACAAACAAAGTGCGCAGTTAAACATTCCTATATCCTTGTAAACAGGTGCTTTTATAGGTATAAATCTGGTTAATTTAACGAAAAAGGTTAATACAACAAAGTTATAGTAAACCTTTACAACAAACAAAGTTTACAGTAAAAGATGCCTATATCCTTGTAAACAGGTGCTTTTATTGGTATAAATCTGCTTAATTTTAAAAATGAAGTTAATGGAATAAAGTTATAGTAAACCTTTAAAACAAAACAAAGGGCACAGCTCAATATACTAATATCCTTGTGACGAGGTTATGTTATAATTATAAATCTGCTTAATTCAACGAATAAAATTGAAACAACAAAGTTTTAGTAATCTTTACAACAAAAAAAGCGCACAGTTAAAGATTCCTATATCTTTGCAAACAGGTGCTTTTTTGGGTATAAATCTGGTAAATTTAACAAATAAGGTTAGTACAACAAAGTCATATTAAACCTTTACAAGAAACAAAGTGCACAGTTGAAGATGCTAATATCCTTGTAAACAGGTGCTTTTATGGGTATAAATCTGCTTAATTTTACAAATAAAGTTAATTGAACAAAGTTATAGTAAACCTTTACAACATAACAAAATGCACATTTAAAGATGCTAATATCCTTGTAAACAGGTGTTTTCATGGGTATAAATCTGCTTAATTTTACAAATAAAGTTAATTGAATAATGTTATAGTACACCTTTACAATAAAACAAAGTGCACAGTTAAAGATGCTAATATCCTTGTAAACAGGTGCTTTTTTATGGTTATAAATCTGCTTAATTCTACAAATAAAGTTACTGGAACAATGTTATAGTAAACCTTTACAACAAATAGAGTGAATAGTTGAAGATGCTTTTATCCTTGTATACATGTGATTTTATGGGTATAAGTCTCCTTAATTCTACAAAGAAAGTTAATGAAACAATGTTATGGTACACTTTTACAACAAAACAAAGTCCACAGTTAAAGATGCTAATATCATCATACACAGGTGCTTTTATGGCTATAAATCTACTTAATTCTACAAAAAAAGTTAATTGAACAAAGTTATAGTAAACCTTTACAACAAAACAAAGTGCAAATTTAAAGATGCTAATATCCTTGTAAACAGGTGCTTTTATGGGTATAAATCTGCTTAATTCTACAAATAATGTTAATACAACAAAGTTATAGTAAACCTTTACAACAAACAAAGTGCACAGTTAAGGATGCTAATATCCTTGTAAACAGGTGTTTATAAGGATATAAATCTGCTTATTTCTACAAATAAAGTTAATGGAACAAAGTTATAGTAAATCTTTACAACAAAACAAAGGGCACAGCTAAATATACTAATATCCTTGTAAAGAGGCTATGTTATAGTTATAAATTTGCTTAAATCAACGAATAAAGTTAAAACAACAAAGTTATAGTAAATCCTTACAACAAACAAAGTGCACAGTTAAAGATTCCTATATCCTTGTTAACAGGTGCCTTATGGATATAGATCTGGTTAATTTAATGAAGAAGGTTAATACAACAAACTGATAGTAAACCTTTACAACAAACAAAGTGCACCATAAAAGATGCCTATTTCCTTGTAAACAGGTTCTTTTATGGGTATAAATCTCCTTAATTCTACAAATAAAGTTAATGGAACAATGTTATAGTACACCTTTACAACAAAACAAAGTGCACATTTAAGGATGCTAATATCCTTGTAAACAGGTGCTTTTATTGGTATAAATCTGCTTAATTCTACAATTAAAGTTAATGGAACAATGTTATAGTACACTTTTGCAACAAAACAAGGTGCACATTTAAGGATGCTTAAATCCTTGTAATCAGGTGCTTCTATTGGTATAAATCTGCTTAATTCTACAAATAAAGTTAATGGAACAAAGTTATAGTAAACCTTTACAACAAAACAAAAGGCACAGCTAAATATACTAATATCTTTGTAAAGAGGTGATGTTATAGATATAAATCTGCTTAATTCAACGAATAAAATTAAAACAACAAAGTTATAGTAAACCTTTACAACAAACAAAGGGCACAGCTAAATATACTAATATCCTTGTAAAGAGGTGATGTTATAGATATAAATCTGCTTAATTCAACGAATAAATTTAAAACAACAAAGTTATAGTAAACCTTTACAACAAACAAAGTGCACAGTTAAAGATTCCTATATCCTTGTAAACAGGTGCTTTTATGGGTATAAATCTCCTTAATTCTACAAATAAAGTTAATGGAACAATGTTATAGTACACCTTTACAACAAAACAAAGTGCACAGTTAAAGATGCTAATATCCTTGTAAACAGGTGCTTTTATGGGTATAAATCTTCTTGATTCTACAAATAAAGTTAATGGAACAGTGTTATAGTACATCTTTACAACCAATCAAAGTGCACAATTAAAGATGCTAATATCCTTGTAAACAAGTGCTTTTATGGGTATAAATCTGCTTAATTCTACAAATAACGTTAATGTAACAAAGTTATAGTAAACCTTTACAACAAAACAAAGTGCACAGTTAAAGATTCCTATATCCCGGTAAACAGGTTCTTTTATCAGTATAAATCTGGTTAATTTAACGAATAAGGTTAATACAACAAGGTCATATTAAACCTTTACAACAAACAAAGTGCTTATATCCTTGTACACAGGTGCTTTTATGGGTATAAGTCTCCTTTATTTTACCAATAAAGTTAATGGAACAAATATATTGTAAACTTTTACAACATAACAAAATGCACATTTAAAGATGATAATATCCTTGTAAATAGGTGTTTTCATGGGTATAAATCTGCTTAATTTTACAAATAAAGTTAATTGAATAATGTTATAGTACATCTTTACAATAAAACAAAGTGCACAGTTGAAAATACTTATATCCTTGTACACAGGTGCTTTTATGGGTATAAGTCTCCTTTATTTTACCAATAAAGTTAATGGAACAATGTTACGGTACACTTTTACAACAAAACTAATTGCACAGTTAAAGATGCTAATATCCTTGTAAACAGGTGCTTCTATGGGTATAAATCTGCTTAATTCAACGAATAAAGTTAATACAACAAAGTTATAGTAAACCTTTACAACAAATAAAGTGAATAGTTGAAGATGCTTTTATCCTTGTACACAGGTACTTTTATGGGTATAAATCTCCTTAATTCTACAAATAAAGTTAATGGAACAATGTTATGGCACACTTTTACAAGAAAACAAAGTGCAGAGCTAAATATACTAATATCCTTGTAAAGAGCTTCCGATATAGTTATGAATCAGCTTAATTCAACGAATAAAGTTAATACAACAAAGTTATAGAAAAACTTTACAACAAAACAAAGTGCACATTTAAAGATGCTAATATCCTTGTAAACAGGTGTTTTTATGGGTATAAATTTGCTTAATTTTTACAAATAAAGTTAATTGAATAATGTTATAGTACACCTTTACAATAAAAAAAAGTGAGCAGTTAAAGATGCTAATATCCTTGTAAACAGGTGCTCTTATGGTTATAAATCTGCTTAATTCTACAAATAAAGTTAATGGAACAATGTTATAGTATACCTTTACAACAAAACAAAGTGCACAATTAAAGATGCTAATATCCTTGTAAACAGGTGCTTTTATGGGTATAAATCTGCTTAATTCTACAATTAAAGATAATGGAACAAAGTTGTAGTAAACTTTTACAACAAAACAATGGGCACAACTAAATACACTAATACCCTTGTAAACAGGTGCTTTTATGGGTATAAATCTCCTTAATTCTAGAAATAAAGTTAATTGAACAAAGTTATAGTATACCTTTACAACAAAACAAAGTGCACATTTAAAGATGCTAATATCCTTGTAAACAGGTGTTTTTATGGGTATAAATCTGCTTAATTCTAGAAATAAAGTTAATTGAATAATGTTATAGTACACCGCTACATTAAAACAAAGTGGAGAAATAAAGATGCTAATATCCTTGTACACAGATGCTTTTATGGGTATAAATCTCCTTAATTCTACAAATAAAGTTAATGGAACAATGTCATGGTGCACTTTTACAATAAAACAAAGTGCACAGTTAAAGATTCCTATATCCGTGTAAACAGGTTTTTTTATGGGTATAAATCTGGTTAATTTAATGAATAAGAATAATACAAAAAAGTTAAAGTAAACCTTTACAACAAACAAAGTGCATAGTTAAAGATGCCTATATCCTTGTAAACAGGTGCTTTTATGGGTATAAATCTACTTAATTCTACAAATAAAGTTAATTGAATAATGTTATAGTACACCTTTACAACAAAACAAAGTGCACAATTAAAGATGCTAATATCCTTGTAAACAGGTGCTTTTGTGGTTATAAATCTGCTTAATTCTACAAATAAAGTCAAAGGAACAAAGGTATAGTAAACCTTTACAACAAAACAAATGGCACAACGAGATACACTAATGTCCTGGTTAACAGGTACTTTTATGGGTATAAATCTACTTAATTCTACAAATGAAGTTAATGGAACAATGTTATTGTACACCTTTACAACAAAACAAAGTGCACAATTAAAGATGCTAATATCCTTGTAAAGTGATTCTGTTATAGTTATAAATCTGCTTAATTCAACGAATAAAGTTAATGCAACAAAGTTATAGTAAACCTTTACAAGAAATAAAGTGAATAGTTGAAGATACTTATATCTTTGTACACAGGTGCTTTTATGGGTATAAATATCCTTAATTCTACAAATAAAGTTAATGGAACAATGTTATAGTACACTTTTACAACAAACAAAGTGCACATTTAAAGATGCTAATATCCTTGTAAACAGGTGCCTTTATGGGTATAAATCTACTTAATTCTACAAATAAAGTTAATGGAACAATGTTATTGTACACCTTTACAACGAAACAATGTGCACAATCAAAGATGCTAATATCCTTGTAAAAAGGTGCTTTTGTGGTTATAAATCTGCTTATTTCTACAAATAAAGTTAAATGAACAAGGTTATAGCAAACCTTTACAACAAAACAAAATGCAAAGCTAAACTTGCTAATATCGTTGTAAACAGGTGTTTTGTGGTTATAAATCTGCTTAACTCTACAAGTAAAGTTAAATGAACAAAGATATTGTACACCTTTACAACAAAACAAAGTGCACAGTTAAAGATGCTAATATCCTTGTAAACAGGTGCTTTTATGGGTATAAATCTGGTTAATTTAATGAATAAGGTTAATACAACAAAGTTATAGTAAACCTTCACAACAAACAAAGTGCAAAGTTAAAGGTGCCTATATCCTTGTACACAGGTGCTTTTATGGGTATAAATCTCCTTAATTCTACAAATAAAGTTAATGGAACAAAGTTTTATTAAACCTTTACAACAAAACAAAGGGCACAGCTAAATATACTAATATCCTTGTAAAGAGGTTCTGTTATGGTTATAAATCTGCTTAAAACAACGAATAAAGTTAATACAACAAAGTTATAGTAATCCTTTACAAGAAATAAAGTTAATAGTTGAAGATGCTTATATTCTTTACACACAGGTGCTTTTATTGGTATAAATCTCATTAATCCTACAAATAAAGTTAATGGAACAATGTTATGGTGCACTTTTACAACAAAACAGAGTGCACAGTTAAAGATTCCTATATCCTTGTAAACAGGTGTTTTTATGGGTATAAATCTGGTTAATTTAATGAATAATGTTAATAAAACAAAGTTGTAGTAAACTTTTACAAAAAAACAATGGGCACAACTAAATACACTAATTCCCTTGTACACAGGTGCTTTTATGGGTATAAATCTCCTTAATTCTACAAATAAAGTTAATTGAACAAAGTTATAGTATACCTTTACAACAAAATAAAGTGCACAATTAAAGATGCTAATATCCTTGTAAACAGGTGCTTTTGTGGGTATAAATCTGCTTAATTCTACAAATAAAGTTAATTTAACAAAGTTGTAGTAAACTTTTACAACAAAACAATGGGCACAACTAAATACACTAATACCCTTGTAAACAGGTGCTTTTATGGGTATAAATCTCCTTAATTCTAGAAATAAAGTTAATGGAACAATGTCATGGTGCACTTTTACAATAAAACAAAGTGCACAGTTAAGGATTCCTATATCCGTGTAAACAGGTTTTTTTATGGGTATAAATCTGGTTAATTTAATGAATAAGAATAATACAAAAAAGTTAAAGTAAACCTTTACAACAAACAAAGTGCATAGTTAAAGATGCCTATATCCTTGTAAACAGGTGCTTTTATGGGTATAAATCTACTTAATTCTACAAATAAAGTTAATTGAATAATGTTATAGTACACCTTTACTATTAAACAAAGTGCACAGTTAAAGATGCTAAAACCCTTGTAAACAGGTGTTTTGATGGGTATAAATCTACTTAATTCTACAAATAAAGTTAATTGAATAATGTTATAGTACACCTTTACAATTAAAGAAAGTGCACAGTTAAAGATGCTAATATCCTTGTAAACAGGTGCTTCTGTGGTTATAAATCTGCTTAATTCAACAAATAAAGTTAAATGAACAAAGTTATAGTAAACATTTACAACAAAACAAATGGCACAACTAAATACACTAATGTCCTTGTAAACAGATGCTTTTATGGGTATAAATCTACTTAATTCTACAAATAAAGTTAATGGAACAATGTTATTGTACACCTTTACAACAAAACAAAGTGCACAATTAAAGATGCTAATATCCTTGTAAAGTGTATCTGTTATAGGTATAAATCTGCTTTATTCAAGGAATAATGTTAACACAATAAAGTTATAGTAAACCTTTACAACAAATAAAGTGAATGGTTGAAGATGCTAATATCCTTGTAAACAGGTGCTTTTATGGGTATAAATCTGCTTAATTTTACAATTAAAGTCAATTGAATAATGTTATAGTACACCTTTACAATAAAACAAAGTGCACAGTTAAAGATGCAAACATCCTTGTAAAGAGGTTCCGTTATAGTTATCAATCTGCTTAATTCAACGAATAAAGTTAATGCAACAAAGTTATAGTAAACCTTTACAAGAAATAAAGTGAATAGTTGAAGATACTTATATCTTTGTACACAGGTGCTTTTATGGGTATAAATATCCTTAATTCTACAAATAAAGTTAATGGAACAATGTTATAGTACACTTTTACAATAAAACAAAGTGCACATTTAAAGATGCTAATATCCTTGTAAACAGGTGTTTTGATGGGAATAAATCTGCTTATTTTTACAAATAAAGTTAATTGAATAATGTTATAGTACACCTTTACAACAAAACAAAGTGCACAATTAAAGATGCTAATATCCTTGTAAACAGGTGCTTTTGTGGTTATAAATCTGCTTAATTCTACAAATAAAGTTAAAGGAACAAAGGTATAGTAAACCTTTACAACAAAACAAATGGCACAACGAGATACACTAATGTCCTGATTAACAGGTACTTTTATGGGTATAAATCTACTTAATTCTACAAATGAAGTTAATGGAACAATGTTATTGTACACCTTTACAACAAAACAAAGTGCACAATTAAATATGCTAATATCCTTGTAAAGTGGTTCTGTTATAGTTATAAATCTGCTTAATTCAATGAATAAAGTTAACACAACAAAGTTATAGTAATTCTTTACAACAAACAAAGTGCACATTTAAAGATGCTAATATCCTTGTAAACAGGTGCCTTTATGGGTATAAATCTGCTTAATTCTACAAATAAAGTTAATGGAACAATGTTATTGTACACCTTTACAACGAAACAAAGTGCACAATCAAAGATGCTAATATCCTTGTAAAAAGGTGCTTTTGTGGTTATAAATCTGCTTATTTCTACAAATAAAGTTAAATGAACAAAGTTATAGCAAACCTTTACAACAAAACAAAATGCAAAGCTAAACTTGCTAATATCGTTGTAAACAGGTGTTTTGTGGTTATAAATCTGCTTAATTCTACAAGTAAAGTTAAATGAACAAAGATATTGTACACCTTTACAACAAAACAAAGTGCAAAATTGAAGATGCTAATATCCTTGTAAACAGGTGCTTTTATGGGTATAAATCTCCTTAATTCTACAAATAAAGTTAATGGAACAAAGATATAGTAAACCTTTACAACAGAACAAATGGCACAACTAGATATACTAATATCCTTGTAAAGAGGTTCTGTTATAGTTATAAATCTGCTTAATTCAACGAATAAATTTAATACAACAAAGTTAAAGAAAACCTTTATAAGAAATAAAGTGAATTGTTGAAGATGCTTATATCCTTGTACACAGGTGCTTTTATGGGTATAAATCTCCTTAATTCTACAACTAAAGTTAATTGAGTAATGTTATAGTACACCTATACAATAAAACAAAGTGCACAGTTAAAGATGCTAATATCCTTGTAAACAGGTGCTTTTATGGGTATAAATCTGGTTAATTTAATGAATAAGGTTAATACAACAAAGTTATAGTAAACCTTTACAACAAACAAAGTGCAAAGTTAAAGGTGCCTATATCCTTGTACACAGGTGCTTTTATGGGTATAAATCTCCTTAATTCTACAAATAAAGTTAATGGAACAAAGTTTTATTAAACCTTTACAACAAAACAAAGGGCACAGCTAAATATACTAATATCCTTGTAAAGAGGTTCTGTTATGGTTATAAATCTGCTTAAAACAACGAATAAAGTTAATACAACAAAGTTATAGTAATCCTTTACAAGAAATAAAGTTAATAGTTGAAGATGCTTATATCCTTTACACACAGGTGCTTTTATTGGTATAAATCTCACTAATCCTACAAATAAAGTTAATGGAACAATGTTATGGTGCACTTTTACAACAAAACAAAGTGCACAGTTAAAGATTCCTATATCCTTGTAAACAGGTGTTTTTATGGGTATAAATCTGGTTAATTTAATGAATAATGTTAATAAAACAAAGTTGTAGTAAACTTTTACAACAAAACAATGGGCACAACTAAATACACTAATTCCCTTGTACATTGGTGCTTTTATGGGTATAAATCTCCTTAATTCTACAAATAAAGTTAATTGAACAAAGTTATAGTATACCTTTACAACAAAATAAAGTGCACAATTAAAGATGCTAATATCCTTGTAAATAGGTGCTTTTGTGGGTATAAATCTGCTTAATTCTACAAATAAAGTTAATGAAACAAAGTTGTAGTAAACTTTTACAACAAAACAAATGGCACAACTAGATATACTAATATCCTTGTAAAGAGGTTCTGTTATAGTTATAAATCTGCTTAATTCAACGAATAAATTTAATACAACAAAGTTATAGTAAACCTTTATAAGAAATAAAGTGAATTGTTGAAGATGCTTATATCCTTGTACACAGGTGCTTTTATGGGTATAAATCTCCTTAATTCTACAAATAAAGTTAATTGAACAAAGTTATAGTATACCTTTACAACAAAACAATGTGCACAATTAAAGATGCTAATATCCTTGTAAACAGGTGCTTTTGTTTGTATAAATCTGCTTAATTCTACAAATAAAGTTAATGCAACAAAGTTATTGTACACCTTTACAACAAAACAAAGTGCACAGTTAAAGATGCCTATATCCTTGTAAAGAGTTTTTGTTATAGATATGAATCTGCTTAATTCTACAAATAAAGTTAATGGAATAAGATCATAGTAAACCTTTACAACAAACAAAATGCACAATTAGAGATGCCTATATCCTTGTAAACAGGTGCTTTTAAGGGTATAAATCTGCTTAATTTTACAAATAAAGTTAATTCAATAAAGTTATAGGAAACCTTTACAAAAAAACAAAATGCACAGTTAAAGATGCTAATATCCTTCTACACAGGAGCTTTTATGGGTATAAATCTCCTTAATTCTACAAATAAAGTTAATTGATTAAAGTTATAGTAAACCTTTACAACAAAACAAAGTGCACATTTAAAGATGCTAAATCCTTGTAAACAGGTGCTTTTATGGGTATAAATCTACTTAATTCTACAAATAAAGTTAATTGAATAATGTTATAGTACACCTTTACAACAAAACAAATGGCACAACTAAATACACTAATGTCCTTGTAAACAGGTGCTTTTATGGGTATAAATCTACTTAATTCTACAAATAAAGTTAATGGAACAATGTTATTGTACACCTTTACAACAAAACAAAGTGCACAATTAAAGATGCTAATATCCTTGTAAAGTGGTTCTGTTATAGTTATAAATCTGCTTAATTCAACGAATAAAGTTAACACAACAAAGTTATAGTAAACCTTTACAAAAAATAAAGTGAATGGTTGAAGATGCTAATATCCTTGTAAACAAGTGTTTTTATGGGTATAAATCTGGTTAATTTAATGAATAAGGTTAATACAACAAAGTTATAGTAAACCTTTACAACAGACAAAGTGCATAGTTAAAGATGCCTATATCCTTGTAAACAGGTGCTTTTAAGGGTATAAATCTGCTTAATTTTTCAAATAAAGTTAATTCAATAAAGTTATAGGAAACCTTTACAATAAAACAAAGTGCACAGTTAAAGATGCAAATATCCTTGTAAACAGGTACTTTTATGGGTATAAATCTCCTTAATTCTACAAAAAATGTTAATGGAACAAAGTTATATTAAACCCTTTCAACAAAACAAAGGGCACAGCTAAATATACTAATATCCTTGTAAAGAGGTTCTGTTATAGTTATAAATCTGCTTAATTCAACGAAAAAAGTTAATGGAACAATGTTATAGTACACTTTTACAATAAAACAAAGTGCACATTTAAAGATGCTAATATCCTTGTAAACAGGTGTTTTGATGGGTATAAATCTGCTTAATTTTACAAATAAAGTTAATTGAATAATGTTATAGTACACCTTTACTACAAAACAAAGTGCACAATTAAAGATGCTAATATCCTTGTAAACAGGTGCTTTTGTGGTTATAAATCTGCTTAATTCTACAAATGAAGTTAAATGAACAAAAATATAGTAAACCTTTACAACAAAACAAAGGGCACAACTAAATATACTAATATCCTTGTAAAGAGGTTCTGTTATAGTTATAAATCTGCTTAATTCAACGAATAAAGTTAATACAACAAAGTTATAGTAAACCTTTACAAGAAATAATGTGAATAGTTGAAGATGCTTATATCCTTTACACACAGGTGCTTTTATTGGTATAAATCTCACTAATCCTACAAATAAAGTTAATGGAACAATGTTATGGTGCACTTTTACAACAAAACAAAGTGCACAGTTAAAGATTCCTATATCCTTGTAAACAGGTGTTTTTGTGGGTATAAATCTGGTAAATTTAATGAATAATGTTAATAAAACAAAGTTGTAGTAAACTTTTACAACAAAACAATGGGCACAACTAAATACACTAATTCCCTTGTACACTGGTGCTTTTATGGGTATAAATCTCCTTAATTCTACAAATAAAGTTAATTGAACAAAGTTATAGTATACCTTTACAACAAAATAAAGTGCACAATTAAAGATGCTAATATCCTTGTAAATAGGTGCTTTTGTGGGTATAAATCTGCTTAATTCTACAAATAAAGTTAATGAAACAAAGTTGTAGTAAACTTTTACAACAAAACAAATGGCACAACTAGATATACTAATATCCTTGTAAAGAGGTTCTGTTATAGTTATAAATCTGCTTAATTCAACGAATAAATTTAATACAACAAAGTTATAGTAAACCTTTATAAGAAATAAAGTGAATTGTTGAAGATGCTTATATCCTTGTACACAGGTGCTTTTATGGGTATAAATCTCCTTAATTCTACAAATAAAGTTAATTGAACAAAGTTATAGTATACCTTTACAACAAAACAATGTGCACAATTAAAGATGCTAATATCCTTGTAAACAGGTGCTTTTGTTTGTATAAATCTGCTTAATTCTACAAATAAAGTTAATGCAACAAAGTTATTGTACACCTTTACAACAAAACAAAGTGCACAGTTAAAGATGCCTATATCCTTGTAAAGAGTTTTTGTTATAGATATGAATCTGCTTAATTCTACAAATAAAGTTAATGGAATAAGATCATAGTAAACCTTTACAACAAACAAAATGCACAATTAGAGATGCCTATATCCTTGTAAACAGGTGCTTTTAAGGGTATAAATCTGCTTAATTTTACAAATAAAGTTAATTCAATAAAGTTATAGGAAACCTTTACAAAAAAACAAAATGCACAGTTAAAGATGCTAATATCCTTCTACACAGGAGCTTTTATGGGTATAAATCTCCTTAATTCTACAAATAAAGTTAATTGATTAAAGTTATAGTAAACCTTTACAACAAAACAAAGTGCACATTTAAAGATGCTAAATCCTTGTAAACAGGTGCTTTTATGGGTATAAATCTACTTAATTCTACAAATAAAGTTAATTGAATAATGTTATAGTACACCTTTACAACAAAACAAATGGCACAACTAAATACACTAATGTCCTTGTAAACAGGTGCTTTTATGGGTATAAATCTACTTAATTCTACAAATAAAGTTAATGGAACAATGTTATTGTACACCTTTACAACAAAACAAAGTGCACAATTAAAGATGCTAATATCCTTGTAAAGTGGTTCTGTTATAGTTATAAATCTGCTTAATTCAACGAATAAAGTTAACACAACAAAGTTATAGTAAACCTTTACAAAAAATAAAGTGAATGGTTGAAGATGCTAATATCCTTGTAAACAAGTGTTTTTATGGGTATAAATCTGGTTAATTTAATGAATAAGGTTAATACAACAAAGTTATAGTAAACCTTTACAACAGACAAAGTGCATAGTTAAAGATGCCTATATCCTTGTAAACAGGTGCTTTTAAGGGTATAAATCTGCTTAATTTTTCAAATAAAGTTAATTCAATAAAGTTATAGGAAACCTTTACAATAAAACAAAGTGCACAGTTAAAGATGCAAATATCCTTGTAAACAGGTACTTTTATGGGTATAAATCTCCTTAATTCTACAAAAAATGTTAATGGAACAAAGTTATATTAAACCCTTTCAACAAAACAAAGGGCACAGCTAAATATACTAATATCCTTGTAAAGAGGTTCTGTTATAGTTATAAATCTGCTTAATTCAACGAAGAAAGTTAATGGAACAATGTTATAGTACACTTTTACAATAAAACAAAGTGCACATTTAAAGATGCTAATATCCTTGTAAACAGGTGTTTTGATGGGTATAAATCTGCTTAATTTTACAAATAAAGTTAATTGAATAATGTTATAGTACACCCTTACAACAAAACAAAGTGCACAATTAAAGATGCTAATATCCTTGTAAACAGGTGCTTTTGTGGTTATAAATCTGCTTAATTCTACAAATAAAGTTAAATGAACAAAGATAAAGTAAACCTTTAAAACAAAACAAAGGGCACAACTAAATATACTAATATCCTTGTAAAGAGGTTCTGTTATAGTTATAAATCTGCTTAATTCAACGAATAAATTTAATACAACAAAGTTATAGTAAACCTTTATAAGAAATAAAGTGAATTGTTGAAGAAGCTTATATCTTTGTACACAGGTGCTTTTATGGGTATAAATCTCCGTAATTCTACAACTAAAGTTAATTGAATAATGTTATAGTACTCCTATACAATAAAACAAAGTGCACAGTTAAAGATGCTAATATCCCTGTAAACAGGTGCTTTTATGGGTATAAATCTGGTTAATTTAATGAATAAGGTTAATACAACAAAGTTATAGTAAACCTTTACAACAAACAAAGTGCACAGTTAAAGATGCCTATATCCTTGTACACAGGTGATTTTCTGGGTATAAATCTCCTTAATTCTACAAAAAGAGTTAATTGAACAAAGTTATAGTAAACCTTTACAACAAAACAAGGTGCACATTTAAAGATGCTAATATCCTTGTAAACGGGTGCTTTTATTGGTATAAATCTCCTTAATTCTACAAATAAAGTTAATGGAACAAATTTATAAAAAGCCCTTACAACAAAACAAAGGGCACAGCTAAATATACTAATATCCTTGTAAAGAGGTTCTGTTATGGTTATAAATCTGCTTAATTCAACGAATAAAATTAATACAACAAAGTTATAGTAAACATTTACAAGAAATAAAGTGAATAGTTGAAGATGCTAATATCCTTGTAAACAGGTGCTTTTATGGGTATAAATCTCCTTAATTCTACAAATAAAGTTAATGGAACAATGTTATTGTACACCTTTACAACAAAACAAAGTGCACAATTAAAGATGCTAATATCCTTGTAATGTGGTTCTGTTATAGTTATAAATCTGCTTAATTCAACGAATAAAGTTAACAGAATAATGTTATAGTAAACCTTTACAACAAACAAAGTGCACATTTAAAGATGCTAATATCCTTGTAAACAGGTGCTTTTATGGGTATAAATCTACTTAATTCTACAAATAAAGTTAATGGAACAATGTTATTGTACACCTTTACAACAAAACAAAGTGCACAGTTAAAGATGGTAATATCGTTGTAAACAGGTGCCTTTATGTGTAAAAATCTGGTTAATTTAATGAATTAGGTTAATACAACAAAGTTATAGTAAACCTTTACAACAAGCAAAGTGCTCAGTAAATGATTCCTATAGTCTTGTACACAGGTGCTTTTATGGGTATAAATCTCCTTAATTCTACAAATAAAGTTAATTGAACAAAGTTATAGTAAAGCTTTACAACAAAACAGAGTGCACATTTAAAGATGCTAAATCCTTGTAAACAGGTGCTTTTATGGGTATAAATCTACTTATTTCTACAAATTATGTTAATTGAATAATGTTATAGTACACCTTTACAATAAAACAAAGTGCACTGTTAAAGAGGCTAATATCCTTGTAAACAGGTGCTTTTATGGGTATAAATCTCCTTAATTCTACAAATACGTGAATTGAACAAAGTTATATTAAACCCTTACAACAAAACAAAGGGCACAGCTAAAAATACTAATATCTTTGTAAAGAGGTTTTGTTATAGTTATAAATCTGCTTAATTCAACGAATAAAGTTAATACAACAAAGTTATAGTAAACCTTTACAAGAAATAAAGTGAATAGTTGAAGATGCTTATATCCTTGTACACAGGTGCTTTTATGGGTATAAATCTGCTTAATTTTACAATTAAAGTTAATTGAATAATGTTATAGTAAACCTTTACAATAAAACAAAGTGCACAGCTAAATATACTAATATCCTGGTAAGCAGGTGCTTTTAGGGGTATAAATACACTTAATTCTACAAATAAAGTTAATTGAATAATGTTATAGTACACTTTTACAATAAAACAAATTGCACAGTTAAAGATGCAAATATCCTTGTAAACAAGTGCTTTTATGGGTATAAATCTACTTATTCTACAAATAAAGTTAATGGAACAATGTTATTGTACACCTTTATAACAAAACAAAGTGCACAGTTAAAGATGCTAATATCCTTGTAAACAGGTGCTTTTATGGTTATAAATCTGCTTAATTCTACAAATAAAGTTAATGGAACAATGTTATAGTACACTTTTACAATAAAACAAAATGCACATTTAAAGATGCTAATATCCTTGTAAACAAGTGTTTTGATGGGTGAAAATCTGCTTAATTTTACAAATAAATTTAATTGAATAATGTTATAGTACACCTTTACAACAAAACAAAGTGCACAATTAAATGTGCTAATATCCTTGTAAACAGGTGCTTTTGTGGTTATAAATCTGCTTAATTCTACAAATAAAGTTAATGGAACAATTTTATTGTACACCTTTACAACAAAACAAAGTGCACAATTAAAGATGCTATTATTCTTGTAAAATGGTTCTGTTATAGTTATAAATCTGCTTAATTCAACGAATAAAGTTAACACAACAAAGTTATAGTAAACCTTTACAACAAATAAAGTGAATGCTTGAAGATGCTAATATCCTTGTAAACAGGTGTTTTTATGGGTATAAATCTCCTTAATTCTACAACTAAAGTTAATTGAATAATGTTATAGTACACCTATACAATAAAACAAAGTGCACAGTTAAAGATGCTAATATCCCTGTAAACAGGTGCTTTCATGGGTATAAATCTGGTTAATTTAATGAATAAGGTTAATACAACAAAGTTATAGTAAACCTTTACAACAAACAAAGTGCACAGTTAAAGATGCCTATATCCTTGTACACAGGTGATTTTATGGGTATAAATCTCCTTAATTCTACAAAAAGAGTTAATTGAACAAAGTTATAGTAAACCTTTACAACAAAACAAAGTGCACATTTAAAGATGCTAATATCCTTGTAAACGGGTGCTTTTATTGGTATAAATCTCCTTAATTCTACAAATAAAGTTAATGGAACAAATTTATAAAAAGCCCTTACAACAATACAAAGGGCACAGCTAAATATACTAATATCCTTGTAAAGAGGTTCTGTTATGGTTATAAATCTGCTTAATTCAACGAATAAAATTAATACAACAAAGTTATAGTAAACCTTTACAACAAACAAAGTGCATAGTTAAAGATGCCTATATCCTTGCAAACAGGTGCTTGTATGGGTATAAATCTGCTTAATTTTACAATTAAAGTTAATTGAATAATGTTATAGTAAATCTTTACAACAAAGCAAAATGCACAGCTAAAGATGCTAATATCCTTTTAAACAGGTGCTTTTTTGGTTATAAATCTGCTTAATTCTACAAATAATGTTAATGGAACAAAGTTATAGTAAACCTTTACAACAAAACAAAGGGAACAGTTAAATATACTGATATCCTTGTAAAGAGGTTCTGTTATGGGTATAAGTCTCCTTAATTCTACAAATAAAGTTAATTGAACAAAGTTATAGGAATTCTTTACAACAAAACAAAGTGAATAGTTGAAGATGCAAATATCGTTGTACACATGTGCTTTTATTGGTTTAAGTCCCTTAATTCTACATATAAAGTTAATAGAACAAAGTTATAGTAAACCTTAAAAACAAAACAAAGGGCATAGCTAAATACACTAATATCCTTGTAAACAGGTGCTTTTATGGGTATAAATCTGCTTAATTTTACAAATAAAGTTAATTCAACAAAGTTAAAGTAAATCTTTACAACAAAACAAAGTGCACAATTAAAGATGCTAATATCCTTGCACACGGGTGCTTTTATGAGTATAAATCTCCTTAATTCTACAAATAAAGTTAATTGAACAAAGTTATGGGAAACCTTTACAACAAAACAAAGTGAATAGTTGAAGATGCTAATATCGTTGTAAACAGGTCTTTGATGGGTATAAATCTCCTTTATTCTACAAATAAAGTTAATGAAACAATGTTATAATACACCTTTACAACAAAACAAAGTGCACATCTAAGGATGCTAATATCCTTGGAAACAGGTGCTTTTATGGGCATAGATCTCCTCAATTCTACAAATAAAGTTAATTGAACAAAGTTATAGGAACCTTTACAACAAAACAAAGTGAATAGTTGAAGATGCTAATATCGTTGTACACATGTGCTTTTATTGGTTTAAATCTCCTTAATTCTACCAATAAAAATAATTAAACAAAGTTATAGTAAACCTTTATAACAAAACAAAGTGCACAAATAAAGATGCTAATATCCTTGTAAACATGTGCAATTATGGGTATAAATCTCCTTAATTCTACAAATAAAGTTAATGGAACAATGTTATGGTACACCTTTACAACAAAACAAAGTGCACATTTAAGGATGCTAATATCCTTGTAAACAGTTGTTTATAAGGATATAAATCTGCTTAATTCTACAAATAAAGTTAATGGAATAAAGTCATAGTAAAGCTTTACAGGAAAACAAAGTGCATATTTAAAGATGCTAATATCCTTGTAAACAGGTGTTTTTATGAGTATAAATCTACTTAATTTTACAAATAAAGTTAATTTAATAATGTTATAGTACACCTTTACAATAAAAATAAGTGCACTGTTAAAGATGCTAATATCCTTGTACATAGGATCTTTTGTGGGTATAAATATCCTTCATTTTACAAATAAAGTTAATGGAACATAGTTATATTAAACCTTTACAACAAAACCAAGGGCACAGCTAAATATACTAATAGTCTTGTAAAAAGGTTCTGTTATAGTTATAAATCTGCTTAATTCAACGAATAATGTTAATACAACAAAGTTGTGTTAAACCTTTACAACAAATAAAGTGAATAGTTGAAGATGCTAATATCCTTGTACAAATGTGTTTTTATGGCTATAAATTTCCATAATTCTACAAATAAAGTTATTTGAACAAAAATATACTAAACCCTTACAACAAAACAAAGTGCACATTTAAAGATGCTAATATCCTTGTAAACAGGTGCTTTTATGGGTTTAAGTCTTCTTTATTCTACCAATAAAATTAATTGAACAAAGTTAGTAGTTGAAGATGCTTATATCCTTGTACACAGGTGCTTTTATGGGTATAAATCTAATTAACTCTACAAATAAAGTTAATGGAACAATGTTATAGTACACTTTTACAACAAAACAAAGTGCACAGTTAAAGATGCTAATATCCTTGTACAAATGTGTTTTTATGGCTATAAATCTCCATAATTCTACAAATAAAGTTATTTGAACAAAAATATACTAAACCCTTACAACAAAACAAAGTGCACATTTAAAGATGCTAATATCCTTGTAAACAGGTGCTTTTATGGGTTTAAATCTTCTTTATTCTACCAATAAAATTAATTGAACAAAGTTATAGTCAACCTTTGCAACAAAACAAAGTGCACAGTTAAAGATGCTAATATCCTTGTAAACAGGTGCTTTAATGGGTAAAAATTTCCTTAATTCTACAAATAAAGTTAATTGAACAACGTTATAGTATACCTTTACAACAAAACAATGTGCACAGTTAAAGATGCTAATATCCTTGAAAAAAGGTGCTTTAATGGGTATAAATCTCCTTAATTCTACAAATAAAGTTAATGGAATAAAGTCATAGTAAAGCTTTACAGCAAAGCAAAGTGCATATTTAAAGATGCTAATATCCTTGTAAACAGGTGTTTTTATGAGTATAAATCTACTTAATTTTACAAATAAAGTTAATTTAATAATGTTATAGTACACCTTTACAATAAAAATAAGTGCACTGTTAAAGATGCTAATATCCTTGTACATAGGATCTTTTGTGGGTATAAATATCCTTCATTCTACAAATAAAGTTAATGGAACAAAGTTATATTAAACCTTTACAACAAAACCAAGGGCACAGCTAAATATACTAATAGTCTTGTAAAAAGGTTCTGTTATAGTTATAAATCTGCTTAATTCAACGAATAATGTTAATACAACAAAGTTGTGTTAAACCTTTACAACAAATAAAGTGAATAGTTAAAGATGCTTATATCCTTGTACACAGGTGCTTTTATGGGTATAAATCTAATTAACTCTACAAATAAAGTTAATGGAACAATGTTATAGTACACTTTTACAACAAAACAAAGTGCACAGTTAAAGATGCTAATATCTTTGTACAAATGTGCTTTTATGGCTATAAATCTCCATAATTCTACAAATAAAGTTAATGAAACAATGTTATAATACACCTTTACAACAAAACAAAGTGCACATCTAAGGATGCTAATATCCTTGGAAACAGGTGCTTTTATGGGCATAAATCTCCTCAATTCTACAAATAAAGTTAATTGAACAAAGTTATAGGAAACCTTTACAACAAAACAAAGTGAATAGTTGAAGATGCTAATATCGTTGTACACATGTGCTTTTATTGGTTTAAATCTCCTTAATTCTACCAATAAAATTAATTAAACAAAGTTATAGTAAACCTTTATAACAAAACAAAGTGCACAAATAAAGATGCTAATATCCTTGTAAACATGTGCCATTATGGGTATAAATCTCCTTAATTCTACAAATAAAGTTAATGGAACAATGTTATGGTACACCTTTACAACAAAACAAAGTGCACATTTAAGGATGCTAATATCCTTGTAAACAGTTGTTTATAAGGATATAAATCTGCTTAATTCTACAAATAAAGTTAATGGAATAAAGTCATAGTAAAGCTTTACAGCAAAACAAAGTGCATATTTAAAGATGCTAATATCCTTGTAAACAGGTGTTTTTATGAGTATAAATCTACTTAATTTTACAAATATAGTTAATTTAATAATGTTATAGTACACCTTTACAATAAAAATAAGTGCACTGTTAAAGATGCTAATATCCTTGTACATAGGATCTTTTGTGGGTATAAATATCCTTCATTCTACAAATAAAGTTAATGGAAGAAAGTTATATTAAACCTTTACAACAAAACCAAGGGCACAGCTAAATATACTAATAGTCTTGTAAAAAGGTTCTGTTATAGTTATAAATCTGCTTAATTCAACGAATAATGTTAATACAACAAAGTTGTGTTAAACCTTTACAACAAATAAAGTGAATATTTGAAGATGCTTATATCCTTGTACACAGGTGCTTTTATGGGTATAAATTTAATTAACTCTACAAATAAAGTTAATGGAACAATGTTATAGTACATTTTTACAACAAGACAAAGTGCACAGTTAAAGATGCTAATATCCTTGTACAAATGTGCTTTTTTGGCTACAAATCTCCATAATTCTACAAATAAAGTTATTTGAACAAAGTTATACTAAACCCTTACAACAAAACAAAGTGCACATTTAAAGATGCTAATATCCTTGTAAACAGGTGCTTTTATGGGTTTAAATCTTCTTTATTCTACCAATAAAATTAATTGAACAAAGTTATAGTAAACCTTTGCAACAAAACAAAGTGCACAGTTAAAGATGCTAATATCCTTGTAAACAGGTGCTTTAATGGGTATAAATCTCAATAATTCTACAAATAAAGTTAATGAAACAATGTTATAATACACCTTTACAACAAAACAAAGTGCACATTTAAGAATGCTAACATCCTTGTAAACAGGTGCTTTTATGGGTATAAATCTCCTTAATTCTACAAATAAAGTTAATTGAATAAAGTTATAGGAAACCTTTACAACAAAACAAAGTGAATAGTTGAAAATGCTAATATTGTTGTACACATGTTCTTTTATTGGTTTAAATCTCCTTAATTCTACCATTAAAATTAATTGAACAAAGTTATAGTAAACCTTTACAACAAAACCAAGTGCACAGTTAAAGATCCTAATATCCTTGTAAACATGTTCTTTTATGGGTATAAATCTCCTTAATTCTACAAATAAAGTTAATGGAACAATGTCATAGTAAACCTTTACAACAAAACAAAGTGCACATTTAAAGATGCTAGAATCCTTGTAAACAGGTGTTTTTATGAGTATAAAACTGCTTAATTTTACAAATAAAGTTAATTGAATAATGTTATAGTACACCCTTACAATAAAACAAAGTGCACAGTTAAAGATGCTAATATCCTTGTAAACAGTTGCCTTTATGGTTATAAATCTGCTTAATTCTACAAATAAAGTTAATGGAACAATGTTATAGTACACTTTTACAACAAAACAAAGTGCACAGTTAAAGATGCTAACATCCTTGTACACACAAGCTTTTACAAATAAAGTTAATTGAATAATGTTATAGTACACCTTTACAATAAAACAAAGGGCACAGCTAAACATACTAATATCCTTGTAAAGAGTTTCTGTTATAGATATGAATCTGCTTAATTCTACAAATAAAGTTAATGGAATAAGATCATAGTAAACCTTTACAACAAACAAAATGCACAGTTAGAGATGCCTATATCCTTGTAAACAGGTGCTTTTAAGGGTATAAATCTGCTTAATTTTACAAATAAAGTTAACTCAATAAAGTTATAGGAAACCTTTACAAAAAAACAAAATGCACAGTTAAAGATGCTAATATCCTTCTACACAGGTGCTTTTATGGGTATAAATCCCCTTAATTCTACAAATAAAGTTAATGGAACAAAGTTATATTAAACCTTTACAACAAAACCAAGGGCACAGCTAAATATACTAATATCCTTGTGAAGAGGTTCTGTTATAGTTATAAATCTGCTTAATTCAACGAATAAAGTTAATTGAACAAAGTTATACTAAACCCTTACAACAAAACAAAGTGCACAGTTAAAGATGCCTATATCCTTGTAAACAGGTGTTTATCAGGATATAAATGTGCTTAATTCTACAAATAAAGTTAATGGAATAAGATCATAGTAAACCTTTACACAAAATAAAGTGCACATTTAAAGATGCTAATATCCTTATAAACAGGTGTTTTTATGAGTATAAAACTACTTAATTTTACAAATAAAGTTAATTGAGTAATGTTATAGTACACCTTTACAATAAAACAAAGTGCACAGTTAAAGATGCTAATATCCTTGTAAACAGTTGCCTTTATGGTTATAAATCTGCTTAATTCTACAAATAAAGTTAATGGAACAATGTTATAGTACACTTTTACAACAAAACAAAGTGCAAAATTAAAGATGCTAACATCCTTGTACACACAAGCTTTTATAAGTATGAATCTCCTTCATTCTACAAATAAAGTTAATTGAATAATGTTATAGTACACCTTTACAATAAAACCAAGGGCACAGCTAAATATACTAATATCCTTGTAAAGAGGTTCTGTTATAGATATGAATCTGCTTAATTCTACAAACAAAGTTAATGGAATAAGATCATAGTAAACCTTTACAACAAACAAAATGCACAGTTAGAGATGCCTATATCCTTGTAAACAGGTGCTTTTAAGGGTATAAATCTGCTTAATTTTACAAATAAAGTTAATTCAATAAAGTTATAGGAAACCTTTACAAAAAAACAAAATGCACAGTTAAAGATGCTATTATCCTTCTACACAGGTGCTTTTATGGGCATAATTCTCCTTAATTCTACAAATAAGGTTAATGGAACAAAGTTATATTAAACCTTTACAACAAAACCAAGGGCACAGCTAAATATACTAATATCCTTGTGAAGAGGTTCTGTTATAGTTATAAATCTGCTTAATTCAACGAATAAAGTTAATTGAACAAAGTTATACTAAATCCTTACAACAAAACAAAGTGCACAGTTAAAGATGCCTATATTCTTGTAAACAGGTGCTTTTATGGGTAAAAATCTGCTTAATTTTACAAATAAAGTTAATTCAATAAAGTTATAGGAAACCTTTACAACAAAACAAAGTCAATGGTTGAAGATGCTAATATCTTTGTACACATGTGCTTTTTTGGGTTTAAATCTCCTTAATTCTACCAATAAAGTTAATGGAATAAAGTTATAATAAACCTTTACAACAAAACAAAGTGCACAGTTAAAGATGCTAATATCCTTGTACAAATGTGTTTTTATGGCTATAAATCTCCATAATTCTACAAATAAAGTTATTTAAACAAAGTTATACTAAACCCTTACAACAAAACAAAGTGCACATTTAAAGATGCTAATATCCTTGTAAACAGGTGCTTTTATGGGTTTAAATCTTCTTTATTCTTCCAATAAAATTAATTGAACAAAGTTATAGTAAACCTTTGCAACAAAACAAAGTGCACAGTTAAAGATGCTAATATCCTTGTAAACAGGTGCTTTAATGGGTATAAATCTCAATAATTCTACAAATAAAGTTAATGAAACAATGTTATAATACACCTTTACAACAAAACAAAGTGCACATTTAAGAATGCTAACATCCTTGTAAACAGGTGCTTTTATGGGTACAAATCTCCTTAATTCTACAAATAAAGTTAATTGAACAAAGTTAAAGTAAACCTTTACAACAAAACAAAGTGCACAGTTAAAGATGCTAACATCCTTGTAAACAGGTGCTTTTATGGATATAAATCTCCTTAATTCTACAAAAAATGTTAATGGAACAAAGTTATATTAAACCCTTTCAACAAAACAAAGGGCACAGCTAAATATACTAATATCCTTGTAAAGAGGTTCTGTTATAGTTATAAATCTGCTTAATTCAACGAAGAAAGTTAATGGAACAATGTTATAGTACACTTTTACAATAAAACAAAGTGCACATTTAAAGATGCTAATATCCTTGTAAACAGGTGTTTTGATGGGTATAAATCTGCTTAATTTTACAAATAAAGTTAATTGAATAATGTTATAGTACACCTTTACTACAAAACAAAGTGCACAATTAAAGATGCTAATATCCTTGTAAACAGGTGCTTTTGTGGTTATAAATCTGCTTAATTCTACAAATGAAGTTAAATGAACAAAAATATAGTAAACCTTTACAACAAAACAAAGGGCACAACTAAATATACTAATATCCTTGTAAAGAGGTTCTGTTATAGTTATAAATCTGCTTAATTCAACGAATAAAGTTAATACAACAAAGTTATAGTAAACCTTTACAAGAAATAATGTGAATAGTTGAAGATGCTTATATCCTTTACACACAGGTTCTTTTATTGGTATAAATCTCACTAATCCTACAAATAAAGTTAATGGAACAATGTTATGGTGCACTTTTACAACAAAACAAAGTGCACAGTTAAAGATTCCTATATCCTTGTAAACAGGTGTTTTTATGGGTATAAATCTGGTTAATTTAATGAATAATGTTAATAAAACAAAGTTGTAGTAAACTTTTACAACAAAACAATGGGCACAACTAAATACACTAATTCCCTTGTACACTGGTGCTTTTATGGGTATAAATCTCCTTAATTCTACAAATAAAGTTAATTGAACAAAGTTATAGTATACCTTTACAACAAAATAAAGTGCACAATTAAAGATGCTAATATCCTTGTAAATAGGTGCTTTTGTGGGTATAAATCTGCTTAATTCTACAAATAAAGTTAATGAAACAAAGTTGTAGTAAACTTTTACAACAAAACAAATGGCACAACTAGATATACTAATATCCTTGTAAAGAGGTTCTGTTATAGTTATAAATCTGCTTAATTCAACGAATAAATTTAATACAACAAAGTTATAGTAAACCTTTATAAGAAATAAAATGAATTGTTGAAGATGCTTATATCCTTGTACACAGGTGCTTTTATGGGTATAAATCTATTTAATTCTACAAATAAAGTTAATTGAACAAAGTTATAGTATACCTTTACAACAAAACAATGTGCACAATTAAAGATGCTAATATCCTTGT
Organism: Aurelia sp. 4 Dawson et al 2005; assembly: GCA_964019985.1. Taxonomy (NCBI): domain Eukaryota; kingdom Metazoa; phylum Cnidaria; class Scyphozoa; order Semaeostomeae; family Ulmaridae; genus Aurelia; species Aurelia sp. 4 Dawson et al 2005. The sequence continues at coordinate 9,107,020 of OZ026504.1, read as the reverse complement.
AAACAGGTGCTTTTGTTTGTATAAATCTGCTTAATTCTACAAATAAAGTTAATGCAACAAAGTTATTGTACACCTTTACAACAAAACAAAGTGCACAGTTAAAGATGCCTATATCCTTGTAAAGAGTTTTTGTTATAGATATGAATCTGCTTAATTCTACAAATAAAGTTAATGGAATAAGATCATAGTAAACCTTTACAACAAACAAAATGCACAATTAGAGATGCCTATATCCTTGTAAACAGGTGCTTTTAAGGGTATAAATCTGCTTAATTTTAGAAATAAAGTTAATTCAATAAAGTTATAGGAAACCTTTACAAAAAAACAAAATGCACAGTTAAAGATGCTAATATCCTTCTACACAGGAGCTTTTATGGGTATAAATCTCCTTAATTCTACAAATAAAGTTAATTGATTAAAGTTATAGTAAACCTTTACAACAAAACAAAGTGCACATTTAAAGATGCTAAATCCTTGTAAACAGGTGCTTTTATGGGTATAAATCTACTTAATTCTACAAATAAAGTTAATTGAATAATGTTATAGTACACCTTTACAACAAAACAAATGGCACAACTAAATACACTAATGTCCTTGTAAACAGGTGCTTTTATGGGTATAAATCTACTTAATTCTACAAATAAAGTTAATGGAACAATGTTATTGTACACCTTTACAACAAAACAAAGTGCACAATTAAAGATGCTAATATCCTTGTAAAGTGGTTCTGTTATAGTTATAAATCTGCTTAATTCAACGAATAAAGTTAACACAACAAAGTTATAGTAAACCTTTACAAAAAATAAAGTGAATGGTTGAAGATGCTAATATCCTTGTAAACAAGTGTTTTTATGGGTATAAATCTGGTTAATTTAATGAATAAGGTTAATACAACAAAGTTATAGTAAACCTTTACAACAGACAAAGTGCATAGTTAAAGATGCCTATGTCCTTGTAAACAGGTGCTTTTAAGGGTATAAATCTGCTTAATTTTACAAATAAAGTTAATTCAATAAAGTTATAGGAAACCTTTACAATAAAACAAAGTGCACAGTTAAAGATGCAAATATCCTTGTAAACAGGTACTTTTATGGGTATAAATCTCCTTAATTCTACAAAAAATGTTAATGGAACAAAGTTATATTAAACCCTTTCAACAAAACAAAGGGCACAGCTAAATATACTAATATCCTTGTAAAGAGGTTCTGTTATAGTTATAAATCTGCTTAATTCAACGAAGAAAGTTAATGGAACAATGTTATAGTACACTTTTACAATAAAACAAAGTGCACATTTAAAGATGCTAATATCCTTGTAAACAGGTGTTTTGATGGGTATAAATCTGCTTAATTTTACAAATAAAGTTAATTGAATAATGTTATAGTACACCTTTACTACAAAACAAAGTGCACAATTAAAGATGCTAATATCCTTGTAAACAGGTGCTTTTGTGGTTATAAATCTGCTTAATTCTACAAATGAAGTTAAATGAACAAAAATATAGTAAACCTTTACAACAAAACAAAGGGCACAACTAAATATACTAATATCCTTGTAAAGAGGTTCTGTTATAGTTATAAATCTGCTTAATTCAACGAATAATGTTAATACAACAAAGTTATAGTAAACCTTTACAAGAAATAATGTGAATAGTTGAAGATGCTTATATCGTTGTACACAGGTGCTTTTATGGGTATAAATCTGCTTAATTTTACAATTAAAGTTAATTGAATAATGTTCTAGTAAATCTTTACAATAAAACAAAGTGTACAGCTAAATATACTAATATCCTGGTAAGCAGGTGCTTTTAGGGGTATAAATCTGCTTAATTCTACAAATAAAGTTAATTGAATAATGTTATATTAAACCCTTTCAACAAAACAAAGCGCACAGCTAAATATACTAATATCCTTGTAAAGAGGTTCTGTTATAGTTATAAATCTCCTTAATTCAACGAAGAAAGTTAATGGAACAATGTTATAGTACACTTTTACAATAAAACAAAGTGCACATTTAAAGATGCTAATATCCTTGTAAACAGGTGTTTTGATGGGTATAAATCTGCTTAATTTTACAAATAAAGTTAATTGAATAATGTTATAGTACACCCTTACAACAAAACAAAGTGCACAATTAAAGATGCTAATATCCTTGTAAACAGGTGCTTTTGTGGTTATAAATCTGCTTAATTCTACAAATAAAGTTAAATGAACAAAGATAAAGTAAACCTTTAAAACAAAACAAAGGGCACAACTAAATATACTAATATCCTTGTAAAGAGGTTCTGTTATAGTTATAAATCTGCTTAATTCAACGAATAAATTTAATACAACAAAGTTATAGTAAACCTTTATAAGAAATAAAGTGAATTGTTGAAGAAGCTTATATCTTTGTACACAGGTGCTTTTATGGGTATAAATCTCCGTAATTCTACAACTAAAGTTAATTGAATAATGTTATAGTACTCCTATACAATAAAACAAAGTGCACAGTTAAAGATGCTAATATCCCTGTAAACAGGTGCTTTTATGGGTATAAATCTGGTTAATTTAATGAATAAGGTTAATACAACAAAGTTATAGTAAACCTTTACAACAAACAAAGTGCACAGTTAAAGATGCCTATATCCTTGTACACAGGTGATTTTCTGGGTATAAATCTCCTTAATTCTACAAAAAGAGTTAATTGAACAAAGTTATAGTAAACCTTTACAACAAAACAAGGTGCACATTTAAAGATGCTAATATCCTTGTAAACGGGTGCTTTTATTGGTATAAATCTCCTTAATTCTACAAATAAAGTTAATGGAACAAATTTATAAAAAGCCCTTACAACAAAACAAAGGGCACAGCTAAATATACTAATATCCTTGTAAAGAGGTTCTGTTATGGTTATAAATCTGCTTAATTCAACGAATAAAATTAATACAACAAAGTTATAGTAAACATTTACAAGAAATAAAGTGAATAGTTGAAGATGCTAATATCCTTGTAAACAGGTGCTTTTATGGGTATAAATCTCCTTAATTTTACAAAAAAAGTTAATGGAACACAGTTATATTTCAACAAAGCTGTGCCTTTCAACAAAACAAAGGGCACAGCTAAATATACTAATATCTTTGTAAAGAGGTTCTGTTATAGTTATAAATCTGCTTAATTCAACGAATAAAGTTAATACAACAAAGTTATAGTAAACCTTTACAACAAAACAAATTGCACAACTAAATACACTAATGTCCTTGTAAACAGAGCTTTTATGGGTATAAATCTACTTAATTCTACAAATAAAGTTAATGGAACAATGTTATTGTACACCTTTACAACAAAACAAAGTGCACAATTAAAGATGCTAATATCCTTGTAAAGTGGTTCTGTTATAGTTATAAATCTGCTTAATTCAACGAATAAAGTTAACAGAATAAAGTTATAGTAAACCTTTACAACAAACAAAGTGCACATTTAAAGATGCTAATATCCTTGTAAACAGGTGCTTTTATGGGTATAAATCTACTTAATTCTACAAATAAAGTTAATGGAACAATGTTATTGTACACCTTTACAACAAAACAAAGTGCACAGTTAAAGATGGTAATATCGTTGTAAACAGGTGCCTTTATGTGTAAAAATCTGGTTAATTTAATGAATTAGGTTAATACAACAAAGTTATAGTAAACCTTTACAACAAGCAAAGTGCTCAGTAAATGATTCCTATAGTCTTGTACACAGGTGCTTTTATGGGTATAAATCTCCTTAATTCTACAAATAAAGTTAATTGAACAAAGTTATAGTAAAGCTTTACAACAAAACAAAGTGCACATTTAAAGATGCTAAATCCTTGTAAACAGGTGCTTTTATGGGTATAAATCTACTTAATTCTACAAATTAAGTTAATTGAATAATGTTATAGTACACCTTTACAATAAAACAAAGTGCACTGTTAAAGATGCTAATATCCTTGTAAACAGGTGCTTTTATGGGTATAAATCTCCTTAATTCTACAAATACGTGAATTGAAGAAAGTTATATTAAACCCTTACAACAAAACAAAGGGCACAGCTAAAAATACTAATATCTTTGTAAAGAGGTTTTGTTATAGTTATAAATCTGCTTAATTCAACGAATAAAGTTAATACAACAAAGTTATAGTAAACCTTTACAAGAAATAAAGTGAATAGTTGAAGATGCTTATATCCTTGTACACAGGTGCTTTTATGGGTATAAATCTGCTTAATTTTACAATAAAAGTTAATTGAATAATGTTATAGTAAACCTTTACAATAAAACAAAGTGCACAGCTAAATATACTAATATCCTGGTAAGCAGGTGCTTTTAGGGGTATAAATACACTTAATTCTACAAATAAAGTTAATTGAATAATGTTATAGTACACTTTTACAATAAAACAAATTGCACAGTTAAAGATGCAAATATCCTTGTAAACAAGTGCTTTTATGGGTATAAATCTACTTATTCTACAAATAAAGTTAATGGAACAATGTTATTGTACACCTTTATAACAAAACAAAGTGCACAGTTAAAGATGCTAATATCCTTGTAAACAGGTGCTTTTATGGTTATAAATCTGCTTAATTCTACAAATAAAGTTAATGGAACAATGTTATAGTACACTTTTACAATAAAACAAAATGCACATTTAAAGATGCTAATATCCTTGTAAACAAGTGTTTTGATGGGTAAAAATCTTCTTAATTTTACAAATAAATTTAATTGAATAATGTTATAGTACACCTTTACAACAAAACAAAGTGCACAATTAAATGTGCTAATATCCTTGTAAACAGGTGCTTTTGTGGTTATAAATCTGCTTAATTCTACAAATAAAGTTAATGGAACAATTTTATTGTACACCTTTACAACAAAACAAAGTGCACAATTAAAGATGCTATTATTCTTGTAAAATGGTTCTGTTATAGTTATAAATCTGCTTAATTCAACGAATAAAGTTAACACAACAAAGTTATAGTAAACCTTTACAACAAATAAAGTGAATGCTTGAAGATGCTAATATCCTTGTAAACAGGTGTTTTTATGGGTATAAATCTCCTTTATTCTACAACTAAAGTTAATTGAATAATGTTATAGTACACCTATACAATAAAACAAAGTGCACAGTTAAAGATGCTAATATCCCTGTAAACAGGTGCTTTCATGGGTATAAATCTGGTTAATTTAATGAATAAGGTTAATACAACAAAGTTATAGTAAACCTTTACAACAAACAAAGTGCACAGTTAAAGATGCCTATATCCTTGTACACAGGTGATTTTATGGGTATAAATCTCCTTAATTCTACAAAAAGAGTTAATTGAACAAAGTTATAGTAAACCTTTACAACAAAACAAAGTGCACATTTAAAGATGCTAATATCCTTGTAAACGGGTGCTTTTATTGGTATAAATCTCCTTAATTCTACAAATAAAGTTAATGGAACAAATTTATAAAAAGCCCTTACAACAATACAAAGGGCACAGCTAAATATACTAATATCCTTGTAAAGAGGTTCTGTTATGGTTATAAATCTGCTTAATTCAACGAATAAAATTAATACAACAAAGTTAAAGTAAACCTTTACAACAAACAAAGTGCATAGTTAAAGATGCCTATATCCTTGCAAACAGGTGCTTGTATGGGTATAAATCTGCTTAATTTTACAATTAAAGTTAATTGAATAATGTTATAGTAAATCTTTACAATAAAACAAAGTGCACAGCTAAATATACTAATATCCTGGTAAACAGGTGCTTTTAGGGGTAAAAATCTGCTTAATTCAACGAATAAAGTTAATACAACAAAGTTATAGTAAACCTTAACAACAAACAAGGTGCACATTTAAAGATGCTAATATCCTTGTAAACGGGTGCTTTTGTGGTTATAAATCTGCTTAATACTACAAATAAAGTTAAATGAACAAAGGTATAGTAAACCTTTACAACAAAACAGAATGCAAAGCTAAAGTTCATATATCGTTGTGATCAGGTGCTTTTATGGTTATAAATCTGCTTAATTCTACAAATAACGTTAATTGAATAATGTTATAGTACACTTTTACAATAAAACAAAGTGCACAGTTAAAGATGCTAATATCCTTGTAAAAAGGTGCTTTTATGGGTATAAATCTCCTTAATTCTACAAATAAAGTTCATGGAACAAAGTTATATTAAACCCTTTCAATAAAACAAAGGGCACAGCTAAATATACTAATATCCTTGTAAAGAGGTTCTGTTATAGTTATAAATCTGCTTAATTCAACGAATAAAGGTAATAAAACAAAGTTATAGTAAACCCTTACAAGAAATAAAGTCAATAGTTGAAGAAGCTTATATCCTTGTACACAGGTGCTTTTATGGGTATAAATCTGCTTAATTTTACAATTAAAGTTAATTGAATAATGTTATAGTAAACCTTTACAATAAAAAAAGGTGCACAGCCAAATATACTAATATCCTGGTAAGCAGGTGCTTTTAGGGGTATAAATCTGCTTAATTCTACAAATAAAGTTAATCGAATAATGTTATAGTACACTTTTACAATAAAACAAATTGCACCGTTAAAGATGCAAATATCCTTATAAACAGGTACTTTTATGGGTATAAATCTCCTTAATTCTACAAAAAAAGTTAATGGAACAAAGTTATAGTAAACTTTTACAACAAAACAAAGGGCGCAACAAAATACACTAATATCCTTGTAAACAGGTGCTTTTATGGTTATAAATCTGCTTAATTCTACAAATAAAGTTAATGGAACAATGTTATAGTACACTTTTACAATAAAACAAAGTGCACATTTAAAGATGCTAATATCCTTGTAAACAGGTGCTTTTGTGGTTATAAAACTGCTTAATTCTACAAATAAAGTTAATAGAACAATGTTATTGTACACCTTTACAACAAAATAAAGTGCACAATTAAAGATGCTATTATTCTTGTAAAATGGTTCTGTTATAGTTATAAATCTGCTTAATTCAACGAATAAATTTAATGCAACAAAGTTATAGTAAACCTTTATAAGAAATAAAGTGAATTGTTGAAGAAGCTTATATCTTTGTACACAGGTGCTTTTATGGGTATAAATCTCCTTAATTCTACAACTAAAGTTAATTGAATAATGTTATAGTACACCTATACAATAAAACAAAGTGCACAGTTAAAGATGCTAATATCCCTGTAAATAGGTGCTTTCATGGGTATAAATCTGCTTAATTCAACGAATAAAATTAATACAACAAAGTTATAGTAAACCTTTACAAGAAATAAAGTGAATAGTTGAAGATGCTTATATCGTTGTACACAGGTGCTTTTATGTGTATAAATCTCCTTAATTCTACAACTAAAGTTAATTGAACAAAGTTATAGTAAACCTTTACAACAAATAAAGTGAATGGTTGAAGATGCTAATATCCTTGTAAACAGGTGCTTTTATGGGTATAAATCTCCTTAATTTTACAAAAAAAGTTAATGGAACAAAGTTATATTTCAACAAAGCTGTGCCTTTCAACAAAACAAAGGGCACATTTAAATATATTAATATCTTTGTAAAGAGGTTCTGTTATAGTTATAAATCTGCTTAATTCAACGAATAAAGTTAATACAACAAAGTTATAGTAAACCTTTACAACAAAACAAATGGCACAACTAAATACACTAATGTCCTTGTAAACAGAGCTTTTATGGGTATAAATCTACTTAATTCTACAAATAAAGTTAATGGAACAATGTTATTGTACACCTTTACAACAAAACAAAGTGCACAATTAAAGATGCTAATATCCTTGTAAAGTGGTTCTGTTATAGTTATAAATCTGCTTAATTCAACGAATAAAGTTAACAGAACAAAGTTATAGTAAACCTTTACAACAAACAAAGTGCACATTTAAAGATGCTAATATCCTTGTAAACAGGTGCTTTTATGGGTATAAATCTACTTAATTCTACAAATAAAGTTAATGGAACAATGTTATTGTACACCTTTACAACAAAACAAAGTGCACAGTTAAAGATGGTAATATCCTTGTAAACAGGTGTCTTTATGTGTAAAAATCTGGTTAATTTAATGAATTAGGTTAATACAACAAAGTTATAGTAAACCTTTAAAACAAGCAAAGTGCACAGTAAATGATTCCTATAGTCTTGTACACAGGTGCTTTTATGGGTATAAATCTCCTTAATTCTACAAATAAAGTTAATTGAACAAAGTTATAGTAAAGCTTTACAACAAAACAAAGTGCACATTTAAAGATGCCAAATCCTTGTAAACAGGTGCTTTTATGGGTATAAATCTACTTAATTCTACAAATTAAGTTAATTGAATAATGTTATAGTACACCTTTACAATAAAAGAAAGTGCACAGTTAAAGATGCTAATATCCTTGTAAACAGATTTTTTTATAGGTATAAATCTCCTTAATTCTACAAATAAAGTTAATGGAACAAAGTTATATTAATCTCTTACAACAAAACAAAGGGCACAGCTAAATATACTAATATCCTTGTAAAGAGGTTCTGTTATAGATATAAATCTGCTTAATTTAACGAACAAAGTTGATACAACAACTTTATAGTAAAGCTTTACAAGAAATAAGGTGAATAGTTGAAGATGCTTATATCTTTGTACACAGGTGCTTTTATGGGTATAAATCTCCTTAATTCTACAACTAAAGTTAATTGAATAATGTTATAGTACACCTATACAATAAAACAAAGTGCACAGTTAAAGATGCTAATATCCCTAGAAACAGGTGCTTTTATGGGTATAAATCTGGCTAATTTAATGAATAAGGTTAATACAACAAAGTTATAATAAACCTTTACAACAAACAAAGTGCACAGTTAAAGATGCCTATATCCTTGTACACAGGTGCTTTTATGGGTATAAATCTCCTTAATTCTACAAAAAGAAGTAATTGAACAAAGTTATAGTAAACCTGTACAACAAAACAAAGTGCACATTTAAAGATGCTAATATCCTTGTAAACAGGTTTTTTTATGGGTGTAAATCTACTTTATTCTACAAATAAAGTTAATTGAATAATATTATAGTACACCTTTACAATAAAACAAAGTGCACTGTTAAAGATGCTAATATCCTTGTAAACAGGTGCTTTTATGGGTATAAATCTCCTTAATTCTACAAATACGTGAATGGAACAAAGTTATATTAAACCCTTACAACAAAACAAAGGGCACAGCTAAAATTACTAATATCTTTGTAAAGAGGTTTTGTTATAGTAATAAATCTGCTTAATTCAACGAAAAAAGTTAATACAACAAAGTTATAGTAAACTTTTACAAGAAATAAAGTGAATAGTTGAAGATGCTTATATCCTTGTACACAGGTGCTTTTATGGGTATAAATCTGCTTAATTTTACAATTAAAGTTAATTGAATAATGTTATAGTAAACCTTTACAATAAAACAAAGTGCACAGCTAAATGTACTAATATCCTGGTAAGCAGGTGCTTTTAGGGGTATAAATCTGCTTAATTCTACAAATAAAGTTAATTGAATAATGTTATAGTACACTTTTACAATAAAACAAATTGCACAGTTAAAGATGCAAATATCCTTGTAAACAGGTGCTTTTATGGGTATAAATCTACTTATTCTACAAATAAAGTTAATGGAACAATGTTATTGTACACCTTTATAACAAAACAAAGTGCACAGTTAAAGATGCTAATATCCTTGTAAACAGGTGCTTTTATGGTTATAAATCTGCTTAATTCTACAAATAAAGTTAATGGAACAATGTTATAGTACACTTTTACAATAAAACAAAGTGCACATTTAAAGATGCTAATATCCTTGTAAACAGGTGTTTTGATGGGTATAAATCTGCTTAATTTTACAAATAAATTTAATTGAATAATGTTATAGTACAACTTTACAACAAAACAAAGTGCACAATTAAATGTGCTAATATCCTTGTAAACAGGTGCTTTTGTGGTTATAAATCTGCTTAATTCTACAAATAAAGTTAATGGAACAATTTTATTGTACACCTTTACAACAAAACAAAGTGCACAATTAAAGATGCTATTATTCTTGTAAAATGGTTCTGTTATAGTTATAAATCTGCTTAATTCAACGAATAAAGTTAACACAACAAAGTTATAGTAAACCTTTACAACAAATAAAGTGAATGCTTGAAGATGCTAATATCTTTGTAAGAAGGTGTTTTTATGGGTATAAATCTGGTTAATTTAATGAATAAGGTTAATACAACAAAGTTATAGTAAACCTTTACAACAAACAAAGTGCATAGTTAAAGATGCCTATATCCTTGCAAACAGGTGCTTGTATGAGTATAAATCTGCTTAATTCTACAAATAAAGTTAAATGAACAAAGGTATAGTAAACCTTTATAACAAAACAGAATGCAAAGCTAAAGTTACTAATATCGTTGTGATCAGGTGCTTTTATGGTTAAAAATCTGCTTAATTCTACAAATAACGTTAATTGAATAATGTTATAGTACACTTTTACAATAAAACAAAGTGCACAGTTAAAGATGCTAATATCTTTGTAAAAAGGTGCTTTTATGGGTATAAATCTCCTTAATTCTACAAATAAAGTTAATGGAACAAAGTTATATCAAACCCTTTCAATAAAACAAAGGGCACAGCTAAATATACTAATATCCTTGTAAAGAGGTTCTGTTATAGTTATAAATCTGCTTAATTCAACGAATAAAGGTAATAGAACAAAGTTATAGTAAACCTTTACAAGAAATAAAGTCAATAGTTGAAGATGCTTATATCCTTGTACACAGGTGCTTTTATGGGTATAAATCTCCTTAATTCTACAAATAAAGTTAATTGAACAAAGTTATAGTAAACCTTTACAACAAAACAAATGGCACAACTAAATACACTAATATCCTTGTAAACAGGTGTTTTTATGGGTACAAATCTGGTTAATTTAATTAATATTGTTAATACAACAAAGTTATAGTAAACCTTTACAACAAACAAAGTGCACAGTTAAAGATGCCTATATTCTTGTATGCAGGTGCTCTTATGGGTAAAAGTCTGCATTATTTTACAAATAAAGTTGATAGAACAATAATATAGTAAACCTTTATAACAAACAAAGGGCACAGCTAAATATACTAAAATCCTTGTAAACAGGTGCTTTTATGGGTATAAATCTCCTTAGATCTACAAAAAAAGTTAATGGAACAATGTTATAGTAAACCTTTACAACAAAACAAAGTGCACATTTAAGGATGCTAATATCCTTGTAAACAGGTGCTTTTATGGGTATAAATGTGCTAAATTCTACAAATAAAGTTAATGGAACAATGCTATAGTACACTTTTACAACAAAACAAAGTACACAGTTGAAGATGCTAATATCCTTGTAAACAGGTGCTTTTAGGGGTATAAGTCTGCTTAGTCCTACAAATAAAGTTAATGGAACAATGCTATAGTACACTTTTACAACAAAACAAAGTACACAGTTGAAGATGCTAATATCCTTGTAAACAGGTGCTTTTAGGGGTATAAGTCTGCTTAGTCCTACAAATAAAGTTAATTGAACAAAGTTATAGTAAACCTTTACAACAAAACAAAGTGCACAGTTAAAGATGCTAATATCCTTGTACACAGGTGCTTTTATGGGTTTAAATCTCCTTAATTCTACGAATAAAAGTAGTGGAACAAAGTTATATTAAACCTTTACAACAAATAAAATGAATAGTTGAAGATGATAATATCCTTGTAAAAAGGTGCTTTTATGGGTATAAGTCTGCTTAGTCCTACAAATAATGTGAATGGAACAAAGTTATAGTTAACCTTACAACAAATAAGGTGAATAGTTCAAGATGCTAATATCCCTGTAAACAGGTGCTCTTATGGTTATATATCTGCTTAATTCTACAAATAAAGTTAATTGAACAAAGTTATAGTAAACCTTTACAACAAAACAAAGTGCACATTTAAAGATGCTAATATCCTTGTAAACAGGTGCCTTTATGGTTATAAATCTGCTTAATTCTGCAAATAGAGTTAATGGAACAATGTTATAGTACACTTTTACAAGAAAAACAAAGTGTACAGTTAAAGATGCTAATATCCTTGTAAACAGGTGCTTTTAGGGGTATAAATCTAGTTAATTTAACGAATAAGGTTAATACAACAAAGTTATAGTAAACCTTCACAACAAATAAAGTGAATAGTTGAAGATGCTTTTATCCTTGTACACAGGTGCTTTTATGGGTTTAAATGTCCTTAATTCTAAAAATAAAGTTAATGGAAGAATGTTATAGTACACTTTTAAAACAAAACAAAGTGCACATTTAAAGATGCTAATATCCTTTTTAACAGGTGCTTTTATGGTTATAAATCTGCTTAATTCTACAAATAAAGTTAATGGAACAAAGTTATAGTAAACCTTTACAACAAAACAAAGGGAACAGCTAAATATACTAATATCCTATGTTCTGTTATAGTTACAAACCTGCTTAATTCAAAGAATAAAGTTAAAACAACAAAGTTATAGTAAACCTTTTCAACAAACAAAGTGCGCAGTTAAAGATTCCTATATCCTTGTAAACAGGTACTTTTAGGGGTATAAATCTCGTGAATTTAATGAATAAGCTTAATACAACAAAGTTATAGTAAACCTTTACAACCAAACAAAGTGCACATTTAAAGATGCTAATATCCTTGTAAACAGGTGCTTTTATGGGTATAAATCTACTTAATTTGATAAATAAAATTAATTCAACAAAGTTAAAGGAAACCTTTACAACAAAACTAAATCCACAGTTAAAGATGCTATTATCCTTGTACACACGTGCTTTTATGGGTATAAATCTCCTTAATTCTACAAACATAGTTAATTGAACAAAAAAATAAAAACAAGTTTATATTAAACCTTTATAACAAACAAAGTGCAAAGTTGAAGATGCTAATATCCTTGTAAACAGGTGCTTTTAGGGGTATAAATCTGGTTAATTTAACGAATAAGGCTGATTCATTAAAGTTATAGTAAACCTTTACAACAAACAAAGCGCACAGTTAAAGATGCCTATATCCTTGTAAACAGGTGCTTTTATGGGTATATATCTACTTAATTTTATAAATAAAATTAATTCAACAAAGTTAAAGGAAACCTTTACAACAAAGCAAAATGCACAGCTAAAGATGCTAATATCCTTTTAAACAGGTGCTTTTATGGTTATAAATCTGCTTAATTCTACAAATAATGTTAATGGAACAAAGTTATAGTAAACCTTTACAACAAAACAAAGGGAACAGTTAAATATACTGATATCCTTGTAAAGAGGTTCTGTTATGGGTATAAGTCTCCTTAATTCTACAAATAAAGTTTATTGAACAAAGTTATAGGAATTCTTTACAACAAAACAAAGTGAATAGTTGAAGATGCAAATATCGTTGTACACATGTGCTTTTATTGGTTTAAGTCCCTTAATTCTACATATAAAGTTAATAGAACAAAGTTATAGTAAACCTTAAAAACAAAACAAAGGGCATAGCTAAATACACTAATATCCTTGTAAACAGGTGCTTTTATGGGTATAAATCTGCTTAATTTTACAAATAAAGTTAATTCAACAAAGTTAAAGTAAATCTTTACAACAAAACAAAGTGCACAATTAAAGATGCTAATATCCTTGCACACGGGTGCTTTTATGAGTATAAATCTCCTTAATTCTACAAATAAAGTTAATTGAACAAAGTTATGGGAAACCTTTACAACAAAACAAAGTGAATAGTTGAAGATGCTAATATCGTTGTAAACAGGTCTTTGATGGGTATAAATCTCCTTTATTCTACAAATAAAGTTAATGAAACAATGTTATAATACACCTTTACAACAAAACAAAGTGCACATCTAAGGATGCTAATATCCTTGGAAACAGGTGCTTTTATGGGCATAGATCTCCTCAATTCTACAAATAAAGTTAATTGAACAAAGTTATAGGAACCTTTACAACAAAACAAAGTGAATAGTTGAAGATGCTAATATCGTTGTACACATGTGCTTTTATTGGTTTAAATCTCCTTAATTCTACCAATAAAAATAATTAAACAAAGTTATAGTAAACCTTTATAACAAAACAAAGTGCACAAATAAAGATGCTAATATCCTTGTAAACATGTGCAATTATGGGTATAAATCTCCTTAATTCTACAAATAAAGTTAATGGAACAATGTTATGGTACACCGTTACTACAAAACAAAGTGCACATTTAAGGATGCTAATATCCTTGTAAACAGTTGTTTATAAGGATATAAATCTGCTTAATTCTACAAATAAAGTTAATGGAATAAAGTCATAGTAAAGCTTTACAGGAAAACAAAGTGCATATTTAAAGATGCTAATATCCTTGTAAACAGGTGTTTTTATGAGTATAAATCTATTTAATTTTACAAATAAAGTTAATTTAATAATGTTATAGTACTTCTTTACAATAAAAATAAGTGCACTGTTAAAGATGCTAATATCCTTGTACATAGGATCTTTTGTGGGTATAAATATCCTTCATTCTACAAATAAAGTTAATGGAACATAGTTATATTAAACCTTTACAACAAAACCAAGGGCACAGCTAAATATACTAATAGTCTTGTAAAAAGGTTCTGTTATAGTTATAAATCTGCTTAATTCAACGAATAATGTTAATACAACAAAGTTGTGTTAAACCTTTACAACAAATAAAGTGAATAGTTGAAGATGCTAATATCCTTGTACAAATGTGTTTTTATGGCTATAAATCTCCATAATTCTACAAATAAAGTTATTTGAACAAAAATATACTAAACCCTTACAACAAAACAAAGTGCACATTTAAAGATGCTAATATCCTTGTAAACAGGTGCTTTTATGGGTTTAAATCTTCTTTATTCTACCAATAAAATTAATTGAACAAAGTTATAGTCAACCTTTGCAACAAAACAAAGTGCACAGTTAAAGATGCTAATATCCTTGTAAACAGGTGCTTTAATGGGTAAAAATTTCCTTAATTCTAAAAATAAAGTTAATTGAACAACGTTATAGTATACCTTTACAACAAAACAATGTGCACAGTTAAAGATGCTAATATCCTTGAAAAAAGGTGCCTTAATTGGTATAAATCTCCTTAATTCTACAAATAAAGTTAATGGAATAAAGTCATAGTAAAGCTTTACAGCAAAGCAAAGTGCATATTTAAAGATGCTAATATCCTTGTAAACAGGTGTTTTTATGAGTATAAATCTACTTAATTTTACAAATAAAGTTAATTTAATAATGTTATAGTACACCTTTACAATAAAAATAAGTGCACTGTTAAAGATGCTAATATCCTTGTACATAGGATCTTTTGTGGGTATAAATATCCTTCATTCTACAAATAAAGTTAATGGAACAAAGTTATATTAAACCTTTACAACAAAACCAAGGGCACAGCTAAATATACTAATAGTCTTGTAAAAAGGTTCTGTTATAGTTATAAATCTGCTTAATTCAACGAATAATGTTAATACAACAAAGTTGTGTTAAAGCTTTACAACAAATAAAGTGAATAGTTAAAGATGCTTATATCCTTGTACACAGGTGCTTTTATGGGTATAAATCTAATTAACTCTACAAATAAAGTTAATGGAACAATGTTATAGTACACTTTTACAACAAAACAAAGTGCACAGTTAAAGATGCTAATATCCTTGTACAAATGTGCTTTTATGGCTATAAATCTCCATAATTCTACAAATAAAGTTAATGAAACAATGTTATAATACACCTTTACAACAAAACAAAGTGCACATCTAAGGATGCTAATATCCTTGGAAACAGGTGCTTTTATGGGCATAAATCTCCTCAATTCTACAAATAAAGTTAATTGAACAAAGTTATAGGAAACCTTTACAACAAAACAAAGTGAATAGTTGAAGATGCTAATATCGTTGTACACATGTGCTTTTATTGGTTTAAATCTCCTTAATTCTACCAATAAAATTAATTAAACAAAGTTATAGTAAACCTTTATAACAAAACAAAGTGCACAAATAAAGATGCTAATATCCTTGTAAACATGTGCCATTATGGGTATAAATCTCCTTAATTCTACAAATAAAGTTAATGGAACAATGTTATGGTACACCTTTACAACAAAACAAAGTGCACATTTAAGGATGCTAACATCCTTGTAAACAGGTGCTTTTATGGGTACAAATCTCCTTAATTCTACAAATAAAGTTAATGGAACAATGTTATAGTACATTTTTACAACAAGACAAAGTGCACAGTTAAAGATGCTAATATCCTTGTACAAATGTGCTTTTTTGGCTACAAATCTCCATAATTCTACAAATAAAGTTATTTGAACAAAGTTATACTAAACCCTTACAACAAAACAAAGTGCACATTTAAAGATGCTAATATCCTTGTAAACAGGTGCTTTTATGGGTTTAAATCTTCTTTATTCTACCAATAAAATTAATTGAACAAAGTTATAGTAAACCTTTGCAACAAAACAAAGTGCACAGTTAAAGATGCTAATATCCTTGTAAACAGGTGCTTTAATGGGTATAAATCTCAATAATTCTACAAATAAAGTTAATGAAACAATGTTATAATACACCTTTACAACAAAACAAAGTGCACATTTAAGAATGCTAACATCCTTGTAAACAGGTGCTTTTATGGGTATAAATCTCCTTAATTCTACAAATAAAGTTAATTGAACAAAGTTATAGGAAACCTTTACAACAAAACAAAGTGAATAGTTGAAAATGCTAATATTGTTGTACACATGTTCTTTTATTGGTTTAAATCTCCTTAATTCTACCATTAAAATTAATTGAACAAAGTTATAGTAAACCTTTACAACAAAACCAAGTGCACAGTTAAAGATCCTAATATCCTTGTAAACATGTTCTTTTATGGGTATAAATCTCCTTAATTCTACAAATAAAGTTAATGGAACAATGTCATAGTAAACCTTTACAACAAAACAAAGTGCACATTTAAAGATGCTAGAATCCTTGTAAACAGGTGTTTTTATGAGTATAAAACTGCTTAATTTTACAAATAAAGTTAATTGAATAATGTTATAGTACACCCTTACAATAAAACAAAGTGCACAGTTAAAGATGCTAATATCCTTGTAAACAGTTGCCTTTATGGTTATAAATCTGCTTAATTCTACAAATAAAGTTAATGGAACAATGTTATAGTACACTTTTACAACAAAACAAAGTGCACAGTTAAAGATGCTAACATCCTTGTACACACAAGCTTTTACAAATAAAGTTAATTGAATAATGTTATAGTACACCTTTACAATAAAACCAAGGGCACAGCTAAATATACTAATATCCTTGTAAAGAGGTTCTGTTATAGATATGAATCTGCTTAATTCTACAAACAAAGTTAATGGAATAAGATCATAGTAAACCTTTACAACAAACAAAATGCACAGTTAGAGATGCCTATATCCTTGTAAACAGGTGCTTTTAAGGGTATAAATCTGCTTAATTTTACAAATAAAGTTAATTCAATAAAGTTATAGGAAACCTTTACAAAAAAACAAAATGCACAGTTAAAGATGCTATTATCCTTCTACACAGGTGCTTTTATGGGCATAATTCTCCTTAATTCTACAAATAAGGTTAATGGAACAAAGTTATATTAAACCTTTACAACAAAACCAAGGGCACAGCTAAATATACTAATATCCTTGTGAAGAGGTTCTGTTATAGTTATAAATCTGCTTAATTCAACGAATAAAGTTAATTGAACAAAGTTATACTAAATCCTTACAACAAAACAAAGTGCACAGTTAAAGATGCCTATATCCTTGTAAACAGGTGCTTTTATGGGTAAAAATCTGCTTAATTTTACAAATAAAGTTAATTCAATAAAGTTATAGGAAACCTTTACAACAAAACAAAGTCAATGGTTGAAGATGCTAATATCTTTGTACACATGTGCTTTTTTGGGTTTAAATCTCCTTAATTCTACCAATAAAGTTAATGGAATAAAGTTATAATAAACCTTTACAACAAAACAAAGTGCACAGTTAAAGATGCTAATATCCTTGTACAAATGTGTTTTTATGGCTATAAATCTCCATAATTCTACAAATAAAGTTATTTAAACAAAGTTATACTAAACCCTTACAACAAAACAAAGTGCACATTTAAAGATGCTAATATCCTTGTAAACAGGTGCTTTTATGGGTTTAAATCTTCTTTATTCTACCAATAAAATTAATTGAACAAAGTTATAGTAAACCTTTGCAACAAAACAAAGTGCACAGTTAAAGATGCTAATATCCTTGTAAACAGGTGCTTTAATGGGTATAAATTTCCTTAATTCTACAAATAAAGTTAATTGAACAACGTTATAGTATACCTTTACAACAAAACAATGTGCACAGTTAAAGATGCTAATATCCTTGAAAAAAGGTGCTTTAATGGGTATAAATCTCCTTAATTCTACAAATAAAGTTAATGGAATAAAGTCATAGTAAAGCTTTACAGCAAAGCAAAGTGCATATTTAAAGATGCTAATATCCTTGTAAACAGGTGTTTTTATGAGTATAAATCTACTTAATTTTACAAATAAAGTTAATTTAATAATGTTATAGTACACCTTTACAATAAAAATAAGTGCACTGTTAAAGATGCTAATATCCTTGTACATAGGATCTTTTGTGGGTTTAGATATCCTTAATTCTACAAATAAAGTTATTTGAACAAAGTTATACTAAACCCTTACAACAAAACAAAGTGCACATTTAAAGATGCTAATATCCTTGTAAACAGGTGCTTTTATGGGTTTAAATCTTCTTTATTCTACCAATAAAATTAATTGAACAAAGTTATAGTAAACCTTTGCAACAAAACAAAGTGCACAGTTAAAGATGCTAATATCCTTGTAAACAGGTGCTTTAATGGGTATAAATCTCAATAATTCTACAAATAAAGTTAATGAAACAATGTTATAATACACCTTTACAACAAAACAAAGTGCACATTTAAGAATGCTAACATCCTTGTAAACAGGTGCTTTTATGGGTACAAATCTCCTTAATTCTACAAATAAAGTTAATTGAACAAAGTTATAGGAAACCTTTACAACAAAACAAAGTGAATAGTTGAAGATTCTAATATTATTAGCACATTTAAGGATGCTAATATCCTTGTAAACAGTTGTTTATAAGGATATAAATCTGCTTAATTCTACAAATAAAGTTAATGGAATAAAGTCATAGTAAAGCTTTACAGCAAAACAAAGTGCATATTTAAAGATGCTAATATCCTTGTAAACAGGTGTTTTTATGAGTATAAATCTACTTAATTTTACAAATAAAGTTAATTTAATAATGTTATAGTACACCTTTACAATAAAAATAAGTGCACTGTTAAAGATGCTAATATCCTTGTACATAGGTTCTTTTGTGGGTATAAATATCCTTCATTCTACAAATAAAGTTAATGGAACAAAGTTATATTAAACCTTTACAACAAAACCAAGGGCACAGCTAAATATACTAATAGTCTTTTAAAAAGGTTCTGTTATAGTTATAAATCTGCTTAATTCAACGAATAATGTTAATACAACAAAGTTGTGTTAAACCTTTACAACAAATAAAATGAATAGTTGAAGATGCTTATATCCTTGTACACAGGTGCTTTTATGGGTATAAATCTAATTAACTCTACAAATAAAGTTAATGGAACAATGTTATAGTACACTTTTACAACAAAACAAAGTGCACAGTTAAAGATGCTAATATCCTTGTACAAATGTGCTTTTATGGCTATAAATCTCCATAATTCTACAAATAAAGTTATTTGAACAAAGTTATACTAAACCCTTACAACAAAACAAAGTGCACATTTAAAGATGCTAATATCCTTGTAAACAGGTGCTTTTATGGGTTTAAATCTTCTTTATTCTACCAATAAAATTAATTGAACAAAGTTATAGTAAACCTTTGCAACAAAACAAAGTGCACAGTTAAAGATGCTAATATCCTTGTAAACAGGTGCTTTAATGGGTATAAATCTCAATAATTCTACAAATAAAGTTAATGAAACAATGTTATAATACACCTTTACAACAAAACAAAGTGCACATTTAAGAATGCTAACATCCTTGTAAACAGGTGCTTTTATGGGTATAAGTCTCCTTAATTCTACAAATAAAGTTAATTGAACAAAGTTATAGGAAACATTTACAACAAAACAAAGTGAATAGTTGAAGATTCTAATATTATTGTACACATGTGCTTTTATTGGTTTAAATCTCCTTAATTCTACCATTAAAATTAATAGAACAAAGTTATAGTAAACCTTTACAACAAAACAAAGTGCACAGTTAAAGATCCTAATATCCTTGTAAACATGTTCTTTTATGGGTATAAATCTCCTTAATTCTACAAATAAAGTTAATGGAACAATGTCATAGTAAACCTTTACAACAAAACAAAGTGCACAGTTAAAGATGCTAATATCCTTGTAAACAGTTGCCTTTATGGTTATAAATCTGCTTAATTCTACAAATAAAGTTAATGGAACAATGTTATAGTACACTTTTACAACAAAACAAAGTGCACAGTTAAAGATGCTAACATCCTTGTACACACAAGCTTTTACAAATAAAGTTAATTGAATAATGTTATAGTACACCTTTACAATAAAACCAAGGGCACAGCTAAACATACTAATATCCTTGTAAAGAGTTTCTGTTATAGATATGAATCTGCTGAATTCTACAAATAAAGGTAATGGAATAAGATCATAGTAAACCTTTACAACAAACAAAATGCACAGTTAGATATGCCTATATCCTTGCAAAAAGGTGCTTTTAAGGGTATAAATCTGCCTAATTTTACAAATAAAGTTAATTCAATAAAGTTAAAGGAAACCTTTACAAAAAAAACAAAATGCACAGTTAAAGATGCTAATATCCTTCTACACAGGTGCTTTTATGGGTATAAATCTCCTTAATTCTACAAATAAAGTTAATGGAACAAAGTTATATTAAACCTTTACAACAAAACCAAGGGCACAGCTAAATATACTAATATCCTTGTGAAGAAGTTCTGTTATAGTTATAAATCTGCTTAATTCAACGAATAAAGTTAATTGAACAAAGTTATACTAAACCCTTACAACAAAACAATGTGCACAGTTAAAGATGCCTATATCCTTGTAAACAGGTGTTTATCAGGATATAAATGTGCTTAATTCTACAAATAAAGTTAATGGAATAAGATCATAGTAAACCTTTACAACAAAACAAAGTGCACATTTAAAGATGCTAATATCCTTATAAACAGGTGTTTTTATGAGTATAAAACTGCTTAATTTTACAAATAAAGTTAATTGAATAATGTTATAGTACACCTTTACAATAAAACAAAGTGCACAGTTAAAGATGCTAATATCCTTGTAAACAGTTGCCTTTATGGTTATAAATCTGCTTAATTCTACAAATAAAGTTAATGGAACAATGTTATAGTACACTTTTACAACAAAACAAAGTGCAAAATTAAAGATGCTAACATCCTTGTACACACAAGCTTTTATAAGTATGAATCTCCTTCATTCTACAAATAAAGTTAATTGAATAATGTTATAGTACACCTTTACAATAAAACCAAGGGCACAGCTAAATATACTAATATCCTTGTAAAGAGGTTCTGTTACAGATATGAATCTGCTTAATTCTACAAACAAAGTTAATGGAATAAGATCATAGTAAACCTTTACAACAAACAAAATGCACAGTTAGAGATGCCTATATCCTTGTAAACAGGTGCTTTTAAGGGTATAAATCTGCTTAATTTTACAAATAAAGTTAATTCAATAAAGTTATAGGAAACCTTTACAAAAAAACAAAATGCACAGTTAAAGATGCTAATATCCTTCTACACAGGTGCTTTTATGGGCATAAATCTCCTTAATTCTACAAATAAAGTTAATGGAACAAAGTTATATTAAACCTTTACAACAAAACCAAGGGTACAGCTAAATATACTAATATCCTTGTAAAGAGGTTCTGTTATAGATATGAATCTGCTTAATTCTACAAACAAAGTTAATGGAATAAGATCATAGTAAACCTTTACAACAAACAAAATGCACAGTTAGAGATGCCTATATCCTTGTAAACAGGTGCTTTTAAGGGTAAAAATCTGCTTAATTTTACAAATAAAGTTAATTCAATAAAGTTATAGGAAACCTTTACAACAAAACAAAGTGCACAGTTAAAGATGCCTATATCCTTGTAAACAGGTGCTTTTATGGGTAAAAATCTGCTTAATTTTACAAATAAAGTTAATTCAATAAAGTTATAGGAAACCTTTACAACAAAACAAAGTCAATGGTGTAAGATGCTAAGATCGTTGTACACATGTGCTTTTTTGCGTTTAAATCTCCTTAATTCTACCAATAAAGTTAATGGAATAAAGTTATAATAAACCTTTACAACAAAACAAAGTGCTCAATTAAAGATGCTAAGATCCTAATAAACAGGTGCTTTTATGGGCAGAAATCTGGTTAATTTATCGAATAAGGTTAATACAACAAAGTTATAGTAAACCTTTACAATAAACAAAGTGCACAGTTAAGGATGCTAATATCCTTGTAAACAGTTGTTTTTGATGGTGTGAATCTGCTTAATTCTACAAATAATGTTAATGGAATAAAGTCATAGAAAACCTTTACAACAAAACAAAGTGCACAGTTAAAGATGCTAATATCCTTGTACAAATGTGCTTTTATGGCTATAAATCTCCATAATTCTACAAATAAAGTTAAATGAACAAAGTTATACTAAACCCTTACAAAAAAACAAAGTGCACACTTAAAGATGCATATATCCTTGTAAACAGGTGCTTTTATGGATATAAATCTGTTTAATCTTAAAAATAAAGTTAATTCAACAAAGTTAAAGGAAACCTTTACAACAAAACAAAGTGCATAGTTAAAGATGCTAATATCCTTCTACACAGGTGCTTTTATGGGTATAAATCTCCTTCATTCTACAAATAAAGTTAATGGAACAAAGTTATATTAAATCTTTACAACAAAACCAAGGGCACAGCTAGATATACTAATATCCTTGTAAAGAGGTTCTGTTATAGTTATAAATCTGCTTAATTCAACGAATAAAGTTAATACAACAAAGTTATATTAAACCTTTACAACAAAACAAAGTGCACAGTTAAAGATGCTAACATCTTTGTAAACAGGTGCTTTTATGGATATAAATCTCCTTAATTCTACAAATAAAGTTAATGGAACAAAGTTATAGTAATCCTTTACAACAAACAAAGTGCACAGTTAAAGATGCCTATATCCTTGTAAACAGGTGCTTTTATGGGTATAAATCTCCTTAATTCTACAAATAAAGTTAATTGAACAAAGTTATAGGAAACCTTTACAACAAAACAAAGTGAATAGTTGAAGATGCTAATATTGTTGTACACATCTGCTTTTATTGGTTTAAATCTCCTGAATTCTACCATTAAAATTAAATGAACAAAGTTATAGTAAACCTTTACAAAAAACAAAGTGCACAGTTAAAGATGCGAATATCCATGTAAACATGTTCTTTTATGGGTGTAAATCTTCTTAATTCTACAAATAAAGTTAATTGAACAAAGTTATAGGAAATCTTTACAACAAAACAAAGTGAATAGTTGAAGATGCTAATAATGTTGTACACATGTGCTTTTATTGGTTTAAATCTCCTTAATTCTACCATTAAAATTAATTGAACAAAGTTATAGTAAACCTTTACAACAAAACAAAGTGCACAGTTCAAGATGCTAATATCCTTGTAAACATGTTCTTTTATTGGTATAAATCTCCTTAATTCTACAAATAAAGTTAATGGAACAATGTTATAGTAAACCTTTACAACAAAACAAAGTGCACATTTAAGAATGCTAATATCCTTGTAAACAGGTGCTTTTATGGGTATAAATCTTCTTAATTCTACAAATAAAGTTAATTGAACAAAGTTATAGGAAACCTTTACAACAAAACAAAGTGAATAATTGAAGATGCTAATATCCTTGTAAACAGGTGCTTTTATGGATATAATTCTCCTTAATTCTACAAATAAAGTTAATGGAACAAAGTTATAGTAAAAACCTTTACAACAAGCAAAGTGCACAGTTAAAGATGCCTATATCCTTGTAAATAGGATCTTTTATGGGTATAAATCTGCTTAATTTTACAAATAAAGTTAATTCAATAAAGTTAAAGTAAACCTTTTCAACAAAACAAAGTGAATAATTGAAGATGCTAATATCGTTGTACACATGTCCTTTTATGGGTTTAAATCTTCTTAATTCTACCAATAAAATTAATTGAACAAAGTTATAGTAAACCTTTACAACAAAACAAAGTGCACAGTTAATGATGCTAATATCTATGTAAACAGGTGCTTTTAAGGATATAAATCTGCTTAATTCTACAAATAAAGTTAATGGAATAAGATCATAGTAAACCTTTACAACAAAGCAAAGTGCATATTTAAAGATGCTAATATCCTTGTAAGCAGGTGCTTTTATGGGTATAAATCTCCTTAATTCTACAAATAAAGTTAATTGAACAAAGTTATAGGAAACCTTTACAAGAAAACAAAGTGAATAATTGAAGATGCTAATATCGTTGTACACATGTGCTTTTATGGGTTTAAATCTTCTTAGTTCTACCAATAAAGATAAATGGAACAAAGTTATAGTAAACCTTTACAACAAAACAAAGTACACAGTTAAAGATGCTAATATCCTTGTAAAAAGGTGCTTTTATGGATATAAATGTCCTTAATTCTACAAATAAAGTTAATGGAACAAAGTTATAGTAAAAACCTTTACAACAAGCAAAGTGCACAGTTAAAGATGCCTATATCCTTGCAAACAGGTGCTTTTATAGGTATAAATCTGCTTAATTTTACAAATAAAGTTAATTCAATAAAGTTATAGGAAATCTTTACAACAAAACAAAGTGAATAATTGAAGATGCTAATATCGTTGTACACATGTGCCTTTATGGGTTTAACTCTTCTTAATTCTACCAATAAAATTAATTGAACAAAGTTAAAGTAAACCTTTACAACAAAACAAAGTGCACAGTTAAAGATGCTAAGATCCTAATAAACAGGTGCTTTTATGGATATAAATCTCCTTAATTCTACAAATAAAGTTAATGGAATAAATTTATAGTAAACCTTTACAGCAAACAAAGTGCACAGTTAAAGATGCCTATATCCTTGTAAACAGGTGCTTTTATGGGTATAAATCTGCTTAATTTTACAAATAAAGTTTTTTGAACAAAGTTATAGGAAATCTTTACAACAAAACAAAGTGAATAATTGAAGATGCTAATATCGTTGTACACATGTGCCTTTATGGGTATAAATCTCCTTAATTCTACAAATAAAGTTAATTGAACAAAGTTATAGGAAACCTTTACAAGAAAACAAAGTGAATAATTGAAGATGCTAATATCGTTGTACACATGTGCTTTTATGGGTTTAAATCTTCTTAGTTCTACCAATAAAGATAAATGGAACAAAGTTATAGTAAACCTTTACAACAAAACAAAGTACACAGTTAAAGATGCTAATATCCTTGTAAACAGGTGCTTTTATGGATATAAATGTCCTTAATTCTACAAATAAAGTTAATGGAACAAAGTTATAGTAAAAACCTTTACAACAAGCAAAGTGCACAGTTAAAGATGCCTATATCCTTGCAAACAGGTGCTTTTATAGGTATAAATCTGCTTAATTTTACAAATAAAGTTAATTCAATAAAGTTATAGGAAATCTTTACAACAAAACAAAGTGAATAATTGAAGATGCTAATATCGTTGTACACATGTGCCTTTATGGGTTTAAATCTTCTTAATTCTACCAATAAAATTAATTGAACAAAGTTAAAGTAAACCTTTACGACAAAACAAAGTGCACAGTTAAAGATGCTAATATCTTTCTAAACAGGTGCTTTTATGGATATAAATCTCCTTAATTCTACAAATAAAGTTAATGGAACAAAGTTATAGTAAACCTTTACAACAAACAAAGTGCACAGTTAAAGATGCCTATATCCTTGTAAACAGGTGCTTTTATGGGTATAAATCTGCTTAATTTTACAAATAAAGTTTATTGAACAAAGTTATAGGAAATCTTTACAACAAAACAAAGTGAATAATTGAAGATGCTAATATCGTTGTACACATGTGCCTTTATGGGTATAAATCTCCTTAATTCTACAAATAAAGTTAATTGAACAAAGTTATAGGAAACCTTTACAAGAAAACAAAGTGAATAATTGAAGATGCTAATATCGTTGTACACATGTGCTTTTATGGGTTTAAATCTTCTTAGTTCTACCAATAAAGATAAATGGAACAAAGTTAAAGTAAACCTTTACAACAAAACAAAGTGCACAGTTAAAGATGCCTATATCCTTGTAAACAGGTGCTTTTATGGGTATAAATCTGCTTAATTTTACAAATAAAGTTTATTGAACAAAGTTATAGGAAATCTTTACAACAAAACAAAGTGAATAATTGAAGATGCTAATATCGTTGTACACATGTGCCTTTATGGGTATAAATCTTTTTAATTCTACAAATAAAGTTAATTGAACAAAGTTATAGGAAACCTTTACAACAAAAGAAAGTGAATAATTAAAGATGCTAATATTGTTGTACACATGTGCTTTTATGGGTTTAAATCTTCTTAGTTCTACCAATAAAGATAAATGGAACAAAGTTAGAGTAAACCTTTACAACAAAACAAAGTACACAGTTAAAGATGCCAATATCCTTGTAAACAGGTGCTTTTATGGATATAAATGTCCTTAATTCTACAAATAAAGTTAATGGAACAAAGTTATAGTAAAAACCTTTACAACAAGCAAAGTGCACAGTTAAAGATGCCTATATCCTTGCAAACAGGTGCTTTTATAGGTATAAATCTGCTTAATTTTACAAATAAAGTTAATTCAATAAAGTTATAGGAAATCTTTACAACAAAACAAAGTGAATAATTGAAGATGCTAATATCGTTGTACACATCTGCCTTTATGGGTTTAAATCTTCTTAATTCTACCAATAAAATTAATTGAACGAAGTTAAAGTAAACCTTTACAACAAAACAAAGTGCACAGTTAAAGATGCTAATATCTTTCTAAACAGGTACTTTTATTGATATAAATCTCCTTAATTCTACAAATAAAGTTAATGGAACAAAGTTATAGTAAACCTTTACAACAAACAAATTGCACAGTTAAAGATGCCTATATCCTTGTAAACAGGTGCTTTTATGGGTATAAATCTGCTTAATTTTACAAATAAAGTTTATTCAACAAAGTTATAGGAAATCTTTACAACAAAACAAAGTGAATAATTGAAGATGCTAATATCGTTGTACACATGTGCCTTTATGGGTATAAATCTTTTTAATTCTACAAATAAAGTTAATTGAACAAAGTTATAGGAAACCTTTACAACAAAAGAAAGTGAATAATTAAAGATGCTAATATTGTTGTACACATGTGCTTTTATGGGCTTAAATCTTCTTAATTCTACCAATAAAATTAATTGAACAAAGTTAGAGTAAACCTTTACAACAAAACAAAGTGCACAGTTAAAGATGCTAATATCCTTGTAAACAGGTGCTTTTATGGATATAAATCTCCTTAATTTTACAAATAAAGTTAATGGAACAAAGTTATAGTAAAAACCTTTACAACAAGCAAAGTGCACAGTTAAAGATGCTAATATCCTTGTAAACATGTTCTTTTATTGGTATAAATCTCCTTAATTCTACAAATAAAGTTAATGGAACAATGTTATAGTACACCTTTACAACAAAACAAAGTGCACATTTAAGGATGCTAATATCCTTGTAAACAGGTGCTTTTATGGATATAAATCTCCTTAATTCTACAAATAAAGTTAATGGAACAAAGTTATAGTAAAAACCTTTACAACAAGCAAAGTGCACAATTAAACATGCCTATATCCTTGTAAATAGGATCTTTTATGGGTATAAATCTGCTTAATTTTACAAATAAAGTTAATTCAATAAAGTTAAAGTAAACCTTTTCAACGAAACAAAGTGAATAATTGAAGATGCTAATATCCTTGTAAACATGTTCTTTTATGGGTATAAATCTCCTTAATTCCACGAATAAAGTTAATACAACAAAGTTATATTAAACCTTTACAACAAATAAAGTGAATAGTTGAAGATGCTTATATCCTTGTAAACAGGTGCTTTAATGGGTATAAATCTCCTTAATTCTACAAATAAAGTTAATGAAACAATGTTATAATACACCTTTACAACAAAACAAAGTGCACATTTAAGAATGCTAATATCCTTGTAAACAGGTGCTTTTATGGGTATAAATCTTCTTAATTCTACCAATAAAATTAATTGAACAAAGTTATAGTAAACCTTTACAACAAAACAAAGTGCAATGTTAAAGATGCTAAGATCCTAATAAACAGGTGCTTTTATGGATATAAATCTCCTTAATTCTACAAATAAAGTTAATGGAATAAATTTATAGTAAACCTTTACAACAAGCAAAGTGCACAGTTAAAGATGCCTATATCCTTGTAAACAGGTGCTTTTATGGGTATAAATCTGCTTAATTTTACAAATAAAGTTTATTGAACAAAGTTATAGGAAATCTTTACAACAAAACAAAGTGAATAATTGAAGATGCTAATATCGTTGTACACATGTGCCTTTATGGGTATAAATCTCCTTAATTCTACAAAAAAAGTTAATTGAACAAAGTTATAGAAAACCTTACAAGAAAACAAAGTGAATAATTGAAGATGCTAATATCGTTGTACACATGTGCTTTATGGGTTTAAATCTTCTTAGTTCTACCAATAAAGATAAATTGAACAAAGTTATAGTAAACCTTTACAACAAAACAAAGTACACAGTTAAAGATGCTAATATCCTTGTAAACAGGTGCTTTTATGGATATAAATGTCTTAATTCTACAAATAAAGTTAATGGAACAAAGTTATAGTAAACCTTTACAACAAACAAAGTGCACAGTTAAAGATGCCTATATCCTTGTAAACAGGTGCTTTTATGGGTATAAATCTGCTTAATTTTACAAATAAAGTTTATTGAACAAAGTTATAGGAAATCTTTACAACAAAACAAAGTGAATAATTGAAGATGCTAATATCGTTGTACACATGTGCCTTTATGGGTATAAATCTCCTTAATTCTACAAATAAAGTTAATTGAACAAAGTTATAGGAAACCTTTACAAGAAAACAAAGTGAATAATTGAAGATGCTAATATCGTTGTACACATGTGCTTTTATGGGTTTAAATCTTCTTAGTTCTACCAATAAAGATAAATGGAACAAAGTTATAGTAAACCTTTACAACAAAACAAAGTACACAGTTAAAGATGCTAATATCCTTGTAAACAGGTGCTTTTATGGATATAAATGTCCTTAATTCTACAAATAAAGTTAATGGAACAAAGTTATAGTAAAAACCTTTACAACAAGCAAAGTGCACAGTTAAAGATGCCTATATCCTTGCAAACAGGTGCTTTTATAGGTATAAATCTGCTTAATTTTACAAATAAAGTTAATTCAATAAAGTTATAGGAAATCTTTACAACAAAACAAAGTGAATAATTGAAGATGCTAATATCGTTGTACACATCTGCCTTTATGGGTTTAAATCTTCTTAATTCTACCAATAAAATTAATTGAACAAAGTTAAAGTAAACCTTTACAACAAAACAAAGTGCACAGTTAAAGATGCTAATATCTTTCTAAACAGGTGCTTTTATGGATATAAATCTCCTTAATTCTACAAATAAAGTTAATGGAACAAAGTTATAGTAAACCTTTACAACAAACAAAGTGCACAGTTAAAGATGCCTATATCCTTGTAAACAGGTGCTTTTATGGGTATAAATCTGCTTAATTTTACAAATAAAGTTTATTGAACAAAGTTATAGGAAATCTTTACAACAAAACAAAGTGAATAATTGAAGATGCTAATATCGTTGTACACATGTGCCTTTATGGGTATAAATCTTTTTAATTCTACAAATAAAGTTAATTGAACAAAGTTATAGGAAACCTTTACAACAAAAGAAAGTGAATAATTACAGATGCTAATATTGTTGTACACATGTGCTTTTATGGGTTTAAATCTTCTTAATTCTACCAATAAAATTAATTGAACAAAGTTAGAGTAAACCTTTACAACAAAACAAAGTGCACAGTTAAAGATGCTAATATCTATGTAAACAGGTGCTTTTATGGATATAAATCTGCTTAATTCTACAAATAAAGTTAATGGAATAAGATCATAGTAAACCTTTACAACAAAGCAAAGTGCATATTTAAAGATGCTAATATCCTTGTAAACAGGTGCTTTTAAGGGTATAAATCTCCTTAATTCTACAAATAAAGTTAATTGAACAAAGTTATAGGAAACCTTTACAAGAAAACAAAGTGAATAATTGAAGATGCTAATATCGTTGTACACATGTGCTTTTATGGGTTTAAATCTTCTTAGTTCTACCAATAAAGATAAATGGAACAAAGTTATAGTAAACCTTTACAACAAAACAATGTACACAGTTAAAGATGCTAATATCCTTGTAAACAGGTGCTTTTATGGATATAAATGTCTTTAATTCTACAAATAAAGTTAATGGAACAAAGTTATAGTAAAAACCTTTACAACAAGCAAAGTGCACAGTTAAAGATGCCTATATCCTTGCAAACAGGTGCTTTTATAGGTATAAATCTGCTTAATTTTACAAATAAAGTTAATTCAATAAAGTTATAGGAAATCTTTAGAACAAAACAAAGTGAATAATTGAAGATGCTAATATCGTTGTACACATGTGCCTTTATGGGTTTAAATCTTCTTAATTCTACCAATAAAATTAATTGAACAAAGTTAAAGTAAACCTTTACAACAAAACAAAGTGCAATGTTAAAGATGCTAAGATCCTAATAAACAGGTGCTTTTATGGATATAAATCTCCTTAATTCTACAAATAAAGTTAATGGAATAAATTTATAGTAAACCTTTACAACAAGCAAAATGCACAGTTAAAGATGCCTATATCCTTGTAAACAGGTGCTTTTATGGGTATAAATCTGCTTAATTTTACAAATAAAGTTTATTGAACAAAGTTATAGGAAATCTTTACAACAAAACAAAGTGAATAATTGAAGATGCTAATATCGTTGTACACATGTGCCTTTATGGGTATAAATCTCCTTAATTCTACAAAAAAAGTTAATTGAACAAAGTTATAGGAAACCTTTACAAGAAAACAAAGTGAATAATTGAAGATGCTAATATGGTTGTACACATGTGCTTTTATCGGTTTAAATCTTCTTAGTTCTACCAATAAAGATAAATGGAACAAAGCTATAGTAAACCTTTACAACAAAACAAAGTACACAGTTAAAGATGCTTATATCCTTGTAAACAGGTGCTTTTATGGATATAAATGTCCTTAATTCTACAAATAAAGTTAATGGAACAAAGTTATAGTAAAAACCTTTACAACAAGCAAAGTGCACAGTTAAAGATGCCTATATCCTTGCAAACAGGTGCTTTTATAGGTATAAATCTGTTTAATTTTACAAATAAAGTTAATTCAATAAAGTTATAGCAAATCTTTACAACAAAACAAAGTGAATAATTGAAGATGCTAATATCGTTGTACACATCTGCCTTTATGGGTTTAAATCTTCTTAATTCTACCAATAAAATTAATTGAACAAAGTTAAAGTAAACCTTTACAACAAAACAAAGTGCACAGTTAAAGATGCTAATATCTTTCTAAACAGGTGCTTTTATGGATATAAATCTCCTTAATTCTACAAATAAAGTTAATGGAACAAAGTTATTGTAAACCTTTACAACAAACAAAATGCACAGTTAAAGATGCCTATATCCTTGTAAACAGGTGCTTTTATGGGTATAAATCTGCTTAATTTTACAAATAAAGTTTATTGAACAAAGGTATAGGAAATCTTTACATCAAAACAAAGTGAATAATTGAAGATGCTAATATCGTTGTACACATGTGTCTTTATGGGTATAAATCTTTTTAATTCTACAAATAAAGTTAATTGAACAAAGTTATAGGAAACCTTTACAACAAAAGAAAGTGAATAATTAAAGATGCTAATATTGTTGTACGCATGTGCTTTTATGGGTTTAAATCTTCTTAATTCTACCAATAAAATTAATTGAACAAAGTTAGAGTAAACCTTTACAACAAAACAAAGTGCACAGTTAAAGATGCTAATATCCTTGTAAACAGGTGCTTTTATGGATATAAATCTCCTTAATTTTACAAATAAAGTTAATGGAACAAAGTTATAGTAAAAACCTTTACAACAAGCAAAGTGCACAGTTAAAGATGCCTATATCCTTGTAAACAGGTCCTTTTATGGGTATAAATCTGCTAAATTTTACAAATAAAGTTAATTCAATAAAGTTATAGGAAACTTTTAAAACAAAACAAAGTGAATAATTGAAGATGCTAATATCGTTGTAAACATGTTCTTTTATGGGTATAAATCTCCTTAATTCTACAAATAAAGTTAATGGAACAATGTTATATAGCACACTTTTACATTAAAACAAAGTGCACAGTTAAAGATGCTAATATCCTTGTACACAGGTGCTTTTATGGGTATAAATCTCCTTCATTCTACAAATAAAGTTAATGGAACAAAGTTATATTAAACCTTTACAACAAAACCAAGGACACAGCTAAATGTACTAATATCCTTGTAAAGAGGTTCTGTTATAGTTATAAATCTGTTTAATTCAACGAATAAAGTTAATACAACAAAGTTATATTAAACCTGTACAACAAATAAAGTGAATAGTTGAAGATGCTTATATCCTTGTACACAAGTCCTTTTATGGGTATAAATCTCCTTAATTCTACAAATAAAGTTAATGGAACAATGTTAAAGTAAACTATTACAACAAAACAAAGTGCACAATTAAAGATGCTAATATCCTTGTACAAATGTGTTTTTATGGCTATAAATCTCCATAATTCTACAAATAAAGTTAATTGAACAAAGTTATACTAAACCCTTACAACAAAATAAAGTGCACATTTAAAGATGCTAATATCCTTGTAAACAGGTGCTTTTATGGGCATAAATCTACTTAATTCTACAAATAAAGTTAATGGAACAATGTTATTGTACAACTTTACAAACAAAAGAAAGTGCACATTTAAGGATGCTATTATCCTTGTAAACAGGTTTTTATAAGGATGAAAATCTGCTTAATTCTACAAATAAAGGTAATGGAATAAAGTTTTAGTAAAAACCTTTACAACAAGCAAAGTGCACAGTTAAAGATGCCTATATCCTTGTAAACAGGATCTTTTATGGGTATAAATCTGCTTAATTTTACAAATAAAGTTAATTCTATAAAGTTATAGGAAACCTTTTCAACAAAACAAAGTGAATAATTGAAGATGCTAATATCGTTGTACACATGTGCTTTTATGGGTTTAAATCTACTTAATTCTACAAATAAAGTTAATGGAACAATGTTATTGTACACCTTTACAAACAAAAGAAAGTGCACATTTAAGGATGCTATTATCCTTGTAAACAGGTTTTTATAATGATAAAAATCTGCCTAATTCTACAAATAAAGGTAATGGAATAAAGTTATAGTAAAATCCTTTACAACAAAAGAAAGTGCACAGTTAAAGATGCTAATATCCTTGTAAACAGGTGCTTTTATGGGTATAAATCTGCTTAGTTCTACAAATAATGTTAATGGAACAAAGTTATAGTAAACCTTTACAACAAAACAAAGTGCATAGTTAAAGATGCTAATATCCTTGCACACAGGTGCTTTTATGGGTATACATCTCCTTAATTCTACAAATAAAGTTAATGGAACAAAGTTATAGTAAACCTTTACAACAAAACAAAGTGCACAGTTAAAGATGCTAATATCCTTGTAAACAGGTGCTTTTATGGGTATAAATCTGCTTAGTTCTACAAATAATGTTAATGGAACAAAGTTATAGTAAACCTTTACAACAAAACAAAGTGCATAGTTAAAGATGCTAATATCCTTGTACACAGGTGCTTTTATGGGTATAAATCTCCTTAATTCTACAAATAAAGTTAATGGAACAAAGTTATAGTAAACCTTTACAACAAAACAAAGGGCACAATTAAAGATGCTAGTATCCTTGTACACAGGGTCTTTTACAGGTATAAATCTCCTTGATTCTACAAGTAAACTTAATTGAACAAAGTGATAGTAAACCTTTACACCAAAACAGAGTGCATATTTAAAGATGCATATATCCTTGTAAACAGGTACTTTTATGGATATAAATCTGCTTAATTCTACGAATAACGTTAATGGAACAATTTTATAGTACACCTTTACAACAAAACAAAGTGCACCGTTAAATATACTAATATCCTTGTACACAGGTGCTTTTATGGGTATAAATCTCCTTAATTCTACAAATAAAGTTAATTGAACAAAATTATAGTAAACCATTACAACAAAACAAAGTGCACAGTTAAAGATGCTAATATCCTTGTAAACAGGTGTTTTCATGGGTAGAAGTCTGCTTAATTCTACAAATAAAGTTAATGGGACAAAGTTATTAAACCTTTACAACGAATCAAATCTACAGTTAAAGATGCTGATATCCTTGTAAACAGGTGCTTTATGGGTATACATCAGCTAAATTCCACGAAT
The DNA here is from genome assembly GCA_964019985.1 of Aurelia sp. 4 Dawson et al 2005. Classification (NCBI taxonomy): domain Eukaryota; kingdom Metazoa; phylum Cnidaria; class Scyphozoa; order Semaeostomeae; family Ulmaridae; genus Aurelia; species Aurelia sp. 4 Dawson et al 2005. The sequence goes on along the minus strand of OZ026504.1, from coordinate 9,072,218 downwards.
TAAGCTAATACAAAAAGTTATAGTAAACCTTTACAACAAAACAAAGTGCATAGTTAAAGATGCTAATATCCTTGTACACAGGTGCTTTTATGGGTATAAATCTCCTTAATTCTACAAATAAAGTTAATGGAACAAAGTTATAGTAAACCTTTACAACAAAACAAAGGGCACAATAAAAGATGCTAGTATCCTTGTACACAGGGTCTTTTACAGGTATAAATCTCCTTGATTCTACAAGTAAACTTAATGGAACAAAGTTAAAGTAAACCTTTAGAATGAAATCAATGCACAATTAAAAGTGCTAAAATTCTTGTTAACATATTTTTGATGCGTATATATCTGCATAATTCCATGACATAAACTAATACAAGAAAGTTATTGTAAACATTTACAACAAACAAAGTGCATAGTTGAAGATGCTAATTTTCTTGTAAACAGGTGTTTTTAAGGATAAAGTCTGCTTATTTCAAGGACTTAAGCAAAAAGAAGAATGTTATAGTAAACCTTTAAAACAAACAAAGTGCACAGTTGAAGATGCTAATATCCTTGTAAAATGGTGCTTTTATGGGTTTAAATCTCCTTATTTCTACGAATAAAGTTAATTGAGCAAAATTATAGTAAACCTTTACAACAAAACAAAGTGCACAGTTAAAGATGCTAATATCCTTGTAAACAGGTGCTTTTAGGGGTACAAATCTGCGTAGTTCTACAAATAAGGTTAATGGAACAGAGTTATAGTAAACCTTTACAACAAATAAAGCGCACAGTTGAAGATGCTAATATCCTTGTACACAGGTGCTTTTATGGGTATAAATCTCCTTAATTCTACAAATAAAGTTAATGGAACAATATTATAGTACTTTTTTACAACAATACAAAGTGCACAGTTAAAGATGCTAATATCCTTGTAAACAGGTGCTTTTATGGGTATCAATCTGCTTAATTCTACAAATAAAGACATTCACTGGCCTTTATACGGATTTTGCTAGCCTTGCTCCTGACAAATATAAGAATAATTTGATCAGTGTTTTGACTTATCGAGCCTTTCATATTTGTTCATCATATAAGAACTTCCACGACAAAATTGTTCGAATAAAGGAGATCCTATCTAAAAACAGTTTTCCTAGGGCGCTGACAGATCGTATTATTAAATCCTTCCTGGATAAAAGGTTCGCACCTAGAGCCCCTGCCCTAGCAGAAGCCAAAACGGCCCTATTGTTTTGCATACCATATCTTGGCAGGTATAGTTTACAGATGAAGACCAGAATTTGTAGACTACTTAAGCAATGTTATCCGGGTATTCAGCCTCAGGTTATTTTTCGATCTTCAAAACGCATACAGTATTTTTTTCCATTTAAAGACCGCTTTCCAGCTCTCGTTCGCTCCTCTGTTGTCTATCAATTAAGTGTCCTGACTGCCATGCCTTTTACTTTGGAAAAACAACCCGTCACATGATTACACGCTGCAGGGAGCACTTGGGAATAAACAAGGCAGGTCAGAAAATTAAAGTTAGTCCCTCAGCCATCAGGGACCATATTAACAAATCAGGTCACGCCGCGTCGATGGAAGATTTTTCAGTTTTGGACAGAGCTAATAATGATTTTGATTTGCTCATTCATGAAAGTTTATTAATTTTGCGCGATCATCCGTCGCTTAACTCTCAGCAGTCTTCTATTCCCTTAGCTCTGTTTTAGGTATTGTCCTCTCGGTGTACCTCATTATCTATTTTTCACGTAGGATTTGTAAAAACGCACTTTTGGTAGTTCATTGTTTTTATCGATATAAATATAGCCTAGTGCTCTTGGAAACTTGATATTCTGATGATAAAGCAAGTTTGCTTCGAAACGTAAATAATTATAAATATGGCCTAGTCTTTATTAATTTATCGGATTTGTCACACGGATTTGTCACATGGATTTGTCGTAATATACTTGGATTTGGAATGAAATAATAAAGATGAACATGATTATCGTCGCAATTCTTGCTCTTCGTTTTCCAATCAAGCTCCGTTTCCCTGCCAATACTCCGATGTTTACTATAACTTTGTTTTATTGACTTAATAGGTTGAATTAAGCCAATTTATACCCATAAAATCACCTTTTTATAAGGATATTAGCATTTTTAACTGTGCACTTTGTTTGTTGTACAGGTTTACTATAACTTTGTTTTTTTAACTTTATTTGTTGAATTAGGCCAATTTATTACCCTAAAAGCACCTGTTTACAAGGATATTAGCATCTTTGACTTTGCATTTTGCTTGTTACAAAGGTTTACTAAAACTTTGTCGTACTAATTTTATACTTTGAATTAAGCAGATATATTTCCATAAAAGCACTTTTTTACAAGGATATTAGCATCTTTAACTGTGCACTTTATTAGTTGGAAAGGTTTACTACAACTTTCTTATATTAGCTAAAGTCGTGAAATTAAAGAGATGTATACCCATCAAAAACATGTTAATCAGAATCTTAGCATCTTTAACTGTGCAATTTGTTTGCTGGAAAGATTTACTATTACTTTCTGGTATTAACTTAAATCGTGGAATTATACAGATGTATACCCATCAAAAACATGTTAACAAGAATTTTAGCACCTTTAGCTATGCAATTTGTTTGTTTTAAAGGTTTACGGTAACTTTTTTTTATTAACTTAATAGGTTGAATTAAGCCAATTTATACTCATAGAAGCACCTGTTTACCAAGATATTAGCATCTTTAACTGTGCAATTTCATTGTTGTAAAGGTTTACTATCACTTTGTTGTATTAACTTAATAGGTTGAATAAGGCCGATTTATACCCATAAAGGCACCTTTTATAAGGATATTAGCATCCTTAACTGTGCACTGTGTTTGTTGTAAAGGTTTACTATAACTTTGTTTTATTAGCTTAATTCGTTGCATTAGGTCAATTTATACCAATCAAAGCACCTGTTTACAAGGATATTAGCATATTTAACGGTGCATTTTGCTTGTTAAAGGGTTTACTAAAACTTTGTGGTACTAACATTATACGTCATTTTAAGCAGATTTATTTCCATAAAAGCACTTTTCTACAAGGATAGTAGCATCTTTAGCTGTGCACTTTTTTTGTTTTTAAGTTTACTATAACTTTCTTGTATTAGCTCAAGTCGTAGAATTAGGCAGATGTATACCCATAAAAACATGTTAACAAGAATTTTAGCATCTTTAACTGTGCAATTTGTTTGCTTGAAAGGTTTACTATTACTTTGTTTTATTAACTATATATGTAGAATTAGGCCTATTTATACCCTTGAAAGCACTTTTTTACAATGATATCATCATCCTTAACTGTGCAATTTGTTTGTGGCAAACGATTACGTATACCCTTTAAATTTACCTGTTTACAAGGATATTAGCATCTTCAACTGTGCACGTTATTTGTTGTAAAGGTTTACTTTAACATTCTTTTATTAAGTTAATAGGTTGAATTAGGCCGATTTTTACCCATAAAAGCACTTTTTGCAAGGATATTAGCATCTTCAACTGTGCACATTATTTGTTGTAAAGATTTACTGAAACTTTCTTTTATGAACTTAATAGGTTGTATTTCGCCGATTTATACCTATAAAAGCACCTGTTTACCAGGATATTAGCCTCCTTAACTGTGCAATTTGTTTGTTGTAACAATTTGTATTAACATAATAGGTAGAATTAGGCCAATTTGTGCCCATAGAAGCACTTGATCAACTTTAACATCTTTAACATGTTAAACATCTTAAACATCTTTAACATCTTTAACATGTTAGCATCTTTAACTGTGGACTTTAGTTGTTGTAAAGGTTTACTATAACTTTATTGTATTAACTTAATAGGTTGAATTAGGCCAATTTTTACCCTTGAAAGCACTTTTTTTACAATGATATCATCATCCTTAACTGTGCAATTTGTTTGTAGCAAACGATTACGTGTACTTTGTTGTATAAACTTAATTCGTTTAAGTAAGCCAATTTATTCCTATAAAAACACCTGTTTATAAGGATATCAGCATCTGTAACTGTGCACTTTGTTTGTTGTAAGGGTTTACTTTAACTTTGTTGTATTAACTTAACTCGTTAAATTAAGCCAATATATAGCCACAAAAACCACTTGTTCACAAGCATCTTAGCATCTTAACTGTGCACTTTCTTTGTTGTAAAGGTTTACTATAACTTTCTTGTATTAACTTAATACGTTGAATTAGGCCAATTTATACCAATAAAAGTACCTGTTTACAAGGATATTTGCAACTTTAACTGTGCATTTTGTTTGTTTTAAAGGTTTACTTTTACTTTATTATATTAACTTGTACCCATGACAGCACTTGTTCACAAGAATGTTTGCATCTATAACTGTGCACTTTAATTGTTGTAAACGTTTACTATAACTGTCTTGTATTAACTTAATACGTTGAATTAAGAAAATTTATACTCTGTAAAGCACCTGTTTACAAGGATATTAGCATCTTTAACTGTGCAATTTGTTTGTTGTAAAGGTTTAATATAACTTTATTGTGTTAAGTTAATAGGTTGAATTAGGCCGATTTATACCCATAAAAGCACCTTTGTATAAGCATATTAGCATCCTTAGTTGTGCACTTTGTTTGTTGTAAAGGTTTACTATAACTTTGTTTTATTGACTTTATTCGTAGCATTAGGTCAATTTTTACCGATTAAAGCACCTGCTTACAAGAATATTAGCATCTTGAACTGTGCATTTTGCTTGTTACAAAGGTATACCAAAACTTTGTCGTACTAATTTTATACGTTGAATTAAGCAGATTTATTTCCATAAACGCACTTTTTTACAAGGATATTAGCATCTTTAACTGTGCACTATATTAGTTGTAAAGGTTTACTACAACTTTCTTATATTAGCTCAAATCGTGGAATTAAGGAGATGTATACCCATCAAAAACATTTTAATCAGAATTTTAGTATCTTTAACTGTGCAATTTGTTTCCTGGTAAGGTTTACTATTACTTTGTTTTATTAAGTTAATAGGTTTAATTAAGCCGATTTATACCCATAGAAGCACCTGTTTACCAAGACATTAGAATCTTTAACTGTGCAATTTGTTTGTTGTAAAGGTTTACTATCACTTTGTGGTATTAACTTAATACGTTGAATTAGGCCGATGTATACCCATAAAGGCACCTGTTTACACGGTTAATAACATCTTTAACTTTGCACAATGTTTGTTGTAAACGTTTACCATAACTTTACTGTATTAACTTAATGGGATGAATTAGGCCAATTAATACCCAAAAAAGCACCTTTTTATGAGGATATTAGCATCCTTAACTGTGCACTTTGTTTGTTGTAAAGGTTTACTATAACTTTGTTCTATTAGCTTAATTTGTAGAAATAAGCAGATATATACCCATAAAAGCACCTATTTACAGTGATATGAGCATCATTAACTGTGCACTTTGTCTGTTGAAAAGGTTTCACAGCAAAGAATACCAAAATTTCTCCATAGTTTTTGGATGGAAATTCTAGGGAAATGGACAAGTTTCTATGGGAAATTTAAGGGAAACGGAAATTTCCATTTCCCGTTCTGGAAATTACGGGAAATGAGTCCGTTTCCCCAAAATCTCCCCAACAAAAAATGTGGGGAAATTTCATCATTTTTTGCAGTGTTTACTATAATTTTATTGTATTAACTTAATAGGTTGAACTAGGCCAATTTATACCCATAAAAGCACCTTTTTATAAGGATATTAGCATCTTTAACTGTGCAATTTGATGTCGTAAAGGTTTACTTTAACTTTGTTTTATTAACTTAATAGGTTGATATAAGCCGATTTATACCCATTGAAGACCCTACTTACTTGGATATTAGCATCCTTAACTGTGCACTTTGTTTGTTGCAAATGTTTACTATAACTTTGTTCTATTAACTTTATTTGTAGAATTAAGCAGATATATACCCATAAAAGCACCTGTTTACAAGGATATTAGCATCTTTAACTGTGCACTTTGTTCGTTGTAAAGGTTTACTATAACATTATTGTGTTAACTTAATAGGTTGAATTAAGCAGATGTATACCCATCAAAAATATGTTGACAAGGATTTTAGTATCTTTAACCCTTTCACGCCCTGCTAAAATTAAGCTTTACAGCAAAACCTAATGCAGAGTGTCGTTTTCCAGGGGGTATCATAATCAGTGATACAGTAAGCAATAGATAAATGCAATGTGCATAAATTTTCAAAGCAATCAAACTTCCAAATGCTTTACCCCCTGCAAAATTTGCAGTTCTCAATGAATACTGTTGGCCCATATGGCCCTTCCGGGGGTGAAAGGGTTAACTGTGCAATTTGTTTGCTGAAATGGTTTACTATCACTTTGATGTATCAACTTAATTCGTTGAATTAGGCCAATTTATACCATTAAAAGCACCTGTTTACAAGGATATTAGCATCTTCAACTGTGGACTTTGTTTGTTGTAAAGGTTTACTATAACTTTCTTGTATTAGCTTAACTCATGGAACTATGCAGATGTATACGCATCAAATACATGTTAACAAGGATATTAGCATCTTTAACTGTGCACTTTGCTTGTTGTAAAGGTTTACTATCAGTTTTTTGCATTAACTTAATAGGTTGAATTAGGCCAATTTATACCCATAAAAGCCCTTTTTTTGCAAAGATATCATCATTTTTAACTGTGCAATTTGTTTGTGGTAAACGATTACGATGATTTTGTTATATTAACTTAATTCGCTGAATTAAGCCAATTTATACCCATAAAAGTACTTGTTCACAAGCATGTTTGCATCTTTAACCGAGTTGTTGTAAAGGTTTACTAAGACTTTCTTGAATTAGGCCAATTTAAAGCAATAAAAGCACTTTTTTTAATAGGGTTTTAGCACCTTTAACTATGCAATTTGTTTGTTGTAAAGGTTTAGTATAACTTTGTTTTATTAACTTAATAGGTGATATAAGCCGATTTATACCCGTAGAAGACCCTGTTTACTAGGATATTAGCATCTTTAACTGTGCACTTTGTTTGTTGTAAAGGTTTACTATAACATTGTTAAATTAACTTTATTTGTAGAATTAAGCAATTGATACCCATAAAAGCACCTGTTTACATGGATATTAACATCTTCAACTGTGCACTTTGTTTTGTTAATAAGGTTTACTATAACTTTGTTCCATTAACTTTATTTGTAGAATTAAGCAGATTTATACCCATTAAAGCACCTGTTTACTAGGATATCAGCCTCTTTAACTGTGCACTTTATTTGTTGTATAGGTTTACTATAACTTTGTTCCATTTACTTCATTTGTAGAATTAAGCAGATTTATACCCATAAAAGCACCTGTTCACAAGGATATTAGCATCTTCAACTGTGCACTTTTTTTGTTAATAAGGTTTACTATAACTTTGTTCCATTAACTTTATTTGTAGAATTAAGCAGATTTATACCCATTAAAGCACCTGTTTACAAAGATATCAGCCTCTTTAACTGTGCACTTTATTTATTGTAAAGGTTTACTATAACTTTGTTCCATTAACCTTATTTGTAGAATTAAGCAGATTTATACCCATAAAAGCACGTGTTTGCAAGGATATTAGCATCTTTAACAGGGCACTTGTTTTGTTGTAAAGGTTTACTATAAATTTGTTCCATTAAGTTTGTTTGTAGAATTAAGCAGATTTATACCCTTGAAAGCACCTGCTTACAAGGATATTAGCATCTTTAACTGTGCACTTGCTTTGTCGTAAAGGTTTACCAGAACTTTGTTCCACTTCATTTGTAGAATTAAACAGATTTAAATCCTTAAAAGCACCTGTTTACAAGGATACTAGCATCTTCAATTGTGCACTTTTTTTATGGTTTACCATAACTTTGTTTCTTTTATTTAATTCGCTGAGTTAGGCCGATTTCTACCAATTAAAGCACCCGTTAACAGGGATATTAGCATCTTTAGCTGTCCAAGTTGTTTGTTGTAAAAGTTTACTATAACAATCTTGTATCAACTTAAGTCGTAGAATTATGCAAATGTATTCCCATCAAAAACATGTTTACAACAGTTTTAATACTTTTAAATGTGCAATTTGTTTGTTCCAAAGGTTTACTATAACTTTGTTCTATTAACTTTATTTCCACAATAAAAAGATTTATACCAATAGGGGACCTGTTTACAAGGATAGTAGCATCTTTAACTGTGCAATTTGTTTGTTGTAAAGGGATGCATTGTTCTATTTACTTTATTTGTAAAAATTAGCAGATTTATACCCATAAATGCTTCTGTTTACAAGGATATTAGCATCTTCAACTGTGGACTTTGTTTGTTGTAAAGGTTTACTATAACTTTCTTGTATTAGCTTAACTCATGGAACTATGCAGATGTATACGCATCAAATATATGTTAACAAGGATATTAGCATCTTTAACTGTGCACTTTGTTTGTTGTAAAGGTTTACTAGAACTTTGTTTTATTAACTTTTTCGCTGAATTTAGCCAATTTATACACATGAAAGCAGCCGCTTACAAGGATATTAGCATATTTATCTGTGCATTTTGTTTGTTGTAAAAAATTACTATAACTTTGTCCTACTAATTTTAGTCGTTGAATTAAGCAGATTTATACCCATAAGCGAAGCTGTTTACCAGGATCTTAGCATCCCTAACTGTGCAATTTGTTTGTTGTAAAGGTTTACTATGACTTTGTTCTATTAACTTTATTTTTAGAATAAAGAGATTTATACCCATTAAAGCAACATGTTTACAAGGATATTTGTATCTTTAACTGTGCACTTTGTTTGTTGTAAAAAATTACTATAAGTTTGTATATTTACTAAATTCGTTGCATTTTATCAATTTATACCGTTAAAAGCACCTGTTTAGAAGGATATTAGCATCTTTAACTGTGCACTTTGTTTGTTGTAAAGGTGTACTATAACTTTGTTGTATTAGCTTTATTTGTAGAAATAAGCTGATTTATTTCCATGAAAGAGTTTTCTTACAAGGATGTTGGCATCTTTAACTGTGCACTTTTGTTGTTGTTAAGGTTTACTATAACTTTGTTCCATTAACTTTATTTGTAGAAGAAAGCAGATTTATACTCATAAAAACACCTGTTTACAAGGATATTACCATCTCTAACTGTGCAATTTGTTTGTTGTAAATGTTTACTATAACTTTGTTCTATTATTTTTAGTTGTAGAATAAAAAGATTTATACCGATAAAAGCACCTGTTTAGAAGGATATTAGCATCTTTAACTGTGCACTTTGTTTGTTGTGGAGGTGTTCTATAACTTTGTTGTATTAACTTTACTCGTTGTATTAAGCAAATTAATATCTATAAAAGTAACTGTTAACAAGGATATTAGCACCTTTAACTGTGCAATTTGTTTGATGTAAAGGTTTAGTATAACTTTATTGTATACACATAATTCGTTGCATTATTTCAGTTTATACCAACAAAGGCACCTGTTTAGAACGATATTAGCATATTTAACTGTGTATTTTTCTTGTTACAAAGGTTTACTAAAACTTTGTTGTACTAATTTTATTTGTTGAATTAAGCAGATTTATTTCAATGAAAGGAATTGTTTACAAGGACATTATGATGTTTAACTGTGCACTTTGTTTGTTGTAAAGGTTTACTATAATTTTGCTGTAGGAACTTTATTCGTTGAATGAATCCAATTTATACACATAAAAGCATCTGTTTACAAGGATATTAGCATCTTTAACTGTGCACTTTGTTTGTTGTAAAAGTTTACAATAACTTCATTGTATTCACTTATTCGTTGCATTGTTTCAATTTATACTGATAAAAGCACCTGCTTACAGCGATATTAGCATGTTTAACTGAGCATTTTGCTTGTTACAAAGGTTTAGTAAAACTTTGTCGTACTAATTTTAATCGCTGAATTAAACAGATTATTTCCATAAAAGCACTTGTTTACAAGGATATTAGAATCTTTAACTGTGCACTTTGTTGGTTGTAAAGGCTTACTGTAACTTTGTTATATTGACTGAATTCGTTGAATTAAGCAGACTGATACCTATAAAAGCACTTGTTTACAAGAATATTAGCATCATTAACTGTGCTTTTTGTTTCTTGTAAATGTTTACTATAACTTTGTTGTTTGTAGAATTAAGCGCACTTATACCCGTAAAAGCACCTGTTTAGAAGGATATTAGCATCTTCTACTGTGCACTTTATTTGTTGTAAAGGTTTACTATAACTTTCTTTTATTAGCTAAAGTCTTGGAATTAAGCAGATGTATATCCATCAAATTGATGTTTCCAAGAATGATAGTATCTTTAATTGTGCAATTTGTTTGTTGGAAAGGTTTACTATAACTTTCTTGTATTAACTTAAGTCGTTGAATTATGCAGATGTATACCCATCAAAAAGATGTTAACAAGAATTTTAGCATCTTTAACTGTGCAATTCGTTTGTCGTTAAGGTTTACTATAACTTTGTTGTATTAACTGAATTTGTTGATTTAAATTGATTGATAGCCAAAAAAGCTCTTATTTACAAGGATATTAGAATCTTTGACTCTGCACTTAGTTTGTTATAAAGGTTTACTGTAACTTTGTGGTATTAACTTAGTTTATTGAGTTAAACATACTTATGCCAATAAAATTTTGTTTATAAGGATATTAACATTATTATTTTTACACTTTGTTTGTTGTAAAAATTTGCTATGTCTATGTTGTATTAAGTTATTTCATTGAATTAATCAGATTTATACCAATAAAAGCACATATTTTCAGGAATGTTAGCATATATGAGTGCACACTTTGCTTGTTGTAATTGTTTACTTAAACTTTGTTGTATTAACTTAATTTGTTGAATTAAGCAGATTACCCATAAAACTACTTGTTTACTAAGATATTAGCATCTTTAACTCTGCAGTTTGTTTGTTGTTAAGGTTTACTTTAACTTTGTTGTATCAATTTAATTGGTGGAGTTAAGCCTTTTATACCCATAAAAGGACTTGTTTGCAATGATATTAGCATCACTAAATGTACACTTTGTTTGTTTAAATGTTTACTTTAACTTTAATGCCTTATCTTATTTCGTTGAATTAAGCTAATTAATTCTCATAAAAGTACATGTTTACTAGTTTATCATAATTAGCTGCATACGTTTCTTGATTTAAATGTTTACTCAAACTTTGTTGTATTAACTTAATTCGTTAAATTCAGCCAATGCCAATGTCAATACCAATACCAATGAAAGCACTTATTTACAAGGATGTTAGCACCTTTAACTGTACAATTGGTTTGTTGTAAAGGATTCCTATAACATTGTTGTATTAACATAATTCATGAAATTAAGCAAATTTATACCAAAAAATCGCTTGGGTACAGGAATATCAACATTATTAATTGTAAATTTGATTACTTGTAAAATTTTACTATAATTTTGTTTTATGAACTTAATTCCTTGATATAAGGCATTTAATACCCATAAGTGCACTTGTTTGGAAGGATGTTAACATCTTTAACTGCACACTTTGTTTGTTTAATTGTGGACTGCAAATTTGCTGTGTTAACGTCTGTTGTATTCGTTGAGTTAAGCCGATTTATACCAATGAAAGCACTTGTTTACAAAGATACTAGCATTTTAACTTTGCATTTCGTTTGGTGTTAAGGTGTACTGAAACTTTGTTGTCTTAATTGAATTCGTTGAATTAAGACAATTTATACCCATAAGAGCAATTGTTTACGAGGATATTTGAATCCTTAACTGTGCAATTTATTTGCTGTAATGGTTTACTTTAACTTTGTTGAATTAACTTATTTCTATATCTAAGCCGATTAATATCCAAGAAAGCACTTTTTTACAAGGATGTTGGCATATTCAAGCGCACACTTTGTTTGTGTTATATGTATACTGATACTTTGTTGTATTAACTTAATCCGTTGATTTAAATTGATTGATACCCATGAAAGGACTTGTTTACAAGCATATTAGCATCTCTAACTGTACACTTTGTTTGTTGTAAAGGATTACTATAACTTTGTTCAATTATTGCTGTATTAACTTAATTCGTTGAATTAAGCTAATTTATACCCATAAAAGTGCTTGTTTGTGATGATATTAACGTTATATTAACTCTGTTTATTGCAAATGTTTACTTTAAATTTTTTGATTAACTTAATTCTTTGAATGAAGCAGATTTTTACCAATAAAAGCACTTATTTACAAGGATATTGACACAATTAACTGTACACTTTATTTTTTGTAAAGGTTTATATCACTTTGTTGTATTATTTTAATTCGTTCAATTAAGCAAATTTATAAACATGAAAGCGCTAATTTGTAATGATATTGACATTATATTAACTCTCTTTATTATAAAGGTATACTTTAAACTTTGTTGTATTAAGTTAACTCGTTGATTTAAATTGATTGATACCCATAAAAGCACTTGTTAACAAGGTTATTAGCATCTTTAACTGTTCACTTTGTTTGTTTTAAAGGTTTACTATTACTTTGATGTATTAACTTAATTGTAAGCCAATTTATTCCTATAAAAACACCAGTTTATAAGGATATCAGCATCTGTAACTGTGCACTTTGTTTGTTGTAAGGGTTTACTTTAACTTTGTTGTATTAACTTCGTTAAATGAAGTAGATTTATACCCATAAAATGGCTTGTTTGTAATGATATTAACATTATATGATATCTTTTTATTATAAAGGTTTACTTTAACTTTGTTGTTTAACTTAATTCGTTGAATTAAAATGTTTTATACCCATAAAGTGCTTTTTGTAATGATATCAACATTATATTAACTCTGTTTATTGTAAATTTTTACTTTAACTTTGTTGTTTTAACTTAATTCGTTGAATTAAGCAGATTTATACCCATAAAAGCACTTGTTTACAAGGATGTTAGCATCTTTAACTCTACACTTTGTTTGTTTTAATTGTGGACTCAAACTTTGTAGTATTTACTTAATTTGTTGATTTAAGAAAATTTATACCTCTAAAAGGTTGTTGGACATCTCTTTGCCTTTGATGTTTTAAAGAGTCCCGCACATATACAGCCAAGGCACCCTCGTTTCTATCCCTATCCCGCCTAAGCAGGGCATACCCATCGACATCAAGAAGGCTATCCGAAATAGTGCTGTCAAGTTTAGTCTCATTGACAAGTATATGAAACCCTTTATCTTTAATGAGCTCTCTGACTTCATCGATATGAAGCAGCAAGCTATTTACGTTAATGGAGCCAATAACCATTCCTTTCCAAAGACCAAGGGTTCGCTCCACACTAGCAGGATTCGGAGAAACACTATGTTTACGGCGGCTAGGTGAGAGAGTCTCTAAAGATTCAGTGACGTAATATGCAAATTCGAAAGGCTATTGAGGACAAGTGCAGGAAACAATAGCACCGAAGGGCATGATATTGTGAGCCCTGTTGAGCCCAAAAACTATTGATTTTGGAACCAATCAAAAGATTAATAAAGAAGTATGACTTTGAATGCCAAACATCGAATGCTCCCTTTGTCTTCCTATTGTGTTGATTGTTAAATTCACAATGGAAAAAAAACAAAGCCAATTGGATAATCATTTACTTGCCTTACATGTACCGGGTGACCCAGAAAAAACTTCACGAGCTAAATCATAAATAGCTCTTTGAAGTCAAAAGCTATTGCCAAATGATTTCTATCACAGTTTAGTTGAAAGGCTTAGCTATCTTTTGAAATACTGCATGGTCATCTTAAGCAATGATTTCCATCCGAAAAACCAGATTTAATGAAAATGTCGAATCCAGGATTCCTCATTCTGAGTGAAAATAATCGCCATCATTTTCAAGTCAACATTCTGTGAAAACTCGATACAGCGATGGATTAGAAATTGTCTGGGGAAATTTTTTGTTTGCAAAGTGAGTGACATGAGGTCTTCATTCAAATTTCATGCTTCAAAGGAAAGTTTGAATTCAGGTTTTCACACACTTTGCGCAAAATGGACACAAAAGCGAGGAAAAGGTCCGAGAAATGAATGAATTTTCATATTTTTGAAACTGTTTTTTTCGGACAGTACGCATATCTTAAACTAACCAAGCAATATCTCAAAAGATAGCGGAAATCAACAGTTAAGAAACGACCACAAATCAATATGAAAGTACAGAGAATCAGGAAAATGTTGCCTCGGCTTTGTGGTAGCTGCACTTTTCATGAAGCAATACGAGGCTCAATGTGCAAGCCAGAATCTCATGGCTATTCAACTGCCCTATGCCAAAGCAGTCCAGTCTATGCTGGATTTCTAATGTTTGTTGTAATCGCAAGAATTCATTCTGATCATACTGACGACATACTGACGACATACGCTTTTTCACGAATTCTTATGGCTTCTTTCTGAATTCTTCTCCGCAATTGGAAAGATTCTTCAGAGTTCTTACCAATGTCCCTATAACTTGAAGAAATTAGTTGCTAGAATTCCCAATGGACGAGGTCCCTTCTCTGATATCAAAATTCAAGTTTTCTGCAATTCAAGATTTAGATCTAGGAGTTCTTTCTTGTGATGCATAACTTTTGATTGGTCTGCCTTGTACTAGCAAGTGAGGACAAATGAGCCCAAAGGTTCCAAGTTTGACAAAGAATTTAATCATTAGGAAGTTGTCATTATGTGCAGTTTCTAATTCTTGATCCTATCTGACCTTTGGGGGGACGGATTCGGCCCCTCCTTTGCACGTTTTCATTGACAATTCGTTTGTTATATGCAGAGGGCCGCTGAGACTTAGTATGCTTAACTTTCTATCACTTAGCAACAAAGCAGTAACAATTTCGAAATTCTATTTTTAGCCTTGTCTACATGGTAACAAAGTTCACATACCGCATTGTGTGAAAAAGATACTTTGTATCTCTCTTAATCTTTCTAAATAGGTCCAATTTAGGCTAAAGTTTGGAATCAGAAATACTTTGATGCATGCTTTTCATTTTTCATAAAAAGTCAAGTTTGATGAAAATTTAACATGCTTTCATTTATAGGACGATTATCATAACGATTATCATGCTCTAGCAACATTAACAACAACAACGCTCACTGAATTGGCGCTTCAAATATTTATTGCTTACTTGATGAACAACCAATTTGCCTTAATTCGGTTGCCATATCTAACATAACAACAGAATTCGCTCATCCCCAGGCATTACGTTTTTCAAAACGGCCAACTCAGATAGGGTTAAGCAGGACACGCTAAGCCTTAAGTAAACTTTTTCTTTCCATGTCAATGTTGGTTTTAAGAACTGATATTATCCCAAAATTCTACCGTAACATTGCATTAGCTCATAAAGTAGTAGCCCCCTTCACTCTATCGTATATCTATGTCAAGGAATTTTCACTTGAACCAAACATATCATATGCATACAATTGCTAAGTCCATAATTTCAAAGTCAGGATCTATTGTAACAGCTATTCCAGATTCTACCAGAGTAAACATTTATTCTTACGAACCATTGGCGTATTAGCGGAGCAGTTGAAAGCTTCCTGAAACTCGTCGCTATTTGACATTGTGCCAATGACTCTGCAAGGGAGAAAGCATTTTTTCATTTCAAAATCTCTCGACATTCACAAAATTACATGGGACGAGTTTTGATTATTGCTGATTATTGCTGATTATTGCTGGCTTAAACGATTACGTTTATTCGCCATTAACCAATGTGCAACTAAATAGTCTGCGAAGTCTGCAAAAAGTAGCAGCAAGCCTCGTACTTGGGAGATATTGTTCAAGAGATGATATTGTAAATCTCGACTGGCTACCAATTAAAGGAAGGAGACAATTCAATTATCTGAAGCTAACACACAAAACTATTCACTCTGACAACTGTCCAGATATAAATAAACTGGAGATCAAAACAACTAGTAGAGCATTACGAAGCAGCGATGAAATAGAGCTTCAGACATCATTAACCAACGGAACTTTCCAAGATGAAGCAAGCAAATCCTTCAATCAGCTTCCAACAGAAATGAGAAACACTAAGAATCTTTCCGCATTCTGTTCAGCCCTGCGGAATCATTTATTTGCGAGGACCAACGGACAATCAAATGACAGCGTGAAGTACTTTTATCAATCTTTTACCATCTTGATATTTTACCAATTTTCTTTCATGATATAATTTGTAATACAATTTAGTTATTTTTTATTTAAAGGGCCCTGTGCAACGTCACTGCTTTGCGACAGTAAATATCCCTTGTTTCCCTGTGATCGATAATTTCTGATAATCAGAAATTAAGATGGCTACCTCGAGGCAGGAACTTCCCTGAACTCAACAAGCGCATGGCCTAGAATAAAGTTGGAAGACCAAGTCGCGGCGAACCCCGCCATGTATTGTACTTCAGCAAGTCAACATATGAAGTTTGGACGAGACTGAAGTCAGAAGTTTCACAAAGTAATGGCGAGAAGTCGCTTTCGAACAACGAGTTTGCTTTGTGGCTGTTGCAGAGCTACCAGACACGCTCCACGGATTCGTGTACGCGATGTGCAATGTTAAAAGGTGAAAACGTTGAAGATCATGCCTATGGCATCAAGGAAGACAATACGGATGGTGATGTGCATAGTCGTTCTGTGGCAAGGAACTTGTTAGCACCTTCGTTCATGTAAGTGTCCTTTCAACTTAAGCAATTTTCTATATCTTTGATTGTCTCTCACTCTCCAGGGCAAGGAGGTAGTTAGTGTTGCTAGCTTTATGCTCCGGCTTTATTGTCTAATGAAAGTCCAATGAAGCTATTCTTATCACCAGATAAAGAATAAATAATTTGATAATAATGGTAATATCAAATTAGGGGTTCAGTGCATAAAAAAGTTTTCTCCAATACAGTACTTGGTTTGGATTACTTACTTTGTTGAATTATTTGGTTCAGATTTACAAGGAGTGCATCCTGTCTCATACAAAAGTTTGCTCAGCAATGGTCAGAGAACTTTGTATTCATACAAAACCATGTATTGTCTTTGTGCAATGTAATTTGATGCAGAAAGATATTGGAATGTGCCCAATCAATAAGTGACTTATTTATTTCAGTTCACCTGCACCTATGATGCCACCACATTCAGTTGCAAGGTCTTCATCACACTGTCAACAAGCAACAAGTGAGTTCTTTTGTTGTCTATTACATATCCCTTATCCCTTAAATGTACAGAGTACATCTATTGATTTTGTTTTGAAAGGAAACAAAGTAGGTGTAATCTTGTTTTCCTTTCAAGGTACTGTGAAAAAATCCACACCAAGTGTACCAAAGCGATCACGTATGCATTTAGATTTCAATGACCTACTGGGTGTGAGCTTCATAAGAAAGGAAGTGAGTGCCAGCTGCCTTGTAGAAAATGAGACACCAGAGAGTGACAACACCCAACATGTGGCTAGAAGTCTTGATGCTACCCTACGGTGTTTGTCAATCAATGAAACTTTTGCCAGTATTCAAGAAGATCCATTTGCATCAGAACCTGAGAGTCAGACTGAAAGCACATCAAGTGTCACATCTTCTGATGAAGAGACCTGTTTCAGCACAAGGCAAGCATTGGTATTTTACCGTTCAAGTAGACCCAATTATCCAAAAGAATAATGGGTCTACAGAAAAAAGAGACAAGCGCATTATGGCCACCCAATATGTTAATCCTCTATTAATAGTATACAAATAAATCTCAACAGCAGCAGCATGAATTTTGTTCCAGAAATTCAGAAACCATTAGTAAGCTTCTCTCTTTTTCCAGAATACACAATCTTCTTTTGGATAATGGGTCTGTTCATAGGCTACTGCTGCACTGCTGATGCATTTTAGGTAAGAGGAAAACTATTTCTTCTCCCCTTGTGTGTATAACATCACATATTTAAAGAGATACAAACTGGCATTGCTGATAATGACATTTTAAGGTTTATGCCCTCAGCCCATCTTCTAGGGGGCCAGGAAATGGTAGCCCCAACATTGAAAATTCATCAGCCATTGTCAGGTAAAAACCAGTTTTGCCCAGCAACATTTATTAAGTTTTTGTCTTATTGTTCAGCTCGGACACAACAACCACTGGATCATACTGCGCAGATATTGATGATGGTCTTGATCTGGGTGAGATAGAAGAGCTGTCTGAAAATGCTGATATGTTATCTCAAGATGCTGTGATGGAAGAAGCTGAAAGTGGTAGTGAATCAGAATTTTATAGCAATGAAGACATGGACATCAGCGCATCAACAAATTTAGATCAGTCTATTTTTGCCCCAATTATTTCAAATGCTAATGAAGTGAAGGCAAAACTCCTGTCTGCATTTAAAGATCTTGGGAAACTGAGCCCTGTGCATGTAGAAGAGCAAAAATTACTGAACAACACCAGAGTTTTAGTATCGATTACAAAAATTCAAGAGCTCAAAGGGGACATATGTTTTGAAACCCTAGATGGAGGGGAATTGTGGGGACAGAGCAGGACCTTTGAATATGACACAAGAGGCACTGTTTTGGTGTTAAGATGGTCATGCTCTAACAATCATGCAGGACTTTGGAAATCTTCAGAGGTTCTCTGTAGGTCATACACCACGGATATTTACCTAAATGACACTTTGGTTTCTGCCTGTATATTCTTATCTTGCCTGCATATTCTTATCTTAGCTTGCCTAATTTGCCATGATCGTAACAGGCTGCTCGTTGACGGTTGGTTGCTCGCTGCTCGCTGCTGTTTTTTTCTCGAAAGTTTGCATTAGAAAGCAATTGTTGGATTTCGCTTCAAATACAACATGGACTTATTGGAAGGCATCATTAAACAAGTCATCATTGATATACGAGAGAAAAAGAGGAAAAAACTTGACACAAAATTTATATTGCGTGAAGCTGAATCCAAACATGGCCTAAGTTACACGAGCGCGAAGTCTGTTCTTGACCAGATGATTAAGGACAAGAAAATTATCGTAAATGAGGAAGACTCACATTTCATCAACAGCAAAGCAAATTCCATCAACGAGACCGTTAACATTTCTATCAGTGAGATTAGTGATTCAAAAGAAATTTCTCCACATACTCCACCCTCTACGAAAGCCAGTGTATTTGGGTACGAGGAGGTGAACGTGCCAGCCTCACAAGAGGATGGTTCCTTCTCCTCTTCTTACCCTGATGCTTTGATTGCCCAGTTTATTTCTGTGGGGAAAATGGCTGATAGCTTGGCTGAACTAAACCGCTTACTTCAAGAGGAGCGTTCTAGAAATTCTATTTTACTGGAGGAAAATTATTCCTGAAGTTGAAGCTTGGAGCCATGGCCGTAAACAATGCTGAAAAAGAACCAGACCCGGATAATACACGCACGCGGATTGCTGATGATTCCAGTAAAAACAATAATTCCAACAATAGTAACGATAGTAACAACAGAAATGAAAGTATTTTGTCATCAAAAGAAAACAATCAGAAAAAGATCAATGAGAAAGAAAGCAAAAAAGTTGGTGCAGTGGGGCAAACAAGCGAATCTCAGAACAATCAACCTATTGAAAGTAATTCTGAGTCCCAAACAATGAATAGTAATAAAGCAAGAAATAACAGTAAAAAGCAAAAGCGAAAAGCCAATAACAACAATCAGAAGCCAACAAACACGACGATGAATGATGAAAACATCGAAACCCCAAATGAAGCCAGTGACACTCAGCAAACAAGTGAACTTCGGAAGCCTTGGGAGTGGAAAAAGGACACTGTACTAATTGTTGGCGACTGCATGATATCGAATATAAACGAAAATACTCTCAGCAGAAGGTACCAGACCAAAGTACGAAGTTTTCAAGGATCAACGATTAAAGATCTACATGATTACTTCAAGCCCTTGTTGAAGAAGAAGCCAGACAAGATTGTATTAGTGATAGGAACAAACGACATGGTGAATGAAAAACTACCGGACATTTTAAAGAGCTTGAAGTCCTTAATTGATCAAGTACTCAAAGCCCTACCTGAATGTGATGTCGTTGTGTCGGAAGTAATCGTCAGATCTGACAATGCAAGTCTCAATAGAAAAATAACAAATCTCAACAAGGCTCTTAAGACCATGAATGTGGACATTCTTCGTCAACAAAACATTACAAAGAATCATCTAGGAAAAAGAGGACTTCATCTAAACTTTTCAGGTAACTTGCAGTTAGCTAGAACTCTTATTGAAAAAATTCACCATTCTTAGCAATTAGAATCATCAGGTACCTGTCAAGTAGATAGCTGTAATGAAACATCCGGCTTGGAAGAAGTAAACATACCCCCTGGGAATAATGGAGAGGGTCAATGCCCCAATGATGATACTGGTCGTGATCCTGACTATTGCCCTTTGAATAGGAGAAAAGGCTTATCTATGGCATCACTTAATGTAAATAGTCTCCTTGCTAAGATTGACGAGGTAAGGTTTCTTGCGAAAAATAAATGCATTGATATTATGACTGTCAATGAAACAAAAATTGATAGTTAAGTTGATGATCAGCTTATTGCCATAGATGATTTCTCCCTTTCAAGAAATGACAGAAATAGACAAGGTGGTGGTGTTGCTCTCTATGTAAGAAATACAGTTGGGTTTAGGCCCCGGCAAGATTTTGCTAATAAATCGCTTGAAATTATCTGCATTGAAGTAGAGCCCCCGCATTCTAACCCCTTTATTGTCATAGCTTGGTATAGACCACCTAGTGAGCCTAATTCATGCTTTGATAGCCTTAAAGAAAATTTGAGTTTTTTTGATAGAGAGGGATAGGAAGTTATCATTCTGGGAGATACTAACTGTGATTTCAGTCATGCAAACAATAGTCCGAGCCATGTTGTGCAGTTACATGACCTGTACGACCTTTTCGGTATGACACAGTTAATCAAGGAACCTACTAGGGTTACTCTGGACTCTTCAACTTTGATTGATCATATTGCCACTACAAATTGCAACAACATCGCAGAGAGTGGGGTACTAGAGATATGTCTCAGTGACCACCACCTCGCTCACCGTATAAGAAATTACGCGGTGGGGTTAAACGCCAACATAAATATATCACTTCTCGACAACTAAAAAACTTCAATCAAGATGCCTTCCTCTTTGATCTCTCTGAGGTTGATTGGGAGGCAATTGTAGCAAATGCTCATGACATTGATGACGCAGTTCGCCAGTGGACCCATATTTTTGTGCTAATTGATGAAAAACATGCCCCTACTTTAAGTAGAAGAGTTTCTGATAGATTCACGCCTTGGCTTAACGCTGATTACTTCAAATTAGCTAAAACGAGAGATAAACTCAAAAGTCAAGCTGTAAAAGGCAACTCAAAGCTGCTGATGGAATGCTGCAAGCATATTCGTAACAGGGTAAACAACATGAATACGCAACTTAAGCGCAATTATTTTTCTGAAAAACTTACGCAGTTTCAAGGAGATCTCAAGAAAACTTGGAAAACCATCAACCAAGTTATTAACAAAAAGTCTAGCACTACAGTTGTGCCTTGTCTTACTGTAGACGGCCAGACAGTCAGAGGTCACAAAGAAATTGCGTCTTCAATGAACGAGTACTTTTGCAGCATTGGGAATAAACTCAGTGAGAAAATTCCCAGAAAAGCTAATCCACTCTTGTTAGGCGAATACGCTATCGAAACTCCTCCGTTGAGTTTCTCTTTTTCTGCAATTATGACGGATAAATTATCATCAACCTTGAACAAGATGAAGACATCGCATTGCTCAGGCCACGATGGCATTGCGAGCTTTTATTTGAAGATTGCTTTGCCAGTTGTAGGCGGGTCTTTGTGTGATCTCTTCGATAAATCATTGTTTGCAGGAAAATTTCCGGAGGACTGGAAAATAGCTCGTATTGCACCCATCTTTAAGAGTGGAGCAAAGGACGACAGGTCCAACTATCGGCCAATATCCGTTCCTCCTTTCATATCTAGACTGTTTGAGAAATTGATTTTTAATCAGTTTTATGAATACCTGGACGCGAATAAATCACTATACTAGCATCAGTCTGGTTTTCGACTCTTACACTCGGTTGCAACAGCCCTTATGGCTAGCACCAATGATTGGTACCTGAATATAGATAAAGGAAAATACACTGGCCTCATTTTTATTGACTTGAAAAAGGCCTTCGACACGGTAGATTATGAAATCCTATTGGAAAAACTTAAAATGTATGGAGTGACTGGCCTGGAGCATGACTGTTTTAAATCATACTTGGATAATCGTAAACTATTTTGCAGGATAAATGGCTCTTCTTCTGATGTGAAGGGAATAAATTGTGGAGTTCCTCAAGGCTCTTGTCTTGGTCCACTGTTGTTCCTGATATACATCAATGACCTGCCCTTTTCCCTGCTAAAGGCTCATGTAAGCATGTATGCTGATGATACGACCATCTCGCTCTCTTCAAAGAGCATTGGTGACCTACAAAATGACTTAAATTTAGATCTTCTGAAGCTGCAGGATTAGCTGCAAGCAAACAAACTTTCTTTGAACGTTGTGAAAACGCAGTCGCTTATCATAGGCTCTGGACCAAACATTCGTAAGATAGAAAGCCAGCCTGATGCTCAACCATCTTTTTCAATAGGTGATCAGGAAACTGAAATGATTGCCAATGCAAAATACTTAGGTGTTCAAGTAGATAGTCAACTTAACTGGGACAAACATGTCGATACTATCAAGACCAAGGCTAATCGAGCCATTGGACTTATTAAGTATTCTAAAAAATATCTTCCATCTGATGTGCTCAACAAAATGTACAGAGGGATTGTCGAGCCCCAGTTAAGTTACTGTTGCTCTGTTTGGGGCTGCTGTAGTAATTCAAAAATTAACATCTTGCAGAAAATTCAAAACAGAGCTGCAAGAATCGTAACAAATAGCCCTTACGATGCTTCTGCTGCTCCACTAATTCAGAATCTTGGCTGGCCGACTATCAGTGATCTCACAAGAAAAGAGACCGCCACTCTAGTTTATAAGTCTTTGAATTTGCTTGCCCCAGCCTACGTGACAAAACTATTTACAAAATATTCAAATGATAGAGAAAGGACTTTGCGTTCGACAGAAACTGATCTTAGGTTACCGCTACTAAAAACTGCTAATGGCCAAAAGGCTTTTTCATATCGCGGAGCAAAACTTTGAAACAGTTTACAAAGAGAAGCAAAATTGGCACCCTCCCTGAAAACTTTCAAGGAACAAATATAGAGGGCGGTGTAATTTTAACTTCTAATTCATTTCTGTTATATTTTATTGTAAATTAGGTATTATTGTGTATTATATTGTAAATTAGGTAAATAAATTACTTTTGTCCTTACATTAGCCTCTTTTCCTTTAGTTTTTTTATTTTAAACTGGTCAGTTTGAAAAACATGTATATATTATATGAAACTTATACCGTATAAATATTTTAAAATGAAAATGAAAATGAAAAATGAAATGAAATCTGGCAACAACTACTCAAAGTTCGGCTTGTTTGCAAGTTCTTAAATTTGAAAATTCCAGACGTCACCACATTTACGCGTGTCCAACGATACTTCTCAGTGCCCGTCATTCTAGCTCTATGGAAAGAGATGAAAGAGAAAGTGTGTGCTGTTTTGAATCCATACAAAGAGTTGTGTCGCAATGACTCGCCTGGCTTCAGTGCAAGGTTTTGCGTTTACGTACTAATGGAGCAGTTTACAAGTGCCCTAATTGACCTGGAAGTCCTTGAAAAACGTGAAACAGGAGGAATATCACCCAATATGGAGCGTGAGGGTCTGAAAAGATTGCTGATGAGACTGATGGATAAGATTTCGATATCTGAAATTGCAACTGACGCTTCTTCCTCAATCATAAAATGTGTTGAAACATTAAAAGGTATGATGCTTAAACTTCATATTCATAGTAGAATCCTGGAAATATCATGACTTCCTCATAAAAAGAAGTTTCTCATAAGAGAAAATTCAGCTTGGCGCAAGCTTGCGCAAGCTTGAAAGGAGCATGATTTTGGCCTGAACAAGCTTGAAATGAGTGTATTTAAACAATTTTGGCTAGTTTGCATGTTTGATTAGAGCTTGATCAAGCTTGGCAATAATCACATACAGTACTTAACGTATTCTCAAACTACAATCACATTACAATCAAGCTTGAGTTTGCCGTTCATTTCAAAAGATACATGCTGCAAGTTAGAGCAAGTGGTGAAAACTTCTTGCTATGGGTATTTTTATCAATGATCCAACTGGGCAGATTCCGCAATGTTTATATTGTAAATGATACTGTACAGTAATGTACCATTATCTGATTGAAACTATCCAGTTTTATCATTGATAATGAAATGCCATGATATCTTAAAGATTCAGCAACCCTCAATTAAGACAACAATAGAGCAGCATTTGTCCACACAAAACAGATCAAAAACTAGGTTATGAACAAGGTTATATAACACCAAACAAGGTTGTATTTACATAAAAGGTATAAAAACTATGTACAAACAAATGCAAGATCTAATTAATTCTGGATGCATTACACTGCTACTGTTGCATAGGTAGACTATATTTGCATTGACTGGAAACAGGTCTTCATTATCAACCAAAATTTTCCTCCACTGTAGCAGCCTTTTCAAACCTCAAATTGCCAAGCCTAGGCAGTATACAAAACTGTGTATCAGTGGCAAATCTCTCATGTTGGAGCATATCAGCGCAATGCTTACGGATACTCAAATGTTTTGCACCTACAACAATTAGCAAACCAGAAATTAAAAAGTCTCATTTTTATATTTTGTTCTAATGTAAATCTAATTTCATTCCAGATGAAAATCCAAAGTTAAAGATGCTGTTCCATAGTTTAGATGTATGGCACAAAACCAAGTCATTGAGCAAGAGTCTCTACAAAGCTGCTGGGGTCAAAGGAAATGAGCCTTTAAAAATGTGGATTCCAGCTATTGTCAACTACTTTTGGTATGCTTGCCAAGTCTCAAATTTTAGTTCCGAGAGGCTTAGAGATGTCTGGTTTGGTGTTGTCCATCATGTTTGTGGTGAGCATGAATGGGCAGAATCAGCATGCAATCACGGCCCACTTTCTAGTGAGGAACCTAAAACACCACTAGACAAAAATCAGCTGCAGCAGAGGCAAGTTGTGTTTGACAAGAGGTTCACATCTAACCTTGATCACTATGTCCGTTTTCGACATACAGGCTCTTTGGAAAACTTCAACAGCATGCTTACCAAATATGCACCAAAAAGGATAGCCTTTGAGTATGTCTATTTTGTAGCATGAATTGTTCTTGCAGCAATAGACCACAATATGCATTTGATGCGCCCCAAGCAAAAAGCAAAGATGGGTCCTACCTTTACAAGAAAAAGTACAGCAGAAGAAGCACAAAATATCATGCAGAGCCCGTGAAAGAAAAGAAAGAATACCTCTACATTCCTTCATTGCTTGCAGCCATTTTGTACAACAGGGTGGAAAAGAAAGACACAGTGAAGAAGCAGGTTGTGAGAAGAAGCAATGACCCAAAACTTATATCACCAACTATTGATTCAGAAAATCCTCCCCCTTCTACACAGGAACTTGTGGCCAACAGGATTTCTCGGTTAGCAAATAACTTTTGAGTGAACAGTAAATAACTCTACCAAGCAATCCCAAAAACTAGATGGGAAATTTGCTGAAATGTACTGCTCACAAAAGTATTGTCAGACAGGTACCACCAGTCAATGGATCTCAAATGTGACCTGTAGCAAAATCTGTATAGATGCAACTGAACAGCGCTGTCTGATGACAGGAAATTCCTGTTTGAATTTTCTTTGATGTCTCATGTTGAGAAACATTTCAGTTGAGCCAAATAAATGTAAAAATCTTTTGTTTAGATGATGTTGTGATGAATCTTAAACTGAAGTTTTCATCATCCATTAGTGCCATTCATTTGCATTGATAAAACTTTTGTGTAAAATTGAGATGTTGGTTGAGTGATAATTTGGTAAGCAAATGAGATATTGAGCATAACATAAACTTTACAGCAACAATGTTGTTCTCTTGCATGATCAGTGATGCTTGAATCCCATGTATGTCCCATCTGGTGATGGGCAAAATTTTCTAATTATTGCAAGGACACATGCAGGTAGAATTCTCCTGTTCCCTGACCCAAGCTTTCCGTATTTCCACAATGCATACTGTTGATATACTGCTTTACGATAAGAGTTCGTAGAGAACTCAATTGGTTCTGCTCGCATGTCAGATCTTGCTAGTATCTGCAACTTTAAGACATTCCTATCTAGGCAGATTTTTTTGAACAGATAATATGATGTGACACATATTCTTCGGCCACAGCACTTCTGGTCTTCCTCATTCGTCATTGGTACACAGCAACCACATTTACACCAGGGCTCTGAGGTCTCACGAACTATTGGTTCCTCTGGATTCTTGATTGCGAATATTAAATCCTTTACATAATCTAGGCTCCCTGCGCCACTTGCTACCAACTCAATAATAGTTCTTGCATCACTGCTCGTGCCAAATCTTTGACCAATTCCTGGAAGAGAAATATAGCTGATAGACTTCTTTTAAATAAAATCGGTCAGAATTTTGTTGTTATACTATTATGGACACTGCCATGAAGTACTCTGTAGACTCAGCAATTGATTCTCACATTTAAGGCTCCCTTTTCAAGACATCTTCAGGGGGCAAAAATTATACAAACCATTTTTAAAAATGGACCAAATTTTCTTTGAGCATTTTGCACAAATTTGATTTATATGAAGTGACACAAAAGAATTGCTTCTTGTGGGGATAAATATTTGTGTCTGCTTTGCATAGTGAACTTGAATCTTTGGTGTATGTAAATAATAATTATATTATACTTGTGAGAAGAAAGATTTACAGATTTGTGCATATGATTACCTTTATGTCCTCCTTAAACTGTGTTATCTCTTGTTCCATCCTGTCATGTCCATTGGCTTGAAGAGGCTGTGCTGGTGGGTTAAGTGCATCGTCTTCTGTTCTTGGCTACGGATTAATGTTTAAGTTTTGTTTTAGAAAGAGATGCAACTCTACTAGCACAAGGAATGCAAGGACAAGTTGATTATAAATGCAAATATGTACACTTACAGTAAATGCCAAAACTCGATATTTTCCAAAAAATTTCTTGACGGACAAAACCTAGCTCTAAAACTGGATGAAAAGATATCACTTTAATGTCCTGGATATGATTGCTCATGCCAGCAGTAAATCTATTTTTTACTGATATGCTAACCTTTCCGTTCTTACACCAATCAACTACAGTTCGCTTCTTTTTTTTCCCACATGTACAATTCTTGTTGCAATGGACACCAGCATCTTTGCAAGGGCAACCACGATTCTTACCAGACTTCCTTGAACAGGTTGTGTGGCAGGTGCAAGCTAGAACAGCTCTTGGTTGTGGTGGTGTTAGCTAGAAGAGGATATCACTCGTGAAAAACTTCTTCAGACAGCAACAAGTGCTTCTCGGCACAATCTACACGCGACTAGCTAGGCCATCTCGATATCGACTTTTGCATTATTATCACGAGCCTGCTTTACCAGATAACATAATCATAAACAGCAGATAACATGTAACGCTGTCAAAGAAATGGAAGCAGTGCATGTGAGTGTCACACTTTTCTAGGCGAAAGAGATGCGGAGAGAAATATAGGTTTGAAGTTAAACGCAGGCTGTGGCCTAAATCGTACCACTATACACACGACTAAGACAACGGCGTAGAAATGTCCAAAGTAAAGGTCGATTTATAATTTTCAAATAACTTTTCTAGGCTTACTTGTAAATCAGTAGTCGATAATGATGTGTCTTCCAAATCTCGTTGAACTGGGGATCCATAGTAATTGGCTGCCATCGTTTTCCAAAGTTGTCGTGCTGTGCTGCGGGCTTAGTTCATTACGTTCATAGACTTGCTCCAAGTCTATTCCGAGATATATCAGCACTAAGGAACATAGTTACTTCTGCAGGGGCGTAAACTTCGTAGAGGACGCTGCGAAGGAAAAGCGAATGCGAAGGAAACGGAATAGACTTGTCAGACATGGAGGCTCATGAATATTAATGAGCTTCAGCGGACCGATTTTGGTCCGCTGGCTAGCCAGGAGGTTTTGTATTGCAAGTGCAAGTGCAAGATAACGTTGTTGTGATGTTCTTGGGTAAAGATGGCGCTGTGCCGTGGAGAGAGAGTGGATCTTGCCCCAATAAATTGACGAGCAAAGGGAAATGAGGCCTTACAACAGTCGAAATAATTGAGATATTTGGACTGATATCGCTGTGAACGATCTATGACCAGGGACAAACTGTCGATATCAACTTCAAACAGATGTCATGCTAGGCCACCGCGATCACTGCGATACCAAAAGGAAAGAGTCGTGAACCAAACTAAACTTGGCAATAATGGTCATACAAAGATCATTCATGGTTTACTCTGCAATGCCGATTGGGTGATGCAAATCAAAATTCCTGAGTTGAAATGACTTTGCCACAGAATACTTCCTAACGCTTTGGCTCAATTTCACATTTTGACAGTGGTTGAATTGAAGTGAAGTGTATGATTTATTGATTCTCTCAGATT
Organism: Aurelia sp. 4 Dawson et al 2005; assembly: GCA_964019985.1. Classification (NCBI taxonomy): domain Eukaryota; kingdom Metazoa; phylum Cnidaria; class Scyphozoa; order Semaeostomeae; family Ulmaridae; genus Aurelia; species Aurelia sp. 4 Dawson et al 2005. The sequence continues at coordinate 9,043,759 of OZ026504.1, read as the reverse complement.
AGCAGGGTCTTAAGCTGGGTTAAAATGGGTAGGTTTTAGGGTAAAATGTGCCGGGCTAGATCATTGATAAATTTTCCTAAATCTTTTCACATTTCCCCCAAGCTACAACTGGTCAAACTACCCATGTTGACAAGTATCATTTGAGGGTCTACACACTTATATGAAAACATGAATTTTGGCCAGAAGTGAAAGTCTCTTTTAACATTATCAAATCTGTGCCCTCCTGAAAATTTCAAAACAATGTGAAGTATTTTTGATGCTTGAATAGTACTCAATTTATTTCTAACTGACATGATACAGGCAGGGTCTATTGAGGTAAAATGGATAAGTTTGGGGTAAAATGGGAAGAGTAGATCTGAAGGGATTTTGCTGAAGATTTTTTTTCATAGTTTCCTCTACCTAGAATTGTTCAAGCTACCTACCTTGACATAGTAAAAGTTGATCTATCAGTGCAGGGTCCACTGTTTTTGAGCAATCAGCAACACCCAAATTTTTTATGCACGACATTGTACCAATAAAACAATGGAAGCTATAGACAGTGTGCTCTGTCAGCCAAACATGTCTGCCTAAGAAGCCTTTGTTTCTACATTAGAAGGTCTACTGTTTGCCAGCAATCAGCACTACCTATTTCACCTCAGCCCTCTCACCTTACCCCAGCAGACCCTACCTACTGTATGCCACTTGAGGTAGTAACATAATGAAACTTGCACCAATGGATTTTTCTGGCAATATTCATCAGAGCATAGTCCACAAAAGAATTTATGAATGATTCTACCCACTAGGTCACTGCTGTCAAGCCGGCACAAAAACTTAATAATTTGCAGCGTCAGTTTTTAAGATGATGCAAAGATGTTTTGAAACTGGTTGCAACTTCTATTGATATTTATTCAGATGTTGCTGTGTAGTTTTGAAGCCTCATTGGATAATGAAATCAGTTCAAAATTCAGCGAATTGACAATAAAAGAAACTCATGACCAAATTTTGGCAGGGAAAAATTTCAAATCTAAGAAACTTCCTTATCCCAGACCTACAGAAAGTTTCCTTTAAACAATTACTTGTGCTCTTCAATCTACACCCCAAAGGCAATGATAGAACAACACAAAAGATACTTCCATATACCATTCTCTACTTTATGCCATTTTTGCACAACTTCATAAAAGCAATGTTCTTTGTCTGTTACCTTAAAGGCGCTGGGTCACGTAACTGTAAACAAACCTGTTATCTCTATAATCTATATCATTGTCCACACGTGGCCATTGTGTTCTGCACAGATTTTGGTGGATGGAGTGAATCCACTGGAAAGTTACTTCCAAAAGTCCACCAATATCTCTGCAATCGTACAGCATATGAGTGTTTCGTTTGCTTCTCTACAAAGCTTAAGAGTCAATCTTCAAAGTTGCACTGTCATTTTGGGAAACATAGTTGAAGATCTCTGTGATACGGCCTATCAAAAATACTGCAAAATCGTAATTTTGAGAGAAGTTTGTTTACATTGCCTGACCCTGCCCCTTTTAATGAATATAATGCAGACATTGACTTTGTCTTGTAATTATGTAATTCAATGTGCCAAAGAAATGGAGACATACAATATTTCAAAGTGAAAGCTGAATTCGTTACTGTAGCTGTTACTGATTGATTCCTTCTGCTCTTTATGTTTGTGTGAGGTTTGTGTTCATTCAGAATTATTGCTTTGTTTGATCAGTGCACAAATATCTGTTAATCAGAAATGTGATTTTGCTTGAAAAGTTCTAATTAAGAGCTACTGTGTACTAATCAAACTTGAAATTCAACTTAAAATGTAAGTGAGCTATTATCAACCTGATTTGATTGAAAAAGCACAATGTTGATGAAATACCATAACTCAGTTCCTTCACACTTTGCTTAGTGTAAGCAATGTTCAGAAATTGAATGAAAAACTGAAAGGCTCTGCAGCAACTGCCACAGTCTGTTTTAACTGGCATACAATTTCAAAGCAAGTTAATCATTAGTGTAATAAGCAACTTGTAGACAATCAAGAGGAGAGATAAATATAAAAAAAACAAAGAATCTGACTGAGCACCTGCTTGAAGAGTTCATCTCATTCAGAAACAGATAATTTGTTTAAATTACTTTATACCTCCTGACAGGAGTATTCTAATACCCATTGTTCAATTCCTGGTGGGGGGATATCATTTGGAGTGAAACATTATGGAGCTTTGTAAGAAAGATTTTCTCCAGGGGTGCACCCCAGTAACTCCAAGTCAAGTAACCCCCTTGGGTTAATTTTGGGATTTGAATTGGTAAGAAACTTCAGTTAATTGTCACACAACTGACCTGCACTTTTTATAATTACTTTTGTCATCTTGAGAAAATGTATCTTCTGAGTCCAGCTCATTTCAAATGAATCAAGAGAATTAGATGACTTAGATGCGGTCAGTCCAAGAATAAACTTTGGGAGATGTCATGGTGGCAGCAATTTACATAATAGCTATGCTCTCTTTGATATCTGCATGACGTGTTCCAGCATGGAGAATGGCATATGATATGGCCTTGAGTGGAAATCTGAATACATGACAAAATTCTTGATCAAGCAATCTCAACTGGAAGTGATAATGATCATGATCTTGACAAAACAAGAATCCTTCTACCATTATATCCTTGCAGCTTGATATCCTCCGTACAAAATCCTAAGAAATCAAATACTTCATCATGACTCTTGAATCTTAAACTATTCTATTCATCATTACAATCCTTAGCCTGATAACCAGCCCATTATTCTAAAGGAATATTCCTTTAGAATAATGGGCTGGTTATCAGGCTATACAATCCTAAAAACTGAGTGTATTTGTTGATTGTTTCTTTAAGACTTGGCAATGCTGCTGCTGTTAGGCAGGCAGATGGAACTTTCTTCTTGTCACCAATTAGGATCATGATTCAGCTAATTACAGTATGAGTAGTCTTCTTGCAAAGCAACTGCAGCAGTCGTTTTTTCCAGTTAGTTCCCCTAGAACAAGGAAGCCAATATGAAATATGTTTAGCTTCACAAACGTTTGAAATTATAGAGTCTTACTTCTGATCATCTGATTGCACTGAAATTGCGAATGGAAAATGTGCAGCCCCTTCAAAATAATTGCAGAACAATAACAGTTAAAAAAACTCACAGAAACCTCTTCAAAACAAAACTGGTCTAATATATAAAAACCAGCCAGTAGCAGGGGGCCAGAGCTTCTCACAAGGACTTACAGTACGTGCAGTATTTGCTCTACTTAGTCTTCGCATTAGTTTTCTTGCTAGATACAGTATGACAGATCTGATAGTCATTAACATATGAATCATTTCAATTTCAGTTTCCATTGTTGTTCCAAGCCTAGCTTTGCTTTTAAAAATATTGGATGAATCAACGACCATTTCTGTACTGCTATAATTGATTCAACTTTCAAGGGGATTGGAAGGGTTCATAAATTCCACTTTCTCAGTCAGTAGTCATATTTTGCAGGATATCCATTACTAAGGTCATATTTTGGCAGATATAAAGTTGATCTTCAAACCGGCTAATAAAGAAAGAAACTTACCACTTTCTGACGAAGTATCATTCATCAACAAAACGGATAATTCTCTTGCTAAGAGTCAGATCTTATGCTGCCAAACTTGTTTTCTTCGAACACAACATCGCTTGAATCAGTCCGTCCTTCGCCATTGCATATCGACCAATTGGCTACGCTGTAACGCCGTCAAGTCCTTGCAATTAACTCATCTCATAAGGGCTTTACCGTGATATTCTTTCAGCTCAGCTGAGTCGAAGAAGCCTTTTGCATTCTCTATGGCCTTCATTTACGTCGAAATATTTTGGTCACAGCTTGCTGTGGTCGACATTTTGAAATGAAATGTGAATTGTGTGAGTTGAGGCTGAAGAAACTTGGCCCTCCTTGCTAGCTAAAATCCATTGTTCAATGAACGCCTCTCATTGGCTAAATTCGCTTGTCAAAGGATGCCGAGCGGAACAAAATCGGTCCGCTGAAGCTCATTAATAATCATGAGCCTCCATGTCTGACAAGTCTTTTCCGTTTCCCTCTCCCTCGCTTTTCCTTCGCAACGTCCTCTTCAAGGTTTACGCCCCCGCAGAAGTAACTATGTTCCTTAGTGCTGATATATCTCGGAATAGACTTGGAGCAAGTCTATTACGTTCACAATCAGAAATGATCAGAAAGCTTTGCGCCCCCGCAAAGCACTAACGTTGCACAGGCCCCTTTAAAAAAGATGTTTTTGTTTTGTAAGAGATGAAGAGCCACAACTATTGTGGATAAGCTCAATATTACCATGTATGTGTGTATGTATGTATGTATGTATGTATGTATGTATGTATGTATGTATGTATGTATGTATGTATGTATGTATGTATGTATGTATGTATGTATGTATGTATGTATGTATGTATGTATGTATGTATGTATGTATGTATGCATGTATGTATGTATGTAAATTTTCAGCAGCTAGCGAGCAACCAGGATTTCTCCTTTTTCGGTGCAAACGGAAACATTTTTAAAAATTCTCAGGAAAAATCGAGAAAATTAGAATGCGCCACAGCCGGGACTCGAACCACGGATCTCTTGCTTTCCGGGCAAGCGTCTTAACCATTAGACTACCGTGGCACACCTTAATTCTCTCGATTTTTAGCACCTTATAGGTTGCTTTCGGCTTTCGCCTTTTTCAAGCAGCGCATTTTATAAATTTTCAGCAGCTAGCGAGCAACCAGGATTTCTCCTTTTTCGGTGCAAACGGAAACATTCGAAACAAACGGAAACAAACGGAAAAATTTTCTCCATTTTTCCTGAGAATTTTTAAAAATGTTTCCGTTTGTACCGAAAAAGGAGAAATCCTGGTTGCTCGCTAGCTGCTGAGAATTTATAAAATGCGCTGCTTGAAAAAGGAGAAAGCCGAAAGCAACCTATAAGGTGCTAAGAATCGAGAGAATTAAGGTGTGCCACGGTAGTCTAACGGTTAAGACGCTTGCCCGGAAAGCAAGAAATCCGTGGTTCGAGTCCCGGCTGTGGCGCATTTTAATTTTCTCGATTTTTCCTGAGAATTTTTAGAAATGTTTCCGTTTGCACCGAAAAAGGAGAAATCCTGGTTGCTCGCTAGCTGCTGAAAATTTATAAAATGCGCTGCTTGAAAAGGCGAAAGCCGAAAGCAACCTATAAGGTGCTAAAAATCGAGAGAATTAAGTAAAAATCGAGAGAATTAAGGTGTGCCACGGTAGTCTAACGGTTAAGACGCTTGCCCGGAAAGCAAGAGATCCGTGCTTCGAGTCCCGGCTGTGGCGCATTTTGATTTTCTCGATTTTTCCTGAGAATTTTTATGTATGTATGTATGTATGTATGTATGTATGTATGTATGTATGTATGTATGTATGTATGTATGTATGTATGTATGTATGTATGTATGTATGTATGTATGTATGTATGTATGTATGTATGTATGTATGTATGTATGTATCAGTGGCGGCTGGCACCCAAAATGAAATGGTATTAGGTTCGCGAGCGAAGCGAGCAAAGAAATTAGGGGGGTCCGGGGGTACTCCCCCGGAAAAATTTTTGTGACCACGCCCTTTACTTTGGCTTAGAACGCTTCTAAAGATTGCTGTGAAAAGAAGTTCATCTTAAATTTTAAAGGTTACTTACAGGTCTTATTTTTCAAAATGAGCATGATTAATTCTAAAATGCCAGACATATCTAGGAATTCAGGTTACTTTTGAGAAAATCTTACGAGACGACGCTGATTGTACGACTTGAAGCGGGCAATGACGCTGGCTTTAAAATTTGGTTGCTGCGAAAGCCATCGCAAGGTCCTACGTTCTACTTGCAAGGAGACCAACATCTCCTTTCTGTTCTGCAGCATTGTTGATCGCGCAGGCGACACTATCCTTTTCATTCGGCTGAATACCCTCTCCCAATGAACGCTTGTTAGTGGTGCGTGATTGCTTGAGGAAGAGCTTCCTGAAGGTTGGTTTTCTGCACAACAGTCAACAGATCCTGAATAGAACGCTTTCCTTCTTTCACAAAATCTTCCTCTATGTCGAGACTTTCATCTTGTACCACGAATTGATCATCTGTTTCTACGGCTGCCCTTTCCTCATTGCTGTTTTCGTACGTAAGTTCTTGGTTTCGTCGAGCAGCCATTCTTGCACGTTTTTCTTTTTTCTTGGTGACAAGTGCATCTCACTCCCGGACAATCTTTTGCAACAGTGCAGAAATCTCCTTGTTTTTGGTACAGCACTTCAAGGCAATGCTCTAAAGTGACTGCATCTGGAACTGCAAAGGGGTAAACTCTTGCTGTTTCGTCTATGAAAGCCCTTTGAGCGTGGATTACTGCCTTTTTTCTCTCGTCAAGCTTTGCTGGATGAATGAGATCCATCCATTTAAACTTTTGCAAATTCGACAAACGCCAGTTGATTTGTTCGGAAAATTTTGCTGAACATGTTGCCGCCAAGCCGGTTAAGCATAGTTTCCAGCTTTCTGGGGAGCCATAGTTGGCACTTTCTATTCCTCGCCAACCTCCTCTGTTTCGAACAGTTGATATCTCGGGATCAACTTTCATGGTATCTACCCAAATCTGTTCATAATTGAAATTTACCAAGATATCCTGGAAATCGCTTAGCATGGATGATAGCTGAACAGTATCTGATAATATATTAGATAATCATTTAGATAAGTGGGGATTACACCTCAATTTTCATGGTATGAACATTTTGACTGAAAATTTGATTGATTTTATAAATGGGGAATGACTAGATATCATAAAAAAACGTATGAATAATAATAACATAACACGAACGCATGACACGGCAAACATTGCAGATAACGATGCAGCGTTACAAACCACAAAATCGTTGGATAATAGGTGCAGCGAAACTGCAGGACTGTTCCGAACTGCAGACCTTAAGTTGGTAACTTTGTCTCATTTTCCACATCAACTCCAACCAACGGGACCCCAACCATCGGACCCCCAAGATACGTCTCTTGGGAGTTTGGTAAAAACATCTTTGGTTCTAAGCCCTAGCCCAGACAGTATTCCGCGAATAGAAACGCCTCCCGTATGCGAACCTTCCTTTTCTACAACTACAAACGATACAAGGCAGATCGTTGAGGCCACTCCCCTTCCGCAGAATGGTCACCCTTCGGCTCCGCAGACTGGACCACCTACAAAAAGAGTAACTACACTTGGGCACAGGAAGGGTATGACTATCGCATTTTTAAATGTAAATAGTCTGCTCTTGCATATTGATGAAATACGAATGCTTGTAAACGAATTAGGGATTCATATCTTGGCCTTAAATGAGACTAAGCTTGACAAAAGTATTGATGATAGTTTGGTAGGCATCGAAGGGTATACTTTAAAGAGATGCGATCGTGACCGTCATGGTGGAGGTGTTGCAATTTACATAAAAGATACTTTGTTGGACAAGTTTACTGTGCGAGAAGACCTTCCTAAGTCAAATCTAGAGTTTGTATGCATTGAGATTAAACTTGTTCGTGCTGCTCCTTTCTTTGTTATGGCTTGGTACAGGCCACCTAACGTAAGTGATGGTTTTGATCTGATGGAAGAATGTCTACAATTTCTTGATAGGGAAGACAAGGAAACTATTCTTCTAGGCGACACAAACTGTGATTTCCTCCCTAAATATTCCAGAGAGGGGGATACCAACCCAAATGACCTGCCAGCTCAGTCTCTACGTCTGCTAGAATTATATAATTTGTTTGGCTTCCATCAATTAATTGAAAGCCCTACTCGTGAGACACTGACCACTACTACTCTTATAGATCACATAGCTACGACAAACAAAAGTAATATAGTATCTTCGGGGATACATAAATCTTGTCTCAGTGATCATTATTTAATCTTTTGTGTTAGAAAATTTCGTGGTTCTTGCAAAAAACAACACAAGAACATTTCTACCAGGCAAATGAAAAATTTTGATCAAAATGAGTTTATAAACGACCTTTTAGGGGTTGACTGGAGAGGCATCGTACGGAATACAGACGATATAAATATTGTAGTTAACAACTGGACAAAAACTTTCTCACTTATTCTTGAAAACACGCCCCGACACGTAACAGGCGCGTCTCTGACAAATTCTGTCCTTGGTTGACTAACGACTTCAAACTTATGTGCAAGGCAAGGGATAATATAAAAAAACGAGCCATTCGTACGAAGTCCGAACTATTGATTAAGTCCTATAAACATGTACGTAACCAAGTTAATAAACTAAATGAGCAGCTTAAGCGCGAGTATTTTACTCACAAAATTGCTTCCTGCGAAGGAGACCTCAAAAACACATGGAAGACCATCAATAACGTTTTAAACAAGAAATCCAAAACCACCAACATTTCGTCCATAAGTATCGAAGGGAAACACATCTCTTCCAGTGCTGGCATAGCAGAATCTATGAATGATTTCTTCTGTACCATAGGAGAGACACTTAGTGGAAAAATTCCCAGAGCAAAAAACCCTCTTCTTGAGAATGATTACGAGGTTAATCCACAAAAAACTATGTTTAATTTCCACGTTATTGACACCTTTCAATTAGGAGAAGTTTTTGGCAAATTGAAAACATCAAAGGGATGTGGGAATGATGGTATTGCTAGCTGTTTTCTAAAAATTGCACTTCCGGTTATTTCAGAATCTCTTTGTGATATTTTCAACCTTTCAATTGCTACTGGTTGCTTTCCAGATAGCTGGAAAATTGCCAGAGTAGCACCCATTTTTAAAAGTGGCCAACCTGATGACTGATCTAATTACCGACTAATTACCGACTAATATCGGTTCTGCCTGTTTTAGCTAGGGTCTTTGAAAAACTTATTCATAACCAATTATATGGTTATTTGGACAGAAACAAACATCTGTTTTCAAACCAATCCGGCTTCAGAGCTCTTCAGTCTGTTGTCACGTGTCTTCTTAACAACACAGATGACTGGTATGTGAACATGGACGATGGCAGATACACTGCAAATATCTTCATTGATCTCAAAAAAGCATTTGATACTGTGGATCACGACATTTTACTTGCTAAGTTGAGGAAATATGGCGTTGAAAATCTAGAACATTCTTGGTTTACGTCTTATCTAAGCAACAGAAAGCAATTTTGCAAAGTTAACGGGATATGTTCCAAAACTAAAGATATTCATTGCGGTGTGCCCCAGGGTTCTTGTCTTGGCCCTCTTTTGTTTTTGATTTATATCAATGATCTTCCGTTCGCCTTAAAGAACAGCAAAGTGACGATGTACGCAGACGATACGAGTATTTCTCATTCCTCCTCAAGTTTTTAGTAGACATAGAACAAACTCTAAATAGTGAACTGAATGATTTGAAGCTATGGATGCAAGGTAATAAACTCTCTTTGAATGTCCTAAAAACTCAGGCTATGGTTGTAGGCTCCAAGCCCAAAATTAAGAAAATTACTGACAAAATTGTTGATCATCCAAAATTTTTTATTGGAGGCTCTCAAGTTGAAAATGTAGACCGAGCAAAATACCTGGGTGTGATAATCGATAAGAACTTAAATTGGGAAGAGCACATTAGCAATGTCCGTACCAAAGTTTCTCGTGCAATTGGGTTTCTGAAATACTCCAGGAAAGTTTTACCTCAAAACACATTGAGTAAAATGTATTCGGGTAGCGTCGAGCCCCATTTTCGGTTCTGTTGTTCGGTATGGGGGTGCTGCGGGGTGACCAAGCTGCAAACCTTACAAAAGTTGCAAAATCGAGCTGCTAGAATCGTTACGAAAAGCAATTTTGATACCCCTTCTATAGGTTTGATACAATGGCCTACTGTAAGCGACATCATTAGAGGCGAAACCGCAACTACAGTGTACAAATCGCTAAACGGTCTCGTCCCAGAGTACCTTTCCATCTTGTTTAAAAAAAGGTCGACTCGAAATGTCAGGGAACTCAGAAACACCGAAACTGATCTTTCGATACCTTTACGAAAAACTAACAATGGGCAGAGGGCTATATCTTTTCGTGGACCTAAGCTTTGGAATAGCCTTGAACTTGATGTTAAACAGGCACCATCTCTTGCCACCTTTAAGAGAAGAATCAAATCGTAAAGTGGTAACGTTTGTGCCACGGCCCCCTGAAAAGCAGTTCTCATGGACTGACGGGGCTACCGTGCCTAAATAAATAAAAATGAAATGAAATGAATGAAAATCTAATGTTGGCTTTTGCATGACGGTTATTATAGGCGTGCAGTATTCAAAAAGCTTTCGATAAAACTTGAGGAGGAACACAAATCCACATGTTGGATCTGGACGCAAAGGCCTCTAGCATTAGCTTGAGTCTCCGTCTTTTCACGTTCGTCCTGTGCAATACTGTAAAGAATAGCTCCGATTTCCTCGTACCACTTATCCACATCTGATAATGCCGTGTCACGTGAAAGCCAACGCGTGTCTCCTGGCTTGGGCATACTGTGACCAAGACGATTCGTACGCCTTGGGCTGCTACGAAAGAAGGTGATCAGCTTGTCTACCACATCAAAAAACTTGGCGATTTTAGGAATCTTCTTTGCAGTTTGTGACGCGCAAAGTGATAGCCTTTGTGCGACACAATGGTTGTAATAAGCGAATGGAAAAGCTTCTTGCATCTGCTTTTGCACTCCGCTCAGTTCACCGCTCATCGATGGGGCCCCATCATAAGACTGGCCAATCAGCTTCTCGCCACTAGTTTCTGGTGTTACCTTGTAGCCCTTCAATGTTTCTATCAAGATTTTGGTGAGAGCATCTGCTGATTGGTCACCAGAAGAATCGACCATTCGAAGTAAATGCTCCTCTACATCGCCATTATGAACCAGACGAACTGAGACTGCTGACTGCTCCGCATTGGTCGTGTCACTCGTGTCATCCATCATCACTGGAAGAAATGGTGAATGATCTACTCGCCGTTGGATTTCTTGTCTGACCTCATCATACATGCATTCAATCAGATCATATTGAGGCTCGTGGGATGTATAAGTGATGCGCTCTTTATCCAAGAATGATCTTAGCTCCTGACTATAACCTCCAAGAAGATCCAGAAATTCCATGAAGTTCCCTCTATTCGAAGAAAGCTTAGACTCATCGTGCCCTCTAAATGCAAGCCCTTGTACTGCTAAAAATACCGTTGTGTCGATATGGTGTTCAAGCATACGTCCATATCGTGTAGCATTGTGGTTATGTTGGGTTATTTCACGTTGCCTAGCTTCATCAAGAGCAGATGCAACATCCATATTTTCCAAAACGTTGTACGCTATGTGATTGGTTATGTGCATCTTTGATGCTTGATGGCGAAGGGCGACATTCGACAGGTTATTGCCAGAGGATTGAAATCCACTTTCCCGGACGTAAGACACCTTTTTCATCTGTGAAAAATAAAAATTGTTGAGCATTTTAAAGGAGCAATTAAATTATATCAAATCTAGGGTATGATTTCACCAATCATATGCAACTAAAATAATGTTAGTCAATAATTTTCTAAGCACTGAAGTTGTGGTCCATGAATCGACATACATAATTTGTGCAAGAAATTAAATGAGGCCTTACAAGACATTTTCACAGGTTTTAAATTGTTTTCCTCGAAACAGAGGTTCTTAAAGAGGCGCAAGTAGTTTACTTAAAACATTCGAAAAGCAGGAATACAAAACAGATCGGCAACAAATCTATCAAAGTCTCCTCTGTTATGAGTCAGTACCCAGTCAGTAAAGCCAACAATGTCAGCAAACTCGCAAAAATGTTTCTCCCCCCCCACACCCTTCAAAATTTTTTGCATCAAAATCTACTAAAGGATTGTATTTTGTAGGAAGACAATCGCATATTAAGCAGTTGAGTTGCTCTGCCGGCTGCAAACATCCCACGACATGTCAACGACTATAAATGTTTTGTGGGCTTAGGCTATGGGCTAATTGAGCATGGCTCCTTGTTAATCTTTCAACTTATTCTGACGGCTTCAGTGCCCCTGTTAGATAGCCGTCACATTTTGTGCTATTAGGGACAGCGATTTTAATAGCAAAGTTCCGCGTGGCGCATAAGTGTGGCCTCGAACCACTGTCACTGGTCATGATGCTTGATTGAGTACAAGATTTCACTCTTTAAATCACAATTGACTATACAGAACGAACAAAGATTTCCAAAACGTCATAGGCACGGTATCATTGTTAAATCATTAAACTTTGATTTCAAAATGAAATAAAAAGAGGAATTAAACAATTCAATGCGATGAACGATAGGCAAAGATGAGAACATGAATAGTGTTTCTCACAATTATTAAGGTAAATTACTTACTTTAGACAGATCTCCCATCAATAAACAAGGCCAACAGAAGTAAGTGTTCTTCTCTTCATCGCCACATATCCAAGGGAAATTCTCGTACACAGATGCAGAAGATCGATTTTTACAGTAACTTTTGGACACGGTCTTCCATCAGCCTTTAAGCGAAGTCGTTGTTCATGTGTCAATCGACGTTGAGAAGACAAGAGCGAAAATACTGTGGATACTCCCCACCGAAAACTGGTATCAGCGACACGATTCATTTTTAAAAAGTTGACTAAATCAGTACGTGTTACAGCGTCTTACAGAGAAGCGGTTGTGTTGTTATTTGAAAGTGGGAAACTAATAGCATGGCCATTTTCAAAGGCAGGTGCGCAACGAGGTGGGGGGGGTCCTGGGGGTCCAACCCCTGCCCTTTTTCCAAAAGGGCAAAAGTGCCCTTTTCAGGAGAAAATTTTGTGAAATTGAAGCATTATTTATCAGCATTTTGTTGGTTTCTTGGCGATCAAGTATCGAAAATTTGTTGAATGCTTTCTTGAATTCAAAAGATCTTGAAGTTAGTTTGAGAATTCTCTGTTCTTGAATTGCCCTTTTCGTCCCGAAATCATAAGCACATTGAGGATCAATTACGGTTGAAACTTTCTACTTTCAAATTACACGCTAAAGACACGACTCATTTTTTAAGGGAAGCCGCTACAAGAAACTGTTATTACTGGGTGAGTAAAAAACATTTTCCGTTTGAAAGACCACTGCTCTCTGCATATCAACGTAATGCTATTGCCAGATATTTCATTTAATAGTTGACATTTTACCTGACTGAAACCGGCAACTTTGTTCCGAAAATCCCTCAAAAAAGCCCCTTCAAGAAATTTCAAAACTGGCTGAAAAAAATCGTCAGCAAATTTTGTAACACACAAGCAATGGCTTTGCATACTTAGGCACATGTCATCCCTTTGGCCAATACTTATTGAAGTCGTCACCATGAAGCAGAAATTATAGGAAAATTTGGCCTTCTTTCTAGGCCGATTTTTAAGGTTCCTTGAACTTTTTTAAGGAGTTTTCTTTAGAAGTCCCTCACGATTTCAGAATGTGACCGACTACATGTAGGTAAATTCCTGAAGGATTTGAGCATGTCTAGGATGGTTCCAGTTAATATCCGTACTCCCTCTATGGAAGAGAAAATCCAGGGGCATGCAGCTCCTGAGATGCAAAAATCCTGGGGTAGTGACGAAAATTAGAAAAAAATCCAGATCTTCAAGTTTCTGGTTAACTCTTCCATAGGGGCAACATAGGGGTAAATTGTCGGTAAAATTGAAAAATCCGGAAATTGCTGTACTTTTAGGAGCAAAATCCAGATCTTTCCAACGCATTTTATCATGAAAAATCCGGGGCCTTCGAGGGTACAGACCACCGCTACCATTGAAAGGTTGTACGGAGCACCACTGGAACCACCCCTACCATTGAAAGATCTTTCCATCAGAGATATCATCCTCTAGCTCCAGTTATTCAGGAAGCAGTGACCTTTCTTTTCTTTTCTCAACCGGTATAATTATCAGCCCAACCGTTACAGAGTTGGTTTAGAGCACAGTTTTTTTATGAAAAGTGTGTGCACGAGCCACCTTTCCAATCTTACTTGTCTCCCCCTTGGTGAGTTTTTACAATCTCTTCAAGTTTTAATCACCTCTTACAATGGCCATTCACCGATGATCAAGAGAGCGTGATGTAAGAACATTTTTTCTGGGGCTAGCCCCTAAGTCCCCCCCTCCATCTTCTGTTACTGCATTGAGAGATAAAATTTACGGATGCGAACATCTGAAAGATATTCTTGATTTCTGCCTTCACCTTCTGCTTTTAAAAACTCATATCCCAGACATATCTCTCTCTTACACTCGATTCAGTATCTTATCATTCAAATTCATAAAGGTACAAATTAGCGACACTTTAACTTCTTCAAGGTTTTTCGTTCCCTCCATGAAAACGTTACTGTTATTGACACCTTTTGAGGGACCATTATGGAACAAGGTCACAGACCTTTTAATCTATCCCTACCATTTTAACCAGGGGCCGGTGTTTTATATTAGAAGTTTTTAGTTATTGTTTTTACTTAATAGCATTCGCTTGTAATTAGACTTCTTTATTTTGATAAACCTATTTTTATTTTGATATTAATCTTTGGCTAAATTATACACACATACATACACAGACATCCCAGATGACATCACTACTTTGAAATGATGGTATGCCCTTTTTCTGATTTGGACCCCTGCCCCGAAAAATTCCTAGTTGCGCGCCTGAAAGGGCAGGAACTGCTGCGTGACTCATAACATTTTATTAGTTACGACGTCACATAGGGGCACTAAAGATAAAGTCATTTTGGCGGCATGCTATTAGTTGCCGTCAATCTACTAGCAAAATTTTTGGGATGGGGCTCGAAACGGAACATGATAACGTGAATGCATCACGGACAGCAGAGCCGCTAGAGGGTTGCATACAAAGATCAGTGGGATTAACGTCATTTGCTTCTTTACAAGAGCAACTCGATATTGCTTCCTGAGTCATACACAAGCAATATAAAAACCAGACTCAGAGGACGTGCAATCCTCCAAAGATCACAGTAAATCTTCAGTTGATTTCTTGCCGTATTTGACAGAAAAAAGATATTTTTGTTGGAAAAAAACTGCTATTAGACTAATAACACCATTACCATTAGCAGCCGCCACTGGTTTGCATGTATGTGTGTATGTACGTATGTATGTATATATGTATGTATGTATGTATGTATGTATGTATGTATGTATGTATGTATGTATGTATGTATGTATGTATGTATGTATGTATGTATGTATGTATGTATGTATGTATGTATGTATGTATGTATGTATGTATGTATGTATGTATGTATGTATGTATGTATGTATGTATGTATGTATGTATGTATGTATGTATGTATAATCAGCAGTGATATGATGAACGATCACATCAACTGGGTATAACTCTACGTACCGTAAATGAGCAGGGCTATGTGGATCTCGAAGAATAATTTCTTTTCCTTTTTGTTCATTGAACAATCCACACCATAACTAGAAAGATGAATTGAGATCTTAGAAAGATCGCTATATTTAATCAGTTGGATGAAAGGGTCGCTTATTTTGCTTGAAAATTACATTGCAACAACTATGTAGCCAATTTACAGCATTCATATCTTTGTCTCAATGAGCCTTTGACTCACTTTTCTGAGATCTTTCTTGTGCCCTAGTTTCTAGTTTTAGGACGCACTGTTTCTCTCAAACTTAAGAATAATAATGATAATAAGGTTTATGATATCCTAAGGGAAAGCTCAAATGTCCTTTTGGTTGATCAAAAACACGAAGAGTTGTTTCAAAACAAAGTTTTTAATCGTTCCGTAGGGCCAAAAATCTTAAGGACCAACTGGTGAGGGCAAAATTACCCGTTTCAGATGATGAGAGTCCGTCGGCTAAAGGCTGTTATAAATGCAATGGCAGGAAAAGCGGTCAGATCTGCGGTTTAATCCAGGAGGGGGACAGTTTCCAAAATTCTGACGAGAACAGAGCTTTTACCATCTATTCGGGGAAGTACAACTGTAACTAAGAAATGTTGTTTATTTGTTGCAGTGCGAATGCTGCCACAAGAAATATGTGGGTAGCACTAAAACCAAATTTAGGCAGATGTTTAACGTTTATAAATCATATTTCAGGTCGTACACGCGCAAACATAATGAAGGGACGCTGGACAGGGGGAAACCGATTCCACAGGCGAATTTCTTTAGTCATTTTTTTGAATCAAACCATCACGGAAAATTTGATGTTACTAGCAAAATGATTGATGGGGCAGATAATGTATTTTCACTTTTTTGGCAATATCGATTGGGAACATTCTTACCAAGGGGACTAAATGAACGGGCTGCGGATGTTGAGCTAGACATGCTTGCGTGCGGGATGGCTTGAATCTTGCTATTGCATTTATTTCCTAAAGATTGTGGCGGGCGTGGCTGTGCGGCCATCTCCTTTGATTTTGTGTAATGTTACGCGTGCTATTCTTGATTCAGAAGTGAGCGAATCGTAGAAAGGCCATCGGAGAGGTCCGCGCAGTTTCCCAACGAGTCTTGTTGGTTTTTTTGCCTTCTCGGAGTTTCAAGCCTCTCCGGGGAAATTGACCAAACAGGTTTACAATAATCTAAAAAATAAACTTTGTTCTCTCGAGGTGCAGCAAAAACACGCACTGCTCTTTAAGCTTACTGTTTAATTCTCACCGGGTATGGTAATCTTTTGTTTCCACTTAAAAAATTCAGTTTTGAGCCCTTATTTTCATGTAACTTGGATTTTTTTATCTTGTAAAATTTCTATAAATACTCGGTTGCTCGCTTGAAAAGTTATTCCTGATGAAGATTTTATCGAAACGTTGAGCTTTAACAGTGTTGTTTCTTAATGATAATAATAATAATAAAAATGCACTTATAGAGCGCTAAAATCTATACACATACATTCTAAAGCGCTGAACAATTTTGTGTTAAAAAAACCTTTAGATTACAGCAAGAAAAGTTATAAATGAAAATGTCATTCATATGTTGAAATGATGATCAAATAACTGCGTTTTTAGTCTTGTTTTGAAAACGTGAACGTTCTGAGATCTTCTAATTTCTACAGGCAGTTTGTTCCAGAGTCTAGGGACTGCAGTACAGAATGCTCTGTCCCCACGAGATGTAAATTTTGTCCTTGGAACTATTAAGGCCCCAGATTTTCCTGACCTCAGTTTGTATCTATCACTGGTTTGAAACCTCAACATATCTTCCAGGTAGGCGAGAGCCATGTCGTTAAGTGCCCTGAATGTCAATAACAAAACCTTGAAGTCAATCCTTTCCCCCACGAAAATAACGAAAACAATATTTTAACGATGTGTTAAGAACGGTTAGAACAAAATTTCAGTCTGAAACACTGAACAAAAACAAGTTCTTGGCAGTGCTTACCATTAATCAGAGAACTTTCTTGAATGTTAAGAGCTCATGCACATAGCTTTAGCCAAGACCGATGAAGAAACCTTTTCCATGAATTTTTCATCTTAGAGCAAAACAGTGCTCTATGTATCACTTAGAAATCCTCAAAAAGAATTAATCCGTCCATAAGTAAGAAGAAATCAATTCAGAGCTACAAAATAGTTCTTGAAGCTCGATATAGTAACCTATTCTAACTGCCTTTACCACCCCGCTATTCAAATTAGGTTCAGATATGGAGAGTGCGAGGAAATCGCGGATTTGAATAGCGGTATGGTATTTTCGTTGAATCATTGCTGAGGGAGGAGGGTGGGTCGAAAAATCTGGATAAACGTCTCGCTGCTCGAAAGGGCAGAAACTATGTGAATTCGAGCTTAAATATGCCTCTTGATCCCAAGAGACTCGTGAGGGTATGCAAAGAGGCATATTAGGCCATTTGAGACCCCAGGAAATACCTTGATTGAGGCCAAATTTGAAACCGAGGGTGTTCCAGCCAGTGAGAATAATATTCTGCCATGTCCGTGCATTTCCAACCAACATGGTTAGCAATCTCTGTGTATGAAACACCAAGGGAAGCCAAAGTTACCGAGCAGCCGCTTCTAAAGCTATGAACAGTTTCCCCTTCATGAATTGACAAGGCTTTGAGATGTTTCTTTAATCTGTTAGCCATGGCAGATCCAATGAACGAAGATGCTGAGATACAACCGTATTGGTCTGTTGCTCTGAAGAGGTACCCTTGCCGCAGATCTATATCAATTGCTTTACAGATGGAGAGGTAGCAATTAAGATTAGAAACCGGGCAAACAGGGGACCCGGGAATTCTTTTAACAGCAAACGTATTTCGCTTGTTGCCGCGCAAAGTTTTCCCGAAAACTTGGTTGAATAAGAATCCATCTTGGTCAGGGAATATCAAGATATCTGAGCATTTTATACGGCCAAGATCTGAGCCCCTGTCTCCAGAGAAGAAATCAATGGAAAAGAAAGCTAGGTCCCTGGCAAGAATGTAAAGTGTAACTGGTTTTAACTCAGGATTTTTGAGAGAATCCCTTAGATAACTACAAAGGCCCACAATCTTATCTAAGAAAATGGGGACTGCTTGAGAGGGAGTGGCTCGGGCTTGAGTATGTTCCTATAGGACAATTTTGTAATAGTTCCTGACTGAGGAATGCGCAGCAGGGTTCCCAATGTGGAAATCCTCACTCCAATACATGCCTCTACCATTCTCTCTAAATATTGACCGCAATTTCTCGATGTTGTTATCAATAGTGCCTGCTGATAGAACAACAGGGCAGTTGCAGTTGATGGCTTTATTGACTGCAGCAGGACAATTGTCTGAATGGCACACAGTTTTTCCAAATGAATCATGCTATACAAGAAAGTTGACAATATCAGCGGGAGAGGCAATGGCAATCGACTTTTTTGTAGGAAGGGACCATAAAAAAGATTCTAACTGCTTCTGGAGGGAACATTTCTGGCGCTCATAAGGTTTCCTTGACTTGTAGGAGGATAGAGAGGTTAAACGAGCGTTAATCTTCCCTTCATCGACGTGGACGAATTTTGGAGGACAACCAGGAGGGATCACAATCCGTTCAAATCCACACTTTTGGCAGAAGTTGTGATCCATATCATTGGGGTATCCACATTTGGAGCATTTAATTGCAGGCTTCCATAAACGCGGTACTTCGGGGCAATCCTGTTGAATGAGAGGGGAGATATAAGGAATGCAACAAGAGAAAAAACAAAGAGTAGTTATAGCGCTAACATTTCTTCTTATTTACTACTAAAGAGTATCAAAAGCTTTTCAAGAGTCTGCTTTATAAAGGCTTAAGGAATTAAAGTTCAGTCTAAAAGCATAAAGGTTCCAGGGCAAAGGCCTTGTGTGCCAGTCTTGTTTCTTATCTGGAGGGAACCATATTATACCTGGTTGCCCTTTTCTTCCAATGAGAATGCTGTCCACAGAAGAGGATATCAATAGCGGCCACCAATATTTCTTAGGGGAGACATCGGGGGCAACGAGGGTCAACTGCATCTTGGGAGTGCCAAAGAACTTAAGCAATGAGCCAATGAGCACGAATGGCGGAAACACGTAATAATTCTCCGTTGCTGAAAAGGATTGTGCAAAGACATTTACACCATCAGACCCTGGACAAGGAACTGGGGAAAAGAACCTCAACTGATGGCCATTCCTGTGTGAGCGCACGTTCGAAGGTTTAGCCATTAAATCCACATCATGAGGGTCGTACCTTCGGGCTACCATAGCCCAGGTACCCTCTGAGAGACGACAATCGATATCTGCTTGGAATCTGGATGGGGCATCGGCCTCCATCAAGTTTGTGGGCGTATAAACCAATTGAAGAGATATGTCCAGATCCAGGCACATTCGAAATATGCCTTTGATTTCGTCAATGAGCTGGCTATTCTTCCCACCTTCGTTATTCCAGGCCGCAATCAGATTTTGGCTGTCAACATACGCATCAACCCTGGCATTTGACAGATAATTGTTGAAAGTCAACAGGGTATTGTGAAGAGCCTTCGCCTCTTTAACTATAACTGATGATCGATCTTCAGACTTCCAATAATCACGGGATTGCAGTTTTCCCTCAGGCAGGGAAAGAATGCCTCCCCAGCCTGAATTCGATGCGTCTGAGCATGATTTAACTCTGTAATGTTTCTCATCTCCAAGGAAGACATTCTTTCCACGAGTCCAGGAAACCCAATATTTTAGCTCTTCTTTCAGAGAACTAGAGACAGTCACAGCTTTTGAATTTCGTAAGCCTTTACTGATGTGCTGATTTACTTCACGAACAAACAATTTCGCAGCGGGGATGGCTAAAGAAAATGAGACAGCTTCCCAGCGAATCGCTGAAGAGTGTTAACCGTAACACATTTAGAACTGATGATGGATTCCCTGAGCATAGCAAAACTCTCTTTTTTGTCTTGGGGAAGAACAAAAGCTTGTCGTGTTGAATCGCATATGAATCCAAGGAATAACAGAGATTTTACTGGTCGCAGAACTGACTTTTGCAGCCCTATAAAGTAGCCACAACGAGTCAAAGTCATTGCCGTAATGAATGCCGCCCCCTCGGATAGCTCCAAGTTCGACCAGACCGTAGAAAAGGCTTTAGTCGGGCGAAGCTGACCAACGTGCCGATCATCAATGCATTGGGTTAATGGTACGTTCTGGGCTCTAATGAAGCTTGAGACACCCAAACCTATTGTTTGGTACACATAAGCACTTGGGCTCCATCCAAAAGGCAAGGTTATGTAAGCGAAGAACCAATTCTTCCAAGCAAGGCCAAAAAAATTTACTGATCTCCCTGGATAGCCGCACGTGATCATAGCCAGACTTGTCATCTAGCTTCACTTGGAAGTGCCCTTCACCGACATATCGGGGAAAATCAGTTATGGGGTCAAAACAAATCAGGGGACCTTTCGTCCATAAGTTCAGGAAGTGCTCACCATGACATGACCTAGGTTTGGAGGGCTCGATGGTCATGGGCTTTACCAGGTGCGGCGGTGTGGAATCTCCTTTTCCCCCCAAATAGCCAGAGAGCCATTCGATACCCTTTCAATTATCGTGCACGATATGAAATCTTCGAAATCATTGCAACTCTTGCTGTTTGGAAGGGTTATACTGGGCGGAGTCGGGCTGTTGTATTTTACGCCTTTGAATTCTCCATTGAAAGGCTTCGAAGATTGAAACTCCGTCCGTGAGATATTTGATGATCTCGTCCCTTTTGTGGTATCCCTCTAAGACGAAATTCCAAGATTTTAAATGATTATGAAGCTCCCTCACAACGAAATAATCTGGGTTTCTAAACACTACGTCACTAGCCGATATTTTTTGAATGCCATTTTTTGTGTTCTTGACAGATTTTCAATCTTGCTGTCTGGCTAGGGTGCAGGACAACCCCTTAATATCAGACCATTTTATATCACCAGTCTGCCTCACTCCAATTCCTTTGCTGAGATCTGCGATGGCTTCATCGAATGACAAGGTTTTGTAAGGCTAAGGAATTGGAAAGAGCAAGCATTAGGAATAAAACACTCGTGGGGTGATCCTGCAACCTAGCCAGCCAGAACGAAACCGAAGTCCCGCGTACAGTCCTTAGCTAGACCCCAGATGGCTAGGAAGAGGATTCCTTGAGCGAATTGAATTCCAATCTACGCTACTCTCTGCAGTAACCTAGATTGCGATAATTTCAGTAGAATTAATGACAATGCCTTGAAACGAGACCTAATTCAAAGGTCCTTCTTGATAATATTTGCAATTTTTTTAAATATGTTGCTTAATAATGCACTTTAATAATGATTAAGATTCGAAGCGGTCAAGTCGAATGGAAAAGGCTCGCAGAATTAACATATTTCCATTCTCCAAACTACACAGCACAGAAAGAAAACCAACCAAAGCCCCCTTTTCTTGTTTCAAGACTAGCGAGCAGTAAAAATACGCCAAAGAATGAACGAAATTCAAATTGATAACTTCTATCATAATTATATTATATCTTATCATGACTATATCATATCATAACTGTGACTGTCGTAATATATCTCTTATACTTCAGAATTGATAATTCAAGGATAACACAAGGCAGAATCATGTTCACAAGGAAAAAACAACGTCAATTATGTTTAACAACTGGCCCCTTGGGTCCTCTGAAACCATTCCTTCTGCTGAAGCAATAAGGGGCTGTATGTCCTTGCACATTGCAGTAAGTGCAGAACCTGTTACGCTGTCTTCTTGGGCGACGCATAGGGCCGAGCTGTGGATGACCTGCCAAATATGGCTGAAAACCGTATGGAGCATATGACTTCCGAGACCCATATTGATGGGCAGAAGGAATGATGGAGCAGCGGCATGGGGCTGAAGTGGCTGCGTAGCAGGGGCGGTTGATGCGGCAGGTGGCATACTGACATTCTTTTCTTTGAAAGTTTTATCAATTTTCGCAACTGAATCGATGATTCGATCATAATCTTTACTTCCCAGCAAAGAGAGAACATAATCTCTGAACTGTTCCACTGGTTTGTCTACACGTTCTTGCAAAATGGTATATACACCACCATAATATTCTGCCTTTTTATCGTTTGTTTCTTCACTAATTGTTCTTAGCTGACTGACCTTCTGAAGTATCTGGTACTTGTCATAGTCTCCAATCTTCCTTGCCGAATACTGGCAAATATCCTTCTTAAGTGAGTCAACTGTCGGCTTTAGGGACCATTTAAGAGCAGCAATTCGATCAAGTAGATTTGCCATGTTATTCTAGTAGAAAAGGAATGGCCCTATTAAGAACACAGAACACTTGATACATACAGCAAATTGTAAAATGCCAGACAAAGGAAAGTCATTTGAAATTGACATAGAGTGAGAGGGCTTAACTCGAGCCCACACCACAGTACAAGGTATTACCTGCGCAAGAGACTTAACATTAACAGAATGCAAAATTGATGCCCCGAATTGGTATCATGATGATTGTCATTTTATCATTTTTGTTTTAATAATCTTCCAATAAAGCTAATTGCATTGCATAAATTGCTGGCATCATTTTTTCCAAGAAAAAATTCATGCATAAGATCAATGAAGATCTAATGAAACCACGTCTACTCTAAATGAGACCACACCTAGAGTATAAATGGGGCAAACTTTTACCATGAAACTGTCAAACCGGCCAAGAAGATGAAATTGGGTGATAAACTTGAGACTAGTGAGCTTCCGAGTAAACAAAGGATGGAACCCCCAACCTGTGAATTTTACAACATCTGCTGCAAAAAACATACAAAAAGTCTGGTGCCAGAGATCTTGAGCTAACTGTGGGTGATGCAATATGGAGGCAAATAATGAACAGAAACATACTATGCCAAACCAATAATGAAAACTCCTAATAATTCAAACAGGCAACAGGAAAAATTTTGCAAATAGCTTGCAAGCAAACACTTGGTAAATCATTCTCCAGTTGGGGTGAACGAAAACTTTCAAAAGAACCATAATTATTCACTATATCTTATGATAACTTGATGGAAAAGTTGTCAAGGCTACTTAATGCCTCCGGCGGCTGGGCCATCATTGCTAAACTACACAAAAAATTAGGCAGCCAAGTTGTTAAAAATTACGTAAACAGACCTTACTTGGACAAACATTACTATGTAACACACCAACCTTCAAACGAATAGTCAAATCTACTGATGCACTTTGGTTGGTCAACAAGGATATGAAAGTTTTACACCAACTGGGCCAACATTATCAAACTGTGTACCACTGGACCATCAAACAGATAATTCTACTCAAGCTCTTATAGACCAACATTATCAAATCATACATAGAGCTACTGGACCAATGACATGATAAACTCCTTAACAGTTTAGGCGGGCCAGCATTATATCGCAAATAAATTCGAAAAACAGTTTGATGAATTTACCCTTACACTATTGCTGGACCAGCAATACGAAGCTACGCACCAACTGGCGAACATTTTTCCATAATTTACTTATGCACTCCAGTTGGGCCAACACTACCCCATTACACACCAACTAAGCAAAAATCTTATCATAATTGACTATGGAGGTCAGTTGGGCCAACGCAATTAATTGCATACCGACTGGGTAAAAATTTTATCGCGATTTGCTATGTCAGCTTGGCCAACACGATTAAAATTGCACACCAACTGGGCAAAAATCTTGACACAATTTACTTATGCACCCCAGCTGGGCCAACACAATTAAATCACGCACCAACTGGGCAAACATTTGACATAACGTACATTTGCACTTCAGCTGGGCCAACACAATTAAATGACGCACCAACTGGGCAAACATTTTGCCATAATTTTCTTATGCACATCAGTTGGGCCACAGAATTAAAAAACGCACCAACTGGGCAAACATTAGACATAACTTACATATGCACTTCAGTTGGGCCAACAGAATTAAATTATACACCAACTGGGCAAATAATTTTACCAATTTACTTATACACTTCAGTTGGGCCAACAGAATTAAAGCATGCACCAAATGGGCTAAATTTTGTTGTAACTTATTCATTCACTTCAGTTGAACCAACAAACTACTCATACACGAATCAAAATGGGCAAACATTTGTTTGGTAATAATTACCTAGGAATGACGCTAGGACAAAATAGATATTTGACCGCCCCTTGGGCCAATGGGCACTTTGGATGGACCAACATGAATACAGATAATAAAAATACTTCATTTCAGTTTTGAAACAAGTCGTCTGTACGCAGCAGTAGTAAGAAAACCCTCTCAGACAGGTTAAAACAGATCCATAAGCATGAGACGAGCAATGCTGCACGTGGAGGAATGACGCTCGATGAAAAAGGTGATAAAAAGGATGTCTAAAGTAATAATAATGATAATAATAATAATAATAATAATAATAATGATAATAATAATAATAATAATAATAATAATAATAATAATAATGGAAACTTCATATATTTTCAACAAAATTTAAAACTACTAATACAATACCAGTCGACCTCCTCTCTAATGACAGGCAGAGATACGACTGCTGGATACCAAGGGAAAGAAAAATGCCTAAAAGTTCAAATTACATTTTTAAAAGTTCAAATCGTTCTCTAAAAGAAAAAAAATTGCTCACTAGCAATTAAAATTGTCTAAAGCTGGAGTAATGACTGTTCTGTCCACTGCTTATTCCTGCGGCAAAAGATATAGTAACTACACCTTAAGGCTATATTAGCTGCCGTTTTCATTATATATGTTGAGCTCTTTTCTCCTATACCAATGCTTGACATCATGGTTAAAAATGAATCACAAGACTTACCAAAAACTCCAATGCTACCCATTGACAAATTCACAAAATTTACCTCATCATATTCATCGTTTAACCTGCGAGATAGTTCTTCATATTTGGCTTCCTTCCTTGCAGTGTTCTTTTCAATATTTGCCTCGAATCCAACTGTCAACTCCATTATGTACAACGTTGCACCTTTGACAGCCAACAAATCAGGTCTTAGTTCCATACCAGTAATAACACATGGCGATTCCCAGCCATCCAAGTCTACATAGAGCGATACATCCTTCACAGAGCTCAGCGTCCTAGCTATGAAACTAAGGACAGAATTGTGTCTCCAGATGTAACGGCCTTGGTCCAAATATTCCTTACAGCAGGCAATAACATGCGACAATGTTTCATGTTCTTTACAAAATGTACAACGAGAATCATCCGTCTGTCCCCATAATACCATATTACTCCGATTGGTCAGAGTATTGTTTAGAAATCTAATAGCGAAGTTAAAGATATTTTTTGGCATCGAGTGATGAACATCTGACCAAAGCCTGATAAATTTTGGCTGTATATTGATAACAAGAAAATTGAAAAGCATCCCTTGACTCACAAGTTTGTTCTCTATCCTCTGTTCTTTTTCGTTTCTGATCGATTTTAGCGCTTCCCGTGTACTATTGAATCTATCAAACTGGACATTTGTTCCTTTGTTAGACTCTTCATAGATTTTCTTAATGTCCTCATTTGGAGAGTTCTTCAAGCAATTTCTCAACACCGTTTGGCAGAGAGTATATTTTGTAGATGGCATCATAATATCTAGACCAAATTTATCTTTGGAAAGTAAGCAAATATCAATGGTTCCGTTGATGGGGATATCGATCCAGCGTCGTAAATATGAAGCAAGGACATTATCTAAGTTATTTCTAACCCACGTAAGGCCTAAATTTGCTATAGTGAGGTCCCACGATATCTTGCTAAGAACGTAATGTTTGTATAATTGCGTTTTGTTCTTTGGGTGAAGAGGAAGAGCATCGATGGAGGTCATCAAATCTTCGATTTTCATTTTAGCCTTGTCCCTGTGCTTCGATTCTTCCATTTCAAAATTGTAGTACCTTCCAAGATACTTGAAATTTTCATCCTTTTTCACTCGTGGTATCAGAGAATTATTTACGTATAACTTTGGTTGGAATTGCTGACATTTGGTGCCCTTTTTGACCATGCCGAAGGAGACACATTTGTCAATTCGAATTATCATTTCTGACCATTGACACCAACGAGTGAATGCATTTAAAAGAACTTGATTTTCACTTTCTAATCCTGATACTACGGAAGCGTCGTCGGCAAATTGAAACCAGTGCCTTGGTGTGAAGTTTGCACTACTACTGTAGCCCATCTGCTAAAACGCGTATAATTATTATTATCAAGTATAATAATAATAATAATAATAATAATAATAATAATAATAATAATAATAATAATAATAATAATAATAATAATAATAATAATAATAATAATAATAATAATAATAATAATAATAATAATAATAATAATAATAATAATAATAATAATAATAATAATAATAATAATAATAATAATTTTAATGAAAGGTTACTAATTATAATAATAATAATAATAATAATAATAATAATAATAATAATAATAATAATAATAATAATAACAATTTTACAGAAAGGTTACTAAGTTCATTGAGAATCACAGAAGAGGGTGAAGTTATTGAGTCGGAAGCTGATGTAAAGAAAAGAAAGAGAACGGAAAGGAAAGAAAACTGGAAAGAAAAGACACTGCATGGACAATTTCTGAGGCAAACTGATGACATCGCTGGTGAGGACAGGTGGCTATGGCTAAAGCAGGTGGGAAACAGAATCTCTAATACTTGCTGCACAAGAGCAAGCAGTCCGTACAAATGTGATCAAGGCCAAAATTGATAATACTCAGGAACAAAGTAAGTGCAGAATGTGCGGAGAAAAGGACGAGACGGTGAACCACTTAATAAGTGAGTGTAGTAAGATGGCACAGAGAGAGTACAAGAGAAGACACGATTGGGTTGGTAGGAGGGTGCACTGGGATGTTTGTAAAATGTATGGCATCGAAGTAAATGATAAATGGTATCAACACGAGCCAGTTTCAGTGATAGAGAACGACAAATGTAAGATTTTATGGGATTTTACAGTGCAGACAGACCATATCATCCAAGCAAGGCGTCCAGATATGATATTCATTGATAAAGAGGCAAACAAGGCGCAGGTATGGGTAGTGAAGAAACAAATGCAAAGAAAATAATTAACGCTCTGGAAAGATTAAAGAAGAAACATAAAGGCCAATATCTTGACAATATCTGCGATGTCTGCACCAATGAGCATGGCTGGGAACGAGAAACCACAATGACTGCCATTGAAGTAGCAATAAAGCGAGGCCTTATACACGAAACAGTGATGAATAATGAAGTTTCTTACCGTATCACCAGTACACCAATGGTTACAATCCATGACAATACCGTACCTGTATGTACACAGACGGATTTCCATGAAACAACTCGGGATGACGATTTGCATAACTTGCAAACACAGTTTCTAGAATTTAAACGCTACGCATTCGACGAATTGGCGGTATTAAGATCAAAGCAATCTACCGTCGACAGTGAAGATAATTACCTGAAGCCATTGCTTCGCAGCATGGAGCATCGAATAATTTCACTCGAGCGCCAATTGGAAGATAAACAGCGTATAATTGAGAAACTTATTGCTGGGCCTAAAGAAATCCACCCCGAAGTCCCGCCCGAAGTAAACACAGCCCCAGTGGGAATTAGTGAGGAAAGTGGACACAAAAGAAAAGAAAAGAAACTCCCACAAAAAAGAACGAGACAAGAGAAAACAAAGGAAACCAGTCAACACCAAAGTCAAACAATAGCTGTGTTCTAAAAGATAAAGATGCTATTGAGAATGTAAACAATAAGAACATTGTTTTCGAAGACATCACAACTGAGAGCAATTCAAGCTCAAAGAATAAACAAAATCGAGCAAACAAACGAAAACGTCAAGCACAAAAGAGAAAGAACAGCGTTGACAAAACGGTCGCTGACTGCGCAAATTTATCTTCGAGCGAGAAACAAACAAGTACCAATGATGGAGAAAAACGAAAGAAAGAGCTTCGGGATGCCATACTGGAACATTCCCAGTCGTCAGGAGACTCAACGTCCGATGAAATTAAAGAGCCACCCCAAACAGACAAGAAAAAGATCATGATTTTAGGAGATTCTATGGTAAAAAACATTCATAGTTGGAAATTGCGAGCAGCACTGAGGCAAAATGTTGTCGTGAGATCCTTTCCAGGAGCGAAGACAAACGATATGATGCACTACATAAAACCAGCTGCTGATAAAAACCCAGATCTATTTATTATTCACTGTGGTACCAATGACCTCCGCTCCGAAACGTCTGCTGAAACAGTGGCAAATAACATCAGTAAGGTTGCACTGTCCCTACAGAAGGAAAATGCGACTATCCTGATCTCTGGCATATGCCCAAGGGGAGATGACCTAAACGAAAAAGCACACAAGGTAAACGAAAAACTCAAAGACATATGTAATAGCAGAAATATTGGATACATCAACAACAACAACCTTGAGGCATCAAAGCACCTGAATAACAGCAAACTCCATTTAAATCGATATGGTGACTCAGTTCTTGCAAGGAACTTCCGTGAGGCAATCCAAAAAATCTGACTTGAGGCAACTTCTAGCAATTTTGATATCTCTGATTTAGATTCTCGTAAAAATGAAGAAAACTGTCTGTATGAAAGTATTGAAAAAAACAGTCTGCATGAAGAATCACATAATGCCATCCATGAAATCACTGAAAATGCCTTTCTAAGAAATGAAAAAAATACCTGCAATATGAATAGTGGGTGTGGCAATTTAAAAAGTCTTCGCAGCAAAAATGCAAAAGGCCTTACTTTTGGCTACCTGAATATTAACTCAATACGCAACAAGTTTGACTTCATAAAACCTGTAGCAAAAAGTTTTGACTTGCTAACCATTGCGGAGACGAAAATTGATGAATCATTCCCAACCAGTCAATTCATGATCGAGGGCTTTATGAGGCCTTTCAGACGTGATCGTAATAAGAACGGAGGTGGACTATTGGTATATGCTAGGGATGGTGCCCCAATTAAACAGCTCAATAGTTACCAGTTCCCAGATGATATCGAAGCCATTGTCATTGAGATAAACCTTAGGAAACAAAAATGGCTGGTTACTAGCGTCTACCGTCCCCCCTCCCAATGTCCAAAAT
Organism: Aurelia sp. 4 Dawson et al 2005; assembly: GCA_964019985.1. Classification (NCBI taxonomy): domain Eukaryota; kingdom Metazoa; phylum Cnidaria; class Scyphozoa; order Semaeostomeae; family Ulmaridae; genus Aurelia; species Aurelia sp. 4 Dawson et al 2005. The sequence continues at coordinate 9,014,411 of OZ026504.1, read as the reverse complement.
ACTTTTTCGACGAAATAGAAAAGGGAATGGACTTTTTTAGTAACAAGTATGAAAACTATATCATAATTGGTGACTTCAACTGTGAAGTAAGCGAGAGTGTAATCAGCGATTTCATGGATAGCTATAATCTTTATAATCTTATCAAGGACCCAACCTGTTTTAAGTCAGATAACCCCCGATGCATTGATTTAATATTGACAAATAGGAAACATAATTTCCAGGACACGACCACAACTGAAACGGGGCTATCTGACTTTCACGCTATGATCGGTAGCGTGCTCAAAGGCGGGTTTAGCAAGAGAGGCCCTAGGATTATTACCTATCGTGATTATAGCGCATATCGCACCGTGGATTTCAGGTCTGACCTGATAGCCAATGTTCGGTCTGTCTCGTTGGATCATGAAAACTATGGGGCCTTCGATGGAATGGTCACAGATGTACTAAATCAACACGCTCCAATAAAGAAAAAGTACCTTCGTGCAAATGATGGCCCTTTTATGACCAAGGAACTGCGAAAAGAAATGATGCATCGCAAAAGATTTCTGGGCAAATACAAGAAAGCCAAAACGGATGAAAATCTCGCAGCTTACAAACGGCAAAGAAATAAGTGCGTGAAAATTCTGCGCAAAGCTAAATATAATTAATACCAAAACCTAGATTTAAGAAATCTTACAGATAATCGTAAGTTTTGGAAAACTGTTAAACCAGTTTTCACAGATAAGGTACAAGTATCACAAACTATAACACTTATTGAAAATGGTGAAATGGTTACCAATGAACACAAAATTGCAGAAATTTTCAACGATTACTTTGCTAATATCAGCCATGATCTAGGAATCACGGAAACTGGTGCATACCTATTACCTACAATAGGTATAGAAGACCCGATAGATAAAGCTGTTGAAAAATATAAAAACCATCCTAGCATCAAGAAAATTAAGGAGTGTTTTACATACTCAGAATCATTTGATTTTACGCAAGTATCTGTAGAGGAAGTGTTCTGCCAACTTCAAAAACTAAACCCCAGGAAATCATCTCCAATAGGAAGTATACCTGCGAAGGTTATCAAGGAAAATTCCGATATTTTTGCACCAATTCTTCAAAACCATTTCAATGCAAATATCTCGCAAAATGACTTTCCAGAAGTATTGAAAGCAGGAGACATCACATCACTTTACAAAAAGGACGACAATTTCGTAAAGAAAAATTATAGACCAATCACAGTCTTGCCTGCTACATCTAAAGTCTACGAGAGACTGATGGAATCTCAAATGAAAGCCTATGCTCACCGTTTTCTCAATTCGCTGCTATGCGGTTTTCGGGAAAATTATAGCACACAGCATGCTTTACTTCGATTCCTAGAAAACTGCAGAAAGGCATTGGACAATGGAAACACTGCCGGAGCCGTATTTATGGACCTTTCCAAAGCCTTTGATTGCTTAAATCATAATCTTTTAATTGCAAAATTAGAAGCATATGGCTTTGGCAAAGGAGCTTTGCAGCTTATCCACAGCTATCTAGATAGAAGGAAACAGAGAGTTAAGGTCAATGGATCTTTTAGCACATGGAAAGAAACCAGCGCAGGCGTACCACAGGAATCTGTCCTTGGGCCTCTCTTGTTCAATATTTACCTGAATGACCTTTTCTTGTTTGTGCTAGACAGCAAAATATGCAACTATGCTGATGACACAACCATTTATGTCTGCGATCGCAATCATGAAAACATAATCAATAGACTAGAAAATGAAACCCTAATACTGTCAGAGTGGTTTCAAAATAACTACATGAGACTAAATGGCGAAAAGTGCCACTTAATGATTTTCGGTGAAAAAAGCAATAATCTCTCAATAAAAGTTGGAAACACAACATTCAAAGAAAGCACAGAAGAAAAATTGCTTGGCGTCACTTTGGACAAACAATTTTCTTTTAAAACACACGTGCAATCGCTATGCAAGAAAGCAAGCCAAAAACTTCATGCTATATCGCGTATTTCCTACTTTCTTGACACCGAAAAACTTAAGCAAGTAATGCAGGCTTTCATTCTATCCCAGTTTAGCTATTGCCCCTTAGTGTGGATGTTCTGCAACAGACATCTTAATAACAAAATCAACAATATTCATAAAAAGGCACTGGGCATCGCATACAAGGATAGTGTCTCAGACTTTGATGCACTGCTGACGAAAGATAATTCTGTGTCTATTCACAAGCGGAATCTGCAGTTGTTGATGACAGAGATCTTCAAAACAAAATCGAATATAGCCCCAAGCTTTATGACGGAGATTTTCATTGAGAAGAACCATGCCCATCTTCTTAGAAACAAGAGCCTCTTACAGCTGCCCAAAGCCCGAACAGTTCAGTTCGGGATAGAAAGTATTGCTTTCTTGGGAGCTAAACTGTGGCCTGGACTCTCAAATGACATTAAAGAGTCACTCAATGTTTCCGTCTTTAAAAAGCACATAAAAAAATGGAAAGGCGACGACTGCGGATGCCGATTGTGCAAGACATACGTAGCACAGGTTGGGTTCTTGAACTAATTTAGTTTTATCTTCATTCAAAACTCACCTGTAAATATGTATTATATGTAGATATCATTTATTGTTAGATTAATTAGATTTTACTTTGCACTTTGTAATTATTTTATCTTAGTTTTTTTTTGTTTAGTAGGCATCAATTAGCTGTAATGTAGCTATCTTAAAAAGCCTACTATAAAGAAATTAATAATAATAAAAGGTAATAGACTTTGCTATCCCATATGACAGCAGGGTGGACAGTAAATAGATGGAGAAAATTGAGAAGTACCAAGATCTCGTACGAGAACTAAAGAGGCTGTGGGACATGAAGGTGGTGGTCATTCCTATAGTATTGGGGGCACTTGGAACTACCCCAAAGACATTGCAGAAAAGAATGAAGGACATTGGCATTGAGACCAGAATCGGTGAATTGCAGAAAACTGTTATCCTGCATACAGCAAGGATCCTTAGAAAGGTCCTTGAGGTTTGATGAGTCTTGTTGACATCAAACCCCAAGAAGAACAATCCATTGACTAGAACAATGTGCGTTATCTTTCAATAATAATAATAATAATAATAATAATAATAATGATAATAATAATAATAATAATAATAATAATGATTATAATAATAATAATAACCAATTTATTTAAAGTTGGATAAGGTGTAGCTTGCACTAAAAGTACAAACTAATAAATACCAACTAAATTAAACTAATTTACAGCAACACTATTTACAAATATTACAATTGCAACCCTCCCCAGTCCAATTTTTTATGTTTTTGCCAAAAACAGAGACTGTATTGCTGTTTTTAATAACATCAGGTGTACTGTTCCAAAGTATGCTACCCTGAACGCTATCGAATTTGTACCGAACGACGAGTAGATGCCTTGGGAAGAGTGAGAATATCCTTGATTCTCAGATTGTAATTAATTTCTTTCCTTGTGAATAAATCCCATAAGAAAGAAGGGTTTTCATGATTGAGTGATTTATATACTTCAATCATGAGTTTCTGCAAGTTCTGAACGTGAACAGTTTTTTCTTTATTTCTAATGAGCAGTTCATCGAATGAAGCATCAAAGTCTTTCAATAAGATACTAAGTGCTCGTTTATGAACCCTGTTAATTTCTTTATTGGCAGTTCTTCCACAAAACATCCAAATGAGGGGGCAGTACCTGAAGCTTGACATGAAAAATGAATTATAAAGCAATTTACATTAGGGTGGGTCAATGACCTTAGCAGCCCTTGATAGGGCACTAACATTTCTGTTAGCTTTAAGACAGAGAGATTTCACATGGTCATCAAACTTCAGCTTAGAGTCAATAATGACGCCCAGTAATTTGACTTGCTGAACGGTTGTAATTACCATCTCATTTATCTCCATGCAAAGTTTGTAGTCATTCCCCAAGCCCATAAACATAAACTGAAATTTTGATGGATTTGCAACCATCATGTTTGATTCGAACCAGACGAGTGTCTTTTGCATGTCGTTTTCTAGCCTTGATATCACTCTTTCTAGCTTGAAATCAGATGCATATAAGGTATTATCATCAGCAAAGTTGCATGGATGAGAGTCCTCTATGAAAAAAGTAAGATCGTTGATGTAGATGTTAAATGGTAAAGGACATAGGACTGAACCTTGTGGTACACTTGATGTGATCTCAAGCCAAGAGCTGTAGGTAGAGTTAATTCTGACACGCTGTTTCCGGAAAGTTAGGTAGTCGAAAATAAGTCGTAGACTACCAATCCCAAAACCATATGCCTCAAGCTTTGCAATCAGGAGGTCGTGAGGCAGACAATCAAATGCTTTGGAGAGGTCCATAAGAACCATTCCAACTATCCCTTTCTTATCAAGGCTTTTTCGGCACTGTTCAACAAGCCTCAAAAGTGCGTGTTGTGAGCTGTAGTTCTCTCAAAATGAACAAAGTAAATTGGAGAAATTAGGAACCATAAAGGGTACAATTTTTTGTGACAACACCCTTTCATAGAGCTTGGAGAGAGAAGAGAGCACACTTATTGGTCGGAAATTGCCCCTGATGAAAGTTTCACCCACCTTAAATATTGGAGAGATATCTGCAAGCTTAAGAATATCCGGGAACATGTTAGCACTAATAGTCTAAAATCTAAACTCACGTTAGCTTCCGGAGCAGGTGCAGTGGGTAGCGGTGCAGCGTTGTTGTTTTCATCATCAGCTTGCTGCCCTATAGTGAGGGCCTCACCTAAAGCCCCAATAACGGGCTAAATAGGTGCCTGTTGTTGAGGCATTGTCAGCGATGATTCCTCTCGAAAAACCGCAGATAGGCGTCTTGTTGCTTGAAAGGGCAGAAACTATGCGAATTCGAGCTTAAATATGCCTCTTGATCCCAAGAGACTCGTGGGGGTATGCAAAGAGGCATATTAGGCCATTTGAGACCCCAGGAAATATCTTGATTGAGGCCAAATTTGAAAACGAGGGTGTTCCAGCCAGTGAGAATAGTTAAACAGGTTTTCAAGTAAATCGATTTTCTAGATTTTGTCGGTAATAGGAATACAGAGTTCAGTATGAAGAAGCAAATGTAGCGGGCCACTTTTTTGGGTATTTTTTGTTAGACGTAGGAGCTTTTCGAATATTTGATGGCTCCTGGTTCTGGTATCAATCTTCATTCATTCTGCGTACAGGTTGTGTCAAAAAATTTTTCGACGTTTGATTAAATACTAAAAATGACGATAAGGCGAATAGACCCTTGACCAATTCACCCTTTTCCTGAGATTGTGAATTAATTTTTGACACAAGAATCTTGCAAATCTGCTAAAAATTCATGGAGCTACAAGCCTTTGAAGTTCAAGTTTTGTGCGAAAGCTGAAACCAGAGGCCTTGAAATGGCATTTTTGGCAAAAGACCCATAGATCATCGTTTCTGTTATTTCTCAATTGTTTCAGGGCTAACCAAGTGGGCTTCAAACAGTTTTTCGATAACCTAACTGTCAAGCTTTTGGATGCTTTGAGGAAACAGATTTAGTCTCTCGTCGAACATGTTTTGAACCACTGTTTTTGGGCTTTTGCAATGTTAAGGAAATTTTTTAGATTGATTGCAAGAAATAATTTACTTTAAAGTCATAGTTGGTTTCCTCTGATATCAACAAGAGGTGTGACATTGGTTAAGCTCATCTTACTTCCGTCTTCGAGCTTTTTGCAATGGAAGCAATCTAGAGGGTCTGGAGTAATCTGGTTTCAGCTATCGCATATTTTTTATCTTTGAAAGCTCTTAACTCAGTGAATTTTCAAGCTATTTGCAAGATTCTGGTCTCTAAAATTATTTCAATAATCTTAGGAGCAGGGTTATCTTTCCATGAGCCTGTTCATGTTGTCGTTATTTTTCAATAATTAATCAAACGTCGAACAATTTTCTTGAGACACCCTGTATAGATAGCTTGTATTTCACTACCTCTTCTACGGTGTGAGACAAAAGAAGAGTAACGTTAGGCAAGCAGTGGATAAATGTGTTTGTCGCATGTAAATTCAGTCTGTATATTGACCCTATCCAGACTAGGGGGATGCACAAAGTACCCCTCTAGTGAATTTTTCCACGCAGCTCCTTGAATATCGGGAGAGCCAGAAAAAGTACCCGCTTTTGAAAATTGATAGCACCAAGACTACTTCACGGATTTGAATCATTCAAATTTCAGTTGAAAGCCAAAAGATCAGAGTATTTTTATGATTTTTCTCATTGTCCTACCAGCACTAAAAGTATTAGTAAATTTAACATTGATCAAATCGTAAGAACTCTATTCACACCAAACAATAGGCAATGGGCTTCTCAACTCCCTTAAGAGTTATAAGACATCCGGTAGCTTGGTTTTTAGTGACTTTTAGTTTCTATCTATGAGACATATTTTCGTGTCAATTTTGACAAATTTTTGAACCTGAGTCAGGGGGTCAACACATAATTTCAAATTGAGTGATCTGCAATAAATTCCTTCTCAGTCATAACTTTTGAGCCAATGGCTTTATAACAATGAAACGAACATTGCTGAACTTGTCTTAAAACAGACTTTCATTTAATATACCGGGTGAGTCAGAAAAAAACGTGGGGCGTTTGGCAGACCGTGACATCGCATTTAGTCACCCGATTGTCGAGAACTAAAGTTTTGCGTGTAGCCAAGAGTCTAACTTAGATCATAAACCTTTTTCCATCGAAATCGGCCATTTGATGAATTTTTTGAAAAACGATTTTCTTCGCAAGAGCTTGTATGGGAGTCTTGCAAACTGGTGAAATCTTTTGCCAAGCCCCTTCCGCATTTTATTTTGGCAAGAGTTACAGGTACACGTGGTATTAGCAGGGGAGAATCAAATTGTTAGGGGCTAGTATTTTCCCCTCTGGGATGTCTTAGCATAACTTGTCCTACGTGGAGAATATGTTTGAAAGACATTAAGAATGTGGACTTCTTTGTCTTGCGAAGTGATCCCTTTCAAGCAGATCAGCGCCCTGTAAATCACAATGGGACTTTTTGCCAACAACGCATTTCCTAAGGCCTGGTCCATAATAGGTCTTTTGAGTCGCTCCAGTCGTACAGAAATACCCAAAAGTCAGAGGATTTAAACTCTGAGTCTCTGTCTTTTTGTTCTTTCTGCATGATCGTAGCGACGTAAACGAGCTAGTGTTAACCAGGCTTAACTTTTTCAGTATCCCCTGATAATTCCACGTGTACCTGCAACCTAGGGATATTTTAAGAAATTCTCAGTGGTGGGGCAAGAATGGAAAGGGCCCATATGGTGTATTAGACAAGCCATTATATATCAGCCTCGTAATGATGTGGAGGAGTTCGGTGATGTTCGGAGTGAAAACATGGCGTCTTACTTCGTGTGCTCTATCGGTCTAGCGTTAGGTCGCGACGGATCTTAGGCAGCGCGCGCGTAGACACAACATGATATGGCGACGAGTATTCTCAAGAACCCAAAGAAGGAATAGAAGTAGGTATTTTTAAGCCACAGAATTTTCATCATGTCAGACGACGAGAATGAATTAGGCCAACAAGCTCAACCTCAACCAGTAGCGATTCATTTGCCTCCAGTTAAGGAATTTGATCCCAAAGGAGACCCATCTACGATGAGCCAGAGATGGCAGAAATGGAAGAAATCGTTTGTTTATTTTCTGAATGCAACTGGTATTCAAAATGTTAGCCAAAAGAGGGCAGCACTTTTGCATCTTGTAGGAGATGAAGTGCAAGATATATTTGAGACATTAGGTGAGGTAGGGACAACCTATGAGCAAGCAATAGCAAAATTAGATAGTCACTTCGATATCAAGAAAAATATTCCATTTGAAAGATGTGTATTTCATGAGGCAGGCCAAGAACCAGGAGAAAACATAGATTCATATGTCACTAGGTTAAAAAAGTTGATTATTCATTGTGAATATGGAGATGCAACACAAAATGAAATTAGAGATCAAGTAATAGCAAAGTGCAAATCAAGTAAGCTTAGGAAAAGATTGCTGCAGGAACCAGATCTCACTTTAGAAAAAGTTCTAACAATAGGAAAGCTCATGGAACAATCAGATCACCAAGCAAAGAAGATAGAGCAACAAAATGGTGCAGAATCATCAGCTGACACTGCACAAGAATCGTTCTCAGACCTGAACAAGATCAGATCAAATAAATTCCAGCACAAAAGTAAACAAGGAATAAACACAGGAAGTCAAAGAAACGCTCAGCAAGGACAACCATGTGGAAGATGTGGAATGAAAAATCACAAAAGTAAAGACTGCAGAGTTACCAAAGGAAAAAAGTGCATGAAATGTGGAATCATGGGACATTTTGCAAAATATTGTAAGACCAAAACCCCAAAGAAATCAGAGAAACATGAAGTAAAAGCAAATGAGATCACAACTGAAAGCTCAAGTGATGAGGAAGTATTTGTATTCAAAATTGGAAGCAAAGAAAGACCAGTATACCCAGTTAATGTGGATGGTACACCAATCAACATGCTCATTGATAGTGGATCAACATTAAACATCATGGATGAAGTATCACTTCAGAAATTGAAAGAAGAACCTCAACTTTCAGACAGTAAAGCAAAGATATTCACTTATTCAAATATAGAGCCTCTGAAACTAAAAGGAACATTCATAGCACAGATTGAAGCTTTTGGAAAAGGAACTCAAGCAAAATTCTATGTCACAGAAGGTTCAGGAGGAGCACTGCTAGGACAAAAGACAGCAGAAAAGCTAGATCTATTAAGAGTAGGCCCAGCTTCAGGTTTAGAAGCAAACACTGCAAGTTCACTTCATAAATCAGTAAATGAAGTCAGCCAAAATAGTCAAGATAAGCCAACTGAACATAAGATAGACCCAAAGATTCAGAAAGTCCTAGACAACAACAAAGACGTATTTCAAGGCATGGGTAAATTCAAAGATTACAAGTTAAAATTACACATTGATGAGAATGTCACCCCAGTGCAGCAGCCAATCAGAAGATTACCATATCACACAAGAAAGAAAGTTTCTCTAGAGCTTGAAAGATCAATGAAGAATGATTGCATTGAAAAAGCTAAAGGTCCAAGTACCTGGATAAATCCAATTGTAGTAGTACCAAAACCAAATGGAAGTATCAGATTATGCTTAGACATGAGAAGAGCCAATGAAGCCATAGTAAGAGAGAGACACCAAATCCCAAAAGTTGAAGAAATCCTCCCAGAGCTACACAATGCAAAGTATTTCTCAAAGATTGATTTGAAAGAAGGTTATCATCAGATAGAGTTAGCAGAAGAATCAAGGCACATCACAACTTTTCTCACACATGAAGGTTGTTTCCAGTCAAAACTTCTTGTTTATGGAGTAAGTTTAGCCTTTGAGCAATTTCAAAAGGTAATCGAGCAAAGCATTGCAGGTTGCCCAGGCACAAAATCAATATCAGATGATATTCTAATATGGTCATCGAGCATAGAGGAAATGGCAGAGCGTCTTGACACGCTATTCAAAGCATTAGATGCCAGAAATTTAAAGATCAACCCAAAGAAATGTGTATTTGGAACAACAAAGCTGACATTTGCAGGGTATTGTTTAACAGACAAAGGAATATATCCTGACAAATCCAAAGTAGATGCAGTCAACAACGCAAAGACCCCAACAAATGCAACTGAAGTAAGAAGTTTCTTAGGGCTAGTCAACTTTTGTTCACACTTCATCAAAGATTATGCCACACTGACAGAGCCGCTGAGGAAACTCACAAGAAAAGACGTTACATTTACGTGGAACAAAGAACAACAAGCCAGTTTCAAGAAGCTAAAAGAAAGCTTAAAAAATGCGAGCACAATGTGTTACTACCAACCAAACGCAGACACAAAAGTCATCGTAGATACATCACCAGTAGCACTAGGAGCAATCCTAACTCAGAAACAAGAAGATGGAAAGTTCAAGCCAGTAGCCTATGCATCACATGCATTAAGTCCAACAGAACAAAGATATTCTCAGACAGAAAGAGAAGGTTTAGCCGCATATTGGTCAACACAGAAATTTCATTACTATTTGTATGACAGAGAATTCACAATAGTAACTGACCACAAGCCACTTGAAAAGCTGTTATCAGCAAAAGGAAGCCCTACACCAAGATTGCAAAGATGGTTACTCAAAATGCAACCATACAAGTTTTCAGTCCAGTATGAACCGGGACACACAAATGCATCTGACGTTTTATCACGCTCACCTCTACCAGCAACAGGAAAGCAGTTAAGTGATGACACAGAACATTTCATCAATTCAATAGTATATGATGCTATTCCCAAATCAGTCACACTAGAAGAAATTCAAGAAATGTCAAGGAATGATGAAATCTTGAAGAATGTCAAAGAACAGATTAGCACAGAAAAATGGTCAAAAAGCCCAGAATACAAACCATTTTTCCTGCACAGAAAAGAACTGTGGATCAAAGATGATATAATATTGAAAGGCACAAAGCTAGTAATTCCCACAGAACTAAGACAAAGAATCCTTGCCACAGCACACCAACATCACTTAGGGATTGTGAAAACAAGAGGATCATTGAGAGAAAAAGTATGGTGGCCAGGAATAGATCAAGAAGTAGAAAAGATGATAAAAGAATGCCATGTATGCCAAGTAAAAGGATCAAGCAAAGTCAACTATGAACCACTTGAAGCAACAAAACTGCCATCAAAAAATTGGCACACAGTAGCTTTAGACATTCAAGGACCATATCTAACAAAAGATTATTTGATAGCACTCATAGATTACAGATCAAGATACCCAGTGGTTGTACAAGTCAAAGCCATCAACACAAAAACAGTAACCAAAGCATTAGATAAGATATTCTCTATGTTTGGTTATGTGCACAAGTTAGTTGCTGACAATGGAAAACAACTCATTTCAGATGAAATTAAACAGTATCTCAAGCAACATGGAATAAAGCTTAGAAATGTGACACCCTATTCACCATGGGTCAACGGAGAAGTTGAGCGATTCAACAGATCACTCAAGAAAGCTAATCAATGCGCACATGCAGAAGGAAAAGATTGGAGAAAAGAGCTCAATAAGTTTTTATTTCTATATAGAACAACACCACATGCAACAACAGGACAGTGTCCAGCAACAGTATTTTTTGGACGTGGTATTAAAAATGACATACCAGAATACAACAAGGATGAGCCACAAGATACAGAATTGGATAGGAAAGACAGGGAAAAGAAAGAGAAAATGAAAGAATATGCAGACGGCAAAAGGAATGCAAAGGATAGTGAAATTCAGGAGCAAGACAAAGTGTTAATAAAGAATCTCTGGAAAAATGATAAATTGTCTCCAAATTGGTTAAATGAAAAGTTCAAAGTGATAAAAGTTTACAGGAAGAGTGCTTTATTAGAAAATAAAAGAGGAAACAGATATTACAGGAACAAAGCTCACCTCAAGAAATATTATGAAAATGAGACCAACAAACACACAGTGATTCAAAAGAAGAACACAGACCAAGAAGAAGAGAACACAGAACTACCCATTGACAATGCGAACGCGCAACCTGTCGCAAGCCCAAAGCGTTCCGAGCGCAGACCGATTATCACAAATGCTAATGACGCTAATGGCAATCCTATCTCAAATGAAAATAATAACGACAGGGTGCATAAAAATGATAATTCTAACATCCAAGGAAGCAGTGAAAATAGCTTGAATGAAGAAAACATTGAGGATCATTTGAATGAAGAAAACAGTGAAGATTCACAGGAAATCTATGCAGTGGAACACCAGTTTTTGTACCAGATACTGTACCAACAGCAATTCAAGAAAAAGTGCAAGCAAAAAGATTGCCGGTTAGAAGACATCGTAAAAAGAAGAAGTAAGTTAAAAGGACAGCACTGAGGTTTGTAAATATTGATGGAACAGTGGATTGAAATTTTACTTTTATGTTCTCAAAGTCAAGAAGATTGGAACTTTGGAATTATTTGTTTCGTTGATGGACATCAGTCACTCATTTACTCATTTACTATTATTCGACACTGAAGAACTGTTGATGGAAGTTGAAGTTTATTTGCGCTGAAGGACTTACATTGAAGAACACTGTTTATGCTGATTGTTTTGTTTGGTTACTACAATTGAAAATGAACTACATTGGAAACTCAAGAGGACGATTTCAAGAAAAGGGAGAATATAGTGTATTAGACAAGCCATTATATATTAGCCTCGTAATGATGTGGAGGAGTTCGGTGATGTTCGGAGTGAAAACATGGCGTCTTACTTCGTGTGCTCTATCGGTCTAGCGTTAGGTCGCGGCGGATTTTAGGCAGCGCGCGCGTAGACACAACGGCCCACTTTTTCCATAGAAAAATTTAAATGAGTAAGGATACCATACAGGGGTGGATCTAGGCTTGGAGTTTGGGGAGGGCCACTAAGAAGGAAACATGGGGGTCTGGGGGCGAAGCCCCCGGGAAAATGTTTCGCGGCAACGCCCTCCAGACTCTCGGAAAATGTAGGAAACTCCCCTTCTACTTCATTTTATGTCATTCAGCTTAATCTTCATTCCTCCTGACATACAAACTGGCATTTTTGTGCAAAACCTAACGGGACATCAGTTGGGAAAGTATTAAGAGACCATCAAAACAATGTTTATCATAAGTACCGGTTCGGGACTCTGTATCGCGGAAATAAGCTCCACCACCATGGAAATGAATATTTGGCATAAAAAATGAAGTTGTTCTCAAATCCACGATTCAAAGACATTTCAAAGTTACGTGAAAATCCCGTGAAATTTCCCATGGTAAGTTCCCTCATTGGAGTAAGTAATCAAAATTCTCGTCGCTTAATAAGTTTGTATGTTTTTCAAACCTCTGGATCAACAATAAATTACTTAGTTAGACGAGCTTGTCGTTTGCCGAATTATCATGCAGTTGTGCTATGGTTTTTTGTGGGTTGCTTTAGGAAGTAAAGGTGTAAAGCTTATTCTTTTATCCATAAAGACAACGGTTTTTACGAGAACTCTTACACTTTGGGGAGGCCATGCCCCCCCAGCCCCAACTAATTCCGCGCCTGATACCATACGACTCAAATATATTGTCAACTCTCCAAACATCAAACTGGAATAAGCATTAAACTCCCGGGAATCAAAATGTTTTGCAGATGAAAAATTTGTGGGTTGATGCCCTAGCCTGAGTTAATTTGGAAAATTACCAGCGATGCACAGTTTTGCTCTCAAATGAAAGATTCAGCAAATTAGGATTTTGGATGTAAATTGCACTGATCTTCACTGATCTTCTTAAGCTACATACTACATGTTGATAATGTATAACGTAAGAAGTTGCTTTGGCCAGGGTAGGTCAACTCGTATGTTAAGAAAGCGGTCTGGGGGTGAAGACCCCAGGGAAAATTTTCGATGACACGCCTTATACACGGATATAACGCTTCTCTCGAACCCGTGCGTGCCGTTGACCATTTGTAACAATATTTTAATAAATTAGCATCCTCGCGAAAATTTTCGAATGAACATCCTATTCGTTGGCTTAGAGTCTCTTTCTCAATTTCTTCTTTACCACACCCAAATTAGAAACTTTGTTTCAATAATCACAAAATTTCGTTTTTTCGATTGGGCCCAATTACTGGTGGGGCAATTTTTCCTCAGGGGTGGGGCAAGAAGAGGGCCTAGTGGGGCAAATACCCCACCAGTACATATGTTAAAATATGCCTTGCCTGCAACTCTGGCAAGGCTAAACTGCTGAAGAGGCTTGGTTTAAGATTCCATCAGGTTGCAAGAATCCCATACAAGGCCTTACAAAGGAAATCTTTTTATAAAAAATGCATTAAGAGACCGATTTCAATTAGGAAAGGTTTATTATCTAAGTTAGACTGTTAGCTGGTTGGAAAACTTAGTTTACGATGATCGAAAGACTCAATGCGACGCCACAGTCCGACAAACGTCCCACGTTTTTTCTGACTCACCCGGTATAGTTCATTGATTTTTGACGGCATCATCATTACTTGGTTGCTGCTCATGCGTACTGACGAAAATAACGTTAAGCTTCACTTTTTAGAAATGAGCATTATCTTATAATTCAACAGGTTCTTTTTATCTACACTTAGCATTTTTCGCAAATTTTAAAACCAATTAACAATAGAGTTTAGACAAAAATTGCTCTGCTTTGCTAACAAAGTAAACAGATGCTGACAGCAGGAAAATATTAGCGGTACGAGACATATTAAAAAATAGAAATTAGAAGCATATAATTTTTCTATGTTTCAAATCTCATATTTGTATGTGTTTTCAATTAGGAGATACAACGTAACAAAGTCAACAGAAACAAATGACGTCATCTTGTTTGTGCCAAGTTTCAAGCCTCTAGCTTTTATGGTGCTGAGAAAATTAAAAGGCACTTTTTGCCCCCAGTTTCCCCAAAGTTTCAAGAAGCCTAGTCTGGATAAGGATAAGGAACAACAAAATGGAATCTACTTTTCTTTAACTCATTTTCGAGAATCAAAGGTTTTAGAAAATACCAGTGCAGGGTTGGTATGACAGCCAGAACTCATTGGTCGATTCTTGCTCATGATTTGCTTGGCATTTTAAGTCAATAAAATTATCTGTTTTAGAACTTAGATCATGGGCGATTCTGACACGTGAAGAATGTTTCATACTGACTAATTCTATATTTTGAAGCAATTAGAAGAATGCTTACCTTGGTGTCTTTTCTTGTGTTTGACTTCTTCTCGCAGCGGACTAGTCCTTGTCCGCCATTGCTTGCTCGCAACGTTTTTCCAACTGTTAGCTTAGTTGAATCGTTGTTGTGGCTGTTTACCGTAATGTCATATTTCTCAAGCAGGTTTTCGTATAAATAGAGGCCTGGACCCATAAATAAGCGATGGGTACGTAACTAGCCGATTTTTCCTAAGAGACCCATGGCAAGCACCGCGTAGCTTTCATTGGCCCTTAGCACTCAAGAACAATAGGTAGCTTAACAACAGATATTAAGCTTGAGCGAACGAATCCTGGGGGTAACTACATTGTGCAAGTATTAGGCTGCCGTCGCCAAATGTAACAACAGAAACAATAGCATGAAATTTTGTGGTTTATTGAAAAATAAAAGAATGAATTACAATGGATAATAGAAACTGTTATCGTTTGATTTACGTAACCATTTTGTCTCCACTTGTAGAAAGAAACTTACAAATTAATGTTTACTTTTTTAAATGTCACAGGATGTCCAAGTCACCAGCGAGAAAGTGAAAGATAAGAATCAAATGTTTTGGGCGATTTTTGCTCGTGGCCAATGGCGGGAACCCTTCAAAGCCTCATTTTACGGACCAATCAGACGGCGAATAAGCGAGGAAGACAGAAGAAATGTGTGAAAGTTTTTCTCAACTTTACTTACTTTCATAAAACGCAACAAGAACAAAAAACGGCAGGAAATTTCCCGAATTTTTTCTAAATGAATCTACTCACCAGATGTTTGGGTATCCAGATTTGGATGCCAGTTTGAATATCTCATGGTTTCTTTGAGTTATGGCCTTTCCAAAACCGATGAGGCACTCAAAGTTAAACAATAGAAATTCTGGGTGAGAAACAATGGGAATGACAATAGTGATTGTTTTAAGAACGATCCCAGAACGGCAAATATTTATGTTGCCAATTCTTGCTGCTATTGTCCTTCCACCGCAGTTTCTTTGTTTCAAGATTCAATGCCCCTTCTATTTCTATGTGAACTGAAAAAATTTGCTTCGGTTAGTTCACACAGGTCAAGTCATATGCAATACTCTTGGGGGATTTCTGCATTATACTACTCTTTGCATTCAGGGTATAAGTTTTCATGGTTCGAAATTGGTAATGAAATTGAAAGGGGGTTTTATTGAGAGGTTTTATGACCTGACTTGAAGTAGCATAAACAAGGCTTGGCAAGCCTCGGCCGATTTTGCCTATCGGAAATGCTATATCTCCACCAAACCGTGAGGTATTTAAATCGGCATCCAAACCTGGATACCCAAACATCTGATGAGTAGACATCTTAAAAAAATTTGGGAATTTCCTGCAGTTTTTTGTCTTGGTTGCGTTTTATGAAGGTAGGTAAAGTTGAGAACAATTTTCACACATTTCTTCGGTCCTCCTCGCTTTCTCGCCGTCTGATTGGTATGTGAAAATGCCAGGTTTGGATGCCGATTTAAATACCTCACGGCTTGGTGCTTTGGAATATAGATGTTGGCGAGAGGTACAAGGGGTAAATGGGAAACTTGTTTTTTTAAGGTGTAACAGAGGAAGTAAAATATCAAATGCATCACAAATTTTGGTGACTGCAAGGCTGTCACCAACAAAG
Organism: Aurelia sp. 4 Dawson et al 2005; assembly: GCA_964019985.1. Taxonomy (NCBI): domain Eukaryota; kingdom Metazoa; phylum Cnidaria; class Scyphozoa; order Semaeostomeae; family Ulmaridae; genus Aurelia; species Aurelia sp. 4 Dawson et al 2005. The sequence goes on along the minus strand of OZ026504.1, from coordinate 8,998,131 downwards.
CAGTTCTTGAGTTGGTGGCCAATGTTGCAACAGAAAAGGAAGTTTGTACAAACAAAGAGCTCACCAAAACAAGAATGAGTACGTTAAAGATACTACTTGGTAACAGATAAACTAAAGCTTAAACTTAGCTGTGTTATTGCAGTGGTCGGTGTGTAGCAAATATTCAAGAAACGCTACTTTACAGGTAGTAAATTGTTTGTTGAAACTTGTTGAGCTGAATTATCATGTTTGTTTGAGTCATCAAAGTAGGAGATATGTCCCAAACCAAGTTTGTGCATTCATACAGCTAAAGTTATACATACTTCTGTCACAAGATCAAAACTCACAAATACCTGATTTTGAAGGTTTCAATGTTAAGATATGAACATACAATATTTAGCTTAATAACTATTAACTACATCAGGCCACTCCTTGATATTTGTGCAAAGACACAACAACTAAGACCTTTATCTTTTTGGTTTATATGTATACTTGTATGCATAAGAGAATGCTTCTAAGAAACTACACTGTCACATCACCAACATATTCAGAAACTCCACTGGGAAATATAACTTAAGACAACTATTTATTTTAACAAAGGAAATCCAACAACCATAGCCTATTTTCACTTGTTTACTGTATCATATTACTCAGAAGGTACTTGAGTGGTTTCAGACATTGGACAGGCTTCAAAAACATTGTTTTGAAACGTTCATGAGGGTACAGGCAGTGAACATTTAGATTGTAATGGAACCTCATAAGAAAGTCATAGTACTCAAAATCTGATGATTTTGAAGAAGTGTCAGTACTTGGCCAAGTTCTCCATCTTATGTAAAAAATTATGTATAACTGACAAAATTTGCTTGCAAGCTCAATATTTTGAAACTCATTTGACTAATTTCTATTGGAGTTTTCTTCAGATATTTGAGAACAGTAGCTGACAGATGGGTGACAAGATGCATATTTGGCTTCCTTGAACCACAACATTCACACAAGTTTCCGAGATGACCAGCAGCATGGATATGCCATGGCACATCAAAGGGAATAGTAGAACAGTAAACTTGGGTTTTCCTAAGTAGAGCAGCTTGCTTCATATTGAATTTATGACGTACTGCATGATGATGTTGATTGCCACCTATATTCCTCAGCCTGGTCACTAGGGCAACTTTAACTCTCTGTATTTAAATGCTCTGCATTTTGACAGAGTATCTTCCACAAAGATTTTAAAATCCCAGAAACCTGCCTAATTAGTATCCATTAATATAAGCTATAACTAGTTATTAGAAATTGTAAAACCAAGGGTGCTGTCTAATGATTACACTAATCTTTCATAAGAAACAACTTTAAAACTGTAAGCTCTATACTTCGCAAATTAGAAAACTATATACCCTATGTGAATGAAAAACTGAGAAACTTTTGTAATTGACAGCTTTAATTTCCCTATATCATTCAAAGAATTTCTTGAAACTGTACAGCAATAGCAACTGTTTTGACATTGCTTTGAGTGCAAATTTGAGTTTTACCAAGTGAATTGAGAGCCCTTCTTTCTAACTAAATTAATTCTACACTTCCGGTATTAAAAACATAAGAAAAAATGGCAAAAGTATCCTAAAATTTAAGAAACTCTATACTGGTCCAGGTCTCAGTTTCTCATAAAATATAAATGTAGCCATGTCTGTATTTGTTCTTCTCAGTTCATCCTGAATGATGCTACCCAGCGTGTACATGTTTTTCATAAGAAACTTTGATCAGGCCAAGGCCATAGTACTAAAAGTTTCTTAATTCAATATGAAATTTTGTCCATTTTAGTACTAAATGTTTCTTAGTTGGTTTCTTATATTTGGAATCCATGAATTGTCAATGTGGTTGCCAACACTACTACAAAAATGTTTCTTGACATCTTAGGAATAAACAATGTTCTTTCATGATGAAAACACAAATGGTTAGTGGATATCACAAAAGAATAAAGGTTTGACAATCTATTTGCTATAATATCCATGGTTTTAACTTTTGAAAAGTTTCTTAATACTTCTAAAATATAGTACTAGACTTTCTTAAAATTTCAGCCATCTTAGTACTAGTTTCTTATAAACCAGCTCCCTATAAAAAACCTGTAACTTTGTTTCAAAACTTCCTTCCATAACATTGTTATTGTATAGGACCTACTGGGGGTAAAGTGGGTAAGCTTGGGGTAAAATGAGCAGGGTGAAAAAATTGGATAAATCTTGCCAAAATCTTTGTTCAGTGTAGACATGAGTGAATGTTGACTATCACTTCTGGGGTTACTGTTTTCCAGCAATCAACACTACCCCTTTTTCCCCCTGCCTACCCATTTCACCCCAATAGACCCTGGTGTTCCTATTATTTGAATCACGTGTAATGAAATCGTAAATCATGAAACTGAAACTTAAAACTTCGGTAAACTGTACACAGGTCGGTTTGGCCTAGAAAGTGTTCTCCTTACTGTTCGCATTTTTCGACGTGAATTTGATTTCGTATTGTTGCTGTCTTCCATGGCTGAAAGATTTATGGTGGGAGTAGCATCTGGCTGCCGTCTTCTTCGCATTTTAGCAACTCTGCAACCGCTCTATTAGCTCTGAAGGATGATTCCACAAAGTGGAAGGAACACAAAACAGACGAGGAAGTGCTTGCCGGTTAGGCCTGTCTGTCGATATCTCTGCCTATGTACAACAAAGCGCACTCATATGCGATGTCTTTTGCCGTCCTTGGCTTTATTTGGAAATTAGTGGATTCCTCTCTTATAATGTCCAATTTTGCAACCATTGACCACCAACTGCACAGTTTTGCCACCACGTTTCTTCTTTGTCACATTCACCTCACCGTGGATGAGGTCGCCATCTTTGAGGAAAGATAGGAGTGTCTACACGAATCGCACCATGATCATGAGTATGACATCACGAACTTGAAAAAGCGCGCGAAAGAATTCGCAGTGGGTTCCCAGAAAACCCACAGTTACGGACCGTTGTAACCCATATTAAGGGTGTTATTGTCAACAATGTTATATACCAAAATGATCAGCATGAAATGATCTTTGATTTCATTGCTATTAAGGGAGGTCGAAAATTTGAGTTCACATGCACTTTAATCTTACACAGAAATTACCAAACAATGTTAGAAGATCATCCCAGACTCGCCAAAATCTTTCCAAAACCACCAATAGTATCTTACTGCCGCAATCCAAACCTTCGTTCTATTATAATTTCCTGTCAACCTAGGATAAGAAGACCATCGGGACCTAGCATAAGATGCATAGAGAAGAATACGAAGAAAAGGGGTCGTCCCTGTAAGTTATGTGATCACATAGGGCAAATAGACCAACTAGTAAATTTCAAGTCAAAGAGGAAATGTCAAATCTCGGGGGGCTCTTGTCAGTCGAAGAACATTATTTATGCAGCAGAATGTGCCAAGCATAACTTGCTCTACGTTGGCTTTACTTCGACGACATTGAGCCAACGCTTCAACAAACATCGGAGTGACTCAAAGCACGACCCAACAGCGACGGAATTAAGCAAACACTTTCATGATAGTAACTCGTGTAGCTTTGATAGGGGCTTACGGGTACACGTCCTGGAAAATGTTGAAGGGGGTATTAATGCCCTCTTGCACAGAGAGAGTCAGTGGATGTCCAAGCTTGGAACTTTTCATTTTTTTTCATTTTCATTTTAATATCTTTATGCACAAAATCCCTATCAGCTATAAGAAAAAAAAAACTTATAAATCCTAATAACAACAAAATTAAAATATCTAATACAATAGTGTAACCAATGAACCAATGGGCCTAAACAGTAGTTGTAATGAACTAGAACGGATTCATTGTAAATTATTTAGCAAAACGAACTAACAGTGTATTTCACAACGCCACATTATCAGAAACTTAAATCAGGAATTATGAAACTATACATTTTCAGCGGGGATTGAAACTATTGTGACGGGGAAATAAAACCTTTTGGCTATCATCTATGATGGAACTTGTATGATTTTTGACGGGGAAACATAGATTTCGACAGGGAAGCAACGGAAACAAGACGGGGAAAGTGCTGAGAACTCAAGCTTGGCAGGGAAACGCACTTTCCTGGCGGGTCTTCCTTTTACTTTGGCGGGGCAGCGTTTCAGCGGGGTCGTTACTGGGGGGTGTATTAAAAGAACACTTGCATTTAGTGACTGAAGAAGATCTACCTAAGATCGAAAATTTTCACACTAGCAGTCTTGTTTTTATTCGTTGTTAACTATTAGCAAGCAAGGCATCTCGATCAATTCTTTCTCTATTATCATTATTATGGTTCGTACTGTTATACTCAGTGTTACACTGGTAGTTTTGTCCTTTAGATCTGGTTACAACCAGTAACCTCGGGTCTAAGGGTTCTTCTCATTAGTTCTTCTCTTTCTTTGAAGTCTAAGCGAAAGTCTACATTTCCAAAGTTCTTCGTAATATTCTTGCAGTTCCAAGAAGTGTACGTTTCTGCAATGCCTCTGTTTTGATGTTAATACCAATTTTCTTTATCCACATGTCTAATCTTTTTGAAAACATGCCCAGTGCACCAACAACAATTGGGATGACTTCAGTTTTCTTCATTCCCAAAAGGGCTGCAATCTCTCGCCTGAGGTCTTGGTATTTTTCTACCTTTTCTTGTTCTTTAATCCCTACTCGCACATCATTCGGAACAGCTATGTCGATGATCTTGCATTCCTTTTTTTTCTTCTCAGCAACTACAATATCAGGTCTTCGGCTTGAATTAAGTGGTCACATTGAATGGTTAAGTCCCATAGTATCTTGGCTTCTTCATTCTCTAACACACTTTGTGGCTCATGCTCATACCATTTCTTTTCTCTTTCGAATCCATACATACCACATAGTTCCCAATGAATAATTTGCGCAACACTGTCATGTCTTGCCTTGTATTGTTTCTGAGCAAGCTTACTACATTCGCTAGCGAGGTGAGAAATGCTTTCACCTTTGGCCCCGCACAATCTACAAAGCGTTTATCAATGTGGAATTTTGAATAGTTAGTTCTTAATGCTTGTTCTTGAGCGGAAAAAATCAATGACACTGTCCCAGGTTTAAGATCTGACTGCCTTACCCAATTCCAAGATTTAGTATCATCTGCATCATCAGTGATCTCTTCAACAAATTGACAATACAGTTTCTTTTCTCTCCACGCATTTCTTAACTCATCCATAGCCATCTTCTTAAATTCATGTGGCTCTATGCAGGACTCTGTCTCGATAACTTTCGAATCTTTCGTCAGTTGAAGTAGCTGCTCAGGGCTATGGTTAATATACCATCCTAGGCTATTTTCTTCAGCTCGGATGCACCCTTCACAACTGATCAGTCCTCTGCCACCTTTTCCACGTGGTACATATATCCTGTCCACATCACTTTTAGGGTGTAGTGCACCGTGAATAGTCATGAGTTTTCGTGTTTTCCTATCCATTCGCTTCAGTTCATCTTTAGTCCACTTTACGATTCCTCCACTATATCTAAGAAGTGAAACAGCCCAAGGATTTGCAGCTAGGATCTTATTCTTGTCATTGAGCCTTGACTTCGAAACTAGTTTAAATCTTCTGAAATATTCTTTACTAAAGTTTTCTTTCATATAACTCTCCATTATTCGATCTAGCTCAAGCACCCCAAGATATTTCTATCCATCTTTCTCCATCTTTATATCCATTATTATTATTATTATTATTATTATTATTATTATTATTATTATTATTATTATTATTATTATTATTATTATTATTATTATCAGTCCTTAATATTATTATATTAAGGTCGGTTCAAATGCAAAACAAGTCCCCCCATAGTTATACGTCAATGATTACTTAATCCCTACAGTCGGGCAAGGCGAACACTTTGTTTACCTATGTCGCTCTTTCAATTATGAAATGGACAACAAGAGCCACCAAGACCAGTTAGTTGAACTAACTCAGGATATCATGCAACGAATTAACATTCTTCCCTTGCATCCAAAAAATAAAATTGCTCTTTACTCCAGATACTTGCTGCCAAAGCTGTCGTGGCACCTGACAATTGCTGATCTGTCAAAACATGGGTGATACACTCACTAGATAGCTTGTGTAACCAATACATCCGTGATTGGCTCGAAATTCCAATATCTGGGACAATGGACATAGTTAGCTTACCGAAAAGTAAATTTGGGCTAAACATCATACCTGTTTCAACCAAATTCACCCAATGTCAGGCAACAATAAGAAACTGCCTAAAGAACTCAGTCAATGACGATATTCGGCATATTCATGAAGCTACTAGCTATGGTACCAATGTGCAATATGACAAATACAAAACCACACGAGAGGTCCTAAAAGATATGAGAGCAGCGACAACTGATCACATAACGACCAAACTGACGTCACAGGGATTTATCATTCGCGCAATTTGGGATGCAGTGATGCCAGCATACAAGGGACTGTGGCTCTCAACATTTGATAAGATGCCAAGAAACATATTCAACTTCTGTATACGGTATTTAAACAATACACTAGCCACAAACAAAAACATGTTTACGTGGAAGAAATCAGCTAGTGCTCAATGCAGTGTATGCAGTGCCCCACAAACACTAGGACACGTAATTGGTGGATGTGCAGCTCACTTGAACGAGGGGAGATACACATGGAGACATGATTCTATTCTTAAAATTCTTGCTGATTACCTTAGATTAAAAGAAAACTTATGTGTGCATGCTGATCTGGAAAGATATTCTTCACCTTCAGTGATAACTGGTGATGATTTGCGCCTGACATAGTGATAATCAAAGGAAAATTGCTGTACATATTGGAACTAACCGTTGGATTTGAAACTAATATCTCTAAGAATGCTGAAAGGAAAGAGCAAAAATATGCAAATCTGATTGAGAAGTTACAAGGACGTCGTGAACAAAATAAGTACGAAAAGGTTCTCTTTGTAAATTTATCACTGGGAGCCTTAGGAATAATTGGAAAGGAAAGCCATAATCTGAAGACAATGTTGCACGAACTAGGCCTATCCAAGAGTGAAGAGGATTATATTGTTAAAAAACTAATAAATGTTTGCATAAGATGCACATACTTTTTATTTTGTAAGAAGGACAGTAACTGGCCAGAAACAGAATTGCTTTCATGGTAAATCTTGTCATTTCATTGTAAAATCGGAAATAGGTTTATACGAATATTTTTTTTCCTTCCTTAGCTTTTATTTAGCCGTTGTGCATTCCATTTAGCTTGCCAAATATGAGATTGCTGTAATGGTTTTTAAATTCTTAGATTGTAATTAAGTGGATTTTTGATGAAAATGATAGATGATGTTTAAAAAAAAATTATTATTATTATTATTATTATTATTATTATTATTATTATTATTATTATTATTATTATTATCATTATTATTATAAGAAACAAAACCATCATCAAAAAATTAACAGAAAAAGAAAATAAAAAGAAACACAACTGTTAAAGACTCTAGTACGTTTCGATTAAAAATCTTCGTCAGCAATTATTATTATTACTAGGCTTGCCGCGCAGCGCCTGCGGCGCCGCGCTGGCCCGCCGTCGCACAGGGTATTGTCATAATGGTTTCGCTAAGGCTCGATCTACGAAATGGCCGTTCATATATGCTCGACAATTGTTCATTCTTCACTCTTGAGTTGAGGTTCATCAATGCCTTTTCTCCATTCCCTTCTCTTTAGTTGCATCCCATTTAGTTGTATTGTATGGTTGTATCCTTAATCTTTCTCATGTGCACCCGCTCCTTAACCCTACCTCATCTGGGAGTTCCTAAGAGGGCAGATTCTACTCTCCTCTATTTCTTTGCTGTAAAAGCATGAGTGATTGGACACCCATTGTGTAGCAGTTTGAAATGCATAACAGAAGCGAGCCACCTTAACTTATTGTTTTTTGTGTGTTGAACTTATTTTTACTTGGTATACAGCCACCTTTCAATGTTTCATAATTGTGAAATTTTTCGGTAGTGCGCCACCTTAAGTGCAGAGCCACGTTAACCGTAAAGCCTGTAACTAAGTGAAAGGTGGCTGCATACCAAGTAAAGATAAGTTGAAACACAAAAAAACGATATGTTAAGGTGGCTCGCTTCTGTTATGAATTTCAAACCACTACAAACGGGGTGTCCTATCGCTCATGGTAAAAGTTCCTATGATCATCAAACTTTGGTGGAAGCAATCAAAATCACTTGATTAAGTCAAATTGCTCTATTGTTTCTGTTGCTACGAAAATAAGAAGAAATAAGTTATGGTTGCCATCACTACCAGCATCACCATTGAAACAATAAAATGAGCACTTCCTTGAGATTTTTCGTTTCTAATCGAATTGAATATCATTAAATACATGCTTATTTTCATAACTTTTGTTGGCATCAAATATTGCTCAACTGATATTTCTGGGTTTCTTAAAAAGGCTATGCTGACCTTAATCTGCATGGTTTCGAGATCTATCATGTTCATCCACAGGTTTCTAAGTATGCAATACCATAAAAATGTCTGATATTTTTTATCTAAATTAAACTGAACTAATATTTTAGGGTTGCTTTAAAATTTCTTGAACTGGCTGCCCCCGTATGTGTGTGCGTCGAGTGCCCCCTGGGTATCTGACTGACTTTCTTTGTTCAACCTTTAGCATTCATGTCACACTCAGGGCTCAGATCCATAGATACTGCCTCGAAAGCAATTATCCTAAGATATCTGCCGTCCGTTTTAAGCATATCAAGCAGCAAGTAAAAGAAAAGAATAGCATTGGTAACATATTTTGTTGCTGCTAAACATACCCCTTCCCTCGAATAAGCCCCCAGAATATGACCCATCCAAAGATATCTTTTAGCGAAAATATTTTCTGGGAACTTTTTCAAGGACTTACTGTAAACTTACTGGCTGCGATACGGGCTATGACTCTGTAAAGGCCTTGTATACCTTTGAGAAAACCATATATTTTTTAGAAAATGTTAACATTGCAGATTAGTCCCAATCGTTGTTCTTCAAAGCATTAAATCATATTGAGGCCCCTAAAGGAGGATGGTTGCTTCATTGCTACCCTCTTAAAAAGCAGCATGTTCCTTTGCTCCCCTCAAAATTAGCCTTTTCCTCACAATAATTCCTATGATGCTTCCATTCTTCGTTTACCTTATCGGCCCTTTTTACGCCGGCCCTAAGTTAACGCCGGCCCTTTTTACGCTGGCCCTAATTCCGCCAGTCCCAAAATTTGCTCTAACACCAAATAGGGCCGCCTTTAACGCCACTCAAATAGCAAAGGAAAGGAAATCTACTGATTACGGATATCTTTATGGACTTCTACGTCATTTGTTCTATTATTTCTTTGAAAAACCGTGATTTTAATCCTGTTTCGTTGTTTCTGCATCTTCTCATTTCAAGGATTCTAAAGTGCTTGTTCTCTCCGGTTTTAGAAAGGCGAATATTTCCAAAGCAGTAGCCGAAGCTGCAAACTTAGCCCATCTGTGCGAAAATCTGTTTCAGGACATTGATGCGGTTGATGGAACATCATAAAGAACCTTCACTTTAATTTTGTATTCTGTTTCATTAATATCTTGAACAAATTTTGGCTGAGGATATAGGAAACACTTAAGATCCGGGGCCTAAAATTTCCTGTCCTGTATGAAAAATGAAAAATTAACGCCGCTTTTCGAAAAAAAATCAAATTTTTTGGCCCCTTTACGCCGGCCCTTTTAACGCCGCTTAATGAATATTAACGCCATTTAGGGCCGGCGTAAAAAGGGCCGATAAGGTAGATTGAAATATTTAAAGCCAAGTCGTCGATTGGTTTCTAAGATGGTTGCTAATTTTGCTTCAGATTTCTCGTGATCTATCTATCAGGCCTGGCAAATCTGTCATTGGACTTTCTTCCCTAAAAACCTTGGGTAATACATAGATTTGATGATTTCTTGCACAGTTTTTGCACCAGCCTTGAGTGCTTTTTTGTGGAGCTGAACAGACCCGTAAGAGCATGTTAGTGAAAGAGGGCACTGATTTGTGTCTTTGGTGCAGCAAAGATTGGGGTTTGAAGAGATGAACTCAGAAAAGTTTCAAGAGCACGTTCTTTTCTTTAGCGAGGAATGATACTTTTGTCGCAAGACCCCACTTTTGTAGGCACTTCAAAAAGTTTCCAAAACAAGACCGTTTTCTCATTACTGCTCAACATTCCCCTGCCCTTAAAAAAGAAGTCATTGATTGCATTTGGTTACCGTGGCATTTCAAAATAGACAACCTGTACAATAATTGGAGGGTGCATGATGCTTTAATGTATAAAACTTTGAAGTAAGTTCTCGAAAAATGCATGTGCTCTCAAGGTCCTGCATTTTCTATTCATGCTCCCTGCCTTCCAGCCTTTCTTATACCATGCTCCCTTGCTCCCCAAAACCCTATCAGGGCCTGAATAATGAACGATAATAAGATCAGGAACAAAGAGCAAAAAAAATTACGGAGACTCAAAAGGACTGGCAGGAAATCACAACTGGAGTGAACAGGAGCCTGAAAAAATCCCTAAACACTTTAGCTTTTTTTGGATACTCAATATCCAGTTGCCACTGTCTTCTTTGAAGAGTTTCTTCTCAACTTCAGGTTTGCACATAGATTTTTCCGCTGATATTTGGGAGGATGAGTGCATCTAATGTTGGTTTGTAGCTTGTAGATGTCTTCCAGTGTTTCGTATCACTGCCACTTTCTTGTATTTTTTCTTAGCCAATGATATCTTAGCTGGAACCGATTTCCCAAGACGAAAGGTAGCTTTTGTCTCCATTTGCCCATATGCTCTTAAGAGAACTTGCTAATTCTAGCCCCCTTGAAGCTCACCTCGGTATGAAACAGAATCCGTGAACTTCTTACCTCTAATCGCCTGTCTTGGCTGGAAAAAGAAGCTGCACCAATCTAATAAAAGTGTGACAACACATGAGCTACTGTCTCTTTTTAGCCCAATGCCCCCATAAAATCTTTCCCTCTCACTGCATCCCCGTTGTAGCTACCTGTGGTAGAACACGTCCATATCGTTCTTGCTCAAATTTTTCATTTCCAGGTATTCATGAGGAAAGAAAGCCTTGGATTTTGAGGCGTTTTCAGTTCCACTTCGCTCAGAATTAGCTTCCCCTCTCATTCAAGACTCCCGTTAAAACCTTCCTTTATAACTCCTCTGGAGCTTGGCTAGAAAAAGAAAGCGATCTAAGTAAGCCTGGTCTCTCTGTTAGCTTTTCCGTCATATAAGGACTGCAGTACGATAAAGAGCCAACATACTGATAGTCCGGCGATGAGAATATGTGCAAGGATCATTCCCTTGGGAGTTGAACCTTGGATAGAAATGGATGTACCCCAGCCCCCATATTGCAGACAAAGAAAATAAAACCATTATAGGCCGAACTGCTGCATTCAATTTATATGAATTGCACTATAGCTTTCATCTGACTTCTTTCTACTTTCACTTCCATGTACTTTACAGCTATTTTCTTCTCTTGGTCGCTTTTACTATTCTATGAATTTAGTAGCGTCTCCTTTGTTCTTAACTGTCAACACTTGCAGCAATCTATTGAGTCATATAAGAATGTTACTATTCAAATCAAGAAATTGCCAAAGTTTGCTTGTAAGTATCCATTTTTTTTACTTTCTAAAATCGCAGACCTGAGTCTCTCTATTGCTATGCTTCTCAATTCCTCGTTTATCTATTGAATAAAGATCCAAAGGTTTACAAAGCCTATTCTAAAGACCTTTTCTGGTAACCCTCTCCCATGTCTTCCACATTTTTCGCACCCGCAACCTGAGTACAGTAAAGTCCCTCCTTTAAGAAACTCATTTCACAGAAACAGCCTGCCTGGTTTCTTATGTGAAGATATACTTTGGTAAAACAGGGTATATGTACCATGATATAAGAAACATCAATAAACAGTAAAGTCGGCCCTTTAAGAAACCCGCTTTTTACATCAGCCTGTTGAGCCTGTTGTTTTGCTTTGCTTGGCCACTTGTTCTCCTATTGTTCTGGTTAGAAATCAGGGTTGGACTTTTGTGTAAAATGTTCTCATAAGGCAGGACCTTAGAGTATTCCTTATCATCTGTCAAAATTGTTTAAAATGGCTCAAACGCATTTTTATTATGTGAACAAATTTGAACTGTAATGTTCATTAATTGTTAAGGAACTGATAAAAGATCTGTGTTAAGTCCAGTCAATATCTGCACACTAAAATGAATAATTTTCAAATCCCTGGGGCCGAATGTGTTCATCACCACTACCATCTGCTGTCATAAGCAATCCAGTCTTGAGAAATAACTTTCTTCTGAAGTTCGGGTACTTCAAATTGATGGTTTCCCATGCATTGGCAACCCATTTTGTAATCAAAACTCTCCTTTCTCCAGCAGTGAGCCCACTGCACCATTTGTCATAGTTGGCTTCGACCTCTAAATACTTGTCAAGCTCTGCTCCAATAAGTTTTTTGATAAGATATCCTTCACCCTGGTCGATAGGCTGTACTTTATCTGTTTCTTCTGGTGGTAAAGTGTACAGTACAGTGTTTGCTTTGACACTACATTCCTTGTAAAAATCTTCACTGACTTGACAGCTTAGGTTATCCAAGAACAGCACATTTTCTTCTGCTTTATCAACATTTGGAGCAAAAGTGTTCTCAACCCAAGACTTTGTAACCTCACCATCCATCCATGCATTTTTTTGAAAGTAGACATGGACTCGTTGATCATACCTTGCTTTCTCATCTTGCTTTACATTTCCAGCTCCCCTGAAAATTATGGCTGGTGGAATCTGTGAACCCTCTGGTCTAATGCACAATTGTAAGGTGCACTGACGCTTATCAAGGCCACTTCCAACTTGCCTTACCCAAACTGACTTGCTACCTTTTTCTTCAAAAGTAGATGACTGATCAACTACAAAAGGTAATAGCACCTGATCTACATTGTACCTTTTCTTTGGCAGCCATCGCCCCCACTTCAAATCATATGATTTGGATTCTCTTTTCCTTTGTGAACTGACAGACTTTCTCAACTGCTTGTGAAATCTTTGTATCACTGGAAGCTTGTCACTGTTTCCGATTCTCTTCTTATTTGTTCTTCTTCTAATAGATATACTGTGGCGTTTCATGAAGGCATTGAGCCAATTTTGAGAGCCTTTGAATTTCTCAGCAGCCTCAATGCCATCTATGGATTCAATGCATTGTTTCATTCTGATTCTCAACCACTTGCGTGAAACTTTTAACCCAAGTGACCTCCTGGATTTGAAGTCTTTGAAGAGTTTCTGCTGTGCCTGAAGAAAAGTGGATTTACCTGGTGCTGTTAGCCTTTTTCTTGTTCTTGTTGAAGCACATGATCTGTTTCTGAAATTATGGCTGTGCGCTTTGGAGGAATCATTTTCAGCCACTATCTTATTCTCTTGGGACTTCCATTTTGAAAGAACTGACTTGTGGATGCCATATTTATCAGCAATAATTGTCTGTGCTGAATGGAGAGTCTTAGCTTTGGAGATTTCAGAGAGTTCCTTCAATATCTTTTGTTTGAAGTGCAGAGAATACGATTTTCTCTTTCTTGAACCTTTTCTGCCCCCTGCTTTTGATTTCTGTCTTCCTCTGGCTCTGCACACATTCTCAACTTCATCTAGAACAACTTCATTTAGAACAACTTCATTTGTGTCAGTTGTGACAGCATTTTCGAACGGAACTTCTTTGTTGCATACCTTAACTGAAACTGAAACTTCTCCTGTCAGGATTGAAGGATGTATGGCCTTGTTGTGCAGAATGAGGTATTGCTCTGATTTGAATCTTTGGCTACACTTTGAACAAAACTGTCCATATTCTTCCTTCGACAAATCGTCTATTTTAATAGGATATAGCTTTCCACCAACTTTTACAGTCTTTGTAAAGTTAAAATATCCTAACGTACTTTGTTTGAGTTTATTAGATTTTGCCTGCTCGTGGTCACCCTTGTCAGCCATGTTTTGGCGGGTTTTGGTGGATCTATGTGTCATCTTTCAGCAGTACAACGGAACGAATCAAATCAAGGCGCCCTTGTCAGAAGGAGGCTCTATCTACCTAAATGATATGACATTTAGCTCAAGTCACCTAATTTCATTTGAGTGCTGATCAGTGGTATTCCCATCCTGATCAAAATGGCAACTCAGTTTCAGTTTTATGCTGAATCAAGTGTTCACGGTTATCATGCTTATAAACAACATGATGTACACATTGGAGAGATCCTGCATTGTGAAAGAGAAAGGGATAATCCTCATGATATTTGCGCTGTTGGAGTTTACAACGAATCTGGCAGTCTCGTTGGTCATGTTCCAATTGAGCTGTCTGCCATTTTCAGTAGATTTCTTGATGATTATGGAGAGTTAGAAGCCGAATGTATTGGCTCAAGATTTAATAATTGTGAAGGCAAAGGGCTGCAGTTTCCTGTTGACTACAGACTCATAGGAAACAAGAAATACCTGAAGACTCTGCAAAAAGAGCTAACAATCATCAACATTGCTGTTGTCAGGCGGCTATCAAAGATAACCAGTTTTGAGTTACTGATTTAAGGATTCAAATACCAAACAGGCCAAAAGGCAGACTCAGAGTAATTGTGTATAGGCCAATGGAATGTTAACAATATCATTATCATTTATCAAATGAGTAAGGCAATGCCTCAATCAAGGGATGTAAAACCTGGAATGTCTATTTTCTGGTTTTCTGTCCCACATGATCAGGGTGACAGATGCAAGAATCAAATGCAAAATTGCTCTTCATATTGTTGAGAGGTCCTATGGATTGATCTATCTTTCTAGTTGTATAAAGCAATTGAACACTTGTCAGTTCTGATTGTTGGGTTTGAAGACATATTGAAATACAAAAACCATATAATATTGCTATGTACCTTCTTAGAAGAAACTGTGTATAAATCAGCCTGGAGAGTTTCTTATAGAGAGGTGTTTTATTTAGCAAAATCAGGCCTGAGTTTCTTATAACGCAGTTTCTTAAAGGCGGGACTTTACTGTAAATCAAAGGCAAATTTCACCTTAATTTCATTCTACTATCTCATTCCAACTATTCCTGCCCCACACACGCTAGTACTCTTTTCTGAAGTGTTGGTAATTCATTGACATTCATTTTTTACGAAGCAGGCCACGCCAACCAACCTCGCTATCCAGTTGCAGATTTTCCTTAACTTTCCTCGAAATATACGACTTTAACTAATTAACAGTTAATTAACTAACTAATTAACTAATAATAACTAGTTAACTAATTAATTGATGAAAATTAGACAAGTGACCAAACAGATTGAAATGGATATCGAAGATGGTGTTGAAGATCTTGCTCGTAATATCGAATACCTGGAGAATCAGTCCAGACGAAACAACGTCAAAATATTTGGGATCCCGGAGGACGATGATGAAAAGTCATGGGATGACACTGAATCTAAAGTGAAAGAAGCAATTAGAAATAAACTTGGGATTGAAGATGAGATCAAGATAGAACGTGCCCACAGGATTGGAAAGCGATCTACTGATGATGGTAAACAACAGAATAGCTGGCATGGCACACGCTCAAATGGGCCTAGACCTATAGTGGCGAAAATTGATTCATGGAAGGTTAAGGAAAGGATTGTTAAGAAGGCAAGGGAAGTTAAACCTGACGGCTTGAAGTTCTACAGTGATTTCTCACAAAGAACACTTGATCGCAGACGTAGCCAAATTCCTGCTTTGCAGGCAGCAAGAAATCAGGGGAAAGATGCCTTCTTTGTGGTTGATCGTCTTGTTATTCGCAACAAAAGAAATGATTGGCATGGCCACCACGGTGGTCAATGGAATTCCACTCCCAACGAAGAGCCTGGTGATGCTGCTAATTCTTCTGCTGAAAATGAAGTTTTCTTCAACACAGTTTCCAGTGACAAAAGCTGAGGGAAGTAACTGTTATCACTATGAATGTGAACCATGAACTATCAAACTCTAGTTGTGTTTTCCTTGGATTTATTTCAGTTCTTTTCTTCATTTCTTTTAAATAATCACAACACCAATGCCTGACCGCCTAACAGAAAATCAGTCGAATGCCCCCAAGGATCCATGTACTTTTTGTCATAAAAATGTGAATGTGAATTACAGACGGTTATTCTGCATGAGTTGCAAGCTTTGGAGTCATATTAAATGCAATGGGACAAGTGTGAATGAATACAACATTTTACTTAAGGAGGGTAAGGACAGTCCATGGTTATGTGCTAAATGCTCAATAAAGGAACGTGAAGAAATGTTCCCTTTTTGTAGTGTGTCTGATGATGTCTTTGCTAACATCTTTCTTTTGGATACCCCTTCTTTTAGTGACACAATACCAACATTTGATGTATGTTCAAGGCTTACAAAACTGCCAAATCTAGGTGACTATGATATTGATGAGCAGATGCCACAACATATTGACACCCATTACTTTTCTTTGCAAGAGCTGTCCAAATCTTTTTGCAAATCTTCTGCAAACAAGGAGCTTTCTATTTTTCATTCCAATATACGTAGCCTTTCCCTCCATCTTGATGAACTGGTTGGCCTAGCAAATAACTTGAATCAAAGTTTTGATGTCATAGGTGTGTCTGAAACATGGGATTCTTTTGAGAATCCAATTGCAACTAATGTTGAAATTCCAGGGTATGATTTTGTCTTCACTAGGTCTCATAGCCAGAATGGTGGTGTTGGGATGTATGTTAAATCCAATCTATCAGCCTCACCAAGGAAGGATCTTGACTGCAGTAATGATGATTTTGAAACTGTTTGGATTGAAGTGGATCGCAAAAATGAGAAGAATGTGTTGTTTTGTTGTGTTTATCGACATCCAAATTCTAATATAGAGAGCCTAACATTTCACCTCAACGATATCTTGTTAAAAGTAACTCAGTCTAATAAACTTGCTTTTATAATGGGTGACTTTAATGTGAACCTTCTCAACTATAATTCAGATACTCAAACTTGTGATTTTGTCAATAATTTCTTCTCTAATAATTTCATGCCATGCATTCTTCACCCAACTAGAATTTCTGATCAAACATCTACGCTAATTGATAACATATTCACAAATGCAGTTGAATTCAATATTACCAGTGGCAACATCCTGACCCAAATTTCTGATCACTTTCCACAAATTCTAATTCTCAAGAATTTAAGCCTTGATATGTTAAATGCTAGTCATTATAAACATGATTTCACTAATTTCAATGAGGGAAATTGCCTTGAAGATTTAAACTCTATAAACCTTGATTTTATCAATGATAACACGTTAGATGTAAACTATAAATTTAGTAAGTTTTTAAAAGAGATTTACTCACTGTCAGAGAAGCATGCTCCCATTAAAAAGCTAAATAAGAAAGCCATCAAATTAAAAGCTAGGCCTTGGATAAATGGCAGAATCTTGAAAATGATGAGATTACGTGATAAAATCTTCCGCAGTCTAAGGAAAGACAACACTGATGCCAAGAAATCATTATATAAAAAGTTTCGCAATCGTGTTGTATTGGAATTGAAAAACAGTAAAACCGCCTACTTCCAAAACTATTTTCTCACCAATAAACAAAACATGAAACTCCTATGGTCAGGTATCAAATCTATTATAAGTGTAAAAACTTCTACCTCATCTTCAGTTAAAAAGATCAAAGATAACAATGGTAATGTCACCTCTGATCCAATACAGATGTCAAACATCTTTAATGATTACTTTGTTAATGTTGCTGAAAATATTACTGCTAAAATACCCAAAACCATTAAATCACCTCTTGCCTACATGTCAGACAGAAATCCAAACTCAATCTTTCTTTCTCCAGTCTTGCATTATGAAGTTAAAGACCTTATTGCAGCCTTGAATCCTGCAAAGTCTGTTGGTCCTAACAGCATACCAATCAAACTACTCAAAATTCTTGGCCCCTCCTTATCCCCTTTCCTAGCTGATATCATTAATCAGTCATTTCAGTCAGGAGTGTTTCCTGACAAGCTCAAAGTTGCCAAAGTCATAACTATATTCAAAAAGGGTGATTACCAGCAGACTTCTAACTACCGCCCAATATCCTTACTTTCTATTTTTAGCAAGATTTTTGAAAGAGTAATGTATAAGCGTCTTTTTAAATTCCTAGAATTTCACAAGATTCTGTATAACCTTCAGTTTGGTTTCCAGGAAAATCATTCAATTGATCATGCTCTAGTCAGCTTGACTGAAACAATAAGACACAGCTTAGATAATAAAAGATTTGGTTGTGGTATATTTATTGACCTTCAGAAAGCCTTTGACACTGTCAATCATAAAATCCTACTGTCTAAGATGGAGCACTATGGTGTTAGAGGTTGTGCTTTAGATTGGTTTAAATCATACCTTTCAGAGCGTGAACAGTATGTAAGCATAAATGGTTCTAACTCTGACCTACTCAAAATCTCTTGTGGCGTTCCACAGGGGTCAGTATTAGGTCCTCTTCTCTTCTTACTTTACATAAATGACTTGCCTAATGTATCTAAAAGGCTTAAATTCTTCCTGTTTGCTGATGACACTAACATCTATTATGAGAGTGAAAATTTAAATAAGTTAGTAAAGATTGTAAACACTGAACTCAGATCTGTCAAAAAGTGGCTTGATGCCAATAAATTATCTCTTAATGTAGAAAAAACAAACTTCATGATCTTCCATTCAATAAACAATAGAATAGATGAAAATCCTATTATTAAAATTGGAAAGAAGACCATTCAAAGAGCAAAGTTTGTTAAATTTTTAGGACTACTCTTCGATGAAAATCTTAGTTGGAGGTTCCATCTGAAGGAGTTGTCTAAGAAACTTGCAAGAACTTGTGGTGTTATCTCAAAGGTTAAGAGCCTATTGTCTCCAGATGTGTTGCTTTGCTTATATAATTCATTGTTCTTGTCTTTTGCCCAGTATGGTATTATTGTGTGGGGTAATACTTCTGCATCTTATACAGACCCAGTCTACAAACTTCAGAAGAAACTAGTTCGAATAATCTCTTCTCAGCCTGCTCGTTCTCACTCTGCCCCAATCTTTAAGTCTTTAGAACTTCTCAGACTATCTGATGTCTTTCAGCTTAAACTTCTCACTTTTGTCTTTGAAACTGTAAACAGAATGTCACCAAGCTGCTTTGATGACTTTTTCTTATTGAATTCATCCGTGCATAAGTATAATACAAGACAGGCTAGTAAAGGTGATTTGTTTCTCGCACGAAAAAACACCCTACAATATGGGATAAACTCCATTCGATATAGAGGAGCTAAGCTTTGGAATGAAATTCCGGTTGAATTAAGAAACTCTCACTCAAAAGCTTCATTCAAAACTAAGGTAAAGGTCTATTTTCTGTGCCATAATTACACCCAGTGATTCACATACTATTCTTTGTGTATACCTTACCTTATCTTGTCTTTCTGCACCTGTTTTCAATAACATCATAATAATTCAATATCTTTTTAGTTAGGGGGTGCTCCCTCCTCGATTAGCCTGCCTATTGAGGGAGCCCCTCCTTTAAGAAATTCCCCTAATCTCACTGCAGCTCTCCATACTCACCTATTTAGTCTCTCAACATTTTGCTTTAATTATATCATCCTGTCCTGTTCTTCTTTCTATTTTGTGTGCTGTATTTGATTTTAGTTTATCATTGTTAATAAGATAGGTGGGTATGTTGAACTGTAGTGATGTATTAGATGAATTTTAAAAATGAATGAACTGAACTGAACTGAACTGAACAGTTTCCTATGAATATATCCCCCTTCTGACAAATGGTTTCTTGAAGAACATGCTTCTAACGCCTTTGAAAAAACGATACCCTGAAACCTGACAATAATGGACGTTATTGAATGAATGGACACTTCATTGTATAAGAAACTTACGAAATTCATGAACCCTTAGATGACCAAAAATGAGGATCAGAAAATGTTAATTGAGACTTCAAGGTGGAAATAAGAAATCCGTGGAAATCCCCCCCCTCTCCCCTATCCTTTTTGAAATAAAAATGTCTTTTTGACAGGGCTACCGAGAGGGGAAAGGGAACAATTTGCCCCTGGGGCCTCAGGGTCTAGGGGCCCTCATAATCAAAGATTTTTAACATGTTGACAACAGGAGGTGTTGTGAAATGCATTTTAGCCAACCTAAAGGGTGAAAAATGAAATTGTAGAATTTGTAAATAGTTGGTATAAATTAGTTTCTTACAACTACGTTCCACCAACTTTAAAGGCTGATTACGGTTTCATTTCATCTGATTTGATTTGTGATCACAACCGAGCACAATATATTTTTGCTGGCTTCCGTTGCATGGGCCTATTCCACGTTTTTGTTCCCAGGCCTTGAAAATGTCTCGGTGGCCCTGCTTTCTGAGTGGGATTTCACCCTGGTGAAATCCTTATTTAAGTGTGTGACGCAGCCGTCCTACCGAGTAATTGTTTGGGGAGGAAATTGCTGCCTTTTGGCATTTTAGCAGTATAGTAAATCACTTTACCGGAGCAAAGAGACTCTGAGCAATACACCTTTCCTGTGAACTAATCAACATAATGACCAATGCCTACAGCGTTCATAGGCTCCGCACCTCTAACTTTAGTTATTGTGTGTACAACGGAAACATGAGGCCATCTATGATGACAATTGCAACACGAAAAGAAAAGTGAATATGAGCACGCCTAAGTGGGGATTCCCAGAATGAACATGGGAAAAGTTTTGTAATGCAAAACCTACCATAGGTCCTTGAAGAAGCCTCCACCTTCAAAGAGGTGCCCCTCGACTAACCCCTACCAAACGTGTTTTTCTTAAATATGCCCCCAGCTAGAAAGCATCGGCGCGGAAAGCCACAGTTTGTTAAAATTGTTTCTCAGCTGACTTCTTTAGTATCTTAGTATCTAAACACTGGAAAAGCTTCAAAAAGCATCCTACAACTGAGGCGCCTAGGGTCTTACCTGGCCCTTTCCCACTCCTTATGGAGAAAATATAAGAAATTGAATATTTATTGCAGTATCTAGCAGGAAGACAAAGAGGTATTTAGGAAGTTTCGTGAGCCTTAGTTTTGCAGTATTCAAGTTATCAACCATTTTGATTTATTATTCCAGTAGGTCCTGTTATCCCGTTCCTCTCGTTCCTCGCCTTCCTCTCTTTCTCTAGCCTCCATTTCGCAGGGGGAGTCCACCGATCCTTTGACTTTGCCGCTTTTCCCCATTACCCCGCTTTTAGGGTGAATTTGAAAAAACAAAATCTCTATTGCGTTAGGTACGGTAAAGACGAAGATATTTGGAAAGTTTGGCGAGGATTGGTGAAACAGTGCTCGAGTTTTACGTGCAACAAAATTTGCTTCATAAAATATTAATATAGATTATTATTATTATTATTATTATTATTATTACCACCATTATTATTATTATTATTATTATCATTATTACTATTATTATTATTTTCTCTTTTGGAAGCACCATCATCGCATGATGTTTTTGTTTGTTTGTTTGTAATCTTGTTTTGCTTCGATATTTCAATCTAGCTATACATATATATATATATACAATATATACATATACAACTAACCTAAATCGAAATTAGTCTACTATACTACAAGTGAAAGGAAATAACTAAGGAAATAAATACTTACAAAGCTAAATACTAAAACAATTTGGATTTGAATGGATAGAATTTACAGGGTATGATTATATCTACAAGCGTTGCATTTACAAGAAAGACCATCCCATTGTTTTATTATACGTTTGAAGCTGTTGAGATTGTCAACTGATTTTATTTCATTTGGCAAACAGTTCCAAATCTGAGGTCCAATGGCTCTAAGACTCTTGGAACCGAACGTCACTTGATTTGGTCGAAAATGATTTAAATTGTTCGGATTCCGTGAAGGATGCTTTGAAGTTCTTGAACTAAAAATACTTTGCATAAAAGATGGATTTAAATTTTTGATTGTCTTGAATATTTCGATACAGAGAGTTCTCAGACGAGCAACTTGCATTGTGCACTTCCTTGACCTAATAAGAAGATCATCGTAGGAACTTTTATGATCATTGTACAAAAATCTTAGCGCGCGTTCCTGTATCCTTTCAATTTTTTGAAGCGATTTTGAAGACGAAAAGTACCAAACTAAAGGACAATAGTTGAAATTCGAATACACGAAACTTTGAACCAAAACTTCTTTTTCAGCAAAACCAATAAATGACTTAAGTCGCTTAAGAACGTTCAGTTGTGCTGCAGCTTTTTTACAAAGGTTAGATATATGTGGGTCAAAGTTCAATTTGTAATCTAGTGTAACAACTAGGAGCTTAACAGTCTCTTCAGATTTGATAGAATGTCCTTGAAAGTCACGATTTATGCCACAAGTATTTGTCTGGTCTTTTTTAACAAAAAGTGCATGGAATTTGTTCGGGTTCGCAATCATTTCATTTTGTTCCAGCCATGACAAAGCGCTGTCTACTTCATTTTCCAAAACGTTGACAAGATCTGGCAAGGACTCGGAAAAGAAAGCTAGCGTGTTGTCATCAGCATAATTATACATGGTTGCTTGTTTTATAAAAGAGAAAAGATCATTTATGTAGAAATTGAAAAGTATAGGACCTAAAACTGATCCCTGTGGTACTCCTGATACAATTTCTTGAAAAGAACTGTAGACGTTATTTATTCGGACACTCTGCTTCTGTTTTTTAAGGTAGGAATAGACAAGAACCAGGGCATTTTCATCAAAACCATATGCATGAAGTTTAGCTATAATCAAGTCATGAGGGATGCAATCAAAAGCTTTTGACAGATCCATCAAAACGGATCCTACAATAAAGTCGTTGTCAAGCTTAGATTTCCACTCTTCTATAAGTTTAATCAAAACATGCTGTGTACTGTCACACTTGATATCGGAGTTCTACCCGAGCCCTGAGATGCCAAGCACTCTTCTCAAGATGAAGGCTGTACCTAGCAAGGCAGCTTTCTGCAAACATGGGACTACCAGAGGAATGTCTATTCGTTTTAGATGTTTCTCCAGCTCTTTGGATACTGTTCCCAGTGCACCTACCACTATCGGTACTACAACTGCTTTGACATCCCAAAGCTTTTCAATCTCTATACGCAGGTCTTGGCATTTCTTGATCTTTTCTTGCTCTTTGGCAGTAATATTTTGATCTCCTAGTACTGCAAGATCGATAAGAATGCATTCATTTTTCTCTTTATCTACAACAACAATATCAGGCCTCCGATGTTCCAGCACCTTATCAGTTTGTATTGTGAAGTCCCATAGCAACTTACATTTTTCGTTCTCTTGCACTAGCTCTGGTTCATGCAAGAACCATTTCTCATTGCAGTCTATTAAGAATTTCTTGCACAGTAACCAATGTATTTTCTTCCCTAGCTTGTCATGTCGTTTTCGATACTGATTCTTTGCAAGGTTAGAGCACGCACTTACAATATGGGTTACACTTTCTGTTTTCTCTTTGCAAAGGTGGCATAGTGGTGTGGTACTTGCTTTGACTATACTATGTGCCACCGAGTTTGTCCTTAGGGCTTGCTCTTGTGCAGCACAAATCAAACTTTCCGTTCCCCGTTTCAACTCTCTTCCTTTTAACCATTCCCATCTGCTCCTGTTTACATGTTCTTCGGTTTCACGGAGAAACTGCCCATGCAATTTCAGTTTCAGTTTCATATAATTCAAATTCTCTACATACAATTTACAATTCTACAGTACATACAAATAACTAAACTACATGGTTTGAATACCTAATTTTACGAAAAAATCAATACAATGTTACAGAAAACTAAATACAATATACAAATACGAAGAGGAGCTAAATAATAAATTGTATGTAGGGAATTACTTAAAGGAGGAGCTCTCTCAATAGGTAAACTAATCGAGGAGAGAGCCCCCCCCCTGTTCTAATATATAGTCAGGTAAATTCATTCAAGTTTAAATAGTTTTCATCTTCAGTACCTAAGTTGCAGAGTAGCACAGATTAAGATTTACCGGTCGACTTTGCTCAATAAATAACTTTTCAGTTTTGTTTTGAACAATGTTTTTCATGAGGCATTTCTGAGTTCCACAGGTAATGCATTCCAGAGTTTAGCACCAAGATATTTAATAGACTTTAGACCATATTGAAGACTGTTTTTTCGAAACATATATAGGTCACCTTGACTGGCCTGTCTTGTGGAATACTGATGAACAGATGAATTAAGTAGGAAAATGTCATGAAAGCAAGTAGGTGAAGTTTTATTAACAGAATCAAAAACAAAGGTTAAGAGTCGGAGTTCAAAAAGCTCAGAAAGTTTCAAAAGTTTAAGATCATTGAAGATTGGAAGAGAAGGAGACATACGAGACTGAAATGAGATGGCTCTGACAGCTTTCTTCTGTAATTTGAAAATTGGATCAATGTATGATGCATATGTTTGACCCCAAACAATCAGACCATATTGTAGGAAGGACAGAAACAAAGCATTGTACAAGCAAACTAACACATCAAATGGAAGTAAGTTCCTAATTTTGAAAAACATTCCACATGTTCTAGCTAATTTTTTAGAGAGTTCACTGAGATGATATTCCCAGTCTTTTTGTCTTTTCCGTCTTTTCCTTTTCCTTCCACTGGCAACGTCTTTTCCTTCCACTCCCTTTGTCTATCCTTCTTCCTTTCCTTCACCAGAACCATTGGCAGTCTTTTCACAAATTTGAGTTCTTCTTCTGCAACTTTGAGCAATTTCTCGGAGCTTTCGATGACGTACTTTCCAATACTTAGAACTTCTTGCTCAATGCAATCTCGAACACTAGTGAGTCCTCTGCCTCCTAAATTTCTAGGAATATAAAGCCTTCCAACATTAGATCTGGGGTGAAAGCCACCATGTATTGTTAATAATTTTCTGGTTCTTCTGTCCATTCTTTCCAAGTCTTCGATAGTCCAGTTAATCACACCCGCGCCATACCTTACCGTTGCCACAGCCCATGTATTGATTGCCTTTATAATATTTCCTCCGTTCAGCTTGGACTTTAAAGTTGCCCTCACTCTATTGATATATTCTTTCTCTGTTCTTTCCTTCATTTCCTGTTGGGATATGTCACCTTTTTCTATTATTCCTGAATATTTATAGCCTTCTACCTCAATCTGATTAATAACAACGCCTTCTCCCAGATCTATTCCTTCGCATCTGCATTCTTTCCCCCTTTTGAGAGCTAAAACTCCATATTTATCAATGCCAAACGACATCCCTATATCTTCCGTTACTAACTTGGTGGTCCTCACAAGTGAATCGATATCACTTTCACTGCTTCCATACAGTTTAAGGTCATCCATAAACAGTAAATGGTTTAATCGAGGCTTTCCTTTCCCAAAAGAAAATCCTTGCTTTAATCTTCGTAGCACCAGAGTTAAGGGGATAAGTGTAATGACAAAAAGCAGTGGTGATAGGGAGTCTCCTTGGAAGATGCCCTTATTAATGTTGACTGTTCCAAGTGGTGACTCTCCTGAAAACAAGTTTGTTTTCCAGTCTTTCATGCTGTTCTTTAGAAGCTCTATCACATTCCTGGGAGCTCCGATAAGATCTAGGGATTTTAACATCCAACTATGTGGCACCATATCATAGGCTTTCCGAAAGTCAATCCAGGCCATGTTTAAGTTACTCTTACGCCTTTTACAGTTGCGAATTACCGCTTTGTCAATAAGTAACTGGTCTTTCGTTCCACGGGACCCCTTTCGACAACCCTTTGTTCCTCTGGTAGCAAATCCTGAGTCACTAGATGCACATACAATTTATCAGATATTATTGCGGTGAGGAGCTTCCACAGTAAGTTCAGGCATGCAGTTGGTCGGTAGTTTCCCACTACATTACCTTTGTTTGGATCTTTCTGAATTAATACATTCCTACCTTCAACCATCCAAGCGGGTACTTTTCCAGTCACCAAGCATTGATTAAGTTCCTGGGCTATTATTTCATGCAGACTAGTGAATCTTTTTAGCCAATAACCTTGTCATTTTTCATTTTTTCATTTTAAATTTTTTACACACGGTGGCCCCATCAACCAAGAGTGGCTGCTTTTCAGGGGGCCGTGGAAAAAACCAAATTACAATACTACTAAAATAAAAAAGAATATTTACAATGTTAAATTAGAATAAATGAAAAATTAAAATCTATTTACATTTCAGTCTACATTTAAAAGTAGACAGAGAGGGGGCTAGCTTGACCTCATGTTTTATTTCATTCCAAACCTTTGCTCCACGGAACGAAAATGCTTTTTGGCCATTACTTGTTTTCATTCGTGGAGCAAGTAAGTCAGTCTCACGATTTCTCAAATTTACGATCTCCCGTGTCGAGTTTCTCGTGAATAAAGTAGAGAGGTAAGTGGGCGCGAGACCACTTATTGATTTGAAAACAATGGTAGTCGTCTCTTGTTTGATCATGTCGTGGACTGTCGGCCATTTGAGCTCTTTAATCAAGTTTGCTGCTGCTGCATCATAGCTACTGTTGGTAACTATTCTCGCAGCACGATTTTGTAACTTTTGTAGCATCAAAAGGCGAGATTCTCCACAGCTACCCCACACAGAGCAACAGTAGCGAAAATGGGGCTCAACGATACCTCTATACATCTGACTCAGGGTATGCTTTGGAAGCAATTTCTTAGCATATTTTAGGAATCCCAAGGAGCGAGAAATCTTTGAACGTAAAGCCTTAGTATGCTCATCCCACACAAGATGTTTATCAAGTTGTACTCCCAAGTATTTCGCATTATCTACAGCATCAATATGCGAGTTGCCAATGGCGAAAGACGGGGTCGGTACTAATTTATCTGATATCTTCTTGATATTAGGCCAAGAGCCTATAACCATTGCTTGTGTTTTGATTACATTGCTTGAATTCCATCCAAACCAGGGGACTTCCAGTTGGGCATTTTCCGTGTGTGTGTGTGTAACTTTATTTTGATTCGATTATTTACAATAGCTAACAATATATACATTATTTAAACATATACAAGTTAACTAATCCAAATCGAATTTACAAATAAATAACAATAAAGAAACTAAATATTTCCTAAAATACATATCAACTAAGGTGGTAGGGATTTACAGGCACTACATTTGCATATGGGACCATTCCATTGCTTTATCAAAGTCTTGAAACTTTTTAGATTTTCTGCTGACTTTATTTCGTTTGGTAGGCCGTTCCAAATCTGTGGCCCAATACACGACAGACTATTTGACCCAAATGTTGTTTGGTTGGGCCTAACATGGGCTAAGCTATTTGGATTTCTTAATGAATAATGTGAAGACCGCAATCTGAATATGTTCTGCATGAAAGGTGGGTTTAATTGTTTTACTGTTTTGAAAATTTCAATGCAAAGGATTCTCTGGCGAGCAACAAGCATCGTGCATTTATTTGACTTCAAAAGCAAGTCGTCATACGAACTGGTATGATCATTATAGAGAAATCTTAGAGCGCGTTCTTGTATCTTTTCAATTTTCTGTAGTGATTTTGAAGATGAAAAATACCACACCAAGGGACAGTAATTAAAATTTGAATAAACAAAGCTCTGAATAAGAATCTGTTTTTCCTTAAAGCCAATAAATGCCTTTAATCTTTTAAGAACATTTAACTGTGCTGCTGCTTTTTTGCAAATATTTGAAATATGTGGGTCGAAATCAAGTCTGTAATCCAACGTAACCCCCAGAAGTTTTACGGTCTCCTCAGATTTGATCATTTTACCATTTATGTTAATTTGTTCTCCACTAGTATTCGTTTGATTTTTCCTGAGCAGTATTGCATGAAATTTTTCAGGGTTTGCAATCATTTCGTTGTTTTCCAACCATGATTAGGCCACTCCTGTTTCTTTTTCCAAAGTATTTACAAGATCGGGCATGCTTTTAGAAAAATAAGCTAGTGTATTGTCATCAGCGTAATTATGGAGCGTTGCCTCCTTTATGAAAAGAAATAAATCATTTATGTAAAAGTTGAAAAGGATAGGTCCCAGTACAGAGCCCTGGGGTACACCAG
The DNA here is from genome assembly GCA_964019985.1 of Aurelia sp. 4 Dawson et al 2005. NCBI lineage: Eukaryota > Metazoa > Cnidaria > Scyphozoa > Semaeostomeae > Ulmaridae > Aurelia > Aurelia sp. 4 Dawson et al 2005. Next base: position 8,970,203 of record OZ026504.1, on the reverse strand, counting down.
ATATAACTTCTTGAAAAGAACTATATGTGTTATTTATCCTGACACATTGTTTTCGTCTTTTGAGATAAGAATAGACAAGGACTAGTGCATCCTCATCAAGTCCATATGCATGTAATTTGGCAATAAGCAAATCATGAGGGATACAATCGAATGCTTTGGAAAGATCCATAAGGATAGCACCTACGAGATAGTCGTTATCTAGTTTTTAGACCTCCAATCTTCTACAAGACGTATCAAGACGTGTTGAGTTCCATATGCTCTTCGATAGGCCGCAATGAAAACAGAAAGCGTATTGTCTAAATGCTTGATTAGTTGCTGTTTCAAGACCTTCTCATATATCTTAGAAAAGGTATTGAGAACGCAAACTGGGCGAAAGTTCCTCTCTACTGTTCTATTTGGCTCCCCCTTATCTAAAGGGCAGACTGCCGCTTTTTTTGCATCATTTGGAAAGCGGGAATTTCGAATGCTACAATTTATTGCCGTGGTTAAATTGTTTGAAAGCTCATTTGCAGCTAGAGACACCAGCTTTGGGGGTATTATATCTTCACCGGTAGATTTCCTGCCATCCAAGGATTTTAGTAGATGCGCAACTTCCTGATTTTCTACCTCTTGAAAAGTGAAAGTACCCATCACTTGCTCTGGGTTTTGAATAATAGCTAGCACACTAGGGTGGTATTTATACTTATCAAGAATCAAGCGAACAATTTGGCGATCATCAGAAATCCCAATGTCTTTAGCAAGGCTAATAGGCTTCTTACCGCTAGATTTCTCTACTATATTTACATAGTGATGGTTGAAAATCTCTGCCAATTCCTGGTCATCAGTTACAATGGTATCATTTCTTACAAGAGAAATATCGCTACTCGTGAGTCCCCCTTTATTTGAAAGAAAAGGTTTAACAAGATCCCAAAATTCTTTATTAGACATGATGCCATTTTTTGTTGCTTGTTTAAAGTGGCTCTTGATAGCCTTCTTTCTCAAAGAGACACATTTATTTCGTTGCTTTTTGAAATTAGTCCTATTTTCTGCCATAGGGTTTTTATTAAGTCTTTTTTTAAGCCTTGATCTGGTATAAATTGCTTTTTGTAACTGTTGATTCATGAAAGGGGCAGTATTTCCCCTCTGAACTTTTGTTTTTAAAGGTGCATGGCGATCTACAATTTCTCGGAAAGCAGATGAAATACTTTTGTAAAACGAATCCGCATCATTTAAATCTTCTTTAAAGTCTATATCCTTTACATCTTGTAGAAACTTTTCAGGTTCAAACTTCTTATAACTACGATATTTGATCACTTTAGGTTTGAGACGGGGAATGTGTGTTTTCATCAAAGTTAAGACAAGGCCATGAAAGTCACTTAGACCAGTTTCAACAACGGTCGCATTTTGAAAACATCTAGGTTTATTGGTGAGCATAACGTCAATTGAAGAGCTGTGATTTTTTGTGAAGCATGTCTTATCCTTTACCAAATTGGATAAGACACATATAGTTCTATATAGACACATATAGTCCGTATTTTGCTGCTTACATCTTCCTTAGAAATACTTATGTCACTGTCTTTTTTCACACGTTTCATTTCCTGTTCAACTTGCTTTAGCCATTCTGCACTTTCATTATGCTGAACTGGGTTGTCCCATAAGTTGCTCAAAAACTCTGTAGATGCCTCTGCATCTGGTGCTACTTGTTCTCCTTTCCTCTTCCCACCAAATTCGTCGTACAACACCTTTTGATTATTTCTGAATAATCTATTCTGTCGATACTGAGTGGTTCTTGTGACGAATATTTTTAACTTTTCTTTCTTAGCAGATATCCTTTGCTTTAGTTCTTCCATGACGGTCTTAAAGCCTTTGGCTCTAAGGCTATATTTCTTTTTCAGATCAAGCTTTTCCTGTTGTTTACCATTTTTCCAGCTTCCTTTGAACCATGCTTCAATGTGACTGAGGTCCTTCCTGAGTTTGCCAATGTCATTTTCAATACGCCTTTTCCAAAAAGGGTCCTTCTGCTTTTGTGCTGTCTTTCTCTTTACCCCAACTCTTTCACTGACAAGTATAGCTGCAGCTTTGATTACATCACGCATGTTGTCAATGTTTGTGAATGTTACATTTTTGAGGATTTCATTAATTTTCTTTGTCTCAGCTTTAACTTTAGCACTATCGATTGTTTTCAATGATGGTACATTGTTGAGATCTGTTTGGAGAATTTCCTTCAATCTGCTTACTATATCATTATCTTCTTGCCTGATCTCCACAGACTCAGTTTCAATTCCAATATCATTACTTCTCACATCAGATTCAATTCGCTCCATTTCATTTTCGTTTCTTCCTTCAATACGACTTTCCCTTGGCATTTGTTGATCATCTAATCCTTCCTGTTGCACCCTATTGTTCAATTTCCTTTTCAATTCTTCAATTTCAATTGCAGTAAAATTTTCGGCTTTTAGTAGACCTCTCACTTGACATGCTAGATGCTGTTTCTGAGAATTCAAACATTCCAAGATTTCTACACTCCTGGTGCATCCTCCTTCTGTAACCTCTCTTACCATCCATTTGAGCTTTTAGATAACACACTATAGCTTGCATGTTTTCCTCTTTTGTCCATCTTCTTCTAGCAGTAGCTTGTTGACGGCCGGGTCCATGCTGCTCACCCACGGAACACCTGCTGTACGAGGCACTTTCACTGTTACCAGTTCCAGTCCCATTTACTTCGTTTACTTTATTCTGATTAGAAACCATTCTTTCATCACATTTGTGAGTTGCATTTTATAGTTACCGCCAACTAGTATTTTTATCGTGACATCATCAATAGGGGAGTTGCCAACCAAGGCTGAAGAGTCCCCCTACCCATGAGACAGACTAGCCCCCGCCGGACGCCAACCCGGTACTTCAAGGTCTCGGGGACAGCTGACAGGTACTACACCTTGCTCAAGGGTGACCTGGAGGTAGTTGCGGCAAAGGGTAACCTCATTCTCCCACGTCGAAACTCCACAACCGGATGCAGTTTAAAGTCATACCCAGGACATTTTTGTCGTGCTTATTATTATTATTATTAGTATCAAATTATTAAAACTGAACCACCATCAAAATAAACAGAAAAGATTAATAAAAACAAGACTGTTTAAAATCACATACGTTTCGATATTCAAATCTTCATCAGACAAAGACAACTGATGAAGATTTGAATATCGAAACGTATGTGATTTTAAACAGTCTTGTTTTTATTATTATTATTATTATTATTATTACAATTATTATTATTATTATTATTATTATTATTATTATTATTATTATTATTATTATTATTATTATTATTATTATTATCATTATTATGTTCTTTCTATCACAGAAAAAAGTTCCTGGTAACTTCGTCCCGAAAGCAAGCTAGAACAACTAGCCTCAGGTTTCGAGAACCTTTCTCAATATTCTTGCAGTTCCTAACAATGCCGTTTTCTGTATCACTTCAGTCCTGATCTTGATTCCTATCTTCTCAATGTATTGCTCTGCATCTTTTGTGACACATCCCAATGCACCAACTACAACTGGAATGACAGTTACTTTTCGAAGGCACCATAATCTTGCAATTTCTCTTTTTAGATCTTGATACTTTTCAATTTTCTCTTGTTCCTTCTGTTTTATCCTTGTATCTCCTGGTACAGCTATGTCAATGATTAAGCACTCTTTTTCTGGTTTTAGCACGACAACAATGTCTGGTCGCCTATGCTCAACTTCGTAATCTGTGTTTATGTTAAAGTCCCACAGTACCTTAATGCTTTCATTTTCAGTAACACCTTCTGGCTTATGATTGTACCACTGTTCAGCCCTGGGTAGGTCATACTTCTTGCAAATCTCCTAGTGAACTATCCGTGCTACGTTGTCGTGGCGTAGCTTATATTCCTCCTGGGCTAATATGCTACATTCACATATGATATGGCTCACTGTTTCCCCCTTCTCACCACACATTCTGCAACTCGGCGAATCTCTTGACTTGTCGATATGATGTTTAACGTAATTCGTACGTATTGCTTGTTCTTGTGCTGCCACAAGCAGTGCTTCTGCTCCTTTCTTCAGGTCTCCGTTTTGTGGCCACAACCATGATTTCTTCCTGTCTACTATCCCATCCGTATCTCTGAAAAACTGACCATGCAGTACTTTTTCATGCCACTTGACTTCTCTTTCTTTTTTTCTTTGATATTTATACTCTGATGGCTTAATGATGTCAGTATTCATTTCCTGTTGTTTATGCACTGCTTTTAATAATTGCTCCTGGCTGTTTTTAACATACCATCTAAGGCTATTTTCCTCTGACTGGACGGTTTCTAATACACTTTGCAATCCCCTTCCACCTCTCTGTCTTGCAACATACAATCTATCGACGTCACTTTTTGGATGTAATGCTCCATTCATTGTCATTATTATTATTATTATTATTATTATTATTATTATTATTGTTATAATTTTATTTTTATCATTATTATTATTATCGTTATTATTCAACTCTTCTCATGGTCTCGGTGATGTACCAGTGTTTTGTCTATGATCAGGCCACCTCCCGTGGCTTGAGATGATAGATCTTTAAGTCTCTCTTGCTAAAGCTTCTTTCATTGTCTTCTAGTGCTTTATTTCATCCTATTCGCTGTAGTCCAGAACTTTTCTAATTATTCTGGCAGTGCCCAACACACAAGCTTTCTGCAGAGGATCTAGTCCTGGTTTGAAGTCAATCTTTTCAAGACCTTTTGCAACATTCTTGGTGACTGTTCCTAAAGCACCAATGACGATTGGTATTATGTATACTTTAGTTACTTCGGTGTTCAAAACCTTGAGAAGCTCATACTTCAGATCTGTATAATGCTCAAACTTTTCTTTCTCCTTCTTTTCAATCAGGCGCGCAACTAGGAATTTTTCGGGGCAGGGGTCAAATCAGAAAAAGGGCATTCCATTATTTCAAAGTAGTGATGTCATCTGGGATGTCTGTTTGTATGTATATGTGTATAATTTAGCCAAAGATTAATATCAAAATAAAAATAGGTTTATCAAAATAAAGAAGTCTAATTACGAGCGAATGCTATTAAGTAAAAACAATAACTAAAAACTTCTAATATAAAAACACCACCCCTGGTTAAAATGGTAGGGATAGATTAAAAGGTCTGTGACCTTGTTTCCATAATGGTCCCTCCAAAGGTGTCAATAAAAGTAACGTTTTCATGGAGGGAACGAAAAAACTTGAAGAAATTAAATGTCGCTAATTTGTACCTTTATGAATTTGAATGATAAGATACTGAATCGAGTGTAGGAGAGGGATATGTCTGGGATGTGAGTTTTTGAAAGCAGAAGGTGAAGGCAGAAATCAAGAATATTTTTCAGATGTTCGCATCCGTAGATGTTATCTCTCAATGCAGTAACAGAAGATGGAGGGGTGGGGGGCTTAGGGGCTAGCCCCAGAAAAAATGTTCTTACATCACACTCTCTAGATCGTCGGTGAATGGCCATTGTAAGAGGTGATTAAAACTTGAAGAGATTGTAAAAACTCACCAAGGGAGAGACAAGTAAGATTGGAAAGGTGGCTCATGCACACACTTTTCATAAAAAAACTGTGCTCTGAACCAACTCTGTAACGGTTGGGCTGATAATTATACCGGTTGAGAAAAGAAAAGAAAGGTCACTGCTTCCTGAATAACAGGAGCTAGAGGATGATATTTCTGATGGAAAGGTCTTTCAATGGTAGGGGTGGTTTCAGTGGTGCTCCGTACAACCTTTCAATGGTAGCGCTGGTCCGTACCCACGAAAGCCCCGGATTTTTCATGATAAAGTATGTTGGAAAGATCTGGATTTTGCTCCTAAAAGTACAGCAATTTCCGGATTTTTTAATTTTACAGACAATTTACCCCTATGTTGCCCCTATGGAAGAGTTAGCCAGAAACTTGAAGATCTGGATTTTTCCTAATTTTCGTCACTACCCCAGGATTTTTGCATCTCAGGAGCTGCATGCCCCTGGATTTTCTCTGAACGGATATTAACTGGAACCACCCTAGACATGCTCAAATCCTTCAAGATTTTACCTACATGCAGTCGGTCACATTCTGAAATCGTGAGGGACTTCTAAAGAAAACTCCTTAAAAAAGTTCAAGGAACCTTAAAAATCGGCCTAAAATGAAGGCTAAATCTTCCTATAATTTCTGCTTCATGGTGACGACTTCAATATTGGTCAAAGGGATGACATGTGCTTAAGCATGCAAAGCCATTGCTTGTGTGGTACAAAATTTGCTGGCGATTTTTTTCAGCCTGTTTTGAAAATTTCTTGAAGGGGCTTTTTGAGGAATTTTCGGAACAAAGTTGCCGGTTTCAGTCAGGTGAAATGTCATATATCAAATGAAATATCTGGTAATAGCATTACGTTGATATCCAGAGAGCAGTGGTCTTTCAAATGGAGATTGTTTTTTACTCACCTAGTAATAACAGTTTCTTGTAGCGGCTTCTCTTAAAAAATGAGTCGTGTCTTTAGCGTGTGATTTGAAAGTAGAAATTTTCAACCGTAATTGATCCTCAATGTGCTTATGATTTCGGGACGAAAAGGGCAATTCAAGAACAGGGAATTCTCAAACTAACTTCAAGATCTTTTGCAATTCAAGAAAGCATTCAACGAATTTTCGATACTTGATCGCCAAGAAACAAAAAAAAATAGTGATAAATAATGCTTCAATTTCACAAAGTTTTCTCCTGAAAAGGGCACTTTTTCCCTTTTGGAAAAGAAGGGCAGGGGTCTTGACCCCAAGGACCCCCTTAGTTGCGCGCCCCTCAATTCTTGTATCGAATGGGCATGCTACATCAATAATGTAACGTGTTCTTCTTTTCTTATCTAGTAGGACAAGGTCAGGTTTGGTTTGTTATGGTCAATTTTTATTTCTGCTTGAATGGAAAAGTCCCATAATAGTTTGACCTTTTCATTTTCTTCGACAGCAATTTCTTTATCTACGAAATGTTCGTAGCACTTTCCAGTAGTAGGAAATCCATATATTTGGCACATCTGCCAGTGAAGGATAGCAGCAACTTTGTCATGCCTTGCTTTTTTATAATCGTTTTGAGCCAACTCTTTGCATTCTGAGACTATATGGCTGACAGTCTCATCCCTTTCACCACACAACCTACACGATGGCGAAATGTCTTCTTTGTCAATGTTATGTCTTATCCAATTCGTCCGAATTGCTTGATCTTGCGCAGCCATGATAAGCCCTTCTGCTTCCTTCTTCAAGTACCCTTTCTTAGCCCATAGCCAACTATTGTCCTCGTCCCTTACTTCTTCTGTTTCCCTTAAAAAAGCCGAGTGGAGTGGCTTGCTGTAATATCTCTCTTCTCTTGCTTGGCGTAGTCTCTCTTTTATAATTTGGGGATTCTCAGTTTCAGACAAAATATCTTCTTTCACCATCTCTTGTAGTAACATCTGTTCCTTTCCATTAATGTAGAAACCCAGGCTCGTCTTCTCAAGCATTACACATTCTTGAACACTTATTAATCCTCGTCCGCCTTTCTTTCGTTTCAAATAGGTCCTGTCTACATCTCCTTGGGGATGCATGCTTCTATACATCGTTAGAAATTTACGGGTCTTTCTATCCATTTGCTGTAATTCTGTTTTTCGCCAGTCTACAATTCCAGCCCCATATCTAATTATAGAAACTGCCCTGGAATCTATCGCTTGGATCGTATTTCCTGCATTACGGCTTGACTTTAAAATCTTCCTGATGCGTCTAAAAAATTCCTTTGACAACATTTCTTTCATTTCGTATTCTTCGTTGCATCGCATTGGATTATACCTAAGTATTTGTACCCATCATTGCTCTCTAGTGCCTTAATTGTCTCTCCCGAAGGTAAGTCTATTCCATCACTGTCCACTACTTTACCGCGTTTCATTTCTAGCATTGCACATTTGGAGATCCCAAATTCCATACCAATGTCCTTAGTGTATATCCGGGTTGTTCCAACTAGTGAGTCTAATTCTCTCAAGCTCTTTCCATATAGTTTTAAGTCGTCCATAAACAGCAGATGATTTAGTTTTCTCCTGTTTCGGCCTAACGAATATCCAACCTCCATGTTGTTCAGAACAACTCATGAGCTATAGGACACGAACTGAGTAGATTGGGCCTAAGCTGGGGTGGTACTCTCGTAGTAATTTGGCCGACGTAATTATTTGGCCGACGTATTCAGTTTGCAATTAATATGTGATGAATACTCACTTTAGTTCTTCTCTGTCGTATCCTAACCTTGCTATTCCTCCAAAATACAGCCAGTAACGGAGCTCGATTCCCCTTCCACGACAAACATGGCGCCTTTCCTGTCGACGGTTTGCAAAATGTGTTTTCACGCCTCCGCATTCACCTTTTCAAACTGCGCTTGCGGAGAAATTGAATGGGTAACCAGTCAATGAGAATCCTTTGTGATTCATTCTCCATGGGTCCATGATACTCCACTTTCCAAATATGGAAAATCGATCTAGGTGTGACGTAACAGCTAGATCTCAATTTTAAGTGAATCTGCGCAGTAATAACGGGGGATCGCCAACCATTATATTTTAGCAAGAATTTGTTGACAACGAGGTTTGCGAAAGCGCGGGAATATTTCGAAATATTTTGGCGGCATGCACGAGTAGAGAATAGATGCAAAGAAAATGGACGCCAAAAGAGTCTGATGTTAATTAGCGCATCTTTGTGTACAGGTACTTATGAAAGGAAAGAATATAAACGATGGCTATTTATTTCCTTCATCCCATTTATGCCGCACATTTCGGAGTCATAAAAATTTTATGAGTCAGTTGCATCAAGGGGCTTATTTAAATCTTTGGAGGAGGGATTTTTAGGGTTAGGGTTAGGGTAGTAGGAGGGATTTTTAGATATTTTTAAAGGAAGAGGCTAAATAGAGCTTTTTATGGCTTTTGAAATTATCCCAGTTAGGCCATGATGGGGTTTGCGGTAAAATGGATAGGGGGATATGAAATATCAAATACCAAAATATCAAGGGGTAACAGCTGTAGTTTTGATACATAAATGACATAAGCAAACATAGACTGGTTATGGCAAAAATGAAAATAACAATGGTGATAATAACAATAATGGTATCAATGATATCAGTTATTGATTAAGATGTTTGAACAAAATGTTTAAGCAATCGAACAGAGTTTTGATTTATGAAAGTAATGATAATAAGATAATGATAACAATAAAACATTTTAGTGTGGATTTAGCATTAAAGTTTTATGCTACAGTGACCAATTTGCATATAGTTGTAGCTGATAACACAGCAAAATTACTAGACTGAGAAGGCTGAGAATATCTTTGTCAGACTTTTTGCGGCCGAGAAGGTCGCTTACTAATCTGTGTGTAGCTGAGTGAACTTGAGATTTGAGCGCATACCTTGCTAGTTAGGCAATTGTTAAAACAATGGCAGTCACATGCCACGACTTTATATGATTGGTGGAAAAGAAGAATGAATAGGTTATCATTGGCCGGCCTAACAATTGGTAGGGTTTTCATTGGCTGACTCGAAGAAAAGAATAACCAACAATAGGGCGACACAGCGACTGCGACTGATGAAGGAAATATTGCAGTGAATTTGCTGTGAAGTTGGAAACGGGCTGGAGTTCGAGATTTCATTTCAAGTTACGAACAAATACTTGGAATTTGCCGATGTGGAAGGTGGAAGCTTTTATAGGACCTGGTAAACCACAAGAAAGATCCAAAACTCACAGAGATGCAAAGCTGTGCTCGACATCAATAGATAACACAAGAAACCAAAACAAACTCAATTTCAGTTCACTTTCAAGCTTCAGTTCCTCGGGATCAAAGCTAAATTCCACATTGGTTCAATATAAGAAGCAAATTCTCCTCCAAAACAGTTTGTTATGTCACAGCAACTGTAACATTCTTTCTGTAGAACGTAACAAGCTTGACAAGTCCATCCTTCGAATTTCCAAGCACTGCAAAGTCACAAACACTCGGTAAACTTGCTTCAAGATGCGTCCTAAAATCTACTTCCTCTTATAGATTCCTTCCTTTCAACACAAGTCAATGAAAACAAATTTGAATAACAGTATAATTCATTTCCATGGTTGCAAGGTCAAAGTACTAAAGGCAAATTGTTTTTCTCTGTCAAATATTCGTTCCAACATTTTGAATCCTCCGCAGAGGCAGTCCAGTTGAAAGAGCCCCTTGCAGCGAAACAGCACTTTTGGTAGACTTGTCCCAAGTTTATTTCGTCATCGATAATAAGTCTACCTGAAAGACTTATGGCAAGTCTACACTTCTGGGGACAATCTTTCCTGATTCGAAATGATTTTATATCCAACAATACTATGATTCAGCTACCCGGCCGCATGTTGTAATTTACAAATTACTAGTAGTAATGTCCTTTTGTATTGGGATTTCATCCATTTTCATTCAACAATTAGTTTCATTTAAAGATCATGTTGTAAGGAAACTTGGGGATGGGGCTGGTAACCAGTCTTTTTGCTTTTAAGAAATTCTACTAGAATTGCAGGAATTTGGCTAGCATTGAAATAGCTACCACTTGTTGTTAAATCCAAGAAAGTAAGATCTCAAGCTTTGTAAGATCTCAGAATGAATAAAAGCATAAATCACAATTAAAGATAATAGCAAAACATTTGTCAATATTTTACTGGGTCAAAGCACTTTTGAATCACTGGAGGGATTTGAAACTGCAAGTCATGAAAAGTGTTTGCTTTTTCAAAGACAATGTCACAGCAATTTGTCAATATTTTACCAAAAGTTTTTGCTTTTCAATTCAGGTAGCACAGTTTCCTCAAAATTGAAAAAATTGACTCCACAGTTCCTTGTTGTAGAAAACTGAGCATGCTTGTATGTGTGGAATAGTTTTTTTATTTCTTGTTATTGGAATAGTCTTGGTATGACCTTGCTTGTATGTGTAGAATGATAACTGGAATTTTACATATTCTTATCAATGACTGGGGCCCAAGACAGTATGGATACCCCTAATTTCCTGAGTTGCTGCATAGCAACACTGAGGGCAACATACAATCCAATTTGAAGATGTCTCAACAAGGTTGTAAATGTTTGTAGGTCTGTAAAGCTATACAAATTTATAGGATTGGCTAGAACCATTAAGCAATTCTAACAATAGTTTCAGAGAAGGAGACTGTCTAGGGGACTGCCCGGGTGAAAAAATTCCACGTAATCCTGGGATTATCCTAGGATATCCTAGAAAATTTTGGTGGAACATCCCAGGATTCTTCAAGGACATCCTTGAACTACACATTGAATTATCCTAGGATATCCTAGGTTTGAAATTGAGACAATGTAGCTGAATAGGAGTTACAGAAAATCCTAGAACTGTTCTAGGTTGCCTTATTTGGTGTGTTATTTGTCCAAGGATGTTCCAGGATGGTTCAGGATTCTTATTCCAGGATATCCTAGGATATCCTGGGATTTTTTAAGGATGGTTTTGCAGTAGAACAACTTGGTTTATCCATGAACCGAAATGAAAGGATATCCTAGGATGTCCTGGGATTTTTCATACCTGATTTTGCAGTGGAACAACCTGGTATATCCATGAACCGGAATGAAAGGATATCCTAGGATGTCCTGGGATTCTTTATACGTGATTTTGCTGTGGAACCACGTGGTATATCCATGAACCGGAATGAAAGGATATCCTAGGATGTCCTGGGATTCTTTATATGTGATTTTGCTGTGGGAAAACCTGGTATATCCATTATCCAAAATGACAAGATATCCTAGGATATCCTGGGATTTGTTATGGATGATTTTGCGGCGGAATAACCTGGCACATCTAAGAACCGAAATGAGAGGATATCCTTGGATATCCTGGGATTGTTGCAGATGATTTTGCAGTGAAACCATCTGGTATATCTGTGGACTGTAATGGGATCGCAATATTTGTTCAAGGGGTTTTGAAGCTACTCGATTTCTTGTGAGCTGAAATGACAGGATGTCCCATCCTAGATTATCCTAAAATGCAAATGAGTTTGCAGTAATTTCCTGAATCTGCCGATACCCAACACTATTGTAATCTTATCTCGTCGAAACTTTCCTAATGGCGGCAAAGCTAAGTAGACAATCGACGATCTGGCCTGATTACAGCAGAGAGGGGGAAAAATAATACAGAATACAGAAGATCTTGGTTACAATGCATGTTTCATTACGAAATATTTCTGTTCCATAGCGTGTTTTCATGACAATCAGAAACGTCCATGAAGGAATCAATCATTAAGAAACTAACAAACTCTAGTACTTGGAAAATATATCGCAAGAAACAATCTATTTCAATAAATGAAATACTGAGCATATTTTTCCCCTTGTTCTTATTTCTTCCCTGCACTGACAGGATTTATCAAGCACATAAGCTGTGTAAACTTACCAGTCAAAACCGGTTCATTCACAACGACCACAGATACTTCATAAAAGTATTTAAAACATTTCTCACAAAGTATACGTAGCTAGTCGGTTCATCTCTTCACAAACCGAAGTGCTTAGAGCAAGGTAGTTCGACCACTTAAGGGGGTTAAACTTTGTACACTATCTGGATTTTATCAGGTAGCTAACATTTTCAACTAATAAGCGTAGCAACTAGAGACATATTCAAACATGAATTCCAAAGACTTCACATCCCTTCTGTGCCATGTCTCTAGTTACAGTGATATTTAATTGGCTTCAACGTTGTGGATTCCAAGGATATCTTACGCCACTTCTTAGAGGTTCCAAGCTTGGCCTAACTGCATAAAAGTTGGACGCGCAAAGTTTTGGCCTATCCCGAGATACTCTGCCGAGATACTTTGAAATGTTTAAGCCGTGTTTCTGGCTTTTGAACGCTGCATGTGCCTGATATACCCCATTGCCTGAAAATCCTGCTGAGTAATGTCAAAACATTGGGAGGCTTCAAACAACTTTGTTTTGGAACATTAACTAAGGAATAGGTAGCAAACGTAAAGAGTGGGGCCTAACTTTAAGTACTCAAAGTCTGATAACTTTCAGAAACTTTCATTATTCACTTAAACTCTTTGTTTCTCATGTAAAGAAAATACTTTGTTGAAGAGAAGGTAAAATATTCCAGTCAAACACAAAATGTAGAAAGCGATGGGTTTTGGGCTAACAGCCTATCTAGAATTCCCTCATAAAAACGAGAATAATTCTGAAGTCAGCGAAACCTGTTACATTTTGGAACAGATTAAGTAAAGCGCACCTCTGAACCTAGCATGCCAAGCAAGCCTATCGCTTTGACAATTTCGAAGTTCAAACTAAATTCCGAGTCCTATTTTCGGAATCTCAAAGTTGAGTAATTATGAGTTCCAAATTTATTCAAAGCGACCTCAACTTTAGAAAGCTCGTTGGACTGTACACCATAGCAATTGATGTGTAAGTAAAGTCCTATAATATCTAAAAATGTTCGAGTTTACCATTAAGGTACTGCTTCATCTTTGCATAACGATCTTTGTGTTTTAACTTCTTGGGACTCGAGTTGAGGTTCATCTGAGCCAGAGAGGTCCTAAAAACAGAGCGATAGACAGACGTAGAAGATTTATGTTTCTAAATAGTTCATTTGCATATCTCATATCCACGATTTAAATTAAAGTGATTTTGTGCCATTTTGTGGTAACTGAAAGTTTCGCTATGGTTGTTGGCTTTTTCTTTACTACGATGAAAGAGATTTCAAGCGCCGTTGAGGCCTAAAGGGGAAAGCTCTTGCACAGATGACAATGAAAGCTGCTGCAACAATCAGTTTGAAATCATAACAACAACGAGGCAACTTCTTCGTTATGGAATGAATAAAAGTGAGATATGTAAGGAAGAATGTATTACCTTCAAACCCAAAAGTCAGCCTTGATAAGACTTGGCATTGGCATGAAATCTCCATCTTTAGCTTTGATAAAAAACTTTGAATGCAGAGCATTGCTGACGTGATTCTGTCGATTTTCGAGAGCAAAGATCACATGATATTTCCATGGCAAAGCTAGTATTTTTACTGGGTACGTTCCAGTAAAGTTCAAGGTTGTCATTCGCACTCGACATTATCAGTTCAAGGTTGTTCACGCTTGTGACAGAAGAAAACTGCGCATCGTTATTCCTGGTTTTAGGTTGTAGGATGTACCAGGTTGCACCAGCTTTAGATTTGATCAAGGTTATGCCAGGTAATGATGTGAAAGAGGAGTTCCAGCTTGTCCCAGCTTTTCGATAAAGTGCAACCATAGTTCCAGCTTGTTCACTCTTGTGACCCAAAAGTAAGGCCGTGCAAGGTTATCCCTGGTTACTGGTACTCGTCCAATAACACGATATACCAGGTTGTAACAGGTATCAATAGATATTAGTTCCAGCTTGTTCCAGCTGAATGACACGGATCAAGGTTAGCATTGGTACCTGTCACAAGTCTGCTAAATTTGATTGGTTGTTCAAGGTTATTCAATCAACCTGTAACGTTACTTTTCCGATCGTTCAAGGTTGAAGAAAAAGCAAATTTTTTATTCTGGAATATCCATGAACTGTCCAAGCTTGTTCCAACATAGTCAAAGATATTCAAGGAGCCATGAACATTTTTTCGCCCGGGTGCTGTCTTGTTGTATCTCAGAGAAAAGGAAGTAAAATGGAATGACTAGGTCAAATTTGGTATTGAGTTGGAAGAGTTTCCCTGAGCACAGCGCAGTACAGCTGAAAAGCAAATTGGAACAGACAGTCTGTAAAGTTGGCACTTTTTCAAAGTTTGACAATGTATTTGCTGCAAACCTTCAAAATGACTTTTTGGCATCTAAAATGTTGCAAAATGCACATCTTCAGCATCCCACATCAGACTTTGCTCCAAAGCAAGGTATTTTCACATTATGATATAAGTTATTTTCCTCATGATAACATCATATGTGATTATCAACAAAAGATGACACAATAAGCTGTTAACTAACACATTTCATTGCATCAAACTTTGAAAATAATATCACTACATCATGTCAATAAAGAATTTATCCAGAAAATATAAAGACACAGAGTTAATCATACAATCAGCACCCTTCAAAAAACATTAAATTAGACCAAAAAATTTCAAAAAGTGAAATTTCTCCTTTTGCTTTTCACTTCCTACAGAAAAAGCCCTGTCATAAGGTAGGGCCTCAAATGTCTGTAATAATCATGCTTTTCTCTCAATACTTTTGTGAGGACAAAGAAAGAACAAACCAGGAATTGATATAATTCTTTCACCTGAGTTAAGCTTTAAGCTGCAGAAATGATTGTATAAATATATTATAGTTACCTACAGAAAACAATCAAAAATGACATAATTAAATATACAAGTAACACACAGAAGACAGCATTTAGAAGAAATGTTTTATCTTCATTCTGAAGAACAAAATAAATTGTTCTTGTCATGCTTTCTTCTGTGTCCTTGAACATTTCACAGAAATTTCACAAGGAACCATTTTAATACTCAAAGTTGAGAATCATTAGGAGCTTCGGTACTGAGTTAAATTCTTGGCTTCTATTAAAAGAACAGGGTATTCTGCAGTTTGTGGGACTACATGTCTGTTGACATATATTTCAGACCACCAATGAATCAAGAAACTGCAGTGCTGGGTGAAAATATATTTAAGAAATTGTTCATCTTAATAAACTATTCATGGTTTGCATAAATCTTGGAAAGGCTTCAAAAAACTTTGCTTTGAAATTTTCCCTTGGGGTACATGAATTGTGGATGGATGGGGGTCTGACATCCAATTTTCAGAAAGGCACCATCTTCTAATTACCAAAACTTGTCTTTGTACCCACTTTTATGATGAATTTTTGAAGAAACTACACATTTTAAACTATTGTAGCAGGTTTCAGCCAAACACACCCAAAATTTAGGAAAATCTGCCAAATAGGACCCTTTTGTACAGAATTTAGAGCCCAAAATCTACCCATGCGGGCAGCATATACCTCTTCCCACAACATTTTATGTACCTCCCGTGGAGAAATTTTCATGGCAGAGTGTTAAAAGGGACATGAATACTTCCTTCAATGGATCCTTCAAGAAACTTATAAGAAACCCTGAGAACTCAAAATGTTATGATTTTAAGAAACTTAGAGGTGGCTCCAAGTCCTTGTGTTTCTTACAGAATATATGTAAACCAATGCCTGATTGGAAACTCTGTTGTGCACACCAAAAACTTTGGTGCAAAATTTTAGGGATAATAACTGCAGAAAAGTAATTGGTTTGTTTGCAATCCAATAGACTTTGGTGCACATTTTGCAAAGATTCCAACCCAGCAATAATACTATGAACATGATAAATGCTGGAAACATGTTTTACTAAAACAAGTGCTCAGAAACTTTAGTCAAGCCACAATGTCAATTTGAATTTGCATCTTTTCGATCTTGGTTTAATGTTCCTGTTAGTGTCATCAACTCAACAACAACTCCAGTGCACAATCACAAATATTCATGTAGACACATTGTATTTTCGTACTTCACAGCTCTGAGCTCTACGGTTCAAACGGCTCCAAAACGCACGCCAATGCCAAAACCCAGAAAACACAGCATTAAACGCAACTGGTTTCCAGCATAAAGCATGGTTTACTAAAAGTCAAATTATCACAATTAGCGAAAACAGAAACTCAGTAAATCAAAGACAAAATACGAGAGAATACAAAACTATCGGCCTAATCTACCCGACAAAAAATATTATAAACACAAGAGTTGAAAAAGTCAGTAACGTTCATGAATAACAGCAAATCGATACCATAATGTTCGCATGCAAAATTACAATATTCTGCAATAATAAGTCAATTAATAAAAGTCAATAACTTCACACTCACAGACTGTTTGTTCTTGTCTACGATGGCCTAACCATTCTCTAACACAGCTCGACGAACCACCAAGTTCTTTAACACAGCTTTGCAGTCTTGCAGTTTCTCAATAACCTGCTCTTCGCATTTGCAGTGCTTTTATAAGATGTGATAAACAATAGTCCCAAAGGGGCAAAAAGAGCTTCTAATGATTCCCTTGAGTACAAAAGGCAGGTCAACGTAGGTCAAAAGGTCAAAGTCCACTTTTCAACCATTCAATTCTAAACTTTGCACAATACATCCGGCCCCAAACGTTTTCTTTGCAAGGGAATAGTTTCTTTCATCCTTCTAATCAGTGCAAAGTTCGTTATCATCAATATCGTTTTCACTTGCTTCCAACAAACATAGTTTATCTACTGGACGTACCAATTCCGACTGAGAGGTCTTGACTTTCGCTGATCTCACGAGACCATCTCTTCCTTGATGTACAGCCAATACTCTACCTAAGCGCCAAGCTCCTCTTGGTAGTGGCTTGTCAACAACGAGAACGATGTCATTTTCTTGAATGTTTTTTTTCGGTGTGAACCATTTTTGTCGCTGTTGTAGTGTCGGGAGATATTCTGTAACCCATCTTTTCCAGAAGAGATCCGCCAAATATTGTATCTGCCTCCATCTTCTCTTGCAATAGCAATCTGTTTTGGAGAAATTCCTGGTGGGTAAGACTCATTTGATTTCAACATCAACAGGTGATTCGGAGTCAATGCATCTGCATCTCTTGGGTCATCCGAGACTCTAGTTAAAGGCCTCCCATTTACAATTGACTCGATCTCACACATGAGTGTCTGCAAACCTTCGTCATCCAAAATTTGTTCCCTCAACACCATTGTCATGACACGCCGAATTGTACGGATTAAGCGCTCCCATGCACCTCCCATATGTGAAGCAGATGGTGGATTAAACTGCCAACTCACTTCGTTTTGAAGAAGAAACTCGTGAATTTTCTCTTGATTCCATCGACGAATTAAATGCTTCAGCTCACTTTCAGCGCTTGTAAAATTTGTACCATTGTCTGATCTGATTTCCTTGGGTCTACCACGTCGGGCCATGAATCGTCTTAATGCGTTGATAAATGAATCAGTGTCTAAGCTATGTGCCACCTCAACGTGAACAGCACGAATGACGAGACAGGTAAATATAACACCATACCTTTTGACTCTGCTGCGGGCTCTCTTTACGTAAAACGGTCCAAAGTAATCAACACCAACGCATGTGAATGGTGGCTCTCCAGGAGTTACTCTGCTTTGTGGTAGATCTGCCATCTTCTGTTGCATAGGCTGCTGGAGATGCTTTTTGCATTTGAAACATTCACTGATGATTCGACGAATTGAGGCACGTGCATTAACCATCCAAAATTTTTCTCTAATCAATGACAGTACATACTCCTTACCAAGATGACCAGATAGATGATGATAGTATCTAATGATCAGGTCAGCCACAAGGTTTCGCTTTGCAAGAATCACAGGATGTTTCATGTCACTTGTCTCAGTTTGCAAATTCCTCAGTCGTCCTCCAACACACAGCAGACCATTAATCACTACAGGGTCTAGATTGAGGAGGCTGCTTCGCTTCTTTAACTGCTTCTCTCCTGATTTCAATGTGTCGATTTCCTCTTTGTAGGAATTCATTTGAACGCATGATATGATGGCATGTTCTGCTTTCTTGAGTTCTTCTACTGTCAACTTTCCTTTCTGAACTGAGTTAGGTACGGCCACTGGTATCTTTGATTGCAGGATGAGCCAGTGCTTAAACCTCAGCATCCATGAAACAGCCTTTTTCAGCATAATCCAAGAAGGGAATTTCGAAAAAATCAATTCATTCATACCCATACCATGTGACTTTTCCACCATAACACTGTGTGACTGTACGCTTTTCTTTGATTCAGCATCGTCATCCTCTACTTTGAAATCTTCTTTGCATTCAACTGGCCATGTTTCATTGCTTTGCCATAAGAAAGATGGTCCATTGATCCACCTTGAATCGCCAGTAAGATCTTTCACAGGAACACCTCTTGATGCGTCATCAGCTGGGTTCATCTTCGTCTGTACATAGTGCCACTGAGAAGGATCTGATCCATCTTTGATCACAGCAATACGGTTGGCAACGAACGTCTGAAAACGCTTGTTCTCATTATTGATGTATTTGATCACAGCTGTGCTATCTGTCCAAAATACAGATCTGTCAACTCGAATTTCTAACTCTCGCTTCAACATCCGGTCCAGTTTGACTGCAACCGTAGCAGCAGACAACTCAAGTCTGAGAATCGTCATGGGCTTTAGTGGTGCTAACCTGGATTTACCAATTGCAAAGGAACAATGCATTTTACCTTCATGATTAACTGTCCTCACATATGATACAGCTCCAAAGCCATCTTCTGAGGCGTCAGAAAAATGATGCAACTCCACTGTTTTAACTTCACCAAAATTCTCTGGCTTAAAACATCTCTGAACTTTCAGCTCGGCAAGTTGTGGCCGCTCTTTGATCCAGTTGTTCCAGCGGGCAACAGCGGTGCAAGGAATTTCATGGTCCCAACCAATCTTTTCACGACACAAATTTTGCAAGATGATCTTGGCTGCAAGAATGAATGGTGATACCATACCAAGAGGGTCATATATTGAAGATATGAAGCTGAGAATTCCTCGTTTCGTTGCTTCTCTCGCTGGGATATTCACATTGTACTGAAAGCAATCGTTTGCAACATTCCACTGAACTCCCAATGCTCGTTCCACAGGTAGGATGTCTCTTTCAAAGTCGATCTTCTTCAATTCTTTTGGACGGTCTTCTTCAGGAATTGCGTCTATGACTTCTCGTTTATTACTGATCCATTTCATCAGATTAAAACCACCAAAAGATAAGAGCTTCTTGAGATCTTTGTAAATACCAACTGCATCGTCGCTGCTCTTTACAGACTTTAAAAAGGTCATCAACGTAGAAATTTTTCTTCACTGTAGAGACTATGTTACCTTTGAAGTGAGCCTTGTGGTCTTCTGCTGTCTTCTGAAGAGCAAATGTAGCGCAGCTTGGGGACCAAATGCCACCAAAAGATGAACCATCATTTGTCTCTCTTCTGGTTCCTTTGTAATATCACCATTTGCAAACCATAGAAATCTTAATGCACCAACATCTTTTTCGTCTACCGGCACCTGACGAAACATAGCTTCCACGTCAGCAATCAGGGCAACACATTCTTGCCGGAATCTCAGGAGGACACCAACTAAGGAATTTGTAAGGTCAGGACCTTGCATCACGTGCTCATTCAGTGATTTACCTTTGAACTTCGCAGCACAGTCAAACACCACACGAGTTTTTTCTGGCTTCTTTGGATTGATTACATTATAATAATAATAATAATAATAATAAAATGTACATTTTTAGAGCGCGCATACAAATAACAAGTTATCTATCTATGGCGCTTTACAATGACAAAAGTTTATAACGGGTTTAAAATTTAGATAAGTAATAAGAAGTCCTCTGCTTTTTAAAATCTTAAAAACGGCTAAAATGAATGTTTATGAAATGAGTCATGAGAAGATTTGTTTAACTAAAAGCAATTTTAAAGAAATAGGTTTTCAAATTTTTCTTAAAAATATCCAAATTTGGAGATGTTTTAACATTGTTAGGCAGCATGTTCCAAAGTCGAGGAGCACAGACTGAGAAGGCTCTGTCTCCATAATACTTTAATTTTGAGCGTTGTTCTTGCAGGTTGATGCCATTTGCTGATCGTAATGAATAGTTTGATTTCTTCAGCTCGAGTAAATCACTAATATAAGTTGGTGCTTCGTCGTGTAATGATTTAAAAACCATGGTCAAAACTTTGAATACAATTCTGTATTTAATAGGCAACCAATGCAATTTCTTTAATCCAGGAGATATATGCTCGAATTTTGAAAGGCCAAGGATGACCCTGGCAGCAGAATTCTGGACGTTCTGCAGTGGCCTTAGAGTGGAATCCGGAAGGCCAATCAACAGTGCGTTACAATAATCCAAGTGTGATAACACCAAGGCATTTACAAGCCTGACGAGGGAATCATGGGTCAGATACTTGCGAATCTTCTTTATGTTATATAATTTTAGAGACGCTATCCGACACTTTTCTGATATGTGTTTTTTCATGGTAAGAGTGCTGTCGAACCAGACACCCAAATATTTGACATGAGAGGAGATTTCAACCGGATCATTTCCAACTCTGATTGATTCAACCTGTAATTGTTCTATGGTATGACTTGATCCAAAAGCAATAAACTCTGTTTTCTCTTGGTTCATCTTCAGGCGATTTTCTACCATCCATACACCGACTTTTTCAAGACATAATTCAATGTTAGCAAGTGTGAGTGCTACTGACTCTTTGTCAGTAGATGATGTTGAATACAGCGCATGATCATCTGCGTAACCCATCACAGAAATATTATTGTCAATGACATTTGATAAGGTACTTGCATATACTGAGTACAAGATGGGACCAGCACATGATCCTTGTGGTACTCCGAATCTCAATTCCGATTTGTCTGATAGAACGTTATCTATCTTAACCCGTTGACTTCTAGACTCTAAGTAGGAATTAAACCATTTCAAAGCTGTACCTGTCACTCCAAAGTTTGACTCAAGGACTTTCATTAAGATTGAATGATCAACAGTATCAAAAGCTGCAGACAGATCTATAGATGCAAAAAGTGACACTTTGTGGTTATCCGCTGCAATGAGCAAGTCATTTTGCACTTTGACAAGGGCAGTTTCAGTACTATAATGTTCTCTATAAGCTGATTGGTAACTAGGAAGTAAATTATGCTCTTTTAAGTGAGGTATGAAACCAGACAGTGCGGCTTTTTCAGTAACTTTAGACAAAAATTGTAAGTTGCTGACTGGTCTGTAGTTTTTGTTGATCAACTCTAAAGATAATTTCTTCAGAAGAGGTATCAGTATTGCCTCTTTCCAATTACTTGGGAAAGTTCCATTTGCAAGGGACAGATTCACCATTTTTGTGATGAGAGGCAGTAAAACATCAATATATTCTTTGACTAACTTGGTGGGGAAAGGATCCACTGCACAGTCAGTTGTATTTGCATCAATAATCAGCTTCCTGATTTGATCTTCACTAATTTCTGGGAATTTTTCAAACTTGTAAATTTCTTCTGGCGTATAAAGTTAAGTTGCTCCTCACCTCCTTTCTTTCTGAACATCTCACAAGCCTCGAGTTTGTGATCTCCATCACAGAAATAGCATTTGAAACGAATCTCACCATTTGAAACAGCTTTCGCATCACCATCACTTTGTGCTTCTTTCGCATGAATACTGTAGTTCATATTTCGCTGGCTGGAAATTCTGCTCCCTTCTGTGGATCTTGCTGACTTCTTGTCCTTCATTCCAGCATCTCTTTTTCCACCATCCATTATTCCACCAAAAACGGGGTCATTCTTCTCTACAGCCACTTTTCCCACCAGCTTGCGCACGTCTTCAATGTTTGGTTCCCGGTATTCTTTTCGGATATCTTGCACCTTTGACTGCCATCTGGCTCTGATATATCCTGGACAGCGTTCCAATATTCTCACCAGTTTGTTTTCATTGTTTACTTGATTAAGCCTTCCAGTTGCTCTCAGCGTTATCTCGCAGTTTTGAAGGTCGTCTGCCAAATCCATAAGTGCTTCTCTATCATTGGGTTTGATTGGTGGGCCATTAGATACCTTGTTGATCCAAGAATTAGACACCTTATACTTCCTACCAAATCTCTCTTCTAGCAGTCGCTTAGCTTCTTTGTATCCTTCTTCTTGGTCCAGAAGTACACAGCTCTCAATCACCTTCTTCGCTTTGCCACTGCAATACTGTATAAGTAGCTGCAAGCGTCTGCCATCGTCATCTGTATCCTTCTGAACCTGATTCTCAAAAGTCTTCATGAAAATATAATATCGCAAAGGATTACCATCAAAATGAATGAGCTCAGATTTAGGTAGCATACTTGCATCGGCCAGTTTCTTCATCGTCGCTAAATATTCATTTCCATACACTGATGAAACTGATGGACTGAACTGCTGCCTTTCTGCTGTGTGCGATGACTTTGTTGTGAAATCGTTGATTTGCTTGCCATCCATCAGGGGTTGAGGAACAGCGGGGTCAGGATGGGTAAAAGAGATGGGTCGCTGGAAGGGGGTAGGGTTATAGGGAACTGGGGAGGAGAGTGGGACTTGAAGGGGTTTGGTTCTTCCTCCTCGATTCTGTATCCATGATGAGCCAACTGGTAACTTTGATTGTGCCTGCCACGGAGCAAACTGATGATCTGACAATCCTGATGTGCTAAATCCATTGTGCTTTTCTGCTTCAGAATTCTTGTAAATCTGCTCATGAGGAAATCCATTGTCTTGATAGGAGAGGGGAGGGGTACAAGGTTTCTGGGCAGGGAATGAGGGATGAAAGGTTGGGGCAGTGGGATCAGAGAAGGAAGGGTTTCTTCTTGCGTTGTCACTTCCATGAGAATACACCAATTGTGTACTGGCATGAGATTTCACCATTTTGCTGCTTCTATCTTCCATTCCAACTGTTTGACGGCATTGCTCTTGAAGAGAATCAGCATCATAATCACCATGAAATCTCGCCGACTGGCTTCTCCTCTGCCATTCTTCAGACACTGGATGGTTAAATAACCTCATTGAATAATCCGCTGATTTCATTGATTGACTGATGACACCACTGACAACTGAGACTTGGGGACTGGATCGAGCAACTGATTGCATTGATTGATTGATGACATCACTGACAACTGACACTGGGCAACTGGATCGAGCAACTGATTGCATTGATTGATTGATAACATCACTGACAACTGACACTGGGCAACTGGATCGAGCAACTGACTTCATTGATTGACTGATAACACCACTGACAACTGACACTGGGCAACTGGATCGAGCAACTGATTGCATTGATTGATTGATGGCATCACTGACAACTGACACTGGGCAACTGGATCGAGCACCTGATCTCAAATGGCTTGCAGATTTCACCAACAAACTGACATTGTGATCTGTGTTGAAAATTGAAGGAGTAATGTGGCCATCGGTTTTGAATATCTCACCCATCACCTTCTCTTCGGCTTCCAATTTTGTCAATTCCTCGTGCAATTGAAATTCTTCCCTCAACTGATTCAGCTTCATTTCGTGATACGCAAGACTTTGTCTCCTTGCCAACAAACTCTCCTCTGCTATCAAATTTGCCTTCTTGTCGCATTCTGCAGCATCTTCTTTCCTAGGGCTGATTTAACACTGGATATACTTGATGATTTTGAATATTTGGAGATACTTGAATGTTTAGAATGAGACGTTTGACTTACCGAGTCATGAGGCTGGATATCCTGCATTTCTGAGTCACCGAAATGACGCAATCGCTGTCTCGTGCTGAGAAAACGTCCTTCTCCTTCACTGAAATATGCACAGCATTCGTCAATGTCATCTTCATCAGTCAGCATTGCTTTGAATGACTCGCAGGCTTTCTGAAAGGCAATGAACACTGCTTCGAGTTTCTCTTCCAAATGGGTCAAAGATTCTCCATCTCCAGAGCCATGACACAGCAAAGCTGCTGATACCTCCTTCACAGTGCTCGTCAATGCTCGCTTGGCATTTGCTCTTTCTCGCTTCAGTCGAATCATCCGTTCATGGTCAACTGCATCCCAATCAATTCTGACATTCGGCTGTCTACTTCTCGTGAGTCTTTCATCACACTTGAATGACATAAATTCATTTGGGGGCTCTTCTGGAGGCTCATACTCATCCATCCTGTAGACCACACAAGACTTGGATAGTCTCAAACTGATGTATTTTCGTACTTCACAGCTCTGAGCTCTACGGTTCAAACGGCTCCAAAACGCACGCCAATGCCAAAACCCAGAAAACACAGCAATGAACACAACTGGTTTCCAGCATAAAGCATGGTTTGCTAAAAGTCAAATTATCACAATTAGCAAAAACAGAAACTCAGTAAATCAAAGACAAAATACGAGAGAATACAAAACTATCGGCCTAATCTACCCGACAAAAAATATTATAAACACAAGAGTTGAACAAGTCAGTAACGTTCGTGAATAACAGCAAATCGATACCATAATGTTCGCATGCAAAACTACAATATTCTGCAATAATAAGTCAATTAATAAAAGTCAATAACTTCACACTCACAGACTGTTTGTTCTTGTCTACGATGGACAAACCATTCTCTAACACAGCTCGACGAACCACCAAGTTCTTTAACACAGCTTTGCAGTCTTGCAGTTTCTCAATAACCTGCTCTTCGCATTTGCAGTGCTTTTATAAGATGTGATAAACAATAGTCCCCAAGGGGCAAAAAGAGCTTCTAATGATTCCCTTGAGCACAAAAGGCAGGTCAACGTAGGTCAAAAGGTCAAAGACCACTTTCAACCATTCAATTCTAAACTTTGCACAATTCACACATACAGTCCAGACTCAGCTGTTGTCTCTCTGATTTGCCTTCACCAACACAAGAGCAAGATGATCCTTATTTATTCAATTTGCGTGATCAGTTGTGTCCAAATCTGTATACATTTCATTCAAGTAAAATATTTTGGACAACTGGCGAAAGTTTGAATCTTTCACCAGGATGTTTGTTGGGCCTTTTCTTTTTGCAGACAATCTTGAAATATTTGAGTTTTGAAAAGATTAGTAAACGCCCAACTTGGCTGTCTAAACAATCTTATCTTCTTCATTGAAGGTCTCTAATGAAAATCTAATTTGAATCCAATCCATTGACGATTGTTCAGGAAAATAAATTCTTTTCACCGCTTCCAATCATCTGCTTATGAGTTGGCTAGGCCCACCTTTGCATCAGCACAAGCTGCAGTTTCGGCAAATCGATCGATTCGACCTTCTGGATCGCTTGTCGATATATGCATTCTTGATTCAAGTACGGGGGTTGTTACCTATTACCTTTAACGTCATTGCAGCATCAATTCCAGCTCAACACTACACCTTATGCCACCAGTCCGCCATTATTCCCTGGACAGAAATCTTCTTATCCTTCCCCCTTTTTTTGTCGCATTGATAACCATCTGTTTAGCATAGTCTCCCTGTGCTCACATTGTAGTAACATCATGAGCCCCATGCGAAAGTGCGCTGATAAAAAGACAATAAACTTATTGTCCCCAGCCTTCTGACTGGTTACCCATCCAATTTCTTTCTTGGTTGGGACGTATTTTTGAAATGGTGCGTGCGGAGGAGCCTAGTGCAGAGGCGCGAAAACACATTTTGCAAACCGTCGACAGGAAAGGCGCTATGTTTGTCGTGGAAGGGGAATCGAGCTCTGTTACTGGCTGTATTTCGCAGCAATAGCAAGGTTAGGATACGACAGAGAAGAACTAAAGTGAGTATTCATTACATATTAATTGCAAACTGAATTAACTACTTCGGCCAAATTACTACGAGGGTACCACCCCAGCTTAGGCCCAATCTACTCAGTTCGTGTCCTATAGCTCATGAACAACTGATAACGGAATCATAGTCAATACAAAAAGAATTGGCGAAACACTATCTCCTTGAAAGATACCTCTCTTTACCTTAACATCACCAAGCATTTCTCCTCCTGATGTCAGTTCGACAGTCCAAGATCTCATCGATTTTCTTATCAAGTTGTGGATGTTATCTGCTACTTTGAACATAGTCAAGCATGTAAGAATCCAGGAGTGGGGAACCATATCATAAGCCTTTTTATAGTCAATCCAGGCAACACACAAGTTTGTCAGTCTTCCTCTGCAATTCTTCATGACCATCTTATCAATCATTAGTTGGTCTTTGGTCCCTCTACTTTGTTTCCTGCATCCTTTTTGCTCCTCTGGCAATAACTTTTTACTTTCAAGGTGATGATATAACGATTCACTAACAATGTCAGTCAATACCTTCCACATAAGCGGTAGACATGTTATGGGTCTGAAGTTGGTAACGTCACTCCCTTTCGTCACGTCTTTGAGAATCAGGCATGCCCGTCCTCTGGTCATCCACATCGGGGTTTCACATATGCTTATGCACTCATAAAGCTGTGCTGCAATCAACGGGTGTAACTTTGTAAAACCTTTTAGCAAATAACCATGTACTTTGTCTGGCCCGCACATTTTCCATTTTGGGACCCTGCTAAGTTGTAGCTGCAGACTACTCAACGTGACTTCTATATCACTCTGCTTCCCTACATTCTCCACATGTTTTTTTACTTCCCTTATCCAACTCGCATCCCTGTTATGCCTTACATCTCTCGACCAAATACCACTCCAGAATGCCTTACTCTGATCGGCATTAGGTTTTACGTCATTTTCCCTTTCAACTCCTTCTATCTTTTCAAATGGCAGCCTTTGTTTGGTTTGGAACAGTCTATTTTGTATGTAGTGGTTGTTTCGTTCTTCGTATTTCTTAATCTTAGCGGCTTTTGCTTTTATTCTCTGCTTAAGTTCCTCTATAACTGTCATAAATCCCTTATTCCAAACATGGTATTTTCGCTCAAAATGATCTTTCAAACCTTCTGATTTTAGTTTCCCCTCTTTCCATTTCTCTAAACGTGATACATCTTTCCGAATTTCAGCAATTTGTCTCAATAACCTCTTTTTCCACATAGGAGTTTCATTCTTCTTCTTGCCCTCTTTCATGCCGACTAGATCTGCCACGACATTTGCAGCGGCTAATATGATCCAATTTGTGTCAGTTATATCTGTACTTTTTACCTTATCAATCACTTCATTCACGATTTCGAGCTTCTCTTTCACCTTCTTCCTGTCCATTGCTCGTAAATTTACTGATTCCAGTGAACTAGGGTTTTCCATCTTACCCTTAATCAAATTCGGAATTTCCTTTTCCTCGTCAGTGACAGTCTCACCAATTGCAAAATCAATATCTGCTCGATCTGTATTGCGTCCTTCACCTCTAAGGTTATTACTATATATTGCTTCGCCGTTTTCATTCATTTCATTATTTTCCTGACCCATACCATTATTTTCTTCCATCAATATTTCACGCTCTATCTCTTCCAATTCAACATTGGATAAAAAGTTGTTATTCATGATAGCTCTCACTTGGTCAGCTAGTCTTTGTTCAGACACATTAAAAACACCAATTTCTCGCCATTTAGCAAACATTCTGTTCCGATATTATCATTATTATTATTATTTTATTATTATTATTATTATTATTATTGTTTTTTTCCACACCATGCATCTTTTTTACGTCATTGGTGGTTTGTTGTTCAGCTAGATATCAAGTCAATACCCTTGACCTTAGATATCTAGAACGTTCCTGATGATCTTTGCCGTTCCTAACACACAAGCTTTCTGCATCATGTCAATCTTCTCTTCTACTTCTATCTTTGCTGCCCATGAGCTAAAGTTCTTGCTTAATGTACCCAATGCCCCTATAACGATTGGAACAACGCATACATTTCTGCATTCCCAGATCCTACCAATTTCTCTTTTTAAGTCCTGATAACGTTCAACCTTCTCAAGCTCTTTCGTCTTTACCCTTGTATCAAATGGGCATGCGACATCTATGATATAGCATCCCCTGCTTGTTCTCTCGTGTATCAATATATCAGGTTTATTGTGTTCAAGGTGGTGATCCGTCTGAATAGAAAAGTCCCACAGTAGCTTTACATTTTCATTTTCTGATACTCTTTCTGGTACAGGCTCATACCACTGATCGCTATGGGGGAATCCAAATCTTTTGCATAATGTCCAGTGTATAACCAATGCGACCCTGTCATGGCGCCAGTGGCGATATTGCTTCTGTGCGAGTTTTGTGCACTCTGCAACAATATGGCTGATGGTCTCTTCTCTTTCTCCACAAAGCCTGCACATGGGTGATATATCTTGTTTGTCAATTCTACTCTTTATTGCATTTGTCCTCAAGGCTTGGTCTTGAGCTACCATCAGTGTTCCTTCGGTCTCTTTCTTTAATGTTCCTCTTTTCAACCAATTCCAGCTCTTGTCATCTCGTATCTCTTCTGTACTTCTCACATATTGCCCATGCAGTGGCTTTTCTTTATATTGATTTTTTCGTTTCTCTGCAACATCCTCCTTAGACATGCCTTCACCAAGGATCCCTTCGTCTTTCACACCCTTGAGCAACTTCTCTTTACTTTCGATTATGTATTGGTGCAAACTATTTGTTTCGATTTCAACACAGTCTTCAACACTTATCATACCCCTTCCGCCCTCTGCTCTTTTGATGTACAATCTGTCCACATCCGCTTGAGGATGGAGTGCTCGATGCATATTCATCAGCTTTCTTGTTTTTCGGTCGATATTTCTCAATTCCTCTTTTGTCCATTTGATTATACCAGCTCCGTATCTTATTATTGCAACAGCCCGTGTGTTTATTGCATTAATAACGTTACCCCCATTCAACTTCGATTTCAGTATCTTTCTCACCCTTCTATAGTACTCCTTTGTAACATTTTCCTTCATCTCCATATGCTTCACTCCATCTGCCTCTAACATCCCAAGATACTTGTACCCCTCTCCTTCCCCCAAACTTTTAATGACTTGGCTGTTGGGCATCTCTATACCTTCACATCGTACCACTTTCCCCCTTTTCAAGACAAGAACTGCACATTTGTTGATGCCAAACTGCATCCCTATATCCTGACTGAAAACACGCACAGTGTTGAGAAGCGTATCTAATTGTTTCTCACTCTTTCCATAGAGTTTCAGATCATCCATAAACAACAGATGATTCACAACTCCCCTACGCCCTGCCAGATCATATCCTGCCTTCACCTTCCTTAAAACTAACGTTAAGGGAATTAAAGCCATCACAAAAAGGAATGGTGACAAACTGTCACCCTGGAATATTCCTCTCCTTATGTTTACCATTCCCAGTGGTCTGCCACATGATGTTAATTCTGTACACCACTTATCCATACTCTTGTCTAAAACTCTAGTTGCATTTCCCGCTACCCCAAACATTAGCATGCACTTTCTTATCCAAGAATGAGGTACCATATCGTACGCTTTCTTATAGTCGACCCATGCCATACCTAATCCTGTTAGCCTTCGTTTACAGTTCCTTATTATCATCTTGTCTATCAATAGCTGGTCTTTGGTCCCCTTGATTTTCTTCTTCCTCCTTTCTATCAGGAAACAAACCTTCTTTTTCCAAGTGGCCATACAACTCCTCTGCGATTATTCCTGTCAACAACTTCCAAACCAGAGGAAGGCATGTTATTGGTCTGAAGTTAGTTACTTGACCGCCCTTGTCTTTGTCTTTCATTACCAAAGTTGTTTTTCCTGTTGTCAACCAGTCTGGTATTTGTGCACTGCTCATACAATTCCGTAGCTGCAAAGCTAGCCTCTCATGACAGGATGTAAAATTCTTTACCCAGTATCCTTGCAAGCCGTCCGGTCCTGGAGACTTCCAATTTGGCATCTTCTTTAATTGCTTTCTGACCATCGACAGGTTGATGACTATTTCATCCTGTCTTTTCACATTGATTAAATCCGTTTCTATATCTTTCAGCCACCTTGCTTGCTCATTGTGAGAAGCTGGATTGTCCCAGATATCGCTCCAAAACTTTTTGTTTTCTTGTGTATCAGGGCTTACTTCATTTGACCTTTCCTTGTTTTCAAGTCGTTCAAACAGTCTCTTTTGGTTCGACTGGTACATCCGATTTTGTCTATGTTGTTCTACTCTTCCCTCATACCTTTTCACTTTTGCAGCTTTTGCAACAACTCGTTGTTTTAATTCCTCAATCACAACACCGATTCCTTTCTTTTTACCTTTATATCTGGTTTCCAGCTGTTCTTTTACTGCCATGCTCTTTAGTTGATTACTCTTCCATTTGTCTAGCCGACTTAAATCTTTTCTTAGCTTTGCAATCTGTCCATTTAATCTTCGTTTCCACCAAGGTTCTGCCATTGATGTTGTTTCCCGTTTCTTTGCACCCACTTTCTTCCCAGCTAAACGTGCTGCTGCCAACAACAATTTATTGGTTTCCGTCAAGTTGGCTGTTGGAATATCTGTCAGTAAGTCATTGATCTTTCTCACTGCCTCTTTTAACCTTCCTCTGTCTACATTTCTAAGGTTCAGTGGTGCTTCTTCTTTTGTTACTTCCTCAGCTAACTCCTGTAACAGGCTTTTCCGCTCCTCGCTTGATTCACTTTCTATCATTCTCGCAAGTATCATTGTCATACTGATCTCTTCATCAGTCTCCTCTTCGCTGGTTTCGTCTCTGTTGTCATTTTCACATTCATTTTCTAAACTATTTTCCATATCCGTTCCTTCCTCTGTGCTCATAACTTCATCAATACGTTGTTCTCTTTCAATCTCTCGCTGTATTTCTTCCATCTCAATTTCTGATAGCCACCCATTAGTTCTTATTGCTCTGCTTTGATCTGCCAGTCTTTGCTCTGTGGTATCAAATACACCAATCTCTTTCCAGATTTTAATCATTCTTTTACGATATCCCCTCTGACTTGGGTCACTCTTA
Source organism: Aurelia sp. 4 Dawson et al 2005 (assembly GCA_964019985.1). NCBI lineage: Eukaryota > Metazoa > Cnidaria > Scyphozoa > Semaeostomeae > Ulmaridae > Aurelia > Aurelia sp. 4 Dawson et al 2005. The sequence continues at coordinate 8,938,912 of OZ026504.1, read as the reverse complement.
TAGAAACATTTTATGACAAGCTTGTTGACCTCCTTTGTCCATTTCATTCTTGCAGTAGTATGATGACGACCGGGCCCACGCTGCGTCACCATGGGGCACCTGCCGGGCGAGAGACCTTCACTTACAGTTCCAGCCTCATTCACGCCGTTGTCTTATAAATTATCATTAGACATTATACACTCTTGATGAGGTTAGTGGGTTTAAGGTTACACAACCACCGGTGTGTTTATCGAGAACACCATCTCTAGGGGGGTTGCCAACCAAGGCTAAAGAGTCCTTCCTACCCATGAGACAGACTAGCCCCCGCCGGACGCCAACCCGGTACTTCACGGTCTCGGGGAGAGCTAACAGGTGCTACACCTTGCTCAAGGGTGACCTGGAGGTAGTTGTGTTAAAGGGTAACCTCATTCTTCCACGTCGAAACTCCACAACCGGATGCAGTTTTACGTCGTACCCAGGACAAATTATTATTATTATTATTATCATTATTATCATTATTATTATTATTATTATTATTGACTGAGGAAGATTTTAGATCGAAACGTTTGGAATTTTAGCAGTCTCGTTTTTCTTTTCTTTTTTTCTGTTAAATTTTGATGAGGTTTTAGTTTATTTATTATTATTATTATTATCATTATGATTATTATTATTATTATTATCATTATTATTATCATTATTTTTCATTATTATTATCATTATTATTATTATTATTATTAAATAAACTAAACCACCATCATTGATAACAGAAAAGTAAAATAAAAAACAACACTGTTAAAAGCTCAACGTTTCGATAAAATCTTCATCAGGAATAACTTTTCAAGCGAGCAACCGAGTATATATAGATATTTTACAAGATAAAAAGATCAAAGCAACATGAAAATAAGGGCTTAAAACGGAATTTTTCAATTGGAAACAAAAGATTGCCATACCCGGTGAGAATAAAAAGAAGCTTAAAGAACAGTGCATGTTTTTGCTGCACCCCTCAAGAGAACAAAATTTTATTTTCTAGATTATTGTAAACCTGTTTGGTTAATGTCCCCGGAGAGGCTTGAAACAGAAGGAAAAAAAACAACAAGACTCTTTGGGAAACCGCGCGGACCTCTCCAATGGCCTTTTTACAATTCGCTCTCTGCTGAATCAAGAATAGCACGCGTAACATCACACGAAATCAAAGGAGATCACGAAATCAATATCATTATTATTATTATTTCCTATGCATCTCAGCTACAAAGATGTAAATTGCTGGTTCTATTCTACTGAACATCAGGTTGCTACCCACAACCTCAGATATCCAGGGCATATCTTAGGGTCCTCGCTGTTCCAAGAAGACAGGCTTTTTGTAAAGTTCCAAAATAGATGTTAGGATCGATCTTATTAATCCATTGATGGAAGTCCTTTGAGACGGTACCTAAGGCACCAATGAATGCGGGTATCACTGTCACTTCACTGCAGCTCCAAATTCTCTTCAATTCATACTTCAGTTCCTGGTACTTGACCACTTTCTCCCTCTCTTTTTCAACAACTCTAGTGTCAAAAGGGCACGCCACGTCCATAATCTTGCATGTTCTTTTCTCCTTCTCAAAGACTACAATGTCTGGTCTCGAGTGCTCCAGGATCTTATCACTGTATCTTCATATCCCAAAGGATTTTGACTTTTTCGTTTTCTGGTACTTGTTCTGGATGATGATCGTACCACTTTTATTATTATTATTTTTTTCCGTCACACTACACATGTAGGAATTCACTGTTGTCACGATATCTGGCTCTTACCCAGAGCCTGAAATACCGAGAGTTCTCCTCAGAATACTTTCTGTGCCCAAAAGGGCGGATTTCTGAAGACACGGAATGACGTTTGGAATTCCTAGTTCCTTCAAATTCTTCTTCAAGTTTGCTGTCAGCGTCCCCAAAGCTCCAACTACAACTGGAATTACCGAAACTTCCTTATTCCATAATCTTGCTATCTCAATCCTGAGATCTTCATATTTTGTTTTCTTTTCAAGTTCTTTCTGTTGAACATTGTGATCACCGGGAACCGCAATATCGAAGATGAAACATTCTCCACCTATTTTCTCAACTACAACAATGTCTGGTCTTCTGTGTTCGATTACTCTGTCAGTTTGAATCATGAAGTCCCATAGTATTTTTACTTCCTTGTTTTCTGCAACTGGCTCTGGACTGTGTTGGTACCATTTGTCGGTGCACTCTAGATTGTATTTCTTTGATAGTAGCCAATGGATCTTTTTCTCACCTTATCGTGTCTATGTTTGTATTGCGTTTGGGCAAGCTTTTGGCATGCACTTGTGATATGAGTAACACTTTCACTTGCATTTCCACACATTCTACATGCGGGCTAGATATTCTGCTTATCTATACCTGCTTTGATTGCGTTTGTTCGTAAAACTTGTTCTTGTGCAGCGAAAATTAAGCTCTCCGTCTCCTTCTTAAGATCGCCTTGTGTTAACCAGCTCCAGCTCTGCTTGTCTGCTACTTTCTCTGTTTCCCTTATGAATTGACCATGTAAAGTCTTCTCATGCCAGCTTTTTGTTCGCCTTTCCCTTCTTGTTTTTTCTGATCCAACTTCAATACATTCTTTGAGTTTTAATTCTCTTTCTGCAAACACAGTAAAATTTTCAGAGCTGTCTTTAGCATATAATCCCAGATTATTCCTCTCATTCATTATACAATCACCTACGCTTATAAGCCCTCGTCCACCATTTTCGCGTTTCAAGTATAATCTGTCAACATTTTATTTTGGGTGCAGGCCACCATACATGTTGAGCATTTTTCGTGTTTTTCTATCGATTTCGTCTATCTCATTCTTGGTCCAGTCAATGATTCCAGCTCCGTACCTAATTAGTGGAATCGCCAAAGCGTTAATTGCCTTGATGACATTTCCGCCATTCAGTTTCGATTTCATGACTTTCCTGACTCTATCTATATATTCTTTCCGGGTCCTCTGCTTCATTTCTTCGTGTGCAATATCGCCTCGTTCTATTATTCTCAAGTACTTGTAGCCCTCAACACTCATATCACCGATAGCCTCTTCGTCGTTAAGCATTATTACTATTATTGTTGTTGTTATTATTATTATTATTATTATCATCATCATTATTATTATCATTATTACAACGTGTTTTGGCATCAGTTATGAGCACTTTAGAAACTTCAGAGAACCAACTTGGAGGCACCTTACGACTATTGAGAATGAATTGGGTGATAGGTTAGAAACTGCAGAGAATCAAAATGCGGCTGATCTAGATCTACAAAATATAAGGAGAATTTTGATGGAAAATGAAGAAGAATATGATGCATATATCATACAGAGAAAATAGTGAGGAGACACGAACATTTGGAGAGCCTTCAAGCGAAGAGAATATGTAACAAGGTGTAAATAGCACGAATTTTCAATATAAGGTAGATCATTATGGTTGAATTGAGGGACAGTTTTTAAACGATAAGGTGGCTAATTTATCCAAAAGAGCCCTTAGTGAATCAGAAATTTCGGCATTATCTAAAGGCTTATCGTTATCACCCCTAAGGAATTAGATTATTCGCAAATTAAGGTGGATTTAGAGAGCTTTGGTAGACCTCTCCCCTTAAAATGGCACTTTAGGGAATCAGAGGATTTTTCGGAATATCCAGCCTTTAGGCCCCGTAGCAAATTTAATCCACGACATAAGGATGCTGCAATTGAACTGTATTTTAGTAAATTAGAGGAAAAACTCATGAGTATATCGGCACAAGGGAATAATTTTAGTAATGTTAGTAGAGAGGAGAGTAAAGCAATTAACAGTCTTAGATCAGACCGAACGATCGTTGTCAAGGAGGCTGACCAAGGCTCGGGTGTAGTGGTTTGGGATAGAGAGGACTATATCACGGAAGCAGAGAGTCAACTCAGTGACTCTGAGGTATATAGCAGGCTTGACAACAATCCTTCGAAACGACTTCACCAAATTATTTCGGACGCTCTCAAAAAATCAGCGATAGGGGAGATTTGGATCTAATCACATTAGACTACCTAATGGTGAATAATCCTAGGTTAGGACGGTTTTACCTCCTCCCGAAAATCCACAAAAGATTGAATAGCGTACCAGGGAGACCCGACATTTCCAACTGTGGTTTTTTTACGGAAAACATTTCGGCATTTTTGGACCACCATTTGCAACCTTTATTTAGTGAAGAAGGTGCGGTCATATATAAAAGACACGAATCACTGCCTTAAAAAGATCATGGATCTGGATGGCCTCCCTGAGGGTGCTATATCATGTAAGGTGGATGTGGTGGGGCTTTATCCAAGTATTCCGCACGAAGAGGGTTTGGAAGCGTTAAAAGGGGTACTTGAACATCGGGAAGATAAAACCATTTCGACGGATACCTTTCTTGAATTAGCTCACGTTGTTCTTAAGAACAATTTTTTCGAAGTTATTGGCGATTTCTATCAACAGCTTAGGGGTACAGCAATTGGTACCAAATGCGCTCCTTCATACGCGATCCTTTTCTTGGCAGCGCTAGAAGAAAAGCTACTTGCTGAGGCTCAGAATAAACCATGGGTATGGTGGAGATACATAGATGACGTTTTTATAACTTGGCAACATGGGGAGGAAAAACTAAGGGAAATTGTGAACTTCTTAAATGGAGTGCACGAATCAATAACGTTCACTGCTGAATGGTCTACAGAAAAGGTTAATTTCTTGACGTTCAAGCAATCAAACAGGATAAAAAACTTGTAACGGATTTGTTTACAAAACCTACTTATACCCATCAACTCTTGCATCGAGCTTCATGTCATCCTAACCACACAAAAAAGGGAATTTCATATAGCCAGGCCCTTCGAATTCGTCGTATTTGCTCAGAGGAACAGTTTTTCCAAAATAGGGTGGGAGAATTAAAATCTTGGCTTCTAGAAAGGGACTACAGTGGTGACGAGGTTGGCAGCCAAATTGACCGGGTGCGGGACAAAAATCGTGCTACTTTATTGGATGCCAGGCCCAAGGAAAAAGATGATATGAAAATACCTTTAGTGCTAACTTATCACCCAGCCATGCACAAAGTTTATGAAATCCTTCGCGATAACCAAAATGTGTTGTTGGTAGACATGGAACACAAGGAAGTTTTTAAGGACAAAATATTTGTAACGTTTAGGGGGGCAAAAAGCTTGAAGGACAAAATCGTGCGAGCTAAGCTGTCAAGTATCGATGAAGAGTTGATGGGACAAGGCACATTCAGATGCAATGGTAGAAGGAGTTGCCAGATTTGCCCTTTGATGAAGGAGGGGGATACGTTTCAAAATCATGACTCTACGAGGTCCTTCAAAAACTTTTCGGGGCGATTTGATTGCAACTCTGATCATGTGGCTTATTTGTTGCAATGTTAGTCATGCAACATGAAGTATGTCGGTAGTACCAGACGAAATTTCGACAAAGATTTAATGTTTACAAATCCTATTTTAGAACATATGCACGCAAAAACAGCGAAGATTCTCTTGATAACGGGAAACCTGTTCCACAAGCAGGTTTTTTTCAGTCATTTTTTTGAAAACGGACGCAACGGAAATTTTCGGGTTGGGATTAAAATCATAGATGGAGCTGATGATGGTTTTTCGCTGCGTAGAAGGGAGTTGTTTTGGCAATATCGACTTGAAACTTTTGCGCCAAAGGGTCTCAATGAAAGAGCTGCAGATTTAGAATTGGACGTGTTTGCATGCGGAACGGCTTAAATTCTACCATTGTATTTGATTGTCCCAAGAGGTTGTACTGTCTGTTTTGTGCTTGCCCTTTGTGGCTTCACGTGGGATTCAGCTATTGCTAAAAGAAGAGTTAAGCAGTGTGCGGTTCTTTCGGGGGGTCACTTGGGGGAGCTGCAAGGTTGACAATGTAACCTCAAAAGGATTCAGTATGAGTTTAAAGAGCTTCCAGTCCTTTTTCAAATTCACAAAGGAAAAAAGTTTATTGTATAATCATCTGGGATTCAGCTACTGCTAAAAGAAGAGTTAAGCAGTATGCGAATTTTTCGGAGGGTCACTTGGGGGAGTAGAAAAGTTACCAGTATAAGTTTAGGAGCTCCCAGTCCCTTTTATAATTCACAAAGGACACTAGAAAATATTTTAACTTGTGCATAGCAGCAAAAATTCTATTGTTTGTTGTAAGGTTTTTCAGATACACCAATTGTAAATATAGCATTATCCATGTAGATAATTTTAGGCGTAATCAACGTAAGGTCTATAAATTCTCGACTGCCGTGTAAAGTTTTTATACTGAAGAAGATTTTAATCGAAACTTTTTTGTAATCTAACAGTATTGTTTATATATTACTATTTTTCTGTTTGGTTTGAAAGATGGTTTAGTTCGCTATAATAATAATAATAATAATAATAATAATAATAATAATAATAATAATAATAATAATAATAATAATAATAATAATAATAATAATAATAATAATAATAATAATAATAATAATAATAATAATAATAATAATAATAATAATAATAATAATAATAATAATAATAATAATAATAATAATAATAATAATAATAATAATAATAATAATAATAATAATAATAATAATAATAATAATAATAATAATAATAATAATAATAATAATAATAATAATAATAATAATAATAATAATAATAATAATAATAATAATAATAATCAGGATTAGATTCGTTGGTACAGACAGTGCATATGTTTAGTAATGACATTGGAATGGAGTTAGGTGTGGAGAAATGTGCAGTGATGGTGATAAGAAGGGGGAAGTTGTCAAGGTCAGATGACATCATTTTACCTGATGAGAGTGTGATTAAAGGATTAGCAGAAGGGGATGCGTACAAGTATCTAGGTGTCTTAGAAGCAGAGGAAGTTAAGAAAGAGCAGATGAAAAATATACTGAAGAATGAATATAAGAGACGGATTAGAAAGGTTCTGCAGTCTAAACTAAATGGTGGAAACACGATCAAAGCTATCAATACTTGGGCTGTATCTCTTCTAAGACACTCAGCACCATTTGTGAACTGGACAAAGGAAGAGGTAAAGGATATGGATAGAATGACAAGGAAGACAATGACTATGAATGGAGCATTACATCCAAGGGACAGCGTGTGTCGTTTGTACGTGCCAAGGAAAATGGGAGGTAGAGGACTGATTGGAATAGAAGACTGTGTGGAGCTTGCCATTTTGGGATTAAATAACTATGTCAACGAAAGTCAAGATAAATTGATAGAAGGGGCAAGGGGATGTGAGATAATAGAGCAAGAGAGTACTGAAACAGTGAAAAGGAAACGGGTAGAAGCAAGGGTGTCTGAGTGGAAAGAAAAACCGCTACATGGGCAATATCTTCGAGAAACAGAAGACGTAAAAAGTATGGACACGTGGCTATGGCTAAGAGAAGGTACATTAAAAAAAGAAACAGAGAGTTTATTAACAGCAGCCCAAGACCAAGCATTGCGTACGAATATCATCAAGACTAAAATAGATGAGACCAGTGATTGCAGCTTGTGCAGATTGTGTAAGGAGGCAGATGAAACAGTGACCCATATTGCTAGTCAATGCAGTAAATTGGCACAGCTGGAATACAAGGCAAGGCACGACAAGGTGGCGCAAGCATTGCATTGGGAACTTTGTAGGAAAAATGACTTACAGCATGAAAAGAATTGGTACGAACACAATCCACAAAACGAACACAATCCACAAAGTGTAGTTGAAAATGATAAATGTAAGATCTTGTGGGACTTTACGATCCAAACGGATCATTATATAACAGCAAGGAGACCAGACATTGTAGTAGTGGATAAGGATAAGAAAACCTGCCAGCTCATTGACGTAGCGTGCCCTGGAGATAAAAGAGTGAAAGAAAAGGAAGATGAAAAAGTTGTTAAATATCAGGACTTAGCCAGAGAACTCCGCAAGATATGGAGTATGGAAGTGAAAGTCATTCCAATTGTAATTGGAGTGTTGGGAACGATACCAGCTCGGTTAAAGGACAACTTGAAGGAAATTGGAATTCCTTTAAAGGCATCGCAAATCCAGAAATCAGTGTTACTGGGAACAGCAAGAACTTTGAGGAAGGTTCTTGAAGTCTGAGGATACTTGTTGTAACTTGATATTCAAGATTGACTCCAATATATAGAAACTGTATATTGTGCGTAATTTCTATAATAATAATAATAATAATAATAATAATAATAATAATAATAATAATAATAATAATAATAATAATAATAATAATAATAATAATAATAATAATAATAATAATAATAATAATAATAATAATAATAATAATAATAATAATAATAATAATAATAATAATAATAATAATAATAATAATAATAATAATAATAATAATAATAATAATAATAATAATAATAATAATAATAATAATAATAATAATAATAATAATAATAATAATAATAAAAATAATAATAATAATAATAATAATAATAATAATAACATTAATAATAATAATAATAATAATAATAATAATAATAATAATAATAATAATAATAATAATAATAATAATAATAATAATAATAATAATAAAGCAATGTTAAAGGACAGACAAATGAAATACGAAAATAAAAATCTACATGGAGCATTTGAAAGAAAAACGAAAGAAATAAAGGACAGTGTGGAGAGTTGGACTTGGTTAAAGAAAGGATACTTAAAAAGGAGACAGAAGGGATGATAATGGCGGCCCAGGATCAGGCAATCAGGACAAGATGGGTGCAGAAGAATATCGATAAGATGGATATCACTGAAACGTGTAGGATGTGCGGAGACAAAGAAGAAACCATCAGCCATATAGTATCTGAATGTAAACAGTTAGCCCAGAAAGAATATAAACTTAGTAGACATGATAAGGTTGCTGCCATACTACATTGGGACATTTGCAAGAAAAATGGATTCGAATGTGGTGATAAAAGTTATGAACACGTCGTTGATAGCGAGAAAAAAGTTTTGGAGAATGAAGATGTTAAGGTTTTGTGGGATTTTCCAATTCAAACCGACAAGAAATTGGATCATAACAGGCCAGATATCACAATGATTGACAAGAGAAAGAAAGTATGTTGGCTAATTGATGTCGCTTGTCCATTTGACACAAGAATAGACAAGAAAGAACATGAAAAAATAGAAGCCTATACAGAGCTGAAATATGAAGTCCTGAAAGTATGGCGGGCGGAAGTGCAGAAAGTCTTCATAGTCCCAATCATCATTGGAGCACTAGGATCAGTCATAAAAAAGCTTGGAAAGAACTTAGAAATGATCAATTTTGTCAAGGGAGTGGAGCCATTGCAGAAAGCTTGTCTACTGGGAACAGCTAGAATTATCAGAAAAGTGTTGGACTTTGGTGACTAAAGAGACAAATGACTTACTATCTAAAGCTGCGGGAGGTGGCTTGATAGTAGATGAACCCAGTTGAATTGTACGAACTGTGAAATTGCAAATAATGATAATAATAATAATAATAATAATAATAATAATAATAATAATAATAATAATAATAATAATAATAATAATAATAATAATAATAATAATAATAATAATAATAATAATAATAATAATAACAATAATAATAATAATAATAATAATAATAATAATAATAATAATAATAATAATAATAATAATAATAATAATAATAATAATAATAATAATAATGGGGCTGGAATCGTAGACTGGCGAAAAGCAGATAGAAAAACCCGTAAATTGCTAACAATATATAGAAGCATGCACCCCCAAGGAGATGTAGACAGGACCTATTTGAAACGCAAGAAAGGTGGACGAGGATTAATAAGTGTTGAAGAATGTGTGATGCTTGAGAAGACAAGCCTGGGTTTCTACATTAATGGAAAGGAAGAGCTGTTACTACAAGAGGTGGTGAAAGAAGACATTATGTCTGAAAATGAGAATCCCGTAATTGTGAAAGAAAGACTACGCAGAGCACGAGAAGAGAGATATTACAGCAAGCCACTCCACTCGGCTTTTTTAAGGGAAACAGAAGAAGTAAGGGACGAGGACAACAGTTGGCTATGGGTTAAGAAAGGGTATTTAAAGAAGGAAACAGAAGGACTGATCATGGCTGCGCAGGATCAAGCAATTAGGACGAATTGGATAAGACATAACATTGACAAAGAAGACATTTCGCCGTCGTGTAGGTTATGTGGGGAAAGAGATGAGACTGTAAGCCATACAGTATCAGAATGTAAGGAGTTGGCTCAGAACGATTATAAAAAAGCAAGGCATGACAAAGTTGCTGGTATCCTACACTGGCAGATGTGCCAAACATATGGATTTCCCACCACTGCAAAGAGCTATGAACATTTCGTAGATAAAGAAATGGCTGTCTTAGAAAATGAAAAGGTCAAACTATTATGGGACTTTTCCATTCAAACAGAAATAAAAATTGACCATAATCCTGCTGGATAAGAAAGAAAAAACATGCTACGTTATTGATGTGGCATGCCCTTTCGATACAAGAGTTGAAAAGAAGGAGAAAGAAAAGTTTGAGCATTATACAGATCTGAAGTATGAACTTCTCAAAGTTTGGAACATGGAAGTAACAAAAGTATACATATTACCAATTGTCATTGGCGCTTTAGGAACAGTCACCAAGAATGTTGCAAAATATCTCGAAAAGATTGACTTCAAATCAGGATTAGATCCTCTGCAGAAAGCCTGTTTGTTGGGTACTGCCAGAATAATTAGAAAAGTTTTGGACTACAACAAATAGGACGAAATGGAACACTAGAAGAAAAGGAATGACGGTTTAGCAAGAAAGACTAAAGATCTATTATCTCAAGCCACGGGAGGTGGCCTGATCATAGACAAAACACTGGTATATCATCAAGACCATGAGAAGAGTTGCATAATAATAATAATAATAATAATAATAATAATAATAATAATAATAATAATAATAATAATAATAATAATAATAATAATAATAATAATAATAATAATAATAATAATAATAATAATAATAATAATAATAATAATAATAATAATAATAATAATAATAATAATAATAATAATAATAATAATAATAATAATAATAATAATAATAATAATAATAATAATAATAATAATAATAATAATAATAATAATAATAATAATTGTGTCCTGGGTATGACATAAAACTACATCCGGTTGTGGAGTTTCAACGTGGGAGAATGAGGTTACCCTTTGCCACAACTACCTCCAGGTCACCCTTGAGCAAGGTGTAGTACCTGTTAGCTCTCCCCGAGACCATGAAATTCCGTGTTGGCGTCCGGCGGGGGCTAGTCTGCCTCATGGGTAGGGGGGACTCTTGAGCATTGGCTGGCAACCCACCTAGGAGAAGGAAAGCTCTTATTACAAACCAGGGCAGATGGGCCTCTTCAGTCATGGCAGACAACCTGTCTAGTGGAAACTACACGAATAATGGTAGGATAGGTGATGTCCTTTAGTTTCGATAAGCAGATTACCTAGTGGAGGCTACACGAACAATTGTACCCGCAACCCGAAGGTACCATGCCGATATGGGTGGATGGCCACTGCGTTATGAGGTCACCGATCGCGGGATCTGGTAGAGGAGTGGCGACTCTATCACTATAAAGCCTTATCCAGAGAGCCGAGCAACCCTGGATGGACTTCTTATACCCGTGCATTCAAATACATATTATATGGAAGACTTAGATTACAATTATCAAAATCAACCAAACCTTACACTCGGTGTTGCTGACAGAACAGTGGCTCAGTTAACTGGTGCTGAAAACAAAGCAGACCGGGAACGAGACAACAGACTTCATACAATGAATTGTAGAGAGTGGACTGACGAAGAAAAGAAAAGAGTAGTAGAAATTGACATGGAAGAACGAATGAAAGGGAAAAACTTCATGGAGAGGATAAAAGAACGGTGGCATCAAGAGTATCCAGAAAAACAGAGGACAGCGCAGAATTTAATTGAAAATGCTAAAAGATTTACCAAAGAAGGGTGGGGAAGAGTTCAGGAAGACTCCGTTAATAGTGAAGCACAGGAAAGGGATACACAATCCAAAAATGTAGAGTGGACAACAGAGATGAAGGTAAGATTGGTACAAATTGACGATGAAGAAAGAAAAATGGGTAAAGGATTTATGAAAAGGGTGAAAGAAAGATGGGTAGATCAGTACCCAGAACACGCAACAGCCAGCATACAGAAGCTACGTGATAATGCAGCAAGGTTCCGAAAAGAACAAACCTTTACAAATCTTATACTAGTGAGACAAAGAAATGAAGTGGAGAAAGAGAACCCGGGAAGCCAAAGAGATGACCAACAGGAGATAATTTCGAATGAAGTAAATCAGGATGAATCAAAGATAGAGGGTGAGACAGCAGTGGAGGGTCCTGAGCTAATCGATGAAGAGTTAGAGGCTATATATAATGACCAACTTATTAGCCTGAAACATGTCACAATGACAGATGTGGAACCAAGAGAGACGTTAAGGAAACTCAAAATGCCGGCTGAGTTGCAAGAAAGAGCAGACAGTACCTTGGGGAAGTATTTGAGAGGAGTAGATACCATACCAGAAATCATTGACAAGGTGTGTGCGATGGGAAGGGCTGTGGAAATTAAAATGGGTTTACCGCAAAAATTAAGTAGAGGAACAGAAGACAAAAGCCATCTAACGGAAACAGGAGAGTGAGGAAAATGAAAAGAGAAATGAAAATGCTAAGACAAAGTATAGCTAGGGCTGGAAATGAACTGCATAGGCGAAAACAAAAGAGAAAAGCAACAGACAAAGAGAAAAAGATCTTGAAGGACTTAAAACATCAAATGGAGGAGTCCGAAACAACATCAAAGAACATCAGAAGATACAAAGAGAAATGGGTGGATCAATTACGATATAAAAAGGTGAAACTGGAAAAGATGATCGAAAGAGGAAACAGAATTAAGGACAATACCAATTTTGAAAAAGACCAAAAAGCCTTTTTTAAGACTTTGGAGGAAAAGACTGTATACGAAAGAGAACCGCCACTGATGGAAAAGTTTGTTGAGTTCTGGGCTGGGATATGGGAAAAAGATGAAAAAACACCAGAAATGCCATGGATGCAGAAAGTGAAAATGGCGCTGCGGGAGAAGGTGAAAAATGTAAAGGAGTTTACCCTCACGAAAAAAAGAGTAGTTGGAGAGATCAGAAAGAGGAAGAACTGGACAGCTCCAGGCATATTTGGGATTCAAAATTACTGGTGGAAAACATTCAAAACAGCACAAGAAGCGTTGACGAGAGCATTTGAAAGGATGAAGAATGATAACAACCTGATACCAGTATGGTGGCCAACAGGAAGAACAGTCCAAATACCTAAGACAAAGGACCTTAGCAATGAGCAGAAATATCGCCCAATCACGTGTTTGAATACTTCGTACAAGATTATGACAGGTCTGATTGGTAAATACATGAGGGAACATGCACTAGAGAATGAGGTCTGGGATGTAGGACAGCTTGGAGCAGTAGAGGGTGTTTTGGGCACAGTTGACCAGTTAATCATTGACAGCTGTATTATGGAGGAAGTAAAGACCTACCACAGGAATTTAGCTGTAGCCTTCTATGACTATCAGAATGCATATGACAAAGTGCATCACGACTGGATGATACGAGTGTATGAGTGGATTGGCATACCAACAGTAGTCATTTCATTGTTGAGAGAGCTGATGAATAAATGGAAAACGAGACTGGAACTCTGGAAAGATGGGGAAAAGTGTGTAAGCAGATGGATACATATAAAGTGCGGATTCTTGCAAGGAGATAGTTACTCACCGGTTGGATTTTGTATCACAGAAATACCTGTTGCTAAGCTTCTTGAACAGAGTAAAGGGTATCGAATGGGAGAGCCAGGAAAGAGAGATGTAAGCCGGACACACAGTTTGTTAGTTGATGACCTTTAGGTATATCAGGAATCACACATTTTATTAAAGGAAATAAATGAAGTTATTGTAAAAGCGAGTTTAGATACAGGAGCTTGTTATGGTGTTTCAAAATGTGCAGAAATTGTGTTCGAACGTGGAAAAATGGTGAAAGGTGAAGGATTGCAAGTGTTACAAGAACGGATGAAGACTTTAGAGCCAGATCAGGAGGAGATGTATAAGTTTCTTGGAGTTGAGCAGGCAGATGGTATCAAGACAAAGAAGGTATATGAAAGGGTTAAAGTAGAAATGACAAAGAGGCTGAAACTACTAATGAAATCCGAACTAAATGATGAAAACTTGACACAAGCAATTAATTCCAAGATTGTTCCAGTGGCAGCTTATCCAATGAATGTATGCAAAATGACCAAAGGTGAACTGAATGAGCTGGATCAAATTGTTAAAAGAGAATTGAGGAAGAACGACATGTTAGGGAGGCAAGCAAGTGATGAACGATTATATCTAAAGAGAGACCAAGGCGGAAGGGGACTGAAGTCTATGAGAGATGTGTATGCAGAAACAAGAACAAGAGTCGCTTGTTATATGTGCAAGTCAAATAATAAATGGATTCAGGCAGCATGGCATAGAGAAACAATAAAAGAAACTAACACAATCATTGACGAAGCAGTAAAAGCAATGATGGAAATTGATAAGACATTAGAATTCGTAGAGAATAGTGCAAGGCTAGAGGGAGAAATATTGGAATTAGAATGGAAGCCAACATGGAAGAAAGTGAAGGCAGAATTGAAGAAGGGTGTGGAAAAGAAAAGACAGGATTCTTACGAACAGAAAGAATTACAAAGTTGTATGTATAGACGACAAGAACAGGAATGCCATCTTTGGCTAAAACAAAGATTGACACCAAGAAAGACATCATCAATAATGACACTGATTGAGCAAATGGTGGAGACAAGAGGATGGAAGGTGGCAAGGGGGCTAATGGAAAATGGAAGATGTCGACTATGTGGTGAATTCAATGAAACTGTTGAGCACCTTGTTGCTGGATGTAAGACGATAGCCAACAGTGAGTACTTGGCACGGCACAATAGAGCGTTAATGGTAATGGCTATTGCATGGGCAAAGGAATACGGGTTGGTAGGAAAAGAAACAAAGTGGTATATGGAAAATTGGCTGAGAGGACAAGTCTTGGAAAACCGTCGTGCCAAGTTAGTCTGGGATTTTGAGTTCAACTTACGTAAAACAACGACATCCAGGAGACCAGATCTGGCATTGGAGGACAAGGAAAGAAATAAGATTTGGATATGCGATATGGCATATCCGCAGCAGGCAAATATAGCAGCTAAAAGAAATGAGAAAGTGACAAAATATTGACAACTTGCATTTGAATTAAGAGAGAGAAGACCAGGATATGATATAGCTATAATTCCTGTGGTCATTGGTGCTCTTGGTGGCGGTATGAAAGAAGTATTGCGTGATGTGGAAAGAGTATTTAGCGAACGCTTAGAACGAAAGAAATTAGCTGAGAAAGCAGTAGCAGAGATGCAGAAAACCGTATTAATGGACAGTGAAAGCATGGTTCGAAAAGTACTTTCAGGACTCGTCCAACACGAAGATTAGATATTGACTGTTTTTTTTGTATGGAAGGTGTTGCTCATTTTTAGGACCAACAATATTTGATGGTCCTTATTGTTGGCTATTTAACTGTAGCTATTTTGCTTCAATAATAATAATAATAATAATAATAATAATAATAATAATAATAATAATAATAATAATAATAATAATAATAATAATAATAATAATAATAATAATAATAATAATAATAATAATAATAATAATAATAATAATAATAATAATAATAATAATAATAATAATAATAATAATAATAATAATAATAATAATAATAATAATAATAATAATAATAATAATAATAATAATAATAATAATAATAATAATAATAATAATAATAATAATAATAATAATAATAATAATAATAATAATAATAATAATAATAATAATAATAATAATAATAATAATAATAATAATAATAACAACAATAATAATAATAATAATAATAATAATAATAATAATAATTTCACATATTATAAGTGAAAAATGAAATGAAACAGTTTCACATATTATAAGTGAATGCAGCATGTTGGCGCAGAGGGAATACAAACGGAGGCATGATAATGTTGCCAAGTATGTACATTGGCGCCTCTGCGAAAAATATGAACTGGACAGAGCCAACAAATGGTATGAGCACAAGCCAGATGGGGTCATTGAGAATGCCAACTATAAGATTTTGTGGGATGTCATGATTCAGTGTGACAAAGAGATTGAGGCCCGCCGACCGGACATTGTTGTAGTAGACAAGCAAAGAAGAGAAGTTAAAATCATAGATGTTGCGGTACCTGAGATGTTAGAGTATGTGAGAAGGAGCTAGAAAAGATCGATAAGTACAAACCATTAAAGGATGAGATTGCACGTTTGTGGGAAATGCAGAGAGTGACTATAATTCCGATTGTAGTTGGAGCACTGGGAGCAATCACAAATCGGTTTGGGAAATTTATGCAGGAGATTGGGATAGACATTCGAATTGAGCATGTGCAGAAAACAGCTCTACTTGGGACAGCAAGATTATTAAGCAAAGACAGCCAAATGCTTTGTGTTGAGAATCAACAACAACAATAATAATTATAATGATAATAATTATTATTATTATCATTATCATTATTATTATTATCATTATTATTATTATTATTATTATTATTATTATCTATTTGTCGCACATTTTCTTTAAATGGTTCATGATTTGTCCTTGAGGCTTGGTGACAGCAAGTCTCCTCAAAACTTGAGGACTTTCCTGAGGATTCTGGCAGAATTCAGGATGACTGTTTTCTGCAGTTCAACGATCTTGGTGTCGATTCCGATTTCTTTGAGTCTTTTTCGGAGGTCTTTAGGGGTTGTTCCAAGGGCACCAATAACTATAGGTATGATCCGCACACTCATGTTCCACAATTTTTTAAGTTCCCTGGCCAGATCTTGGTATTTCTCTAACTTTTCGAATTCTTTTGTTTCAACTCGACTGTCGTATGGAATAGCGAAGTCCACTATCAGGCATTCATTCTTCACTTTATCCTTGATGATTAACTCTGGACGCCTTGCTTGTATGACATGATCTGTTTGTATGTTGAAGTCCCAGAGAATTGTACTGACATCGTTGTCCATTGTTGTTTCTGGTTCGTGTTCATACCATTTGCTTTTTACATCAAATCCATATTTCAGGCAAGCTTCCCAGTGGATCTTTTTTCCGACCCAATCATGACGTCGTTTAAACTCTTTTTGCGCCATCTTGCTGCATTCACTTAAGAGATGATTTACTGTTTCATCAGCTTGCTTACACATTCGGCATAAACTATCCTCCTGCGTTTTATCGATCTTTGCTTTTATCTGATTTGTTCTAATTGCTTGTTCCTGCGCAGCTAGGATGAGCGTTTCCGTTTCTCTTTCAATTCCTCCCTTACTAAGCCATTCCCACCTATCCTTGCTAGCAACTGCTTCTGTTTGTCTTAAAAACTGTCCATGTAACGCTTTGTCGGTCCAGTCTTGCTTACGTTCCTTTGCTCTTCTACTTTTGAATCCCTTTGCTGTTTCTACTATATCTTCTGGTTTCCTTGCGGCAGTGATTAGCTGTTCTTCACTCTCCTGGATGTATTTCTGTAGTCCAAGTATCGCAGTTCTCACAGTGTCTTCGATACTGATAAGACCTCTTCCACCTTCTTTCCTTGATAGGTATAGTCTATCTACATTGCTCTTTGGGTGCAACGCTTTGTGCATCGTCATCAACTTTCTTGTTCTTCTATCCAAAGCTGAAAGCTCATCTTTGTTCCAGTCTAGGAAGGGAGCTGAATATCGGATAACAGCTACTGCCCAAGTATTGATAGCTTTGATTAAGTTATGGCCATTCAGCTTCGTCTCTAAGACCTTCCTTACTCTTCTTTTGTATTCTTTCTTTATATTTTCTTTCATTTCTGATCTTTTCAAGTCATCTGCCTCAAGCACTCCGAGATATTTGTAGCTTTCATCTTCCTTTAGGCTTCTAATCTTTCTCTCATCAGGTAATTTTACTCCTTCTGCCTCGACTGTTTTCCCCCTCTTCATTATCAATATAGCGCATTTGTCTAAACCAAATTCCATCCCAATATCTTCACTGAATATTCTTACTGTTTGAATCAAAGACTCTAGATCTTTTTCATTCTTTGCATAGACTTTGAGATCATCCATAAACAGTAAGTGGTTGATCTTTTCCTTGTTTGAGACAAAATTGTATCCTGCTTTTACCTTTCGCAGCACACTGGTCAGGGGTATTAGAGCAATTACAAATAGTAGCGGTGATAAGGCATCCCCCTGGAATATTCCTCGTTTGATGTTTACTTCTCCAAGTTCTTGCTTTCCGCAAGTGAGCTCTACTTTCCACTTCTTCATGCTTTCTTTCAATAGGTTTTGAACCTTCTCGTTAATTCCTAGATTCACTAGACATTCAATTATCCAGCTGTGTGGAAGCATGTCGTATGCTTTCCGATAATCTATCCATCCCATGGCTACATACATACATACATACATACATTTTTTATTTGTCCCGCAGGTTAAAGTTTAACAGCTCTGAGGAGCTGATGTGGACCTGCAATTAAAGCTATACTTAATAACAACACTATGAAATCTGAAATTTAACTTAAAAGTAAAAGTAATAATCCTTTTTATTACATATAGTAATGTTTCCTTTTGTAAATTTAAAATCGTTTATGAGCTTGTTGTGACTTTTCAGTTTGATCTTGAAGCCATTTGTATCTTTAATTTGTTTGAGTTCATATGGTAAAGCGTTCCATAAAACGGACCCTCTGTATCTAAAACTGTTTCTGCCAACTTCCGTCTTGAATCTATCTACTTTTAGTTGCATCAAATGTCGTGAATTTTCACTTCTTGGAGACAACTTTTCAAATTCTACCAAATCGGACTTAGATTGATTGTAAATTGATTCTTTAGATCTGGCTAGATTCTTTTTCCTGGATTTGACTTCCTTCAGTATCATTTTATTATTATTATTATTATTATTATTATTATTATTATTATTATTATTATTATTATTATTATTATTTTATTATTATTATTATTATCTCAGTTCGCACAGCTTGGTGTTCTGATGGTATTTCCAATGTCAGCTGTCTACAGCCAGTAAACTAAGGTTCTGCTAGCTACGCCCTTCTGTCCTTGGTAGCATCATTTGAATGAGTTCTATCCTGATCTTTCTCCTTTTCCATTCAGTTCTCGAATGTTCTTCTCAATATCCTTGCTGTTCCCAGCAAAGCGGTCTTCTGTAAATGTTCAGTCTTTATTTGAATTCCTAACCTTTCCATGTACTGTTCAAAATTCTTACTGACAGCTCCAAGTGCTCCAATAACCATTGGTACTATCTCTACCTTTTTCATTGACAACATTTTCTTGATCTCCCACTTCAAGTTATCATATTTTTCTATCTTTTCCTTTTCCTTTGCACCAACTCTATTGTCTCCTGGAGTGGCAATATCAATTATTGTGCATTGTTTTTCTTCCTTTTCTACCACAACTATATCTGGTTTGCGACATTCTATGTAATGATCACACTGAATCATTATTATTATTATTATTATTATTATTATTATTATTATTATTATTATTATTATCATCATTATTATTATTATCATTATTATTATTATTATTTTTATTATTATTATCATTGTATAAACTAAACCATCCTCAAAATTAACAGAAAAGTAAAAATAAAAACACAACTGTTAAAAACCAGACGTTTCGATTATCAAATCTTCATCAGTGCTTTACAACAAAAACGGCCAAGTATTTATAGGACAAAATGTTTACATGCAATTGTGTTTCATCTAG
Source organism: Aurelia sp. 4 Dawson et al 2005 (assembly GCA_964019985.1). NCBI lineage: Eukaryota > Metazoa > Cnidaria > Scyphozoa > Semaeostomeae > Ulmaridae > Aurelia > Aurelia sp. 4 Dawson et al 2005. Next base: position 8,919,094 of record OZ026504.1, on the reverse strand, counting down.
CCTAAGCGGTTCTAAAATCGACAAGGGACTAGAATCCATGCTGTTAGAAACTAGGACACTGGACTCTACGGGGACTCCTAACAATATACACCCTCCAAGGACCTGCTTTTGTAAAATTGCTAAATCCCTGATGGCGAGATGGAGACTCCAAAATACCTTAAAGGATCTGCTTTTCGTAAATTGCTAAATCCCGGGCGGCCATATAGAGACTTCAAAATACCCTCCAGGATCTGCTTTTCGTAAATTGCTAAATCCCGGATGGCTTCACCGTGGGTTCCATCCTGCCACCGCGTGTATACCACCTATCTGATGTCCCAGATCAAAAAAACTCTCTGATAAATCGATAAAAGTCAAGCAATACCGCAAGCAAACATATCCAGCTCAACATCCGCTGCCCTTTCATTTAAATCATTTGCTATGAAAGTCCCCAATTTATATTGCCAAAACAACTCCTTGCGTCTAACCGAAAACACATCGTGAGCCCCATCTATGATTTTTACACTAACCGAAAATGCACCCTGATGACCCTCGCCGAAAAAATGAGCAAAAAAGTTGGCCTGCGGGACTGGTTTACCCCTGTCAAGGCTGCCATCATTGTATTTGCGGGCATATGTGCGATGATAGGACTTATAGACGTTAAACCGTTGTCGAAAGTTAATCGTTGTGCTGCCAACATATTTTTTGTTGCAGATATTACATTGCAATAGATAAAAAACATTTTGAGAGTTGCAATTGTATGCCCCTGAAAAGTTGGTAAAAGACCGCGATTCATTAAAGTTTCCGAAAGTGTCCCCCTCCACAACAATGGGGCAGATCTGACAGATCCTTCTACCGTTGCACCTAAAAGTACCCTTCTCCACCTGTTCCTCTCCCGATGGCCTAAGTTTTGCCCTTACTAGAGTGTCCTCAAAATTTTTTGCTCTCCGAAGCCATATAAACATTTTATTCTGAAAGAGATTACGATTCTTATCATCTACAAACAACGTAATTGAACAATTACGCAAAATTTCGTGCACTTTGAAGAATGCAGGATGGTAGGTCAGCACTAGAGGTATGCGCGAATCATCATTGTGGTTTTGAGAGCGACCCAGGAAGTCTCTACGATCCAACCCATTAACCCTGTTTACTTGGCTATCAATTTCCCCCTTACTATACCCCCTCTCCAGAAGGTTTGTCTCCAGTTCTCCTAGCCGTTTTGCAAAGAACCCTTCCTCTGAACAAATACGACGGAGGCGGAGAGCTTGCCCGTACGGTATGCCCCTCTTCGTATGACTCGGGTGACATGAGGAATGGCGGAGAAGTTGATGAGTATCCGTCGGTTTCGTGTATAGATCAGTAACAATCCTGTCATCTTTTTTAATTACCTGAACATCCAGAAAATGTATTGTCTCCTTAGAGTATTCTGCGGTGAACTTAATTGAGTGATGTGATTACTATTATGATGTGATTGAGTGATGTAAGTGATGTGATATTATTATTATTGTGAGTTCATTTCACACCGTTATTGGTGGATTTTTCTTGAAGGTCCAGTAGCAACAAGCCTCCTTAGAGCTCCAAGACTTTCCTTACGATCCTGGCTGTGTTCAGCAATGCTGTGGTCTGCATAGTGTCAATTTTTGTTCGGATTCCGATTTGGTCTAATCTATCTTTCAATGACTTTGGGACTGTCCGCAAAGCCCCAATAACTATTGGGATTACAGTAACTTTCTTATTCCATAGTACTTGTAATTCTCTCGCCAAATCTTGATATTTCTCCCTTTTTTCCTTTTCTCTCATTTCAACTCAGTGATCTCCAGGTATTGCAAAATCCACAATCTGACATGTCTTCTTTGTCAACAATTATGAGATCAGGCCTTCTAGCTTCTATATGATGATCCGTCTGCACTTCAAAGTCCCACAGCTATTGGCTTTTTTCATTTTCAAGGACAGATTCTGGTTTTAGTTCATACCATTTATCAGCATGATTGAATTCTAGCTGCTTGCATAATTCCCAATGGATTGCTGTTCCTACAAGGTCGTGTCTCTTCTTGTATTCTTTTTGTGCAAGTTTTGTGCATTCACAAATGATGTGCATTACAGTTTCTTCTTTTTGTCCACACATACGACAGAGGCTCTTTTCCTGGGTTTTATCTATTCTTGCCTTGATTTAATTTGTACGGATACATTGATCTTGTGCAGCGGTAATCAGTGACTCAGTTTCTCGTTTTAATGTTCCATTTCTGAGCCATGCCCATGACATATCATCTGCTATATCCATTGTTTGCCTTATGAACTGTCCATGCATTGGCTTTTCTTTCCACCTCTCCTTTCTTTCCGCTGCCCTGCGCCTTTTGAGGTCATCAACAGATTCCTCAGATACTTCATACCAATCTTTTGCTGCTCTTATTAGCCTTTCGCTACTATTTTCGACACACTCTCTCAAACCGAGCACAGAATTCTCAACACACTCTTCGATAGAAATAAGCCCCCTCCCGCCGTCCTTTCTTCCCACATATAACCTGTCAACGTCATCCCTTGGATGGAAAGCTTTGTGCATTGTGAGAAGTTTTCTGGTTCTCCTGTCTATTGCTTTTAGCTCATCTACTGTCCAATTCAGGAAGGGCGCAGAATATCTCATTAGAGATGCTGCTCAGGTGTTAATCCCTTTTACCAGGTTCCTGCTGTTCAATTTGGTTTCCAATACTTTCCTTACTCGGCGAAAATATTCTTTACTGAGTTTTTCCTTCATCTTATTTTTCATTATTGCATCGCTCTCTAAGACTCCCAGATATTTGTATCCATCCTCAGCATTTAATGCCTTAATGAAGTCATCATCCGGCAGCTTTATTCCATTTGAATTTGACATTTTCCCTCTTTATATTATCACTACTGCGCATTTCTCAATCCCAAATTCCATGCCGATATCTGAGCTGAATACCCTGACTGTTTGAATCAATGCATCAAGGCCTGCTTCTTCTTTTGCAAAAAGTTTCAAATCATCCATGTAGAGTAAATGGTTGATTTTATCCTTCGTCCTTGTCTTCTTTCATAAGATCGTATATGACTTGGTTGCTGTACCCAGGGACTCCATATTGCAATTCAACCAACGGAAACAACGCACTTCAAACTCAAAATGTGTCAAAATAATGCGCTGCAGTACAAACATGTATAAGAACTCGTTTGTACCAAGAACCATAAGTGATTGGAACCATCTGCCTGACTCAGTGGTTCTAAATGAGAAAAATGAGGACTTTAAAGCTGCATTGACAAATTTTCTGAAAGTAGTCTAAAGCCTGATTTCCACTGGGCGGACTTCTCATGTGAAGCAACTGTTCTCTAGCTAAATTCATGTTAATACTAGTGATGCCTATTAGCAAACTGTTTTTGCAACAAACCCCGGTATGTGCTAGTTTCATCATTAAGCTGTAAATCTGAGTTCGTAAATCTAACTTCTTGCAAGTGGCCGAATTTCATTTTGCTACAAATTTTGTGATTATGTTCGAGACAGCTTCGCATGAATAGAGGCGTTCAGTGGAAATCAGGAATCAACAACAATTACCCTTAGCATATTTGCTCATCAGTGAGTATTAGCTAAGTAGCACACAGATACAGATACAGATACAGATACAGATACAGATACAGATACAGATACAGATACAGATACAGATACAGATACAGATACAGATACAGATACAGATACAGAAAAGTTATAACCGTTCTTGCACTTTCTAAGGATAAGTGTAAGTGGAATTAACGCTATGACAAACAGCAGGGGAGAGAATGAATCTTCTTGAAAAATTCCACGTCGGATATTAACTTGTGCAAGAGTTTCTTTTCCAAAAGACAATTCTACCTTCCATGAATTCATCGAATTTCTTACTAGACATGATACATTACCAACAACTTTAAACATTTGTAGGCACTCCAAGATCCAAGAGTGAGGCACCATGTCAATTGCCTTGCGGTAGTCAATCCAACCCATAGCAACATTCTTCTTCCTTGCCTTTACTTCCCTCAAGATCTTTTTATCTATAAACAGTAGATCATTTGTGCCCCTAGATCCTCTTCGACATCCTTTTTGTTCTTCCGGTAGCAGCTCTCTTTCTTCCAGTGATTTACATACCTTTTCTGTGATGATACCCGTCAATATTTTCCACATTAAAGGGAGACAAGTTATCGGCCGGTAATTGCTGGCAATATTTCCTTTGGTGACGTCTTTCTGTATGAGAACTGTCCTTCCCCTGGTCATCCATTCAGGTACCTCACCTGCTGCAAGGCATTCATTCAGTTGTGTAGCCATTATTATTATTATTATTATTATTATTATTATCATTGTCATTATTATTATTATTATTATTATTATTATTATTATTATTATTATCATTATTATGAAAATTCAATGCTCGTCCATTGACGGATTTAATGTTCTGAACATCTAGTGACAACAAGTCTCCTTAGATTTCCAGGACCTTTCGTAGTATTCTTGCAGTGTTCAGTAATACGGTGGTCTGCATTTGGTTGATGGCAATACCTGATTCAATCTGTTCCAATTGTTTCTGCAGTGTTTTAGGAATCGTCCCAAGAGCACCAATAACGATGGGTATGATCTTGGCTTTCATGTTCCAAAGCTTTTGCACTTCTCATTTAAGATCTTGGTACTTCTCGATCTTCTCTCTTTCCTTTATTATTATTATTATTATTATTATTATTATTATTATTATTATTATTATTATCATTATTATTATTATTATTATTATTGCAATACCACAGTCCAAGATATTGTTCGACTGGAAAGTTAAGCTGAACATCAAGCTGGAACCCGCAGCCTTAAATATTCAGCGCATAACGCAGAGTTCTTACAGTTCCAAGTAGGCAAGCCTTTTGCAATGTTCCAAAGTAAATATTGAGGCTGATGCGTTCAAGCCATTTCTTTAAGCTCTTGGATACAGTGCCCAACGCCCCGATGATTATGGGGACTACCTGTACATCGTTGCATTGCCAGATTCTTTTCAGTTCCCATTTTAGGTCTTGGTAACGGTCTACTTTCTCTCTTTCTTTTTCAATTATGCGCGCATCAAAGGGACATGCAACATCTATGATTTTACAAATTCTTTGATCTTTTTCCAGCACTACTATGTCTGGTCTTGAGTGTTCTAAAACCTTGTCGGTTTGAATCTTCATGTCCCATAATATTTTAACCTTGTCATTTTCAACAGTAACCTGAGGTCTATGGTCATACCACTTCTCGGCGTGTTCTAGGTTACAATCTTTGCACAACTGCCAATGCATCACTTGAGCGATTTTGTCATGTCTCCACTGTTTGTATTGTTTTTGCGCAAGGTTCTTGCATTCGGAAATAAGATGGGCAACTGTTTCTTCGCGCTCTCCACAAATTCTGCAGAGGGGAGAAATATTTTCCTTGCCGATATGATGTTTAATCGATCGAGTTCTAATGGCTTGTTCCTGAGCCGCCATTAGTGTGCCTTCAGTGGCCTTCTTCAGATCCCCTTTTTTCAACCAATCCCAGCTTATTGCATCTCTGAATTCCGTGCTGCTGAAAAATGCATTGTGGAGTTTTTCCTCCTTTAAGTTGTTCTTCCGTTTATCGTTGATGAAGTTCTTTTCAGCTCCGATGTCAACTACCCCTTCTCCTTGAATCTCCTTAAGCATTGGCTCTTGGCTGTTCCGAATATATTCATACAAACAATTCTTTTCAATAAGAACACAGTCTTCGACACTGATAAGGCCTCTGCCTCCCTCGGCTCTCTTAATGTACAATCGGTCTTCATCACCCTTCTTATCGAACATACTGTACATAGTCAACAATTTTCGTATTTTCCGGTCTAAATCTTGAAGCTCATTCACTCTCCAAGTCACAATTCCAGCGCTATACCTAATAATCGAACAGCTCTTGAGTTTATTGCATTTATGGTATTCTTACTGTTCAATTTTGATTTCAAAATCTTTCTCAGCCTTCAAGTATTCTGACCTGAAGTTTTCCTTCATATACTTGTCCTTTATACCATCGGCCTCTAGAATTCCGAGATACTTGTAGCCATTTTCGAGATTTATCTCCTTTATTTTTTCACCTGAAGGTATCTCTATCCCTTCGCTACGAACATGTTTTCCTTTCTTCATCACCAGAACTCCACATTTCTTGATACCGAATTCCATTCTTATGTCCTCACTAAAAATGCGTACAGTATTCATCAGACTTTCTAGTTGTTTCTCAGTTTTTCCAAACAGTTTTACGTCATCCATGTATAGCAAATGGTTAATGGATGGGCCTGATTTGCGAAATTCAAAGCCAGCCTTCACATTACGTAAGATAAGTGATAACGGTATAAGACAGATAATGAAGAGAAGAGGAGACAAGCTATCACCCTGAAAAATGCCCCGCTGTATTTTGACCTTTCCCAAGGACTGCCCACCGTCTCCCAATTCCGTCTCCCAATGACTCATACTATTCTTGATGAATTCTTTTATATTATCTGCTACCTTGAAAATCTCAAGACATCTTATGATCCATGAGTGGGGGATCATGTCAAAAGCTTTTTTATAGTCAATCCAGTCCATGGCTAGACCAACTGTCCTTCTTTTACAATTTTTGATGATGGCTTTATCAATGAGTAGCTGATCTTTAGTACCCCTTGACCTCTTTCTACAACCTTTCTGCTCTTCGGGCAACAAACCTTTCTCATCAAGGTGTTTGTAAATCTCTTCTGATAGAATGCTTGTGAAGAGCTTCAACATCAGAGCCAGACAGGTTATTGGTCTGTAGTTGGTAACTTCCTTGCCTTTGGACTTGTCTTTCATTATAAGTACTGTCCTGCCCTTAGTAAGCCAGACTGGTATAACTCCTGATAAAAGGCAATAATTGAACATTGCAGCCATTCTGGAGTGTAACGACTTGATGCTCTTTATCCAGAAGCCTTGGACTCCGTCTGGTCCGGGTGACTTCCAGTTTGTGAGTTTGTTTGCTTGCTTTCTTAACATTTCTGGCGTTACATAAAGGTCCTTCTGTTTCCCAGTTCTAACGTCCACCTCTTTTTCTACCTTTCTGATCCATTCAGCCGTATCTTTATGTGAGACATCTTTCTCCCAAATTTCCCTCCAAAAAAGGTTATTTGCCTCTTTATCTGGTACCTCGTCGCATCCTCTTTCCATACCCTCCAGTTTTTCAAACAGTCTCCTCTGATTATTTTGAAAGAGTCTGTTTTGTTGGAACTGCTCATTTCTGTTGTCGTAACGTTTTACCTTTTCTTTTTTTGCTGTTACTCTCTGTTTCAGTTCTTCAATGACAACTTTCAATTCTCTTTTCTTGAGTTTATACTTTTCGTATAATCTTTCCTTTAAGGCCTTACTTGCTATTGTGTTATTCTTCAAGCTTTCCAGTTTCCCTATCTCTTTCCGGAGTTCTCCTATTTGATTGGTTAATCGTTTTTTCCACCATGGGTCTCGTTTCTGTTTAGGTTGTCTTTTCTTTATACCAAGCAATTTACCTACTACGCATCCGGTAGCTTTCATAATCTTATTGCATTGAAGAAGATTGCTTGACTCTAAGTATGGGATGACTCTATCTACCTGAGCCGTTACCTCTTTCAGCTTTCTTCTATCACAGAACCTCAGATTTATTGGGTCTTCTATCTCATTTTTTAATAATTCCTCTTGTAACATCCTCAGCACCCTAATGTCATCATCTCCTACACCATCAGCTTTCATCCTGTCCTCGACATTTTCCACTGCATTCACTCTTTCAGAATCCTCAGCCCTTGTCATTGGATCTCCATTAGCCTCATGCCTAGTACTTTGTTCCGTTACCTCCCTATTCAGATCACCATCTTGTACGTTTGATTCGGTTTCGATTTCTCTCCTAATCTCTTCTAGCTCAACCTCAGATAGCCAACCATTGGTTCTGATCACTCGAGCTTGCCCCGCTAATTTCTGCACAGACAACTCAAACAAACCTTCTTCTTTCAAGATCTTATGCATTCTTTGTCTGTAACCTCTAACATTAGGGTTACTTTTGAAGAAGCATCTCATTACGATTTTGTTCAATGCCTTCGTCCAAGTTGTCCTTGACTTCTCTGGTTGACGAGGATTTCGCATGATGACGGTCTGAGCAGCCTCGTCACTCCTCCTACCGGACGTGGGACCTTCACATGAAGTTCCAGCCCCATTTACGTCGTTATTTATTTCACTGTGATTATTCATTTATTTCACTCTTAATGAGGGTAGTGGTGATAAGGTGACACAACCACCAGTGTTTTTATCGAGACACCATCTCTAGGAGGGTTGTCAACCAAGACTAAAGAGTCCTCCTACCCATGAGACAGACTAGCCCCCGATTATTATTATTATTATTATTATTATTATTATTATTATTATTATTATTATCATTATTATTATTATTATTATTATTATTATTATTATTATTATTATTATTATTATTATTATTATTATTATTATTATTATTATTATTATTATTATTATTATTATTATTATTATTATTATTATTATTATTTACGGTTGGTTTCGAGACGAACATGGCGGGTAACAGCACAAGAAAGAGAGAAAAATACAAGTCACTTATGAACAGACTGAAATCATCATATAATAAGGTTGTGTACTGTAATGTCTCAATGGGGGCATGTGGCTTCATTGAAAAGGACAGCAAAAGATTCTTCGAACTACTATCTAACCTAAATGTCTCAGACACAGAAATAAAATATGTAACCAAAAGGATGATAAACATTTGTATTCGCGCATCCTAATTCATTTTTTGCTGTAGAAACAAGGAATGGACAAATCCAGAACTCTTAGATTTTTAGGTCCCTGATTTCTAACTTTTACATCACCTGTGTGAGTATGTCATTAATGCCCCTTGTTGGCGAGTTAATGCCATAGATTTTGGTTTTAGTTTTGTATTGTATGTATTAGGATATATTGAATGAAAGTTTCCATTATTATTATTACTATTATTATTATTATTATTATTATTATAATTATTATTATCATTATTGATATACCCATCAATGGAACCCTTGATATTTGCTTACTTTCCAAAGATAAATTTGGTCTAGATATTATGATGCCATCTACAGAATTTACTCTCTGCCAAACGGTTTTGAGATCACAGACACAAAAAGCGGTTTTGAGAAACACAATCAAAAAGCATTGAATGTTGCATTGACTTTGTAAAAACTGATTTGTTACCAAATATTATAAATAAAATTGTTTATTCCGGTACAATTCGTTTGCAGAAAACACATTAAAAATTTTAAAAGACTTTGTTCTGTTTTTCAAAATACTGAATGCAACCATTGCCAACTTCAATTTTCATGAAGCATCATTCTTCAAAAAGTGTCTCTTACAGTGGAACATAATTTAGCTTCAATTTGCAAGTTGCTGAGAAAAAAAGTTTAATTTGTAGAAGAATCTGTAAGCAATGTTCTTGAGGCTGCTGAGTCATCTCTTCATCAATCAAAATCTTCTAAAACTGCCACTGCTCCTGTTGAAATTATTTGGGAAAGCAGCAGCATGCAGGGTAATCTGCCAGGCAAAGAAACTGGTTTCATCTTGGGCTGAATGCAGGTAAAGGGAAGCCAGTCACAATGTAACGTTCTCTCGCAACCACTCTCGAGAGTTAGCCAGCTGAACTGGAGCTTCTTCGATACTCTTTTCGGTGTCACAATCTTACAAGAAGTTCGCCATCTTGCTTTCTCCCTGAAAAGGAATGACATGAAATATAAATCTCCAATTAGGGTTCTATTTTCGCGTCTTTCCTAATGCAAAACATTTCTACGTGGACAAAGTTATTTCCACACGTCCTTCAGTAAGCAATACTCAACGACAACGACGAAAAATCATTTCAAAACAAAATATAAACGACATGGCCTACCTGAGAAAGAATGAATGTGCAAATCCAACAAGTATCGAAGCCGAGAGAGCTCTCAATCTCCACCTCGGTAAGCGAAAGAAAGTCTCGTGCGTGCTTCCGTCGAATTCCTTGGAACTTGAGTACTGAACTTTGAGGCAATGTATCCATACAACCACTGGCCCTGGAGGTGTTTTTCTAGCTGAATGTCGAAGAAGCAGCGTTGAAATTTGCCAGGCCAATGTTTGTGTCATCCCCAGACCTGTGCGCGCTTCCCAGATTACTCCGGCTTTGGCGGGAATTTCAAGGGTCCGGAAAATCCTTAGGCCACATGCTTGATTTTATTTTGTCCGTTACGCTTCAATCGGGGACGTGAATTTGAAAAAAAAATAAGAATAGGCACACTGGAATCTCAGCTTTCGCCTATGCTGATTTGCAGGACAATTTTCATACTCCGAGTATGTGATCCTGGTGCCAGAAGAGGGAACGCCAAAAGATTCGCAGCTCGGGTCCGCCATTATGGATCCATTTGCCACTCAATTGGGATCCGTGACGTCAATATGCATATCATGCATTGTCATAATTTCTGGATAAATGATTTTTGCTGCAAAAGATATCTGCAAACGTGTTTGATTTCTCTCCACTTAGTTTCGTTCATTTTTTCCCACTTCAGCGTACAATCTGGAAGCTGCAAGTTGATTTCAAGCCCGCGACGGCTGAACGGACGGGGTGTGCAGTTCCTTATCTGGGGGCATGGCAGTACAAGTAAACATACACTTTTCTCTAACATTTAGCTCTCCTCGTAAATCTTTCAACAGCAGTCCTAAAGCCCACATGTCGGGCAGTCTTCTTATCAAACCAATACGCAACATTTGTGGTAGTAACTTTAAAATTTCCGGCGCTAAAAATGTACCGTACGTGTCCATAGAAACGCCAATGCTCTCTAGGCTACTGAAATTCGACTCAACTTTATCATAAACATTTCTCAAATCTTCCACATTCACAATACTCATCACTTCTTTGATCTCTTTAAATTTACTTATATGTCCGGAGATGATGACTTGTCTGTCTCTGAACCTTTGTTGAAGCAATCTTATGGCCTCGACCTAAGTCTCATCAGTAGGTTTGAAACCCTCGATAGCATGCGCGGCATCACCATGCAAATAGGATTTCATGTTGTTGAACTTTTGCATCGGCTCCAGTTCATGGTTCTTATCAAGCGCTGACGCAAAAACATCCCCAAATGAGCTCCACTCAGTTGGATCTCCTCCAAACTTCTGCACGTGTAAAAACAGCAGTTTTAAAACATTACTTTTCGATACTTGATTGGGTACAGATGGAGTTTGATGCAATGCAGGAGTACCCACCGTCTTCGATTTGATTTTAGCCAATAGAACGTGGTACTTTGTGGGCGAAATCCGCGCTCTCGATCACATCTTTCTCAATATCATCGTCAGCAATATAATAAAGCAATTCGACGTCAAAAATGTTTTTATTTTCGTAACTATTCTTCAATGAATACACTGTTCACCAGCAGTTCATCTCGCAATGAATCATTACAATTGCGTATCAAGTCTTTTGCAGCGGCTGCGTACTCGTTTGCTCTATACTCGTTCTAATTCTAATCCCCACGATCGATTTTTTCTTCAAAAACGACATCTCCTCTCCGTAAAATCTGCAAAATAAACTCAAATAATAGTCCATCAGCTCTTCCCGGGTCACGGCACCATGTTACCATGTTATGGATCTCCAGTAATGTGGCGAAGCCAACGATTCAAAGAAGTCTCTTCGAGCGATCCATCAATATATACAAACTATTTACAAAATGACTTATCCACCTCACGTTCAATGCTCATATCCATCGTCTTCAGTTCTATTCTCAATCTAATTTTCGCTTAAATAGAATCAGTTCTCGATTCTCAATTCTCAAATACTCTTCCCAAGTCTCATCACTACAGAAATGGTGATTTTCGTGGTGATCAGACGTGTTTTTCTTTCGAGCGAGTATCTCGTATGTATAAATCAGAATTCTAAAGTGAAATGGATGAAGATGTTCAGAAAATACTAAAAGCAATCGATAGAGTTAAAGAAAAGAGACAGGACCAATATCTCAACAACATTGCTGACATATGCACATTGGATTATGGTTGGCAGAGAACAACGACAAGCACCATATTATGCGAAGAGATAAACCAACGTGCAATTTACACTGCAATGTCAGGAAAAAATGTGTCCTACCGAAAATCAGATTGCATGAAAGTTTGCATTGAGAGTGACATCGAAAGCGTTGAAACACAAACGGAGCCTGACCAAACCAGTCAACATGAAATTTTCCACGATCCAAATGTCAGACTCCAAAATGACCACGAAGGATTCAAGCGATTCATTCACGGTGAAATCCTGGCAATTAAGGCTCAGGTGGCAAACAGATCTTGCAGCTCTCCAAAAAAATATCTCAAATGAAAGCACGAGTGAAAATCACTTACATGAGGCCTTGATACGATCCCTCCAAGAAAGGATAATCTCGCTGGAAAACAGCTAAATGATAAGCAACGAATCATCGAGAAAATTCTAGATGGGCCTAGCAACCAGAGCCCCATACATTGCGTAAAAAATCAAAGTAGTAAGGCGACTACTCCCCCATGGGAATAGGCCAATCTCCGGACTACAGCAATACAACAGTTGAGCACAACAGTTACCATAACAACTCACTGGAAGGTCTCTCAACACCTAACAAAAAGAAGACCAAAGAAAATGGCAATGCAAAAACAGACAACCAAAGATCGAGTGTCTCGAGACCAGAAGAAAAACAAGATGAAAAATCAAAACAAGGCAAAACAACGAAGCAAAGTAAAACTGTAAGGAAAGATATAACGATAATCGGAGATTCAATCCTCAATGGACTGGAGGAGGCAGGAATGCAAAAAGACCACAATGTAAAAGTGAGAGCACATTCAGGAGCAACGACAAGGGACATTGTCGACGACATAAAACCAGTCGTGAGAAAAAGGCCTTCGTGCATTATCATACATTCAGGAACAAATGACCTCACCCAAGGGATTGATACCATAGGAAATATGAAGAGCGCCATTGAAGAAACCAGACAAGAATCACCTGGCACGGAAATCATATTGTCGACCGTTGTAATTCGAAAAGATAAACAGGCACTGGATAAGAAAGTCAACGTGAAAGAGTTGAATACGAAAATAAAAGATCTTGCGAAAGAACTGAACGTCCAAGTGATAGACAATTCAAATATTGATGTGTCCTGCCTTAGTCGGAAACAACTCCATCTGAATCGAAAAGGGGACTCAGTATTAGCAAAAAATTACATTAAGTTTATTAAAAGTTATTGAATCGAGGCTACTAACAATACAGGTAAGGAAACGCAACAAGAAAGACAGGAAATGAACCAACCTCGTTCTGATCGTAATGATGGTAACAACCAAGCTTTAAGGGAAAACGCCTTAAATATATTGACAACATCAGATTCGGTAGCCTGTGAAACTGAGGCAGATTGTTTTGACAAACTCCAAAACCTTCGCTTAAAATACCCCAAAAATGTCATCTTTGGGTACATTAACATAAACTCAATCCGGAACAAATTTGAAAATTTTTTCAATGATGATACAGGATCATATGGACATCTTGGTCATTGCGGAGACAAAATTAGATGCATCGTTTCCAAAAAATCAATTTTTAATACCCGGATTCAAAACACCATACAGACTTGATGTCTCTGAGAAGAGTGGTGGGTTGTTGGTCTTTGTCAGAGACTGCATCCTTTCAACAGTGATTAAAGTTGACAATATGTCAACAGATATACAGGTTATTCCGTTTGAACTAAATATTAGAAAGCAAAAATGGTTGTTATTACCGATCTATAGACCTCCAAATCAAAATATGTCTTTCTTCGTAGAACAAATTTTCAAGCTCATTGATAAGTTTGGGCGGTATAACAATGTACTTGTACTTGGAGACTTCAACATGGAGCCTAATGATAAAAATCTGTCTCCTTTAGTGGTAGAACATGACCTTTAAATCTCATCAAAGGGCCTACATGTTTCAAGTCTTGCTAGGGACGGTCATTGACCTACTGTTAACAAATAAGAAGCATTTTTTTATGATGACCCAGTCATTTGAGACTGGATTTAGCGATCATCACCATTTGATATATACTGTATTTAAGTCAACTTACAACAAGTCACCTCCAAAGAAACTTCTCTATCGTGACTATAAGAACTGGTCAGAGGACCGCTGGAAAATGGACCTTGAGAGAAATCTTCGTGCTTCGCATCCAGCGAGCTACTCGGAATTTGAATCAGTCTTCATGACCACCCTTGAAGCAAATGCACCCCTTAAAACAAAAGTAGTTAGGGCAAATAACAAACCACACGTAACAAAAGAGCTGCGTAAAGCGATAATGGTAAGAACCAATCTCAAAAAGGTTGCAAATAAAAGTGGTAGTACGGAAGATATGAGAAAGTATAAAGATCAGAGGAACCTTGTTGTAAAGTTGAATAGAAGGAAAAAACGGGAGTATTTTGAATCCATTCAATCGAAGACCATCGAGAATGATAAACAGTTTTGGAAAAGCGTAAAGCCATTGTTTCCAAGCGTGGATACTACAAGAGATAGGATCCTATTGATTGAAGGAGACAAGATACTCTCGAGAGACGAAGATGTCTCTGAATGTTTCAACGATAATTTAAGCAACATAACTGACTCGTTAGATATTGCACCAAGCTTCAAGGAGGTTCATGAGGATATGGCAGTCGATCTAACAGTTGATCAGATGGTAGAAAAGTGGTAGGTTGGAAGTTGGCGATCTAGCTCGTGAAGTTGGGCGGTCGGTCTGCTCAAGCTCAAGCTTGGTTTCTGTGGATTTGAACAAAGTTGAGGAAGCAACGAGAACACCTATTTTAGCATTTGAAGCTTCGAATGAAATTATGATCATGTCAGCAAGCAGAGAAAGTGTTTCATTTAAGTATGTAGTTGCTGAAGCAGCCATTCGAGATTGGAAGGTTTAGGCCCACCGCCCACGTGCACATGACTCTAGGCCTATCGAACTTCAAGCTTATATTGCGTTCCGTTTTTACAAAAATAAAGAGATCACTTAGTTTCAGAATATGGTTCATTTGGTTTATTGTTTACAATTTTGTTGAAAGATGACTGAATTTGTTACAATTTCGACAGTGAGGGAGCTTCTAGCTGTTCAGCTGGAAAGCTTCCGGTCTGCTGTGCAGTTATTAACTGGTCAAATTAATGAGGAAATAAAGTACATCAAAAATGAAGTTGGTGACATCAAAGCAAGTCTTCAATATTCCTCAAAGGACATTGAAGACATTCAAGCTAAAATAAAGTCGGTAGAGGAAAGCACTTCAGAAGTGGTTGTCCATTTAAAATCTCAATCAACGGCCATTGACTCTTTGTACGACCAAAGCGAGTACCTGGAAAACCAAAGCAGACGGAATAACATCAAGCTGTTAGGAATGCCAGAAAGTGAGTCAGGTGAGACATGGGATCAGTCTGAGAAATTCTTTAAAGATCAAGTAAAGGC
This sequence comes from Aurelia sp. 4 Dawson et al 2005, assembly GCA_964019985.1. Lineage (NCBI taxonomy): Eukaryota > Metazoa > Cnidaria > Scyphozoa > Semaeostomeae > Ulmaridae > Aurelia > Aurelia sp. 4 Dawson et al 2005. Next base: position 8,903,678 of record OZ026504.1, on the reverse strand, counting down.
TTCGCTTCAAATTGAAGAAGAGATAGAAGTTGAGCGGGCACATAGAGTTGGTCAAAAAAGGGAATTCTTCACCCGCCCAGATGGCTCCAAGGTGAAAGCCAGGCCCAGACCAATAATTGCCAAGATTAAGAACTGGAAACAGAAAGAGAGTATCATAAAAGCTGCAAGATCAATTCGTCCAGATGGAATCAAGTTTATAGAAGATTTCAGCCAAAGAACTCTAGACAAGAGGAATGCTTTGGTGCCAAAGTTGAAGGAGGCTAGAGAAGCAGGTAAACTTGCTTTTTTTGTGACAAATAGGCTGATAATTAAGGATAAGCCCCCAGATGGCAGGCCTCAAAGAAGAAGCTCCCCAAGAGAAGAATCATTTGATGATGAAATTACACTGAATATCAATGCCAGTGAATAATTTGGCTCTTGTCTTGACTTTATGGACACCTTGATCACCTTGTGTTTCATTAGCATGCATAGGCATGCATGTGGTTATCTATTCATTTTGTTGTTGTTTTTTTTTCTCTTTGAAATATTTCCTTGAAACAGTTTCATATTTGACTTTTATCAACTCATCAAATGATAATGACAAGCCAACATAATTCTCCATGTGGTATTTGCCACAAAAATATTCTCAAGGATCAAAAAGCTATTTTTTGTAACAAATGCTGTTTGTTTGTCCACATTAAATGCAATGGTATATCTGCTAGTGAATACAGAGAACTTGAAAATGAACCAGATGTTCATTGGTTTTGCAAGTTATGTATCCAAGATGTATCCAAGATGTGTTTCCATTTGGCTCCTTAGGAAATGAGGACCTAGCAGCACTTTATGATTTTGACGTTCCATCCTTTGTTGACTGTTCACCCTCATTTGAGACCACATCTAACCTTGTTAATTTGCCTAACCTTAGTGATTATGATATTGATGAACACATGCCTCAGAATATTGATTCTCGCTACTTCACTCTACCTGAACTGTCTTCCTTCCAGTCATCCTCTAGTGACTTTTCCATTCTTCACACTAACATAAGAAGCTTATCTCTTCATCATGATGAACTAGTTTATCTTTCTGCTCACACTCACCTGAACCTTGATGTCATTGGTGTGTCTGAAATATGGCATTCTAATGACAATCCCATTTCAACCAATGTTGATATTCCTGGCTATACCCTTTTTAAGACTTCATCGCTTACCCAGAATGGTGGTGTTGGTTTGTATATCAGAAATTCTCTTACTTCGAAACCAAGGATAGACTTGGATTCTTGCACAACTGATTTTGAAACAGTATGGGTGGAGATTGAAAACAAAAGGGATAAAGATTTCCTCATTTGTTGTGTCTACAGACACCCGAGTTCTAATGTTGATAACCTCACATCTCATTTCAAGAATCTTCTATCAAAAATACCTTCAAACAAGCTGTTATTTATAATGGGTGATTTCAATGTCAATCTTTTAGATTATGCTTCCCATTCACCAACAACTGATTTTGTCAACGGCTTTTTTTCACATAGTCTTCTTCCTTCCATTCATCATCCTACTAGAGTGTCAGAACATAGAGCCTCCATTATAGATAACATCTACACTAATGCTACCAATGCCAATTTAACAGGTGGCAACATTTTAACACAAATTACTGATCATTTTCCCCAGTTTTTGATTTTGAAAAATACTCAGATCAGTCATATTAAATCAGAGTCATTCAAATATGATTATTCCAAATTCAAGGAAGACAAATTCCTTGAGGACTTTAACCAGATTGACTTTACTTATCTAGAAAGCAATGATATGGGTGTGAGTACAAAATTTGACAGATTTTTGAAAGACCTTAGTACTTTGACAAATAAGCATGCACCAATCAAAAAGAGGAGTAGAAAGGAATTAAGAATGAAAGATAAGCCATGGATAAATAGTAGAATACAAAAGATGATGAGAATCCGTGATAGAGTTTTACTAAGATTTAAAAAACATGCAACTGACGACAACCTTAAACTATATAAGAAATTTAGAAATCGTGTTTCCAATGAAATAAAAAGAAGCAAAGAAATCTATTTCCACAACTTTTTTTCTACTAACACTCAAAATATGAAAAACCTATGGTCAGGTATAAAGACAATCATCTCTCATAAATCTTCTAATTCTTCTTCAATTAATAAAATCAAAGACAAGGAAGGAAATGTAACATCTGAACCAGGCAGAATCTCAAATATTTTTAATGACTTTTTTGTAAATGTTGCTGATGATATAACAAAGACAATCCCACTAACTCCTAAATCCCCCCTTGATTATTTATCTAACAGAACTTCTAATTCACTTTTTCTTACTCCAGTTACTTGGATAGAAGTTAATGACCTAATCAACATTTTAAATCCATCTAAATCTGTAGGTCCTAATAGTATACCTATAAAATTACTAAAGATCCTGGGATCCTCGATCGCCCCTCTTCTTGCTGTCCTTGTGAATCAGTCTTTCCAGTCCGGTATTTTTCCAGACAAACTTAAGATAGCTAAGGTGATAACTCTTTTCAAAAAAGGGAATCCTGAGCTACCATCTAACTATAGGCCAATTTCTCTCTTGCCCATCTTCAGTAAGGTATTTGAGAAGTTAATGTACAGACGACTGTATAAATTCCTTGAACTAAATAATATTCTTTATTCTTTACAATTTGGATTTCAAGAAAACCATTCCATTGATCATGCCCTAGTAAGTTTGACAGAAGCTGTGAGAAACACACTTGACAATAAAAGATTTGGTTGTGGTATCTTCATTGATCTACAGAAGGCTTTTGATACTGTTAATCACAAAATTTTATTATCTAAATTGGAGCACTATGGTGTGCGTGGTTGTGCCCTTGAGTGGTTTAGATCTTATTTATCTGACAGAAAGCAATATGTTTCTGTCAATGGAAGTGATTCCAACCTACTTTCAATTACTTGTGGTGTACCACAAGGTTCTGTACTGGGCCCATTACTTTTTCTTATCTACATCAATGATCTACCAAATGCTTCTAAGAAACTGAAATTCTATCTCTTTGCTGATGATACAAACATCTACTGTGAATCCAAAGATTTATCTAATTTATTTAAAATTGCTAACAAAGAACTTAGAGCTATAAAGAGATGGCTTGATGCTAATAGATTATCATTAAACATTGATAAGACTAACTATATTATTTTTCATTCCTCTTCTAGGAATATTTCTTCTGATTCTACAATAAAAATAGGGAAGAAACATATTAAAAGGGTTAAGTTTGTTAAATTCTTAGGGCTCCTCCTAGATGAACATTTAAGTTGGAAATACCATCTCAGTGAACTTTCTAAAAAATTAGCTAGAACATGTGGAATCTTTTTCAAAATAAGAAACTTACTTCCATTAGATGTTTTACTTTGCTTGTACAATGCTTTGTTTCTGTCCTTTTTACAATATGGGCTTATTGTTTGGGGTCAAACATATGCATCATACGTTGATCCAATTTTTAGATTACAGAAAAAAGCAGTCAGAGCTATTTCATTTCAGCCTTGCTTGTCACCCTCTCTTCCAATTTTTAAAGATCTTAAACTTCTCAAACTTTCTGAAATCTTTGAACTCAGACTTTTAATCTTTGTCTTTGACTCAGTTAATAAAACGTCACCTAGTTGCTTTCATAACTTCTTCCTATTCAGTTCATCTGTTCATCAGTATTACACAAGACAGGCCAATCAAGGTGATTTATACATATCTCGAATAAACAGTCTTCAATATGGTCTAAAGTCAATTCGATATCTTGGTGCTAAACTTTGGAATTCATTACCTGTGGAACTGCGGAATGCTCCATCAAAAATATCATTTGAAAAGCAACTGAAAGTTTTCTTACTGAACAAGGTCAATCATTGATTCAGAGATATTTTTTATACCTGCACAATTTCCATCTTATTGTATGAAATTCAAATCCATATGTATCTTTTGAGTTGCTCCATGTCTCCTTCTCTGATCCGGGGGGGGGGGGGGGGAGAGGGATGAGAGGGAAGGGAAGAAGTTTTTTTCTTCTTCTTTTCTTTTCTGTTTTTCTTTTCTTCTTTTTGCTCTCTCCGGGGTTGGGGAGTGGGACTTGTGGCACATTCAATCTTTCCTAAAACTTTATAATCCAATCAAAATCAATTGAATTTGTTGAAGGACAGGGGGGGCTCTCTCCTCGATTAGTTTACCTATTGAGAGAGCTCCTCCTTTAAGTAATTCGCTTCATACAATTTATCCTGTTCCTACTGTGTTAATGTTCCGTATCAATGTATTAATTTTCTCTATTATTGTTCATCTTAGTTTAATTGTAGTATTAGTATTTTATATAAATTGTATGTAGTGAATTTAAAACATATGAAACTGAAACTGAAACTGAGAAAAGGGCAGTTGAGAAATATAAAAACCACCCCTTTATCAGGAGAATCAGGGAGAATAGTGACAGGACAAATTCCAAATTTGAGTTCAGCCACGTTTTACCAAATGAAGTTGGGAAGCATATAGACGCACTAAATAGTAAGAAAGCTAATAGTGGCAAAATACCTACCGATAAACTTAAGAAAGCAAAGGATTTAGTTTGCCCATATCTTACCGACTGCATCAACTCTGCTATCTACGATTCTGAATTTCCAAATGAACTGAAGGACGCTGATGTGTCGCCCGGTTTTAAAAGAGGTGTAACCACTACAAAGGTGAATTATAGGCCTATTAGTGTCTTGCCATCGGTCTCCAAAATTTTCGAGAGAATACTCAAAGGACAAATGGAAGGTTTTTTTTAAACCTATTCTATCAAGTCTACTTTCTGGCTTCAGGGCGGGATATAGCACGCAACATTCGCTAGTAAGAGTTATAGAAGCATGGAGAAGAAGCCTGGATTCGTCTGGTATAGTTGGTACGATCATTATGGACCTATCAAAAGCATATGACTGTATACCTCATGACCTTCTTATCGCTGAATTGGAGGCCTATGGGTTTCATATAAAAAGCTTGCCACTGATGTATAGCTACCTAACGCATCGAAAACAGAGGGTAAAAATTGGGTCTTATAAAAGTTTTCAGAGCAATGTCAAGATTGGCTTCCCCCAAGGCTCTGTTCTTGGGCCATTGCTATTCAACATCTTCCTAAATGATTTATTCTATATGGAATTAAATTCAGAAATATGTAATTTTGCTGACGATAATACTGTGTATTCATGTGGAACTCGTATTAGAGAAATTGCGACAAATTTAGAAAACGACCTAAGTACACTCCTAAATTGGTTTTATGCTAATGGTATGGTGGCAAACCCTGATAAGTTCCAATTGATGTTCTTGGGACTAAATGAACAACACAAGTTACGCTTGAATATCGAGGGTGTAAAAATATCGTCCACTGAACATGTTAAACTTCTTGGAATTGAAATTGACAACAAGCTTCGATTCAATAAGCATATAGAAACACTATGCGACAAAACAAACAGAAAAGTCAGTGCTTTCAGGAGGTTAAATGTTTATCTCTCAAGAGAACAGGCAATGAAACTGTGCAACACAGTAATCATCTCAAGCTTTAACTATTGCCCATTAGTGTGGATGTTTTGTGGCAAAGATGCCAGCAATAAAAGAAACCGTACTCACGAGCGTGCTTTAAGAATACTCCACAATGATTACGACCCTTCCTTTAATACACTTTTGGAGAAAAGTGACACTGTAACGATCCATGTTAGAAATCTACAAAAATTGATGCTAGAAATCTATGAGTCAATGAGCCATCTAAATCCATCATACATCTGGCACCTTCATGAAAGGAAGGAAATTAAGTATGATCTCAGAACTAAGCATCTATGCAAATTGCCGATTACGAAGACAATAAAATTTGGCATGGAGTCACTCTCATTCAGAGGTAGCTTATTGTGCAACAATCTTAACGATGAAATAAAGGAGTTACCAACAGTTGCAAGCTTTAAAACAAAGATCAAAACTTGGACGGGTGAACCATGTAACTGCAAAATTTGTAAATAGCTTGCCCATTACGTTGTGTAGCTTTGAAAATATTTATTTGACATCCTTGTAAATCACATTGTAAATAGTTGTTATTAATCAGTTTTTTCCTTTGAACAAGAATGTTATGATTTGATTTGATTTGATTTGATTTGATTTGATTTGATTTGATTTGATTTGATTTGATTTGATTTGATTTGATTTGATTTGATTTACAATACTCGTCAGTCTCGAGTCTCAAATCTCAACAACAATATTCAACAAATTCTAAATGTCAACCCTCATCACTCCCAAGTCTCGTGTTTTTAATTTTCCTAATCATGCTAATAATGCGCATACTACACTAACTACAATTAAACTACGACTACGTCATTACTCATGCAATCCCACAATTCGTAACAGGCCTGAGTCTATATGAAACCTTTCATTTGCTCTACTAAAGATTCGATCGTGTATTGTTGGAGCTTCTATCACGATTGTATTCATTCGAACATTGTGTGAAATGTGTCAATCTGTCGATCGATTCGCATTCCCCTGTAAAATAAGCTGAAGATCTATTGGGCCTAAATCATCGGCTGTCTTTTTCTCACAACCACTAGGTCTAAAATGCCTTCAAAAAAGAGATCATTCTAGCTGCAAAAGCACTATCGCATTCCTCTGACCAGCAGGCGACGGGGCGACGGAATCTCGTCGCGGATTGAAGTTTTTTGTCGTCTTTACAGCTCTATGAGACCGTCAGTGGAGTGACAAGAACAAAGACAATTCAACTCAATGAGATGAGCGTAATACGAGGGTCCTTATGTAGTGAGGCTAGGAAAAGTTATCATTTCTCGAAGATCGATGGCAGCCATGTACTAGATTTGTGTCCGCCATTTACCAAAACAAACCGCTCACCCTAGTTTCCTTTCTTATCGTCGAAATTTTCTTTTCACATAAGCATATAAACCTTTCCAAGGGATGATCCAGAAGTATGCTACAGGAGGTCTTCGATGAAAAATTCGATAGTCATCTTTTTCAGTCATATTTTCTATTGCTTCATCTTGCCACTCTTTTCCGAGATAATATTCTCACTGTGTCTTGCGGTTTGACCCCTTTATCATCTTAACTTTCCATGAGGCAGCGGCTCATCTTACTTATTCTAAGTCCATGTTTCTTTCTCTTGGTCTTTTCTTTGCTTCTTTTTGTGTATATGGTCCACCTCTTGCCCTTTCAGTTAAGAACACATTTGTATCAGGTGAATCCATTCATCACATTGTTTTCTTACCCATTGCAATCTAAGTTTTAGGTAGGTCCAAAGTTGTTTTAAGAACGGTTAGGGAAGAAAGTGAACATCGAAAAGTTATCAAAATCCTAGAATATTTCTAAATTCTTCTTTACTGGTTTTGTTGTTCCTCATGGCAACAAGGCAAAGGAAATTAATGTTATTGTAATTACCTGTCCTTTAGCAAGGAAGAATAGCTGGTCATGATTCAGATCTATTCCTGGCAGCTTTAATTCTTTCCCATGTGATTGTTCCCACTCTTTGTATGCCTAGAAGATAGCAAGTGTTACAGCCTTATGTGTCCAGATTTTGTTGTTTAGAAATTAAGACCGCAAACTTTAAAATGTATGTTAGGTCATTAATATTGACGTACTGTGGCATTTTTGAAATGCGAAGATGGTGCCAGAGAAAGAATGCTGGGGGGGGGCGGCGGGAAAAAATACTGTAGGGTGTTGACAGTGAGTGAAGCAAAGAAGTTTATACGGACCATGCATTTCAGATTGCCTTAAGATGCAATCACACTCTCTGAAAGCAAAATAAACACGTTATGGAAGCGCCGACGGTGCATAGAAATTAAAAAGGAAAGAAAAATTCAGTTCCGATGAGGAGCTCGATGACATGGTCGAGAAATCATGTCCCTATGCCCCGCAATAGCGCCATCCCTGTTATTCTGTTATTATCATTATCATTATCATTACTATTATACATCATTCATATACGAAACATCCCTTCAGCAAAAACATAAAATATACCGGCATAAAAAGATAAATACATAAAAATTCATTTGGTTGGGCTGATTATTATGATTTAGTTTTCATTAATCATCTATTTAAAGTAGGCACGGGAAAAAGCGAATAGCTAAATTACAGCTAATTAAGACCTACTACTTACAATATATATTATTTACAACAAAATTATTAATGAACACTACAGGAGAAAGGTGTTAAAATATCTATCCTGTTAGATATCCAACTTTCGGGATATATACTTTGCAAACCCAAAAGTTGCACTTTCCACCATTCCAACATCTAATTAGCTTTATGAAGATGGGAAGGGTGTATGATTGTTTCATTCCTTACGATAAAATCTGCTGCAGTTTATTTTCAAGGTAAGGAATGGACTTAACTCTAAAGGATGTTGTCCGTACTTTGGCAGTTGAGCGTCATCGCCATGCCTTAGACTGTAACTAACATTTCGTTCCATGAAAATTTTCTTCATGAATGGTGGATTCAGACCGCATTTTGCTTTGTTTTTTTCTATTCATATAAGAGCTTTACAACAAATTTTACATTCTACTATACATATTTAGCTACTATACAATACTACAGGGACGATGCAAAGGGGAGCGAAGGACAACGACTACCCCAGTGCCTGAACATGAAGACACGCAACTATATCTTACATACAACTAACTGTACACCACACACAATTAAAGGCCAAAGAATACTCTACTAGATTCTGTTTCAATTGGATGTCAGAACGGGGTTGGAAAGAAATTTAAAAAGTCACGAGTGCAGACTGGTTAAGGGATCAAGTTGGATAAAGTCTGACTTCCAATATGAAACAGAATTTATAAAGGAAAAAGGAATAACATTTACGCAAAGGAACCTGGTGGTTGCTTTGTATATAGCCTAATCAAACCGACCGGTTTCGTTAATAAATTTGATCGTAAGCTCAAGAATAGTTTGTTGATGTCATCAGAGAAGTCTTTATCACCATACAATAATATTTCAACCAGGGTGTTGTTCGACAGACTATTGATCTGGACAAATGGTCGTATTCCAGCGAGAAGAATTCGACGTTGAATCTCAAAGGCAGGGCAGAGCAACAAAAAGTGCTCCGTATTTCCAATGCCGTCGTTCATTGGGCACATAAGGTATTTGATATTTGATATTTGATTTTATTAAGGAGAGTTGCCCTTCAACAGAGTTGATTTACAAGGGGCCCTCCACCTATAAAAAACTACTTACAATATACAATCTACAATTACCAAATAAAAAGCAAAATTACAATATAAAAACCATGGTATAAAAACCTAATACAAAATTTACAAAATCTAGTATAAAAGAAAAAGTTCTAAATAGATTTTTTGAAACCATTCAGGGAAGATGCCTGTTTGGTATCGGCAGGAACATTATTCCAAGCTTTTGCTCCTCGATAGGAAAAACATTTTTGCCCATTACTTGACTTTTTCAAGGGTAGTCTTAAATCTGTCTCTGAATTGCGCAACACATAAGAAGAGCACTGTGAGTTTCGGGTGAAAAGGTCACACAAGTATTGGGGAGCCAGTTAATGCAGGGACTTGAAGACCATTGTTTTAGATTCACTAGCTACGAGCTGTTCAATGGTCTTCCAGCCCAGCTTGTCCATGAGTGGTCTGCTTGGGGTGTCAAAGCTGCTGTTGGTTATAATTCTAGCAGCTCGGTTTTGAAGTTTTTGCACCTGAGTAAGCTCAGTCGACCTGCGCAACCCCAAACAGAGCAGCAATATCGAAAATGTGGCTCTACAATACCTGTGTAAAGAGTTTTCAATGTCTCCTGTCTTAGGAATGTCTTGGCATGTTTTAAAAAGCCAATTGCTCTTGAAACCTTGGTAGAGACCGTCTTGATGTGTTCCTTCCATTTTAGAGAGTTGTCGATCTGCACACCAAGGTACTTTGTTTTTTGGATTATTTCGAGCTCATTATCGCGAATTTTCAAATCCAAATCATCATTTCGCCTTTTGAGGATATTGTGCTTTTGCTTGGTGGCAACAAGCATGGAATTTGTTTTTGCAACATTTAAGGAGAGTTTGTTGCCTTGAAGCCAAATGCCCAGCTGCTTGAGATCGATATTAATGGCCTCGTTCACCTCATTTATATCCCAAGACTGGTAGCACAGACTTGTGTCATCAGCATACATGGAAACGGTTGAATTTTAGACAGCTTGCGGTAGATCATTGATATAAATACGGAAAAGGAGGGGACCCAGACATGAGCCTTGGGGAATGTAATACCTGGTACACGGGGCTCGTAGAACATTTGGTGCACATGATCAGTGGTTCAGAAGAGGTAGTTCATACAATAGGAGACGAGAGACTTCACTTTTAAATACTATCCATAATCACTAATAGTAGGCCTACAAGTAGTTGTTTCGGATTGGGTACGGGCTGGCGACCTAAGTCCCTGCCATAATACCCCAACTACGAACTCAAATCACGAAACTAACACATGCACATTTATACCACCCTGAAAATAAACTATTTTTGGTACAGTAATTTTGATTGGCAGTCGGTAAGCTTTTACTCTTGATGCCCTAATCAGCATGTTCGTCTTATGTCTCTGCGATAACTGATGCCTAATTTGTCTACCTTATCTTGTCATCACTATTGTCTAACAATCATATTCTAGAGACACATGATTTTATCGCACGATTTTAGTAGATTCTCTCATCTCTCTAAAGTATTTTCTTTTCTATTGATGTTTCCGAACAATTCCAAAATAACTGAAACTTAGCAATACCACATATCTCACACACTCCCCTGCTTTAAGAAATGTTGTCCTCAGCATTTACGTATCTACAATGAACTCCATGACTTACAACAACGCTTCTTGACCATTTTCTTGATAACTTAGTTTGCACATACAAATTCTATTTGGTTGGGTTCTAAGAGACTGCGCTCTTGAATGACCAATAGTAAATAACGACAATACATACATAATATAGCGTGGCATACTCATAGTAACTTGCTCTTCCACCTATTTAACCTAAAGAATTGTGACCTCTCGGTCGAATTGGCCAGATTCTCCCGCAGTACCCGAGACACAATCTTCTAATGCGCGCAACAACATACCTTATTTACCTATTTCTGCCTAACTAGTGTAGTGACACTATTACATGGCAAACCCTACAGAATTTTTTTTAGCGACAGACAACATTGGGAGTTTCTACTTGAGACTTTTCGTTTTTCTTCGAACAATTTGATACACTTTCTTTCAAGTACACAGTTAACGTAAAAGCGCCATAACGAAAACCATTTCTCTTTCTACGAAAAACCAAAGTATCAAAACGTGTTGCATTCCAAATTTCCAAAATTCTTTCGACTTACGGACGTTACCAATGGATTCTTGTCAATCTTTCTTGTTCCGGTTTTTTTTTATATTTTTCTATTCTGAGCGGTAACCCAGACCATAATATCTAATTTTACGTTATAAGCAGTAACTATTTCAATAAGCTTTTACCTTCATAACAGAGGACACATTTCACGTTCGAAAATGGATCACGAACTTTACTTCGAAATTACGACCCTGGGTTCTGCAGCCCCTTTATGAAACGCGACGACCTGCTGCTCCGGCAAACAAATAAAATTACCAACAAATAACCGAGTGATTCTCCGAGATATACGATCCATTAGCAGTCATTCCAGTAAAGTCCTTTTCGATAAAAATCTTCTGTGTAACTAAGTTCGGTCCATTCTTTTCAATATCCTTTCAAATCCATCAGTCAAATGTTCAGCGAACCAGCAACCCACCATATATCATAAATCAGCATAATATTTATTCCTTTGTCAACGTAAAACAACCCTTAGTCCCCTTTAAATCTTGATATCTTCCATTATTTCAGAAGTAAACAGCAGTACCACGCGGGATTTTTATCATTATCGTTTAAACTTGTCTTTCATATCCATTTTACGTCATTTCTTCTCGAATTTTTCTGCTCTTTCTTTATTTATTCGGCTTTTTTTTCGTTGTTCTTCTAAATGTTGTTCATTATTTCTTCATGACCAGTTTTTCCATTTTTCGATTCAGTTCTACATATTGCCATTCAATTCCATTTATGTAACACCTGGTACACGGGGCTCGTAGAACATTTGGTGCACATGATCAGTGGTTCAGAAAAGGTAGTTCATACAATAGGAGACGAAAGACTTCGCTTTTAAATATTATCCATAATCACTAATAGTAGGCCTACAAGTAGTTGTTTCGGATTGGGTACGGGCTGGCGACCAAAGTCCCTGCCATAATACCCCAACTACGAACTCAAATCACGAAACTAACACATGCACATTTATACCACCCTGAAAATAAACTATTTTTGGTACAGTAATTTTGATTGGCAGTCAGTAAGCTTTTACTCTTGATGCCCTAATCAGCATGTTCGTCTTATGTCTCTGCGATAACTGATGCCTAATTTGTCTACCTTATCTTGTTATCACTATTGTCTAACAATCATATTCTAGAGACACATGATTTTATCGCACGATTTTAGTAGATTCTCTCATCTCTCTAAAGTATTTTCTTTTCTATTGATGTTTCCGAACAATTCCAAAATAACTGAAACTTAGCAATACCACATATCTCACAGGAACACCAACATCTATGCCCTCAGTTTTTGAGCTGACACCGTTAACCCGACAGAATTGCTTTCGGTTGCACAGGTATGATCTAAGCCATACGAGTTCCCGCTGTTGGATTTTTATTTATTTATTTATTTATTTATTTTAAACATATTTATACTGGGTACAAATTCAATAAGGATATTGTTTTACAATTTAGCCCTGTTAAAATTAAAGTACCTAATAAACTAATTACAAATAAATTAATAGATAAAAATATATACATCTGGCGACAATAAGCAATATACAAAATTAAAGATTTTCGTACCCCAACTGTCTCAACCTTGATTTAAAAGAGTATACCGAGGGGGCCTCTTTGATATCATTGTTAAACTTGTTCCACACTTTGGTACCACGGTAAGAGAATGCCTTTTGGCCACGTACTGTTCACATTAACGGTACTGCAAGATCATTTTTGGTGTTTCTTAGCTCTCGTGTGTGGAAATCTGATAGTCTAAGGAATAGGTCACTAAGGTACTGTGGTGCAAGATCGTTTAGAGATTTATACATCATTGTAGATGTCTCTTTCACAATCATTTCTTTGACGGACAACCAGCCAAGTTCTTTGCGTAATGGCACAGAAGGTGCATCATAAGAACTACCCGTAACGATACGAGCAGCCCTGTTTTGTAGCTTTTGTAGAGACTCTATTCTCGTAATACCACTATAGCCCCAAACGGAGCAGCAATAGTTAAAATGTGGTTCTACAATACTACGATAAATGTCGTTCAAGGTTTCCATTGATACAAAGTTTTTACAATATTTTAAAAGACCTATTGCGCGAGAAACTTTCCCTTTTATGTTCTCAATTAGGCACTTCCACGTTAGACTACTGTCTATATGGACACCAAGGTATTTCACTTTGTTCACTAAGTCAATATCAGTACCACCTACGTGAAACTCTGGCAACAAAGTAGGCTGCACTTGACCCAACTATCATAGCCTGTGTTTTGACGACGTTCAAGGATAGCTTGTTACCTTGAAGCCATTTCTCGATATTGACAAGCTCAGCGTTTAACACCATGTGCAATTCATCCAAAGTTTTGGAGGAATATGAAATCATGGTATCATCAGCATACATATTTGTCTCAGCCTTCTTTAGTGCAAAGGGAAGATCATTTATATAAAGCAGAAAAAGAAGTGGTCCCAAACAAGACCCTTGTGGCACTCCGACATCAATATCTTTAATGTCAGAAGGGACGCCATTTACTTTGCAAAACTGCTTTCTGTTATTCAAATACGACCGAAACCAATCATGTTCCAAGCCGCAGATACCATAGAATTTCATCTTATCAAGAAGAATACCATGATCAACGGTATCAAAGGCCTTCTTAAGGTCAATGAATATCATAGCTGTATATTTCCCTTTGTCAATGTCGACATACCAGTCATTCGTGCATTTTAGAAGGCATGTGACAACAGAGTGTAAAGAGCGAAAACCAGACTGTTGCAAGCATATTAGTTTGTTTTCGTCTAGGTATCGATATAGTTGGTCGTACACCAGTTTTTCAAATAATCTGGAAACAGCTGGTAAAACAGATATTGGCCTGTAATTTGATCTTTCATCAGTTGGGCCTTCTTTAAATATGGGAGCCACTCTAACAACTTTCCAGCTGTCAGGGAAAATTCCTGAAGATAAGGAAAGGTTCAAAATATCACAGAGTGAATCAGAAATAACGGGAAATGCTACTTTTAAGAAAGAGCTGGCAATGTTATCCACACCAGACCCATGTGATGTCTTGATCTTATTTAAGGCCTTTTTGACGGTCCTCTTGTCGATGGCAACGAATTTGAATGGTTCCCTTCCATTCGAGGGATATGTTATATCGTATTGATGAGACAGAAGGGGATTAGACTGGGCGGGTATCTTGTCACTGAGACTCTTCCCCACACTGCAGAAATAGTTGTTCATCGAGTTAGCGATATCATGATCCTTATTTATCTCTTATTCATTCACTTTTAGGGAATCGATATTGGTAGTTTTAGATCTTTTATTCAACAGGAGGTTTATTGTTTTCCATGACTGCTTTAAGTCACCTTTACAAGCAGCTAATTTCTTGGAAAAGTATTCTCGTTTAAGAGTTTTGTTGAGAATGTTAGCCTTATTTCGCAGCTGTTTGTAAGCATCCATCAGTATAGCAGATTTACATTTAACGGCAGCAGTTTTTATTTTGCCCCTCTGACGAGAAAGCTTTCTAAGATCGCTATTAAGCAATGGGGAATATTTGTTAGATACTCTCATATCCTGCAATGGGGCATGCATCTCAATGACAAGAGACAGCGTTGTAGACCATTGTTGAACGGCATCATGGACGTTATCGTTATTACGTACAATAGCATCCCAATCAATCTGGCCTAGATCAAATAAAAAACTTTCATAGTCAAAGTTTTTCATTCTTCTACTTCTGATAAGTTTGGGTTGTCGCTGTATGAAGCCCCGAAATTTTCGAACACAATATACTAGATAATGATCGCTAAGCGAAATTTTTAGGACTCCTGAATCTACAATGTTTGCGGGCGTGTTAGTTGCAACATGATCTATCATGTAGATGTGTCCAACGTCTCTCTGGTTGGTTCGTTGATCATTTGCCTGAATCCAAACAGGTCATAAATATTGCTCATGTGCAATGAGTTACCTGCAAGGCTGGAGTCCATCTCTGGCGAATTCACCTTCAGAAGGTCACAATTTGTGTCGCCTAAGATGAGGATTTCTTTGTTCTCATGATCAAAAAAGTCCAAATTCTTTTCGAGTTTCGTAAATGTTTCGACAGGCTCCGCAGGAGGGCGATACCAAGCTACTACCAAAAGTGGTCGCGCCCCCTTAGGTTCAACCTAAATACTTATCATATCTAAAGCCTTCTCGGGAAAATCATTTCTACGAGAATGCTTTAAAGAGTCACTAATGTAGACTGCAACCCCTCCCCCGTTTCTTGTTCGATCCTCCCTGTAGAGAGTGTAGCCATCAATTCGCAATAAGTCACTGGACACCGTAGTGCACCAAATTCTGGCAGAGAATCTCATGGTCGACAGTATCAAAAGCTTTTTTAAGATCAATCAAAACTAGGCCTACTAGCCTACCAAGATCCAGCCCATTGTACCAGTCATCTGTATTTTCAAGTGAGTGTGTTACAGTAGAATGAAGGCGTAAGTAGGCAGATTGCCCAGATGAGAATAAACCATTATCTTCCATATGTTGGTACACCTGATTGGTTACAAGTTTTTCAAAGAGCCTTGAAATGACAGGTAAGACTGATGTGGGACGATAGTTTGACTTATTAGCCCTATCTTCCATTTTGTAAATAGGAGTGACCCTAGCAATTTTCCATGAATCAGGAAACATACTTGTTTCAATCGATGTATTAAACATGAAAGCCAGGGAATTTTCAATGAAGGGCAAAGCAAGCTTCAAGAAGTAGCTGGAGATATTAGGAGGAACTGACAAAGGATATTGTCAGTTCCAACGCTCTTTACAGTTTTAACCTTGGCAAATGCATCTCTGATTTCCTGCACCTCGATAGTCCTGAAGTGGAACTTTGCTTTAGTTTTATTCATTTCAAATCCACCTGATAAGAGGGGATTTGCAACTGGACTGATTTTATCTGCTAGATCCTTACCTACAGAGCAGAAGTAACTGTTCATTGCATCAGGAATGTCGTTCCTGTGAACAGTTTCTAAACCAGACTCCTTAAGGCTAACAATGTTACTTGACTTCGACCTCTTATTGAGAAGTTCATTGATTGTTTTCCATGATTCTTTCATGTTACCCTTGCATACAGAAATCTTATTATCATAGTACCTCTTCTTTCGCTGGGTATTAAGAGCATTGACCTTATTGCGAACATGTCTATATCAGTCCAACAGTGGTGCAGACTTACTCTTGACAGCAGATTTTTTTAGTTTATCTCTTGTCCGCATAAGATCCCTTAGGTTTCTATCAATCCAAGGACGGTACTTCTCTGAGACACGCATTTCACATAGTGGGGTATGCTTGTCAATGATAAGAGAGAATGTGTTAGTCCAATGGTTGACAAGCACATTGATATCATCAGTTTCGGAAAGCATTTGTTCCCAGTTTATGCTAGCAACATAAGACAGGAATGCTTGCTCCTTTAAAATTTTTCATTTTACGAGTTTATATCATTTTATGGCCTTTTTCTACTGCTCCATTAAACTTACGGATACAGTAAACCATATAATGATCACTCATAGAAACATCATGCACTCCAGATGTGATGATGTTCCTGGCACAAGTTGTAGCTATATGATCGATTATGGAAGAGGTGTCTAAAGTGACTCTGGTTGGTTCTTTGATGAGCTGATTGAAGCTGAACAACTCATACAGACTAGACATATGTCTAGTGTCATTGTCAATGGGCTGATTAGCTTGTTTTGTAGTGAGATCACAGTTTGTGCTCGGGGGGGGGGGGGTAACTTAGTACTTTTCATGGTACGGGAACGTGCCATTTTTTAGGGGTACTTTTTTCAAACCGTCACGGAATTATGGGTAGCATTTTCTTAATTTTTAGACATTTCACGGAATTATGGGTGTCTTTTTCAGGGGATTTTTCATAATGTCCGGAATTATGGCCCAGATGTTCATTCGATTTACGGAATTATGACCCTAAAATCCACCAGAATTTACGGAATTATGGGTACCAATTTTTTGGGCAAAATGGAACGTCCCTCTCAGAAAATAGGTCGAGATACCCCCCCCCCCGGTGAGTTTGTGTCACCAAGAAGAATTATCTCTTTCCCTTCCTTGTCCAAATAGGAAAGGAATAGGAAAGGAAAGCTTATCAAAAGAAGCAACAGGGTCGTTAGGTGGTCTGTACCAAGCAAGAACAAGAAAAGGTTTGCTTTTTGGTGGTTCTAACTCAATACAAATAATTTCTAAGTCATCAACAGGAACATCCAGGGCCGTCGAGAGACGGCCTGGGCCCCAGGGCTAGGACCCCATAGGGGCCGAAAATTTTTTGGACCACGCCCTTTTTTCATTGAGCCACGCCCTCTTATGCACTGTTAAAGCGCTGCTTTTAGATGGAAACGCCCCCATGTACACTATTGAAGAAGCACTTTTGGGTGCAAACAACTTTCCAAGTCCAGTCAAGACTCAGACTGAAAAAGATGAACGTAACAAATCGATAACAAATCAATGCTAAGTTCAAATTTCAAGAAAATGCTTTTTGTGCTTTTTGAAAGCAAAATCTTTCATTACAGTTTGAAAGTCGATCTTCCTTGCAATTTCACTTTCGATACTTAAAGCAGCTAAATCTGTAAGTCGCTGTTTTGACATGGTGCTCGTCAAAAAGTTCTTTATCAACTTCAGTTTGCTGAAGGAGCGCTTGGCAGAGGCAACAGTCACGGGCAATATGCAAAAACTTCTAAGGTCAGACATTGTAACAAATTTCATCAAGTTTGAATTTGTTTATTTTGTTCAGCAACTGCAAAGGACTCAATGATTTGTCTCCAAAATTTGCCAAGTGCATCGATCTAATATTTATCGTCCTTGTATATCAAGATATCAGAGGGCCCGCAGGCCCACACGTCAGAATCAATTTCTGGAACTTGTATGTCAAGATATAAGAAGGCTCGCGGGCCTCAATTTAGTGGGCCTAAATTTAGAAGTTGGTGGGCCCGCTGGCCTTCATTTAGTAGGCTCAAACTTAGAATTTAGTGGGCCCCGAGCCTGAAAACGCCCCCGGAGGTAAACTGCAACAAAGAAAACATGCATACCTTATTTCTTACGGGCCTCCTAAGGCCCTGGGTCCCCTGGTAACTACCCTGGCTACCCCCCCTCTCGACGGTCCTGGGAACATCAGAATGCAACTTATATTTAATGGAGTCCCTGATATAAATAGAAACACCTCCTCCGCTGCTTGTCCTGTCTAGGCGTTCTTGTTGGTAGCCAGGAAGACTGGTTAACTCTTTAGGGTAATGAGGATCGAGCTTAGTCTCACTAAGTGCAAGAATATGGATACCTAGACTCCTACTAAGTAATTGAGCCTCATCAAGGTGACTGCGGAGGCCATTAATATTCAGAGACACAATTACCTTACCTTTTTTAAACCCAAGATGCTGATGACACAAGTCAGGTCGCTCACCAGTAAAGCAGGCATTTTCCCTGTTTCTGAATGGGGTGAAGGTAGGTCAACTAAATCCACCCCTGTAAACCAGCTACAAACATCAAAGATTCTGTAGCTTTGCGATCAGATTGGAGGCTAATTTATTTACACCGTTATTGTTAAGGTGCAGCCTTTTCTTCCAATGTCATTTGCCCCAATATTTTGATTATTAACAATGTTTAGGTCAAGACTAAGGATCCTTTTGTTCAAGGTTTCAATGATCTTACCAGCAGCACCATTATCCATTCTCTTCATTGGCGTTGAAAGCACAACAGTGCAATCGGGTAGGGCAGTTTCAATTTCCTTCTTAAGGTCAAGCAAAGCATCAAGAATTTTTTCCGCGCTAGCTGCCTTGTTTCCAGCATCATTGGTTCCAACATGGCGTATCACTTTACTTGGCTTATTGGATATAAGGGGCTTTATGTAGAATGCGTGCAATTCTGATATTGTAGAGCCAGGAAAACAGCGAACTTTTACCGTGCCATTCTTGCTCAATTTCTTCTCATCAATGCCATGAAGAATGCTGTCTCCCATAATGAGAACAGTCCCCCTTTTCCATGTGTGGGCCTCTTGCTGGCTGGCATTTTGGTTTCCATTTCCACTGACATTAGTTCCTGGTTCATTTGCTATTTTGTTGTTATATTGCTTTGCATCTGATTCATTTTTAGCTTGATTCTTGTGCTTCTCGTCTCCTTTGTCTGGAGCAGCCACTTTTCCTAAACTTTTATTTGAAACAATTGAGCCGTTTGATTCTCTATTGCCCTTTGTCTTAACAGAGTCTTTACCTTCGGCATTGACCTTTATATTCTTAAGTTTTTTTGATACATTGAATTGTTCGTATTTCTTTCCTCTCTCATCAAGACACAATTCCCATTGGGCCTGAATCTTTTCAATTGAATTCTCCTTGGAAATCCCAGATGATTTACACGCAGAGGCGGTGTTTTCTCCTCCGTTTTCAATAAATTTTCTTCTTGATGTAGTAGGCCTAATTTGATTTTTAAATTTGCGTTCTCGTTTCTGAGCTCAGCATTACATTGCCTTTCTAGCTGAATCTGTTCATGAAGCTGCAACACGATTTCAGCAAGTCGGGTCATTTCCGAGCCTTGAGAGTGCTGGTGAAGTGTGGGAGTGGGGGTATTATCCAATGGTAGCGGCTTCTTCTCTGACTCAGAACTGCATGAGAGGTTCACGCGATTTAGATCTCCTATGAAGTTGTTTTGTTCATTGACTGATGTAACATCAAGGTTTCTTTGCTCATGCTCATCCAAACTATCATCCAGAGGACTGCCTGCAGCCTTTCTTGCTCTTGATGCAGCGACAAAGGCTAGTTGCTCGCCCTCGTCTGATATTCCGGCTCCAGTGTTGTCCTCGCCAGCCTTATCAGGCGAAGGCGTAACCATTGGGTCAGTTGCACATTGAAGGCAACTCGCTTGCTGTTTGGGTACCATATGCTGGAGCTCAAAACCTGCAGCTACTATTTTGGTTCAGCTTCCTTGTTAATGCGATAATCATATCGCTTCCTCTAACAATTTCTGTATATAAACTCCAGAGTCAAGCAACTGTTCGAGCACTGCGATGACCACGTTGTCTAGGCCATATTTCGATGACATGAGGTACGAGATCGATTTCTCGTCAGGGCGTTTTCTCCTCGTTTTGATCGTTTCAATCGTATCCAAGATGTTTATCATGAGCTTGAAGGCATCATCATTGTCCATGTAACATTTTTCTACACTTTTGGTGAGTTTTGTGCGAGCCATATGTGCTGGTCTTTGGCTTGCTACGATGCCACGTCTAGTCTTGTTCTAGTCTATTAGTTCTCCGTATCCCTGAGATTATGAACAGTTTACCGTATCCCTGAAATTATGCTTGAATTTGTGAAAATTCAATTTACTGAGACAGACCCTTATTTGGTTTTGAGGCTGGTCTGCTTTATGAAATGTATAGCCGTCAAGTGAAAGCCTATCTTCGTCAAAGGTGCTGTCGATATGTGTTTCTACAATACCGATTAAATCATAGTTATACACCGAGTTCTATGATTCAATAAGAGAAATTCTTAAAAAGTCATGTGCAGCAATACTATTCAGATTCCAACAACAAGGGTCTAGCGTTTCAGGGCCTGGATTAGTTTCAACGTCAACACAGAGCAGGATGGTTGCATAAACCAGCCATTGAGTATGAAGTGTGCACACTGCCATTTTTCATTTCATTTATTTTCTTGTTAATCTTTTTCATACATGATACTCCTTCAGCAAAAAATATATTTAAATTAAAACAAAGATAAAGATGAATGTATATCTAGTCACACTGTTCTTCCAGGAGGTCATGTTTCAAGGGGTCTTCGATGTCTTATTGAACCAAAAAATAGTTTCTAACCTGCTGTTTGAAAAGTGCAGCAGATTCCACATTTCTAATATTGTTTGGGATATCATTCCACACCTTGGCACCTTTGTACGAAAAGCTCTTTTTTTTAGTTATCTCTAGCCTAGGTCGTAGTATCTGCAGGTCATTCGCTCTCCTTGTTTCATATTTTGAAACATGAAATCTTTTTGTGAACTTTTGCTTAAGGATTTCTGGACATTGTTCATTTAGAATTTTATGCACCATCATTGCAATATCTGAGATGACTTTCCACCAATGCCCGGTATCTATATATATAAGGCAGGTAAACGATTATCCAATTAGCTTTGTTCTCTTTGTTCTCCATTGTGAATTTAACAATCAGCACAATGGGAAGACAAAGGTGGCACTCGACGAAAAGACAACGGGACCATTCGATGTATATCCTTGTTTATTCACTTTTTGATTGGCTGTAAAATCAATAGCTTTGGGGCTAACCAGGGCTCACGATGTCATGCGCTTCGGCCCTATTGTTTCCTGCACTGCTCTCAAAAGCCACCGCTAATTTGCATATTACGTCACCGAAATAGATCGTAAATGCGCATGCGACGTGGAGCCTTTTGGGGATTCCTTGACCTTCTCAACTTTCCATGTCGTGTCCCTTGCAAATGACGAGCTGGATGTGCAAGAATGGCTTCAAATTACTGCAGAGACGATCACAGCTATGGTCGGCCTTTTTAGCAGGCCAAACTCAGGCAAGTTCCTTAAGGACGGTGCACAAATACTTGCCAAACCAGTTTCAGAGCTATGCAATCTTTCCATCTCCCTATCACTTTTTCCAGAGGATTGCAAGCAAGCTAAATTGAAGCCACTCTTTAAAAAGGGTAGCAGAGATGAACCAAAAAATTATAGGCCAATCTCACTCTTGCCGCAGATTTCCAAGGTAATTGAAAAAATTGTCCATGAGCAGGTCCTAGAATACCTCGATACAAACAAAATTCTTTATCGATATCAGTCTGGCTTTCGCCCTCACCACTCAACGGACACATGTTTATCATACCTAAGTGACAAAATCACACAGGCGTTCGAAAAAGGGATGTTTACTGGCATGATTTTAATTGATCTTCAGAAAGCGTTTGACACCATCGACCATGAAATTTTCCTTGAGAAATTAAAACACCTTGCCTTTTCCGATCCAGCCATATATTGGTTTAGGTCTTATCTAACAAGCCGAACTTTCTTTGTAAACATAGGAAAAGAGACCTCATCACCTGGGGAATTATCATGTGGAGTTCCGCAAGGCTCTATTCTTGGCCCACTCATTTTTCTCCTTTATGTCAATGATATGCCTCAGGCAGTTGACTGTGATCTACTTTTATATGCAGATGACTCCTGTCTTGTTTTCGGAGATAATAACATCAATGAGATAGAAAAGCAACTAAATAAAAATTTTAACTCCCTTTGTGACTGGTTTGTTGATAACAAATTAAGCATTCACTTCGGAGAGGACAAGACAAAGTCTATACTCTTTGGCAGGAAAAATAAACGATCTGGCAGCAAGGAACTGGATATCAGAAGAGGTGACATCAAGATTAAACAATACACCTCAGTGACGTATCTGGGCTGTGTTCTTGATGAGAACCTGTCTGGTGAGTCGATGGCAGCCAGGACCCTGAGTAAAATCAATGGCAGACTAAGGTTCCTCTACAGAAAACAAAACTTTCTTGACTTCTCTCTCCGTAGGTTACTTGCAAATGCACTGATTCAGCCACACTTTGACTATGCATGCAGTGCTTGGTTTCCAATGCTTACTAAAAGATTAACCAAAAAGATTCAAACAGCGCAAAATAAATGTATCAGGTTCTGCTTGAATCTGAATAATAGAGCACACGTAGGAATCAAAGAATTCAAAGATATAAACTGGCTCCCCACAAAAGAGAGATTTGAGCAATGCACTGCTACAAATGTTTTCAAGTTTTTTAATAATTCAGCCCCTTCCTATATGTCAGAGATGTTCTCACCACTTGGCCAGGGCAGGATCACTCGCAGATCTAAAAACAAACTAAATCTACCGTTCCGAAAGACTAACATGGGGCAAAATGGTCTCTCTTATATAGGACCCAAAATTTGGAACAGCCTACAGTCGGACCTCAAATCTTCAAACAATGTCAACAGCTTCAAGCATAAGATCAAGGACGAATTCTTTAATGATCTTCAGAAGCGAGAAAATAGTCCTTATATATATTATTGAATTCCTAAAAGCTGTAACAGAAATTATCCTTCAACAATAACAAAAATGTTTTTCTTTCATTTTCCTTTTGAATAGCACTCCTGGAGGGACCATTATGGAAACAAGGTTGCATTGACCTTTTAATGCTATCCCTGCCATCTTTTACCATGGGGTGTTTTTAAATTAGGTTATTAATAAGTTATGTAATTTTTGCCTGTAATTATTTCAAATTGTAGATATTGTAATTAGATTTCTTTTCTTTTATCAATAGTTATATATTTACTTTGATGGCAAAATTATACATACATACATACATTCAGAAGAGAGCATTATCAGATCAGAAGAAATTCGTAAACATTGCAGATGAAAGGTAAGGTAATGTTAGACAACATTTTCATTGCTGTAGACGCCTCTCAATCCTGATTGATTTGAAGGATTTTCCTCATTTGCTAGCTTTTAGGCCCCATGATGGCCATGCTATCTTATTGCTTGAAGCATCAGTTGATTGTCCTTATGACATGGTGGGACCTCAAAAGCAGTGGTGGCGCCAGGCCAGAGGCCAGTGTGCATTCAAATACCAGAATGCCCTCCCGCCACTGTGGCAGAGCAGCATGAAGGAACATTATCCGCCAGTGGTTTTGATGTGAAATTTATACTGTTTCAACTGCTGGGAACTTTGGTTAATTATTTAACTAGAATTTTGGAGTATAGATTTCCATGTTATCCAATTGATGGTGGAAATTTGTGGCAGACAAAATTTTACAGTATGGAGCCTATGGCCAGTCTGCATTCTTCGATTTTGGCGCGGGGAAGTACATTTTGGCGCATCTGTAGGTCGGGGAATTTTGTAAATTTTATTAAAATAACTGCTACAGATTTGTGCTATTGCAGGTTATGGCGCGGCTGCGGCTGGAAGCGGTCGAAGTGGCGCGGGGAAGATCTTCCCCGCGCACTACAAAGAATGCAGACTGGGGCTATGGGCACCAGGGGGAGGGCTAGGGACCTACAGCCCCCTTCTCTAATTGATGGTGGAAATTTGTGGCAGACAAAATTTACAGTATGCAGACAGTATGCAGGCACCAAGGGGGAGGGCTAGAGGGACCTGCAGCCCCCTTGGCTGTTGGAAGCATGTAGCCCCCCATGTCGTAGGAAATTTCAGTTTCTGTTGGAGGAATTTTGCCAAAATGATGTACGCAAACTGCATTTTTTAGCCATTTCAACCCCTGGTAGGAAGACTGTAGGAAGCTGTGGAAGCTCCTACCCCTCTGTCAGAAGATTTCTGGGCCACCCCTGCCTCAAAGTAGATTTATCCCAAACATTTCAAGAAGTATTTACAGCACAGGTTATGGAAATTTCACACAAAGCTGTAGATTGCATCGTATCATAACATTTTTCTAAATTTTTTCCCAAAAATATGCATAACGCAGTGGTAGTAAAATAAATTGAAGGAGTAAGCTGCAAGTAAACTGTTAAAGGCGGTAAGAGTAAACATAGATACTCTGTTATGATATGCAAGAACATGTTGTTGTAGCCTGCGTGCAAACTATACCCAGGGAAAAGGTATAGTCTGCGCAGCGCCGCTCGCTGTTGTGTAGTACGTGCTTCAGCATTTATGTGATAACAAAGAAAATGCATTGTTGCAACAGCCAATAAGGATGACAACATGGCGCCATCGTACACTGATTTATCGCGCGAGGAAAAATTCTGATAAATACAAGGTCAGATTGGATTTGACAAAAAAGCGAATGGATCTCCTCAACAAGGCAAATGATCTTTTAAAAGGTTCTGAAAATTCGTTTGCATTTTGTGATGTGAACTGTCGCCCTTGCTTCTTTGATGATGGGAACTACAAATATTTTGACACTTTGAAAGAGTTTGAAGAACTACTGAATGGCGGCGAAGAAGAAGAAGCGGATGAAAATGAAAGCTCTGAAAATGAAGAAGATGAGCAGTAAGAGGAAGAGACCACTTGAATTGTTTTTTTTTCACAGTCGCATTTTGCCAGTCTTGCGTTTAATTCAATATTTGTTGTTTAGATAAAACGTCGGGGTCTATACCAAAATAGCTGCCATGTCTGTCCCTGCCCCCCTCCAAATTTCCTCTTTTTTGCTATTCTGAAGAACCTTCCGCAGTTTCAATTTAAGCCCTGAGACTTTTTTTGCCATTGATTAAAAGTGAAGAACTTTCATATCTAAAATTTTAGCAGCTATGTTGGTATAATGCCTTATTTGCTTGTATTTTTTTAATGTTTTGAATGTGGGTTTGGCTCATATCTCATTTTGTGTGGGGTTTGGCCTTTGTGACACATTCTCTATCACTTTTGTGGCCTTTTGGAGTGGCCTTTCCCCAAAATATTTTACTATGGGCTCGTTTTTTTTTTTTTGCAGTTGGATTGAGGGATGGTTTCTGGAAATCTCTTTAAACTCGATCATTTGTTTACCTCGAATTTCGAACAAATTTGCTACTTGAATTAGACTATCCATCCTTGCAAACAAATTTTGTGGTAAAAAAAGGGCTTTTCGTTCGTGAGCAAAGTCCCAGTAGTCGCAAATATTGAATCACTTTCTTTACAAAGTGATATTCATTTTAGAAACAAATACAAATAGGAAAAAATTGCTAACAAAGAAAATCCCACACTTTCCCGCGTTGACACGTAAGCCAATGGAAATCGTTCTTTTTAGTATTGTTTGTAAGGTCTTTTGTATTTGTAATTTGTCATTTAAGTTTCGCCTTTTGTTATGTGTTGTAAGATGTGGCAGTGGTGGTTGCATTGTTGCGTATTGCCCGAGGGGACCAGCGGGACGGTTTCTGCACGACGATGCCGGTTGAGATCAATCGATGGCGAGCAACAATAGGGTGTTTTCATCTCTGCATTCAAAGATCATGTCCCCGGGGCAAAACTGTTAGGCCGATTTCGATACTTTTTCGAGTCTTTAGGCTGTTTTGGTTTTGTTATTGTTTTATAGCAGTCTCGACTCTTGTTCTTCCCTTTGTGCTAATGATACAGTTTTTTGCAGTGCACTCCATGGAAACTGAGTCATGTTTCTTGCCTTTGTTCGCCCGCGTGCATCTCTTTGCAAAGACAGTACTTTACCTGACTGTGGAACTTTTCAAGCGATTCCCTGTCGACGTCATAGGTATTGTTCGGTATAAACGTGTACCTTTGAAGCAATTTCTCTTCCTGTATTCCTATTTTTATATTGGATGTTTGACATGTGACTTACTGCACACGCAATGGTTGGTTTTCCGGGTAATTCTGCTTAGTGGTGATGTAGAAATGAACCCTGGCCCTGAAACACTCGATTTTTGTACCTGGAATTTAAACAGCATTGCTGCATATGATTTTTTACGAGTCTCTTTGATAGAGGCCTACAACTCGGTTTACAATTATGACCTTATTGGTATTGTTGAAACCCACCTTGACAGCACCGTTAATAAAGACAGTCTGGCACTAGACGGATATACGTTTATCCAAGATAACCATCCTCATAATGTGAAGAGGGGTGGTGTTGGGCTATACGTGAAGGATTCCCTTCCTTCAAAAAATCGTTCTGACCTTGTGACTCTTCCTGAATGTATTGTTTACGAAATTCAATTAAATAGGAAAAAGTACTTTTTCGCAGTTGTTTACAGAAGCCCAAGCCAGGACCAGACAGAATTTGATAATTTCACTATAAATTTTGAATTAATGTTGTCCAAAATGCATGCTGAAAATCTATTTTGCGTCGTCATTACTGGTGATTTCAACTGCCGATCAACTCAGTGGTGGGAAAATGATATAGATAACAACGAGGGAAAGCTGTTTGAGCCATTAACATCGGATCTAGGCCTACACCAGTTGATTTCAGAACCAACACATTTTATGGGTGATTCAAAGTCGTGTATTGATTTGATTTTCACAGATCAGCCTAACCTCGTTATCGAGTCTGGTGTCCATCCTTCACTTCATGAGCAGTGCCATCACCAAATTGTTTATGGCAAATTATCTGTGTCACATGTAAAACTCCCTCCATACAAACGCAGGATCTGGTATTACGACAAGGCAAATTTTGTTGCCATTAGGAAAAGCATTGAAATGTTCCGCTGGCATGAACACCTTAACAATATGTCATGTCCTGATGATCAGGTTGAATTACTCAATGAAATTCTGTTAAATATTTACTCCAACTTCATACCTAACAAAGTTAAAACAATTAGACCTCATCAAGCACCCTGGATAACAGACCATGTTAAAAACTTTCTGAGGAAAAAGAATCGTGCTTACAGAAATTTTGTGAGGAGTGGCCAGCCAAATGACAAGAAAGAGGGAATACAGAAGATGATATCCGAAGGTTCGAAACTGATTGAGGATGCTAAACGAAATTACTTCCTTAAGGCTGGTAATGCTTTAGCGAACCCTGGGACTTCTAGGAAAAGATATTGGTCTTTAATTAACACTGTCCTAAACAAGGCTAAGATTCCAACTATACCGCCCCTCTTAGAAAATGGGTTGTTTATAACAGACTTCACTGAAAAGGCACAGTTATTCAATGACTATTTCATACTCCAGTGTACGACGATTGATACAGATAGCGAAATTCCAACTAGTTTTCCAGCACCTCCTTCCCTGATAAATGACTTCCCTATTACTGATGAAAAGATATTGAACATTATAAGGTCCTTAAATCCTAACAAAGCACATGGTTGGGACGGAATATCTGTTAGAATGATCAAATTAAGCGATGCTGCATTAGTTATTCCACTAAAAATAATATTCGAAAATTGCTTGAGGTGTGGTCTATTTCCCAAGATATGGAAATACGCGAATGTAGTACCGGTCCATAAGAAGAATGAGAAAAATCTGAAGGGGAACTATCGACCAATTTCTCTCTTACCAATTTTTGGGAAAATACTTGAGAAACTTATGTACGATTCTTTATATTCACATCTCGTTTCATGCAATTTGCTCAATCCGAATCAATCAGGTTTTCGTCCCGGTGACTCAACTATTAATCAGTTAATTTCCATCACACACACGATCTTCGAAGCATTTGACTGTAATCCTCCCCTGGATGTACGTTCTGTTTATCTCGATATTTCTAAAGCATTCGACAGGGTATGGCATGACGGTCTGTTTTATAAACTAAAACGTTGTGGCGTCTCAGGAGAGCTTCTTCCACTTATCCAAAGTTTTCTTAAGGATCGAAAGCAGCGAACAGTTCTAAATGGACAGAATTCTAATTGGGGAGATATTTCGGCAGGAGTGCCCCAGGGTTCTATCCTAGGACCCTTGTTTTTCCTCGTCTATATCAACGACCTAGCTGCTGAGGTTAAGTGTAAAGTTAAGCTTTTTGCTGATGATACATCGTTGTTTACGGTAGTAGAAGACTTAAACTCAGCTGCCAATGATCTGAACCATGACCTTGAGTTGATAAGACAGTGGGCTCATGATTGGAAAATGTCATTTAATCCAGATCCGCAAAAGCAAGCTGTTGAATTGGTATTTTCTACAAAAAGAATTGAAATGAATCATCCAGATATTTGTTTTAATAACATACCAGTGATGGAAGTAGATGAACACAAACATTTAGGGATTATCCTGGATTCAAAACTGTCATTTTCGTCTCATATTAAGGCAGCTATCTCTAAAACAAGAAAAGGAGTCGGTTTGCTGAAATATCTCTCCAAGTACCTACCCAGGCATACCCTAACCGAATTATCTAAGCACTATGTACGACCCCACTTGGATTACGGAGACGTCATCTATCATATTCCGGCTAAAGTGTGTGAGTTTAGCGGCAATACCAGTTTGTCAAGCTTGATGGAAAAGCTGGAGTCCGTTCAGT
Source organism: Aurelia sp. 4 Dawson et al 2005 (assembly GCA_964019985.1). Lineage (NCBI taxonomy): Eukaryota > Metazoa > Cnidaria > Scyphozoa > Semaeostomeae > Ulmaridae > Aurelia > Aurelia sp. 4 Dawson et al 2005. Next base: position 8,874,570 of record OZ026504.1, on the reverse strand, counting down.
ACTCTGCTGCCCTTGCTGTTACGGGAACATGGAGGGGAACATCACGGGAGAAGCTGTACGCTGAGCTTGGTTGGGAGTCATTGAGTTCCCGAAGATGGAGTAGACGCCTTACCTTGTTTTACAAAATGTTGAATAACCTGTTGCCTGAATATACAATGGATCCAATCCCACAACTTCAGCAATCACAATACTCTCTTCGCAATCAGGATGTCATAGGGCGAATAAGGGCGAGGACAGAAAAATTCAAATCCAGTTTCTATCCAAATTGCCTGTCTGAATGGAATGAATTATGTCCGGAAATTAGAACTGCACCATCAGTTGCTACCTTCAAGAAAAAGTTGCTCTTGAAAATTCGTCCCCCTGCTAAGTCTGTCTTTGGAATTCATGACCCAATAGGCTTATCCTATCTCACCCAACTTAGAGTGGGCCTAAGCAAATTAAACCTTCACAAATTCAAGCATAATTTCCGGGATACCATAAACCCAATGTGCCCCACTAACGATGGTATTGAGAGTACAGAGCACTTTTTGTTGCTTTGCCCTTCGTTTGAGGTTCAACGTCGAAACCTTCTCGCTGGGGTTTTTGCACTACTACGACCATTTGGATATATCGATCTTTCAAATGAAGTTTTGACGCAACTTTTATTATTTGGTGATAAAGACCTCCCAAATGATGTAAACAGAAGTATACTCGAGTGGACTCTACAATACATCCACACAACCGGTCGATTCAATTAAGCCAACTGTAACTCAGCCACCATGCCAAGTTTCATTTTTGCAAAGTCCCATGTTGTTGAGTCTCGTTTCTCTGTTCCTTTGTTCATACGTAGCTTTTCGTAATTGTATGTTTAGTTGTATTTTAGATTAATATTCTTCATGTGAATGGCCCTGGGGTAGTCATGATCTCTTGCTCCTCTTGGTATCGTTTCGTAGTATTGTATGGTAGCTCGTTCGTAGTCTTAGGTAAATTCGTATATTGTAAATTTTTATATTGAATTTATAAAAAAAAAGCCAATAATATCGCTTTCCTGCGAAAGAAGGAAGCAGTCAGATTTGAGAACGGCTATCGTGTGATTAAATCTCAGGCTTCGCTTTGTGCTCTAAGCAATTTACATTAACAACACAATACTCTGGAATTTTAAGTACCCTAGGGCAGATAATACACAAAGCTGAGTAGAAAGGGCCATTCAAAATGCAATTGAAATGAAATGCTGACTCATACAACACTTGATATTGAGCGGTGTTGTGCAGACTATACCTTTTCCTTGGGTATAGTCTGCACACAGGCTAATTTTGTTGTGGCTGCAGGCGGCAAGCTGCAAAAATTTGTACAGCTCATAGACAAAATCAGCTAAGGTTTGTTTATACCCATTTCAAATCATGTGATCAATCTCTTGATAAAGCATCTTTGATTTCTCCGACAAATTTCATGCCATGCAAAATTGTGCCATGAACGCAAAAAGTAGCATAGTACCAAAAATTCCCATGGGCATGGTCATATGACTTGAAATGGGTAAAACAAACCTTAGCCGATTAGGTCTATTAATTGAAATTTTCCAAGCTGGCCTGGAGTAACCTCTCCAGTAGTATATATTACAAATAGCCAATTTTAAGAGTATCTAATTTCTACCCTCTTTGGTATAACTGCCACTTATAACAAACAGTTAGTTTCATATTTTTAAGATTGAGATGAGATTTTTTAATGCAAAATAGTATTTTGATGGCAAAAGAATTATGTGCGGTATGGAAACAGCTCATAAACAAACAGTTATTATTGAGGTGGGATGTGTAGTGGTGATCAGGAGATCATAAGTCCATTTTCATTATCAATTTCTATAATTCTAAAATTATGCATAATGTGTGCATATTATGCGATCTTGGTGGTCTAATGTGAATGCACCATTTACATTTTGCGCCATATGCAATATACAGTAACAATTTTTTGTCCTTCTTGATGATGAACATGAACATTGGTGTCCAAATTAATGTTCCATACAGTACTCCCTTTTATTGATTGTCGAAATTCATGGAACAAAGATTTCAAGATCAAAAGGTTTATATGGTTTATACCCTGTATTTAGGATTTTACTTTTTTCATTCCCTTTAGGTTCCTGGAGACCAGATTGGAATGCATTGCATGATTTGGCCTCTGCGTACTGATGAGTGAAAGAAAATGAAAGGTGCAAGCACAAGTAAAGTTTAAAGGCTGTGAGGGTAAAAATAGATCCTTATCAGATGCAAAGAACCTTTGTTGTAGCTGCAAGCTGCAAAGTTGTACACCTTATGAATGCAAGTTTTCTAAGCTGGCCAGCAGATCAGACTGCTACCTTGCTAAGGTTTCAGGGCACCCAATTTCTAGACTCTTTGATATTAGAAACTTTAAGGAAAAGAGGGCTGTATTTTTCAAATGATAACATGGGATCATTTGATGCAAAATGAAGTATTTTGGTGTCAAAAGCATTATCTGGGGCTTATTTCTATTGAATTAGCAAGATTTTGATGTTACAATTAAGGTTGAGACAATAAACAAGCTATTATCACTAGAAAGGGGTGCTTCTTGGAATGATCATACTAGGATGCAGATCTTGGCAGTCTGATTGAAGTGCACAACTGCACCGCATATGGATTCCAGCCATAAGTTGACAACAATTGAATGTATTTTCCTTTGATCCAGTGTTAGAATTTATGTAACAATTATTTCAGGATGAGCCTGACAAAAATATACTGTGAAGAAGTTCCACTGACAAACTGAAACATGATGCAAAGTCAAGAACTCACTGCATTTCTTTTATTGTTACAATATTATGAAATAGATATATGCAGGTCAAGCATATGATGTGAGATGTAAGCTCATGGTACCAGCCACAGCACATTGATAAACTTTATTGTAAAAAATTCTTTGAATTCTTAACATTTTCAAGAATCCTTCACTTTCTGAAGGGATTCTTCTTTCTGTTGTAAAATTTAAAGAACTGGACACTTCTGTGCATCACAGAAAGAGGTTTGTTTTATACCTGGTGCGGCAAAATGAAATTAATGACAATAATCTGTTGTATCAAATTGTTCAAATCCAAGCAAAAACAAATTAAAGATGCTATGTGAGCTGATTTTGTTGTGGTTCAGAAAAGGGCGGTAATAGACCATTTCGACAATTAAAATCAGAGACTGGGGAGAGCGGTTTGTTCTGGTAAATGGCGGATGCAGTTCTGGTAAATCGCTGCCACGGAGTGAGCCCGTTGAAGTGAATAATGTAAACATGGCAATCGCTACTGCATAAGAACACAGCAATAGAGCTGTCAAAGGATGTAGTCAAATACCTGTCCATGCGAAATACATACAAACGTGCAATTTATCTCTATTCGCAACTGATTTCCTTTTCAACCTTTATTTCAGTGCTGCAAACAGCAATGCTTGCTTTGAGTTTAGGCCCTTTCCACATAACTTGACGAAATACATGATATATTTGAAGTCTTTAAAATAAGAAAGCTTACCCTGACTGCAATTTTCAAGAGAATGGATGTCAACTGAAGTTTTTAACTTCAAATGTCCTTCTTGACTTCTATTAGAATTGACGGGAGGAAAACTTCAAACATAATTCGAATTTTCTTAATCTGCCGGTTGAACATACGTCAAAACTAATATTTCAAAACTGAAATTCTAAAACAGTGCCGATGCGGTAGCGATCCTCGCCACAGCTTGCAAAACTCAATGTTCTCATTGTATTCACTGCAATGGCCCAACTATGCGGCATCCACTTACAAGAGCTATATCCGCAATTTACCAGAACAAACCGCTCTCCCCAGTCTCCGATTTCAATTGTCGAAATGGTCTATTGGTTCATACTGCAATGGATTATTTTGTCAAAATGCAAACAATCGTTCACTTGGCCAAATGTGCAGTCTTCCTATTTTCTTACTCTTTCAACTTACACCACAGAAACACTGCATGCAGGCTAGCGCACTGGGCATTTGCTGATGTTCATATGCTTATAGGCAGTTGAGGTGAATCACAGCCATTTTTGGGTGTGAATTGTGGCAAGAAAATATTATTGCTTTGTGAATGAACTTAAGAACATGACATTAATTTTAGAAACAGAAGGGGATGTCACAATCAACCTTCTAAACAACAGACTACACAAAATTTTCCACTTTGATGGATGCATAACAAGAAGTTTGCATCCACAATTACAACTATTTATTGTACATTCAGCATGGATTATGAGATATTCTTTGAAGGCCCTCCGCAGGAGCTAGGAATGTTGTAGCGCGAGCGAAGCGAGCGCTTAACTTCCTAGTACTTGAAAAAGTTGTGATTGAGGGAGCAATTGTCGAAGTTTTCTGATGGAATCAAGACCTCCCTTGAATTTTCCTTTTACTATCTTATACTGTTGATTCCATGACTTTGTCTAGTCAATAGTTAGTCCTAAATACTTCGTCTTTCTAACTCGCTTGATTTCATTTTCTCTAACCTTAAGATCACCGATTGCTTACTGTTTCCTAAGAACATGAATTCGCATTTCGCCACATTTAGGCTTAACTTGTTTTGTCTTAGCCAATCTGTGACATCTTGCAACTCATTTCTTAAGTTTTCCAAAAGTTGGTAAGCGTCCTCTCCACCAAGAGTAATACTTGTGTCATCGGCATACATATTGGGTAGGAAATTTGTAAGGGACTCCTCAAAATTGCTGGTATATAAAATGAATAGAAGAGGCCCTAAACATGACCCTTGTGGAATGCCACAAGAAACCAGACGTTTCTCGGAATTCTGACCGTTAAGGCAGCAATATTGCTGGCGTTCTGTTAGATAGGAAGCGAACCATGCGAGCTCCTTCTGACAAATGCCATATCTTTGTAGTTTTGCTAAGAGAATATCATGATCAATGGTATCGAATGCTTTTTCAAATCAAGGAAAAGGCTTATGCTGAGATTTTTTCGAATAACATTGCTATACCAAGAATCTGTTACATTCAACAGTGATGTTATTGTTGAATGAAGTTTGCGATAGGCAAATTGGCTCTTGGATAGTAGATTGTTTGCTGTTAAAAATTCAAAAAGTTTATCTCGAGCTACCTTTTCAAATATTCTCGATACAGCTGACAAAACAGAAATCGGTCTATAGTTATTCAAATCTGATTGCCGTCCTGAATTAAAAATAGGTGTCACTATTGCTTTTTTCCATATGTCAATACACACGATGTAAAAATAGGTGTATTGGAAAAAACATTGCTTGACAACAAAATGCTTATATCGAAAGAGGCCGATGACACCAAGCGGGATTCTTTTGAGGAGCTCAACAGTCGTGTAAACCACCGTCTTCGCAAAGTGATGCGTTCTGGAGAATAAGGGCAAGAAACAGCAGTGTGTTGCCACCAAGTGAACTGCAAGAAACTGAGTTATGAGCACAAAGGGGAGAACAAGGACGGATATCGTAATGAAACGACAACAAAACCAGTAAAGTTTAAAAATTTGGGAAAGAATTGAGAATGGACTAATGGATTGCTCAAGGGATACAGTTTTCGAATGGATAAACGGAAACATCCTATTGTTGCTCGCCACTGATTAACCTCAACCGGCATCGTCATGTAAAGGTCTTCTCGCTGGTCCTAAGAGGATAGGATATTCGCAACAACCACCGATCGAGCCCTCTAAAGTAAACAACGAAAAACTAAAACAATTACGACTGAAGAGAATTTGACGATAATTACAATAAACGGAGAATTTAACGCAAAGTTTGTTTGACAATCGATTCGTAGATCTGATCTAAAACACCACACAAGTGGAACACAAGTGAACACAAATGAACACAAATGAACACAAGTGGAACAAAAATGAACACAAATGAACACAAGTGGAACACAAATGAACACAAATGAAGACAAGTGGAACACGAATGAACACAAGTGGAACACAAATGAACACAAGTAGAACACAACTGTTGGTGTAAAAACAGGAAAATTTCTTCAAATTTCAAGAACTTATACCAAAATTGCTACCTTTCTCCAAAAAGAATTCTAAGAGGAATATTTTCTCAGCAGAAAAGGCAGGGAAGTACGAGGGGCATTTTACTCGTTCAATAAAACGTGCAACTTTTTCAGTACTGGACTTCTACGATTTTTCTTGGATTTTTCTTGATCACAAAAGGAGTTTACCAAAAATGCGTACGAGATTATATGGGAGTGAGAGGGAAGGGAATGAATGCTTTACTTTCCTTGTCTTCTTTTGCTGCAAGGTCGAAATACCAAGCTGAACTGGTTACTAGGAAGTGAACGATTAACAACGTTGTGTAGCTTCTTTCAACCGGAGATTTTTCATTCTACAATACATTCTCAACGCATTATTTGGTCATTCAGCGAAACAAAATATATTTGGGATGTCTAACTTGGCTATTCAAGTGGGCTTAAAGTATTGTTAATCAATTCAAATGAAAGAAATGTTAGTAAGGATGGTTCCCCCATCCAGTTATACTCAATATAGGCAAACTTGAGATAGCGCCACTTGAGATAGCTGCACAGCGCTTCTGATGGATAACAGAAAGAGGCGTGAATTGTTTCGCTGAATGACCAAATTTTGCGTTAACAAGGTATTGTAGAATGAAAAATCTCTGCATTCCCCCGGTAGAAAGAAGCTACACAACGTTGTTAATCATTCACTTCCCAAGTAACCAGTTCAGCTTGGTATTTCGACCTTGCAGCAAAAGAAGACAAGGAAAATGAAGCATTCATTCCCTTCCCTCTCACTCCCAAATAATCTCGTACGCATTTTTGGTGCTCCTTTTGTGATCAAGAAAAATCCAAGAAAAATCGTAGAAGTCCAGTACTGAAAAAGTCTCACGTTTTTATTGAACGAGTAAAATGCCCCTCGTACTTCCCTGCCTTTTCTGCTGAGAAAATATTGCTCTTAGAACTCTTTTTGGAGAAAGGTAGCAATTTTGGTATAAGTTCTTGAAATTTGAAGAAATTTTCCTGTTTTTTATACCAACATTTGTGTTCTACTTGTGTTCATTTGTGTTCCATTTGTGTTCATTTGTGTTCATTTCTGTTTATTTGTGTTCATTTGTGTTCCACTTGTGTTCATTTGTGTTCATTTGTGTTCCACTTGTGTTCCACTTTTGTGGTGTTTTAGATCAGATCTTTTATGAGATCTCACTGTCTCCAAGCAGAGAAAATTTGCATTTTCATTCTTTCGCATTTTGTTTATAAATTTCGTTCATGAGCAACTGTAGATTTCTTACATGAATTGAAGACTTTTTCCAACTGTAGATTTCTTACATGAATTAAAGATTTTTTTCAATTTTAGATTTCTTGGACCCCTACAATTCCTAATTTACATTAACGATATACCAAACTCATCTACAATCCTGGTCAAAATAATCTGGGACACACGCAAATTTCGGTGTTTTCATGATGCTTTCTAAAATATCGACGCACAAACTTACGTTTAGGGACTTCTAATCCTCTTTCCCCCCTAATTCAATTTTGAGATGGTCGAATGGCGTTTGATTCAAGCAACATTGAAACGGGGGGAGCGGGGGGCACGTAATCAAGGACTGAAGAAGTGCAATTTTGTGACTTGTCCCAAGTATTTTGACCAAGATTGTCTAAAAAATTGCAATTACTGCTTATCATAAATGTTAAAATAAATCCAAATCAGCTTGTATCCGACAACCCCTGTAACAGAGCTTAATTTTGACCTATTGTTCCCTCAAATAATTAATGATATATGACAGAATGTTTCCTTTTTAGTAACGGATATGTAAGGCTAAGGTCGGACGGACAGCTTTTGGAACAAGTGTCTTGAGAAAGCTCTTGTATCCTTGTCAGATATTTTTGGTCGCGCTTTTCTAGTATTGAGATTGCATATGCACATTTTGGGGTTACAGGTCTATCAGTGCTTACGAGAGACTGAGTAGTGCCTTCTTGTTTGTTGTTTATTGAATATGAGGCTCTGAGAGATGAGCAACAGAATCACGTTAGCCTTGGAAACTGAATATGTTACGTAGCAAGTAAGATTAGCAACGCCTAGCAACTACTCAGATTTAAAGTTGTATCGGTCAACAGTTGCCATGTTTACTTAGTGTCACAAATGTATCGATTCCCATTTCACTTGTTCCGAACACATTAGAACTAATCTATTTAAGATTTACAGTTGTCACAGGAATTATGGGTGCCAAGCCTAGATTTCACACTTTCGGTCATGAATTAACCAATCAGATTCCTTGTTTTGACAGTCGCGAAGCAACTATTGTTTGCGTATCATTATAAGCATGTTTGTCTAGAGAGTAACGGGGGATTCAGGGTTCAATGGCAGGGACGCAAGTCACCTCGCCGAATCACACGAGCGATATATCTAGATATGTGTAAGTGCAAAGAAATATGAAAGAAGAGAATATCATTGTTGTTTTTTTTATCTTGTTGTTACTTGGTAAATTGACCGCTCGGATATCGGCCATCACTGTCATGAAATGACAGTTTGCGTTGGAAGAAAAACCACTTCACACTTTTGGTCATTTCACACCCCTGTTACTATGAATGGATAGCCACTTAGTGTGGGCTAAACTCCAGAGCACTTCAAAGTTTAAAGTTTTCATGGTTACTGGTTTATTCATCATAACTATGACGTCATCAAACTATGAACGATTTTGCCATTGCGTTCTGCAAAACTCCCCTTCCGTATGAAATCTGCGAGTGTTAGCAAAACTGGGAAATAGGAATTGAAAACAAAGTTATTTTTCGAGAAATATGAAATATCATGCGCCTCCGAAGCGCAATTGTCTTCTTTTCAAATGTGCCCTTTCTCAAATTTCTACCGGTTCATTTACTTTCAATGAAATTAACTTCACTCCAACAAACTTGCATTCACCCTTGGGAGGGGATTTAATCGTCCATTGTGCCCGAAAAATAGTAGTGCAGAAGCTTTTGTTGAAGAGGAATGCAGAGGTCGCGTGCCGACAAGGCGGTTTTAGGCAATGGCTGGAATATTGAGGAAAGTGATCCACTCTTCAGCGCTTCTCCCTAAATGAAACATTAATAACTTTGGCTTCGCTCGCCCTATCTTGACGAATTTTGTCTCATTCTGCTGTGCAGAATAAGCTTTAACAGCCTACAGTCAGTCTTTGCAGTAATATTTCACGAAGTACGATTTTTCACGATATTTCATATTTACATTTCATATTTTCATATTTTTCATATTTCATATTTGAATCTTTTAAGGAGGGTAGCCCTTCGGCAGAAGCCGTTTTTCAAGGGGCCCTCCGATAAAAACTTAATTACAATATACCGATAAAAATAATAAGTCACTAATATATAAAAACAATAATTTAAAAGCCTATTTACAATTAAACAATATATACAATGGAGAGTAAAAGTTAACCCATTATTGATTTCTTAAAACCATTCAGGGAGGATGCCATTTTAGACTCAGCAGGAAGGCTATTCCATAGTTTAGCTCCCCGGAAAGAGAAGCATTTGTGCCCATTTGCTGAAATTTTCTTTGGCAACCTTAAATCAGTCTCAGTGTTCCGGAGGTTGCGGGAGGAGCAAGCAGAGCTTTTGGTGAACAGGTTACACAGGTATTGTGGAGCCAGATCATTGAGCGACTTGAAGACCATTGTTTTAGACTCATTACCAATGAGTTCTTCAATGGTCTTCCAGCCCAACTCCACATTAAGTGGTCTGCTAGGGGTGTCAAAACTGCTATTCGTAGTGATTCTAGCAGCACGATTTTGGAGCTTCTGCAGCTGGCTGATGTCTGTAGATCCAGCACAACCCCAGACAGAACAACAGTATCGAAAGTGGGGCTCAGCAATACCGGTGTAAAGAGTTTTCAAACTAGCCAAAGGCAGAAAGGATTTAGCGTGTCTCAAAAAGCCGATCGCCCGGGAGACCTTCATACAAACTGCCTTAATCTGCTCCTTCCAGTCTAAAGAGCAATCGATTTGCAGTCCAAGGTACTTTGTCGTTTGAACTACTTCGAGTTCATTGTCGCGTATTTTTAGTTCGAAGGCTTCACTTCGACTTTTGAGAGAGTTGTGTTTCTGCTTGCTGGATATGAGCATTGAATGAGTTTTTGCCACATTCAAAGAAAGCTTATTGCCTTGCAGCCAAGTCTCCAGTTTCCTCAGATCGCTATTAATAGCCTCATTCAGCCGAGTCAAATCGTGAGACTGATGACAAAGGCTGGTATCATCAGCATATATAGTCACAGAGGAAGCTTGTACAGCCTGAGGAAGATCATTGATATAGAGGAGGAGAAGAGGGCCAAGGCATGAACCCTGTGGGACTCACACTTCTAAATCCCCAACATCTGAATCAACACCGTTCACCCTACAGAATTGTTTGCGGCTGATAGGTAAGACCTAAACCAAGACAGCTCTAGCTGCTGAACGCCATAAAGTTCGAGCTTGTTACAGAGAATATCATGGTCGACCGTATCAAATGCCTTTTCCAGGTCAATGAATACTAATCCCACGAGCTTACCGAGATCAAGCCCGTTGTACCAGTCGTCGCTCATTTTAAGCAAACAAGTTAGGGTGGTATGTAGGCACAAGAAACCTGATTGGTCAGATGTAAAGAGACCATTTTCTTTCATATACTGGTACAGTTGGTTGAAAACAAGTTTTTCAAAGAGCTTTGAGATGACGGGCAAGACTGATATGGGGCGATAATTAGATTTTTCAGTCCTATCTCCATCTTTGAAAATCGGAGTAATTCTAGCAACTTTCCATGAGTCTGGGAACTGGCTAGTTTCAATGGATGTGTTAAACAAGAAAGCCAAAGAGTTTTCGATATATGGTAAAGCAAGCTTCATAAAGTAGCTAGAGATATTTTCAGTCCCAAAGCTCTTAGCTGTTTTAACCTTGGCAAATGCATCCCTGATATCTTTGGCAACGATTACCCATTAAGTTCATAAATAACTTATCCGGAATTGTTTATTCTAAGTTTTTTTTACTTTTGGGTAACCGTGGGATTTTCCCCTTCAGCGCGATTTTTACCCGGTTTTCTGCATGAATGGGAAGACTGTGATGTTCTAATGTGGAATCAAACAAATTTACCGAAAAAGCGTAACTTATCCCAGAATTATGGGGGCGTTTCCTGGGGAGCGCCGTTCGGATAACTGAGGAATTCATAAGAAACCGGACCCCAGACAATGCCCCAAAAGCTTTCCTAGCATCAATTAGTCACATTCAAAAGAGCAGCAGAGTATAAAATCCGATGATAGTGGAAGAAAGCTTAGAACCCTTATGTTTCTCACGTTTCATATAGGAATCTGTATGTTTGTGTAAAGAGCAACAATTTTGCCACGCCCACATTGAAGTTAGTGCGCAGCAAATTTAGCAAACAACGGCCTTTTCGGCATAAATGGCTGAGAACTTACTTCTCGTGTTAGGGATGACAGTGGTAAAATTGAACGCAAAAATCTCAATGGATTCTCAAGCTATGAGCCGTTATTTGTTAATAACCATTTTCAGACAATCCTGGTCATAATAAGCTGGGACACACGCAAATTTCGGTGTTTTCATGATGTTTTCTTAAATATCGACGCACAAACTTACGTTTAGGAACTTCTAATCCTCCTTCCCCCCTAATTCAATGTTGAGATGGTCGAATGGCGTTTGATTCAAGCAACATTGAAACGGGGGGAGCGGGGGGCACGTAATCAAGGACTGAAGAAGTGCAATTTTGTGACTTGTCTCAAGTATTTTGACCAAGATCGTAGACTGCTAAGGTTCCATCTCTTTGCTGATGACACTAGCATATTCTTACCAGACAAAGCATAGATAAAGTATAAGAAACTCGTATTAAAGAATTAAAAAACGTTTTCCAATAAATGGTTGCTGTCCAATAAATTATAGGACTGAATTTGCGAAAGAAGCTTTCATTACGCAGCTCTCACATTATGGAATGACACACCTGCCGAAATTCGTGAGCTACCGACATTAGATCGTTTTAAAAAAACAACTAAAAACTCATCTAAAGAGCTAGACTCTCAAACAAAACTCCCTGGAAGAACAGCAATGATTAGGTTTATAGGGCTTTAGGTTTTTATTCTTAGAGTTTTCTCATTGTAATTAGATATTGTATATTTTGATTTGCTGAAAGGTTTCTTTTGTGTATAAATAATATTAAATGAAAGAAATGAAATGAAATTATCTCTCAACGTCAAAAAATCTAATGTCGTAGTCTTCAGATCGGCAAGGAAAAAATACCTCGTAAAATTAAGTTAGAAATTAATGGAGACCAAATTGAACAACTATAATCCACATAGAACCTTGGTGTAATCTTAGACCAAAAGTTAAACTGGAAAAGGCATATCAGCCATGTTTCTACTAAACTCTCATGGTACACAGACGTACTTTATAAACTAAGAGGCCCTTTACATGAGACCCGACATGAAACTCATGCCGGCATGAGTTTCATGCCGGCACGAGTTTTCATATCGGGTGCTGGTCTGAGCTACTGTTGTGTTTACATGATGTCGGGGCGATATGAAACTTTCATTTCGGGGCGACATGAAAATTTCATGTCGCCTTTTCATGCCGGCATGAAAAGTCATGCCGGCATGAAAATGGGATGAAAATCTCATGTAAACACAATTTTTTCATGCCGGGGCGATATGAAAACCAAATCGCCCACGTCGCGACACGATCGCTGCGCATTTTACGCGCCAATTTGCTGGAAGTGTCAATCTTCGTCACAGACAGAGCGCCATTTGCCATTACTGTACGTATCAACCAAGGTCGAGTTGACGAGTTCATTATGTTTCATCAAGGGACAAAAACTCTTGGAATCAAGAAAAGGTAAGGCCAGGCTTAACAAACTTAAACTTGCTTTGCAACTACTGAAAGAATCAACACAGATATCTTTAAAGATTTGAGGATCAAACGTAGGCCTCCGCCTCGCTTAGGCCGTTTGTTGTGGTGTGGGCTCTCGTTCTTCGAGTTGCCCCATCACAGAAGAATTTGCCGATACTGTCTCAGACAGCACTAGGAAATTTGCAGATACTCTCTCATTCTTAACTTCAAGTAAGTTTTCAGAAAATTACTTTCACAATAAAATGAGCTTATTTAATATCATCATCATTATGAAAAAGTACCTGCCTCTACATGAGCATAGCATGGCAGCTATGCTTCTCAACTAAACTAATGCCAAAACTTATGGAATGAAACTAAAGCAAATACAATGACAATAACATTTGAACTAAAGTAACTCAAACTCAACTCAAGGTTTACAATAATGACCATATCATCATATAGTATCAAAAGAGCTCTACCTAATGAGGGCATAACAATTGTGCTTCTTTAGCATGATGAAGTTATTAAAAATGAAATAACAATAACAATAATGCCAACAAGAACAATGATTAATGAAGCTCATATTAGCCAGGTTTGGAAGGGTCAACAAGGGTTTACAATCAAATTCCAGGGGCATTTCACTCATTCAAAAAAGCATACAAGATTTATGCAGAACAAAGGAATTTTCACAGATTTTTCTTGAAAACAAAAGGATCTTTGCCAACGATGTATGAAATTTCTTGGGAGTGGAAAGCCCCTTGATCAAATTCAGCTAAATTATGATAACAAATGAAAAATATAGTAAAACTCCTTGGCAGACACTTAGGGGGCAAGTGGATGTGATCAGCCCCCTCCCCCTTTGTTGGCTAGAGCAAAGATTTTTGTTCTGAAACAACAGAAATAAACATTTGCTTGTCCATGATATTTGGTAATGTCCACCGCTGCCCCCTCCTACAAAGGAAACTTGCCTTTGTTGCCACTGACTAAAATCCAAAAAGCACAAGTTGTAAGCACTTCATTAAGGTTGCTATTTTAACATTTCAGATCAAAGTATTTCAATACAAGTGAAGTCATTGCAAACTATGCAGCTGCAGAAGCAGATGAAGAAAGTGATGGTCCAACAAGCCAAGAATTGAGTCAGGAAGAAAATGAAAGCCACTTTAGGAACAGTGATGATGAAAATGTGAATGGAGATTTATCTGCATATCCCAAACCTAATGTGAATGTAGGAGCTCCAAAATCAAGAAAAATGGAAATATCAGAGCCAAAAGGTAATGCAAGGTGGAAATGGACTGATGAGATGGTGGACAGCCTAATTCTTTGCTTGCATGAACACAAAGGAAAACAAGATTATCAGGGGAAGGATATGGAAGCAGACCTTGTCACATTGTATGAAGAAATTCGCAAGATGATGGCTGAGATGTACCCACCTGAATGTTTTGGACCTGCTGAAATAACAGAAATTGACAGAGATAAGCTGCAACTAGATTCCATTCAGCTGGGTGCTTGGGAAACAAGAATTTCAAATGAAAAGAAGCAGATGAAGCAGGGTTACACAAGAATCAAAGCTAAGATAAAGCTCCTTCGGCAGACTTTCAAAAAAGCAGTCAACGAAGGCAGAAGATCAGGATCTGGTAAATTAATCATTGAAAACTGGGACTATCTCATTTTTATTTGGGGTGGATGTCCATCGGTAACACAGGTGAATGGTTCCATGAAGTCATTATTGGAAGAAAACAGCGAGGAGGCAAAAGATGACAGCAGCCAAGACAAAGAAAATGCAGCAGAAGATGAGTCAGATGATAATGAAAGTGAAAATGTGGATAGCAATGTGGGGATAAATGTACAAAATAGTGCAGACAAAGATACAATTTCTAGCACACAGTCAAGAAAACGTCTCAGTGATGTGTCAAATGTGCAAGCATCAAAAGTTTCAAAGTTTGTAGATGAGAAAAGAGCTAAGCTTTCCAAATCCCTTTCAGCCCAGCAGCGTGACCAGCTGATGGTACGTGTTGCCAAGGATGAGCTGGAAGTAAAAAAACAAGGTGTAGAAATCCTGGCAGAATCAGCAAAGTCCATGGAGAAAATGGTGTCAAGCATGTCACAGTCAATCACTTTGCTTGGGCAACAATTGGGAAATGGGCTGGCAATGCTGGCACAGGCAATGGGTGGTTACCAAAACAATCAGCAGCAAATGTTCAATCATGGTTTTCATTCACCTCCCTCAAATCAAATTCCCAATCAATATAATCCTCAGTATAGATCAACACCCACATATATGTCTATGTTAAACATGTCAATGATGGATCAAGAGGACAGTCAATCTGCAAACAGCAATTAAAACTATTATGGACACTATTGGTGTCTGAAACTTTATTTTATGTGGAACATACAAATATTAATGTTAGTTTTGATTATATATAGTATGTAGCTGCAACTATGGCAGGGCTCAAATTCACCATTTTCAGTGCACCGCAAAGCACTGCAGCTTAAAGAATAACAACAGTTGTGTTAGGAATGAGGGATTCTGGGAGCACTTTGGGTGAAACCAAACTTGAAATTTTTATGAAAAGCAGGGGCTTTGCCACAGCTGAAATTTAGGCAAATCAGCAAAATATCTATAAAAGATATATGAAATGTTAGTAAATCAAGGATGTATTGCATATTTTGCCAATGGTAATGATACTGAACTAGTAGCAAGGAGATCTGTTGAAAATAACATTTTGTTTCATGGTACCAAACCAAAATTCCATCACCACAAAAAACATAACCATCAGTTCTATAGCTTTAGTGACTGAAATTTAAATTTAAGTGTTTTGTTATTATATTTGTTGGTCAAGAACTTTTGTTTGGACACCAAGAAGAAAGGGGTTCCAATTGGAAAAATTCAAGTCAAAATTGTGATGGTAATTTTCATTTTTCTGTGATTGTTTTAGATTAATGTCTTGTGCTGAATAGATTTTAATGGGAGGTTTGGTGTGGGAGAAAAAATGCTGTCATATAATAGCTACAAAATGTTGATGTTGAGTTGATCTTGCTAGAGAAAATGTCCAAAATACTTTGTCAAGCTCTCTCTTACTTTGCTTCCTCCAGAACTATCATAAGTATATAATTTGTCAACAGCTGTATGGTGTTGGCAGCTTTGATTTTGCTTTTCTTCCATGATTTGGTCACGGATATTTTCAGGGTTTTGTTCAGCTTGTCTAACTTCACAAAAATTGTGAAGAATGAAGCATGCATAAATAATTGCTGGTGCATCCTCTAGTGCAATATCCATGGGCCTGTTCAAGATGCGCCACCTTGCCTTCAGGCGTCCAAATGCACATTCAATTTGGTTTCGGACAGATCTGAGCATTTCATTAAATAAAACTTGCTCATTGGTGCTGCACCTTTCAAACTCTTTCATTGTACTGGGAAGTAATGGATAGGCAGGGTCACCAATAAGTAATGGAGGTACAGCAATGTCACCTTGAATTAATGTGCGCTCAACATTAGGCAATTTCTTTTCAACAAACAGTTTATTAACAGCACTGTTTGCAAAAACCCTGGCATCATGCACACTCCCAGGCCATGAACAGTCAAAGTCAATGAACAGTCCTTTTTCATCACACACAGCTTGTACATTTAATGAATATTTCATTTTGTAACAGAAGTAATCATGTGGGCTTTCAATTGGTTGTCTGATGGGGATGTGGGTGCCATCAACACATCCCACAACTTGGGGAAAGCCAAATTTGTTTTCAAACCTGGTCATGAGTTCTCTCAGTTCTTGCTCTGATGTTGGAAATCTTATCATTTTTGATGCAAGAACTTTCACAATTGTTTGACAAACCTGTTTAATAATCAATGACAAGGGGCAACACCAAAGATGTTACTTGTCATTCTTAGGGATCCTTGATCTTTCAGATAGTATAGTGTCATGGCTAATTTTTTTTCAGCTGAGACTGCATCAGGCCTAAAAGAATTTGGATTTGGAGAAATATATGGCTTAAGTGTCTTCAACAGGTCTGAGAAATCTGCCCTTGACATTCTAAAGTTCACATGCCACTCTTCTTCAGTTAGGACACCATTCCAAGCATTTAGCCACCATGCACCAGTGCGACCAGGATTTTTCCAGTGTCGTCTTTTCCTTCTCAAAAATCGATTTCGCAAAACTCTGTATCTGCCAAGGGCACGATTTCTTTCCTCAATGGCAACTCTTAACTTTCGTTTAATCTCTTCTTGTTGTAAAAGCAACTGTATTGCGAGAATAGAATGAAGCTGAAGTGCTAGGGAGACAGTTGTGAGAAGGAGATTTAATACGGTGATCATAACAAATTTTCTTTGATCGTCTGCCGCCATTTTGAACATCAGATTTACAAAACAAAATTTCCCGCTGTTTTTTCTTGCGCGAAGTCACGTGAAAAATTTATGACGTATTTGGAAAGTTTCATATCGGGTCTCGTGGCGACATGAGTTCATGCCGGCATGAGTTTCATGTCGGCTCTCATGTAAACAGAGTGCATTTTCATGCCGGCATGAGTTCATGCCGGCATGAGTTTCATGTCGGGTCTTCATGTAAAGGGCCTCTAAGACACTTTGTGTCCAAAAACACCTTATCGTCTCTCTGCAAAGCATTTATCAAGCCTCATATCAACTACGCATTAATCAATTGGAGTTCAGCGACGGAAACCAATCTAAGCCCTATAAAGCGCTGTCTAAAAAAGGCAATTCGAGCAATGAGCTATGTAAAAGCTCGAGCTCACAATCTACCACTTTTTAAGAAAAACAAGCTTTAATGCTTGGATGACATAATTAAGTTAAGAATAGGAAAGTTTATGTATTCTATAGAAAATAAAGCCCTAGACACAACGTTCTTAGAATTTTTTCAAAAGACAAATATAAGACATACGCGTTGTACACGACAAGCTTCTAGAAATGACTTCGTTCCCCTAAACACGAAATTAAGTACCATTAAACGCACCATAAAATACACTGGTGCCATCACCTGGAATAGAATTCCCAGTGAAATTAAAAATTATAAATCAAAAGCCACGTTCTGTGAAGCTTTTTCTGAAAATCTGCGAGAAAGATATTAACTCTTTAACTGTCAGCAAAATTTCGTGATAAACCAGCAAAAAATACTTGTTTCTACCATTCTTTTTCTTTAATTCTTCCATGAGCGTTGGGACACCCAGTGTGTAGCAGTTTGAAGTTAAAATCAGAAGCGGGCCACCTTAATTGTACTTTTGTGTTTTGCATTTATTGATTTGCGCTGCAAGCAGCAAATCTTTGAAATAGGCTCGAAATCAGTGAACCAGAGTCTAATTCGAGGTTGTTGATTGGAAGATAGTGTTATATTCTCACTGGGGCGTGCTCGCGATTTCGTCAAACAAATTACGTAAAAAATTTACAAAGATAAAAAAGCGCTCCCTTGGTGCTAGTGCCAATCCCCTGCGTGCCAGAGAGCATAAAACCATTTTGCAAAACGTGCTGTTTGTCATTCTGAAGAAACAACATACAGCTAAGACCAAAAATCGGCCCTACCCGCCTCCCTCAGTGGCAGCTCGCTCTACTCTCTTTGCCAAACAGCTGCACCTCCGCAGCACTCTCCATGTCTTAATTAGTTTGGTGAAGAGAGAGTGAGCCACAGTGAGAATAGTGTTATATTCTCACTGTGGCTCACTCTCTCTTCACCAAACTAATTAAGACATGGAGAGTGCTGCGGAGGCTTCGCTGTTCCGTAATCCGTTGACCCCCGTACATGGATTAGGCAGATTGAACGAACAAAAGACAAAAACAGATCCCTCTCCAATACTCAGAAAGGCTAAAACAAGCATTTACTAAAGTCAATCAAAGAACTTTACGCAGCCAGTAAGGTTATTTCTGTCTCTGAAGTCTTGTCCAAGACGCTCTGCTACTGAGGTATTAGATACAGAGCTTTGACCTGCAGCTTGAGAAAGTCTTGAGCTTGTTCCGTCATGTGCCATCACCTTTTCGAACTGACAATAATATGCAGCCATCTCACAACTTTTCCATCCCATATGTGCTGCAACCTCGGCATTGGAAACTCCAAGGGAAGAGAGCGTTATGGAGCACCCGCTGCGGAAACTATGCATTGATTCTCCATTGTGTATTTTCAAATCACAAAGATGTTTCTTCAGCCTGTTGGAGACCGCTGAACCAATAAATGGGGAATCTGTTATACGTCCATGTTGATCAGTTACACGGAATAAATAGCCATCTTTCAAATTGACTGCCATTTTTTCTGAAAGATATTTATAGTATTTCAGATTCATAATGGGACAGTATGGGGCTCCTTGGATTGGTTTCAGCCCAAAAACCCTGGCTCTGTTACCTCTAAGAGTCTTTCCAAACACCTGGTTGACCAAGATGCCACTTTCTAGGTGTAACGTCAATACATCCATTGCCTTGACTCTACCAAGATCTGTGCCTCTGTCTCCCGAGAAGAAGTCCATAGAAAAGAATGCAAGATCACGTGCTAGGATATATCTTGTTGTAGATTTCATTTCTGGAGTAACAATGAGATTTCGCAAGTGAGAGCATAGGAGTTTGAGCTTGTCCAGAAAAAGAGGAACTGCTTGAGAAGGGAAACATCTAGCGATCGTCTGTTCTTCTTGGAACAAGGGAATGATATTCCTTGACAGATCGATGAGCAGCGGGATTGCCAAAGGTTCAGATCGTCAATCCACACGGAAGGCCTGTTTTGAGGAGTCAACAATGAAACCAAGAAAACTTATTTCTTTTGTTGGGGAGAGAACGGATTTCTTGATGCCAATGAAGTACCCACAAGAGACTAAAATGAGAGCAGTAATAAATACCCCAGCATTTGCGAGATCGAAGTTAGACCAGGAACGAAATGAGCAAACATCATGAGGGTAAAGCTGACCAATATGACGATCATCGATGTATTGTAATAAAGGAACACCCTTAGAACGAATAAAATTTGCTGCACCAAGACCAATAGTTTGATAGATGTATACACTCGGACTCCAACCGAAAGGAAGTGTGTTGTAAACAAAGTACCATCCTTGCCAATAAAACCCGAAATATTTCCTGCTTTCTTGAGTTAGCCGCACATGGTCGTAGCCACTCTTATCATCCAGCTTCGATTGAAAATGCTCATGCTCTACATAACGCGGGATGTCTGTGATGGTGTCGAGAGCAAAATGGGGAGTGTCCATCCACAGGTTTAAAAATCTTTCGTCATGGCACATACGGGGCTTAGACGTCTCAATAGTTAAAGGCATGACTAGATGCGGTGGTTCACATGTACCTTCCTTTCCCCAGACAGAAATAGATCCATTGCAAATCCTCTCTAAAATTGTCTCCGAGATGAAATCTTGGTATTGATGACAGATTTTACTGTTCTCAAAAATCATCCTTGGTGGAGTTGGGGAGTTAAAATGGTTGCCTTTAAAATCACCTTTGAAATATCTGAAGAATGGAAAGATCGAAACACCTTCGGAAATGTACCTCAAAATTCGTCTTTCTTATAATAACCATCTAATATTGTATCCCATGCATCGACATGATGATGGAGTTCACCTGCGACAAAACAGTCAGGATTTCTGAAAATCACATTATTTGCAGAGGCTTTCATTTTGCCATCTTTTACCAGATCAATTGTAGACAAGGGTTCCTGGATGCTCTCGCTGGAGGGTCTTCCATCAAGAGTGCACCATTCGATATCTTTCATAAATCGCGTTTCTAATCCACGTGTGATATTTTCCACTGCAGTTTGAAATACAGCCGACTTGAAAAGAAAAGGATTAAAGAGCGTTGAAAAGCAGATGGGAGGCTTCCAGCTCCGAGAACATCCAGAACCCAGCCATAAGCCGAGTAAAGGCTCTTAGTTGAACCCCTGGATGGGAGGAAATAAAGAGAAGAAACTTTCTGAGAAAGGAATACAATTGAATGGCTATAGGTCAAAGCAAGCCTTAACCCTTTCAGGTTAGAAAAGACAAGACTTGGCTGCAGGAAATGCAAAAAAGGGGCCCTGCATAGCTGAAAATATAAACTGTTCCTTTGAATATCATAATGCTTGACATTTTTGATGTGTGTTATCCTAATCATGAACTGGTTTTTTTGTGATTAACCACATTATCAGGTTTCAATGCTTTGCAAGGTGTACCAATGATAGATATTGATTTGTGTCTCATATCTCAATTGGCCAGCATAAATGTATAAAATTTGTCTCTGCAAGATTTCACTACATAAAAAGTATCAGACTATCATACCAATGATGAGTACAATAGAAATTTAATGAACTCACGTCTATTATGCCTGTTGCTAGGTGACACACGCATCTAACTTATTTGGACAGAATGCTATTATCAAATTCTAAGCATTTTGCAAGTCAAGCAGACCCCCAGAGAAAGGAATGGTAAAGGGAAAGATGAAAATTTAAAGAATACTTGGTTACACTATACCAAATGGACATGGGTAAGCACACATACAATGTTCCTTACATGGCCGGAAGGGCCATATGGCCCATGCTCAGTTTTCCTGTGTGGGGGGCCATTTTCAAAAATTTATAGTCAGTACTATTTTACATCATGTATAAGCATGAAAAACATTACCAATGATCTTTTTCCACGAGCCAATAAATTCCGGGCCTGAAAGGGTTAAGAAACTGGAAACGGATACAGCGGTTAAAGTAAAACGGAGAAACTAACAAACCCTGCATATTCACTCATTCACTCAAACCAGAAAAGTAAGATGAGACAAGACAAGACAAACTACGCAAGCTCAGATTGTGAAACAATAAACCCTTTTTTCTCTTAAGCTTTCATAAATGCGGCTTAACAAATAACAGAATATAACTTCAATATAATTAACACAACTCTAACTACTATTTGTATGTTACACAACTGTTTGATACCGTTCAAGTCTGAATCACTTTCGCTGTTGTTCCACTGTTCTCTTGTGGTAGCAGTAATGGCTGATGTGGCCCCTTTGTCCACAGAAAAACAAGTAAGATGCCTGGCTCCTCTAAGATTATGGTAAGGACTAAATCTTCTAGGATGATTGGGGAAGAGTGGTGGGGGTGGTGGCGGAGCTTGGGATGTTTGGACTCCTGGATGACTGAAACCCGCAAACCAAAGACGAGACGGGGATGGTGGAAACACATAGCTAGGAACAGGCAAGGGTGAAGGGGCTGCATATTTAGGGGCTTGCTTCTCATTAAATGACTTGTCAATTTTGTTTACTGATTCTATCATCTTCTCGTAATCTTTATCACCAATCAATGTAAGAATATAGTTTCTGAATTGTTCCTTCGGTTTGGACACTCTTTCCTGTAAAGTGGAGTACACGCTCCTAAGATAGTCAGCCTTTTTGTCTTTGAGATCAACAGCGACATTCTTTAACTGCTCCACCATGTCTAACACCTTATATTTGTCAAAGTCTTCCATTTGACGAAAGCAGTACTGAATAATTCCTTTCTTGAGCGTAGATACTGATGGCTTTTGCTTGCCCTCTAAAGCTTTAACTCTATTCAATCAATCATCAATGTTTCCATTCTGAAAGGAAATAATCAAATCACCGTCAAAAATTGGACAAGGAACCGCAAAATTCTCGCAGCAAAAGACTAGACTGCTGAACGAGCGACAAAAATTTAAGCAATATCCTAAGAAATTCCGCAGCAAATAACCGATGAACGGATTCACATCAACAAATTCTCGCAGCAAAAGACGAAACTGCTGAACGAGCGATAAAAATTTAAGCAATATCCTAAGAAACTCCGCAGCAAATAACCGCTGAACGGATTCACATAAACAAATTCTCGCAGCAAAAGACTAGACTGCTGAACGAGCGACAAAAATTTAAGCAATATCCTAAGAAACTCCGCAGCAAATAACCGCTGAACGGATTCACATAAACAAATTCTCACAGCAAAAGACTAGACTGCTGAACGAGCGACAAAAATGTAAGCAATGTCCTAAGAAATTCCGCAGCACATAACCACGGAACGGATTACATCAACAAATTCTCGCAGCAAAAGACTAGACTGCTGAACGAGCGACAAAGATTTAAGCAGTATCCTAAGAAATTCCGCAGCAAATAAACGCTGAACGGATTCACATCAACAAATTCTCGCAGCAAAAGACTAGACTGCTGAACGAGCGACAAAAATTTAAGCAATATCCTAAGAAATTCCGCAGCAAATAACCGCTGAACGGATTCACATCAACAAATTCTCGCAGCAAAAGACGAAACTGCTGAACGAGCGATAAAAATTTAAGCAATATCCTAAGAAACTCCGCAGCAAATAACCGCTGAACGGATTCACATAAACAAATTCTCGCAGCAAAAGATGAAACTGCTGAACGAGCGACAAAAGTTTAAGCGATATCCTAAGAAACTCCGCAGCAAATAACCGCTGAACGGATTACCTCAACAAATTCTCGCAGCAAAGACGAAACTGCTGAACGAGCGACAAAAATTTAAGCAATATCCTAAGAAAACTCCGCAGCAAATAACCGCTGAACGGATTACATCAACAAATTCTCGCAGCAAAAGACGAAACTGCTGAACGAACGACAAAAGTTTAAGCAAAATCCTAAAAAACTCCGCAGCAAAAGCCGCTGAGCGGATTACATCAACAAATTCTCGCAGCAAAAGACGAAACTGCTAAACGAGCGACAAAAGTTTTATGCAATATCCTTGGGAATTCTGCAGCAAAAACCGCTGTACCGATTCACATTTACAAACTCTCGCAGCAAAGGACAAAAATTGCTAAGCGAGTGGCACAACAAACTCTAGCAGTAGAAGACGAAACTGCGGAACAAACTGACAAAAAAGGTGGAGCAATTTTCCTGGAAAAGAATATTAAGAAATAGCAAGAGAACGAAGAGGACCCCAAAATACACGTGGAAGTGAACGACCGCAACACCTAAGGCAGAAAACGCCAGAAAAACAAAAATTATTTCTTACCGCGTTGACTTGGGCGACAGCCTCGGCGGGTTCGTTTTGGACTTCCCCTTGCTGATCCACTGGCTGTGCTTCCCTTTGCAAGTTGTCTAAAGCTGCGTCAGCAGCGTTTATTTCTGCTGGCACTTGTGCCATTCTGCTGTCAGTGGCAGCGAGAGACGTTTGTTTGTAGTGCGAAAGATTTTCCGTCTTACGCCGTCTGTTGTTTCTTCAGAATGACAAACAGCACGTTTTGCAAAATGGTTTTATGCTCTCTGGCACGCTGGGGATTGGCACTAGCCCCAAGGGAGCGCCTTTTTATCTTTGTAAATTTTTTACGTAATTTGTTTGACGAAATCGCGAGCACGCCCCAGTGAGAATAGCTTTTTACAGACTAGCTATAAAGTATAGGTTTCATGTAGCTCTTCAGATAATAAGGATTGCTATCATAGCCAATTAAATTGAGCCCTGTGAACAATGGAACAAACATTGTGTACGTCAACCGGAGAGTAGCCAATAGCACTGACAGTCTGTAAACCACAGAATCACGAAACGGCGGAACGAAATGAAGAAGCGACGGAATAATATGACGTAGTCACATAAGAGAGTATTATTTCTTTTGATAGGCTCCTCCTAAACGTATTAACATGATAAGAATGCCCCAATTTTCTTTCCTTCCAAATGGAAGCCAAAACTTTAGTAACGTGGCTATACAAAAGCAAGAAAAGTAGGGGAACAAGAAAGGCAGCGGGGGGGGGGGGGATTCAGCACGGCACGTAGAAACCCCAGTCGCCATTTTAGTACACGAAGCGTTATTTGGCTTATTTATGCACGCATTGACATGACTTTGATACTATCCACTCGTGAATTTGAGATAAAAAACTACTTAGCTTAAAAATTTAACGATTTTCATATCAGTTTTTGGTTAGGATTAAGCTCCATTGATTTTTGGGAGCAGACTAAGAGTTTATCTAAGTCGGAAGAATTTGGCCTCTTAGGTGTTACCCTGGATTTTACCAAATTGTTGGTTTTCCATTGAGAACAAAGACAACTTGTAGCATTCGTATGTCATTCATGTATAGTCTGTAGGAGCCTATGAAATTGATACATTACACTCTTGTATGATTCAGTCATTTATTCCGGCAATTCGTCATGTCGTTCCGTCATTTCATGGTTCCGTGGTTTACAGATTGCCAATAACTCTTGTCGTAATACGGCTAAAAGCCAATATACTGATTTGTCACGCAGTTTGATTCAATGAACGTAAACATCGGGAACGCGGAACGAAAGTCCACAAAGATTTTGCAACCCCTTTGCGAGTAAAGCCAGATTATCACGTACCCCATTGACTATTGTAGCTTGATACAGTGTCTCTTCAACAATCATTGGAGGTTTTCCTACTGTTGGTTCTTTGTAGAAGGAAATAGCGTGTAAGACATAGCACCTATTTCATCAAAATCAGCTCGCCAGCCTATTCATAATAACGTCTGTAAAGGTAAGCATTAAACGTCAGTTTTCACTCTTAAGTGGCGATTTTTGTGCAGTGATTCAAATTCATATCTAAAGCTTGAATTTGACCAGAGCGCAAATCATCGGATAGTTATGTCCCTTGTTTTTACTTGGTATAAAACCATCTTTCACTGTGAGCCACTTTAAGTGCAGAGTCACCTTAAACGTAAAGCTCTAAGCAAGGAAGACTTATGGGCAGGACATACTGGCTTTCTCATTGCTCGCTCGTGGTCATACGCTTCCAACATTGAGCATACCTTGTATGGCATATACCCGGGCATTTCTGCTCTGTCCTGATTGGTCAACGAAAGTGAAGTTTGCAAGATCGGGGGTTCTCTCTCGCTCAAATAACTGTTCGACAGGATTGAGCAGCAGCAACTATTGGAATCAAAACAAGTAGAAATGGCTTGGAGGAGTGCCTTCTTTTGGCCCAGTTTGGCCAGTCTACTGGCACTTCCCGTACAGAACATGTTTGAGCTAGCAAGACTAAAATCAACTTTGCTGTTCACAAGAAAGTGCTCCGTGCTACAAAGCTGGGATTCCAGGATCTTCATTCCAGCACCCAAGGTAACCTTACGTTAGTTTATCAGAACTTTGATCTCCTCCAGTGCCTGCAAGCTTTGAACAAAAAATACTGCAGATCATCGGGTCACAAAATCAGCCGAACTCAGCCCTTGATCGTTATTTTAATCATAATCTTCTAAACATACAGCTGTGGTAATTTCTGTTTCTTCCGTCGTCGCTGCAGATGGGAGCTGGATGAGAGTCTAGAAAACAAAATTCCCCCGCTTGAATCAATATGGCTACCTAATCCTATGGCTGTTGTCAACAATATTTGTTGTCTCGCAAGTTGTGAAGGTTTACTGAGCTCCAAAAATCCCTCCGTTTCTTCCCTTGTTCAAGTTGTTAAAGAAATTTTAGAAATAGATATTTGTCAGGTGCATAGACATAGCTAGAAGCAAAAATCCTGTTCTTTATGCAAGTCAAAGTCTTTCTTTCTCATTTCTCCACAGACCCCCAAAGCTGACCAAATTGTCTCTCCTTATCTGAACTGGCAAGCAAGACTCAAACAAGGAACAAGTTTGTTTGTGAAACAAAGCATCCCAGCCAGATATGCAAAAGAAATCTTCAGTGCTAGTGCTCTAGAATGAAGCTTACACCTCTGAGTGCACTCATTCAAATCAAAGCAATCAAAGTCAACGATGCAGAGAGAGCAAATTTATGGTTGGCCTCTGATGAAGATCTGAAGCAGCTGCCTCATAACTGTTTCTTAACAAAGAAAATTTATAACTGGATACAACAATAGGTGTAGAGTTTAAGGTCATGGCATTTCACACTGATATGACATGCCTCTAGAAATATCTAGGAGCATGCTCCCCCTGGCAAATTTGAATTTAGGATATTAGGGATTCTTTTGGAACTGCATTTCAGAAACATTTAAAAATGGTATATATGGTAGAAATTAAATTCTTTCAAGGTGGTAATGATTTAACTTTTCAATGGAGGCAAATTTTTTTGTCTTAGAACTACAAATATGTCTGAAACTATATGTGTAGATTTGCACACTAAAAGGAACTTCACATTATTCCAAAATTGCAAATAGATTCAAGGCTGGAAAAATGGGGATGGATGAAAATTTTGCCAGTTCTAATAAGAAATAAAAAGGCAAGAGAAGAGTTCTTGTGATCTCATTGCATGCAGAAGGTGTTTTATTTAAAAAGATGCTACTGAGAACAAGAAATTCAATTTAGCCACACTGAAAACACGATGAGATTTCATATGTTTCTGAAATCAAAGAACAAATCCAGTGAACATTTTTTATTTCGTTTTCAGAACAATTAAGACCTTAAGAAAACACGAGCTATTTCTTAGCAATTTAAAGCGCTAAGAAGTCACTTCATGCAGTGTGTTTGCATGGGACAGAATGCAACTCTAGAACAATGTTCTGGATGGTATGGAGTGTGATTGAGGCCAAAATTAAATCATAAAATGAAAGAACAATTCGAAATTGAATCCGACAAAACGAAATTATAATCATACTTTGGTAATTTCATACCTTATTGTTCAAAACCATAATTGAAAACACACTTACACGTTTTTGTTTTCCTCAAAATGTTCACCCCCCTTCGGCGGCCTCTTCAGTGATTCTCACTGAAGAGGCCGCCGAAGGGCAGTGAAAATTTTGAGGAAAACAAAAACGTGTAAGTGTGTTTTCAATTATGGTTTTGAACAATAAGGTATGAAATTACCAAAACATTATTTAGGGTACAACACACGGGATCAATTTAGATCGCTAGCGATAAGTGCTAGCGAAAGAAAACATGAAATTGTAATCTCAATTAAATACTCTATTCGAGAAAAGAAAAATGCATTTTAAATCACAAGACAATATTAAATGTAGAAAAAAACACACAGGATGAAATCAAAATCAAAATAAAAAACATTTTCTGAATTGAATTTACAAGACAAAATCAAAATGCAAACAACAAATCCAATCCAAAAAGAAAGAAAATATGCAAGACGAAATCGAATTGTGAAAAGAAATGATACTTTTGAATATGAAATTCTGCTTCCACGAAAAGTGATCAAACAACAAAAGTGACAAGCGGAAATCCTAATTCGAAATGGGAATGTGACCCGCAAAGATGAAATCCAAATGTAAACACGAAATCCAAATGCAAACACGAAATAAATCACAAAATGAAAATGTGCAAGACGAAATCAAAATCTTAAGGTTACTGTAACCCTTCAGGCAGTGATTAAGAAACTCTGTTCGCCACGACCGTTCGTCAAGATATGCCAAACAAGATTATATATCACTCGATGCAGAATTAAATGCAGAATATCATAAAAATATATGCAATTGATTTAGTAAAAGCACAAATGATTTATTTCAGATCTTAGAAAAAATGGACCACTCTAGCGAAAAAATCTTTGTGTACCCCAGCGAGCGCTGTAGGACCATAACCATTTATTTACCAATGACTAGAGGTCCTGAACTGCAAAACCGTGTCACGAAATTTTGATGAAATGTACTGTCTAGAAATAATGCTATCTTAATTTTGTGTCAATGTCTGAAATGTCTTTTTTTAAGTTTCAAGCCTTTGTAAAAATCAGACCACTGGATCTGTTGAAAATCGCTTACACGATTTCGTAGTTACATGCCTTGTGACCCTGTTGTCCAAGTCTCGAGCGATTTGGTTGGCCCGTTGGGTACACAAAGAATTTTTAGTACCCACCAGTACCCCAGAATCCTGTTTCGAGAAATCAGGCTTTTATCAAATGAAGCAAAAAAGGCGGGGGTAATGATTATGCATGAAAGTTTACACAAAAACCTGCAAAGGTCAAGCAATAAAGCTTATGCGCGGTCTTGTAAAGAGTTATACCATCAAACAGCAGCACGGGATGTTATGGATGCAGCTGCAAGGTCAAGGAAGGTTACTTTAATCCCCTAATTTTTTTCCCGCAATTTTCAAGAAACAGGACTGCTTCTTTTAAAATGCTCAAATTTCCAAGTAATGTGGCTATTTCCGGAAGTGAGCTGGTTTGAATGGTACTCAAATGCTTCATTTCATTTCATTTGATTCAATTCAATTAAGGAGAGTTGCCCTTCAACCGGAGTTGTTTTACAAGGGGCCCTCCACTTAAAAACATTAATTACAATATACAATTACCAAATAAAAAAGGGAAATTACAATACAAAACCATAACATAAAATCCTATAATACAAAATTTACAAAGCCTAATGTAAAAGAAAAGAGAAATCCTAAATAGATTTTTTAAAACTATTCAGGGAAGATGCCTGTTTGGTATCGGGAGGAAGGTCATTCCACACTTTTGCTCCTCGATAAGAAAAACATTTTTGCCCATTACTTGACTTTTTCTTGGGCAGTCTTAAATCTGTCTCTGAATTGCGCAGGACATACGAAGAGCTCTTTGAGTTTCGGGTGAAGAGGTTACACAAGTATTGCGGAGCCAGTTCATGCAAGGACTTGAAGACCATTGTTTTAGTTTCGCTAGCTACGAGTTCGTCAATGGTCTTCCAGCCCAGTTGGTCAATTAATGGTCTGCTTGGGGTGTCAAAGTTGCTGCTGGTTATAATTCTAGCAGCTCGGTTCGAATTATAACCAGCTTATATCATCAGATTATGTCGAAAACGAAAAATCGAGAATTTTTGTGTCTGAAGGGTTACAGGAGCCTTAAATGAAATCAAAAGTTGTCATGCAAGGCAAAATCAGCCAGCTTCATGCTGTGTTGGAAGCCTCTCGTGTGCACAATACATGTTTAGAAGAAAATTCTCGTTTTCATGTTGAAATGACCGTGTGGAGAGCGAAATCAATCATGCGCTAAGTGAAATCACTCATGCGCTAAGTGAAATCATTCATGCATTAAGTAAAATCATTCATGCGCTGAATAGACCTTTTCAAAGAGGTCTGGGACGGCGCGCTACTTTTCTGGAAGATGGCGGATAAGCTGCGAAGCGGAATTCCCTTCGCATTGCAAACACTAAAATGCTGTTCCAGTGGGCGGCGTAATACAACAAAAACCGAAATTAAGTCCAGCTAATGTGCAGTCAAAGGACCAGAAATGCCCACAAAATGTTACAACATCAAACTAAAGAGTTAGTTATCAAATTAAAGTGATATTTTACAAGGAAAAGTTTATTTCTTCGAGTTCGTTGAATTTGGATTGTATGATAATTAGTTGCCAATTTTAGATTTTTATTCATGAATAAACGGAGCTTATCTATTGCCCTAACTAAAGATATACGAAGGCACTTTTGGTACAAACGTAAAGCGGCAAACATCTACTTCCTCTCCTGAGCCTAGTAGCAAAAGAGAGACTTTGGCGGGAAAACATTCCTCATCAAATTTGTATTCGTCATTTCGTTCTCTGCTTCTTGGATCAAGCAAAAAGAAAATGGTTTGCAGAAAAGCACTTGTCTTGTGGATTTCAGAACGAAAACTGAAAAAATGTAGTTGTTTCTTGATTGTACATTGTGGAAGAGATTCCAAGTCAAAGTTTTGCTAAAGTGATAAGTATATTGTTTTGTTTGGGGGCAAAGTCTTAGTGACATGTTGGTTGCGAGCAGTAGTTGTGCTGTTTGTTGTGTTGACTTTTCAATCGGAGCAAAAGTTTTTACAAGTAATAAGTACATGGGAATCTTGTGCAAGTTAAGCTGTCTGGAGCAGGTAAGTGGCCTTATTCTACTAGTGCATACAGAAATGCTTTATTTCAAACCACTCCAAACTTTGTTAGGTGTACCCTATGTGAACAAATTAAAGATCGAAGAAACCTTTCATTAGCTGAATTGATTTGGAAAGGCCTGGTTGGTAACTTAACACTGGAAAGAAGAAACGTGAATCATTGTTTGTTTCTTAACAGTTCTCGATACATACGACTGCTCGTATTCATGCAGTTATCGGGGATAAGCCCAACTCGCAAAAAGAAATCTAAATTTATCTAAATTTATCTGACCGAGTCTGAGAGGCGAGGGCATCACGAAGTCCAAACTTCGCGGAAACAACTCGAAGGTATAAACGTCTCCACCTCGTAAAATGTGCTAAACATTGCGTTCTTGTGATAAGCAAGTATTTGTTTTCATGCTGAAGCCCCTCTGGTCTTTCATGAACCATATAACTAGAGTTAGATATTTTGTTCACAACTTTTCCCACTGCAACTCCAGTTCAGCATCGCGGAGAAGATTCCCGTGTATCCGCCATCTTCCAGAAAAGTAGCGCGCCGTCCCAGACCTCTTTGAAAAGGTCTATTCAAAACAAACGAAGCAAGCGCGCCCACAGGAACAGTTTTAGGCCCTCAGTAGCGCTGGGTGTTCGTAACAGCAAGTTTGCAACGTCTTAGTTTACAAAGGCAGGTGGACTTGTTTTTGGAAATCCGACCGCTGTTAACGAAACCAATGCTGCAGTGTCTTCAGTGAGCTATGCTTTTTACTTTTACTTCACAAATTTTGCGTCTGTTCTTTGCTACATGATACACGTTCTTTTAAAGAAAAAAAGGATCAGGCCATAGTACTAAAAGTTTCTTAATTTCACATGAAATTTTGGCCTTGGAAAACAATGCCTTTGCCATGAGAATCCTGCAGTGCGAGGTATTCTTTAGTCCTTATGCTCCATTGACAATAACTCTGGATTTCCAAGGCTTTCTTTACAATACCTTAACTTGTGGGTTGGTTAAAGCAGCAGTACTCAAGAAATTATATGGAAATGTCCTCCGAGACCTGCTTTACATGACTCCCTGTGCAGAAGCTTCCATCTTTTGCAGTTCGGGACAACGTTGATCAAAGTAAAATTTTGCCACTCTATGAATTTTGTGAATTTCCTACATCTTATGGAATTATAGTGGCCAGGTTCAAAACTTTGATTTGTGAGAAACTAATTAGGGACAGCCATGAGAGCCAACACAAGTTCACCTGCCGTTGCAAACCAAGACGCTCAGAACCTGCTGTTATGAACGCCCAGCGCGACTGAGGGCCTACAGTTGCTCTTGTAGGCGCGCTTGTTTCGTTTGTTTTTCACTTGGCGCATGAATGATTTCGCTTAGCGCATGAATGATTTCAATTAGTGCATGACTGATTTCACTCTCCACACGGTCATTTCAACATGAAAACGAGACTTTTCTTCTAAACATGTACCGTGCACACGAGAGGCTTCCAACACAGCATGAAGCTAGCCGATTTTGCCTAGCATTTCAACTTTGATTTCATTTTAGATTTTGATTTCGTCTTGAATATTCTTTTTGTGATTTATTTCGTGTTTGCATTTGGATTTCGTATTTACATTTGGATTTCATCTTTGCGGGTCACATTCCCATTTCGAATTAGGATTTCCGCTTATCACTTTTGTTGTTTGATCATTTTTCGTGGGAGCAGAATTTCATATTCATAAGTATCATTTCTTTTCACATTTCGATTTCATCTTGCATATTTTCTCTTCACTTTGGATTGGATTTGTTGTTTGCATTTTGATTTCGTCTTGAAAATTCAATTCAGAAAATGTTTTTATTTTGATTTCATCTTGTGCATTTTTCTGCATTAAATATTGTCTGGTGATTTTAAAGTGTATTTTATTTTCTCGAATAGAGAATTTAATTGAGATTATAATTTCGTTTTGTCCGATTCAATTTCGAATTGTTCTTTCATTCTATGATTTAATTTTGGCCTCAGTCTCACTCCATAGGATGGATTTTTTCCATAAACTAAGAACGCTAGAAGGATGTTTTTTCTGAGATTGAAATAATTTAGCATTTGTCCCATACTGTTGTCTTACAGCATAAAAGCGAGAAAAGCAAATGACAAGAGAAGACTGCAGCATCTCAATTCAGTTACAGTTGTTAAATCCAATGTTGTTTTTAATTGAATTCAGTAAAGTCCCACCTTTAACCCTTTCCGACTTTGCATCCCCATCTGGTCCCCAGATAAAAGAATGAGTTGAAAATAAAATTTTTCAGAATCCCGCGAAAATCTCAATGGAGAGCAAGTTCTACGTGCAGATTTAAAAAATCGACTTGGTTTTTGAGATTTTTGACGTTTAGGGGGTCAAAGCAGCAAAGAATGTGGGCAAATAGAGGGCAAGATTTGAAAGAAAATGAAGGTCGGTAGAATTCTACAAAAATCACGACGAAGTACAAATTCGACACGGAGATTTCGAAAATCGAATCGGATTTCAAAGATTCTGACGTAAAAGGGGTCAAAACAACAAAGAAAGGGGGACATTGGGGGCAAAATTTGAAAAGAAAATGAAAATTTTCAGAATTCTACCAAAGTTACATCAAAGTACAAATTCGACGTAGAGATTTCGAAAGTCGACTTGGCCTTTGAAAATTTTGATTTTTAGGGGGTCAAAACGGCAAAGAATGGGGGCAAATAGGGGGCAAAATATGAGAGAAAATGAAAGTTTGCAAAATTCCACGAAAATCACAACAAAGTACAAATGTTGTGATTTGGAAAAACAAGTCGGTTTTTGAAAATTCTGACATTAAGGGGGCCAAAACAGCAAAGAAACGGGGCACACTGGGGGCAAAATTTGACAGAAAGTGAAAGTTTTCAGATTTCTACCAAAATCACATCCAAGTACAAAATCGACACGGAGATTTCGAAAACTGACTTAGCTTTTGAAAATTTTGGCGTTTAGGGAGTCGATACAGTAAAGAAAGGTTGCAAATTGGGGGCAAAATTTGAGAAAGAAAATGTAAGCTTCAGTAGTTCCCAGGAAATTTTCTGAAGTACAAGTTTTTTGCATGGTGATTTTCAAAGCTAATTCAGATTCGGAAAATCCTGACTCTTCAGAGGTCAATATAGTGAATGAAGGATTGGACTGAAAGTCAAATTGTAGAGAAAGCGAAAAGTCTCACCATCATATCTTTTGTCTGCAACATATCTGTTCACATTGCAGACATTCATTTTAACTTGAATGATAAAAAATATAAACGACCAGGTAATTACATTGATGCAGCCCTAAATTTCACTGCAACAATTGTCTATAAGGATCGGTACTGTTCATTAGGGGACAGGAGGGTGCAATCGCTCCCCAAGGTAGGGGAGAGTCTTGCAATCTTTAAAAAAACAACATTAGACGTTGGTTTTCAACGCAGAAAACTGTGTTGCCCTAAAACTTTGACAAAGTATCAGTGACTGAGTGCAATCACACTTTTTGTGGTAGGCCTAGATCTTTCCATCTCAGATAATTCAATGATGTGTCAAAGTGGTGAGAATTTAGTTTTTAGCCATGAGGGGTTTCCTTTGACTAGGCAGGGAAATGATGCATTTCGATTTAGCTATCGAAAGTTTGTCAGTGAATATAGTCAATCAAAACCCAATGGGCGACTACCTGATTCAAAAACCTCTGGTAATCTAACAACATTCGACGGGGTTTACAAAAAATGAACAATTTTCGAACTGCAGTCTACGATGAATTGCATCTTTTATTTCATGCATAATCCAAAAGCAACGAAAATTTCAACTGAATTGTCAGTTTTATTGTGAGGGGCCAGGCTGACTACTTGGCAAATCATATTCTCTGGCAATGTGATATCTGTTCCAGCAATCCCTTTGTGTTTCTTGCGGGCAAAGTGCCAATGGGTCACCTGGATTTGAGCACTTTTGACACTGGAAAGATATTTTCATGTGGCAAATGCGACACATGAGCCTGCGCCTTTTGCTGCTGGTATCGTTGGCAGAAATTCTTTGCTGGTCATGGTGTCCCTTTCTTGGTGACATGAGGGTCATCTCAACAGTGCGTTTGTGTGTCGATAGTTTTCTAGAAGGGTAATGGAGAATGCCCATCCTGCCGTTTGACTATTTGAACATCGCATATCATTCACGAATTATCTCGAAGCGGAAGGAGCTTTGTGCGCATGCATCTCTCGTCTTTCCAGCAATGAGGTTTTGTGAATTACGCCAAAGAGTGTGTCCATTGACGAGGACGTACATCTCACACAGACCATAGAACAATCGACTCTGCTTTCTAACACTTCGAAATTCCGTGTTATAGTAGGATAGCTGCTGATTCGTTCTGTCTACCCAACCGTACACCTCCCGATAAATTTCTCCTACTTTGGGAACATGGATTACAACATCGTCTTCACCTTGGTTTACTTGGATGGTGTTCCAGGTTTTCCTACCAGATTCTACATCGTTGTCTAGAAATACCACTGCATTGCTGTCGTTCCAGTAAGTCAGGTGGATGAAACCACAATGGAGGGACTTGGAAAATTCAAGTGCAAGCGTTTTCGTCGTCTTGATGTTGTCAGCATGGCTTGCTGGAAGGTGTGCTGTGCGTCCTCTCTGTGTGGCGATGAGACGTGTTCTCCAAAGATCTTTCGAATTCGTCATAAGTTTCCCAGTCGGAAAGCCACTGTCCATCACTACTTGCCATCCCCTATCCTTGTAATCGGTAAAGAGCTGATCCACTACATCGTGATTCTTTTCATTTGCCGTGTTTTTCTTCCCACCTTGACGACATGATTTCCTACAAAATTACCACCATGAACACCTTTGTCGCTAATTTTACAAATCTTGCACCCCATCCGAATCGGTTTGCCAGGGTTTCTGATCTTGAATGGATTCCTCTTACTCTTACTCCTCACTCTTCCTTCGTCGATACACATCTTCCATCCCATATTCCAATGCGATAAAGACTTTTGCCTTAGGTATTCAATTCCTGAATTGATGTTTTGTAATGGATGATACTGAAGGTCACGTTTGTCTGGTAATTCCGATTGCTCGAAAGTGTTTGAGCATCAACTTGAAAACCTCTAAGGTCATGGTTTTCTTAATTTCAGGCTGACCTCTGAGGGGATCTTCACTCCATGCCCATCTCATTTGGGGATATCTAAGGAGTTTCAGATGCCATTTAATTGCAAAGAATCCACGTATAAATGACGTTCCTTTTCATCCTTTCCAATTTCATGTATTATATCAAGAAATCTTTGATCAGAAGCGCCTTGTTCGTTGGTTGCATCAATACAAATTTTGATAAATTCGTCATTCATGATTCTCTCTATGATTTCATGGGGCTTTGTTTCGTCTTTAAACACTGTTTCTGGAGTGCCGTATTCATTCAAGTACTCTTCTGGCTTCAAGGTATCTTGCATGTCTAAATTAGGTTCAGTAGACCGGTGGCAACAACCTTGACCATCATCGTCACTATCAATCCCTTCAGGGTTATATGAATCATCCTCAACTTCAATATCCGATTCCTCTTCACTTTTTTTCTACATTCCAATAAAAAGTTACAATGTATGTTACAAGCTACACTACACTACTTACAGAAATACTCTACAATATAAGCTACACTGCACTACTTACAGAAATGACTCTACAATACTACTATAACGATGCCCCGGGGAGCAAAAGAAAATGTCTACCCCGAGGCCATTAAACATATATATACATAAAGGATTAGAATACAAGACAAGAGAATTACGTGAACAAATAGAACAATTATGACTACATACAATCTACTCATAATTTTTTGATAAACGGGGGAAGGTGGTGGAATGTAACGAGGTTTGCAAATATCTCAATCAAATCGACCAGTTTTATGGATATACTTTTTTTCTATTCATAATAAATTAACATTAAAAGAACTGAAATACATTAATACTGTACCGCTCTTGGTGTAAGAAGAAACAAGGTCATCTGGCCTACACCAAGAACGGCACTTACAATTATCAAATAGTACTTCAAAACTAAAGAAAACTAGTGGGAACAGGAAAAGAAAACAGGAATACGAAGCAAAAATTAAAGGAGATAAAGGGACTGGCAGTTCCACACCAACCCCAAACCATGATATGTGTCTAACCCTTGTGTGGTGGTCTAACATCAGTTTTGTACCATCACATCGAAACTGATGGTACAATGAAGATGGCAGTAAAGCGCTATGGGAGTATTTGGATGGTTTGGTGTGAAACTGTATAGAAGATAGAAAGAAGAGCTGCTAGATGATTGTGTTATGCCAAATTTACTTCGTGCTGATCCACAGATACTAGCATGCCACCCAAGCAACAGGACAAAGAAACCCCATCCCTTTACCTAGGCAACACGCCAGCACCCACAATCAATTTAACCTGTTTGTTTTTCGATTTACTCAATCGTTGCTTCAATGATTATTCTGTTGTCAATCATATTCATATTAGAACTGCCATAAAGAAGCAAGTTGCACAATGTTTCTGAATCCAGGTTTGAGATATCAATACCCGACACTTCAGTGACAGTGCCAAAGAGATCCTCTCGCAATTTATTAAAGCGGGGGCAATGCAGAAGAAAATGCTCGTTGTCCTCGTTAGCCACACCACAATTACATATAGGACTAATTCACACAAAATTGTGATGACATTTGTGCGCATTTAGATCCCTGAATTGTACGCGAAGCTTGGTTATATTTCAGTCAGATACACTTTAAGTCAGATACCCCATAAGTAGTATTGTTGACCGATCTTATTAACGGAATCAGTTTCCGTTTAAATTCAGCAATGGATTTAGAAGTGCGTATTTCATTTGGTAGTTTGTTCCATCCATGTAACGTGTTATGAAAATAGGAATTGGAAAAGCGATCAGTTCTGGCTCTATTTGGGCATAGGCTTGAGGATTACGCAGATCATATGATATCTGCCGTTCAGGAGGAATTAGAGAAAAAAGATATGCTGGGTACAGTGTCAACTTTAGCTTGAAGAAATGGCATAGCCTTCTATACCATCGTCTCTGGTGCAAAGATTCCCAACCAAGTTCATCGTAAAGCTTTTGCTTACTTGTACCTCTCCATGCCCCAGTCACAGCCAAAGATACTGCATACTGCGTTTGTTCAGGACGTTTTGTAATAACTGATGACAAGTCAGGGTCATATTTGTGGTAAACTATATCACCGTAATCTAGGTGGGGGTGCACATACAGCTTGTACATTTGATCAAGTACATCCCTTGATACGTATTGTGACAGGTGTCTTATCAACCCAATCCCCCGCCTGGCTTTCAAAATAGCTTCACTCACATGACTTTTAAAGCTCAATTTGGAGTCATTCCAAGATGTTTGTGCTCTGTTTTACTTGTAATTTCTTCATTTCCAAGTCTCAAAGGAGGGTGCACTGGGCACAGCTTTTTAACAGAAAAAGTAACTCTTCAGTCTTGTCAGCATTGAAATGCATTTTCCATTGCCGCGCCCACAGAGAAATTTTTTCTAGATTTCTATTCATATTTTTGGCAGAGACGGTTTCATTTTCAACCACTGTAAACATAGAAGTATCATCAGCAAGTAATTTGAAGTCGCACTTTAAGTTATTTGTTAAATCGTTAATATAAATAAGAAAAAGTAGTGGACCTAATACCAAGCCCTGGGGTACACCAGCAGAAACCTCCCGCCACTCAGAGGATTGCCCATTTAAAATCACGCGCTGCTGTCGATGTGAGAAAAAGCTTCTGATTAGTTTCAGATGATTGCCCGAAATACCATTACTTTCAAGTTTATAGAGAAGACCTGCGTGCCACACTCTGTCAAAAGCCTTGGATAAATCCAGAAATACAGCTTTCGTTTCCCTGCTTGGAATTTGATCAAAACCATTGTAGATTTTGTGGGTGATGGCCAAAAATTGATTTACAATTGAATCACCAGGACGAAACCCAGACTGCTTCTCACTAAGAAGACGATTGGCATTAAGGTTTTTTCATATATATCATCAAACAGGAGCTTCTCAAATATTTTCCCAAATATTGGTAACAGAGAGATTGGCCTATAGTTTTTCTTGCTTTGTCTGCTCTCCTGTTTGTGGATAGGAATGATGTTGGCTTTTTTCCACGAAGATGGGCCTGTGCTGAGTACAAAGTAGGTCAACGATAGAACTGTCACAGATCTAAACAATAGAAACTGATATTTCGTCACAACCATGGGCTTTTTTAGTATCAAGCGTTCTGATCAATTGTAAAACTTTGTCTTTGTTTACAGCGATATCCTTTAGTTGACTGT
This sequence comes from Aurelia sp. 4 Dawson et al 2005, assembly GCA_964019985.1. Classification (NCBI taxonomy): domain Eukaryota; kingdom Metazoa; phylum Cnidaria; class Scyphozoa; order Semaeostomeae; family Ulmaridae; genus Aurelia; species Aurelia sp. 4 Dawson et al 2005. The sequence goes on along the minus strand of OZ026504.1, from coordinate 8,835,885 downwards.
TGATTCTGGGTAGAAAGGTTGGTAAAGAGCTCGTATTTTGTATAATGGAAAATTGCCGAACAAATTATTCATTAAAAATACTAGCTTTATTCGCAGGACTAGTGATAAACGGACCATTTTCAAGGAGTGGAGGAATAGTACACGTCTTCTTACTGTTAATCAGCCTTGTAAGCGTTTACCAGTAGTTTTTGGATCCAATGTTTGGATCACAAAGCTTGCGACCTAAAGTTTGGTAGTATTTGTTTTTTTGCATGCGAATAGCCTTAACTTGACACCAGTCATCATGATTTTTGCCTCGCTCAGTATATATCTCCTGAAGACTCTATGCTTACGTTTGATGGCTGCTTTAAGCTGGCTAGTTATTCAAGGCGGATCCCTGTCATCACATTTGATAGTTCTACTTGGAATATACGAGGAGAGAGTCTTAAAAATTGTGTGTCTAAAAACCTCGACCATCTCATCTGCCTGCTGACCCTGGAATATTGACTCCCAGTTTAATGCTGATATGGCTGCCCTGATTGAAGGAATGCTCGCCTTTTCATATTCCCAAACAGAGCGCTTGTATGGTTGTGTATTCGGCAGGGAAATATTTGGTTTACCATAGATGATTTGATGCTGACAATTGTTATCTAATGACGGATGGACACCTGATTCAACAAACAAATTAGGTTGATCCGTAATGATCAAATCAATACAAGACATACTCTCACCACGAATGTTTGTTGGCTCATTTATAAGCTGATACAAGTTATTCATTTCTATTATTTCGTCCAATGCCATGCCCTCAGGGCTTTCTGCATCCTCAGTCCACCACTGTGAGGTCCTACAGTTAAAATCCCCAGTAAGAACAACTGAGTGAGGTCTTTCTATTTGTAGGCGATTTATCATCATCTGCATATTACTAATTACTACTATGGATATACTGCAAGGTTAATTGTAATATATCTCTATTAACGTCATTAGAAAGACCTTTATCGCCATACTTAAGCTCGGTGAGAAACTTGTTTGAAGGATCGATATATCCATATGGTCGCAATAGCGAAAAAACTCCAGCGAGAAGATCTCGTCGTTCTACGTCAAAAGAAGGGTAATGCAACAAAAAGTGTTCAGTATCCTCGAAATTATCATTTGTGAGGCACATTGGATTTATTGTATACCTAAAATTGTGCTTGAATTTGTGAAAGTTCAATGAGCTAAGACCAACCCTTAGTTGAGTAATATAGGATAGCCCTTCAGGGTCATGAATACCAAAAACGGATTCTGCAGGAGAGCGTATTTGGATAGCCACTTTGACTTAAAAACAGCAACAGATGGTGCAGTTCTAATTTCTGGATCAAGTTTATTCCATTCGGATGAGCAGTGAGAATAGATGGCAGACTAAAATTTTTCTGTCCTTGCCCAAATTCGCCCAACAAGACGATGAGTACGGGCGAACAGATGCAAGAAGCACGACTGTATTTTCACAGAGTTCACTGCAAAAAACTGTATCGTTAATGTTAAAGGTAGAACTGGGATTGAGATCGCAATGAAACAGCAACAAAGCCAATATGATTTTATGACTTGTAGGAAATCAAAGAGTGACCTGATAGTTTTTCTCTTGGGAGACTTTTCTATCAATACACTGAAACACCCTATTGTTCACGCCATTGATTGATTTCAACCGGCATCATCATAAAGAGTTCTTCTCACTGGTCCTAAGAGGCAAGAAGTCACAATCCAACCACTTTTACAAAGTCCTACGTAGATTACGAAATTTATCACAAAAATGAAACAATCATGAAAAAACAAAGTGAAATTACTAGAAAGACTAACATTAACACAAAAACACAAAAATTAAACATTTTAAAGAGTTTCTTATCACGCATGATATAATGACCTCTTCACTTGAGCTTTCAGAAGAAAATGCATCATTTGAATCTCTTTCATCAGAAGATTCTGTTTCATGGTCCATCCTTTAAGCAACTCATTTTCAAAATGAAGCAACAAAGAAAAGTTTTCTAAATTGCAGATCATTGCTGACGTGATTTCAGTTCTTGCTCCCCGCCATTTTGCTGAACTAGTCCTAGTCCTCGTTAGGCAAAATCAATCAATTAACACTGCGAAGCAATCGGAATTTCCAGACAAACTCGACCCTTCGTATCATCCATTACAAAACATCTGGAATTGAATATCTAAGCAAAAGTCTTTATCTCACTGGCATATGGGATAGAAGATGTGTATTGACGAAGGAAGTATGAGGGGAAAGAGTAAGAGGAATCCATTCAAGATCATAAACTCTGAAAAGCCGATTTGGTTGGGGTGGCAGATTGTAAAAACTTAGCGTAAGAGGAGTTCATGGTGGTAATTTTGTTAGAAATCATGTCATCAAAGTGGCAAGATAAACCAACAACAACACAACAAAAGGAAAGAATTACAATGTAGTGGATCAGCTCCTTTACAAGGACAGGGGGCGGCAAGAAGTGATTGACTGTACCCTGGGTGCCAGCACCTCTCTTAGGGTAGATGGACAGCGGCTTTCCAACCGTGAAACTGATGAAGGATTCTAAAGGCCTTTGGAGCACACTTCTTCAAACTTTACAAAATACTGAGTTGATTTTCGAAATCTCCGTGTCCACTTTGTACCTCGATTTGATTTTCGTACAATTCTGAAAACTTAGACTTTTCCTCAACTTTTGCCCCTATTTGCCCCCTTTCTTTGCAATTTTAATCCCCAAACGTCAAAATTTTAGAAAGACTGAGTTGATTTTCAAAATGTCCGTGTGGAATTTGTACTTTGTTGCGATTTTCGTAGATTTCTGAAAGCTTTCATTTCCTGTCAAATTTCGTCCCCATTTGCTCCCTTTCTTTGCTTTTTTGACCCCCTAAGCGTAAAAAATTTCAAAACCTGAGTCGATTCTCGAAGCCTCCCTGTTGAATTTGTACTTTGTTGTGACTTTCGTAGGATTCTGAAAGCTTCTGTCAAATGTTGCCCCCTTTCCCCTTTTCTTTGTTGTTTTGACCCCCTAAACGTCAAAATTTTCGAAAAATGAGTGTATGTGAAATGACGGTAATGGGTCTATAATTGTTTACATCTTTTTTGGCGCTTGGCACCTGATTTAAATATAGGGGTTACTCTTGCAAGTTTCCAAATATCTGGGAATACTCCTTTCTAACGATGAGTTAAAAAGCATCGACAAAGGCTTCGAAGCAAGGTCACGAGTGTGTAGACCACGAAGAGGACTGACAGCGCCTTTGTTTACCGTTTGCTGCGCTACCTGATATCATTGACGTTTACAATTTGAAGAATGATCGCATGGAACGGTACATAAAAGAAAAGGACTGACAGCGCCCTTGTTTAGCCGCTGGCTGCGCTACATGATAAAAAGGAAGACGTGGACTCATTGATTATTGGGCGAAAGAGAGATTTGAAATATTCTAACTTTATTAATGTCGTTTTGAACATTTGATCGTTGGTCTATATTCAAAATCTCGTTATTTCAGAAAGAGTCTTGATTTGATCCTCCGCAGTTACTGACCGTTTATTGATGCACTCCCGCAGGGGCTCTGAAAAGAAAACGAATTTGTCAAAGTTCAAATGGCTCATTCACTTTTAACATGGTCCACCAAGCCGGATGGACAGAAGCACTGACGTCGAACACCTAACGGACACTTTATTCACCAGACACTCTTAACTTTATGGATGTACTGTACCCTTTTGATCATCGTTTGACACTGCTTACCCAGAATGGATTCGGACATACCCAGTAGCTTCGAAGTGGTCAAAATTGATCAGTTATCACTTGACGAAATTAGAGAAGAACCGCAGAAAAAGGGACTTTCGTCTAAAGGAAATAGGAGAACGGTAGCTAAGCGCTTGAAGGATCATTTGATTCACATAAGAAATAAAGCTTTTTTCCTGAAAGTAGCCCTGATATGTCATTTGCCATATGTCATATGTCATATGTCATATGTCAAAAGGCCCTAAATCAACAGAGCTTAGCAATAAAAGAAGGAAAGAAAAATGCTTGAAAGTGAATATCAATGGTATCATGGATGACATAGTCGATTTCATGCAGTCATCAGATAATGTGGTTGAAGTAAAAAATAGCCCTCAAGAACTAAACAAGCAAAGAAAAATGCATGAAAGTCTTAGTCATGAAATAATAGATTTGATTGGAGACGAAGAGGTAGACGATGAATGTCAACAATATTCTGAATATCATCGTAAGATCCGAAATGCTATGAACAAAGCTCAAAGGTTTATTACCGAGCTATCAAATACTGTTGATACAGAAAGTGTGAATTCGTTTGAAAAGAATCATAAGGAGATAAAGTTGCCTAAATTTGATCTACCCGTATTTAGTGGGAATATTCTCAAGTTCACCGCTTACTGGGATCAGTTCAAGTGTGTTGTTCACGACGACAGAGATTTATCAGCAGCGCAGAAACTCTCATATTTAAGAACAAGTCTTAAAAGTACTGCATTGTAAGCTATCGACAGTCTTGAAACAACATCTGCAAATTATGAGCCTGCAGTTGCAACCATTTTCCACAGATCTGGAAGGAAAAGAATCATTGTTGCTTCATTGGTAAAGTCGATCGTTCAGTTTAAAATCAAAGATAACGCTAAAGAAGCAACTCTATGTCAATTGCATGATACCCTTCAGAACAGAATAAGAGCATCAGAAGGCCTAGGGTTCAAATCAGAAGACAATCCAGATGTTCAAATGGTTCTTATGCCCCTATTAGAAATAAAGTTGCCTCAGAGTTTAGCAGAAAGATGGGAATTTCAAGTGTCAGATTTTGAGGATACTGAAATCACAATTGATCTATTTTTCAAGTTTAAAATCATGATGTATTATTACGAGAGGCAAGAGGAAGAAGCCAATTAAAGAGTGGCAGTTCAAGTGGCCATATTAGCAATAAAAACTTCAAAAGGACTAAAGCCAATAATTTCAACAAGAAAGGAATCTCTTCAGCATCAGGATTGGTAGGAAATGTAAACCAGTCAAGAAATAGCAAATGTGGTTTCCGCAATAAATCTGGCCATGAAACTATTGAATGTTACTCAGCTAAGAATATGAGCACTCAAAAAAGATGGAAAGTTGCCAAAGAGAAGAAGCAAAGCTTCAATTGTTTTAAGCCATCAAATGGAAGTCATAACGCAGGAAACTGTAGGCACACAAGCTGCACGGTAGAAGGTTGCGGAAGAAAACGCAATCGTTTACTTCATCTTGACTAAGAAAGTAATCAAAATCAGCAAGTTGGAGCAGCCAGTGGATTAACGGCAGCCTCACACACATCAAAACAAGTGCTACTTCAAACAACATCACCATTTCTGACAAATGATGGCCCTCAGGACATTCAAATTCGAGTTCTTTTTGATACAGGAAGTCAAAGATCGTACATAAGAAAGAACAGTGCTGTATCGTTATGTTTAAAGGGTCCAGTGGAAACTTTGAGTATTTTTACCCTTGGAGGAGACGATCAAATCAAAGAAAATGCAGAGAGTTAAGATTAACATTGAATGGTCACAGAGCATTGGCGGCTCCAGCCATCGAGAAATGGGGGGACGAAGGGGGATCGGGGCCCTTTTTCATGCTAGGAAACGCCCTTTTTACTGACATGGAACGCTGTTCATATGCAACTCAACATTAAGGAGCAGCGAGACTGTCAATATCTTGGGATTTCTGATGACCAATTTTGGAAACAAAGCAAGGTACGGTATAGTCTCTACTTCTCATTCAGATGTGAGTCATTAAGCCTGTTCTAGAGATAAGGAACAATACGAAGAGTTCTTACACAACATAAAGTAGTGGCAGCTTCTAAGGCAGGCAATTTCATAAAATATTCAAGTATACCTCTGTGAAATCTCGCCCTTCCCTCGAAAATTTCTCCTCGGATTTGGACGAATCAAAAAATCAATTCTGGTGACGAATAATATATATAATAATAATATAATATATATATATATATAATAATAATAATAATAATAATAATAATAATAATAATAATAATAATAATAATAATAATAATAATAATAATAATAATAATAATAATAATAATAATAATAATAATAATAATAATAATAATAATAATAATAATAATAATAATAATAAATAATTTATTTTAAGTTGGCTTACAACTCTAATAGCTATGAAAAGCTAATTAATGCCAACTATCTATCATACATATAAAAAATGGTCAGGAAGAATTTTAAAGAAAAAATGCTAAATAAAACCTAAACCCGAAATGAATGTCTTACACAATCTACAGTCACACTCTATTGTGCAGGTTCTTAATTCTTTTTTAAAAGCAGTCAGTGATTGGGACTCTCTAACACTGTGAGGTAATGTTTGCCACAGCTTTTGACCCAAATATCTCACAGTTTCTATGCCATAAGAAGTTGTCTTGGCATTAGGAATGCCAAGAGTATTCTTATTTCGCAAGTCATATTGTACATCTCTTGCCTCAAAAATCTCACTCATGAAACTAGGATTCAGGCTCTTTTTGGTTTTGTATATTTCTATCATCAAGTACTGTAGATTGCGTTGGTGAATGGATACTGCATTATCTAATTTCAGCAAAGATTCGTAATCGGCGTGACTGTTTTTATACACAATTCTGAGTGCTCTTTCTTGGATTTTATTTACTTTTGCATTGAGGCCCCTGTCATGGAACATCCAAATTAACGGACAGTAGCTAAACTGAGATTTTATGAAACTATTCATTAGCAGACGCAATTTATCAGGATTCATGAAAGCAGATACCCTAGCAAGGGCATGCAGTTTTTGGCTGGCTTTTTTGCATAAATTTGAGACGTGACTTTTGAAATTCAAATTTTTATCTATTGTCACCCCTAGCAACTTTTCTTCAGAGCTTTCTTTAACAATAGCCGCACCGACTGTGACCTTAATATCATCTTGGCTTGTCCCAAAAGTTAGAAGATGGCACTTCCCTTCATTCAATTTCATAAAGTTTTCAGGAAACCATTTTGATAAAACAAGAGCATCAGTTTCTAACCGTTCCAAAACTCTATCTAATTGACAGTCAGCTGCAAAGATAGTTGTATCATCAGCAAAGTTACATAGTGCCGTATCCATTACCGAAAAAAATAAATCATTTATGTAAATATTAAAAAGAAGAGGTCCAAGAACTGATCCTTGCGGTACACCTGCAAAGGTCTCTCGCCAAGTGCTAAATGAACCATTTACTTTGGCTCTCTGTTTTCTACCAGTCAGATAACTATAAATCATCAGCAAAGCATCGTTGCAAAATCCATAAGCGAATGGGGGGACGCGTCCCCCCAGTCCACCCCGTGGCACCGCCACTGTCACAGAGCAGCATGAAGTAAAGTCCAATTGAAGTTGAAGCATTGGCAATAGACAAAATTTGTGCTCCATTACAAAACATCAAAATTGATCTGTCAAAGTATCAACATTTACAAGGAATAAAGTTGGCTAATACATACCAAAGTGGAAAGAACAAGTAGACAAATCGGAGCAGATCACTATTATAAGATTAGTGAAGGTGAAACTAAGAAAGAAAGGTGTAGTGATGAGCCAACAGCCATCAGGTCCAAGCTAGGTTGGACTTTATGCGGCACAATTAAAGGACAGCAGCATCCTACAACCACTGCAATGTTCTCAACAGTTGATGTAAAAGAAGCCACAATAAGTCTCAAGCACTTTTGGGATTTAGAATCAATCGGAATAGTAGATGATAAAGGTCAGACAAAGTCAATAGAGGAAGTTGATGCAATAGCACTATTCAAAGAAGGTCTTAGCTATGATGGTCAGAGATATCAAGTTTCAATCCAATGGGAACGCAATCACCCAAAGTTGGAAGACAATTACCATCAAGCAGTCCAAAGGCTTAAAAGTATGGAAAACAATTTGAAGGGTGATGAAATCAAACGGCAAGATTATTCAGAAGCTATAACACAGTATGCCAGAGAAGGATTTGCAGAGGAAGTAAAGCCAGAGAACATTCATCAATCAGAAAATAAACTGTGATATTTGCCACATCATGCAGTTTACAGAAGAGACAAGACAACTACGAAAACAAGGATAGTCTTTGATGCTTCAGCAAAAATTGGACATGAACCATCTTTGAACGATAGCATCCTACATGGTCCTGTTTTACAACCGAATTTAGTGTCAGTACTCATTCGATTCAGAAGTCATCCAGTAGCATTTATGATGGATATCAAGAAGATGTTTTAGCAGATTGAGTTTGATGAGAGAGATCGAGATGTTCATCGCTATCCTTGGCGTGACATGAAGACAAATGAAGAGCCTAAAATTTACTGGATGCAAGGAGTTACATTTGGAGTGAATTGTAGTCCTTTCTTAGCAATAAGTACGGTACAAAGTCATGCTGAAAGACGCAAAGAACAGTTTCCAGATGCCGCAAAAGAAGTTTTAAAAAATATTTAATAATAATACTAATAATGATAATCATAATCCTAGTAATACTAGTAATCCTAATCCTAGTAATACTAATCCTAGAAATCCTAATAATACTAAGCGTATCCTTGAGTCTTACAACTCATTTGGCCTGAAGCAGCTCATCTCAGAGCCTACTCGAGAGACGACTGATACCTCAAGTAAAATAGACCACATCGCCGTCAGTAACCCATCGAATGTGGTAGAATCCGGTGTAGTGAAGTGTTCAATTAGTGATCACAATCTGGTATATGTGACGCGAAAATTTCGTGGTTCTGTCAAAGCCAAACACAAGATGATTAGATCGAGGTAAATGAAAAATTTTGACAATGATCTCTTCCCCCAAGACCTTGCGTCTTACGACTGGTTAAGTGTAGCAAATAGTGCTGATAGTGTTGACGAGGCAGTCAATAAATGGTCTGAACTAGTTTCTCTCGTAACTGATAAACATGCGCCAATTAGAGAACAAAGGGTAACGGAACGCTTTTGTCATTGGATTACTCCATCCCTGAAAAAACTCTTCAAAACGAGAGATAAACATAAGGCTAACGCAGTAAAAATGAGGTCTGAGATACTAATAAGCGCATATAAGCACGTTCGCTGTAAAGCTAACAATTTGGATTGCAAAATGAAAAGGGAATATTTTTCCAATAATTCGAATCCTGTGAGGGGAACATAAAGGAAACATGGAAAACTGTAAATCAGCTGATAAATAAAAGATCTAAAACCACTAATATCCTCTCTATTAAAGAGAACGAGAAAGTGATTTCCAATCCGCAAGATATAGCGGAAACCATGAATCACTTTTTTTGCAACATTGGAAAAGATCTCTGTCTGCTCAAAACAACTGATGAATGGTATAATGGTTTTGACAATGGCTATATGATAGGCTCAGTCTTTATTGACCTAAGAAAGGCCTTTGATACAGTCAATCAGGAGATTCTATGCCAAAAACTCGAGCACTATGGAGTTGATGACAGAAATCTCTCTTGGTTTCAGTCCTATTTGTCTAACAGGAAACAGTTTTGTAGGGTTAACGGTATAGACTCTAAAACGGAGAGAACAGAGATTGGGGTTCCACAAGGCTCATGTCTAGGGCCTCTCCTTTTCTTGGTCTATATCAATGATCTCCCCTGCGCAGTAAAAAAATCTACTACTTCGATGTATGCTGATGATACGACTCTATTTTTTCGTTCTAAGAATATTGATGACCTGAATGAGGCGATCAATAACGATCTTAGAGATTTGGATTCGTGGTTAAGTGGTAACAAATAATCTCTTAATGTAGCAAAGACACAGGGAATGCTAATTTGCACTAAAAATAAACACAAGTCACTTGAAGGTACTAGTGAAAGTTTATGTTTAAAAGTAAGAGATAACGATTTGGCTTTAGTTGAGAAAACAAAATATCTTGGTGTTCAGGTTGACAATAGTCTTGATTGGAAAGAGCACATTAAAAGAGTCTCTACCAAGGTATCTAGAGCAGTTGGTCTCTTAAAGTATGCAAAAAGATTTCTCCTCCAGAATTCCTTGAAAACACTATACACTAGCATCGTTGAAGCCCACTTCCGCTACTGTTGCACTATATGGGGATGCTGTGGCACTACTGAAATCTCGAAACTTCAGAAACTTCAAAAGCAGCTAGGATCATCACTAATAGCAGTTTTGATGCCTCTAGCAAACCACTTATCCAGAATCTAGGTTGGAAAACAGTGAATGACATGATCAAACACGAAAGCAGGACTATGGTATATCAGTCTATCAACAATCAAGCTCCCCCATATATGAGTGAAATGTTCACAAGAAATTCACAAGATGCAACACGGCAGCTACGCAATACAAACACTGATTTAAAGCTGCCAAAGAAAAGGACATGTAATGGGCAGAAGTCATTTTCGTTTAGAGGTGCTAAGCTTTGGAATAGCCTAGATACCGAAGCTCTTTAAATCGATTCAAATCTTTGATTTAAAGATTTCCGTTTCGATTTTATATTTGTTTGACAATCCGGATTTCCAATATGTATATGACTTGTAAACTTATGAAAACAGATAAAGGTAAAGAAAATACAAAGTATTTAAATAGGGTATCAAAATTTACGTGATAGGGTAGGGCAGGATAGGGTAGGGTCGGGCAGGGTAGGCTAGGGTAGGGAAGGGTAGGGCAGGGTATGGTACGGTTGGTAGGGTAGATCTGGGTAGGGGGTAGAATAAGGTAATGGTTGGGTAGAGGAGTAGCGCATGATGTTATGTTATTTTTATTTAATTATCTCTTTTGTAGTATTTTAGATGCATGGCCCCTTGTAAACCAACTTTGTTGAATGGGCTACCATGCTTAAATAACTGATATGATATATGATATGATATCTCAGTGATAAGATACCGGCTACAAAAAGTCCTCTTCTCACTGGAGACTATGGAGATAAAATTTTTTCAAGTTCATTTTCGTTCTCCTCGCTTAACAAAGAGAAAGTTTTAAAAGCTTTTTCAAAAGCAAAAACATCCAATGGGTTCGGTAGGGTGTCGGCGGGGGTAATCGGACGGCGGTGGTAATCCACCACTTTTGAATAAACCTAAGAAATTGAGGGGTAAATTGGTTTCGCAATAACTTTTAATAGATGAAGATGGTTGTTTGCATTATATTCTATCAGTTTACATAGCAAACCATCCCCACGGAAAGCCCTCTTTAATGCAAAACGCGATCAAACAACTAACTATTTATACCTTCTCAGCATGATTACGGTCAAGAAATTGTCGTTCCTAAAGTTGCACCTTTATAAGAAGCTTTGAATTCGTGACAGAAAGAGTCAAGAAATCTAAATAAACTAAAGAAATAGAATGTCCGCCATAAGACCGAAATATATGAAGGTTGCTGAAACTTAAAAACCTCCCACTAAAGGGGGGCAGCGTTTTTTGTTTCGATTGCCCTGAAAAGGTTATGGCGGTGGTTTTCGGACACCCAGCAAATTATCCCTGGAAAAGAATGGTTAGTCGAGCTCGAAGATGGCTTGCGAGTCCTTTGCCCACAGCGATTGTTTTCGCGAACAAAAAGGAAGGCTTTTGTGCCAAAAAGCAAATTAACATGCATATTATACTTGGGCATCTGATACTTTAAATCAAAGTTTTGTCTGCTATTTGATAAAGTATACATTGAGCACTAGCTGGGCCAAGGTCATTGACCTCTGCGGGCAACTTGTCCATTTCTTTCATCCAAAAGAATACAATTTTGCACAGATATCTAATTATTCTCAAATTTCATAAATTGGCGTAAAATGATTCTTCATACAAATACATTTTTCGTGAAATCTTTAAATTAGAGTATGACTTAATTTGATTTAAAAACTAACGCATTCCCAAAAAAAAGTAATGGTGAACTCTCTAAACTGATCAGAACTGTTTTCATTTTGCTTTAAAACATGTAGGATGAACCTGCTTTTGTTAATGCAGTTCGCTTTTTATAATATTAGTGAAGAGCTTTGCAATTGATACTAGTACCTAATTTTGGAAAATCCAAGAGTTATTCTCTGTTAAATTGTGTTGTTTAGTGTGTCCTGTAGGTTTTTTTAAAACAAAAGCAGAGACAAAAGGTTGTAGTTTTTGAGAGTACATCAAATTAAGCAGATGAGTCCATAGAATGAATAATTCCATAATATTAAACAAAAGAAGCGATTTCTTGGCATATTCTACAATTTTAACTTAACGTCCGAAAACAACCGCCGGTGTCCGAAAACCACCACCGAGCTCAGCAGGAGAAACATCGACCCCAAAGGCGAATCAGGCAAAGTCGAAACCAAAAGTCTTTGAGTGAATATGTTGAAAGGGCTGCTCTTTTCTTATGTATTCTTTTCTTACAAATTTTACTTTTTTAGATAGAAGGCCTGAATTAGCTCTTGTTTTATAGCTATTTTTGTATGTTGCCTACTTTAAATAAATCAATAATAAATTCTGATATGATTTGACTGACGAGAGCTAACTAAGATGTCTCAACGTCAAATGTTTGTCCAGCATACTCATAAAATCAAATTTCATTCTGTCCGTGAATCCCTTTGCATCGGTTTCGCCATATCATGTTTCCACATATCATATTAGATACACTGCACCATTTCATCGTAGACTTTGCCTCCTCACTCGACAGTCCTAATCCTTTTAAGTTCTTTCTTACGTCTTCATGAACAGTTCCAAGCGATCCAAAGCACAATATTCTTATATTTGTCTTTATCCCATTCCGATTCAAAATGTTTTTGAGTTGTTGGTACTTCCTAGCTTTACTTTCATATGACTCTGACATGTACAAACCAAAGCATACAGTTACTTCTATGATCTCGCATTCTTTTTCGTTAGACTTTATCTCTAGCAAATCAGGCTTTCTGTTATTGATTTGCTGCAGTTCTGTTCGTAAATGTGGAAATGTTGTTTCTGCCATCCTGTTAACAAACTTGAGTGACGTTTCACTGTACCGACGAATCTTTTGATAAATGGCTTCTACTATCCTATCGTGCCGTTTTGAGTAAAGATCTCTAAATCTTTTGCAAGAGTTCATTAAATGGGCTACTGACTCTGTGTGATGGTTACACAACGAGCATCTCTTTTCATGATCTTTATTCCAAAAATTGATCAGCTGGTTGCAAGGTATTTGGTTCATTCTTGCTCGTAACACAAATTTTACTAAACTATCTGAGAGCTTCCATCCGTAGTATATTTGATGAGATATTTTCCGATCAATGGCATCTATTCCTATGAATTTCCCTTGAAACCTGAGTTCTGAGCAGTTTGCTACATCAAGTTTTTCAAATTCTCGCTCGATCTCTTGCTTCAGACTTTTGTGACTAAGTTTTTTTCCATTAACAACAACTTTCGCCAAATTTTCCTCGTATATGACACACCCTTTCAATTTATTCACTTGGAAAAGAAGATCTGGCCAATCTGGGTTTCCACCGTAAGTTTTGTTTTTCACCAGTCTGTCGTTATCATCTAATTCATAGCCTAAAAAGTTCTTTTCATCATTTGTAGCTCTTACACCCCGCGCTCTCATATCCAAACTTAACGATTCTCTTGCTATATACCTTATATTTTCTTCTTCGCGGTTTAGCATGTTGACTAGATTTGCGATCCGTGTAGCTCTGTAAACATTGGATGGCTTTTTTATACCAAGACCCCCTTGTAGCCTTCCAATGAAAAACACTTTATCGGTTGTTTTAGGGTACAACCCAAACATATCTCTTACGACACAGCTAACTTTACTGTCCATCTCTCCTAGTTGTTGTTCCTCTATTCTTGTGTTATCAAAGTGATGTAATATTTTGGCTTGAGCCATGTTGTTAAACGCACTAAGTTTTAGAGGGATTGGGAGGGAGCTAGCGTCGATCTTATTCAAAGTTTCTTTGAATTCTTCGATAAAGGCTTCAACTTGATTTGGGTCTTCACCACAGATGCTGAGAGATTTACCAAGATATTTGTATGCCTGTGCTCTCTTATATGTCTCAATCTTTTCGCCTTGAATCTCTATGGCTGGTTGTCTATCATTCTTTCTTTTATACCAATTATTGCCTGAACGCCTTTCATAGAATAATGCACATTTTGGTCCCTTCACTTTTAATCCAGCATCATCAAAGAGCGGCTCACTTATTTCTAACATCGTCTTGATCATTTTGAAATCATAAGAAACCATTGCAATATCATCTGCATATGCTTGAATAGGTAGAGGGTTAATTTTTCTTTCATTTTGAATGCTAAGAGCTATCAAGGAATAATTGAGAGCAGGCTGTAGAACTCTATTTAATACCATCAGAAAGATGATAACACTAAGTAGGTCTCCTGTTTTTGTGCCCCTCGTGATGTAAATCTTTTTTGATAAAGTGTTCCCACATATGACTTGAAAACATGCTCCTTCATAAATGTTCTTAATGATCTTACAGTACGTAGCAGGAATATCATACTCGCTTAGTGTCTGTATCATTTTATCATGCCTGATGCTACCATAGGCATCTGCGAAGTCAATAAACAGGACGTGCAACTTTGTACTGATATGTTTGAAGTCATCTAAGGCCGTTTTTAAACTGAAAATTAGATCCTGCCTGTTTCTTCCTTGCAAAAAGGCTCGTTGCCAGAATTCAATTCTAGGCTCGATCAGTGGTAAAAACATCCGAAAACCACCATTTGGAAAATTATTTTGGAAAATCCAAGAGTTATTCTCTGTTAAATTGTGTTGTTTAGTGTGTCCTGTAGGTTTTTTTAAACAAAAGCAGAGACAAAAGGTTGTAGTTTTTGAGCGTACATCAAATTAAGCAGATGAGTCCATAGAATGAATAATTCCATAATATTAAACAAAAGAAGCGATTTCTTGGCATATTCTACAATTTTAACTTAGCGTCCGAAAACCACTGCCGGTGTCCGAAAACCACCACCGAGCTCAGCAGGAGAAACATCGACCCCAAAGGCGAATCAGGCAAAGTCGAAACCAAAAGTCTTTGAGTGAATATGTTGGAAGGGCTGCTCTTTTCTTATGTATTCTTTTCTTACAAATTTTACTTTTTTAGATAGTAGGCCTGAATTAGCTCTTGTTTTATAGCTATTTTTGTATGTTGCCTACGTTAAATTTTTTTTTTCATTTTTTTCATTTTAAAACTATTTACCCAGGGTACAATTCAGTCTATATACTGTTTTACAATTGGCCCTGCAAAAACTATTTACAAAATAAAGAGTTATATAATACAAAATTTACAGTAAAAAATAGAAAATAATGTATATGATTATTTTCCCTTGAGTTTGGACTTGAAGGCATTGATTGAGGGAGCCATCTTTGTTTCCAAATCAAGACTGTTCCAGAGACTGGCCCAGAGACCAGAGATTAAATAAATCAATAATAATAATAATAGAAATAATAATAATAATAATAATAATAATAATAATAATAATAATAATAATAATAATAATAATAATAATAATAATAATAATAATAATAATAATAATAACAATAATGATAATAATAATAATAGTAATAATAATCTTCTTCTTGAGGATTTTAGTTTTTGTCTGCGATGTATTTTTCTTGTCTAAAATTCAGTTTCCCTTAAGTGTCCGATTACCACCGCCGGCACCCTACTGATCTGATCTCCAGCTTTTTCTTGAAAACTGGAAGTGAAATTTTGGCCCCTTCCCTAATACAACTGTTCAACTGGTCACTATCAGTTGGGCACTTTCGAAAGAACTGGAAGACTGCACCGGTCGTGCCCATCTTCAAAAAAGGGTCCACTCAAGACAAGTCAAATTATAGACCCATTTCAGTACTCCCCGTTGTTTCAAGTCTGCTCGAGAATTAGTCTTTGACCAGTTGTATTCATATTTCAACAACAACAAACTGATACTATCGGATCAGTCGGGTTTTCGATCACTTCACCCAACCCTTACAAGTCTGCTCAGGTGCACGAATGAATGGTACCTTAATATCGACAAGGGCTTATATACGGTAGCAGTCTATATTGACCTCAAGAAAGCCTTCGACGCAGTTGATCACGAGATTCTATTGAGTAAACTCGAATACTATGGTGTTAAAAGCAAGGAATTTAGATGGTTCTATTCCTACCTTGCCAACAGAAGCCAATTTTTTAGGGTCAACAAACAAATATCTAGTACCGAGCCTATAAATTGTGGAGTTCCTCAGGGATCCTGCCTTGGGCCCCTTCTCCTCTTGGTCTACATTAATGATTTACCAAAGTGTTTGAAGCATTCTCATGTATCTATTTATGCCGATGATACTAGTATCAATTTTGCTTCTAATTCTATTTCTGAGATCAATGAAGCTATTAACGCCGATTTAGCTGCGTTGAACTGTGGCTACAAGGAAACAAGCTATCATTAAATGTTGCAAAAACTGAAGGTATGATTATCGGCAGCCGAGGCAAATTAGAAAATCTGGCTTCTGATTCAGTTAAACCAAGGTTTGATATCAAAAACGATGATATCAAAATGGCTGAGTTCCTAGTACCTAAAAGTACCTAGGAGTTCAAGTAGATCAGCAATTGAAATGGTCTTCCCAACTTGCATCTTTGACAAGTAAGATTTCCAGAGGTATTGGCATATTACGGTACTCTAAAAGGTACGTGCCTGCATCCACTGTTAGACAGATGTATAAAGCCTCGTAGAACCTCACTCTAGATATTGTGGCCGGCTTTTGGAGTAATGTTGGCGAGACCTCTTTAACTAAACTCCAAAAGCTACAAAATCGTGCTGCCAGAATAGTCACCGGAAGTCGATATGATCAGTCAGCCTTGCCACTCATGCGTGCCCTTGGATGCCCACAGTTAGGGAGATACTTGATCTTGAAACACTTAAAATGGTTTTCAAGTCCTTAAACGGTGATGCGCCATCCTATATGAGTGACATATTCACCAGAGTGAGCGAAACAACCTCTCACGTTCTGCATAATTCTGACATAAAAATTAGGACTCCAATGCTAAAGATATCAACTGGTCAAGGATGTTTTTCATTCAGAGGGGCCAGTCTCTGGAATGGGTTGCAGAATAAATTAAAAGGAGTGCCAACACTAAGGAAATTCCAGGAAGGGCTGATAAGATCGCGCAAGGTTTTAAACTGGATGCTATACTTTTACATGAACCATCAACTCTTTTCTTTTTATGTTAATTTTTCTTTAACTGTATTCATTAATTGTAAATTATTTATTAAGTTTTCAGAGTACTTAAATGCATGGCCCCCAGCAAAACAGTTTCTCTTTAACTGAGGGGCTACCATGCCTAAAAAATTGAAAATGAAAATGAAATGAAATGTATGTTGACAACTGCCTAACAGGTGCACAGAATACTGACAAAGCAATATATTTACAACACTCAATGTCTTCTATGATGAAGTCAGGTGGATTTCAATTGAACAAATGGGCTAGTATTGCAGATAAAGTTATCGAAGAAATTAAACCAGAGGAAAGAACACCTTCAGTCACAGTGAGTTTCAATGATACAAAGAGCTTAAAAGCTTTAGGATTGAGCTGGGAAACAAGTACAGATTGTTTCTTCTTCAACATTGCAAAACATGTTCTTGAAAGCAAAGATTGTGAAACCAAGAGATATTTGCTGAGCTTTGCATCGAAAATATTTGATCCCATGGGGTTATTATCACCATATGTCTAAGGGCAAAGATGACGTTCCGGGAACTATAGAGCAGAGGGCTGAAACGGGATGATAAGTTGCCATAAGATATTCTCAGTCAATGGAGATCATGGAAAAATGAGCTTTCAGATATCAGTGTTATCAAAATTCCAAGATGTTTTAAAGCAAATACAGGCACACCAGAGAGAATAGAGATTCATGGATTTGGAGATGCTTCTCCAAAAGCATATGGAGTTGCAGTATCCAGTATATTTACGCACAGTCGATATGAATGGACACATCAACACCAAGCTTGTTATGTCCTCCAAGTCAAGAGTGACACCATTAAATAGAGCAACACTTCCGCGGCTTGAGCTTTTAGCGTCAGTAATCAATGCAAGGTTAGTTTCCTTCGTTGCTGAATCGATGAATAGAGAAATCAGTTTAGTTGTTTTGTGGGCAGATAGCACAAGTGCTTTGTATTGGATCTGAGGACCAAGCTATAAATGCGACCTTTCGTAGCTAACAGAGTGGAAGAGATTCAAGTCGAAATTCAGTCAAAATCATTGGCGATATTGTCCAGGAAAAGAAAATCCTGCAGATTGTCTAACACGTGGCCTAACCTGCAAAGATCTTCATCTAACAGAGAAATGGTGGACAGGTCCATCTTGGTTAAGCTTACCATCAAAGGAATGGCCAAGTAAAATTGCAGCAGATGAGACAGCAGCAAATATGGCATGCAAGGAATCAAGGAAAACTGTGCAGATACTTGTAACAATCGAATTGAATGAAGTCATAGATCCAGAAAGACAAAGTTGATGGTTCAATCTGATCAGAGTCACAGCCATCGCTTTTCGAGCTGTTCAGCAATTCAAGAAAATAACAAAGCATTCAAAGCCAGAGCAAGCATGGAAAGATTTAGCTGTAGAAGAACCTTTAAGAAGCAGAGATGTATTGGTATCGCAGATCGCAATCAGATACATACAAGGAAGAGCTACAAGCACTGAGTGACGGGAAGCAAATTTCAAATTCGAGCAGAATTTTGATGTTGGATCCGATTTATGACAGCAGAAACAAAGTATTGAGAGTTGGCAAAAGGCTCCAAGATCCAGAACTACACGAAGAAGCAAAGCACTAAGTAATTCTTCCCCATGGACATCCGATTGTCGAAAAGAAGATCATGCAAGTACATCACAAATCAGTTTGTGCATGTCCATTAACTTCCGTTCTACGTCAAAATATATGGATAACTCAAGGCCTACGTGATGTCAAACGAGTTATTGGAAATTGCAGAAGATGCAGACGACAGCATGCAGCAGCTGGCTCCCAAACAATGGGAAACTTGCCAAAAGAAATTGTTCAGTCTTCATTTGCATTTTTACATGTTGGAGTGGACTTCGCTGGTCCATTATACACCCGTACAAAGAATGATGTCAACAAAGCACATATTTGCCTTTTCACGTGTGCGTCATCATTCATGATACATTTAAATTAACAGATAACCTTAACACTTATGATTTCCTGCAAGCGTTTCGTAGGATGATAAATCGCAGAGGATTGTGTCAGTCGTTGCAAATCTGACAATGCTAAAACATTCAAAGCAGCTGATCGCACTCTACAACAGCTGTTCGCATCATCAAAGATCAGAAGGATGAAACACATAGATCAAAATCGAGTCGCAAAAGAGCTTGCTTCTTGGGGCATTAAATGGCAGTTTATAGCAGAGATATCTCCATGGAGAGGTGGTTGGTGGGAAAGAATAGTCAAGTCTGTAAAGGTTCCCTTGAAAAAGGTACTTGGTAATGCTCTTCTTTCGAGTACAGAGTTGTACACCATCCTAACAGACATCAAAGCCATGATCAATTCCCGTCCACTAACGTATGTGGGAGATGACACAAGAGATCCAGAGCCAATCACACCTGCTCACCTTGTAATTGGAAGATCACTATATAGCATACCAACTGGATCAATCAAAAAAGAAGATAGAGGACACGTTATTCAAAGATTTTTCTACCATCAAAGACTTCTCAGTCACTTTTGGAAACGATAGAGACAAGAATACTTTCAAAAGTTATCGATCAGAAACAAGTAGAAAGTAGAGCAACCATCAATAGAAATCGGAGATGTTGTTCTTATCTCCCTCTTATCCCAGACGACAATACCCAGAGAGGAAAGTGGCAAATGGGACGCATCATTAAAGTTCATTCTGGAAAAGATGGTCTTATTCGCACTGCAACTTTGCAAACACAGAGGGGTGAATTAAGACGTCCAGTTCAACGTCTACATTGATTAGAGATTCAACACAATTTAGTCGATAGAGCAAATACAACCAATGCAGACACCAAATATTGTCGTACCACATGAAACACTACTAAAGTTCGATGAAGAAGTTGATCTCATTACAAGAGATCAATGGGGGGGGGGGAAGAATGTTCCGTTTCGAACCCGTTCAGGAAGAGTTCCTAACGCAACGAGGCGATTTACCTACACAAAAGAATAAGATCGCAACATTCAATGGGGTCTTTTATGTTGCGTTGTTTTTCATTTGAGCATAACAATAGCGTTATTGTTTCGAGTTGTACACTGCTACGGATGATTGGCTTAATCGATGCGCGTCGATGTATGAACGCAAAGTTGTTGCTAATCACATGCGCCTGGTTCGCAAGAACACAGTTTTTGCAGGAAGCAGTCGAAAAGACTGGTTTATAGGGCCGAAGCCCAAGAATAGACATTGAGTCTTTACCAAGGATGGTCGTGCCGATGAACACAAAGTAACAAAAAAGGATTTTCGTGCCGAAGCACAGCAAACAAAGATGAATTTAGTGCAGATGCACACCGAACACAGAGGGATTTTAGTGCCGATGCACAAGGTATAGATTGAAAATCGAACAGGACTGAAAGCGCCTTTGTTTAGCCGCTGGCTGCGCTACCTGAGTTTATCGAATTTATTTTATTTATTTTATTTTAAAATTATTTACCCAGGGTACAATTCAGTCTATATACTGTTTTACAATTGGCCCTGCAAAAACTATTTACAAAATAAAGAGTTATATAATACAAAATTTACAGCAAAAAATAAAAAATAATGTATATGATTATTTTTCCTTGAGTTTGGACTTGAAGGCATTGATTGAGGGAGCCATCTTTGTTTCCAAATCAAGACTGTTCCAGAGACTGGCCCCGCGATACGCAAAGGATTTCTGGCCATTGCCAGTTCTGAACATGGGAATTGCAAGGTCAGTTTTTGAGTTTCTCAACTCTCTTGGATGTACCCCGATAATCTCACGAAAAGATCACTGAGATATTGAGGTGCAAGAGAGTTGAGAGATTTGTAAGCCATGGAGCCTGTTTCTTTATATATCAGCTTTTGTACCGATGGCCAACCAAGTCTCTGGAGCAAAGGAGCTGCAGATGCATCAAAAGGGCGATTTGTTACTATTCTGGCGGCTTTATTCTGTAATTTTTGAAGCACGTCTAGCTTTGAAGCACCACAAGAGCCCCATACGGAGCAACAGTAGCTGAAATGTGGCTCTATGATGCTTCTATAGAAATTTATCAAAGTATCAGTTTGTACAAAATTTCGCGCATACTTCAATAGACCGATTGCTCTAGAGATCTTCTTTTGAACCGCACAAATGTGACTTTCCCAGGCAAGGCAATTATCAATCACGACTCCGAGGTATTTTGTTTCATTTATTAGGTCGATTTCCTCGCCCCCTACCCTGAAAGAAGGAAGAGTGCTAGGATTATTTAGTTTTTTAATTTTTGGCTTGGAGCCAATTATCATAGCTTGGGTTTTGACAACATTAAGGGAAAGCTTATTGCCCTGTAGCCACCTTTCAATACATGAAAGCTCCTCGTTGATTACTAGGTCCAGTTCCTCATTTTCATCAGAAGAATACGAGATGGCTGTGTCATCGGCATACATAGTAGCCTTAGCCTTCTTTAGAGCAAATGGCAAGTCATTTATGTACAGAAGAAAAAGAAGAGGCCCCAGGCACGATCCCTGTGGCACTCCGATATCAATATTTTCGATGCTAGAAGTTGCGCCATTGACTCTACAGTATTGCTTCCGATTATCAAGATAAGAACTGAACCATTTGTGTGCACGTCCAGTAATTCCAAAAAATTGCATTTTATCTAAGAGTATTTGATGGTCAACCGTTTCGAATGCTTTTTTGAGATCTATGAAGATCATCGCGGTGTACCTTCCGTTGTCTATGTCGATGTACCAATCACTGGTTCCTTTTAGCAGACACGTCACAACCGAATGCAGAGACCGAAATCCTGACTGGTGAGACACTAGGTACTTGTGCTCATCTAGGTACTGGTATAACTGATCATATATAAGCTTTTCGAAGAGCCTTGACACGACCGGTAGAACGGAAGTGGGCCTGTAATTTGATCGGTTATCAGGTTTCCCACCTTTAAAAATAGGGGCCACGCGGGCTATTTTCCAACTATCAGGGAAGGACGCTGAGAATGTGGAAAAGTTAAAGATATCACAGATGGAATTAAAAATCACGGGAAATGCAATTTTAAGGAAGTTACTCGCAATGCCATCAGATCCAAACCCGAGAGATTTTTTCATTTTACCCAGAGCTCTATTAATAGTAGTTACATCTACAGGATGAAATTTAAATTCAGTCCGTTGCTCCGTTGATTCATTTATTTTGTACTCTCCAGACAAAAGCGGATTGGGTGGTATCTTAACACTAAGATTTCTTCCCACACTACAGAAAAACTCGTTCATGGACCTAGCGATATTTGAGTTCTCAGTAATGACCTCCCCATCAACATTAAGAGATTCAACATTGGTCGTTTTTGATCTTTTATTTAGCAAAAGATTAAGTGTTTTCCAAGTTTCTTTAAGATTTCCCTTTTCAAGGGCAATCTTGTTGGAAAAGTATTCCCGTTTCAAATTTTTGTTGAGATCATTGACTCGGTTACGAACGTGTCGGTATGAAGCCATTAAAATTGAAGATTTGTTCTTGATGGCCATGTTCTTAAGTTTATCCCTTGTACGAGCAAGGGCTTTAAACTCCTTAGTCAACCATGGGGAGTACTTGTCAGAAACTTTAAGTTCTGTTAATGGGGCGTGTTTTTCAATAACTAATGAGAGAAGATGTGACCACTTGTTGACTGCCTCATTAATATCTTTACTTGAACTTACTATACTGTCCCAATAAATCTAGCCTAGGTCCGATAGGAAATTGTCGCTGTTGAAATTTTTCATTTTTCTCGTGGATATAGTTTTACGTTGACGTTTAGTGGAGCCCATAAACTTTCTGGTTACATAAACAAGATAGTAATCACTTAATGTAATACTGAAGACGCCAGATGCAACCACGTTTTCAGGCTTGTTCGTGGCTATGTGGTCGATAAGAGTTGATGAAGTTAGCGTCACTCTAGTAGGCTCACCTATCATTTGCTTCAGGCCGAACAAATCGAAGAAGTTGTTCCACAATTATTACAAATACTGTTTATTAATCGTACAAGAATGTGTAGACCATGAAGAGGACTGACGGTGCCTTTTTTTAGCCGCTGGCTGCGCTACCTGATATTATCGAAGTTTACAATTTGAAGAATAATCGCATGGAACTGCACATAATAGAAAAGGACTGACAGCACCCTTGTTTAGCCGCTGGCTGCGCTACGTGATTAAAAGCAGGGGCGGATCCAACCCGAGGTTGAAGGGGGGGGGGCAATTTGGAGAGGGGGCGCCAAAAACAAAATGAAAAGTAAGCGCGCCGAAGGTGCGCGAAAATTTGTTGGGCTTCGTTCAATAAAGCTCTCTGGTTTTTCTTCTGAATAGCCCCTTAGTTTACGTGTCTCCCCGCATTCAAAACGAAACACTGAAAAAAGAGTGCATTTGGGTCAGCATAAGGGGCGCTTTTCTTGCCAAAAAGGGGGCGCCAAAGCTCAATTTTCATCGTGAAGTCGTGAAGGGGGCAGTTGCCCCCACTTGCCCCCTAAATCCGCCACTGTATGAAAATGTGGACTCATTGATCATTGGACGAAAGAGAGAGTTGAAATATTCTAATTTCATTAATGTCGTTTTGAACATTTGATCGTTGGTTTACATTCAGAATTTCGTAATTTCAGAAAGAGCCTTGATTGGATCCTCAGCAGTTATTGACCGTTTCTTGATGCACTCCAGCAGGGGCTATGAAAAGAACACGAATTAAATTTGTCAAAGTTCAAATGGTTTATCCACTTTTCAAAGACGTACCTAACCCTCTGCTGTCAGGTGAGTACCAACTGAATCCAAGTAACTTAAAGTTTGCATTTAAACCCATAAGGCTGCAGGATATTAGAGAAAAAATTGGCAAGATTAAAACCTCAAAGGGCTCTGGAGCTGACGGCATATCGAGCTTTTTTCTGAAACTTGCCTTGCCAGTCTTTGGAAATTCTCTTGTTCTCATGTTTAATAAACCCTTTGAGATTGGTGTATTTCCTGATTGTTGGAAGACGGCCAGGGTCACACCAATTTACAAAGATGGCGGAAAGGCAAAAGAATCAAATTATCGCCCTATTTCTATCCTCCCTGTCACATCAAAACAGTTTGAAAAGCTAGTTTTCAATCAGTTGTACCAATTGTAACAAACCAACGTGGCATTCATCTTCAGGGTAACTATAGCTTATTCCTATTGGTCACGTGACAATTTTATATCCGCCATGATGGATGACAACCTCCACTTGGAGACACGTGGCAATGGGGCTGTTTACACGTTGCTCGCCGTTCCATCGACCATTCGAAGAAAGCGTCATTTCCGAAAGAAATCCACTTCGAACCTCTTCTAATACACTCAACACTCAAGTATATTACATCTTTTCATCTTGGGAACAGTTTTTTTAAAAACTCTCGTAAGTACCTTGCTCTGACACGGCGTCAGGTAAGTCAGACGTTTTGAAGTCGAAGGTAGTCGAAGGCCTACTAGGTAAGGCTAGGCCACAAGATTTTTACATCGGCTGGATTTCAAGATGGTTAACTTTTGTGGGATGGTTGGGTGCTCTAACAGGACTGGAAGGGACAAAAGTAAGTCTTTTTATCGCTTGCCAAAGGTCGTGACACATCTTGGCAGCGATGCACAAGCCCTTTCCGAGGAACGAAGAGCTATTTGGTTGACCCGCATAAGCAGGGCTGACTTGACGGAAAACAAGCAAAGCAACATGAGGATCTGCTCGGATCATTTCCTATCGGGCAAACCTTCAGGTCTCTACAATCGAAGAAACATTGACTGGGCACCAACTTTATGCTCGGCCACAGCAAGTTTACTCCACCTTCACACTGTGCTGCGGAAAGATACGCTCGAGGCCAAAAGCGGAAGCAGCAAGAGGCAATGGGTGAAGACTCAACTGAGAACGATCCCTCAGAAGTAGCTCATGAAAACATTGATGCATTTTTCAAAGATGCATGCTGCCAAACGGACATGAAAATGGCAGAGATTGAGGACCTAGAGATGAAATATAGGGATGCTGAAAGCAAACTTGACCGGCTATCCTTCTCTGAAATTCATTAAAACATGATGACAAAAAGGTATCAGTCTACACAGGACGCCTTGTATACCAGAGTCAAGCAAGAGTGCGTTGACAAAGTTTCAACAGCTTCTGATCTTGCTAATCAGGTTGAGACTGAATACATCACTGGCAGATATGGCTCACAGGTTTGATGTTTCCAAGTCTACAGTGTCTAGAGTCTTTTTGAGAATGCTAGAGATTGCCTATGTGTGGCTGTCATTTCTCATTAAATGGCCAGGAAGAGATGAGTTATGGAGGACAACCCCTATTGCCTTCAGGCAGCATTTTGGGACTAAGGTGGCCATTGTCATTGATTGTTTTGAAATTTTCATTGAGCGGCACTAAGCTTACTTGCAAGAGCGCAAGCATTTTCATCATACAAAAACCACAATGCGGAAAAGTTCTTAATTGGAATTGCCCCACAAGGTGTTATAACTTTTGTTCCAGAAGCGTGGGGAGGGAGATCTAGTGATAAACATATAACAGAGAACTGCAGGCTGCTAGACAATTCATTGCCAGGAGATATTGTTCTTGCAGACAGAGGATTCAATATTGAGGAGAGTGTTGCCATGTTCTATGCTGAAGTTAACATCCCTAGCTTCACAAGGGGTAAAAAGCAGCTTGATACACAAAGTATTGAATAGACAAGAAAAATTGCATCAGTAATGATACATGTTGAAAGGGTCATTGAACTTGTTAGAAGAAAGTATAAGATACTGCAGTCAATTTTGCCGACAGACTACTTAAGCAATAAAGATGACAATGGTATAACAACTATTGACAAGATTGTATTTGTTTCCTGTGCATTGACTAACACTTGTAATGCTATACTACCCTCAGATTAAGTTTCTCTTTAGAGTCACCACAACACCTTGAAAATGATGAGATTCCTACTATGATATTAGTGGCAACACTTCATTGTATGTTCAAACATGGTAAAACTATACACAGATTCAGCTACGGTTCATTTACAACGAATTCAAGTCATGTGATCATTCGCCTGATAAAAAATCTTTGCCCTCTCAGTGTACAGTATATTGCACCAACTGTGCCATGCAAAGTCAGGCAATAATTGTAGCAAGTAACATCATAGTACTAAAACTTCCAAGAGTATGGTCACATGACTTGCAATGGGTGTAAGCAAACCTCAGCTGAGTGTCTGTATTCTACGAGTTGTCCTCATTTGTTTGGGCAACTAATAGTGTCATTTCAACCCGCTAAAAAATTTTCACTTGACACCAGATATTTAATTGAAATAACTGTAACTTGGAATCTTCTTAGATTTTATGAGTATTAGATGAAAAAGAGCATTTAAAGGTATCACAAAAGCCCATATTTGATTTTGTTGCAGAAGGAACTTTTTAATCATATTACTTCTTCTTACTTTAAAGTTGGCAAAATTCTCCAGTGCATTTTTGGTCCATTACAGTAGAAAATTATTTCTCAGTGCAAATGAAAATGTAAATCTCCAGGTTTTCTTAAATATCAAGGTAAGAATCAATAGACAAATTTAGCTAAGGTTTGTTACACCCATTTCAGGCCATGTGACCATTTTCTTGATGAAACATCTTTTGATTTCTTTAGCATAATTATCTTATGGCATGCAAAGTTGCGCCATTATTGCATAGTAGCATGATACTAAAACTTCTCAACGAAGATAGTCACTTGACTTGAAATGGGTGCAAACAAACATTTAGGAAAATTTGTCTGTTGATTTGCAAGGATTTTCAAGGAGTTTTTGGTGGATTCTTGGCTCATCTGGCATACTCAGACTAAGAACATTTGTATCTTACCAACTGAATACTAACTTATATTATCTTTCATTCCTTATATTATCTTTCATTTTACTAACAAGTTCAGGAAGAATACACCTTTTAAAAAACAATGAAGCTTCATTTAATGTTTTTACCCACATATCATTGTCTGGCATTATGCGTTCAATGTACATTCCCTTTTCAGTCCACATGACAAAGTCAGCAAACTGAACTCCCAAACATGCAACTGACTTTGTACTTGGTAATAATACTGATGTGATTTTGAAAGATGTATGCCATCATCAAGCTCCTTAAGGCAAAAATTTTTCAGTTTTAACTCACTCTCAATATCTGTATTTCTTATACAAAATGGGCATTTAATTTCCAAGCAGCCTTTGCCAAACAGGAACAAGAAGTAAGTCCATCTGGAGAAACGCCAAGAAAGGGAAATTCCTTGCTGATTACAAAACCACAATCTTTAATTTGAAAATTTGTATGTTTGCCAATCACGACCTCGTGGTATGCATCTCTTGCTACTTTTTTATGATTGCAACTCCATTGTGCTGCTTGAGTTGAAAACAAATATTGTTCAGGGTAGCATATCTTCTTTATCAAACTCTTTGAAGGGTTCGATATGTTGGTTCTGCAGCATGACTTGATTGTGGAAGATGAAATTCTCCCTGCTTTAAATTGAAACCAGTTTTTTGATTTAGCTTGTTCTCTTGTTGCTTCCTCCACCTTTTGAATTCCTTCTTCAGTAACGTTAGTGGTCAATGTACTACAATGCTCTACCAGCTCCTTGTAGCTCAGCCCATATGTTCTTACATTGTGCAGCTTCATCAAAAGCATGGGAAACATGGGTGTCAGAGCCCTTGGCACAAACCTCTCAGAAAATGGTTCCACAAGAGATAAAATAGCTGGCCTCTGTACAACATTACTTATTTTGTTGTAGAAAGATGAGATTTCTTCTGTTGTTGGGGGAGGTACTGTAGGTTTTTGTTTAACTTCGTTTTGGGTTAATTCATTTGAATCATCAATCTTGCTTTCCAATTTTTTTCTTTTGGACTTTGGTGATGTAAAATCAATCTCACCCACAATGCTATAAGGTGCCTTATTCACAGAAGATGGCAATAGCCAGTACGCTTTCTCATCTATGCAACTCTGAGTTTCTTATTCTAACTGCTGCCTCTAGAGCAAATAAGACAGCAGCCACATGTGTACAGCTTTCTCCCAAGCCAGCCATGCAGTTGCAGTGCCCTGTAAGGATCTGACCATTTCTCCTTGGCAATGATCCATGGATGCAGTGCTGCTTCATTAAGTCTCTGAGAATGGAGTACCTTGAGAGAAAAATTTAATTTTTAGTACCTCTGTCAATAAGTACACAATATAAAATTTCATATTGCATAGTGAACTGGTCTGTGTGAAAAACGTGGTATCTAAAATCAACTTTCTGAATTATAGTTACCTATTCATCTAATGGAAAATCCTTCAAAATTCTTCTCTTCAACAGAGGAACTCAATCATTTTGATTCTTTTTACAATTCTTTCAAGAGGGTTGCATGCCCTTCTTAGCATGCAATGGGCTACAATAGACCCTGCAGTGGGTGCTGATTTAGAATGGGCCGTTGAGGGGCAAATTATTATTTGGCCAATCAAAAAAATGTAGTGGCCAAAGAATGATTTGCACTTGCACTTCCAACTCAGAGCTGGGAGAAAGCCAAAAAGTCACCGGACACATAGGAGCCATGCGGGAAGGAGGGTCACACTTCAGGTTTTAACAAGGTGCCACCTAAGCTTTCCCTTCTAACTGAAACAACGCTTTGTCTGACTTTTTTTGATCCTTGATCTCAGTGCTCTATCCCAGTTGTGAGTTACTTTATATACCTCTTGAAGCCAAAGTATATACTGTAAATTACATATCACAAATTTTTGGTGGTTTCTTGACTTTCAGCATGGTAATCATGATGGGCTTACCAGCAAAAATGCACCAGAAATTAGTTACCGGCGGTGCTTATGTTTATCTTATTTCATATTGTGTACTGGACGTACAGTACAGTTGAAAGGAAGAGACCTTTCTTCGCTGCAGAATCATTTAAAGGCAAATGTCCAGGAAGGGATCTTACCCTGGCGTGAATAAGAATGTTGGCATTCGACGCTCTTATTAAGGAAACATCCTTCACCCATCCACAAAGAAACTGGTTGTAGGCGTCGAGACTTTTATAATTCTCCAGCTCTTCGTTGGTGTAGGCACTCTTCATAAACAAAAGGTAGTTGACAATGTCAGGATATGAAACTGCCGGATACTCATCAACACTGGTCAGCCAGTCCTTTTCGAAACAGTGTATGGATCGATACTATCCACTAAACCAATCTTCTGGATGTACCTTTCTTTCGCAGTTGAATCCAAACCAACAAGGTACCTTCAACGCTCGCCATTTGACATCAATAATAGGCCTAAGGCCTACTTTAGGTAACAGATGCTTTCTTCACGCCGTTTCAGAGCAAGGTACTTACGAGAGTTTTTAAAAGAACTGTTCCCAAGATGACAAAATGCAATATACTTGAGTGTATTAGAGGTTCGGAGTGAATTTCTTCAGATTGACACTTTCTTCGAGTGGTTGATGGAACGGCGAGCAACGTGTAAACAACTCTGCTGCTACGTGTCTCCAGGTGGAGGTTGTCATCCATCATGGCGGATATAAAATTGTCACGTGACCAATGGGAATAAGCTATTATAATAATGATTCTGAATTAATTGGATCTAACTTCTTGCTGCTAGCCCCGATCAAATCTGTTACGTTTTTTTCTGGGATACACGGAACATTAAAGATCTTCCATTGGCACTCCATAAATGTGATCTGACAATGTAAGCTGATGATAGAAGCATTTCTAATGCTTCTAAAAATAACGGAGAACTTAATGCCGTTATAGATAGGGATCTCGATCGTATGAAAAAAGGCCACAGGGTAACAAACTCTCATTAAATGTTTTAAGACTCAGGAGATTAGGGGTGGATCCAGACTGTCTTACGGTACTTGCGGAAGACAGTCAAATTCCCAAACCTAACTTTTTATAGAAATGATAGTGATGGATATTGCTGAGTGATTCATATTATTCTTTATAGGTAGGAGCATAGTAAACCGAATTAAATAAATAGATCAGCCCCTCCTCCTAACTGGCATCCTTGATGCCAGTAACGGAGACGGAAAACGAAGAACTCATTGAATTTTTGTCAACGCATTCTCCATTTTGAAACAGCCTCACTTTGCCTCTAGCGTTGCTATGCCAATGTGCTATGCAAATACGTCATGCCATGCCAACAGCATATCAGCCTATTCTTCTGCAAGCTCATTGCATAAATTAGTGAACAATAATGCAAAACCGAGAGGCCAAAGATGATTGGTAAGACGGTAGAAATAAATTAAAACATGCGCGGACACTCTGAAACAATCAAAATTGAAACTATCACGTGATGGCATTATTCCCGTAAGACGGTAGATAAGATGTATGTCAGATACCTGGCAAAAATTGCACTGGAAAAGTATTGGAAACTTTTTGGACCATGGTCGAGGCGATGGTAGGCTTTTTAACACCGTCGTACGGGCGCTTGGTTGCACCTTCATATGCTTCCTTGTTGTGCCCCTGCGAGTCCCTTTCAAGCTTGATCTCACTGAATTCTTGAAACATTTGTGGGCCAAGATGGAAACAACTTATTTGATGATTTGGAGGTGGATTTGCTTGGAAAAATTGAAGATCTTATCTTATCTGGTGATGATCTTGGCATTGAAAGCTTTAAAACTGAGCAGCTCATCAGATTAGGGAGAAGCGCTCTCAGCCGTGCTGTGTGGTCGAGGGCCTAGCCAAGGATGAAGCTGCTGCCTTACTCTTACTTCAAATTCAACATGATCGATTCAACCTTCATCCAGGCACAACCATTTTCCCAAAGAGGTAATTCTTTATTTGAATACTCTTCATGATTTTGAATGATCTTATCGAATGGAGTTGGGGGTTTGGGGTTGCAAAGCAGAACATTCCTAACCAGTCAGTTCAATCGGGGATTCTGTTGCAGTTTTAGTTGCAACCTAAGAGGTGTGACGATTATGCAGGGGGTCTGTGTCAAGGCTAATCTGGGAATAATTGGTTTGAGGGTTAGCATCAGCGTTTATTTGCGGTTAGGGTTCATTTGAAGTGTTGGCACTGGGGCTTTTGAAGGGTTAGAAGTTAGGGTTTACAACATTCCTGGGGAAGGTTGGTTTAGGTGTCATATGCCTCAGGCTGCACTTTTAAATCCTTTGAACAGATACACATATTTTTAAAGAAACTAAGAACTTGGGCCAGTACTAAAAGTTTCTTAAATCATCAGATTTTCAGTACTCATATTTTCTGTAAGAGTTTCTTAAATTTTAATAACAACCTTGTTCAATTGTTCCATTGATAAAATTTCATCTTTCAAAACCATACTTTCCTGCTTAGAATACTAAGTGGTCAGATCTTTAATTAGCAGTTGCCTTTATTTCTTGCTGGGTGTTCAGAAAATTTTTCAATTTCTGGCTGCGGTCCCAAAAAGAGAAAAATATTGTCCACGTCTGTTGCTCAGTGCAAGACAACTGAACAGTTATTATCTATCCTATTAACAAAACATTACGAAGATATTTTACTACCTGGCATTGAATAAAAACATAACATTACTAGCAGCTCTTGTTAAAATCAGACCTCAACCCCAAAAATTTCTAGTCAAAGTATCCCTAGTCAAACTATGGCAAAGTTGTCATTTGCTATTCTCTATCTTTAATGTCCCAGATACCATGGAAGTTGTTTGGCATTTGATAGTCAAATGCCCTTTATTCTAAAAGTGAGTTTTCCTTAAATCTTAACAGGAGGCAGCTGGAGACAGTGAACATATAAAGTTGTCATGTTTGATACTGTTTTATTGGTATATGCAATTGACTCTGGTATAAGGGCACCACTGTAATATTCCCCAATGAGGATGAAATGAGTATGGGGCCCTTTTTTCTTATCATTTGATACTTTTATGATTACTGCTAACGCCAATGAAAGTATATATGATTTAGATATTAAGTATTAAAACAGGGCGTTTTCCGAGGATCTGAAGGGCGTGGCCCAAAACATTTTTCCCACGAGCACCTCACGCTTCACGCTCGGGACCTCACTGCATCTGCTCGCACTTCGCACTCGCTCGTAAGACGGTCAAATTTTTGCTGAATCAGCCCCTGGCGATTGCTATAGGACCACAACCAAACTTGAAGAAAATTGCCGATAAGAAAATAGAAACGCCATCCTTTTCTGTTAGAGATTCTGCTATTGATCTCATTAAAAATGTGAAATACTTAGGAGTTCAACTTGATAGTAATCTTGATTGGAATCAGCACATGAAAGTTTTATGCAGCAAGGATCTCTTGCTATTGGCTTAGAAATTTGAAATATGCAAAGAAATTCGTGCCGAAAGAAACTCTTATATAAATGTACAGAGGAATGTCGAGCCACATTTTCGTTACTGTTGTTCAGTGTGGTGAAGCTGTAGTGAAACAAGATTGAGGGCGCTGCAAAAATTGCAAAATCGGACTGCAAGGATTGTCTCCAATAGCAGTTATGATACATCTGCAACCCTTTTGATTAAGAACCTTAAATGGCTGACAGTTAACGACATGATTAATAGTGAAACAGCTGTGGTGACGTATAAAGCAATAACTGGTCTTAAACCTAGCACCTTTCTAATTTGTTCACAAAAAACTACTGACCGAAATATTGATATTAACTTGCGAAATGCAGCAAACGATCTTTACATCTCTAGAATGACAACTAGCAAAGGACAAAAAGTGATATCTTTTCGTGGTGCTAAAACTTGGAATCAACTTTCGACGGAAGCAAACTCGCTTAATTCATTTAAGTGCAAACTAAAACGCAACTTGCAGCCTACTGTTTGAATTCAATATTTCGTTCTATTCACTAGATTTGATTTACTCCTTTTTATTTTTTCATCATATATACTTCAGTTTGACCTTTTAGATATTCTTCTATTAGGTTATTTTCGGTTCCAGATCTTAGGTTATTTTAGCAATATATTATTGATTTCGTAAGTTTTTAACACCGCCCCCTGTAACGCAGTCTTGAATTGATAGGGCCACCGTGTATAAAAACTTTGAAATGAAATGAAATGAAAAGGAGACACAGGAGGACGAAAATGCTAGACGTTACCCAGTGAGGAGGAGAAATCGAACACAACTATTCGGACCAGCAATTTATCCTGTAGCGTAGTGAGTAGCATTCGTCGTTAGTCTTCGTGTTCGTATAGCTCGTTGTGTTGCGGAATGGACGCCTTAGCAGTAACCGTGTTTTGTTGCGAGTGGACATCACATATCGTTAGATATAGTTCATTTTTCTAAATAGGGGGATTAATGTAGTGCAGAGACTAAGCCCCCGGTTTTGCGGTCACTAGAACCCACCCTTCTTAAGTCGGGGATTTGAATACGAGGAGCTAAGATGGTGACCGTTAGTTGAATACACAAAGTTCCAAGCCTATTTTGAACACTGTGCCACTCTCTCAATACATTTCAGAGAATCTGGAACTAGAGCCAATAAGTGACGAACAGATAAGGATCTTAGTGGCATTGGCCGGTTTGATGTACTGAAAACATATTTACCAAGGTCCCTGCATTTATCACACAATGAAACTTTCAGCCTAAAATCTATTGTGCTACAAGGTACGATGTCCACAATTGCTTCGCATTTAACAAGAAAATCGGCCATTCTGCCAATGATGTTTGGCTTTGTTAGGTTTTAAGAATGATCAAGACAATACTCAAACTTTTCACTTTCTTAAGTCTGCAGCATATGGTGAAATGAAACAGAAGTCTTACTTGATATGCAATTTTCAGGCCACCGTTGTCTGCAATGTTTTCTCCCATTGTCAATTTAGCATTGATCTGGAAAGCAAAAACAGTTTAGATTCTTTTGATTCCACTCATCGGAACTTTCTAAGGTTTCAGTCATAGTGCATCTAATTTGAATATTTCTTTTTTCAAGATAAATGTGCCACAACTGGATCCCACTGAGTGCCATCTAATAGCGCACCGCAGCAATGTCGTAAATGTTGAAAACTGGTAAGAATCAATCTAGCAGAGACGATGCTCTAATCTGATAACTGTTGTAAGGTTGAAAAATGCAAATACTCTTAATGATTTTTAGAAATTTTGCAACTTTCTTTGTATGGAATCTGATAAGTCGACGTTGACAAGACTTACTCATAAACAGCTCTTACAAAAATATTGGATGAACAAAAAATTTGAGACTTTTTGATAATGCAACTATTAAAACATCCTAATTTAAACAGATCTTAAGCATTAAGACAAAGAAAGGTAATCTCTGATCTTGTCTTCACAGTTCCAAAATTTGTCTAATCTCGAAGACTCATCATCAGCACTCTTGAAAAGCTCAAACATTCCTTTTGGCTAGAAGAAAGGTTACATCTCCCAGCATTATAGGATCACCTTTGGAAAGGAATTCTCTTCCAAGCAAATACTGAGATATACAACGTATCAAACAACGAAGCTTCATCATCATCATCATCATCATCATCATCATCATCATCATCATCATCATCATCATCATCATCATCATCATCATCATCATCATCATCATCATCATCATCATCATCATCATCATCATCATCATCATCATCATCATTGTCATCATCATCATCCAAACTATCTATACAAGTTGAATAAGTTTCAGGATCATATCTGGTTTTCAAATTGATCTGTTATAGATCTGAACTACGAGGTGGAAATCAGATTCAAAGTTATTTATTCACAAAAGCCAATACAAAAAATAATGTAAAAAAATGATACTGTAAGATACTGTAAAATAATGTGAATTGGAGTAAAATTAAGAAGAAAGCTACGTGGTCGTGCGGAAGCAAAGAAATTAATTTCACTATCATATAACACTCGTTTTACAACGTTTTGCACTTCATTCCTTTGCATATGCCTTGAAAAAACTATGGTCCTTTCATTTCATTTCATTTC
Organism: Aurelia sp. 4 Dawson et al 2005; assembly: GCA_964019985.1. Taxonomy (NCBI): domain Eukaryota; kingdom Metazoa; phylum Cnidaria; class Scyphozoa; order Semaeostomeae; family Ulmaridae; genus Aurelia; species Aurelia sp. 4 Dawson et al 2005. Next base: position 8,801,045 of record OZ026504.1, on the reverse strand, counting down.
ATTTCATTTCATTTCATTTCATTTCATTTAGGGAGGGTTGCCCTTCAACAAAGTTGTTTTTCAAGGGGTCCTCCATTAAAAACATTTACAATACAATCTAAAGAAAGAAACATATAATTCAAACCTAATTACAATAAAAAACCATAATGTCAAAACCTAGTTACAAAAATTGATAATTTACAGTAAAAGAAAATATTTACAAAAGAAAAGCAAATTACAATTTTGAGGCAAGGGTGGACTATGCAACGCCGGCAGCAGCCACTCCCGACCGGCAGGCCAAACCAGAGCAACTGACGGCAGCAGATCCCACCATCAGTCACTCTGGCCCAGCCCACCAACCAAGAGCACGTGCAGCCACCACCACAAAAATCCACCCCTGCCCTTATCTCTAGATAGACTTATTAGAGCTATTCAGAGAGGATGCCTGTTTTGACTCAGCTGATAGGCTATTCCATAATTTTGCTCCACGAAATGAAAAACATTTTTGCCCATTCACAGAATTTTTCTTTGGTAACCTCACATCAGTGCCGGTATTACGGAGGGTACGGGTGGAGTATTGTGAGCTTCTTGTAAATAGGCCACACAAGTATTGCGGAGCAAGTTCATTGAGTGATTTGAGCACCATTGGCTTAGACTCATTCCTAATTAGTTGTTCAATGTTGTTCCAACCAAGCTCTTCGATAAGTGGTCTGCTTGGGGTATCAAAGCTGCTATTTGTTACAATTCTGGCAGCCCGGTCCTGAAGCTTTTGCAGCTGGTTTATTTCAGTAGAACCACAGCAACCCCAAACAGAACAACAATATCGAAAGTGAGGCTCAACGAGCCTGTGTATAGAGTGTACAGAGTTTCCCTTGGTAGAAAATTCTTTGTATGTTTTATAAAACCAACAGCCCTTGAGACCTTGGCAGAAATAGCTTCAATTTGTTCTTTCCAATCCAAGGAACGGTCAATTTGTACCCGAAGGTATTTTGTTTTTTGGACTACTTCCAGCTCACTTTCACGAATATTTAGTTCCAAATTCAGATTTGTATCTTGAAGAATGTTACATTTCTGGTTGGTGGTAATAAGCATATAGTGTGTTTTTGCAATAAGGAAAGCTTATTACTTTGTAGCCAGCTGTCCAAATGCCTTAGATCATTGTTAATAGCCTTATTCATCCGAGTTATATCATTGGACTGGTGGCACAGATGGTGTCATCAGCATACATGGCACAGTAGAACCCTGGACAGCCTGTGGGAGATCATGGATGTAAATAAGAAATAGAAGATGTCCAATGCATGAATCTTGCGGCACACCGACTTCAACATCCTTTATGCCTGAGGCAACACCATTAACCCTGCAAAATTTTTTCCGGTAAGATAGGTAAGACCTAAACATGATAGCTCCCGATGCTGAACACCGTATATTTGGAGCTTTTTGCAGAGAATTTCATGGTCAACAGTATCAAAAGCCTTTTTCAAGTCAATGAATACAAGTCCCACGAGCTGTTCAAGATCCAGCTCACTGTACCAGTCATTAGTGTTTTTAAGTAAACAGGTAAGTGTAGAATGAAGGTGCAAGAAGCCAAACTGGTCAGGAGAAGAAGGACGGTTTTCTTTCATGTGCTGATACAGTTGGTCAAAAAAAAGTTTTTCAAAGAGCCTTGAGATGACAGGCAAGACTGAAATTGGGCGATGATTGGACTTCTCTGCCTTATCACCTTCTTTAAAAATTGGAGTGACTCTAGCAACCTTCCTTGAGTCTGGAAACTGGCTTGTTTCGATTGAAGTATTAAACAGGGCAGCCAGAGAGTTTTCAATGAAAGGCAAAGCAAGTTTTGGAAAAAAGCTAGAGTTGTTGTCAATCCCAAAGCCCTTTGCAGTTTTAATCTTGGCAAATGCAGCCCTGATATCTTTAACCTCAACTGTCCTGAAGCTGAACTTAGCTTTATCTTTGATAATTTCATAGTCACCTGACAGAAGAGAATTTGGAACAGGGGCAATTTTGTTTGCTAGATCCTTACCTACAGAGCAAAAGAAGTTGTTCATTGCATTAGAAATGCCCTTTTTGTGAGTAGTCTCAGTACCCAAGTCTTTGAGACATTCAATGTTACTAGACTTAGATCTCTTATATGTCACCCTGACAGGAAAAAATCTTGTCAGTATAATATTGCTTCTCAAGCTGAGTATTCATAGTATCGACCATATTACAGACCTGCCTTTATGAGTCCATAAGAAATTGGGACTTTCTTTTGGATGCAGCCTTTTTTTAGCTTATCCCTAGTCTTCATTAGGGCCCTAAGGTCTTTATCAATCCAAGGGCAATATTTCTTTGAGACACGCATTTCTGTAATTGGGACATGTTTGTCTATTATCAGCGAAGACAAGCAGGACCAATGGTTAGGAACAGCATTGATGTCATCAGTGTCACTGAACATCTGCTCCCAGCATATGCCGGATACATCAGCCAAGAATGCTTCTTTGTCGAAATTTTTCATTTTTGCGAGTTTTAATCATTCTATGGCCTTTTTCAACTGCATCATTAAATTTACGAATGCAGTATACCGTGTAATGGTCACTCAAAGCTACTTTATGCACTCAGCTTCAACAATGTTCCTGGGACATGTTGTAGCGTATGAGTGTGTTGTATGAGTTTCCTTATTCCTGGAGTTAACCATGGTGCAGGATCAGGACATCTTCGCTTTTTCTCCAAGGGTGCATGGATGCTAAGGATTGATTCGAAAATCTCCTGAAATGTGGCTGCCATACTGTTTGGATCATTGGCAAAGGGGCTGAGGATGGTTTCCCACTCTATCTGTTGTAGGTCACACTGAAAAGCTACTTTATCATACTTATTTCGATTGCGTGACTCTATTATATTTGGTTTCTTATTTTTGATTCTTTGGCTGCCTACTTTACGTATTCCATACACCAAATAATGATCAACCATCCCCAGCTCCTAGACATCTTCCTCAGATATGTATTGCTTTCTAGTGGTAGAGAAATGGTCAATTAGCGTTTTGCTGATTCTTTGTTCATTATTCTCATTGGTTGCTATAGAAACTCTGGTATAGCTCTTAACCCTATCTGACCTAAGCGACTTGAAACACTCAATGCCTTGGGGGAGCCGATTCCGCCCCCTGATTATCTCAGTTGTTGCTTGAGATATGGCCACCAAATTTGGCACAAAGGTTTTTCATTATATAAACAACAAATTGTTAAAATAATGGTTTAATAAGCGTTGTATTTGTTGTTGTTGCTAGAGTATAATTAAAACTATGATATCATGTGACGCCATAAAAATGAAAGTGTGTTAAAAGGTTATAAATCTTTACTTTTCGTAATGAAATGAAATATATAGATCAAAATAGATGAAATTTCATCTTACTTCGACCAATTAAAAGGGATTGAGAGAGATACAAAGTATATTTTTCACAGAGTGTGGCACGGCAACTTGGTTACCATGGAGTCAAGGCTAAAAATAGGACACCGAACTTGTTACAGTTTCATTGCTGTATGATAGAAAGTTAACCTGCTAAATCTCAGAGGCATTCAGCAAACACGAAAAAACGTATATATGAAAATGTACCGGGGGCGGAATCCATCCTTCCCTGTCAGATAGGGTTAACCAATTGCTCACACTGATACTTCTGCCGCTTTGTATTGTTATTTTGTTTGCTTGCGATGTTACAGTTTGCATCACCAATCAATACACTTTTTTTCTCCTCCTTATCTAGTTGTTTTAGAGTGTCCCTAAGATTTTCAAATGACTCTTCATCAACTCCAGAAGTTGGAGGACGATACCAACAAATTACAAGAAAAGATTTTGCTTGGGTTGGTGAAATTTCAACTAACAGCAGCTCCAGTTTTTCACTTTTCATTTTTACGGTTGGGTATGGCAGACTCTCTTTTACATATAAAGCTACCCCACTTCCACTGACCTTTATACCAAACCGACTGATACTCATCAGCTTCTTAATCGTTCTTCGTGTCATCCGGGTCATACGAAAAAGGGCATTCCTTACGGTAAGCCGTTCGTATCCGTGGTATCTGCTCAGAAGACTCTGTTTTTGAAAAAGGATTGGGAAATTTGGAGAATTTTCTTTTGAAACGGGGGTACAATAGGGACGGAAATTCAGGGACAGTTTGATAAGGCCAGGGGTTTGGATCGTAATACTCTTCTTGATCGGAACCAAACGCATCGGGATGATACGAGGATACCCTTAGTTTTAGCATACCATCCAGCATTTCACAGGGCTTACGGTATTTTGCAAACATATCTTAATGCACTCTTTGTTGATACAGAACAAGGATAGGAGCATTTTTGTTTTTATCCAATCAGCAGATTTGTTATGATCCGCTTCGGCCAATCAGATCACTAGGAATGGCAATAGACTATGCTGGTGTCCGCATTTTTTTACGAAAGTAAACAAACAAAGCTGCGAGCAGATGTCAAAAACCACCATCCTTTCAAAGTACGTGATGCATTTTTGGCCAATTTCATCGGTTTAAAAACTTTTTCGTAGAGATTTTCGTAGAGATAGAGGAGTTTTTCTCAAATGTTACCTCCTAGATTTTCAATATCTGGATTGGTTCGTCCTTAATCAAAGCTTCGAGGGGCGGCTTTCCGAGACAGCCTACGCGAAATGACACAAACACACTCAAGGCATTTGAAAGAACGAAGAGAAAGACCAAGATGCTGGAAGAAAACTTCTCAAGCCTACCGTCAAGGCAGAAAAGCAGGTTTGGAATAATTAATCAAGGTTACACAGTATCTTCGTGAATTTATTCAGCAGCATTCTTTGCTCAGATGGATTCATTGTTCAGCAATAGTTGGGCCTCTTACCCAAAGGGTCGTAGAGCAGGTTGAAGCGGAGGGAGGGGCTGAGGGGCTTCAAACACAGGTAGCGGGGTAAGATTAATAAAAACAACAAGCACCTCTCTTTTTACTTTAGTGTTTACCAAATTTGCCAACTTTGTCTAGGTTTGGCCAACGACGACGATGTTTATAGTCATCATCGTCGTCGTTGGCCAAACCTAAACAAAGTTGGCAAATTTGGCAAACAATAAAGTAAAAAGAGAGGTACTTGTTGTTTTTTGCTAATTTTTCTCCGTTGCCTGTGCTTCAAATCGAACTTTTCAAAGTTTCTTTGCAATAAAACAAAGTTAAAAACAACTTGTTTGATGAAAGCTAGATAAGGATATTTTTTGTATGATTATCTCCAACAGTTCTTCGCATAGATCAGTTCCCTTGACGTTAACCAGGAAGCGCTGGTCAAGCAACCAATTTTGACGGGAAAACTGAATGGCGACATTATTTTTGTTCTTGCTGGAGCAAACCGAAGTTGATGAGCTTTGCTAGAGATGCTGAAAGTTTATGCTGAAACGCTTTAATGAATGTAAGAATGAATAGACTTGCAGCGACCATGTAAAAACTGGAGTTTTAGTTTGGGTGTTTGGGAGTTTTAGTTTTAGTTTAGCCAAATATTAGTACTTCATGCTCACACGTCAGATGGAAAAAAGAATTTGGGTGACACCTCAAAAATCATGGATCACTTGGTACAGTAGTCAACGTTTTTTTTTTAATTTTGTGATTTTTTCATGCAGTTTTTAAACAGTTCTCTTTTGGGGTAGTCATAAATCATAACAGGCAAACAAGGAGGAGTCTAAACTTTTTGAGTTTTTTAGTCTTTTTCTTAAACTCTTAGAATGTGGTTAGTGGTGGAGCTAGACAAAAAATAGCGAGGGGGTAGAGGTCCAAGATTTTCTGACTGGAGGTAAAAGGGTATACCCAGACATTTTTATTGCATTTCAGATAACAACTGTACTCAGATTTTCAAAAATGCAGGTGCATTTACCCCATCATACCCTCCCCTGGCTCCGCTACTGATTGGGGTCTGAAAATGAAGTGCCAAATGCCTTTTATATGCTCAAAAGTTTTTAAACTCTGAATGTTGGTCCCTATCTATTCATCATAAGATGAAACTCATTGTAGAAACTCTTTCACTTTTTAGGGTCTTTCATTTTTCATTTCATTTCATTTTCATTTTTAATTCTTTATACAGGGTAAAAACTTCAATAACTAAAGTTACTGCTTTACAGCTTGCCCTGTCAACTAAACAAAAACCTATTTACAATTTTATGTCGCAGCTAACGTATAAAAAAAATATAGAGTAAAAGTAAAAGAATATATGGAGTCAATTTTGCGTGACAGCTTTCTTAAAAGCAGAAAAGCTACTCGTAGTTTTGGCTTCGGATCCTAATTTGTTCCAAAGCTTTGCTCCCCTGAATGAAAAGCTCTTTTGTCCAAAGGATGTTTTCAACAGCCGAAGGTTTAAATCTAGTTTGGAATTGCGTAATTCCCTGACGCATTTATCAGAGACCCTAGTAAACAGACCTTGTAGATATTCAGGTACTTCATTGTGCAATGTCTTGTGAACAATCTTAGTTGTTTCAAACTCAATCATTTGTTGAACATTTAGCCAGCCAAGTTGTTTAATTAGCGGTAATGCGGAGGCGTCATAGGGACTATTTGTGACTATCCTGGCTGCTCTGTTTTGCAGCTTTTGCACTTTTTGAAGAGCCGTAGTACCACAATTACCCCAGACAGGTAAACAATACCTGAAGTAAGGCTCTACAAGACTCTTACACATTCTTTGAATGGTGGATAATGGGAGGTATTTTTTTGAGTATTTCAGCATTCCTAAACCTCGAGCAATTTTTTTGGTAATAATACTTAAATGCTCATCCCATAGTAAGTGCTGATCGATCTGAACACCTGAATATTTAGTGTGCTTAACCATAGAGATAGGCTCCTCTCCTATTTTCAGGGCTGGCTCAGGGTTTTCAGACATGCCGATCTTTTTGAGTCTAGTTCGGCTACCGATTAGCATGCTCTGTGTTTTTGCTACATTTAGCGATAGCTTGTTACCCTCCAACCAGTTCTTAAGGTGATCCAAGTCTTCATTGACTGAATCATTAATATTTGTAACCGAGTCCGAGGAGTAGGAGATGCTGGTATCGTCTGCATACATATTAACTTCTCCAAACTTAAGTGAGAGGGGAAGATCATTAATATATATAAGAAATAGTAAAGGCCCAAGGCAAGAACCTTGGGGAACCCCGTACTTAATTGACTCCATGCTGGAAACGTGCCCATTGACCTTGCAACACTGCTTACGATTTTGCAAGTAAGATCTGAACCAATTCAACTCCTTCCCCGCAACTCCATAAACACATAGCTTTCTTATCAATATTTGGTGATCAACAGTGTCAAAAGCCTTCTTTAAGTCAATGAAGGTGACAGAAGTATATTGTCCCTTATCGAGGTTCAGATACCAATCGTTTGTACATCCTAACAAACAGGTAAGCACGGAATGAAATTTCCGAAATCCTGATTGTTTTGAAAACAGACGACGGTGTTCATTGAGGAAAGAATAGAATTGGTCACAGATTAGCTTCTCAAACAGGCGCGAGACTACTGGCAGTACCGAGATAGGCCGATAGTTTGAATCCACGTCAGTCGGACCATCCTTGTAAATTGGTGCAACCCTGGCAATTTTCCAGTCATTAGGGAATAAGCCTTTAGACATGGATAAGTTGAATATTTCGCTCAATGAAGGAGCTAAAATAGGCATTCCAACTTTAAGAAAATAGCTGGAAATGTTGTCTACACCAAAACTATGAGATGTTTTAAATTTGTTTATAGCTTTCAGCAAATGATCTGGTTGAAGTGGCGAAAAAGTGAACCTCTCGCTCTCGGTACTACCATCAGAGGCACTGTCTAGAAAAGTATTACCAGTATCAGGAATTTCCTTGCTAAGTTTCTCTCCAATACTACAAAAAAATTTATTTATTGAGTCTGCTATCCCCTGAGGATCAGTTATGATAGAATCACCCTTTTTTATTGCCGATATGGACGTAGTCTTGGACTTCTTGTTGATTAGTTTGTTGATGGTAGCCCACGTTTCTTTAAGATTTCCTTCACAAGAATCAATCTTATTTGTGAAGTATTGCCGTTTTAAACGAGTATTTAGAGAATTAACTTTATTTCGAACTTTTCTATATGCTTGCATTAATAATTCAGATTTTGCCTTAACAGCAGCAATTTTCAGCTTATCTCTAGTCTTTTGTAGATTCTTGAGACCAGAGGTTATCCATGGACAAAGCTTTTCTGAGACACGACGCACCATAAGTGGTGCATGTTTCTCTATTATTGAACTGAGTTTATTTGTCCAGCGAGCAACAATTTCGTCGATGTCCAAGTCAGCAGTAATTAGCTGTCTCCAATCAAATGAGGCAAGGTCCATTAGAAAAAGCTCTTCGTTATAGTTTTTCATTTGCCTTGTCTTGATTATTTTGTGGTTATTTTTCACCGCTCCTCTAAATTTGCGAACGGCGTACACCAAGTAATGGTCACTAAGAGCAACCCTGTGGACACCAGACTCAATGATATTCATTACATTGCTAACTGCAATGTGATCAATTATCGTAGATGAAGTAGCAGTCTCTCTAGTGGGATCGTTGATTAGCTGAGTTAATCCATAAGAATTGTATAACTCATTAATACATTTAACGTTATTGAGGACTGGAACATTAGAATCCCTTTGCTCCTTTTGAAGTAAAGTAAAGTCACAGTTTGTGTCTCCAATAATTAAAACCTCCTTTCCCTCTGCTTCAACAAACCGGAGAACCTCTTCAAACTTATCGAAAGTTTCTACTGTGTCGGATGGTGGTCGGTACCAAGACAAAACTAAATAAGGTTCAGCATTCAGAGGCTGAATTTCAACGCATATCATTTCGAGGCTAGAGTGGGGAATATCAAATCTCCTATTACATTTAAGTGCATCTTGACAGTAGATAGCAACGCCTCCTCCATAGCGATTTCGGTCCTTCCTAAAAAGTTTGAACCCCTCTATTTTTAAAGCTTCATCTACGTAATTTTCATCGATTTTTGTTTCATTTAGAGCAAGAAAATGGATAACTTTCTCTTTCAAGAGTGTTTCGACTTCATCAAGGTGCAAAGGGAGACTATTAACATTTAATGAGGCAATAACGACTCCATTTTTAGATGCAAGCCTATTTCGGTTTTTTAACACTTCTTTAGATTTATTTCCGATTTTTTTGCTGTCTACTTTCTCAGAAAGAGCTGTTACACGATTACACTGAGAATGTCAGTTTTCATCAATATATCTTTTCAAATTATTTGCAAAGTACCCTTTGCCTCGCTTACTAAGGTGCAACTTTTTAATACCAAGGCATGAAGCATCAATGTTGTTGTTATCGATATAATCAATAACATTTCTCGAACAGAAGCTCTTCAATAACCCATTTAAGTGAGGCACTTTGCTCTGCAACTTCGCCTTGTCTGTTCTAGTGATAACCGATGAAATTGTGATATCCGTAGATGGAGATTCTTTCTTTATATGGTCAACAACCTTTTGCAGCTCGTCTATGGTTTTAACATCTTTAGTCAGATCATTGGACCCAACATGTAAGATCACTAGGTTGGGTGCTCTTCTGGCAACAGGCTTTATATGATCAACAAGATCCTCGGATGTCGCTCCACCGTGGGCATGAACCTTAACAAAATGGTTCCTTGAAAGCCCTTTCTCGTTAACTCCATTTAACATTGAGTCACCTACCACTATAACCCTCTTTCTCGTTCCATTTGGACTTGCATTGCCAATTTCATTGGGAGTTGCGATGCAGGTTTCGGGGCTCTGCGAACTCATTGTGCCAGTCTCATCACTGACATTTAAAGACTGACATACCGCAGAAACAGGGGTAGGCTCCGTTCTTCGTTCGGGCTCATCAGCAACATTGTTTACAGTTGGCCTGCGCTTGTTTTTCTTAGATCTGCCTTCCTTCGCCTTCGATACCTTCTTTTCCACGCCGGGCATTGTAAGTGGTTCAATTGGTTGTGACTGCTCTTCTTTGTGTGAAGCTTTGTGTTGATTATTCATCACTCTCAGGGGAGAAGCCTTGTCAACATGGGGAGCCTTAACTTTTACCAAGGATTCGATAAGTTGATCAATAATATTTTGTTTCATGGCCAATTGCCTCTCTAAAGATAAAATTCGATCTTCGAGGCTTCTTATGAGGAGTCTTTCATAATCCAATGATTTATCCGGCGACTTGTTCGCATCAGAAATCGACCTGTTCGAAACACGGGCTTTGAGCTACAGGATCTCCCCGTGAACAAAACGTTTAAATTCAATCAAATCGTCTTGCATTTGCTCGAGTAGATTTACCTCTTCGACATGCTGGACTGATTCAGTTTGTACTGATCGAGTGAGAGAACAGGGCTGAGTATCATGGTGCGATTTTGAGATGAAATAGGCCGTGGTACCATCCTCGTATGTCTCTAAGTAGATCGATCCATCATTGGCTAGGCCATCTAAGACCGTCGCAGTGTCATCTTCATTCAGTAGATTTTTCTTTGTAACATGTGATATTATGCGATCTTTATCAGGCCTTTTCTTTGCTTTCTTTCGAATATCATTGATTACATTTAATATTATTTCCTTATCGGTAGACATTTCAGTAGAAGCAGTTGCACAGGCGAGCGAAGTCAGTTGCACAGGCTCTTTCTCTCTGGCTGATCAAATAATGACGCAACTCATTTTTGGGTCTCAGATTGCAACTCATAATGGGTCTCAGATTTTTGAGGATGAATTGGGGTCTGAATTCTATAGGGCTAAAATACCAGGGTCCAAAATGCATCCACCTTGGCCAGCCTCCAGAGAAAGAGATCCAAGGATACTTCAACTGCCCAGGCCTATACTTCATATAGAAATTACAAAAAATTTTTGAATTTTGGTGTCAGCGGAAGCTCTTAAATTCAGAAATGTTAGAAATATTAGAAAAGTACCAACAGTACCAACCTATCACGTCTTTTTCTGCAAAGTTCAATAGTAGGTCACACATTAGTTCTCATGAAAGGTCACATTTATTTTTCCAAGGACTGCATTAGGATTTTTCACAAATTTTTTCAATTTCAAAAGTAGGGTGTCGGCGGGGGTAATCGGACGGCGGTGGTAATCGACCACTTTTGAATAAACCTAAGAACTGAGGGGTAAATCACATTCGCAATAACTTTTAATAGGTCAAGATGGTTGTTTGCATAATATTCTACCAGCTTACATAGTAAACATCCCCAGGGAAAGCCCTCTTGAATGCAGAACGCGATCAAACAAGACACTATTTACACCTTCTCGGCATGATTGCGGTAAGGGAATTGTCGTTCAGAAAGTTGCTCCTTGATAAGAAGCTTTGAATTCATGGCAGAAAGAGTCAAGAATTTAAAAAAAACTAAAGAAATAGAATGTCCGACATCAGACGGAAATATAGGAAGGTGGCTGAAACTTAAGATCCTCCCACTAAAAGGGCGCAGCGTTTTTTGTTTCGATTGCCTTGAAATGGTCACGGTGGTAGTTTTCCCACACCCAGCAAATCATCCCTGGAAGAGAATGGTTAGTCGAGCTCGAAGATGCTTGCGAGTCCTTTGCCCACAGCGATTGTTTTCGCAAACAGAAAGGAAGGCTTTTGTTCAAAAGAGCAAATTAACATGCATATTATGCTTGGGCATTTGATGATTTAAATAAAAGTTTTCTCTGTTTTTGATAAAGTATACATTAGCACTAGCTGGGGCAAGGTCATTGACCTCTTCGGGCTAACCTGTCCATTTCTTTCATTCAGAAGAATACAATTTGGCACAGATATCTAATTATTCTCAAATTGTATAAATTGGCGTAAAATGATTCTTCATACTAAAGCAACTTCCATGAAATTTTCAAATCATAGTATAACTGGATTTGATCTAAAAAACCAACTCATCCCCAGTGAAAAGGAATGGTGAATTCACTAGACTGATAAGAACTGTTTTCATTTTGCTTTAAAAAATGTAGGATGTACCTGCTTTTGTTAATGCATTTCGCTTTTTATAATATCAGTGAACAGCTTTGCAAGTGATACTAATATCTCATTTTGGAAAATCCAAGAGTTATTCTCTATCAAATTGTGTTGTTTTTGTGTCCTATAGGTTTTGTTGTAAACAAAGGCAAAGAAAAAAGGTTGTAGTTTTTTAGAGTACATCAAGTTAAGCAGATGGGTCCATATAATGAATAATTCCATAGTATAAATCAAAAGAAGTGATTTCTTGGCATACTCTACAATTTAACTTACCGTTCGAAAACCACCGCCGATGTCCAAAAACCACCGCCGAGCTTAGCAGGAGAAACGTCGATCCCAAAGGCGAATCAGGCAAAGTCGAAGCCAAAAGTCTTTGATTAAATATGCTAAAAAGGCTGCTCTTTCACTGGATGATTTTAGGTTTTGTCTGCGATATATTTTCTTGTCTAAAAATTCAGTTCTCCTTAAGTGTCCAATTACTACCGCCGGCACCTTAGTTTGAAGCACACCACCATTGTCTTATATACATCTCTGACCAGTGAGCTGGCAGCCTGCCATGCTAATCATGGGGCCTGGGCGAGACAAAACAGAATGGAGGTGGTAAAAATAAAGCATTCTCAGACTGGAGGTATGAATGTATACCGAGACAGTTTTATTACATTTTCAATTGCAGTTTAGCCAAATTTTTGAAAGTGGAGACCATTTGCCCCCTCACACCCTTCCCTCATTAATTCACTTGCCAATCCAATTCTTAGCCCTGTGCAGAAGGATTGTGTTCTTCAAAGGAGATCTGCAAATAAAAGATTATAAACTTTTGGTGCCTAATCTACGTGCATATCTTAGAGCCTGGGCCTGAATTCTCCATTTAATTTCAGTCATGAGAGGCAGGCCAGCCCATCCTATGTTCCTTGGGGGGGTCCTTAAAAAGGATTTTCAGTTATCTCTATTACTTCCTGCTGTGCCATATTGCACCCTTGCACCCTCATGGGAGTTGAATGAAAAATGAAAGGTCCCATGTTATATGTATCTGCAAAGAACCCACCTGAACGAATCTGTCTCATTGCTCTGAAAATCTTCTAAGCAATGAGACGCATTTGCTTACATCCACAAGTTCAACGTGACGCAGTGTAATGATTTTCTTCTGATAGCTTACTTTGAAAGCAATCTTTGACAGTATCTCTTGTCAGTACGATAAGAACCCACAAAAAAGAAACCTCTTTTTAGATCATTTATCAACAAAATTCGCCTAGCGCTCCTTAATAGGTGGATTCTATCTTGCAGGTCTTTAACTGTACATTTCAATCAAGTACTATTTGGTAGTCTTAGGACACTGAATCTTGCCCATATTTCAAAACAACCGTATGAAATATTGAAAAAGACAGCAAAGCCATCCATTCCATCAGATATTTGAACTGAAGGAATCTCTTTCTCCTGTTGTAAGTAAACACATCAGAATTGATGGATTTATGCCCAAAAGAAAAAGTTTATGGAAGCTTTTGCACTTTGGGTCAAATTTCAGCCAGAACTTTAAAGTATCACAAAAGGCTTGTATTTTCTTCAGTGTAATTTTAATACAGGCAAGATATCTCACCTCACTAGGAGCTGAATCCCTTTCTACAACAAAGAAAACTCTTCACTGTATCTACATTTTAAGCATCAATAGTTAAGAAACTTGCACGAAGCATTGGTTGGACCAAGTTTCTCATGAATCCTCTTAGTCTTGTTAATCATTCTGTCCCACTGTGAAACAGCTTGATGTGCACTGATGTGCATCTGTATTTCCAGAGTTCTGCTACTGACAGAAAATTGTTGCTATCCTAGAATCGCACAACCTGTTCCTATATTGATCCTCCTAACTGAACCCTACCAAACCCTATTAAACCCAATAGGGTGTGCCATGAACTAGTCACAAAATATTAAGGACCTGCTGGGGTGTAGTGGCTAAGCTGAGGGTAAAAGGGGTAGTGTTGATTATCCTACTGGAAAATGTAGCCTGATGAATGATATTTGAACTGAAGAAAAGTAAAATCAAATGAATCTTAGGAGGCTTAATCCTAGTGGTCGTAGCTGGAGAAATATGTTAACAACGATTTTGGCGACGTTTGTTCATGTTTTTATACTATACTATACTATACTATACTATACTATACTATACTATACTATACTATACTATACTATACTATACTATACTATACTATACTATACTATACTATACTATACTATACTATACTATACTATACTATACTATACTATACTATACTATACTATACTATACTATACTATACTATACTATGCTATACTATACTATACTATACTATACTATACTATACTATACTATGCTATACTATACTATACTATACTATACTATACTATACTATACTATACTATACTATACTATACTATACTATGCTATACTATACTATGCTAATTACTGTATGTAAGCTTAGAGACCTTTAACCAGGTCCATGATGAAAATGAATGAATTCTAATAAAATGTGTCAATGTCCGATGAGTACTTTAAGTTTCCGATATGATTGGCAAGCTTCTTCTTGAATATGTCCAATGATGCAGCTTTTGCAATTGCTTTTGGAAGACTGTTCCAGCTATTCAAAATCCTTTTACTGAAGAATCTCTGTCGCACGATTTTATTACAACTGTTCTTGTGTAACTTGAATGCATGTCCTCTGGTCTTCTCGTACTTTTCTAGCGTCATCACAGGGTCTACATCGTAAAAACCCGTGCATATATTTGTACGTTAGAATTATATCTCCACGAAATCTACGGTAAACTAGACTTGGCAGTTGTAGCCTTTTCAATCGACCCTCGTAATCCAAGCTTCTTAATTCAGGTATCATCCTGGTTCCCCTTTTCTGAATCTTTTCGATGGTTTCTACGTCTTTCTTAAGGAACGGTGCCCACACAACATTAGCGTATTCCAAGTGAGGCCTCACTAAGCCGACAAAGACTGATTTAAACATGTTCATGTCCATATAATCAAAGGATCGTCTTGCCAGTCCCAGAAGACAGTTCGCTTTGCTAGCAGCTCGGTCCACATGGGACTGGAAATTCAATTCAGTATCAACATAAACTCCAAGGTCTTTCTCACACTCAGTTGAGTTTAGACTAACTGCTCCATCGCTTCCACTCATTTCGTAATCCCGACGCGGGTTATCTTTTCCAAGATGCATAACCTTACACTTTCTGTTTTAAAGCGCAGTTGCCATAAAATGACCATTCTTGCAAGGACATCAAATCACGTTGCAGACTTTCTCTTTCCTGTTCACTTCTACAGTCGGTGAAAATCTTTGCATCATCAGCAAATAATCTTATCATACAATCAACTGTTTCTGGCATATCGTTGATGTAAATTATAAACAGAAGCGGTCCAAGGACACTGCCTTGAGGAATTCCACTCTCAACGCTTGCCCAGTTTGAGAATGAGCCATTCACCACCACTCTTTGTCTTCTTCCTGTTATGAAATCACTTATAAAACTCAAAATCTTTCGTTTAATGCCATAGCTTTCCAACTTGATTAAAACCCTTTTAGGAGGTACAGAATCAAAGGCCTTCTTAAAATCCAGGTATACAGCATCAATTGGTATACCATCGTCAAGAAGCTTTATCCATATATCGATTGCATTCAAAAGCAGAGTAACGCAGGATCGACCCTCCACAAAACCATGCTGACATATTGTGATAAATCGTTTAAGATGCGTTACGCAATGTTTTCTAACAATTCTCTCAAGTCCTTTGCAAACAATGGATGTCAGACTTACTGGTCTGTAATTGTTGCTTTTACCCTTCCTCTATACATTTTCTATACAGGCTTAGACATACAGGCTTATACAGGCTCTATACATCCATAGAGGCTTACGTTCTCCACCACTTTTTCCCTTGCTGATTGGTACATGTTTCAAAACGCCTTCCTCTATCTTCAGTTTTATGTATGAGAACATTTCTTTAGCATCTTTTCCTTCTTGTTCTTTCTCCCATTCAATTCTCTTAAATTCTTCTCTGATCTTATCATAATCTCCTTCGTTGTATAATGGTTTGGACGTAATTGTTGACTATTGAATGCTGTAGCATTTAAATATAAAACTTAGACCACTGTGGTGACTTTTCAAAAGATGGGCCGTTTGGTCCACACTTTCAATCATGGATTCCTCATTTGTAAATACAAGATCAAGGACGTTTGCTGACTGGTCAGCTCTGTGGTGGGTTGGGAGAGACACATTTTGCGGCAGAAAACAATCCTTAAACGCTCAAGAAATTTAGCTGCTCTGTGGTCTTCATTGCATGGTGTAGTGCATGCGCCCCAGTTGATCTCTAGATAGTTGAAGGGAATCACCAACATTATTGAATCTGTTGGCCTCAAAGTGTATCTTCCTCTTTGAACATTTAGCATGTTTTTTAAGTATTCGGGTGCCATGTCATTGAGTGCTTTAAAATTGCCACTGTTTCTGCTTTGGGAGTGCAGTAGCACACAGGATAATCAGGTGGGCAAAGAAATTATTTTCATCTTGGACTGAATGCAGGTAAAGGGAAAAGCCAGTAACGTTCTTGCAACCACTCTCGAGGATTAGCCGGCTGAATCGTCGTCTTCGATTGTCTAGAAGGGGATAGCATCCTAGCTGAGAACTTTCTTGAGGTTTGTAAATCTGACTACTGACTAATTGATTTTGTAGATGTAACAGTAGGGGCTGCTATGTCCAATGAGACAGGAAATCCTTCGCTGATCCCTTCAATCCTCGAATCTAGTCTCCCCGACCCCTTTGTTTCAAACCAAGGTATAGATGTTTCTACTGTAGCTAAAGACGTAAATTCGGTAGAAGTTCATTTAAATTCACCACCTCCTCTCGGAACAAAGTTGGGTTTCCGGAAGGGAATGGTTATAGCCTCCTTCAACATTAACAGTCTTCCTGGCTACATTGACGAAATAAAAATTCTTCTTCGAGAACAAAACATTCATATTTTGGCTTTAAATGAAATAAAAATAGATGCTGATTTCTCTAGCAAACTACTGAAAGTGAAAGGCTACCAGTGTGACAGATATGATCGAAATAGGAATGGTGGCGGGGTAGCTTTTTATATTAGAGACTCTTTGGAGGTCGATATCCGCGAGGACATTCCTTTCTGCTCTTTAGAGCTAAGATGTATTAAAGTTAAACCTGTCAGAGCAAAGCCATTTTTCGTTGTCTCCTGGTATCGGCCTCCTTCCGATCCAACGGAAACCTTCGACAATTTCGAAGAGGTACTAAAGTGTTTGGAATCGGAGGGAAAGGAGATTATTCTGCTAGGCGACACGAACTGCGATGTTACTTCTGTTGACAGCCCTCAAACTGACTCAAATCAAAATTTACCTAACAGTACAAAGTGCCTTTTAGATCTCTACAACTCTTTTGGTCTGAAGCAGTTGATCTCAGAGCCCACTAGAGAGACAATCGATGCCTCTTCTATAATTAATCACATTGCAGTTAGCAACCACTTTAATGTTGTTGAATCTGGAGTCCTTAAGACTTGTATCAGTGATCATTACCTGGTATATGTATGTAGAACGTCACAACGTCAAGGCAGATGAAAAAGTTTGATAAGGACCTCTTCCTTAGTGACCTAGCTTCCGTTGATTGGTCTGCAATTGTTTATAACTCAGATGATGTGGACAGTGCTGTTTGTCAATGGTCTCACACTCTGTCAGATATAATTGAGCAGCATGCCCCCTTTAGAGAGCGCAGAGTTACTGAACGCTTCAGTCCTTGGATTACTCCGGAACTGAAGCAGCTTCTTAGGGCAAGAGACAAGCTGAAGACTAGAGCTGTGAGGGCGAAGTCACAGCTTCTCATGAATGCCTACAAACAAATGCGCTGTAAAGCAAATATCTTGAACCGAAAGTTGAAAAGGGGACATTTCTCCTAAAAAATTGAGTCAAACAAAGGCAACATCAAGGAAACCTGGAAAACCATTAACCAGTTGGTAAAGAAGAGGTCGACAACGGAAATCTCGACGATCAGGGAGAATGATCGGGTCATATCTGACCCAACCGAAATAGCTGACTCGATGAATCAGTTCTTCTGTAGTGTGAGAAAGGACCTTAGTGATAAAATCCCCAACAAAGAGAATAATCTTTCAACAGGTAATTATGGTGGGCATAAGAAAGACGTTGAAAAATTTGCGTTTGTACCTTTAAACCCCGAAAATGTGATGAAAGCATGCAAAGACTTTAAGACATCCAATGGCTATGGTACAGATTTTATCTCTGTTTTCTTTCTCAAGGTTGGCATCGAAGTACTCGCTCTTTCGCTTTCACAGCTCTTCAACTTGTCTCTTTCAACCGGTTGCTTTCCAGACAGCTGGAAAATTGCTAGAGTACCCCTATCCATAAAAAGGTCCCAAGGATGACAGATCGAATTATAGACCCATATCAGTTCTTTCGGTAATTTCCCGTTTGTTTGAAAGGCTCATTTTTGGCCAGCTGTACTCCTATCTCGATAGAAATAAGCTGATTTTTGGTAAGCAGTCTGGATTGTAAGACCGGATTCACTCGCTCTTAACATGTCTTCTTAGATGCACGAATGGTTTTCGCTACTTTTTAAGGGGGCTCCCTGTGAGCTAACAGCTAATTTGCACTAACTATCTACAATATAACAAAATATGCAAAAACCGTAACTTAAGTGCAAATGTAGCACGTACACTTGTTGCCATCCCAGCAACGTATTTCTTTTTCGAATTTCACGAGAGAAGTTGTTAATTTTAGGTCATCACTAAGAGCATTCCACAATAGACTCCCTCTAAAGGATAGGGAATTTATTCCGTAGCGCTGAGAACTCACCGAGGGGAGCTTGCATAGTTCCTTAGTCCGAAGGTTGTAGGGAACATCTTTCTTGACAAAGAAATCCCACACGTAGTCAGAATTGAGATGGTTAATTGATTTGTAGATCTCCACCATGAGGTATTGTAGATTCTTTTTATGCTTTTTCTTTGCATCACACCTATCTAAAAGTTCCTCAAACGTGGATTCATAGTCTCTATATAAGGTTCTCAGTGCACATTTGTGGGTCCTATTGATTTAATTATTTGCAACTTTGCTACAAAATAACCAGATCAGAGGGCAATAGGCAAAATTCGACATTACCACGGAGTTTAAAAGTAACTTTGATTTTTGTTCTCCTAGATATGTTCTTAACCTTCCAAATGCATACACTTTCTGGTTGACCTTCTTAAATATCTCTTTCACATTTGTTTCAAACTTCAGTGAGTTGTCAATGTTTACACCCAGAAGTTTTACATGTTCGCTTGATGGAATCAGTTGTCCGTTCATGTTAAGGCATAGTTTCTTTGCTTCCTTTAGCCCCAAAACCATTATTTGGAATTTTGAAGGATTGGCACTCATGCTGTTGTTAGTAAACCATTGCATTAATTTCTGTAGGTCACCCTCTAATCTAATCATGATAAAATAAAATATTATTGCCCACGCGGAATCGCGATTGGGTTTGTAGTCTGCCGCGGGAAATTAGCCTGTTTGAAAGTTCAGTACGAAAATGCGTCAGCAAAAATTCCACCAACTTGTATTATGACGTAAAACAATTCAGATCTTTGTTCTAATGTTTTCTTGATATCTGGAGTTCAATGACAATCGACTTCATGACAATCGTTATTGTACTGGTTGATGAACAAGCTTTTGTCTGGGTCTTCACAAAAGTGAGAATTTATGGAATAAATTTGGGTTAACAGCAAGGCATGATGGGTGTCCCCATAATCCTTTGGGCCTGACCGCGTGGTGCAGCTTGCATGTGCTTGGCAGCCATGAGCAACCATAGTCATCAATTTGGCAAATTCAGATTAGTTTTATCAGGGATTTTCAGAGGAAATGGATTCAACAAACAGTAGTAAAGAAAAGAGAAAACCCATTATTGTCTTATAAAGAAGGTTATAGCTGAAAAATGCAGATTTACTTGAAGGAGAGAGAGTGGTACTCAACGTGGAAGCGAAGTGTACAAGGTAGGCCGATCATGCCGAAGTTGGAGCAAGAAGAGTTTTCTCTTGATTCCTAAGCGGCCCTTATGGATAAACAGGTAAATTACCGCAAACCAGGGCATTATCAAAGCAAGCAAGTTTTGCAGCCAAATGAACATTTGTTTCATCTGCGGATCAACATGCAAACCTTACTAGTTCATCACTAAACGAAAGAGAAGCTGAAATGCAGATTGAAATAGAGTCGGAAAGCAGATCAACATCTTCAGAGGGAAAGGGCAAGATAATGCAAGTATCTATCAACATTTTAGAGAATTAGCTTGTTGTCAAGTTTTGGGTAAGAGCACAAGAATGTTACGGACCTGATCAAAAGGCCACGGTCAAGTTTAGCTGGATCGGATTGATAGATTACTGGTCATATGTGTCTGGAGGATGCGCTCATACTCAGCTTGACAGTTACATAGGGAGCGATTTTGGAATTCATGGCCTTGCAGGGCCCACACTTGAAATGTATGGTAAAGATCATTAAATGAACAGCAAATGAATGGGCAAGTATCACGATAGTGGGACTTGGATTCCATAATCAGATAGGAACTGGTTTGCTCCAGGCAGGAGACAATCAATCAGCAAGCACATTTCAGAACCTGGCTCTTGGTCTGATTCACAAATCAACAACTGTTGTTCTCATTGTGGTCAGTTGGTGCTGCATACATCCTGGCAAAAGATCTAATAGTTTGATTAAGCTCTAAGCTTCAGTAAGGGCCACCTGATAGTTTGATTGAAGCCTAAGGTCCTTTAGTAAGGACCACCTGATAGTTTGATTATATCCTAAGGTACGTGGTTTTTGCGGTCCCACAATGCTTGATTGAATGTATGAAGTAGTCTCAAAGGTTACCTTGGTCTTTTCATGGTACCTCAAGTATTGGGATTAAAGCTAAGGCTGTTGACAAGCGCATTCACATGAATAGTACCCACAGGTATTTGGCTCCCCCATAGGCAGGTAATATCATGGGGCCCTTAGGTACAGCCTGGGGGTTTAGAGCTTCTTTGGGGGAAATTTGGCGGTTTTGCCATGCTCCCACATACCAGCATGGCCCCATCTCCCCCTTACCACAGGAGAGATTGTACCCCTGGACATTTAAAAGCAAATGTATATGAAGTTACCACATATTATTTGATTGACATGCGACCCCAAATACTGCCAAACACATGCTGCAATTTCTGTGTTGTATTATCCTGTCTTCTGGCCCAGAATGCCGCGGGATGTTGAGTGAGAATTTATGGAATAAATTTGGGTTAACAGCAAGGCATGATGGGTGTCCCCATAATCCTTTGGGCCTGACCGCGTGGTGCAGCTTGCATGTGCTTGGCAGCCATGAGCAACCATAGTCATCAATTTGGCAAATTCAGATTAGTTTAATCCCACCCTCCCTGCATGTGGTTTGGTGTTGCAGTATTTTGAATACATACTGTAGGTTTATATTACTTTGCCTCCTCTTATCAGTCTTTAAACGGCTAGAAAAAGTGAAATCTTTCACATGGCTCTTCAGTGACAGCAAATTAGTGGGGCTCATTTGCACACCAGCCCAGCTAATAGAGCCGATGGTTTCCAGTTGTAGTTCTACTGTAGATGCCAAGAGGCTTGTTGTGATACAGCTTATGAAAGTTGGTTAGTAGACCCAGGCTCAGCAACGCACATATAGCATCTAGGTAAAATCTTGATAGCATGACAGTTAATCCCAAATTGAATAAGCTACCCAGCACATCTCACAAGCCATGAATTTGTTGGTCCTTTGGTCATTGTTGTAGTATTAACTTTGATTAATTGAATTTAGTAGTATTTGTAGGAAGTGGAATTCAAGGTTCCGCTGGGTCCAATCTCATGGCATATGGTTCTCACTATGCAAGTTGGTCTTAAACACACAACAACCCAGCAATGTGATAGTGAAACAAAAAAGGAATTCTATCAGACAGCAACTCTTAATAGCATGTGGATTGGTCTTGAACAGCCGAAACATCCTTGGCTGTGGTAGTAGTTGTAAACTGAGAGGGTTTGTGCAGCCTCCTTGTAGTTAATTTAAGTATTAATTAATGAAATTAATAGTTGGGCAGGGCCACGGCCCACTGCATCTGGTTATCAGCATGCGAGTTAATCTTGATCATACAGCATCCCAGCAATGTACATAGGCATGAAAAGAGGAGAAAATTCGTTCACACGTAAATGCAATAATGGCATATGAATTGATCTCATTAGTACAGCAGCCATAGGATAGTTGTTGTAGTGGCTGTAGATACCTAAGGGTTTGTGTCACTTAGCCTCTCTTGTCGTTCATTTCAGTTGCTCGGTAACAGGGGGCCCACCAGCACAGCCACTCATTAGTTGCATACAAGTTGCTCTGCACACATATAGATACAGTACCCTGCTAACAGAACATTTCTGGTTGTTTGGTCTGTGTTGTAGTATTAGAGGTTGATCTTAATGTAGTTATGTTGGTATAGTAATAGAACCAAAAAAGGTATCTTGGGCTAACCTACATCCATCACATCAACAGCATGGTCTCCACTGAACAGCAACCAAGAAATGTAATAATGAGCTACGATAGGGGAATGGAGCTCATTCAAACAGCATCACATTAATAGCATATGAATTGGTCTCATTTGCACAAAGATAGTCCCATAGGTTAAAGAGCAAGGGTAAATACCATGGGGCTGGTTGTAATTAGCCTCCTTTATAGTTCATGGAACTTGTAGCAGAATCTGGGCCAGATAGCAATCAACTCATTTGTAGGGTAAAAGTTGGTCTCAAGTCTCTCACAACCCAGCACATAAAAATACCCACCTTAAGGAATAGGTCTTGCTGCTGGGAAGCCAAGTAACATGAGGGGCTTATCAAAATTTAGTTGTATTGGTAGTTTATTGTAATTTAGTTGTATTGGCAGTTAATGAAACGCAAATGGGTCACTGGGCTCAAACAAATGCATCAATAGCATAAAGCGGGCCCCAGAAGTCATGGCAACTCAGTACGATTATAATGAGGCACAGGATTGCTAAAGCACGCATGGTGTAAATCAGGGTAGGATAGCTGGCTCAATTGCATCTGCAACCCAGCTCATATTATGTAAATCAGAGCCTAATAGCTGACCCAACAGGAAACAGCTCAATTCATATATGTAGTGCTCCTTAAGGCGGAAAAGCTATCTCAGTTGCAAGGCCACTGGAGCTCATGCTATGCAATTTAGGTCAATACAACTGGCTCAACTGAAAATGCAACCATACTCATATTATGAATTCAGGGCAAAAAAAAATGCTCACTCAATTGCAAAAGCAACCCAGCTCATATGGTGTATCTCAGGTCAGAGAAGCTACTTCAATTAAAAAAAAGCCACTCAGCTCATATGATATATCTCAGGCCAGAAAATCTGGCTCTATTGCAAAACGCTACCCAGAGTAAGCTGCCTCAGTTGCAGAAAGCCACCCATCTCACATTATGTATCTCAGGTCAGAGAAGCTGGCTCAATTGCAAAGCAACTCAGCTCATATGATGTATCTCAGGACAAACAAGTTGGCTCAATTGCATAAGCAACCCAGCTCCATAGTATGTCTTTCAGGTCAGGAAAGCTGGCTCAGGTACAAAAGCTACTCAGCTCAGATGATGTATCTTAGATTAAGACAAGCTGGCTCAATTGCATAAGCAACCCAGCTCCATAGTAAATATTTCAGGTCAGGAAAGCTAGCTCAGTTACAAAAGCTACTCAGATCATATGATGTATCTCAGATTAAGACAAGCTGGCTCAATTGCACAAGCAACCCAGCTCCATAGTACATATTTCAGGCCAGCAAAGCTGGCTCAGTTACAAGAAGCTACTCAGCTCATATGATGTATCTCAGATCAAGACAAGCTGGCTCAATTGTATAAGCACCCAGCTCCATAGTACATATTTCAGGTCAGCAAAGCTGGCTCAGTTACAAGAAGCTACTCAGCTCATATGATGTATCTCAGATCAAGACAAGCTGGCTCAATTGCATAAGCAACCCAGCTCCATAGTATTTATCTCAGGTCAGGAAGGCAGGCTCCATAGTAGGTATCTCAGGTCGGCAAAGCTGGCTCAATTGCACAAGCAACCCAGCTCCATAGTATGTACCTCATGTCAGAAAAGCCGGCTCCACAGTAGGTCGGAGGTAGTAGAGGAGGTAGCTCAGGTCGGAAAAGCTGGCTCCATTGCATAAGCAACCCAGCTCCATAGTATCTGCCTCAGATCGGAAAAGCGGGCTTCATAGTAGGTACGTTAGGTCGGAAAAGCTGGCTCAATTGCATAAGCAACCCAGCTCCATAGTAGGTATCTCAGGTCTGACAAGCTGGATCAAGTGCACAAGCAACCCAGCTCCATAGTATGGATCTCAGGTCGGAAAAGTGGGCTCCATAGTAGGCATCCCAGATCGAAAAGTTGGATCAATTGCATAAGCAACCCAGCTCCATAGTATGTACCTCAGATCGGAAAAGCGGGCTCCATAGTAGGTACGTTAGGTCGGAAAAGATGGCTCAATTGCATAAGCAACCCAGCTCCATAGTAGGTATCTCAGGTCTGACAAGCTGGCTCAATTGCATAAGCAACCCGGCTCCATAGTATGGATCTCAGGTCGAAAATGTGGGCTCCATAGTAGGCATCCCATGTCGAAAAGTTGGATCAATTGCATAAGCAACCCAGCTCTATAGTATGTACCTCAGGTTGGAAAAGTGGGCTCCATAGTAGGTATCTCAGGTCGGAAAAGCTGGCTCAATTGCAAAAGCAACCCAGCTCCATAGTATGTATCTTAGGTTGGAAAAGCGGGCTCCATTGCAGGTATCTTACGGCGGAAAAGCTGGCTCAATTGCATAAGCAACCCAGCTCCATAGATGTATCTCAGGTCAGAAAAGGGGGCTAGGTAGCTCAGGTCAGAAAAGCTGGCTAAATTACATAGGCAGCCCAGCTCCATAGTATGTAGCTCAGGTCGGAAAAGCAGCTTGCATAGTAGGCATCTCAGGTCGGAAAAGCTGGCTCATTTGCATAAGCAACCCAGCTCTACAGTATGTATCTCAGGTCAGAAAAGCTGCCTCAATTGCCAAAGCAACCCAGCCCAAACGTATACGTATTACGTATTACAGGTAAAAAAAACTGGCTCTAATACCAAAAGGATCCCAGCTCTAAAGTGTGTAACCCAGGTGAGCAAAGCTGGTTCAAATTGTACATAGCAACCCAGGTCAGGTTATGAAATCAAGACAGAAACACTCGCTCAATTTCACATTCCCAGCAACCCATCCTCATTAAATGGAATGTGCACAATATATACAATATCCGCGCACAGATTGTGACATAATATAGAAAAAGAATCCTGCATCCTTATAACGTCTGTCTGAGTATTATAACAATCACTAGCTTAGTTTCAAAGCAAAAGGGCGGACTACTGATCGTTTGCATTGCAGTTATCATCACAGATCGAGAAGATCGGACCAAAACTGGTTCCTCAACATCGCAGAAGGATAGTTGCCCGAGAATGAAGCAGAGGATAGAGCTTCAAGAGGCAGGTGCGCTGACATTACAAATTCCACAAGCCCAGATAAATACAAGAAAAGAAAGCACAGACACAAGAGCAGTGAAAAAACCGGGAACAGTGAAGTACAGCAACAAGCAATCTTCAGACTGTCAAGGACACTACTTGAAAGATAGACAATTAATTAGGACTGGGTCGTATGTCCCCTAGTTAGGTGGTTTTGCCATGCTCCCACATGCCAGCATGGCCCCATCTCCCCCTTACCACAGGAGAGATTGTACCACTGGACATTTAAAAGCATATGTATATGAAATAAAAACATATTATTTGATTGACATGCGACCCCAAATACTGCCAAACACATGCTGCAATTTCTGTGTTGTATTATCCTGTCTTCTGGCCCAGAATGCTGCGGGATGTTAACTTCCGTTTTCCTGAATTGTGTAATGGCTTTGACATTTTGATTGGGGATTCATTTACCATGCAGGCTTCAACGAGAAAGCCCTAGCAGGAAGTTAGCCTGTGTTCTCGCTGCAAATTGAACAGGTAGGTTAAGTTAGGCTGAACCAAAATTATAGGTATTAGTATTTCCCTGTTGAATCAAATGAGGAGCTTGGTCTTGCACCGTGCGAGAATATTTTTCGCTGTCTGTGGTCTCGTGCACATTTCAAAACAAAGTTTTTAGCAGCCATTGCAACGTGTTCCTAATGTGATTCAGGCTTCCACTGAAGCGATGAAGCGTGGGCATTAGCTAGCGATAGCTATTTCTAGTAGTAAGATATAAAAAAAGAACAACGTATTATATCTACAAGGAATAATATGAGTAGGTTAGTGCTGCTCTTCCTAGGGACCATGCTTTGGGTTAAATGCTAGTGTAGCAAGTAGTCCTTTAGTTTCTTTTTAAATGTGAGAGCTGTGGGGATTCATTATATCGAGAGGTATACCATTCCACAGTTTAGCACCAGAGTAAAGAAAACTCTTTTTTGACAATTCTAGGTTTCATTTTGGGATATCAAAATCTTGGCAGTTTCTCGTTGCGTATGCAGATATTTGAGATCTCGTGGTGAATTTTCCCTGAAGACTGTTCGGACATAAATTATTCATTACCTTACATGCCATGACAGCCTTGTCATATTTGATAAGGATAGAGACAGAGAGCCAATTGCATGTCCATCCGTCCTTTATATTATAGCTTTCAATCAATGAGCGAGCTCTGTCTTGGAGACGCTGCAAGTGACTTAATTTGGTATCAGACGAACTGCCCCATAGTTCATTATCGTATCGAATGTGGCTTTCAACCAGGGCTCTGTAGACTTGCTCTAATTTAGTTTGGGGTAAAATACCTTTAAGTTTGTGAATCGAGGAAAGTCCTAATTTTACTTTGCTTTTAAGACTTCTACATTGTTCGTTGCAGCTTAATTTTTCATCGATCCTTAGTCCAAGATGTTTCACTGTCTGGACTCTTCTTATCGGTTCCTCGTCAACCTTTAGCTGCTCGGGTTCATGGATACTGATAAGTTGTCTTTTATGACCAACAATCAAGAATTCAGATTTGTTAGCATTAATACTAAGATTGTTTTGTCTCATCCACTCTGAAATATTTGTTAGTTCGGTTCTCAGATCATCGCAAAGTGTGTCTATATCTTCTGCCGAACATGTTACACTGGTATCATCTGCATACATGTTTGGCGAAGACTTAACCAGACACTACACAAAATCATTTACATAAAGGATGAATAAAAGTGGTCCAAGGCACGGTCCCTGTGGTATTTTTTATATATGCATCTAAAATTTTACAATACAAGTTACGTCTACATCCTACGATACTTTCTGATTACTTTACAAACTATACAAACACTACAGGGACAGGACCACAAGGAGCAAAGGACAATGACTATCCTGTGGCCATTAACATAAAGACATTCAAATATTAAAAGCTAAATGAATAACTAAAAACACAAAACATACGATTTAGCACTATACACATAAATACTCAAATCCGTTTCACATTGGATGTCAGGCCAGCATAGGAGAAAGGTGCTGAACAACAGGAACCCAGGACGAGAGAACAGCAACGACAGCAATTGCTACCATCACTGATCCTCCCCCAGAGTCCCTATCCCTCAACACACTGCGCATATGCTGTCAGGCCAGGCTTTCTGGTAGTCATACGATAATCTGAACTACTTTGGATTAGCATCAGGAAGTTTCCATTGGCAATTCGTTGCCTAACATTAAATGTGAAACAGACTTACAAAGAAAAAATGAGGAAAAATCTACATAGCGGTTGTGTGGCGTAAAGGAAAGTTTGCGGCTATCCAAGCCGACCTGTTGTATGGATGAAGTTTAAAGTATGTTCCAGTATAGTTCTGTTAACGTCATTGGGAAGTTCTTCATTACCACATAATAAGTATTGAGCAAGAACGTTGTTTGGAAGGGTCTCAATTTAGACAAATGGTCGTAACAATTCTGAAACTCCTCCGAGAAGATCTTGTCCTTGATTGTCAAATGAAGGGCAAAGCAACAAAAAGTGCTCCGTATCCTCAATGCCATCATTCGTTGAGCACATTGGGTTCACTATGCTTGAATTTATGACAATTCAATTTACTGAGACCGACCCTTATTTGTAAAGATAACTTAAGCCTATTGGATCATGAATACCAAAGACAGACTTTGCTCTGGGGTGAATTTTTGACAGAAGCTTTGTTTTAAAAAGACCAACAGAAGGTGCGAGTCTGATTTCTGGATCAAGTCTATTCCATTCAGAAATGCAGTTAGGATAGAAGCTTGACAAGAATTTCTCCGTTCTTCCCCTTATCTGCCCAATAATATCCTGATTGCGAAGAGAGTAATTTGGCTGTTGCAATGGTGGGATTGGCTCCTTTGTATACCATGGGGTGAGATCATTTATAAGCTTATAGAACGAAGTAAGGCGTCTACTCCATCTACGAGAATTAAGTGACTCCGAGCCAAGCTCTGCATACAGACTTTCTCGTGATGTTCCAATCCATGTTCCTGTTACAGCAAGAGCAGCAGAATATTGAACAGATTCTAATTTTTCCATCAAATTTGGTAAAATTATGTTTTGACCGAAATCATCCTCTTTAAGCTGGAATATGGAAGATTATATCCCCATAGTCCAGGTAGGGCCGTAAATAAAGTTTGTATAATCCACTTAGGGTATGTCTGGGTAAATATTTGGAGAGATACTTTAGCAAATCTATGCCCTTTCTCGTTTTAGAGATAGCTGCTTTGATATGAGGTGAGAAAGAAAGTTTCGAGTCCAAGATAATACCTAGGTGTTTATGTTCATTTACCTTTTTTACCGGTATATTGTTAAAAAGGATCACAGGATGGTCTATTTCATTTCTTTTCCTTGAAAACAGCTTGCTTTTGTGGATCGGGATTGAAAGACATCCTCCAATCATGGGCCCATTGACTTACCAGTTGTAGGTCATGGTTCATATTTTCTGCAGCTTCATTAGCTTCTCGGACAGCCGTAAACAAGGACGTGTCATCGGCAAAAAGTTTGACATTACATTTCAAGTCTGCAGTGAGATCAGTTATATACACAAGAAAGAATAATGGTCCTAAGATAGAGCCTTGGGGCACTCCTGCTAAAATATCTCCCCAATTAGAACAATATCCGTTCAGAACGGTTCTCTGTTTTCGACTCTTCAGAAAGCTTTTGACAAGAGAAAGAAGTTGTCCCGAAACACCACATCGTTTCAGCTTATGAATGAGACCCTCATGCCATACCCTATCAAATGCTTTCGAAATGTCAAGATACACCGATTGAACATCAAGGGGAGGACTACAGTCAAATGCTTGGAAAATTGCATGGGTTATGGCGATTAACTGGTTGATTGTTGAGTCACCGGGACGAAAACCGGACTGATTGGGGTTTAGTAAATCAAATGAAACGAGATGCGAGTATAAGGAGTCATACACAAGTTTTTCGACCATCTTCCCAAAAATTGGTAAGAGAGAGATAGGACGGTAGTTGCTCTTTAAATTCTTTTCATTTTTCTTATGAACTGGGACTACGTTTGCACACTTCCATATATCAGGAAATATACCATGTCTCAAGCAGTTTATGAAATTATTTTAAGAAGAGTAACTAGTGAAGCATCACTTAGTTTGATCATTCTTATGGAAATACTATCCCAGCCATGTGCTTTGTTATGATTTTCAATATCTTTTCCTCTGAAATGCAAAAATCCTCAATCAAAGTAGAACTTTCCGGGGTATCTTGTAGAATCTCACTGCCAGTGTCGATGGTTGTGCATTGGAGTATGAAATAATCATTAAATAGCTGTGCCTTTTCATTAAAATCCGTAATGAATAACCCGTTTTCTAATAAGGGTGGTATTATCGGAATTTTCGCTTTATTTAGAACGGTATTGATTAATGTCCAATAGGATTTTCTAGACGTCCCTGGATTTGCTAGAGTGTGCCTAATCTTTTGGAGGTAATTTTGTTTTGCGTCCTCAATCATTCATGCATCTTCAGCTACCATTTTTTGTATTCCTTCGAGCTTGCCGTCTGGCTGACCGTTCCTCACAAAGGTCCTGTAAGCATGATTCTTTTTCCTTAAAGATCTTTTGACAGCTTGTGTTATCCAGAGCAATTTTCGGGGCTCAATAGTTTTAATTTGATTTGGAATGAAATTCGAGTGAATGTTTAACAGCACTTCGTTAAGCAATTTGACTTGCTCATTGGGGCATTTGATTTTGTCGAGATGCTCGCGCCAATTAAACATTTCAATACTTTTCATGATGGCAACAAAATCAGCTTTATCATAATGCCAAATCCTGCGGGTATAAGGAAGTCGTGCTATGCTCGAGGCAGATAATTTTCCATAAACAATTTGATGATGACAATGCTCGTGAAGAGATGGATATACACCAGATTCTGTAACGAGGTTTGGCTGATCAGTGAGGATCAAATCAATGCAGGATTTAGAATCTCCCATTAAGTGCGTTGGTTCTGAAATCAACTGATGAAGACCAAGGTCAGATGTTACTGGTTCGAATAGCTTTCCCTCATTATTTTCTATGTCATTTTCCCACCATTGAGTCGAGCGGCAATTGAAATCACCGGTGATGATGACTCAAAAGGGATTTTCAGCATGCAGTTTTGATAGCAACAATTCAAAGTTCATTGTGAAAATATCAAATTCATTCTGATTTTGATTTGGACTTCTATAAATTACAACAAAGAAATACTTTTTCTTATTTAACTGGATCTCACAAACAACGCATTCTGGGAGCGTAACCAGGTCAGGGCGGTTCTTGGATGGAAGAGAATCTTTTACGTAGAGTCCAACACCTCCCCTTTTCACATCTTTCGGATGATTTTCTTTACGAAATGTATACCAGTCAAGTGCAAGCCTATCTTTATCAACGGTGCTGTCAATGTGAGTCTCTACAATACCGATTAGATCATAGTTACACACCGAGTTATATGCCTCGATAAGGGAAACTCCTAGAAAGTCATGTGCAACAATGCTATTCAAATTCCAACAGCAAAAATCAAGTGTTTCAGGACCAGGATTAGTTTCAACATCCCCGCATAGCAGGATAGTTGTAAAAACCAACCATTGTGTTTGAAGTGTGTAGCATGTCTTACGCGCAATGTAAAAGTGGGTATACTGGAAAAGACATTGCTTGACCAAAAAAATGCTTATATCGAAATAGACCAATTGCACCGAGCGGGATTCGTTTGGTATTCTGTGCTTTGGTATTCCGTGGTATTCGGTGCTTTGGCATTTCCCTGTGGTATTCCGTGCTTTACGACCTTACGACTCGACCTTTGACCACCTATTTGGGAATACTGTTCTCTCCCTATTAGATAGGATGAGAACCACTGATGAGAACCTCCAACAATGCCATAGACAGCTAACTTTGCTAGTAACAGATCATGGTTCACCGTATCAAAGGCCTTTTTTAGATCTAGAAAGACACTCGTGTTTACCTTTTTTCTGTCGATATCGGAGAACCACAATTCTGTCACATTGAGCAGTGACGTAACAGTGCTATGAAGCTGTGTGAAGCCATGCTGACAGTGTGAAAAGATACCACGATCTTTCATGAGCGCCGAAACTTGGTCATGCATAATTTTCTCGAACAGTTTTGACAGCCCTGAAAGTACAGAAATTGGCCTGTAGTTACACAAATTAGATTTTTGTCCTGTTTTGAAAATAGGAGACACCATCGCTAGTTTCCAGATGTCTGGGAAGATCCCCACTTCAATGGAAGAGTTGAAAATTGTTGCCAATGGTTTGGACAATATTTCAACGGCGTAACTTAAAACTTTAACAGGAATTTGATCATGACCAGGAGATTTCGAGCATTTTAGCCTGTTTATCTCTCTCTTAACATGATTTTCATCAATCCTTTGGAATACGAACGGAGGCATAACAGATGGTATCTCTGCAGATAAATACTGCAGTGAATCATCTGTGGTATCTCACTTCATATCGCGCTGCTGTTAGAGGTCGGTTAGAGGTTAGAGATCGGAGGTTAGACACTCAGCGGTTAGGGATTCTCATTTACTTACATTTATGCCATAATACTTGTATGCAGAGTACTGGTTATAAATGCAATCTGCTTTCTCTTTGAATGCCTTTGCACTAGATGGTGACCACCAATCTTTCAAGTCTCCGCTGCTGTCATACAACCGACCTAAGAAACATAATAAACATTTGATCAAAAGTGACTCCTGAATACGGAAGCGTGTTCTTTGGAATTCAGTGGGCACGGGTATTCAGTATGCACCGTTTATAGCTGTAAGCGAAATGCAATTAAAGTTTCTGACAACGCCACAATCTGCTATGCATCTTGTATTTTATTTTAGAAACCACTGTTGAATCCTGCAAGAGAAAAATGAATTAACCTTAAGTCCTAAAAGGAAAAAATAAGCTATTAACTTCAATGAAGAAGGAGGTTGCAAAGCCGAAAGCTCGCTTCGTCGCAATCTCGTCATTTCGTTTAGCGCAAGGAACAAATTACCAAACGAAGCATGCCGCTTTAACACCAGAAGAAGAAAAGAAAATCCGAAACCAGGAGGAAGTAACACTTATGCCATCAATTAGATGATTTCAAACAACTGCTGCCAAAGATTAAAGCTATTGCCACCATATGAAAATAATTGTAACTCAAAAAATCTCCTTTTCCTTTTGTCGACAAAAGGCAGGGTCTCAAAACTTGATAAACACAGCTTCTAATACCTCACTTTCATTTATATTCATTTCATTTTTATCTATTTAGGCACGGTACAAATCCATGTCAATCCATGTCAATCCGTCAATCCATGAGAACTGCTTTTCAGGGGGCCGGGGCATAAACGTTTTCAGATTACAACGATTTTATTCTTCTCTTAAAGGCAGCAAGAGATGAGGCTTGTTGAACATCAAGTTCAAGGCTATTCAAATGCTTCGGTCCACGAAAAGATATAGCCCTTTGCCCATTGTTAGCTTTTCATAAAGGTATCATTTTTTCTTTCGCTAGCGCTTATCGCTAGCGATCTCAATTGATCCCGTGTGTTGTACCCTAAATTATATTTTGGTAATTTCATACCTTATTGTTCAAAACCATTATTGAAAACACACTTACACGTTTTTGTTTTCCTCAAAATTTCACTGCCCTTCGGCGGCCTCTTCAGTGAGAATGTTTGATTCTCCCGAACGTTGCGTTCTTGTGCTGTTCGTAACATTTAGATTCGCAAAATCGATGTATTCGAATACGTTACGTCGTTCGAGTTTCCCCATTCTTCTTCTGTATTCAGTGCTGGGTTCCATTCATAGATGAAAACTGCTTCAATCACTTGCCTGAGCATCGCATCACCAGAGCACATAGCCAATACATCTAAGTTTATGTCTTGTGGAATGGAATCGTGCCTGTCTAACATGTCTTTGTAAAACATCGAATTCTTTTCATTTTGTTCATATTTCACTAAGTGTTCACTTGCTTTCTCTCCGATGCTTCTTGCTGTTTCTCCAATATATATTCCTTTTCTTTGGTCGTTTTCTGTACAGCCGAGGCATTTCATCCTTCGTGTACACAATCATCGTGTACACGATATCCCTCGTTTTACAGTTTATTTTTGGGTTCGCTTTACTGACTTTGCAGGTATCTTTTCCACAACAACCATTTTGAAACGGATCAGATTTGCTCAAGACACTCCTCAATGATTGTCCTGATCGTTCAACAACTCGTATCTTTAGCTCGGAACTTGTTAGTGTCTTCTTGCACTCCGCCGCTAGCTCACCATTCGGTGTTGCATCTACAAAAATAACCGTTTCGTATGCTCCTTTCTCATACCATCGGTTGTTTTTCTCTGCCTTCGCCACTTTCCTCCGTTCACGCTGCCAAAATGTCCCCCTATACATTGGACATTCACCTGTTCTATCCCGTTCAACAATCTTTTGAAACTTTTGTTTGGCCTTTTTGTATACCTTGATCCTGTCTTCTTGCAGATAACTTATGAATTGCATTCGGTGGAGAAAGTGTTGTACATGCTGTGTTCTCTCGTTCATTTCGCAATTCTGTGACACATTTCTCTTTATTCTGACCAGGTCTGTAACAAGAATATTGATCTTGGCATCTTGGGAAATTGCAGAATTTTTATTGATGACACTTTTACTAGCAATTTTCTTCATGTAATGAGAATGGAGAATTTGTTTTCGTGCAACGCTATCTATCTCTGCTTGTCCAGTCCATTGCTCCAGATCTAACTCGGGCATCCTTCCATTTTCATGATTTGATGGATAATCAATAGTGACTTTTATGCTATTGTGAACGTCATTGGCAATTCTTTGAATATTTCCATCATTGCTTTGCCTGACTGTTGTCTTCCCGGTTCCGGTGATCTCATTCTGCAAACGATGCTAATTTCATCGACGTATCTTGAATACAGTTGAACATCTATTCCATCGTTTTCCAACTTCATTTTCACTTGTTTATCCCACCATACCATAAACAGATTCGCGACGTCTGCAGCTACTCCTACCCCTATTGCTCCACCTTTCATTTGCTTGTAATACCTATTGTTGAACCGGAATATGTGGTTTTCTAATGTGACTTTCAGGCTCCTTCCAATTGCAAATGCAAGCATCCGTCTTGTTTCAGCTTCACTGTTTGGTTTCCCTTCACTGGCTGTCCATCCGGACCAACGTTTACTCTTATTCTTGCATGTTCCTGAAGATGCTAGTGTTGGTGCCCTTCCCTTGTTTGACCTTGTTGGGCAATATTGCTTTAGATTGTGCTCTTGCAGTTCTTCCGTCGCTGCCGTTAATGCAAGGAAAAGACCTAACTCATCTACGTCTACGTGCCTAAATTCTAGGTCGCTTTCAGCAACCATTTCTTGGCATTTTTCAATAGGCAAAGGTAATGTCGATTGATGGATACAGTGCTTCGACATCCATACTTCCTAAGGTACTCTGCTCTAAATCCGAGTTCTCATTGCACTCCTTAACTCTGCTCAACAAATCTTCCATGCTGTCACAAACGTCTGGGGATTCTCTTATCAGTGGTCTTATCAACATAGACAGAAAGTACGATATTTATGAAGCAGTGATCGGCTCAAAAATATTTCGTCGCAGCAATAGCCATCCATCGTTGAAATGGCCATCCATCGTTGAAATGGCCATCCATCGTTGAAAACTTGTCCATCATCGGAAAGTGATTCGTGGCTGAATAAGTAATTCGTTATCATCACGTGATTCGACGTTTGCTACCATAGTAATTCGTCAGTGCAGTTGTTATTCGTCGCTTCAATCCTTAATCGTCATCGCAAAGCAATTCGTCGTAATCGTCATTCGTCGTCGTAATCATCATTCGTCGTCGTAAACATCATTCGTCGTCGCAATCATTCGTCGTCGTGAACATCATTCGTCGTCGCAATCATCATTCGTCGTCGCAAAGTACTTCGTCGTGGCCTAGGCATATGCCCCCTAGCTTCCAAAACTTACAAATGCAGCATAAAATCTTGACCACAGCTACGATAGATTGAGGCCGTCGCAACTTCATCGTGAAGTTGACATTCTTTCAAGCTGTTGCTCGCAATAAGGTACAGTTTGTACAGTTTCCCTGCAATATCAAGATGTAGCAGCCTCCTGTTTTCGTCGTTTCATCAAGATTTCACGAAGATTTTTGGCCTTGTTTACATAACGTATTGAAGAATGGAGAGGTGAATAAAACGAGAGATGAATAAAAAGTTCTAAAAACATTCGAAAAAAGAACGAACATTTCAAATCACCTTCTCTTGTTGAGATTTGCATAATAACACTCATAACAAGAGCATTGGAATGGCTTCAGTTCACTCGACCGAACACAACATTCGAACTCTTTAAAGCCTGGCTTCCATATGATCGCAAGGAATCGCAAGGAATCGCAGCGAGTCGCAATAAAAGTGGTCAAGTTTGCTTGCGACTCTCTGCGATCATATGGAAACCGGCTAAAACTTTGTTTGCGACTCTTTGCGACTCCTTGCGATCGCTGTCGCAGGCAGTCGCAGAGATAGAATATTTTCTATCTCTGCGACTCACTGCGACTCGTTGCGATCCATTGTGATTAATGGAAACCACTGTTCACAACTTTTGCAACTCCTTGCGATAACAACTCTATTGTTTCGGGGGATAATCTCATTCCCGTGATCACAATTTTGGCTTGAAATTTGATGGAAGTGAAGTTAGTTTGGATTCTTTGCGATCCTTTGTGATCGTATGGAAACCACTTTTTCAAGTCACAATAATTGCAACTCCTTGCGATTCCTTGCAACTCTGCGACTCATTGCGACTCTCTGCCACTCCTTGCGATTAAATGGAAATCAAGCTTAACTTTCTTTCCGAATCCTCATTCTTTTGGGATTTCTCTCCACCAAGTCTGACGACTCTCGAGACTGCTGTTTTCAGAATTTGTATCCTTTGTGTAGCTGAGGTTTTATCTGCAAAGTCTACCGTCTTCAGAAGACTTCGTATACTTCAAGGGCCCAAAAGAATACGCTTAGATTTCACGATAAAGCTGCGACGGCCTAAGTCTATCGTAGCTGTGGTCAAGATTTTATGCTGTAGTTGTAAGTTTTGATAGCTATGCGTTGCTAGGGGGCATATTCCTATCATGCATTGCGTGAAATGAGGTCCGCCATCTTTTCCGTAATCGTCTATTGCCAACTTGTGTTGTGCTGGTGTAAAACAACTGAAACATGTCGGTAAAAACAAGAAGAGTTTAATTCGTGATCTTCATTTTGCTTATCCATGTGGCTCGTCGGCTGTATTTTGCTTTATTTCTTTTGCATTTTTTGTGTTTTCAATCAAAACATTTGGAAGTATGGAACTGTCTCATGAGCTCACAGATTCCGTGAAGAAGTGGGCTCACTTTGTAAGAATTTTGACCGAAAAATTTGAATCTGTATCTGACAAATATCCTTGCATTTGTTTTGAATGTCTGAGCCCTGTAAATCCTTCGAAGTAAATTTCAATCACGCGAGATGAGAGATACTTGGAAGGATTGTGTAATAATTTTAGTTGTCAGTTGTTTCAAAGAATGACTCATAAGTCATATCTCTTCATCATTAAAATTACAGGCTTTTTTATGAGAAACTGGTTTATAAGAAACTAGTACAAAGATGGCCTAAATTTTAAGAAACTCTACAGCACTATGTCTGAGAAGTACTAAGAAACTTTTCAAAATTAAAAGCATGGATATTATAGTAAATAGATCGTTGGACCATTATTCTTGAGCAATATCATCTAAACATTTGTGTTTTCGACATAACAGAACACTGATTTATGATTTTTTAAATGTCAAGAATCATATTTGCCGCAGTGTTAGCGACCACATTGATAATTTCATTTTTCATTTTCATTTAATCTTATTTATCCTCGATATCCATTCAGCATTCAATTCTGCATTCAAAATATAATAATAATTCTTCATGATAAAAATTCTGCAATAAAAATAAGTCTGCATCCAACATATAAGAAAGCAATTAAGAAACTTTTAGTACTAAAATGAACAAAATTCCATAGGAAATTAAGAAATTTTTAGCACTATGGCCTGATCCAAGTTTCTTATAGCAAACGTGTAATTTTTTCATTGACAAAGACTTTTAAGGACAAGGATCATATCTGTTATGGTTGTATTGGTGGCAGAGGCGTATGCAGCACCGAAAAAGTGACCACGCCCTTCAGTCGCTCGGAAAATGAGGGAAACGCCCTCTTTAGCTGTATTTTGCATCGTGAACATAGCTGTAATCGACACCAAATAGGCAGCTCGTTTTGATAAATTTGCAGTGAGAATTTTACCCATCATTAGAAATTACTATAGTAAAGTGAACGAAGAAAAAGTTTAGCGACCAGTCCAACATATCAAGTACAAATTACAAACTGTTTCTTTAAGCTTCATTGCAAAATGATTTGCCACTGGTCCGCCTAGTCCTTCGTTCTTAATATTTCAGGAAATTTCTCCCTTCGGTACTTAATAATTGTGTAGTTGGTCGACGGCATCATTTTCTGCAAGAGGCTTCAGCAAAAGTAATTGTTGTTGCAATTTATATCATTTCATGCACGTTATGGTACAGACTCTTTGATGAGATTGTTTCAACAATGGCAGCAAACAGGGACTCCTATAGCCAGGGGCATGCTCAAGCTGAGATGACAAGGGATTTTTGAAGTGAGTGGGTCTTGGGGCAAGACCCCAGGAAAGTTTTTGAAGATGTGCATTCTACTTTGGCTTAGGATGCCTCTTCCAGAAAGGTTCGAGCATTTCTGAGAAACCAAGCCTTGCCACCAACCCTTGAAAAAAAATTCTTTTGTTGCTGTTCAAGAATCTCAGAGACCACTTCTTGACAGATCTGCCCGATCTGATCTGATCTGATCCGATCTAATCTGACAGATCTGCCCCCACAAATTTTATCACATTTTCGTGCGAATCTCGAGGACCAACTTTTTGAAAAGTGGGCGGGGTCCGGACCCCCCCATTCCCCCTTGGGTACGCCACTGACTGGTGGTACTATACAGCATTAGCCTGAGATCAGGCTCACTCGGAAAGAAATTTTAAAATAAAAATCTCAGTTCATGAGCAGACTTGATAACGGGCTCAGCTCGATACGTCCTATCTAAACAAATCTGCTCAAGGTACGATTAATTTTATTCTTGAATGCTTTCATGAGCATCTCTGTTCTTCATGAATACAGGGCAGAAACATTCTTTATCAAAAAGCTCACAGGGCAGTAGTTTTTCTTTGCAATGATTTCATACGGGGCGAGCAGATTTCTCTGCAAGCATCTTTCCTTATCTTGTCATATGGTAAATTTTGCTCTGACCCTTATTCAGCAATAAAGGCAGCTGACAGGCCATTTTATATCAATAAGAAAATGAAGATCACGAATAAAACTCTTTTTCTTCTTACCGACATGTTTCAGTTGTTTTACAAGCACAACACAAATTGGCAATATCATGCAATTAATCTGCCATCATGCCTTTCCGAAAGATCAAGGGAAAGGCCTAGGCCGCGACGAAGTACTTTGCGACGACGAATTACTTTGCAACGACGAATGATGTTTGCGACGACGAATGATGCTTGCGACGACGAATGATGATTGCAACGACGAATGACGATTACGACGAATTGCTTTGCGATGACGATTAAGGATTGAAGCGACGAATAACAACTGCAATGACGAATTACTGTGGGAACTTTGAATCATTTGATGATGACGAATTACTTATTTAGCCACAAATCACTTTCCCACGATGGACAGGTTTTCAACGATGGATGACCATTTCAACGATGGATGACTATTGCTGCGACGAAACATTTTTGACCCCATCACCGCTTCATGGATATTCGATGGTTGCTTGCGACGACCCCTCCACATACTGGTCTCGTTGGAGAACCTTTGTTTTGATCGTCAAATTTCTTATGATCCTTTCTTAAGCCATACAGTGGAGGTATTATATTGTTTTTCGATTGGAAATTATTTGCAACTCTTTCTTTCTCTCCTAATATAGTGGACCATGCTGCCATATGTGCATTCAGTGATCTCTCGATGTTTTTGTAGTCTGTCTGACAGACAGTCAGACAGACTACGAAAACACCGAGAGATTACTGAATGCACATATGTCAGCATGGTCCACTATATTAGGAGCTAAAGAAAGAAATGCCAATAATTTCCAAACGAAAAACAATATGATACCTCCACTGTATGGCTTAAGAAAGGATCATAAGAAATTTGACGATCAAACAAAGGTCCTCCAACGAGACCAGTATGTGGAGCGGTCGTCGCAAGCAACTACCGAATATCGTACTTTCTGTCCATGTTGATAAGACCGCTGATAAGAGAATCCCCAGACGTTTGTGACAGCACGGAAGATTTGTTGAGCAGAGTTAAGGAGTGCAATGAGAACTCGGATTTAGAGCAGAGTATCTTAGGAAGTATGGATGTCGAAGCACTGTATCCATCAATCGACATTACCTTTGCTATTGAAAAATGCCAAGAAATGATTGCTGAAAGCGATCTAGAATTTAGGCACGTAGACGTAGATGAGTTGGGTCTTTTCCTTGCATTAACGGCAGCGACGGAAGAACTGCAAGAGCACAATCTAAAGCAATATTGCCAAACAAGGTCAAACAAGGTAAGGGCACCAAC
Source organism: Aurelia sp. 4 Dawson et al 2005 (assembly GCA_964019985.1). Taxonomy (NCBI): domain Eukaryota; kingdom Metazoa; phylum Cnidaria; class Scyphozoa; order Semaeostomeae; family Ulmaridae; genus Aurelia; species Aurelia sp. 4 Dawson et al 2005. Next base: position 8,761,004 of record OZ026504.1, on the reverse strand, counting down.
ACTAGCATCTTCAGGAACATGCAAGAATAAGAGTAAACGTTGGTCCGGATGGACAGCCAGTGAAGGGAAACCAAACAGTGAAGCTGAAACAAGACGGATGCTTGCATTTGCAATTGGAAGGAGCCTGAAAGTCACATTAGAAAACCACATATTCCGGTTCAACAATAGGTATTACAAGCAAATGAAAGGTGGAGCAATAGGGGTAGGAATAGCTGGAGACGTCGCGAATCTGTTTATGGTATGGTGGGATAAACAAGTGAAAATGAAGTTGGAAAACGATGGAATAGATGTTCAACTGTATTCAAGATACATCGATGACATTAGCATCGTTTGCAGAATAAGATCACCGGAACCGGGAAGACAACAGTCAGGCAAAGCAATGATGGAAAATATTCAAAGAATTGCCAACGACGTTCACAATAGCATAAAAGTCACTATTGATTATCCATCAAATCATGAAAATGGAAGGATGCCCGAGTTAGATCTGAAGCAATGGACTGGACAAGCAGAGATAGATAGCGTTGCACGTAAACAAATTCTCCATTCTCATTACATGAAGAAAATTGCTAGTAAAAGTGTCATCAATAAAAATTCTGCAATTTCCCAAGATGCCAAGATGAATATTTTTGTTGCAGGCCTGGTCAGAATAATGAGAAATGTGTCACAGCATTGCGAAATGAACGAGAGAGCACAGCATGTACAACACTTTCTCCACCGAATGCAATTCTCAAGTTATCCGCAAGAACTTCAAGCATAAGATCAAGGACAAATTCTTTAATGATCTTCAGAATCGAGAAAATAGCCCTTGTTGCAGCAGAAATTATTCTTCAACAATAACAAAAATGCAGCATTACTGTCAACGTTTTCAGCAATAAACATTGTTTTCTACGTTCTTTTGTGAAAACTTTTCTCTCATAGACATCTCTGGGGGGGGGGGACCATTATGGAAACAAGGTTGTATTAACCTTTTAATGCCATCCCTGCCATTTTGAACTAGGGGTGTTTTTAATCTATATTTGCCCTTTTAATTCTTATTATAGTGTACATTTGTAATTAGATTCTTTTTTCCTTTAATTTTAGTCCTTTTGTATTACTTTAATGGCAAATTTTTTTTTACATACGAAGACAGGATCAAGGTATGCGAAAAGGCCAAACAAAAGTTTCAAAAGATTGTTGAACCGGATAGAACAGATGAATGTCCAATGTATAGGGGGAAATTTTGGCAGCGTGAACGGAGGGAAGTGGCGAAGGCATAGAAAAACAACCGATGGTATGAGAAAGGAGGATACGAAACGGTTATGTTCGTAGATGCAACACCGAATGGCGAGCTAGCGGCGGAGTGCAAGAAGACACTAACAAGTTCCGAGCTAAAGGTACGAGTTGTTGAACGATCAGGACAATCATTGAGGAGTGTCTTGAGCAAATCTGATCTGTTTCAAAATGGTTGTTGTGGAAAAGATACCTGCAAAGTCTGTAAAGCGAGCCCAAAAATAAACTGTAAAACGAGGGATATCGTGTACACGATGATTGTGTACACGAAGGATGAAATGCCTCGGCTGTACAGAAAACGACCAAAGAAAAGGAATATATATTGGAGAAACAGCAAGAAGCATCGGAGGGAAAGCAAGTGAACACTTAGTGAAATATGAACAAAATGAAAAGAATTCGATGTTTTACCAACACATGCTATACAGGCACGATTCCATTCCACAAGACATAAACGTAGATGTATTTGCTATGTGCTCTGGTGATGCGATGCTCAGGCAAGTGATTGAAGCAGTTTTCATCTATGAATGGAACCCAGCACTGAATACAGAAGAAGAATGGGGAAACTCGAACGACGTAACGTATTCGAATACATCGATTTTGCGAATCTAAATGTTACGAACAGCACAAGAACGCAACGTTCGGGAGAATCAAACATTCTCACTGAAGAGGCCGCCGAAGGGCGGTGAAATTTTGAGGAAAACGAAAACGTGTAAGTGTGTTTTCAATAATGGTTTTGAACAATAAGGTATGAAATTACCAAAATATAAAATAAAGGTATCGAAAGATCAGTTTCGGTATTTCTCAGTTCCCTGACATTTAGAGTCGACTTTTTTTCAAAGAAGCTGGAAAGGTTCGCTGGGACGAGAGCGTTTAACGATTTGTACACTGTAGTTGCGGTTTCGTTGCTAATGATGTCTCTCTTAGTGGGCCAATTTAAACTTTGTATCAAATCTATAGAAGGGGCATCAAAACTGCTCTTCGTAACGATTCCAGCCATTCGATTCTGCAACTTTTGTAAGGTTTGCAGCTGGGTCACCCCACATCACCCCCATACCGAAAAACAGAACCGAAAATGGGGCTCGACGATACCCCAATAAATTTTACTCGTTGTGTTTTGTGGTAAAAATTTCCGGGAACATTTCAGAAACCCAATTGCGCGAGAAACCTTGGTACTGACATTGCTAATGCGCTCTTGCCAATTTAAGTTCCTATCGATTATTGCACCCAGGTATACGGTCTACTTTTTCAACTTGAGAGCCACCAATAAAGAACTGTGGATGATCAAAAACTTTTTCTGTAATTTTCTTAACTTTGGGCAGAGAGCCTACAACCATAGCTAGAGTTTTTAGGACATTCAAAGAGAGTTTATTACCTTGCAACCATAGCTTCAAATCATTCAGTTCACTATTTAGAGTTTGGTCTATGTCTACTAAACTCGAAGAGGAATAAGAAATACTCGTATCGTCTGCGTACATCGTCACTTTACCTTTCTTTAGAGCGAACGGAAGATCGTTGATGTAAATTAGAAACAAAAGAGGGCCAAGAAAAGAACCCAAGAGCACATTACACACTACAGTGAATATCTTTAGCCTTGGAACATATCCCGTTAACTTTGCAAAATTGTTTTCTGTTAGTTTGATATGACGTAAACCAAGCAAGTTCTAAATTTCAACGCCATATTTCCTCTAATTAGCAAGTAAAAGGTCATGATCCACAATATAAAATGGATTTTTAGATCAATGAAAATATTTACAGAGTATCTGCCATCGTCCATGTTCATATACCAAACATCTGTGTTGTTAAGAAGGCACAATAGAAAATACAATTAAAAACATCTGTAATTGTGAAAGAAATTTGTTTGATTATCAGTATTTTGTAGACACATGTTCTTATTTGGTTGACAAATGATGTTATCTAGTTGACAAGGTAATGATTTGGTTCACATAATATGTTATTTGGGTGATTCCATTCCCCACTTTTTATCGACACAGCTTGCTACTTTTTATCGACTTGATTTGTTACTTTTTATCGACACAACTTGCTACTTTTAATCAACACTACAAAGTTACTTTTAATCAACATTTATGTTATTTTTATCCTCACAAGTTGTTGTACATTGTGATGATCCGTCTAGTTGAATTTGACCCATCCGCATTCTCCTGAATGATTGACAACTGCACTTGCTTTTTTCTTTGAAATACACATGTAATAAAAAATCACACAACATGTAATGAAAAATCGCACAACATAATGGAACGTGGAACGGGATAGGGAATGCCTTGGAATTCAAATTACCTGGAAATTTCAGTCCAACCAAGATTACGACTGATGCTGGCATTGGTTGGGGGATACAATCGTCAGTTTGTTGCTGTGGCGATAAAGCGAACAGGTGTCTTCTTGAAAGGAAACCTGTGATCATGCGTGGAAAGCATTTTTGGTTTTTGGAAGGAATTTGAGCGAGCAACCAACAACGTTTCAACCTAAGGCCCCGTTCACACTGCTCCGTTTTCATATGAAGAGGCTCATGAAAACGAACAAATTTGAAAACGGTGAATTTTAAAATGATCCGTTTTCATTGTGAACGCCAAAAATGGAGACATTTGAAAACGCTTCACATTCCTTTGTTAATATATTGATTAGTACAATTGTATTCAATGTCGCAATTGGCACCTTTTTGGCAGATATTAACAAAAGGCTTTGTTTTGAAAAGGGGTATTAACAACACTATTTTGCTGGAACAGTGTGAAAGCCCATCGTTTTTCAAAGCGTATTTATTTGAAGACGGAGCAATGTGAACAGGTAGCGTTTCCATCAACAGAAACGGATAGGCATACACGCTTTTTTATAAGAAACTGGTTTATGCCAAAATTTTAAGGAACTCTAGTACCATGTCTAAGAAGTACTGGTACTAAGATGGTCAAAATTTTAAGAAACTCTTGTACTATGTCTGAGAAGTTCTAAGAAACTTTTCAAATTTAAAAGCATGGATATCATAGCAAGTAGATCGTTGAACCTTTGTTCTTGAGCAATTTTATCTAAAAATTTGTGTTTTCGACATAACAGAACATTGTTTGTTCCTTTATCATGTTTCAAATGTCAAGAATCATATCTGCTGCAGCGACCACATTGATAATTCTGCATTAAAAATATAAGAAACCAATTAACAAACTTTTAGTACTAAAATGGACAAAATTTACATGAAATTAAGAGCTTTTAGTACTATAGCCTGATCCAAGTTTCTTATAAAAAAACCTGTAGAAACGAAAACGGAGCAGTGTGAAGGTAGATTGAAGTGCTGTTGACTTGTTCTCACCATAGATTTAACTTTACCTTGACCACTAGATTTTCGTGATTGACAGGTCCATGTTAGAAAACCATTCTGAAAGAAATGATGCATGGAGCATGAATTTAGTGAGGTTTTTTTAGTGCAAACGCCGAGATGAATTCTGGAACTTTTTCCTTCATATCCTCTAACTTAGAAGGTTGCATCGTTGGATTGGGAAATAATGCTAAGATTCGGAAAAGGAGGGCTCAGTTATATCTTGCATCGTTGTAGCAATTATTTAAATAACTGATGTCGTTGTTGTCGTCATCGTTGATATTGGTGTTGTTCAGATACTTATACCAAGGTGTCTTGTTTTTGAATTTATTTCGTTTAAAATAAGCGTTCCTTTTTCATTAACGTTAAGTACCTCTGAACCCTATGCCACTTGTCCGGATATTACTATACTCTATTCTGCGATGGATCTCTGCAAGTCCTTTGATTTATGAATAGCAGCACACGAAGGTGTTAATAGCGGTTTTTGGTCCGTTAGAGCCTGCATTCATTGACATTGATTTAGAGGGATAAATTTTCGAAGAGAAAGTTTCTTTCTATACGAGAAACCCTCATAGCAAAGCGTAATGGCATTAGCTGTATCAGCCAGGGCCCAAAAAGCATCTTGAACTCTGGGGGTGTGAGACCCTTAGGCATTAAGAAATAGGTTTTATGACTTCAATTCACACTAACACTAAGTAAGTAACAAATGATCTTATCGATTCAGCGTTAATCATGCAATCTTTCAATATGGACTGTGAAAAGCAATGAAACAAGGGAAAGAATGAATAAGAAAGCTCTCCATTGGAAAAGTTATTAGACAGAATCTCCCCCTTCCCTCCCCAAAGGATACTCATTATCAATACTCATTATGTCCATGCCAATGTTTGGGGTCTGAAATCTTATTTAAATCAATATTTGGGGTCTGTGTATAACAACATGGACAAAATTCAAATCTAATGAGAGGAAGATTTGTGCAGTTTGATGTCATTAATTACACTGGCCCATTCTATAAATACGTTTCGCATTGGGGCCCTGCAATAAATGTGACTGTTGAAACGGGATTATCAGATTTCCATGCAATGATATTCACAGAATTAAATGGTGGTTTCGTAAAGAAGGGTCCCAAGACAGTATACTATGGAGAGTTTTAGCAAGTATGATATCAAAGCCTTCAAACAGGACTTGCAAGAAATTTGCCGAGAAAGGACAGAAGTAAAGTTGAATATGGAGCCTTTGACAAAATTGTAGATGATGTACTGAACGACCATGCACCCTTAAGAAGGAAAACTATACGGGCTAATGATAGCCCTTTTATGATTAAATCTCTGAGGAAAGCAATACTGACGAGGACCAGGTTGCGTAATAGATACAATAAAGTGAGCAGTGATAAAAACTGGAAAGCTTTCAAAAAACAACTCAATACGTGCGTCATGTTACTACGCAAAGCCAAAAATGACTATTATGGAAACCTCAACTTGAAACTGTTAACAGACAATAGGAAATTCTGGAGAACTGCTAAGCCATTGTTTTCGGATAAAATCCAGACATCAACAGCAATTACCCTCTTTGAGAATAATGAGCTGGTAAATGACAATAGAGTTGTCGCAAATATCTTCAATGATTATTTTGTCAGCATTACTGATAGTCTTGATATTCCTACAGTAAGTGAGAACTTGACGCCAACTAATGGAATCAAGGAAAGGGTCCAAGTTGAACATAAATTTGAATTCGAACGGGTTTCTTTGCAAGAGGTGGTGGTACAGCTGCATAAGCTTAACCCGAAAAAGTTTTGCCCCGTGGGCAGCCTACCTGCGAGGCTTCTCAAGGAGTACTTTGATATTTTCGGTGTTGAGCTTCAAAATTTGTTAATAACAGTTTGATTACTGGTGTTTTCCCCGATGAGTTCAAAATGGGGGAAATATCGTTTGTTCAAAAGCGAAGATTCCTTCATTAAGAAAAACTATAGACCTATAGCTGTGTTGCCTGCGGTCTCCAAAGTATATGAAAACCTAGTAATTTCCTAAGGAGGAATTTGCTGCACCTGTTGGCAATTGCAGCTGTTAACCACTTTATGTGGGCAAACTATTGTCATAACGGTTTCGTTAAGGTTCGATCTACGAAGTGGCCGTTTATATATATGCTTGAAAATTGTTCAATTTCCACTCTTGAGGTTCATTACTGCTCTTTTCACCACTCCCTAGTTGTATCCTTACTCTTTCTCATGAACTCTGGAGTACCGAATAAACGGGGGGGGGGTGAGAATAAACGGGGGGGGGGATGAGAATAAACGGGGGGGTTTGAAATGGTTCAATATAACAGTAATCGGGGGGCTGGAATAATCGGGGGGTCTTGGAGAAGTAGAAAATAGTCCTCTTCTTAGGTAAAAACGTCTCTTATATATTCTTATGTGAACAGTGATGCTACTGATACATTAACTTTTGAGTTCTGTTTCTGTTGAATGCACTTCTTGCGATTCTTTCTTGCGTTTATTTAGAAATTATGTTTACTATCATTTCATTTTTCCAAAAACTAATAAAAGGGGGGTTTGAATAAGATCGGGGGGGTTGGAATAAGAGGGGGGTTGGAATAAGAGCCGGGGGGTTTGAAAATTTTTCAAAAATTAATAAGCGGGGGGGGGACGATTATTCGGTACTCGAGAGTACACCTACTCTTTAACCCTACCTTATCTGAGAGTTCCTGAGGGGGCGGATTCCACTCTCCTCTATTTTACGCTGTAAAAGCAGGAGCGATAGGACACCTAGTGTGTAGAATTTTGAAATTTATAACAGAAGCGAGCTACCTCAACTTATTTTTTTTTTGGAGTTTTAAACTTATTTTTACTTGGTATACAGACACCTTTCACTGTTCCATAATTTTGAAATTTTTCGGTAGTGAGCCACCTTAAGTGAAGAGCCACGTTAACGGTAAAGCCTTTAAGTAAGTGAAAGGTGGTTGTATACCAAGTAAAAATAAGTTTAAACACAAAAAGACAATAAGTTAAGGCAGCTCGCTTCTGTTATAAATCTCAAACTGCTACAAACTGGGTGTGCTATCGCTCATGGTGAAAGCTGCTATGATCATTAAACTTTCGATGCAAACGATCACAATCACTCGATCAAATCAAATTGCTCTATTGTTTCTGTTGCTACGACAATAAGAAGAAATAAGTTATGATTACCATGATTACCAGTATCATGATTAAAACAATAAAAAGAGGCACTTATGGAGTGTCGTTTGCGCCTAAATGCTAATGGTTAATTTTCATGGTCTTTGTCAGCTTTATGCGCTGTTTTCTCTTTCCCTTTCTGTTTATTGTCATTCCCTTTCTGTTTATTCCATGCCCTTTGCCTAATAAACAACATATTCCTATTCCCGTTGCCAAATTCTCATTCCCTTTACATTTGTTTATCATTCCCTTTATCCTTATCATCATTCTCTTGGTCTAACTACAGCATTTCTTTGTCAGTTCTCTTCCCCTTTGCCAAATTCTAATGGTCTTTCTGATGTGCATTTCAAATTCTTATTCTCTTTTATCATTACATGATGCATTGCGGCATGGTATGATGCAATGCGCCATGGTATGATGCATTGCGGCATGGTATGATGCACTGCGATTTTTAGCGCGAAATTTTAGCCGAATCAATAAGCATGGAAGGAACGGCCTCGGTTTCGATGCTCAACATGTGTACGTCGATTCTCGGCTCAGTCTGGTTTAGTGCAAGAATACTATGGCAAATTAGTGGCGGATTTAGGAGGGCAGATGGGGGCAACTGCTCCCTCACCCTTCACGATGAAAACTCAGCTTTGGCGCCCCCTTTTTTGCAAGAAAAGCGCCTTTATCCTGACCCACATGCACTCATTTTTCAGAGTTTCGTTCTGAATGCAGGAAACATATAAGCTAAGACGTTATTCAGTAGAAACACCAGAGAATTTTCTCGAAAAACGGCCCAAAAACTTTCGCGCTCCTTCGGCGTGCTCACTTTCCATCATGTTTTTGGCACACCCTCTCCAAGTTGCACCCCCTTCAACTTGGATCTGGATCCGCCTCTGTGGCAAATTACTGCCAGTAGATTCGTGACAGGCTTGCAAGGGCCATGATTGATCCTGGTGAAGCTTTTTTGGGATTTATCGATACTGCTCAGGATGTTTCAGGGAGCCTTCAAACACTGATGCTGAGACTGTTGACCCTGACTTTTTGGAAACTCTTCACTTCGCCTTGAGGATATACAATCTCCTTCTCGCTTTCCTGATTAACACTCGTTCACCTTCAGTCGCCAGTTGAGTCATTCGTGTTATCGCTTATCTTACTGACTCATTTGACGAAGACATGCCGGACTACCGTTCAAATTTCGTCTCACTGAAGGGAGACCGTCGAAACTTAGGCCGATTCTTCCTTGTGTGATAATTCGGCTAAAATTTAGCGCCAAAAATCGCAATGCATCATACCATGCCGCGATGCATCATACCATGCCGGAATGCATCATGCAATGATAAAAGAGAAAGGCCATCAACACAAACAGAAAGGGAAAGCCAAAGAGAAAGGCAATGGCCAAATGGAATAAGAAATGCACATAAGAAAGACCAATATAACTTCGCAAAGGGAAAGAGAATTGACAAAGGGGATTAGATTTGCTGTAATTAGGCACAGATAATGATGATGAGGATAACGGGGATGATATCAAGTATATAGGGAATGAGAAATTGGCAAAGGGAAGAGGAAAATGTTGTTAATTAGACAAAGGGAATGGAATAAACAAAAAGGGAAAGACAAAAAACCAGAAAGGGAAAGAAAAAACAGCGCAGAAAGCTGACAAAGACCATGAAAATTAACAATTAGCATTTAGACGCAAACGACACTCCATATACTCACAGAAAAAAGGTGGTTTTCAGGGGTACTTTATAGTACCCTAGGGTACTTCAGCACCTAGAGTACCCTTAGGTAATCTAGAGTACCCTGTAGGGTACTTTGAGGGTACTCTGGAATACCCTAGGCTACTTCAGGCCAGAAAAGGTAATCCAGAGTACCCTTACGACTGAAAATATCACGTGACTTACGCAGTGTTCGAAAATGGAATGTATTTGCGTTATCTTCTTCTTTTGAACACGGTTGAATTTTGAAGTTTCGTTAGTGCAGCGAAGGATTGAAGGAAAGAAAGGAAAGAATATCGTGAAGAAGGTAAGCTTTAATGAATTTATTTCACCCGAATTGACAAATATGATTGATGAGTAGGATGATGCATTTTACTGGCATACAATTGTTTCCTTAACTTTATCTGAAATAGGGAGAAAGTCCCGAGAAAGTTGGCTACGCGTTGCAGGTTATTGACCTACCAAAATGCGTCTCTCCCACTTAGTTGAGAGCAAACTCAGCCTAGCCGTGTTTCGTTATTTCACCTTACTGAAATTTTACCCAGAAAGAAGCATTGGGTTTTGTTCATATCGCCTCTTTCAAAGATTATCTGGCCTACCTATACGAATCGGTTGACGTACCGTTGTTATGACATCAGGTACATGGAATAGGCCTAAAGGCAGCAAGAAATACTTCTATACATACTTGCCATTCTGCTTGTTTAGGAAATAGTATTCTCTACCTGAATCCCAACTTGCTTGCATTTTGTAGTAGGTCAGTTCCTTGACCAACATTACGCAAGCCTGCTGCCGTAGCATTTTCAACGTGGTACAGTTTCTTCGAATTTTTCGAGACTTCTTTGATATCTTTTATTCACATCTAATTCATGTTTTGGTAACGATTAGGTCTTTTGGTTCCAAGAATTTTCAAGTCTTCCAAAGACTGTGCCTATAACAAAGTTTATTTCTGAGAACCCTATTTTCCTGAACTTTCTTGTCAGGTCTGGCACCTGTGGTGATGCTATGGAATTGAATTTATCTTTGCTGTTTTCAAGAAACAGACAATCTAGACTTGGTAAAGACAGAAATCAAAGTAGGTCAAGGCAAGCAAAAGATGCGACACAAAAATCCCATGAAAATGGAGAAACGTTGGAATGACTCTCAAATCTGTGAAACGTTCTGTGTTTTGAAAATTGGAACGAAACAATTGTAATCTTAGGCATAAGCGTAGCAGAAAACAAACTTTAGGTGGGGGGGGGGGCTGCCCGATAAAAGATCCATTGTTTACGAAAATTTTGCGCAACTTTAGGCTGATTTTCTGCCTGAAGCTGGGAGGGCTGCATCCCCCTTAGCCCCCTGTCTCTTATGAATGACTGCCTGAAACTTAGCATGAAGTGAATGACTTCCTGAAACTTAAAATGAAGAAAAGACTATTAATTCAAGATGGTAAAAACGTAGGACTTGTGGCCAGAGAGGTGTAATAGCATGGACTGATGATATGAAATTGAAGAATGTAGTGATTAGGGTGAAATAAAGGGATGAAACTGTAAGACAGAATAATGAAATTGAATGATGAATGGAGTGCTCAATGGAAAGAGGAATATGAATGATCGAGAAGAATGGATAAGATGCACAGTTTTTCAAGGAGCTCATCATTGCAGAAACAGTTTTGTCTTCATTAAGATAATTTTCTTCCTTTTCGTGTACAGTAAAATGCCGCCTTGAAGGGGTGGCTCTGAATGCTAAGAAAAATATTTGCACCAGTTTTATAGACCACATTGGTAATTTGTGCATTTAAAGAATAAGAAACCAATTAAGAAACCATTAGTATCAAAATGAACAAAATTTCATGTGAAATCAAGAAACTTTTAGTATGGCCTGAGCGAAGTTTCTAATTATAAAAAGTGTAATATCTGAAACAATTTGAAAAATCTATACAATGTTTGCTGACTAAACAGTATGTTGACAACAATATGAATTGAATGACAAAAATTGAATGACAATAATAGCAGATAAGAAATCTGAAATCAAATCTCAAGCATTTTACGAAAGATTATTGTAAGGGGATCAGTCTTTATTAATGTCGGGTATGGGGCTGGAAGATATTTTTAGGAATAATAAACATTTTTCATAACCCCTTCAAATTGTCATTAAGATTTTCAAGGGCCCCTGATTACTTAGATGCAATTTGTGGTGGCCCCTCTCTGTATCAAATTTGATGAAATATTCCCAAGCATGTTTTCTGATGGCAAGTGAAGCAAAAATGACATAGAAATGCTTTCAAGAAAAAAGTTGGCAGTGCACCTGGAGATCTTATATGAAATATGATACTTTGCGCAAAAACGCAAGGCACAAACAAAGATCATAAAAGGGTGAAGTTTTAGCATTTCAGATAGCTGGGATCAGCTTTGTTAAGTTTTCATGGCCAGGTAATTCTACTTCAAACTGGGACAAAAAAGAAAAAGAATTAACCCTATACTCTAAGATTTTGCTGATTTTTTGTTTGTGATTTAAGTATGATGATAGTAGCAACATATCCAAATTTCAGGTTTCTACCATTTGTCGTTCTGGAAGTATAGTAACTCAAAGTTTTTGGCATTTTTGGGCCTAAATCTTTATTGGCAGCCATTTTGAATTGACACTTTTCATAAAATTAGCTATCTTTTGATCAACTCCTCAGAATTGTGTCATCCATGTGTGGTTTCCATACGAATGTGAGGTTGCAAACACAAAGATAGCCTGAAAATAATGTTGAATTAAGTAGATATGGCCATAAATGCACAAATAAAGTTTGATCACACTATTTGCTTTTGGTGATATTTCACTAATTTTGTTGATGTTGCTTGACTTTGACTAAACTGATCTTTTGCAAGCTCAAAGTAGACACATACACCTACTTTTGTGGAAAAAATCTTCTTGGACAAACCTGTCATTAAGGATTCATCCGTGTTGTTGTTGTGCACAATAAGATATATACAAAAATGTTTAAAAATGGATAAATCCTTAATGACAGGTTTGTCCAAGAACATTTTTTCCACGAAAGTAGGTGTAGGTGTACTTTGAGCTTGCAAAAGATCAATTTGGTCAAAGTCAAGCAACATCAACAAAATTAGTGAAATATGAACGAAAGCAAATTGTGCAATCAAAATTTATTTGTGCATTTATGGACATATCTACTTTATTTAACAATATTTCCAGGCTATCTTTGTGTTTGCCACCTCACATTTGTATGGAAACCACATTAGGATGACACAATTCTTAGGAGTTGATCAAAAGATAGCTAATTTTATGAAAAGTGTCAATTCAAAATGTCAAATCTATGAGTTACGATATTTCCAGAACGACAAATGGTAGAAAGCTGAAATTTGGATATGTTGCTACTATCATCATATATAAATCACAAACGAAAAATCAGCAAAATCTAAGAGTACATGGTTAACAAACAGGTCCTCATTGACATGGAATCACCTGGCCCCTCATTTCACATTGAAGGTTTTCAGTAGCCCCCTTTCACTGCCCTAAATTTTGGGTGGCCCCTCTGATTATCTTCTGGCCCCCTACCCAGCGTTGATAATGACTGGCCCCTAAACATGCAATTTAAAAAAACCAATTTTCAACCCAATATTGTTGTCATCAGTGGTAACAAATATGAACAATGTCCTCTTCATCATCTATCACGATTTACTTGCACTGTTTTGTTGATATGATTACAAAAGAATTCAAATCAAAATCAAGATTGACATCAGATTTGCCCCAAGTTCATTTCGTCAACTGTAATAAGTCTATCTGAAAGCTAGATTTTCGCTTTGCCCTTCTCTCAGATAATGTCTGGCGCCATCCCTGATAGGCTGATTCCAGCCACATACACGGGAAATCGAAAAGGGGCAGCAAATTATTGATTCCCTTTACGTAATTTAGGTTGGACCCGTTGCTTGGTTGTTTCACAAATCTATGAAGGGGGAGGGAGTTGCTCCGACCCCCAAGGCCTCACTATTTGGGTATCTCCTGGCTCAAGTATAAAGTCAAAACTACCTGAGATCAATTTTGGACGACTTTACAGACGTCTCAATTGAACATTACGATACAGCTTCAGGGAAGGGGCGATTGGGGTAGGGGCAGCCAAAGAAATTTGCAGGGAAGCAAAATATCAATTCAGTGCTTAAGTACCAATGAAGATAGCTTTCTATGTTTGTTTCTTTGTCAAAAAAATATCCTGTTTTACCTTTATCATTTTGCTAAAGTCGTGGGTCGTAGCCTTGAAGGTTTGTGCATATCAGCTACAGCAAATGGATACATTTTGTTAACAAGAAAACAATACAAGAGAGCCGGCGCACACTATTATGTATTGCACAAAAAAGAGCAGTTAGTTTGTATCGCCCTGACAACAAGCCAGTTGTCTTTCCAGCCTCTTCTTTCCTTGACGGTCGTCAGTTGTAGTTTGTAGTTTAACCCTATCAAGCCTAGAGGGGCTGAATCAGCCCCCCTGGCGGTTTTTCGTCTGTAGATTTTTACCAGGGGGTAAACGCGATCGGTATTCGAAAGATGCATGTGTAAAATTTTGAATAATCCTTAAAAAAATCTACAGCTAATGTGATAAAACGATGAAAAGATAGGAATGCATACTACTTTTGATGCTCCATCTAGCAAATTAGCTAATTTCTAATTTGAATGTATGGTTTTGTGGATTTTTGCGCTACGCATGCGCACTTTCTTTGTATTCCTGTGTGATGACCTCATCACTTTTTATTAATTTTTCTTTACAGAGCAAATATTATTTTTGACATAGTTAGTGCTTTTTGTTTCCTCGCATCAACGATTGAACATATTTAGTACTGAACCCTATTGACTTTGAAATTTGAACAATGTGATGTCATGGAAAGGTCACGTGATATTTTTAAAAATAGATTTCATCTTTTCGTTCACCATAAGATTTTCAATACACATGCAAAGTTTCAAGGCTCTAGGTTGTCCAGAACAGGATAAATTAAGGGGGCGAATCAGCCTCCCTAGGCTTCGTAGAGCATCAAATACCCTAGGCCTGATAGGGTTGAAGTTTAGGCCAAGTTAGTTGCAACGTAGCTATTTTACCTGTAAATGTTGCCTAGTATAATCTATGATGATGATGAAGATGATGATGATGCTGATTACGTCACTTGACTGGTGATATGATCTGGAAACAAGTGATTATTATCTGAGTCCTGATGAATATCACAAAAAGATTTCTTATTGTAAAACATTTTGGACAATGCTGCAAGGTTACAGCGTTTTTTCTTATAAGAAACACATTTATAAAACAAATGAGCTCAAATCAGATCAAGAATAAGAAACATTTAAGAAACATAGGCAGGCTGAGCTTCAAAAGTAAACTTGAAAAGAGCTGGCTTTACTCTAAGCAAAATACAAACAGCATCCCAAAAAGTACTCCCATTTGAAAACTCACTAAAATTTGATTAATCGGGAAAAATAGTAAGGACACAATAAGGATCTTTTTCCCTTGATGCAGGAAAAGAAACATCTCGTTTCCTGTCATCCATTGTCATGGACAGTTGTTGGAAATTTCAATAATTTTAAGAAAAATTTAAGAAACATTTAAGAAACATGTAAGGCCAGATTTGACAAAATATTAAGAACACCTAGACTGAAGGCAGAAAGTTTGTTTCTCATAAGAAGAAAAGTGAACTCAGGTTATTGTTTATCAATTATCATAAATGATTCAGTGTCATACCTGATCTCTGGGGGTGGTGCCAGAGATCTTCCGATGGAGGAGCTGGAACTTCCGACAGGGGGGGCTGAATGGCCAGAAAATGCAGTTTTTGTACATCATTTTGTTTGATTTTGCCAAATTTCCTCCGACAGAAACGCAAAATTTCCTCCGACAGGGGAGCTAGATGCTTCCAACGGGGGGCTGTAACCCCCCTCTAGCCCTCCCTGGCGCCACCACTACTAAATGGAAATTATTACTGTAAGAAAATATAATATAAAAGTGTAGTGCTTCTAGCCTTCTGTAATTCTCTAACTAGCAACTCTTGTGTAGCTTTAATTTATCTTGCAAAGAAGCAGCCAGAAATTTTATAGCAAGCTGAAGTTTTAGCGTTCTGTACAGCATTCGTATATCAATTAGCTAACGTTGAACAACGCGAAATATTTTTGTTATACATTTTCATGTGAAGCCAATAAAGGTCATGATAGCAAGACAATGATTATGTTTTCCTCTTTGTTACTCATTCCCGTTGATTCTTTCCAAAGGAAATAATGACTTAAATACATTCTCAAGTACCCTTAAGCGTCTTCTGAAGTACATTTAGGGGTACTCTGGAGTACCTTTAGGGACACACTGGAGTGCCTCTAAGGCTTCTCTGGAGTTTGATATTTTTTATTTGATATTTGATTTTATTAGGGAGGGTTGCCCTTCAACAGAGTTGTTTTACAAGGGGCCCTCCACTTAAAAACATTACTTACAATATACAATACCGAATAAAAAGAAAAATTACAATATAAAAACCATGATATAAAAACCTAATACAAAATTTACAAAATCTAATTTAAAAGAAAAAGACCTAAATAGATTTTTTAAAACTATTCAGGGAAGAGGCCTGTTTAGTATCAGCAGGAAGGTCATTCCAAGCCTTTGCTCCTCGATAGGAAAAACATTTTTGCCCATTACTTGACTCTTTCATGGGTAGTCTTAAATTTGTCTCTGAATTACGCAGGACATAGGAAGAGCACTTTGAGTTTCGGGTGAAAAGGTCACACAAGTATTGGGGAGCCAGTTCATGCAGGGACTTGAAGACCATTGTTTTAGATTCGCTGGCGACGAGTTCTTCAATGGTCTTCCAGCCCAGCTGGTCGATAAGTGGTCTGCTTGGGGTGTCAAAGCTGCTTTTGGTTATAATTCTAGCAGCTCGATTTTTTTTAAGTTTTTGCAACTGATTAAGCTCAGTCGAACCGGCGCAACCCCAAACAGAGCAACAATATCGAAAGTGTGGCTCTACAATACCTGTGTAAAGAGTCTTCAATTTTTCCTGTCTTAGGAACGTCTTGGCATGTTTTAAAAAGCCAATAGCTCTAGAAACTTTGGTAGAGACAGTCTTGATGTGTTTCTTCCAGTTTAGAGAGTTGTCGATCTGCACACTAAGGTATTTTGTTTTTTGGATTATTTCGAGCTCATTGTCGCGAATTTTCAAATTCAAATCTTCATTTCGACTTTTGAGGATGTTGTGCTTTTGCTTGGTGGAAACAAGCATGGAGTTTGTTTTTGAGTACCTTTAGGGTTACGCTGGAGTACCATTAAGGGAACTCTGGAGTACCATTAAGGGTTCTCTGGAGTACCATTAAGGGTACGCTGGAGTACCATAAAGGGGCACTCTGGATTACCTCTAGGGGTACTCTGGAGTACCTTTAAGGGTACTCTGGAGTACCATTAGAGGTACTCTGAAGTACCATCAGGGGTACTCTGAAGTACCATTAGGGGAACTCTGAAGTACCATTAAGGGAACTCTGAAGTACCATTAGGGGAACTCTGAAGTACCATTAGGGGAAGTCTGAAGTCCATATCTAGGGTATTCCAGAGTACCATATCTAGGGTACTCCAGAGTACCCTCACAAAGGGTACTCCAGAGTACCCTTAAGGGTACCATATTTGCACCTGACTGGAGTACCCTAAAGGGTACTCTAGAAGCGACCTTTTTTCTTTGAGTGTACACGCATACGGGGGCAGTCACTCCAAGAGATTTTAAAGCAACCCTAAAATATTTGTTCAGGTTCAGCTTGATTGAAACCCAAAAATATCAGCTCTTTTTATGCTATTGTATACTAAGAAACCTGTGCATGAACATGATAAGTCATGAAACAATGCAGATTAAGGTCAGAATGGCCTTTTAAGAAACCCAGAAATATCAGTTGAACAATATTTTATGGAGTAGCGTTTGCGTCTAAATGCTAATGGTTAATTTTCATGGTATTTGTCAGCTTTATGCGCTGTTTTCTCTTTCCCTTTCTGTTTTTTTGTCATTCCCTTTCTGTTTATTCCATTCCCTTTGCCTAATTAACAACATTTTCCTATTCCATTTGTGAAATTCTCATCCCCTTTATCCTTATCATCATTCTCTTTGTTTAATTACAGCATTTCTAATTCCCTTTGTCAATTTTCTTTCCTTTTGCAAAATTATATTGGTCTTTCTCGTGTGCATTTCTTATTCCATTTGGCCGTTGCCTTTCTCTTTGGCATTCCCCTTCAGTTTGTGTTGATGGCCTTTCTCTTTTATCAGTACATGATGCATTGCGGCATGGTATGATGCATTGCGGCATGGTATGATGCGCTGAGATTTTTAGCGCGAAAATTTAGCCGAATCAACAAACATGGAGGGAACGGCCTCGGTTTCGATGCTCAAAATGTGTACGTCGATTCTCGGTTCAGTCTGGTTTAGTGCAAGAATACTAGGGCAAATTAGTGGCGGATTTAGGAGGGCAGATGGGGGCAACTGCCCCCCCTTTACAATGAAAACTCCGCTTTGGCACCCCCTTTTTGGCAAGAACAGCGCCCTTATCCTGAACCACAAGCACACTTTTTTCAGAGTTTCGTTCTGAATGCAGGAAACATGTAAGCTAAGGTGTTATTCAGTATAAAAACCAGAGAATTTTCTCGAAAAACGGCCCAAAAATTTTCACGCTCCTTTGGAGTGGTCACTTTCCACCATGTTTTTGCCACACCCTCTCTACGTTGCACCCCCTTCAACTTCGATCTGGATCCGCCTCTGTGGCAAATCACTGCCAGTTGATTCGTGACAGGCTTGCAAGGGCCATGATTGATCCTGGTGAAGTTTTTTTTGGATTTATCGATACTGCTCAGGATGTTTCGGGGAGCTTTCAAACACTGATGCTGAGACTGTTGGCCCTGACTTTTTGGAAAACTCTTCACTTCGCCTTTACAATATACAATCTCCCTCTCGCTTTCCTGATTAGCACTCTTTGACCTTCAGTCGCCAGTTGAGCTATTCTAAACTAAGGTGTTATTCAGTATAAAAACCAGAGAATTTTCTCGAAAAACGGCCCAAAAATTTTCGCGCTCCTTTGGCGTGGTCACTTTCCATCATGTTTTTGCCACACCCTCTCTAAGTTGCACTCCCTTCAACTTCGATCTGGATCCGCCTCTGTGGCAAATCACTGCCAGTAGATTCGTGACAGGCCTGCAAGGGCCATGATTGATCCTGGTGAAGCTTTTTTGGGATTATCGATACTGCTCAGGATGTTTCGGGGAGCTTTCAAACACTGTTCTACTGAATGCGATGGAATGCGATACTGCGCCCCCACGGATTAACAAACCTCACAAATGAAACCTTACTTCAAATCCTCCTGTATGGCCACGAAAAGTTATCCTTTGATTTGAACGCAAAAATTCTTGAGGCAACGTTAAACTACATTCACGCCTCAGAACGGTTTCAATGAGTTCGTAAGTTTGCTGTCTCCTCTCTCTTGTAACTTGTACTTTGTTTTTTCGTACATTTATTTTTTTTGTGAATTTTTTTTTGTCGGAATCATCTGTAATTGTTGTTTTCCTATTTGCCTTTTGTAATATGTTATTTGTAATATTTATATGTAATATCAATTTGAATATCTATGTTAAATGTTATGGTCACAGGGTTGCTATGTATTTCCATGCTCCTCGTGGCATCGTCTTGTAACCTTTGTTTGTTTACTGTAAAATTTTATTGGAATATAAAAAAAAAAAACACTGATGCTGAGACTGTTGACCCTGACTTTTTGGAAAACTCTTCACTTCGCCTTTACAATATACAATGTCCTTCTCGCTTTCCTGATTAACACTCGTTCACCTTCAGTCGCCAGTTGAGTTATTCGTGTTATCGCTTCTCTTACTGACTCACTTGTCGAAGACATACCGGACTACCATTCAAATTTCGTCTCACTGAAAGGAGACCGTCGAAACTTAGGCCGATTCTTCCTCGTGTGTTGATTTGGCTAAAATTTAGCGCCAAAAATCGCAATGCATCATACCATGCCGCGATGCATCATACCATGCCGCAATGCACCATGTAATGATAAAGGAGAGAGGCCATCAACACAAGCAGAAAGGGAATGCCAAAGAGAAAGGCAATGGCCAAATGGAATAAGAAATGCACACAAGAAAGACCAATATAATTTCGCAAAGGGAAAGAGAATTGACAAAGGGAATTAGAAATGCTGTAATTAGACAAAGAGAATGATGATAAGGATAAAGGGGATGATAACAAGTATAAAGGGAATGAGAATTTGGCAAAGGGAGAGGAAAATGTTGTTAATTAGGCGAAGGGAATGGAATAAACAAAAAGGGAATGACAAAAAAAAAACAGAAAGAGAAAGAGAAAACAGCGCATAAAGCTGACAAAAACCATGAAAATTAACAATTAGCATTTAGACGCAAACGACACTCCATATGCGTGTGTGTCGAATGCCCCCTTGGTATTTGACTGACTTTCTTTGTTCAACCTTTTAAATTCATGTCACACCCAGGGCTTAGGTCCATAGATATTGCCTCAAAGCAATTATCCTAACATATGTGCCCTTTTAAGCATATTGAGCAGCATCAAGTAACAGAAAAGAATAGCATTGGTAATATTTTGGCTGCTGCTAAACATATTCTCTCCCTCGAATAACTGGAGTGAACAGGAGCCTGAAAAATCCCTTAACACATTGGCTATTTTGGATACTTAATATCCATTTGCCACTGTCGTCTTTGAAGAATTTCTGCTCAACTTCAGGTTTGCACATAGTTTTTTCCGCCGACATTTAGGAGGATGAGTGCATCCAAGGTTGGTTCGTAACTTGTATATGTCTTCCAGGGTTTCATATCACAGCCACTTTCTTGTATTTTTACTTGCCAATTATATCTTAGCTGGAACCGATTTTCTGAGAAAATAGGTGGCTTTTTTTCATTTACCCCTATGCTCTTAAGAGAACTCGCTAATTCTAGTCCTCTTAAGGCTCACCTAGGTATGGAACAGAATCCGTGAACCTCTTAAACCTTAGAACGCATGGAAAAAGAAGCCGTACTAATCTAATAAAATTTTGAGAAGACATGAGCTACTGTCTCTTTTTAGCCCAATGCCCCCTAGAAAAACTTGCCCTCTCACTGCATCCCCCTTGGAGCTCTCCGTGGTAGATCACGTCCATATTATTCTCGCTGAGATTTCTCATTTCCAGGAATTCATTACCTTGGTCTTGCGTCAGACGAACGGAATGCATTCACCTTATTTCTAAGTCTTCTTTCAAAATTTCTATGCTGAAAAGTTTTCTATAGGCCTCCTTGCAAACTCAAACAAAGCTGTTGATGATTTCAAAGGAATGGTGGCTTCTTTGTAGTTTGAGTTATATAATCCAGAGCGGTAGAGGAAAGAAAGTCTTGGATTTTGAGACGTTTTCAGTGCCATTGCGCTCAGAATTAGCTTCCCCTCTCATTCAAGACCCCCGTTAAAACCTTCCTTTATGCCTCTCTGGAGCTTAGGTGGAAAAAAGAAAGCGATCTAAGTAAGTCTGGCCTCTCTTTTAGCTTTTTCGTGAAATAAAGGACGGGAGTACGATAAAGATCCAACAAACTGATAGTCCGGCAATGAGGATATGTGCAAGGATCATTCTTGGGAGTTGAACCTTGGATAAAAATGGATTTACCCCAGCCCCCATATTGCAGAGAAAGAAAATTAAACCATTCGTATCCACTTCAGACTTCGGAGCAAAAGCTGGGAAGGTTGTTTCCGTGGGAGAGACGCAGTTTCTGACTTATGCTGTTTACAGTGCTGAGAGGGGAAACAACGGGAAGACAAAGGGTTTCGGGTCATTCCTATGACGCATCTTAGTATATAGACTAGGCTTGCTGCGCGTCGCCTGCGGCGCCGCGCTGGCCCGCCGTCGTACTTTGCTTTTATTACGATTACGAAAGGAAACAGGAGCTCTGTTCAGTCCTGATCTATTTCGTCCCTTCCCTAATAACCTCCCTCCTTTCAAGGAAAAATTATAGATATACTCTTTCAATTTACTCCTCTAACTCATATGAAAGACAAAAGGCTATTAACCATCGTCCTAAATGTTTCCCATGTTTGTGACTTGGGTACCAGACTCCCTAAGAGAATGATGTTGATCTTGTTGCTCGACAACTGACTCAATGGATGAGATCTTTCTATAAAAGTCTAGCCTCCTGGGCAAGGGGGCAAGGGGGCAAGGGGGCTTAATAGGGTCTTGTCATTGCTTCTTTGTTTCTGTAATGCACTGTTCTTGACAAAACACTGATGTAGAAGGATAACACAACAATGTAGAAATACTTTTAAAATGAAAGGGAAGGGTTAGTTTTTTCTTTTGCAAAGACATTTAAGGTTATAACAGGTTAATTTTTGGCGTGTCAAATTCATTCACTCGCCAAGAAAAGGTTTCAAAAACTTTTTGCGGATTTTTGCGAAAGAATAATCTACTGCAACCCGTCTGTGAAAGTCTCGAGGGAGACCTGAAGATCCATCGCAGTCTCTGTAATATTTTCCCTATTTACATGCCTCTTCCCGTTGTGCTTGCTACATTTCAAAACTTAACATAAATCCTTGATGCCAAGTTTTTGTCGTTCTTTTCCTTCATTTTATCAGTACTTCCCCTTATTTCATACGTAAGCCGTCCTTCAAATTGCATAATTTCATGTGCAAAATGTGCTGCAATCACGATTGTCTTGTACATTCTTTCTTTTACTATCCCACTGTCATGAACCCCTTTTTTCTTCTTTTGCTTCCTAAATTAAAAAGAAAGTCCTGGGAAGCAGATTTCTATGTGTAATCTACCTCGGAAACTTAACTATCGCAACGTTTTAATATTTCTTCTCATATCCTGCACTCACTGTGAATTGAATCACTTCCAATGCCAGCTGTCCCCAGGAGGGCACTCAGTACATACGCATACGTGGGTCAGTCCAAGAAATTTTCAGGCAGCCCAAAACTATCACTTCAACTTCTTGCAACCCAAAAATATCAGCTCATTTTCATACTTAGAAACAGTGGCGTGGTTGCCGGGTGGGTGGGGGCACCGGGGGCACGGGCCCCCTAGCGACGTGAGAAGATGGGGCGCGAAATACCCAAAAGCTCGGTTCACACTAAATTACGTCGAGATACGACTGAAAAACGTTATTGAGATATCTCTGTGTCAAATCTAGACTTCGGGTCTTTGAAGATGCCTTGACGGAATTTGAATTGAACTGCCCGCTAGTGAAGTAATAGCAGGCGAATAGCTTATCAGAAACGCATTTGATATGAATTGGAAAACGCGCTTTTCATCCCAATTTTAAGGTGTTTGATTCCAGTGTGAACTAAGCTTTAATTCAAGCCGAGCCAGAGAAAGACACTCAAAAAGGTCTTATACATTTGATTTCCTTGTAAAATCAACAAAGCAAGCTCGTCGTATGGGATAGAATAACTCTGGTAGAATGGAAGATGCAGCGGGCGTCAGTATCCAAGATGAGGGCTTAGGACTTCGATGTCAATTTACTTACTTGATGTTATCGTGTCATTCGCATTCTTCATCCTGAAAATTTACTTTGGTGTTGGAGTCTCACTTTCTTGGCGGGATTTAGAATCGCCTTAGACGGAAAAGTGGATCCAGATAACTTTTCGCACAGGTGCATAAGGATGAATATCAAGGGTTTGGGTATTAAGGTGAATATTTGTTGTCGCTAACTGTCAAAGAAGAACGAAAAGGGATCATGCAAGTGTTATTAGTTTACTTCTTATAACCAGGCAGTCTTTGAGATTTTGAAGCCCAATTTTCAAAATTTTCTCCAAGAAGCCTCTCAATTTAATATTCCTTTTCTTTTCACTGTAAAGTGGTAAATTCTTCACAGGAGCATTTTCCAACAATGTAAAGATCATGGTCTCAAAAATTTTCGCTCGCTTCGCTCGCAAAAAGATTCAAGCCCATCCCAAACTGTTTGATTTTGGTATATTAAAAAAGCATAGTTATTCAGTTTCAAAGCATGGTCTAAAAAATGAACAACTTTGAACGGCCACGGCACATTCTACGTGAAACAACGGTCACTGTTTTCTAAGGGGAACCAGAAGTGGCTGTGCCCGCCAGCCAATGTTGAGCCACCACGCCACTGCTTAGAAACTTGTAAATTAACATAAATATCCTGAAACTAAGCAAATAAAAATCAAGATTGCCTCTAGTGAACCCAGAAATATCAATTCAACGATGTTTGGTATCAAAAAATATCATGAACATAGCTTCTGTTTTCTTTGGACCCAAAAATGTCACTTTTGGCAATATTCTAATCCAAGAATATTGGACTTACCTCCCCATATGTTTATTTGCTGAGTGCCCCCCCCCCTGGGCAGCTGTCCTCCTCTTATAAATGTCTTGAAATGACTCTCTTCACTCAGTTTTAGGTATCTAAACCATGGCTCTGACTATGCTCAATTGGAGCCCTCCATTCTGCTGTATCTTTCACTTTCTTTTAATCATAACTACCGTTTGGGCATTCCTGAGGTATCTTTTTGCTGTTGGTCGAATCGCCTGATTTAACAGTTTGCACTTGCGTTGTCAAACAAACTTTTTTATTGCTGAGCTGTCTCTATTCTTGTCCTTTCCTTTATGCAACAATTCCCGGTTCCTGCCCCTTCCTCTATTATTCGACTACCAATTTTATAACCTCAAATATAGTTGCTCTCATAAATCCGATTTATTAATGTGTATATAGTCATTGATCAGTACTCCGTTATGAAAGGCAAGTGGATTTTTCATGCTTGATGTTGTCAATTATGGGAACCATGCCAGCACATGATCCATTTTATTTGCATATCGGCCACATTGCTGCTTTCAATTGATATAAATTGTAATTTAGCTTTTTTCTGACGTCTTTTCTCCCCCTGGGGGATACATGACTTGGGGATGGACGGGGGCCTGCCGCCCGGTTTTCAGAATGGTACCTTCTTTTAATTATCGAAACTTGCCGCTATACCCACTTTTATGATGAATCTCAGCAAAAAGCCACCCATTTTTGACTATTTTTCACCAATGTCTGTATAACCCACCCATGTTCAAGGAAAATCTGCCGAAAGAGAGACCCTTGTTTAGAGAATTTTTTGGCCAAAGAACCCACCCATATGGGCTGCCCATACCCGTACCCTAAACATGTTATGTTACCCCCGGGTTTTCTCCCTTTCCTTCCATGTACTTTACAGCTATTTTCTTCTCTTATCGCTTTTACTATTCCATGAATTTAGCGGCGTCTCCTTGTTCTTAACTGTCTACACTTGCAGGAACCTATTGAGGCATATAAGAATGTTACTGTTTAAATCAAGAAATTGCCAAAGTTTGCATGTAAACACGTATCTACTCTATTTACTTTCTAAAATCACAGACCCTGAACTCTCTATGCTATGCTTCTTGTTTCCTGGTTTATATATTGAATAAAGATCCAAATATTAACAATTCCTGTTCTAAAGACCCGACCCGTTCTTGTAACTTTCTTGCCAGTCCAGGGGCGAACATCGTGGGGAGGGTGTGGAGGGGTGTGACACTCCCTCCCCAATCACAAATACAGTAGATTTCGCAGGGCAATCGAAGAGTTTGCAGGGTGCCAAGGAGATTTTATCGCAGTGCAGTAACCGCTTAACAAGTGCTGCAGTCATGCTAAGCTGTCTTCAAATTTTCTGTTTTGAACGCAAATTTCTCCCTGGCAACACCCATACATACGAAGGGCACATAACTGCCATGCCATTTTATCGCAGGGAATGACACCTCCGGCTTGGTTGAAAAAGTCTTTTCGAAATGCTCTGAGCAGCACCACGCTATGGAACGTATGCGCGTAAATGGGTGGATAATCCTATACTGGGTGGGTTATCATGTCATACTGGGTGGGTTATCATATCAAATGGGTGGGTTATAATGTTATACTGGCTGGGTTATCATCCTAAATGGGTGGGTTATCATCTTATACTGGGCGGGCTATCATCCTGGATGCGGCGGATAACCTTGTACTGGGTGGGTTACCATCTTATACTGAGTGGGTTATCATCCTAAATGGGTGGGTTATCATCCTAGATGCAGCGGATAACCTTATACTGGGTGGGTTATCATCTTATACTGGGTGGGTTATCATCCTAAATGGGTGGGCTATCATCCTAAATGCGGTGGATAGCCTTGTACTGGGCGGATTATCATCTTATACCGGGTGGGTTATCATCCTAATTGGGTGGGTTATCATCCTAAATGCGGCGAATAACCTTATACTAGGTGGGTTATCATCTAGGGGTGCAATAAAGCCGAGGAAACCCATCCATTCCCCCGTTAAAAACTGTAACTTTTCGCTAAACGTTGTCTCCTGTCAATTAGAAGTGTCTGCAATTTCTGAATTTGGCTTCCTGCGATATTTTAGACTCTACTCTTATCGTTTTTCTTGGAAACTGCTTGTAAGAAACTTTGGGCTCACTAAAAAACAATGAATGAAGTCTACCTATCCTAGTTTATACAAAAAGCAGAAGATAGACGGAAATATGACTGTCAACATATACCTGGTTAGTTCCTTGCAACCTCACTGACAGATTGGTGGTTGCTGGTCCAGTATGATTCCTCAAGCAATTTGCTAGACAAATATCTGACTTGGGTAAGCCTTTCTGCCGAGTATGCAAAGCAGTGCAAATCAAGCAAATCTCCCCTCGGGAAGCAACAGAATACTTCACCGAGTCCATAAGGGTCTGGTACACTTGTGGCACTATCTTTGGTAAGGTGAGTCCCTTCAGTGGCTATTTTCAGCTTTTCTTCTGAACCTTAGACGCTTTTGTAGACGTTTTAGGAATGAAAAACTGCAGAGCAATCCTAATGTACTCAACGGCCTCAGCTCACGTCAGGTCAAGAGATTTCCCTCCACTCCAGATTTGACCAATGACAGAAGAGGGCTAAGGTCAGGCTCAATAATTGATGAAAGAAATTGGAAATTGAAGATCATATTTATAAATCAAAGTTTATTTTTAAATAGAATGAAATCGACAAAGTGAATCATTAAAGTTCAGCAAAGAAAGTTCAGTTGTGGTGTTGTTTTGAATTGATTCTCTACGAACGCAACGGTGAGGGAGGAGCTGCGGTTGGTATCATATGCTACCTTCTCCGTCGCCACTGCCTCGGTAATGAAAGTTCAGTACCTTTTAAAACCCAACAATTGCCTTGTTAATGTATTTTCGATGATATTTAGAAAATAGGAAGATATTGATATGAATTTACGTTGTTTTTAAAAGGCTTTTTTGTTAGGGATCAAGACCCCAAATGATACACCTTACTCAAAAGCCGTTTTCTCTGGATTTACACATTCTTTTAGAAAAACCCTATTTGAAGGTGTTGTGGCGCCGTGGTGTAATCCTCTGACAGTGCAGCCAGGACGGTCAGGCGGAGTGGATTCGAGTCCCGGTAGGGCCTCACCACTTGAGCGTCATATATTTTTTCATATTTATATTTTTCATATTTAATTCTTTTAAGGAGAGTTGCCCTTCAACTAGTTGATTTTCAAGGGGCCCTCCGATAAAAACATTAATTACAATATATAACATAAAAGGGAAAAAGCTATTAATCAAATTAAACTATAAAACCTTATTTACAATATCTAAAACTTATATACAATAATGTTCAAAATTTACAATAAAAGTGAAAGGAAGCATCTGTTTCTAAATAGCTTTTTTGAAACTATACAGAGCGGTTGCCTGCTTTGACTCGGCTGAAAGGCTATTCCATAGCTTAGCACCTCTATAAGAGAAACATTTCTGGCCGTTTGTTGACCTTTTCATCGGTAACCTCAAGTCGGTTCCCGTATTACGAAGACTATATGATGAGTAGAGCGATTTTCGGGTGAACAGGTCACACAAATATTGTGGAGCCAGCTCATTCAGGGACTTGAAGACCATTGTCTTAGATTCACTGGAAATCAGTTGGTCAACGGTCTTCCATCCCAGCTTTTCGATAAGAGGTCTGCTTGGGGCATCGAAGCTGCTGTTCGTTATTATCCTAGCAGCACGCTCTTGAAGTTTTTGTAGCTGATTAATTTCACTTGAACCAGCGCAGCCCCAGACAGAACAGCAGTATCGAAAATGAGGCTCCACAATACCTGTATAGAGAGTTTGCAAAGTTTCTTTCGGAAGAAAAGACTTGGCATGTTTTAGAAATCCTATTGCCCTAGAGACCTTGGCAGAAACTGCCTTGATCTGTTCTTTCCAATCCAAAGAACAGTCAATTTGCAAACCGAGGTATTTAGTCTTTTTGACCACTTCCAGCTCGTTATCACGTATTTTCAATTCCAAGTCTTCATTTTGACCCTTGAGAATACTGTTGTGTTTCTGCTTGGAGGAAATAAGCATAGAATGAGTTTTTGCTACATTCAGGGAAAGCTTGTTACCTTTTAGCCATATGTCCAGTTTCGCAAGATCACTGTTAATAGCCTCATTCAGCCGAGTCATATCGTGAGACTGGTAGCACAAACTAGTATCATCAGCATACATGGACACGTTGGAATCCAGGACTGCTTGCGGGAGATCATTGATGTAGACGAGGAAAAGAAGAGGGCCAAGACATGAACCCTGTGGAACACCAACTTCTATGTCCTCGATTTCGGAATCAACACCATTAACCCTACAAAATTGTTTCCGATTCGTTAGGTAGTTAGGTAGGACTTAAAACAAGAGCGTTCACGATGATGTAAACCGTAAAGCTCAAGCTTTTTGCAGAGAATGTTATGATCAACAGTATCAAATGCCTTTTTTAGGTCAATGAACACTAGACCCACAAGCTTTCCAAGATCCATTCCATTGTACCAGTCGTCAGTATTTTTAAGCAAGCATGTTACTGTTGAATGAAGATGCAAAAAGCCGGACTGGCCGCATGAAAAGTGGCCGTTATCATTCATGTACTGGTACAGCTGATTTTTTACTAATTTTTCAAAGAGCCTTTAGATGACAGGCAAGACTGATATTGGTCGATAGTTGGACTTATCAGCCCTGTCTCCATCTTTGAAGATCGGAGTAACTCTAGCAACTTTCCATGAGTCGGGAAAACGACTTGTTTCAATGGATGTATTGAACAAGAAAGCAAGCGAGTTTTCAATAAAAGGCAGCGCAAGCTTCAAAAAGTAGCTAGAGATGTTGTCAGTCCCAAAGCTCTTTGCTGTCTTAACAGTGGCAAATGCATCCCTGATTTTCTGCACTGAAATAGTTCTGAAATGGAATGTTGCCTTATGTTTGTTAATTTCATAGTCACCTGCAAGAAGGGGATTAGGGGCTGGATCTATTTTTTCAGCAAGATCCTTACCTACTGAGCAGAAGAAACTGTTCATTGCATTAGAAATATTTTTTCTATGAACAGTTTCGGAACCAGACTCTTTGAGACAATCAATGTTGCTGGACTTTGATCTTTTATTGAGGATTTCATTGATTTAAATAAAACATTCAAGAATAAAATTAATCGTACCTTGAGCAGAGTTGTTCTGAAACACGACGTTTCGAGCTGAGCCCGTTATCAAAACAACGGACTTGATAACGTGCTCAGCTCGAAACGTCGTGTTTCAGAACAACTCTGCTCAAGGTACGATTAATTTTATTCTTGAATGTTTTATTTAAATCTATATCGTACAACACGCTCAAAATAAGATTGTTTGATTTCATTGATTGTCTTCCATGATTCTTTCATGTTACCTTGACATGCAGAGATCTTATTAGTATAGTACTGCTTCTTTAGTTGGATATTTAGGACATTGACCTTGTTACGGACCTGTCTATAAGAGTCCATAAGGAATTGGGACTTTCTTTTAGCTGCAGCCTTTTTTAGCTTATCCCTGGTCTGCATTAGTTTCTTCAGGTCCTTGTCAATCCAGGGGCAGTACTTCTCTGAAACACGCATTACAGTGATTGGGGCATGTTTCTCTATGATCAAGGAAAAAAGGTTCGACCAACTGCTTACAAGAACATCTATGTCATCCGTTTCAGTAAGCATTTGCTCCCAACAAATGCCAGAAACATCAGCCAGGAATGATTCTTCGTTGAAATTTTTCATCTTTCGAGTTTTGATCATTTTGTGGCCTTTTTCCACTGCTCCATTAAATTTTTGAATGCAGTAGACCATATAATGATCACTCATGGAAACTTCATACACTCCGGATTTTACAATGTTTCTCGCACTTGTTGTAGCAATATGGTCAATTATAGAAGAGGTAGTTAGAGTGACCCTAGTTGGCTCCTCAATAAGCTGTTTGAAGCTGAATAACTCATAGAGATCAAGCATGTGCTTTGAATTGTTATCTATGGGCTGCTCAGCTTATTTTGGAGTGAGGTCACAATTAGTGTCCCCTAAGAGGATTATTTCTTTGCCCTCTTTGTCCAAAAAAGAGAGAACTTTTTCCAGCTTACTGAAAGATCCATCAGGGTCGCTCGGTGGACGGTACCAAGCAAGAACAAGAAATGACTTGCTTTTTGGTGGTTCTACTTCAATACAAATGAGTTCCAGGTTATCAGTAGGGATATCAAGACGACGTTTGTACTTGATAGAGTCCCTAATATAAATGGAAACACCCCCACCATTTTATGTCCTATCCAAACGTTCTTGTTGGTACCCAGCCACACTAGTGAGCTCCTTTGGGGATTCTGGATCTAGCTTGGTCTCATTCAAGGCAAGAATTTGAATTCCAAGGTCCCTAATTAATAGCTGAACCTCATCTAGGTGACTTCGAAGACCGTTGATATTCAGGGATGCAATTGCCATACCCTTTGTCAATTGTCATGACAAGGGGTCGCGGACTCAATTAGGTCTGCTCTATTTCTGCGATCCCAGCGCTTGGCGCTGAATAACGCAACTTCACCTTCACCTTCACCTGCGAGGAAAATTTAACCATATTAGTACAGAGTTGAAAAATACAATTTTTTTCTGAATTTACCTTATAGTCGCTGCAGGACTCGCTTTTTGTGAGGGGTACTTTCTCCCGTCGATTCTTTTGTTTTTCGTGACTTCATGGTCACATCTGATTGGCTAACGTGCAAATGTAAACATGCGATTCGGCTCTATTGAAAGATTATTTACCCTTGTTTTACATGGCTTAGTTACAACGGTTAACCCAACAACTGAAATCGAGGTCGTCGCTGGCGTCCATAAGCATACGTAAAAAGGAGGTTGGTATTGCTCCTATATCTTAATAAAAAGTCTGCAGGACAACACTCAGTTTTGCAGGGCAAAAACCTTTTCACCCCTCCAACATTATTGGTCTAGCTACGCCCCTGAGCCAGTCTTCCATTTTCGCACCATCAATAGCGTAAATCAAAGGCAAATTTCGCCTTATTGTCATTCTACGATGGCATTCCAATAATTCCTGTCCTACACATGCTATTACTCTTTTCGTAACTCTCCGTTCTTTCATTGATATTCATTCTTACGATGCAGCCAACCAACGTTTCTATCCAGTTGCAGATTCTCCTCCAAAATATGGTAACCCTAATACGTATGGGATTTTTTCGAGCTACCATTTATGGGGGGTTCTTTCCATCCCCCCTGTCAAAACTGCCTTAGACTCTTCGGAATTCAATAAACTTGGTACCGCTACAGATCAGGAAGTTTCTGGCATGTAGCGTAATTTGGGTGTGGCTACCACACCTTATGAGGTCACAGTGACGTCATGAATTTGAAAATCAGTGAAAATCAAGGTTCCAAGTTAAATTTGAATTTAAAGAAGGTTTCGCATTAACATTTTGCAGTTTTTGGTTCACTTTAGCTACAAATTTGACAATTTCATTGAAATTAATGATTTTGGAGTGATACTTTGGCAGAAATTAGCCAATTTTAATGACGTCATTTGTGCAATAATTTTTTCTCTGTAAAATTAGGCAAAGAGAAGCTGCAAAGTGGTAACACTCCTTTACAAACGTATCATGGGAGTCTTTTCAATTGAGAAATTTCGAAAAAATTCAACAAATTTGCTAATTAGCCCAAGATGGCGGCCATTATGACGTCATCATAAATTATTGATATAGATCGTCAAAAAGTGCTTACATTATCAAATTCCAGAAATTCCGGTATCAAATTAGAGCTCTTCATTTACTGATTCATTTGGTGTATAATACTCCATAATATGATCAAATCTTTCCATTGAAATCATCAAAAATAATGATTTGTTTGCTACCTGTTTGCTACCAAATATGGGCATGTCGCGTGACCTGTGAGCTCTATTGTTCGAAAATTCTTCGTTGAAAATGTGGCGAATAGATAAGTAAAAGTCAGGTAGGTTTGGAGGACATAGTTGCTGTCTTTGAAATACGCGGCAAGAAAAACCTGAAGGGGGGGGGATGAAAAACACCCCCATGTGGATTAGGGTTAACATTGAAATAACAGATTCCTATGAATATGTCCCCCTTCCGACAAACGGCTCAAGGAGAAGGCGCTACTAAAACCTTGTAAGAAAACGATACCCTGAAACCTGAAAATTATCGACTCTATTGAATGAATGGACACAACTTTGTATAAGAACCTTAATAAGAAATTCATGAACCCTTAGATAGCCAAAGAAATAAGAAAATTTGGACCAGAAAATTTTAATTGACACTTCAGGGCTTCAAGGTGGAAATAAGAAATCTGTGGAAACCCTCCTCCTTCCTGTTTTTAAATAAAAAGCAGTTTGACAGGGACAGAGGGGGCAGAGAACAATTTGCCCCTTAGCCTCTGGGCCCTCCAAATCAAAGATTTTTAACACGTTGACTGCAGAAAATGTTCTAAAATGCATTTTAGGCTGTAATCTAAAGGGTTAAAACAAAGATAAAACCTGGATGGGTGAATTGATTCAATCTGATTTGATTTGTGATCAAAACTTTTCTGCTCGCTTACCTTGCTGGGGCATCATTCCACTTTTTTGTTCCCGGGCCTCCAAAACCTCTCCGTGGCCCTGCTTTCTGAGTGGGATTTCACCCTGGTCAAATCTTTAGTCAACTGTGTGACACAGCCGTCGTAGCGAGTTTGGGGAGGATTCCTTTGCCTTTTGGCATTTTTAGCCGCTAATCACTTTAGCTGAGCAAAAAGACTCTGGGCCATATACCATTCCTGTGAAACATCCCCACTGAATAAATCTACAATGGAAAGAGTTTATAGCAAAGGAACTCTAACTTTAGTTAAAAGTGATTATGAGCTCGCCTACGCAGGGATTCCCATAGCGAACGCGAAAAAAGTTTTCTAATGCAAAACTTACAGGTCCTGGAATAAGGCCCCATCTTCAAATAGGCGCTCCCTTGTTAATAACCCTACCCAAAAATTTTTTTTTGAAAAATGCCCCAGCCAAAAAGCCCCCGTGGAGAACGCTGCTGTTTGTCAAATTTGTTTCTTCTTTTGTTGAATACTTTGGATTCTCTTCATTAGCAGACTTTCTCATTGTTTTTTTCAACTTACTCAGGCTCGTGTATTGCCTCAAAAACAATAAATCCCATCATTTCTGCTGTTTGGAAATACTGGCCAGCCTTGAATAAGGGGAAAGAGTACATGCATTTTTTTATAAGAAACTGCTTATAAGAAACTCAACTCTCAGGCCGCCAATAATTAAGAAACTCCAATACTGGGACAACATAACTTAAGAGACTATTCATTTTTACAGCAAATCCTTAACATAGTTCGTTCACTTTACTTTCGATTGTTTCCTGTAGAATATTTCTCAGAAGGTACTTGAGTAAAGTATCTAAATACTGGGACAGCTTCAAAACACATTATTTTGAAATGCCCTTGAGGGAACATGAAGCAAATAAGAAGACTGCTTGAAACATTTATGAAACTCGTAAGAAACTCCGAGAACTGAAAATCTGACAATTTCAAGAAACTTTCAGTGCTGGCCTAGATTCTTGCTTTCTCGATTTCAGTGCTGGCCTAGATTCTTGCTTTCTCGACCACTTTCTCTTATTCCAGCAGGTCCTGTTATCCCGTTCCTTGTCGTCCTCACTTTCTCTAGCCTCTATTTAGTAAGGGGAGTCCATCGATCCTTTGACTTTGCCGCATTGCCCCATTACCCCCTCTTTTAGGGTGAATTTGATAAAATGAAATCTCTATTGCGTTAGGTACGGTGAAGACGAAGATATTTGGAAAGTTTGGCGAGGATTGGTGATACGGTGTTCGAGTTTTACGTGCAACAAAATTTGCTTCACAAAATATTAATATAGATTATGCAAGATCAAATAATTCCCTTTATGGGACCAGTAATGTCAAGAAATCTTTGTGGTTTTCGCAAAGGATATAGCACACAGCATGCACTTATGAGACTTATTGAAAAATGCAAGAAGTTTCTTGATAAAAATGGTCATGCAGGGGCGCTTCTTATGGATCTTTCTAAGGCATTTAATTGCCTTGATCATGATTTACTTATTACTAAGCTCCATGCATATGGCTTTAGCAGAAGTGCACTTGAGCTCATTTACAGCTATCTCAATGAAAGAAAACAGAGGGTCAAGGTAAATGGATCATTCAGTGCATGGAAGTAATCAACGAAAGGTACTCCGCAAGGTTCAGTCTTGGGCCCCTTCTATTCAATATATTTATTAATGATATTTTCTTCTTGGCGAATGACACTGAGGTCTGCAATTATGCAGATGATACGACAATCTTTGCATGCGATTCTGACGTAAATAATGTTCAATATAAGTTAGAGGCGGATGCTAGCCTCTTTTCCAAGTGGTTTGTTGACAACCATATGAAACTAAATGATGCAAAGTGTCATTTTATGTTATTCGGAACTAAGTCGTCCAGCACTTCACATAGGCACATCCTGTATTATAGAACAATCTGACAAAAAAAGCTCCTTGGTATAACACTCGATAGAAACTTAGACTTCAAGTGTCACGTCGAAAATATATGCAAAAAAGCTGGACAGAAGCTTCATGCGCTCGCACGAGTTGCAAAATTCATTAACCAGGAGAAATTGCAGACTTTTTACATGGACATGGACAGTAATTTGGATGTTTCATGATAGAAACGTGAACAACAAAATAAATAAAATTCACGAAAGGGCTTTAAGAATCGCTTTCAAGGATACGTCATCAAATTTTGAAGAATTGTTGATAAAGGCAGCCTCAGTCACCATTCACCAGAAAAATCAACGGTTGCTAACTACAGAAATTTATAAGACCAAACATGACCTTAATCCTAAATTCATGGGTGAAATCTTTGTCGAGCAGAACATCTGATATAGCCTGAGATGTAATGACCACCTGTCAGTACCAATTCCACGCACAAATGCGTATGGTATAGAGACAATCAGGTACACTGGGCACAAACTCTGGCAATCGTTGCCGCTAGAAATAAAAGTCTCTCATACCTTGACAGAATTTCAGAGGAAAATAAAAAAACCATCATTTGAGCGATTGCAACTGTAGATTATGTAAGACTTATGTAAATAATCTCGGATTTTTACAAAAAAAACATATAAATAGAACTATTCAGTTTCATTAAATGGTTGGCCTTAATTAGTTTTTTAACTATTTTTATCACGGCAACCTTAACTAAAGAAATAAATTATTAGTAATATTATCATTATTATTATTATTATTATTATTTTTATCATTATCATAAGAAACAAAACCATCATCAAAAATTAACAGAAAAAGAAAATAAAAAGAAACACAACTGTTAAAAACTCTGTACGTTTCAATTAAAAATCTTCGTCAGCAATACTTCTCTAATTGGACAACCGAGAATTTATACTCCGTGGTAAACAACTTCAATACAGTTAAAAACAAACTAAAATTACATTTCATTACATAGAACCCTATTCTTACTAAACATAACTGACCCCGAAATTAAGACCCAGTTGGAATTAAAATCACGTTATGAATTCAAACTTTTTTCAGCGTAAACAAGAAATGAAGAAACTGGCACATCAGCAAATGTCCCCTCCCCTATGACCCTCCCGTGTGTCCTTTCACCCCGTGAGATCAGATAGATCACAGAGCAAACCTCCAAGGGATGCAGCTGGCAACCCCACGGCCCTCCCACTTGACCTTTCAATGATTCGCAAATTGCTGAATCTTGAATGGCTTGATAGGGAATTCCACCCTAACGCCACATGCCAAAAAACATGAAGCCAAATGGGAAGACAGCAGAGCACCGCCAACCGAACCCCCCAGAGAGACCAGATTTAATGGCATATTATTATTATTATTATTATTATTATTATTATTATTATTATTAGTATTATTATTATTATTATTATTATCATTATTATTATTACTATTATTATTGTTATTATTATTATTATTATTATTATTATTATTATTATTATTATTATTATTATTATTATTATTATTATTATCAAACTCAAACCATCACCAAAATAAAACAGAAAGAAAATTAAGAAAACACAACTGTTCTATATCATACGTTTCGATGTAAAATCTTCTTCAGTGTATTTACAAATCCAGACAGTCAAATATTTATACTCTAAACCTATAATTTGCATAAAAATGTATTTCTAAAACACAGACAAATAAAAGAAAAATTATTATTTTAAAATTCTATTGAAATAAAAAGGAAATTTTTACCTAAGAACAAAGCGGTTTCGAAACCAGGAATGATTTTCGTGCACAAAATTATTATTATTATTATTATTATCATTATTATTATTATTATTATTATTATTATTATTATTATTATTATTATTATTATTATTATTATAAAAACACAACTGTTTATAAAATACGTTTCGATGATAAAATCTTCTTCAGCTTCATTATTTCATTTCAGTTTCATTAGTTTTATCATCGAAACTTATTTTATAAACAGTTGTGTTTTTATATTCTTTTTTCTGTTTATTTTTGATGGTGGTTTTTGTTAACATGTTATTATTATTATTATTATTATTATTATTATTATTATTATCATTATTATTATTATTATTATTATTATTACTATTATTATTGTTATTATAAATGGCGATACTCGGGGTCTCCAAAACTCTAAGCTCAATAGTTGGGGTCAAGCAAATAGATGGTGGCTCGGACAGACCCCCATAATGAAGTTAGAGAGTGCTTCCAGGGTAAGAATTTATTCTAGAATCAATATTAGAGTCATTGCATTAAAAATCAATGAAGGTAGACTTTTGGCAAGAGAGCATTTGAATATGTTGCACCTCATACATGGAACTCTGCCTCTCCACATCAGACAATCTAAGGGCATAACTATTTTTAAGAGGGCATTAAAAGCTCATTTTTTCAAACGTAGGAAAGCCTTGGCATAGTTTTATTTATTTTCTCTTATTTCCTCTATTATACTATAGAGAAGTAAGTATTACTAATGCCTTCGCAGTTTCCTGTATTGCTGCGAAGGCACTAGAGCAATTTTAAAGATGGGTAGGCTCCTATAACAGTGGCAGAAATTGTGGGGGATTGGCGGACGCTGCCCCCAAATTCCTAGGGGCATTTCACTCTAAAATTCTGGTACATCTTTGGTAGAATCCTTTGTTTCCACAAATGGTCCACCAAAATCCGTAAAAATTCCTCTGTTCTGAAAAAATTACAAACGCTTTTTCGAATGAATGAATTAGCACTTGCCAAATTCGAAAAGATTAGGAAACTTTGCTGAAAAGTCAGAAATCCTTAAGTAATATCGAAACTGCGTTGGAAAGATAGGAACATCAGGGGGAAATCGCAGTCATACGATGAATCGAAGAACAATAAGGACGACAAAAAATCAGTTTATTCATTTTCAGCTTTCCATAATTTTCGACAAATCCATGTTATAATCAAGCTTTTGTGTCAAAGTTTTCTTTGTCACGTAGAATTCCGTGTAATCGTAATGAGCTAAGAACGAAGCAAGAAATTTGAAAACCAGTTGTTGTATACAAAATTGGCCCCTCTGAATACAAATACAATCGATGAATATCTGTTGAATATTCACAAATATGCACTTCTTTGCTTGATTCAAATCAGAGAAAGCAAATTTTCCATGTTTGAGTTGGACGGTCATGAAAGTAACAGACTCAGAATATAAGGCTATAAATCATTTTGACCGCTAGGATTACTCCAGTGTTTCTAGCCTTTATATTTTTTCTAAAATAGCAAAGAAGTAAGGAAGTTATATCTTAAATGCAAACATTTCTTCATTCTATCCAGATCCCCACTCACACATAAGGACCTCTGTTGACATCTAAGAAAATGGAAGTATTAATACATCATAACAAAATCTTGTTAACCTAATACATAAAACTTGGGTCTGGGGTCGTATTGTCGTATGATCTAGCGTTGTAAGTCCCGGGTCGCTCAGTCCCGGGTCTAGTCAAAAGAACGTCTCATTTTTTGTGCGAATGATGAACACATTACGTAATGGGGTTGATTTTCAGTATTGCGACTTGGCAAGCCAACGGCTGCACGCATGATACAAGTAAAAAGATTTTAGAAATGATCTCACAGCAGAAAATCTGTCCATTATTTGACCTTTTTGTGCTGAATTCTGTTTCAGAGTTCGCAAAACGTAGTACAAAAGGATGGTACTGCTAGAAAGAAATTAGTTATGACATCATTTACTAAGTCGTTGAAAAATAGGCCTAGGACTGATAGCCAATGATTTCAGACCTGGTAACATAACATGGTCATCGACGTTAATGCCGATTTTGCTTGCCTTCCATCATTCTTTACGGGCATCTACATACGTTTAAAATCATGGAAAAGAAATGAATCAGGGGAGTAGCAAATGCAGTTACTGGACCAAAATCAAAGTAAGCTTTGCTTAATTCATTACTCAATTTGCACTGTCTTTATTCAAGAAAAGAACCCAAGAATTAGCTATTTCATCGTGAAATGCAAGAATTGTTTTTACCAAATTCGGACTCTGCACACCTCAGTTATGTTACTTAGCTTGGACCCAGCGGTGAGTGAATTCTTGAACTGTTATTGAGGCTATTTCCAAGTCACAGCTTTTGTAATAACAATGGACTCTCCCTTGTTGTGATAAATTTATGTTTGGAATTCTGGAAAACATTGCATAACATACTTAAATCGTACCCTACTTTGGTAAAAATGCTCGGTTAAAGAACAGTCAAGCTTTACACTTGCAATCAAACATCCTTTATGCGGGTAAATTGGATTTTTGGTTGTGGCCTTGAGCCAGTCATCCCGTTGAAATTTGGAAATGACGACTCTGTGTTCCTAGGGTCACAAGTCGGATTTTTACTGTGTGCCATTTTGACCGAAGCTGAGAAACTCAAGCTATACGTATGGCCTTTAAACGTGTCAAAAATCAGCTTCAAGAGTAATCACTTTGTAACTTGAGCTAAATCTTCGCTAAGAATTGAGTATGGACTCTATATGTTGTAATCAGTAAATCTATAAGCAGAAGACTTAAAAAACCACAAGGGCAGACTCTGAATTTGTAACACTGCGACAAATCCAAGAGGAGAGCCTCTGCAAAACAAGACAATAACTTCGCTTTATCCAACCTGAACATCAAAATACTTTAGGACGAACCAGATAGACACGCCAGACAACACCTTTCTCGAGGAGTTTTGCCTCGTTTTGATGCCCTTATACAAATGTATAGGAAACTTACCGGAAGTGAATATGTTTGACGACTTTGAACGTTTGTTGCGCAAACGAAATGTTACTTTTCCTTGTCAGTTCAATTCTGAAGGATGGTCTACTTATCTAAGAAACATTCAAAACCAAATTTGTTTTGATTTAACCCTATTACTACCGGGGGGGGGGCACAAGGTGCCCGCGGCGCAGATTATTTGATGCAGTGCTGTCAGTTCGAGAGATACAGAGCTGAAACTTGGTGAATTTTCCTCAAATTTAATATACTAATTAAAAATCTAAAAATTTTTTCAAAATGGTAGACACTGATCACGTGACCAGCATCTCTTCAGCACGTGGTCAGCCGTAAAAGAAAAGAAGGGACTCTAATTTTTTCGAGAATGATCATTGACAACATTACCATTCAATAGATCTTGATGAGAGCTTTTAGATGATATATAGTTTTATTCAGTTTCGATGACGTCCGAAACTTTAAACTTAATGACGTCATCAATGTTTATGACGTCATATAAATTATAACAATTGTATTAGAAAAATTTGATGACCAAAAAGGATTCTCTTAATTATTACACATAGTTTTGAAGCATTTCAGAGTGTTTAAACTGACAATTAGGGGTTTAAATTAAACAATGAAAAACTGGTGTATATAAGTAATGAATATATAATATATGCAATGAACTTAAATAGATATTATACTATGGATTTTTACTTATTAATGCTTTGAAATACATTTTAGTCCATTTAAAAAAGGAATAGTCAAATAAAAACTTAAATATTGTCAATTTTGCCAACAGCAAGCAATACTTGAATTTTCCTAAATTATGACGTCATTGTGACGTCATGGATGCAATGAAAAATAAAAAAGTAGCCTATTGTGTAGATTTTGTTACTGTACACCATTTTAGCAAGTTTCGTTCTCATATCTGCAATATTGGCGACTTTACGGAGGTGGCACTTTGTGCCCCCCCGGTACTACAAGGGTCCAAAAAGCCCGGTATTAATAGGGTTAAGCTCCTCGGTTAGCTCCACAAATTTAGACAAGAGTGGTGGTCTTATTTTGAGAGAATTTTCATTGTCTTTGAGCATAATCATTCGAACTCATTGTCTTTCATGATGGAGGCAGCACCTCCAAAACCATGACATTTAGAAAATACAGTAGAGCGCAGAGATTGTTTTGAAAACGGCGTGGTCTTCCTGCTGCTTGCTTCAAGAAACTTTTTAATTTTGAACGAAGCAATAAATCACTACGCAGAGCACCAATGATCCACTTTACCAAAAGTGAAGGACAATATTCCGGTTCTTTGTTCGAGATGCGTTCATGTTTTTTTGCAACAAAGTGGCCAGAAAGAAAGACTCTAAGGAAGCGAACACTCGCTTGTTTAGGCCACAGCTTCGAAGGGAGAAATTTCGTATGTTTATGGATCAAGAACTAAATTTCGTTTATGAAGGCAGAAGTCTTTAATGGACAAATGGAGAACACATGATAGACAATATCTTATTTGTACTGGACAGTGAGTTCCACTTGTTGGACATATAAGTTAACAACTCAACGAAGAGTATTTTTAAACTTCTGAAACTTTTCTAGAAACTTCTTCTCGTTCTGAAAATGTGGCTCAAGAAAGGCAGGCAAGTTCGAGGTGGA
Organism: Aurelia sp. 4 Dawson et al 2005; assembly: GCA_964019985.1. Taxonomy (NCBI): domain Eukaryota; kingdom Metazoa; phylum Cnidaria; class Scyphozoa; order Semaeostomeae; family Ulmaridae; genus Aurelia; species Aurelia sp. 4 Dawson et al 2005. Next base: position 8,720,395 of record OZ026504.1, on the reverse strand, counting down.
TGCTGTCTATGGAAATTAAAATGATCACTTCCGATGGACAACTGCAATGACTTCTATCTTGATGATTATCAGAAACTCACAATAAAGAATATAGACATAGACTTATTACGTTGAGTCCTAGTAACCGCTACCACCCACCGCTACCAGAATGGGGGAGGGGTGGTTGGGTGGTAGCGATTACTAGGACTCAACGTAATAAGTCTAATATAGACATAGGGTCCGCAAGGTAAAATTGGCACATTTGGGGTAGAATCGGATGACAACAATGTTGATTCGCATCCTTTTTTCTGAACAGGTAAAAATTCAATGGTTTCCAGGTGTCAAAATTTAACTGTTTCCCCCTTGCTTACCCATTCTACCCCTGCTGCAGTGCAACACGAAGTATTATCAATCTTCATGTCTGCTAATTTGGAAGGCACAATAAAGTTTTATTGATTTAAGCATATTCTTCATGAGATGCAGCTCTTGGAAAGAGAAGTCTTTTTAATATTTTCTTTGACTTTATTCTTAGATGTCACTTGAAATGGCATCATTTGCTATCAACTTTCAAAATTACTAAAAAGAGATATCAAGCAGCTTTGGGCCAAGAAAATTTCTGGTGGCTAGCGTTCTTGTTCATTTTCATGCATCCTCAACTTTTCCAAACTTCCAACCTTTGCAGATTAAATTCACAGGCAGTTTCAGGTTGCCTCAGAATTTAAAAGAATCTAAATTTCAATTTTGTGATTATTCAATTGCTGTTATGTTAACATCTTCACATCACAAACAAAATCATCAGTATCAATCACAAGCACAGTAAAAGTTTCTTCTTGTACGTTGTAATGGTTTCTTCATTCGATGATTAATTTGCAACAGCGATATTCCATCGGAATTGCATCAGTCTTCAGGCGTTGTGACAACAAGCATTCCCGTCTTCATAGTTGTCATTTAAGCTACATCAAATTTTGAGACATCAGGGTCGTGCTTGATAAAGATACACTTGCTCTTTTTGAGAATCCTAAAGTGGAACAGACGGAAATGTCCTACAAATGTCTGTGCTGCACAACAAATCTTATCAGTTTCAGTTTCAGTTTCAGTTTTCATTTTAGAATTCTCAACATACAAGTTTCAATATAAATACATTAAATACAAGAATACAAATATAAAAGCATATAAAAATATAATTATCAAGTCTCATATGGAATTTCATGTGCAAAAGAAACTGATCAAGAACAATAACATGAGTCTAGTTGCAGTAAACTTCGCATTTATAGGCATGATGATAAAAGCTATTGAGTTTTTCGTACAAAACAGTCTTCATAGACATTATTCCATATGTAAACTTCCATTTCTAAGCCAGAACCCCCCGATTTGTGCGAAGTTCTTCAACAACGATGAAACTTCATGATGTTTACATTTAGGCCGAACCAAAGGAAAGTTCTAAAAACGCGAAGTCAAAATGTCGTTATTATTCCTCTTGCCTTTGTGCCGAAACGGCTAAAAGTACTCCAAAATAATTCTGTTTCCATGAACTTCATATAAACTTTGAATGCAGTAAATTTAGTAAGGGTAAACGTTTGTTTTCCGACTAAAAAACAAACAAGTTTGTGAAAGGAAGCCCGTAAAGTCAACGAAGAATTAACAATCATGGCTCTCGAGCAACAATTGCCTTTGAAAACTATGGGAAAATGGCAAAGGCTACAGTAAAACCGCGAACATTTTTAGAAACTAGATACGTACAGCTATCGCGTTATATGTCCATATTGAGGATTTCTGCCTTAGTTTAGAAAATATTGTACTTTGAAAAAACTGTGGGTAATCTTAGGCCAAGAGAAGTTGATTTTCTTGAAAAAGCCAGGCCAAGTTCAAGAGAAGAAAATCATAACTTTATTTGGCATAAAGCGTGGCAACATAGGTAAAAAAATATCGAGGAATCCAAAACTTTTAACGAAATTACCATGAAACTAAGGACAAACGTTAAATTTGCAAAAAAGTTTGCTCACCTGCCGTGCTGTATCCGGCGTTTGTAAAAAGAGTTGTTCACGGCCTTTGAAAAGTTTGCAAAACCAAGAAACTTTGAGTCCAAATCTCTTAAAGAAGTTGAAAGAGCAAGGATACAGCTATTGCGTTATATCTCGATATTTCACTTTACGACACTTGCGACGCCTGCTGATGCCATTTATCACAAAATTTTACTTTCACGTCACAGCTTTCTTGAAAAAGAGGCCGAAAGTGAAGTCAGATTTTAGGTTTGGTGTTGTCGGGCGTGGATAGATACTGCAGCTGACATAACATCAAGTATTTGCAAGCTTTTACTCTCTTGGTGTTTGGAAAAAGCAACTGAAAAGCTTGTTTTCAGCTAATATTGAGCGCTGCCATCACATTTCTACTCCTACCATCTGCATCCACAAAGAAAGGTCGAAAGTTAAGGCCTATTTCTGAATTGAATTGCTAAAGTTTGGTTACAAAACCCCTCCTCATATTACCTCAAGAGACTGTACGAAGAAAAAGTATTAGACCACCGGCAAGTCTTTGTCGTCAGCTATTTTGCATCGTTTTTCTGAAATTTTTGGAGGTAAGCAGTTGGGGTTAGGAGGTGGGTGCGGGAAAGTGTCACAAACAGGAATGTGCTTAAGAAATCTCTTCACCGCTTATGAATATAGATTTGTAACTTAATTGACTTATTTTACTTGTATATATTGTAATTAATTTGTTGGCTTGGGTTAGCTTTCTTGTATATAGCTACGTAGGTTGCCAACATTAAATAAAGAGATAAATGATAACAATAATGATAATAATTCACGGTCAAATATTAATTTTTGAAAAATTCAAATTCATTCCAAGCGATCAGCATTCGAGAGATGTATGTGTAAAATTTTGAATAATTCCTAATAGAATCTACAGCTTATGTGATAGAATAACGAAAAGAAGGGAATGCATACCACTTTGGATGCTCTATCCAAAAAAATTGCTATTTTCTAATTTGAACGTGTGATTATGCGCATATTGGAACTACGCATGCACACATTCTTTGAATTCCTGAGTGATGAAGTCATCACTTTTTATCAATTTTTCTTCACAGAGCAAATGCTATTTAGATATAGAATAAAGTGAAATTGGACTGATGTCCTCAATGCTTTTTGTTTTCTCACAATCAACGATTGAAGATTTCTAGTACTGAGCCCTATTGACTTTGGAAATTGAACTTATTGACGTAATAGAAAGATCAAGTGACATATCTAAAATAGTTTTCATGTCTGTGCATGAAATTTACAGACAGTTGCATTCTGTTCTGTCGTGTTTGCTTAAGTGCACTAATGATTGGTACTTGAATTTAGAGGGGGGTAAGTACACTGCAGTTACCTTTGTGGACCTCAAAAAGGCTTTTGACACGGTAAATCATGAAATATTATTGCAAAAACTTGAGCTTTACGGTATTCATGATAAAGAAATGAAATGGTTCTGCTCTTATTTAACTAATAGAAAGCAATGTTGTATGGTAAATGGGAAGATTTCGAATATAGAATCTATAACCTGTGGAGTACCACAGGGGTCCTGTCTAGGGCCTCTGTTATTTATCATATATATCAATGACCTCCACCTACAGATGAAACATTGTGACGTTAACATGTATGCTGATGACACAAGCCTTATGTTTGCGTCGGACTCGGTTACGCATATTAACGACTGCGTCAATGATGACCTGAATAACCTTAAATCTTGGCTTCAAGGTAATAAATTGTCCCTGAATGTTGCTAAGACACATAGTCTTGTAGTCGGCAGCAGAAAGCGACTGAAAGATATAAATGATGAAAGAGTAGCAAAGCCCTCTTTCGTAGTAGGCGAGGCGAATGTTTCCATAGTAGAAAATATCAAATACCTTGGGGTAATCGTTGATAAACATTTGAGCTGGGACGAACAAATTTCAGCAGTGACGAAAAAAGTTTCACGTGGTTTAGGGATGTTACGTTTTTCCAAAAAGTATCTGCCCATTGTTACTGTACAAAAAATGTACAGAAGTTTGGTGGAACCATACTTCAGATACAGCTGCCCGGTATGGGGAGTTGCCGGCATCAATGCTATCAATAGGCTGCAAAAACTCCAAAATAGGGCGGCGAGAATCGTCACAAACAGTGCTTACGATGCTTCTGCCTTACCCATTATCAAAAAACTTGGTTGGCCCACCATCAATGAACTTATCGAATCAGAAACCTTGAAGATGGTGTACAAATCGGTAAACAACCAAGCTCCCATTTACCTTACAGAGATGTTTGTCAGGCTGTCCGATGCATGCAAGAGAGAACTTCGCAATACTAAAACAGATTTGGCCGTTCCTCGTCGCAAATCGGCTTTCGGCCAGAAATGCTTTTCATATAAGGGTGCTAAATTATGGAACGATCTTTCGGTTGAAGTAAAATCATCAAAATCTTATGAAATATTCAAAAAACGTATCAACAATGCCAACACCGAATGCTGATTCTCTCTTTCATGCTATAGTTAGCATCATTTTAATTTGATCATAAGAAAATTTTGTAAATAGGGTTTTTTTAGTTATGTATGCTTTTGTTAGCTTTGTATTTATTTGCACGGCCCACTGTAAATCAGTCCTTTGACTGACGTGGCCACCGTGCCTAAACAATTTAAAATCAAATCAAATCAAATCATGTGCACTATATGACCTTCCATACACATGCAAAGTTTCAAGGCTCTAGGTTATCCAGAACAGAAATAAATTACCGGGGGGGGGGCTGCCCCCTGGTCTTCCTAGAGCATCAAGGGGGTTTTGCTGGAGCACTACTCATGGATCTTTCAAAGGCCTTTGATTGTTTAAATCACGAGCTTTTGATTGCAAAATTAAGTGCTTATGGTTGTAGTCCAAGTGCATTGCGGTTGATTCATAGCTATCTCAGTGAGAGGAAGCAGAGGGTAAAGATAAATGGATCCTTCAGTGCATGGAGAGAAACAATTATAGGTGTGCCACAAGGTTCAGTCTTGGGTCCTCTTCTATTTAATATCTACATCAATGATCTCTTCATGTTTGTAAAAGATGCTCAAATATGTAACTATGCAGATGACACCACGATCTATGCCTGCGCTACAAACATTGAAAGTGTTATCAAAACACTGGAGAGCGATGCCCTTAAAATTGCAGAATGGTTCCATTCAATTGTAAGAAGTTGAATGGGGACAAATGCCATCTAATGGTATTTGGGACAACAGTAATGATATGACATTGAATATCGGAAGTATAACGATAAAAGAGAGTACAGAAGAAAAGTTGCTTGGAGTGATTCTTGACAAAAACTTATGCTTTAAACAGCAAGTAAAGTCAATTTGCAAAAAGGCTGGCCAAAAGCTACATGCACTCTCAAGAATTTCTTGCTTTCTTGATACTGATCAACTGAAACGAATAATGAAGGCATTTATTTTGTCCCAGTTCAACTACTGTCCCCTTGTTTGGATGTTCTGCGAAAGAAAACTGAACAACAAAGTTAACCGTATTCACGAACGGGCATTACGGATAACCTACAAAGATATGACATCAGATTTTGATACAATGTTAGTTAGAGACAATGCGGTCCCAATCCACATAAGAAATTTGCAGTTGCCCATGACGGAGATCTATAAAACAAAATGGGAGCTTAATCTTAGCTTCATGAAGGAGATTTTTGTTGAAAAGCACAGTCCTTTTGGGTTAAGATGCTGCGATAATCTACAACTACCACAAGCTCGCACTACGTGCAATGGCTTGGATACGATATCATTTCGTGGGTGTAGATTATGGCAGGCACTTCCCAATGACATAAAGCAGTCAAATACCGTCTCAAGCTTTAAAAGCAGAATCAAACTCTGGAAGGGAGAGGAATGCAACTGTAGATTATGTAGACCATTCGTGGCTCAGGTTGGGTTCTTGAGCTGATTATTTAAAACAAATTTTCTGTTCTGTGAATACTGCAAAACAAAAAGAAGAAGATAACATTGTAAATATCGGAAACCATCGGAAACATTGTAGAAATCTGTAAATTTATATATTTGTAGCTAATTATTCTGTATTTCATCACGTTTTTTTACACACATTTTATTTTAATTTCTTACATAGAAGGCTTGAATTAGCTCTTACTTATAGCTATTGTATATGCATGTATTATACTATATATTATATATGTATATATATGTATATGTAGGCCTACTAATAATAATAATAATAATAATAATAATAGTAATAATAATAATAATAATAATAATAATAATAATAATAATAATAATAATAACAATAATAATAATAATACCCTAGGTCTGATAGGGTTAAAGCGATTATCAGTTTACCAAGGAGCGCAACTACGACATGTAATCAGTCTAGTTGTAATCAGGATTTAGCTGCCTCTGCAGTTGATTCTTTGAGTCAAAAATGAGAATTCTTTTCTATTTGCATTAACAGAGCACCTCTAACAATATAGTGTATTCGTAAAGCAAAAATTAAAAATATTCGAATGTTTCGGGGCCTAGGAAACTTCACAGGCTCCCCTAAAGACGCAAGCTCTCATACCAGTTATAATAAAGCAGGGAGAGGAAACGCGCATTGACTTGTGCTGAGCGAGGTAATATTAATCCTCCCTCGCAGTGTAGCGCTCGTTTTTCAGTGGAGACAAGATGGAGGGAGACATGTGTTGTGGAGAGGCCGACTCTGTTTTGGATTGGATCCTCTCAAGGTTTGTACGATTCTAAGTTAGGTAAAGTGATAATTCTTTATTTGGTACTACATTTTGCCAATCCAGCTTTTTCAGATCTTACTTTCATTGGTCTGTTTTGACTCATTTTTGTCGATGGTAACTTAGGCCAACACAACTTTCCGATCACAGCCAAGCATGCACTTTGCTGATAACTGCCCTGGCTACGCATGCCTACGCTAGCACTTACCATCTTTCCCAGAGAAAATCCATATGCTTGAAGGCAGTGCAAAACTTTGTTTGATACGTTTGATAGTTTTGAGAAAGAAGAAGCTTTTCGAGGGGTACTCAGTTTTATTGCCTTCTTTGCGTCTCACCGCCCTTCTCACGCTTCTGTGTGCTCGTGTTTCTATTTCTTCTCGTGCTTAATCTCCCTGCAGGTGACCATGACATGAAGAGCGCTTTACAATAGCAGAAATTTCTCCACTTGAGCACATATTTCAAAGCTTGGAATAGAAACTGTGGAGAAGAGCTGTTGAAAATTCATCGCGCTTTACCAAAGTTGATGGCGATTTTTCGGCGCAGAACATTGGTAATTGGTATCATGTTGTTGGTGAATACCTGTGTTATCTTGCTACAGCTAAGAAGCCGATTTGAAACGGAATAATGGCATTCTGCAGTGGACTGAGGTAGGTCCAATAGCTTTCTTCGTAGCAGATAGCTGCGACTCGTGAAGGATTTAGGAAACTTAAGCTAAGAGACATCTTAAGCTTCTTCCTTGCTATAATTCACGAAACGTGTGAATTTTGGAAGCTATATCTCATTTGCTGCGTTCCCAAATGATGTTTGAACATAGGCCTATTTTCTGAGGGATGAATTTTGATGTAGTGCTGATCTCTGATGAGATTTTATTCAAATGCAAAATGTGAAATATGGAATAGGGCCTGTAGAATCGACTTGCAGCAAAACCAGATCTGTATCTATAATGCTCGAATTTCCATTTTGATTTTCGTAAGGATACTCAAAAATTCGTCTCAAGAAGCTTATTTTCGGTCATGTAACAAAAATACGGCAACGCCATTGGCTGATAAGCGTGAAATTGGAAGATTTGCAGGTTTCCCTGTGCCCTATTGGAAGATTTGATTTTTAAGTTTTTATACATGAAACACTAGAGTTTTGTCTGAAAGTAGCAGAAAATTCTAGAAGTTCAACCAGTCTGTTGGTATCTTCCATTAGGATTTTTGCTGAAAACTGTATTAGCATCAGTGAGCTTCATTATTTGATTGCTTCATTATTGCTATCGCTGTAATGGGTTGGCTGTATCAAGCTTCTGCGAACTTATACGACCAGATCCGATCAAGAGTCTTAGACACTGCCTAAACTGAAATGGCATTGTGGAGAGAATTAAAGCTGAGGATCATGGTGGATGTAGTGGATTATATCAAACAAGTTAAAAGAAAGAAGTTAGAGAAGGATCTTGTTGTGCGCGAAACCTGCACGCGTTTTGGCCTAAGTGTTGACGAAGCGTTGGTTGCATTTGACGAACTTATCGAGAGAGGAATTTTGACAACTCAGGAAGATTCAGTCGTAGTGGATGGTAAGGAAAACATTGAATTGACAAAAAACTTCTTCAAGGCGTGGCAGGAATCTTCCTCTCGCGAGTCTACAGTAGCCTGCACTCAAACCCTACGTGAAGAATTTCCAGTCGATGTCAAAACAACCTGCACACAGACATCCGCCCAAGAACCTCCTCCTTCTACCCCATGCTTGCAACACCCGTCGGAACCCACCCATGGTGATATTTACCATAGTTTTGCCTTATTGGCAAAATCTGTGGTGGATTTACAATATGCGATCGACAAGGAGAGGGATGCTAATAGAATCTTACTAGAGCGGAATCATCAAAGGGAAACGAGCGATGAGAGCGCGAAAATTTTGGCGGAGAAATCAAGCAAGCATGACATAGAGCCAGACAATAAGAAGGTAACAAAATCGGAAGTATACCGCCTATTGTCTATGAAGATATACAATCCAAAACAAGTGACGAAGGCAAAAATCTAAGAAAAAAGAAAAAGAAGAAATCTAAACAAAAAGCACCTGCTAAGAATACAACAGAGACGATGGTTCAAGAAGAAAGTCGACCAAACAATGACACAGAGCGCAAGCAGTGGCCCAAGGGAATGCAACCAATGATAGACAAAATGGTAATGCCAATAGCTCGTCATCCTCTATTGAAAATGAAATCACAGATGATATCAACAACAGCAGAATCTCGAAAAAGATGCAAGCAGTGGCTCCAGGGAACACAACTAATGATAGACAAAATGGTAGTGCCAATAGCTCATCATCCTCCATTGAAAATAAAATCACAGGTGACATCAACAACAATAAAACTTCGACAACTTACGAAGTTATAAATACTCGAAAGATTACATGTCCAGGAAAGGCCACAGCAAAGGAAGGAATTACGTCGTGCAATTCAGCAAATGAAAATCAGCTAAATGGAAATCAGAGAGGTGCTAAAAGATCACAAAACGGAGCTACTGCTGCCACTGCAAAGAAGGCAGACAAGAGGCCTTCTGGGATCATTTTAGGCGATTCTATGGTGAAACATGTTTATGGATGGGAATTGAAGGAAAAATGCGGCGACAACTGTAATGTTTATGTTAAGAGTTTTCCTGGAGCGACAACAAAGGATATGTACAGCTATTCTCAGCCATCTATTGAACGCAAACCTGACATTGCGATCCTGCATGTAGGAACAAATGACCTTGTAACACGGAGAGGTGAGGAGATGAAGTCCGAAGTCGAAATCGCTCAAGGCATCGTTGACTTAGCTGATCACATTAGAAGCCATGATATCGAAGTTGTTGTTTCCGGCATCATAGCTCGTGGGGAAAAATATCTGGATAAGAAAAGAGAAAAGGTAAACTTTATTCTTGAAGATCTTTGTTCAGAAAAGAAGCTCACTTTCATAGACCATCCTAATATTGAAGCGACTAAGCATCTGAATAGAAGTAAACTCCATTTGAACAGTCTTGGTGACACTATATTAACTAATAATTTACTTAGTTCTCTCCGTTTTTGACTCAATAATGACAAGAATAAAGAGGATGTCTGCCTGACTCCTTCGGAGGGGGGTCCAACTGTGGCTCCTGCGGGTGGTTCCCCCGGTGCTACCGGACTTGGAAACAGGAAAGGTATGTCTTCCTTCGAAACCGATGGTACTCCTCACCCTAATATATCCGGTAACAGTAGCCCTCCGCCGGGCGTGAAATTAGGCTTTCGTAAAGGAAAGGTCATTGCATCACTTAATGTTAATAGCCTTCCTGCTGATAAGGATGAAGTGGAAACTCTTTTGAAAGATCAAGGCATACATATTCTAGCCCTTAACGAAACTAAGGTAGATGATAACATTCCTAGTGACCTCCTTCAAATTGACGGCTATAGATTTGTCCGACATGATCGTAATCGAGATGGCGGCGGAGTAGGTTTCTAAATTAGCAATACTATTGTTGCTGATGTACGTGAGGACCTCCCTTATTTCTCCCTGGAGGCGCGATGCATCGAGGTTAAGCCTGTTAAAGCTAAATCTTTTTTCGTTGTCACCTGGTACAGATCTCCATCTGATCATGTTGATACTTTCGATCGTTTGGACCAGTTCGTTAGAGTCTTGGGTGCGGAGGATAAAGAAATTATCTTGTTGGGGGACACTAACTGTAATGTTGGAGCTCCCCAAGATGATCATGATATTCCACCTTGCACAAAACGTATCGTGGAATTTTATGATACTTTCGGTCTTCAACAACTTATTTCTGAGCCTACACGTGAGACTGCTAGTTCATCTACGATTATAGACCACATTGCGACGAATGATCCTCGCAATGTTGTCGAGTCCGGTGTACTACAGACTTGCATTATTGACCACTATGTTCGTAAATATTTTGGTTTGCTAAAACCACAGCATAAAATGATAACAACACGACAGATGAAAAATTTTGACGAAGAGCTTTTCCTCGGTGATCTTGCCTCGGTAGACTGGCGGTCTATAGTGAGTGACTCACGGAGCTTGGATGATGCTGTTAGTCGATGGTCTGATACGTTGTCTCAGATCATCGACAAACATGCCCCCCTCCGGGAAAAGCGAGTCTCAGGCCCCGTTTACACGGGGTCGGATCCAAATGGGATCGGATCCATTTGGATCCGATCCACTTTTTGAGCGGCGTTTACACGGGTTCGGATCCAGAACTGTTCGCGTTTACACGGGATCGGATCCATTTGGATTTTATGGATTCTCAGCAGCGCTCTAGTAAACCTTTTCTCCTATTTTAATCAGGTCCATTGAAATTTTTCACTCTAATAGACTCTGTCTCATCTCTGATTCCCCTCTTTGAAATTTCAACAAAGAATTTTCAGTTTAATCGTGTCACTTCCTATCCGTTCATTCATTCATTCATTTTTATTTATTTAGGCACGGTAGCCCCATCAGTCCATGAGAACTGCTTTTCAGGGGGCCGTGGCACAAACGTTACCACTTTACGATTTGATTCTTCTCTTAAAGTAACCGTAACAGTTTGGATCCGATCCCACCCGTTTACACGAGACCCTTTTGGGATCGGATCCAAACGGGATCACCTTCGAAAGTGATCCCGTTTGGGTACGGATAGCAGATCCAAATGGGTTCGGATCCATCGAGTCCCGTGTAAACGCAAGGCCTATCCGTTACACTTTGGGTACGGATCCATTTGGATCCGATTCCGTGTAAACGGGGCCTCAGAACGGTTCTGCCCCTGGATAACACCCGATCTAAAAAAGATCTGCAGGGCTAGAGACAAACTGAAGATCGCTGATGTGAAAGCTAACTCTGAGCTTTTAATGAGTGCTTACAAGCATATGAGATGCAAAGCAAATAATTTAAATCAATCGTTAAAAATACAATATTTCACAAATAAACTTCGTTCCTGTGAAGGCAATATCAAAGAAACCTGGAAAACTATGAACCAAGTAATTAATAAGAGATCAAAAACCACGAACATAAAGGCTCTCCAAGAAGGTGATGAAACCATTACTGACAATAAATCCATTGCCGATACTATGAACAGTTTTTTCTGCAACGTAGGGAAAAGCTTAGCTGAAAAGATCGCTCCCAAACCTAATCCCCTTCTTAATGGCAAGTTTGGAGATCCACCCAGCTGCGAGCCTTTCAATTTTTCCCCTATAAACGAGGAGACTCTGATTAGGTTTTGTAGCGGTATTAAAACTTCAAATGGGTCGGGTGTTGATTGTATATCTAGTTTTTTCTTAAAAATTGGTATTTCAGTATTGGCACCATCTCTCGTGCAGCTGTTCAACTTATCTCTTTCTCCAGGGCGATTCCCTGACAGTTGGAAAATTGCGAGGGTAGCACCTATTCTTAAAGATGGAGCCACTGATAACAAATCAAACTATAGGCCCATTTCTGTGCTCCCCGTAATTTCTCGACTTTTCGAGAAGCTAATCTTCGATCAGCTGTACGACTACCTTAACCGGAATCAGCTCATCTTTCTCCTACAGTCAGCGTTCAGGAAACTACACTCAGTCTTAACGTGTCTACTTAAAAGCACTAATGACTGGTATTTAAACATCGACAAGGGGAATTATACTGCTGCAGTCTTTATCGATCTTAAAAAAGCTTTCGACACTGTGGATCATGAAATCCTTTTGAACAAACTGAACTACTATGGCGTCAAGCGTAAAGAACTGAGCTGGTTTCGGTCGTATCTTTTCAATAGGAAGCAGTCTTGTAGAGTGAATGGTCATTCATCTGTAACTGGAGGGGTTGATTGTGGAGTTCCCCAGGGCTCCTGCCTAGGACCCCTTCTCTTTCTAGTTTACGTGAATGACCTCCCCTACTGTTTAAAGACTGCTGATGTGGCAATGTATGCTGACGACACCACTATCTATTACTCCTCTCCTTCTATGAACGATATCAATACTGCAATAAATGCTGACCTTGAAGCCCTTCCAGGTTGGCTTGAGGGCAAAAAGCTATCGCTTAATGTCGTAAAGACTCAAGGGATGGTAATAGGTAGCATGTGCAAGCTTCATAGTATAGATTTGCCTAGTTCTTCCAGACCTGACTTTAACATCGGTAACGAAGAGATCACTATGGTTAACAACATCAAGTACCTAGGTTTGCAGGTTGACGATCAACTGAAATGGGCTACTCACTTGTCCTCTACAATAAAGAAGGCTTCTAGAGGTATCGGTATGCTGAAATATTCTAAGCGATACCTACCTAAGGAAAGCCTTATTATGCTGTATAGAAATCTTGTTGAGCCCTATTTTAGGTACTACTGCCCTGTTTGGGGATCCTGCGGTGCAACAGCCCTAGATAAGTTGCAAAAACTTCAAAATCGAGCTGCTAGGATTGTCACAAACAGCCCCTATGACGCATCAGCTCTGCCTTTGATAGGGAGTCTCGGCTGGCTAACCATTAAAGAATTGATCGACTTTGAGACGAGTAAGATGGTCTATAAATCTCTGAATGTCCTCGCCCCAGACTACTTACGAAACATATTTCAAAAGATATCTGAAGCTACTAACCGTCAGCTGAGGAACTCTAACACTGACCTTAGATTACCATTATTGAGAACATCAACTGGTCAGAAATCGTTTGCTTACAAAGGGGCTAAGGTCTGGAGAGGCCTAGATAGTGTTGTCAAAGCGTCCACATTTTTCTCCTCTTTTCGAAGAAATTATGAAGCCAATCTATGACTCAAATCATTTTCCTTTCCTTTTTGTCTTAGATTATTGTAAATAGGGTTATATTGTATATTTAAATTATTATTAGGTTTTATTTTAGCATGGCTCCCTGTAAAGCAATATTATTCTGAGTGGATTACCATGGATAAAAAAGTTAAAATGAAATGAATGAATGAATGAATGAGCATCGATAGAAATATGTGTTCAGCACATAGCATTTCGTGCACATCCACAAGTAAGACTATTGCAGCCGCTCTAATGACATGATAATTCGAACAACAGGATAGTATGAGAAATCAACTCTTTACCAGTTGCATTAATGAACCAGATGAATGCTTCTGTTTTGGAATAAAGCAGAACAATTTCTTTAGTTCATTGTATGATATGAAAATGACTAATCCATTTTGTGATCCTAACTTGCGTTAAAATGCCCTGAGCAACCCTACAGCGATCTCCCGCTTTATTTCATTTAATTTTTTCATGATGTCTACTCCTCGATCAGGACAGCTAAATGACCTTTAAAGTACTTACTCAAAGCGATGCATGCGCATCTCATGTTCACCCTCCTTGCAATATATGATTTGGCAGAATTATCATAAAACTTCAACTTACAACGGCTGACAAGTAAGTCTCGTTTATGCCCCATTCACACTGCAAGTTAAACCAGCTTGAATCAAACCAGGTTTTCAAGTAAGGCCTTCTGATCGGTCAATCGAACAAATCCAGTCATTTGACTGGTTGAAATTTAAACTGGTTGAGATACAGCTGGTTCAACTGTGACAGAGTGAATGCAGTATCATTTTCAAATTTTGAATGAATGCCCTACCAATGAATAAATATCAGTTATAATCCTCGTTCAACCGGCTCTAAACTGATGAACCTATAATGCCGATGACTTCAATAAGGCTTTCATTAGATGTACTATCCATTCATCTTGATGACGTTATCAATGATTGGTTGCTGCGCATGCACACTTACAAAACCAACGTCAAACTTCACTTTTAAAAGAAAACACCGTACGGTACAGCAAGCCCTACTGTGCACATTTATGGCATTTTCTAGACCATTAAGCCTATTTCTTAGCATATTGTTTATATTAGGAACACAAAAATCGTGAAAGATATTGCAGCAAAGTTTTACTGGACAAAAACGGCTTTTCTCCCTTAATCAAGAGCTCTCACAAAAGCAAAATCAGATCGTTGAAATACAGAATTCACATTCAATGAGATTAATGAATTTTTCATCCAACACAATAATCAAATGATTCTTTTTGTCAACAAAGTTGTACGAATAACAAAAGAATTTGATTCAGTGGAAACAGTTTCTTTGACTGAAGGGATTCGAGTGCTGAAAAATTTTATCAGCCTCTTTAAAAAGTTTCCAAATCACGTTGCAATTAGCGGATCTAATGTATCTTCGTGAACACTCTTTATGAAGCCACGTTTCCCTTTTATGGACCTTTTGCGTCGTTTGAATCAAGGTAGTACAAAGAAACATCATCTAATACTTACATAATTTCAGATCAGAAAACAAGTAGGGTGCTGGCGGGGGTAATCGGACACTTAAGGAGAACTGAATTTTTAGACAAGAAGAATACATCGCAGACAAAAACTAAAATCATCCAGTGAAAGAGCAGCCCTTTTAGCATATTTACTCAATGACTTTTGGTTTCGACTTTGCCTGATTCGCCTTTTGGGTCGATGTTTCTCCTGCTGAGCTCGGCGGTGGTTTTCGGACACCAGCGGTGGTTTTCGGACCATAAGCTAAAATTGCAGACTATGCCAAGAAATCGTTTCGTTTGATTTATACTATGGAGTTACCCATTCTATGGACTTATCTGCTTAACTTGATGTGCTCTAAAACACTACAACCTTTTGTCTTTGGTTTTGTTTGCAACAAAACCTACAGGACACACAAAACTACATAATTTAACAGAGAATAACTCTTGGATTTTCCAAATGAGATATTAGTATCACTTGCAAAGCTCTTTTACTAATATCATAAAAAGCGAACTGCATTAACAAAAGCAGGTCCATTTTACATGTTATAAAGCAAAATGAAAAGATTTCTTATCAGTTGAGTGAGTTCAGCATTACTTTTCACTGGGGATGCGTTGGTTTTTAAATCAAATTCAGTTGTACTCTAATTTGAAAATTTCACGGAAGATGTTTCAGCATGAAGAATCATTTTACGCCAATTTATACAATTTGAGAATAATTAGATAGTGCTAAATTTAATTCTTCTGAATGAAAGAAATTGACACGTTACCCGAAGAGGTCGATGACCTTTCTCTAGCTAGTGCTAATGTATACTTTACCAAATAGCAGACAAAACTTTGATTTAAAGTATTAGATACCCAAGCATAATATGCATGTTAACTTACTTTTTGGCACAAAAGCCTTCCCTTTTGTTTGCAAAAACAATCGCTGTGGGCAAAGGACTCGCAAGGCATCTTCGTGCTCGACTTACCATTCTCTTTCAGGGATGATTTGGTGAGTGTCCGAAAACCACCGCCGTAACCTTTTCAGGGCAATCGAAACAAAAAACGCTGCCCCCTTTAGTGGGAGGTTTTTAAGTTTCAGCCACCTTTCCATATTTCGGTCTCATGTCGGACATTCTATTTCTATAGCTTATTTAAGATTCTTGACTCTTTCTGCCACGAATTCAAAGCTTCTTATGAAGGTGCAACTTTCTGAATGACCATTTCTTTACCGCAATCATGCTAAGAAGGTATAAATACTGACTTGTTTGATCGCATTTTGCATTAAAGAGGTCTTTCCCTGGGGATGTTTACTATGTAAACTGGTAGAATATAATGCAGACAACCATCTTTACGTATTAAAAGTTATTTCGAATATGATTTACCCCTCAGTTTTTTAGGTTTATTCAAAAGTGGTCGATTACCACCGCCGTCCGATTACCCCCCGCCGACACCCTATCTTCCATGCGCAGGTTATTGAAGGGAAATAGGCAGTCAAGGTGTTTAACACCGAGCTAATTTCTTTTCTACTGACCTTAGAAACATCAAAGCAGAGAATTCTCGCTTGAAGCTTTGGAAACCTAGGAAATCTATTTGGGCAAACCGAAAGGGGCTCGCTTACGAAATTCTTATTACCTTTTTGAAATCATAACTGAGCAAAGTTTCGGCTTCTAGTTCTATTTTCATACCTTGGTCGTCGAATCCATGCGTGATTTCATGCCCAGCAACGAAACCAAATGATCCATATCGTATTGACCTAGAAATTCATGAACCGTTTTCAGATATCTTTAATGTTGCATAAATTCAACTTGATATACATTGCCCCTTTTCTACATCAAAGATATTACAGCGATAGATAGCTTACCGATATAGCTATAGCTACAGATATCTCTTACAACTTAACCATTGTCACAATAGAGAGAGCCCTATTCTTGAAGCTAAAGCAATCACCCATTGTTTGGTTGTTTGTTGTGTTCACACACTGATGTTGAAACGCGCTATCACGTGACCGTAAAAGTGCAGCGATTCACAACACGACAGAGGATCCTCGTACTCACAGCGTAGGTTTTCCGTCTTGTCTCCTCTTTAGATACATGTTTTAATTTAGCTGAACAAGATTTGCTGGAATAAGATGAAGCTATCCCTTCTGAAGTAGGTGGTGGTGTGTTTGAATTTAATTTAGTTTCGTTTTCTTTTATAATCTCACGATAGTTCATTGATGATGGAAGTGACTAAAAGTAGGCCTACTAGTTTATCGCATGGAAAATTTTTCATCTTTTTGGTCTAAAACCAGGCTCCACCGGGAACAAATTTTTTATTTCTTATTATTGAATAACGACCATAATTCAACTCATGTAATATGTGTGTCAAACACTCACTTTAGGTTGAAGATGAACAAGAGAAGGACGCATTTTCGTGCCCCAATGTCGAGAGAAGTGCATATCGATTATCGATTAAAATGAAAAGAAGAAAATGAAATAAATCTCTCGACTTCACCATTTGCACGAGGCCAATGAGGCGTAATTTTGTGATGGCGAGAGCCACGATCATTTTTAAAGTATCGGTATCCATAAAATGCGATCCATTGTCCGATTTTACAACATGAGGAATTCCAAACGAGGAAAAAATTCGATTCGTTTTCGGTATGACCGACTTTGCTGCAGTTGAACGAACCATTTCACCTTCATTTCATTTTAACTAATTTATACAGGGTAAAAACATTAAGATACTAAGAAATAACCGTTTTACAATGTGCCCTGTTAAAGTACAAAGGAAAACAAAAGCAAAAAGAAAAATTAGTTAATCAATAATCTCCTAATACTAGTTGATACATTGAAAAGCCCTATTTTAAATAGTCCTATCGAAAAGAAAAAGAAATTAAATTGCAACAGAACGGAATATCAATAGAATTTATTCTTGATGCAAGGAAGTATGTAAAGTTTGTTTTGTAATCCTTCCTTTAGTTTTAATTCGAAACTTGATAGTAAGAAAGACAGTTTGATTTGGTGATCTAGACCATTCCAAACGGTCGCCCCTTGATATGCAAATGAATTGTTAGTTCTAAACGAAGGAAGTTTCAAGTCAGTTTCTGTGCTTCTTAGCGTCCTTTTTGCCTGTTCACGCTGTCTTTGAAACATTTGGGCCATATAATTATTGGCATCAACTGGGCAATAACTATGATTATTGGCATCATCTCTCGAGCCCGATTTGACGATGGGTAGCTCAAGAGTACCCAGAGTAGTAAAGGTAATTCACGAGTCCGAGAAACGAACGAAGTTCAGAAACGGTCTTCGGTGTCGATGTTTCTTTAATAGCTTGAACTTTCTTCTCATCAGCTTTCATGCCCTAAGCTGAAAATGTTAACCATATAGCCATATATAAATATAGCCATAAAAATTCAGATTGGCTTTGTTAAATGTGCAATTTCTCTTGTTCAACGTGAGTCCTCTCTTTTATACATACATACATACATACATACATACATACATACATACATACATACATACATACATACATACATACATACATACATACATACATACATACATACATACATACATACATACATACATACATACATACATACATACATACATGCATACATACATACATACATACATATATATATATATATATATATACATATATATATATATATATATATATATATATATATATATATATATATATATATATATATATATATATATATATATATATATATATATATATATATATACATATCATTGAAAATGTTACAACAAATCTTACATTCTACTATACAGTTCTAACTACTATACAATACTACAGGGACGACACAATGGGGAGCGAAAGATAATGACTACCCCATGACCAATATTTAAAAGACACGCAATGATAACCTAAATCCTAAATGCAACAAACACTACGAAAAATTAATATCTAATGGATACTATACTATACTAGATTCGGTCCACATCAGATGTCAGGTCAGGGTTGCGATGGTTTAAGTGCACAACTCATTACGCTGCAATGAGCGTAACGAGCTGTGATATAAAGTCCTCCCTCACTAAGCCTCTGAAAAATATTGTGAAGGCCTTGGTCGTGTTCTTGTCGCGTTTTGCCACATACGATTATCTCGTCACTGAGATTGAGACAACCAGGAAGCCCAACAAGATCTGTTTTAATTTGATGCCGTTAAACCTTGTATGCTGTATGGCTGTATGGAAAGAATCCGATCTCATGGGTCAGATTCATAGATGACATCTTTTTCGTATGGAAAGATGACCTGAAAAGCCTTAACAATTTTCTATCCTTTTGTAATTCATACGCTACGAAAAACAACTATAATTCGAATATCGAGTTCACATCGGAATATTCAAGTTGAAACGTTGCATTTGTTGATACAAGGGTGAAGATCCATGATGGCAGTATCATAACGGAACCAAACAGCAAACCTACAGCAACACACATCTATTTACATAATTCATCTGATCACCCCCTCATACCTTACGCTCTAGCCCACTTTCAAAGTTTATACGAATCAAAAGAATTTGCACACGCTTCAAGGACTATCGAGAACACGCATTGGACTTTGTTTGATTTTATGTCAGAAGAGGCTATTCGAAAGGGAGGATGACACAAATAGCCAAGGACGTTGTAGGGATAGATCGAAATGAGCTACTGCAACCCAAAGAGAAAGCATCGAACAATGCCAATCAGAGAATACCACTAGTAATTAACTGGCTTCGAAAATTCAAAGGGATGACAACTAACATGTTATTCATGTTAGTTGTCATCCCTAACATGAATAACAATAACATGACAACTATAGACACATGATTAATGAGCATCCAGAGATTAAAAGTGTCTTTCCAGAACCCTCAATCGTTTCCTTTCGCAAAAATGCCAACCTTAAATCAATTCTAATAAAATCTGAGGAAATATCCAGGCAAGCTGGCTATAGCGTCAGATGTACGAAGTAGAACACAAAAAAGCGGGGCCGGCCGTGTAAATTATGCAACCATCATCATCATCATAACATTATTTACAGTTGGTTAAAAGAAAGCACAGTTACTGAAAACTAATTTAAACCAACTATTTACAATATACAAAATTATTTACAAATTAAACATCTACATCCTTTGCCATCCCATTCTTTGATCCCCGTTTTAAAACTTCCCAAGCTATCAGCTCTCTTTAATTCATCATCTAGAGTGTTCCACAGGAGGCTGCCTCTAAACGAAAGAGAATTTAGTCCATAGCGATGTGACTTTGCTGATGGAAGCCTACATAGCTCTTTGGTGCGGAGATTGTAAGAAATATCCTTCTTAACAAAGAACTCCCAAATATATGAAGGATTTAGATGGTTCATGGTCTTATAAATTTCAATCATAAGACTTTGTAGGTTCTTTTGGTGGACTGTAACGCTTCCAGCCCTGGCTAAAAGCTGATCAAATGATGAGTCGTAATCTCCGTACAAAACCCTCAAGGCACGTTTATTTGTTCTGTTTATATCTTTGTTAGCAGTTTTGCTGCAGAACAGCCATACTAAGGGGCAGTATGAAAAGTTTGACATAACAACAGATGTTAGTAGCATTTTAGCTTTCTCTTCATTGAGGAATGGTCTTATTCTTGAAAATGCACATAATTTTTGGTTTATTTTTCGACATAACTCCTTGACGTGTGCGTCAAATTTTAAAGAGTTGTCTATTTGTACACCGAGGAGCTTTACCTGCTCACTCTGCTTTACTTGTTGTCCACCGATGTTGAGGATGAACGATTTGTCACTCTTGAGACCTAAAAACATCATTTGAAATTTCGCTGGATTGGCACACATTCCGTTATTTTTAAACCAATCTAGAAGCTTTTGTAAATCGTCCTTTAGTTTTATTGTGACGGCATCTATAGATGTGTCACATGCATAAATTGTTGTATCATCAGCAAAGTTACATATCTCAGACTCCAAATCTGTGAAGAACAGATCGTTTATAAAGATATTAAAAAGCAGAGGACCAAGTACAGACCCCTGTGGAACGCCTGTAGAAATGTTTTGGAAAGTGCTGTATGCTGAACCTACTTTGACTCTCTGTTTTCGATTAGTTAGGTAGCTGTATACCAACTTCAGCGCACAAGTGTCGAGTCCGTAAGCCTCTAACTTCGCTATGAGTAGATCATGGGGTATGCAATCATATGCTTTGGACAGATCCATCAGGATAGTACCAACAATGCCTTTGGTATCAAGACATCTTTTCCAGGATTCGATAGCACGAAACAAGGCATGTTGAGTACTGTATCCTTGCCTAAAGCCGGACAATAGGTGAGATAGAATTGTGGCAAAATGCCTGTCCATTTGTACTCCAATAATTCTTTCATAAACTTTTGACAGAGCTGACAAGACACTAATTGGTCTGTAGTTACCTTTCCAGCTGGAATCATCCTGTTTAAAAATTGACGAGACATCAGCCTTCTTTAATTCGTCTGGGAACGAGCAATTTTGTATGGCTGCATTTATGCAGTCAGTCAAATATGGACATAAAATATCTTTGGCCATCTTGATTATCTTAGTGGGTATATTTCCACTAGTGGATTTGCTGGCATCCAGTGCCTCGACAAAGTTCATCACATCCCAAGGGTAGACATGGTAAAACTGGAATTTCTTCTCATACCTGACCTTATGTTTGATGGCGATAATACTTGGATGGTTTCTGTATTTCATTAGAGCAACTTCTACTTTCTCATCTAACTCTATACAGTTAGGTATTTGTTTAAACATAGGGTCCAGCCCTAGAGAATCCGTAATATTTACAAAATGTGAATTGAAACATTCAGCAATCATAGCATCATCTGATATAATCACTTCGTCTTCAATCAAAACGATTTTTTCTCCCATTGGATTTCCATTTGAAAACATGGGTTTAACCGCTTTCCAAAATGTTTTCTCATTAGCGATGGACCTAGGTTCAATCGAGCGATAGAAGTCAAATTTTGCTTTCCTATTCATTTTGACAACCAGATTTCGTTGTTTCTTATATTTCTCAAAATCTTCAGTTTTGCCTGATTTGTTAGATTTATTTTTCAGGGTCGACCTCGTCATCATTGCTTTCCTCAGATTCTTGTTGCAATGTTGTTTGTTGTTCCCTCTAATTGCCCTTTGTTTAAGCGGGGCATGCTTTTCAAGTACTCGGGAAAGGACTGCCTGAAATGCAGAATATTCTGTTGGAAAATTTTGTCTTAAATTCATCTCTAGATCTTTTTGAAATTCTTCTTCGCAAAATGTTTTGTATTCACGATATTTCACTATTTTGGGGGGCAACTTAACAAATGTTGACTTTAATACTGTGTAAATCAGATGATGGTGATCGCTGAAACCTGTTTCAAAAGACTGGCTTCCCATGAAAGAGTGTTTCCTATTGGTGAGCATGAGATCAATACACCTCCCCCTTTCTGATTTGAAACATGTAGGTCCCTTGATAAGGCTGTAAAGCTTGTACGCTTCAACCAGTGGGACCAGAGCCTTATCGTTCGCCTCCATATTAAAATCACCAAGTATCAACACATTTTCACGAGCAGCAAAATACCGATCTATGATTCTTGAAATATTATCAACAAAATACGTTTGATTTTGCAACGGATTTCTGTATAAGGGCAGTAATAACCACTTCTGTTTTCGGATATTAATCTCTATAGGAACTACTTCGATATCATTAGGTATCTCTAGATCCTTCAATTGTTTAGAAATTATCCCGTTTCTAATGTATACAAGTAAACCACCACTATTCGATGAAACATCTAGTCTGATAGGTTTCCCGAAACCGTTTATCATAAACTGGCCGTTTCGAAATGACGAATCGAGTTTTGTCTTCGCGACTATAAGTATGTCTACTTTGTTACTCATAATCTGAGAAAAACCATCAAATTTGTTTCGTATCGAATTTATATTGATATACCCAATAATTATATTTTTTGGATATTTTATTCTGAGTCTGTTCATCATTTCGAGGCCGTCAGCCTCGGTTTCAGGCAGATTTTCACTAAGAGGCATGGGCTCTATGTAACCCACACTTTGAGAAGGACTAGACTCTATGTAGTCTAGACCATGTATATTATCAGTATTAACAGTGTTGTCTGATAGTACAGTGGAAGAAGTATGTTTCGATCGATCAGTTTGTGGGGTGACAATGTCATTTTTTCAAGTAGATTCTGTAATATAGAAATTATCAATAAAATCCAATAGGTTTCTTGCAAAGAAACCGTTACCTCTTTGGTTTAAGTGTAGCTGTCCCTTTCCCAAACAACGGCTATTAATGTTTGCGTGGCAAATCACGGGTATTTGCAACTTCTTTGCTAGGTCTTTTATCCTCTTGTTTAATTCCTCTGACTTTTCCTTTCTCTGCTGACTGTCATGGCGGACTACCAATTCTGATACCACAATGTTTGTCGAAGGAGACATTTTCTTCGCTTCATTTACCATTTCCTCGATATTTTTGATCGTATCCTCGTGTTTCGTGATGTCATTTGTGCCCGCATGCACAATGATGCAATCTGGGTTTCGTCTCAGGACAGGTCTAATGTGATCTGAAATATCAAGGGATGATGCTCCAGAGTGTGGTCTTATTTGGATGTCGTGGTTTCTCTTCATTTTCTTTTCTTCAAGGCCATTCAGCAAAGAGTCTCCAATTATAATTATTTTCTTTCGTTCTGCCTTCTTTTCTGCCTTTTCTTTTCTGACATCTTGTTCTTTTCCAACTTCCTTTGAATTTTGTTCTTTCGTGTTTCGAAGTTCTTTTTCTTGTGTCTTGGGAATTTTCTGTTCAATATTTTCATTGTTAGGGCAGCTGCTTTGGGCCTTTTTCCCAGTCTCAGGGGGATTTGTTGTTTTTGATGGTGGATTCACTTCGACTTCTCTGTTTTGATCCTTTGAAATCTCCAAAATAGGCCTATCCATGAGCTTTTCGATTATTTTCTGTTTCTCATCCAGTTGTTTTTCGAGAGAAACAATCCGGTCTTTTAGACTTTGGATTAACATGCTTACCAATGGATCCATACCAGAGGAATGCACAGCTGCTACATCGTTTGCACCAAACTCAATCTCTGCCTTTATTGACTGTACTTCGGAGTGGATGAACTTTTTGAAGTCAAGGTATTCGTCTACATGGACGTATTTCTCTGGCTCTGCGATACTGCTCTGGTCTGCTGAGAGGTCAGTAATGTCTTCAATTGAAACCTTTTTCTTTGTGCTTGATTTAGAGCATGAAGTCATCTTATTAACTGGCACTTTGTAAAGAATGCTGTTCTTTTTTGCTGTTCTTATTGCAGGCACGTTCGCGGGCGTGGCGGCCGCTTCATCTAGGCCATCTTCCGATTCACAGGTTTCAACGATGTTTTCAAGGTTCTGGTCACTATGATTCTTTCGAGCTGCAGCTAGAGGCTCCATCAACCTGTCTTTTTTATCTTTTTTATCCATTCTATGACTTTGTTTTGGAAAAACTTGTGTTCAGTTGTAATTTTTTACTGAGCCCTGTAAAACACGTCCTGTCTCCACATGGTAAATGTGGTAAATGTGAATAACGACAGAGGTGGTTTAGCCCATACACCATTGGCTTAGCCCACACTTAAACAATCGCAGGCAGTTCTGCAAGGTCGACGGAGTCTGCCCCGAGCCTACTGAGATCAACATAGGAGTACGTCAAGGTTCTTGCCTTTGATCGCTTCTATTTTTGATTTACATGAACGACCTACCTCTTGCATTGAAACATGCAAAAGCAAAGATGAATTTTGATGATACAACAATTGCCTTCCTTTCTGATAATATGGAAGAGATTGATTCCGCTGTCAATGCTGAACTTGCCCGCCTTAAGAGGTGGTTACAGAGTTCTAAGAAGTAGAAATTTTGTTGCGCTTGGCACTAAAACCACTCTCTCAATTTCGTATTCACGCTTCGGATCGTATTCACGCACTTGTCGACTATGTCTAGTTGTCGAATCAAGTGGTAGCAATCCTGTGATTATGCTTTTGCATTCTGTTTTGCTGTCTGGAATAGCGAGACAATCTAGGCAATTCCACTGGCAATGTCGGAAGGTGTGTCTCGATTAACGTTAATTGTGCCGCAGTAAATAACACAGATATCAGGTTCTTTTGAATCTCTAAATTTTGATCCTGCACAGCACGTGTTGTGCCCTGAATCCTTCGATCTCAAAGTTCTAAGCTCGAAGTAGCCTGAAATACTTTGACTATTCTGAATAAAACCTTGACAAACCGTTTACAATAGAATCTCCGATAAGTAATATCTTAGCTCCACTTGTTTCTAAACGATGCATACACGTTTTGTGCTCTGAGTACCAACTAGGCTTTGAGTTCCTTAAGGCTAGGGTTGATCCGAGTGATGTGGAACCGGGCATTGCTAAGTTTCAATATCGAATTATGCTGTAATAGTACATCCATATTAACCCTATAGTGGTTGGGCTATCTGATACATACTATTTTGGTTTGGAGGGGGGGGGGCAAAAATGCCCCCCCCCCTCACCTAACTCTTGACAGGTAAGGCAACCAAAATTTGGTGTGCTAATAACCTTATTAGGTATGCACTTTCTAAAAATGTAAAACATATCCTAAAATTAGACATAGTTCTTGCTCAAGCCAGCATTTTCGCCATCGGTCAAGAAGAGTGGCAAAATTGGCCAAAATCGGGAAAATCGCAATAGATTTAATTTGGAGCACAATTTCCATCCAAACATGATAATTGTGATAGAATACAACAAATAGCACCGCAATACATAGGAAATTTGCAAAATAAAGTGATTTTGCTCCTTTTTTGAGATAATTGTTATTCGAGAATTTGCGTTTTTTCCAGGCTCAGTCTCAGAAAATTGTCTTCCCCCCTCATGTGTTAAAATATTTCAATGAAACTCTCTGAGAAGTTAAACAATAGGTAGCCTAGGAGTGCCTTCATATGAGCAAACTCAGACCTGTTTGAGTTTCAGATTGGTTTGAAACTCATTTCGGTCTGTGTTTATCATACTATATTGTAAACACACAGGAAACTTTGTCGACGAAATGGTAGAGACTTGTTGTGTGGGTGCACATTTTTGTGAAAACAATTCTACTTGATTTGTTGGCCAGCACAATGACAAAGCGATTACAAAAAATGTTCATAAGGCTTAGTGAAAGTGGCCTCGAATTAACCGATGTGGAATGTGGGGAGTGGGAACATGCACTAGCCTAACTAACTGAATGTGAAAGATGCAGTGAATTGCCTGGCCTAACGTAACAGAACTTGAGAGATGCACTGATATCAAGTGGCCTAGTACAACTGAATGTGGGAGATGCAAAGGCATTTTCGATTCATAAAACCAACATACCTTTTCTTCGCGTTCTTCGCGTTCTTCGCGTTCTTCGCGTTCTTCGCGTTCTTCACTCCGGAATAGACCTTTTAGCTATTCTGAAAACGAATGTGGAGCGAACGATATTTCATTACAATTTGTAGAGTTTTCGAATGTGCACAATTGCGATCGAAGCTGTAACGCCACTCTTTCGAACCTCGCGTATAAATTTGTATAAAAATATCGCTCGATCCAGGCTCTTTTGTAGAATAGCTAAGGGGTCTATTGGTGGTATTGGCCGCCATACTTGCTTTCACGAATAGAATGAAAGCTGGCCCCAAGTTACCATTATCCATCGCAGAATTCCATTCTCGCATGTTATGCAAATTTCATTTCGTCCCGAAACGAAAAAATTTTCTTCAAAAGGGCCGTAGTAGCAGGAACACGGTCTGGCAGTGGAAAGATCACCATTCAAAATTGGGATGAACTTGGCATGATTTGGGGTAGTTGCCCCTCTGTAAAAAGAATGGATGGTGTTGTCATGACAAACACCATGGATGAGGTAGAGTCAGATGATTCAACCTCAAATGATATTCCCCTGAATAATGATGAAGAAATTGTAGAAGAGCAATCTGCATATCCAAAAAGGAAAACTGGACCAGTGGATAGTTCTTATGAGGAAGAATTGTCAAAGCCAGTGAGGTTGCAAGATAACAGGTGCTCCAAGATGGAAAAACCATTATCTTCATGGCAACGGGATGAAGTTATGTTAAGGGATGCCAAAAAGGAGCTTGAGTTGAAGAAAAAGAAGCTAAAATCTTACAAAATTCAGCAAAGGGCATGGAAAAAATGGTTGATGAGATGTCAAAATCTTTGACTTCCATTGGACAGCAACTTGGAAATGGCTTTGCTATGCTAGCACAAGCAATATCGACCAATCCACAGCAACAGTTTTGCAACAGCAGTCACAACAGCATTTTATGTCACCTGTGTATTGCCACCCATGAACACAAAATCAATTTCAAAAGAAAAATACCTCATTTACATCCATGCTTGATGGCCCTGCCCCAGAAGTGAAAGAAGAAGAAAAGAGACATGCATATGATCAACAAAGGGTGGAATACTCAAAACGGAAAACATATCAAAATTCAAACTGTGCAAACTAAGATATCGACTCGAAGAGTAAGCAGATATTGAATACTACTAATCCGTTAATGTCTTCAAAATTGTTTTTTTTGTGTTTTTTTTTAAAGTTATCAGAACTTGCATTTGAAAAGTAAGATTCTGCATATCAGGCTGGCAATGAATATTTCCTTTCTGAGCTGGAATAACAAAAAATTTCCCAATATAAGTTCATTAGGATTCAAGCAACTAAATTTGCAACAAGTTGCACAGGATTTATAGTTTATTTTGAAGTTTTGAATATTTTTGCATTCAGGCACCTTGCAATAAAAACTTAAACTTTTGTGGTTCTTTGTTCATAAAGTTTCTTCCTGAAATGATTCCATGCTTCAGTGCAGCAATAGTGTACTAATGATCAACTGCTAAAATTTTCCACTTGAAATATTTAATGCAACGTTTTATTGAATTTGTCTAAATTTTGTTTTTTTTCTTTGCAATGGCAATCATTTAGAAACAATGCCACAAATAATCTTGATCTTTTCAGATAAACCGATGGCTTTTCAAATGCAAATTTATTTAGATTCCCATACAAAAATGCTTCAATTACACAATCTCTGAAAGGGTGTCTTGAAAATATCTCGAATGGTGTGTCCCTGATTTGTGTTGTATGTGTTGTGTGTAAAACAAAACAATTATACACTACAGTAGGGACATACTCGATAGCAAGGTCAATTGGTCTGTTGAGGATGTAATATTTTCAATTACGCCTCGTTGCGTCTCTTTCCAGGCTAGTACGCTGCCATTTTATACGGCCATCCTGTCTCTACGCTAGTTCGCTTCAACTCCCAAAATAAACCTCAAAAATCTAATTACTCTACATACTCGGTCCAGTCCCCAGCTTTTTCCACACTCTCCGCGCGGGAAATGCGATAACATGAACTATAACGATAACTACGATTAACTAAACGCGATTAAATACTCAGCCAGCTAATTACTACATACTTACGGCCAATGAATCATCTCACCAAGGTGTTCGTCGAGCACTGTCTTAATCTGAGGTTCTTCACCCTCTCTGTCGTCTATCGTCCTCCTGTCCTCTGCATTCTCCTCTGCATCTGCTATATTGACTGGATACAGTTTCTTGATCGGTCTTCTAAAATCCGCTGCTCTTCCTTTTCTGTAAACTCTCACGACTGCACTACGAACGTTTCCATCTTTACCAGTAAGCAACTTCTTAACTCGACCCAAGTTCCATAACTGACGTGGTCGTTTCTCTTCATGAATTGCAACGACGTCACCGACTATAATAACTCTATTTGTCAACGTCCTCTTTCCAACATGAAATTCTCGTAAACTGGTTAAATACTCGTGTCTAAATCGTCTTCTGAAATGATCCAACAGCTTCTCTAAATAATGACTTCGCCTCGACAACGATTTTCGATTTTCAAATACGTCGATCTCCCAATCATCTTTTTTATTTGGTACTACACTCACAGAAAAAAGGTGGTTTTCAGGGGTGCTATAGTACCCTATGGTACTTCAGCACCTAGAGTACCCTTAGGTAATCTAGAGTACCCTGTAGGGTACTTTGAGGGTGTTCTGGAATACCCTAGGGTAATTTGAGGGTATTCTGGAATACCCTAGGGTACTTCAGGCCAGAGAAGGTACTCCAGAGTACCCTTGCGACTGAAAGTATCACGTGACTTACGCAAAGTGTTCGAAAATGGAATGTATTTGCGTTATCTTCTTCTTTTGAACACGGTTGAATTTTGAAGTTTCGTTGCTGAAGCGAAGGATTGAAGGAAAGAAAGGAAAGAATATCGTGAAGAAGGTAAGCTTTAATGAATTTATTTCACCCGAATTGACAAATATGATTGATGAGTAGGATGATGCATTTTACTGGCATACAATCGTTTCCTTAACTTTATCTGAAATAGGGAGAAAGTCCCGAGAAAGTTGGCTACGCGTTGAAGGTTTATTGACTTACCAAAATGCGTCTCTCCCACTGAGTTGAGAGCAAACTCAGCCTAGCCGTGTTTCGTTATTTCACCTTACTGAAATTTTACCCAGAAAGAAGCATTGGGTTTTGTTCATATCGCCTCTTTCAAAAGATTATCTGGCCTATATATGAATCGGTTGACGTACCGTTGTTATGACATCGACATGGAATAGGCCTAAAGGCAGCAAGAAATACTTCAATACATACTTGCCATTCTGCTTGTTTAGGAAATAGTATTCTCTACCTGAATCCCAACTTGCTTGCATTTTGTAATAGGTCAGTTCCTTGACCAACATTACGCAAGCCTGCTGCCTTAGCATTTTCAACATGGTACAGTTTCTTCGAATTTTTCGAGACTTCTTTGATATCTTTTATTCACATCTAATTCATGTTTTGGTAACGATTAGGTTTGTTGGTTCCAAGAATTTTCAAGTCTTCCAAAGACTGTGCCTATAACAAAGTTTATTTCTGAGAACCCTATTTTCCTGAACTTTCGTGTCAGGTCTGGCACCTGTGGTGATGCTATGGAATTGAATTTATCTTTGCTGTTTTCAAGAAACAGACAATCTAGACTTGGTAAAGACAGCAATCAAAGTAGGTCAAGGCAAGCAAAAGATGCGACACAAAAATCCCATGAAAATGGAGAAACGTTGGAATAGCTGTCAAAGCTGTGAAACGTTCTGTGTTTTGAAAACTGGAACGAAACAATTGCAATCTTAGGCATAAGCGTAGCGGAAAACAAACTTTAGGTGGGGGGGGGGGCTGCCCGATTAAAGATCCATTGTTTCCGAAAATTTTGCGCAACTTTAGGCTGACTTTCTGCCTGAAGCTGGGAGGGCTGCATCCCCCTTAGCCCCCTGTCTCTTATGAATGACTGCCTGAAACTTAACATGAAGTGAATGACTTCCTGAAACTTAACATGAAGACAAGACTGTTAAATCAAGATGGTAAAAACGTAGGACTTGTGGCCAGAGAGGTTTAATAGGATGGACTGATGATATGAAATTGAAGAATGTAGTGATTAGGGTGAAATAAAGGGATGAAACTGTAAGACAGAATGATGAAATTGAATGATGAATGGAGTGCTCAATGGAAAGAGGAATATGAATGATCGAGAAGAATGGATAAGATGCACAGTTTTTCAAGGAGCTCAACATTGCAGAAACAGTTTTGTCTTCATTAAGATAATCTTCTTCTTTTTCGTGTGCAGTAAAATGCCGCCGATGAAGGGGTGGCTTTGAATGCCAAGAAAAATATTTGCACCAGTGTTATAGACCACATTGGTAATTTGTGCATTTAAAGAATAAGAAACCAATTAAGAAACCATTAGTATCAAAATGAACAAAATTTCATGTGAAATCAAGAAACTTTTAGTATGGCCTGAGCGAAGTTTCTAATTATAAAAAGTGTAATATCTGAAACAATTTGAAAAAATCTATACAATGTTTGCTGACTAAACAGTATGTTGACAACAATATGAATTGAATGACAACAATTGAATGACAATGATAGCAGATAAGAAATCTGAGATCAAATCTCAAGCACTTTACGAAAGATAATTGTAAGGGGACCAGTCTTTATTAATGTCGGGTAGGGGGCTGGAAGATATTTTTAGGAATAATAAACATTTTTCATAACCCCTTCAAATTGTCATGAAGATTTTCAAGGGCCCCTGATTACTTTGCTGCAATTTGTAGTGGCCCCTCTCTGTATCAAATTTGATGAAATATTCCCAAGCATGTTTTCTGATGGCAAGTGAAGCAAAAATGACATAGAAATGCTTTCAAGAGAAAAGGTGGCAGTGCACTTGGAGATCTTATATGAAATATGATACTTTGCGCAAAAACGCAAGGCACAAACAAAGATCATAAAAGGGTGAAGTTTTAGCATTTCAGATAGCTTGGATCAGCTTTGTTAAGTTTTCATGGCCAGATAATCCTACTTCAAACTGGGACAAAAAAGAAAAAGAATTAACCCTATACTCTCAGATTTTGCTGATTTTTGTTTGTGAGTTAAGTATGATGATAGTAGCAACATATCCAAATTTCAGGTTTCTACGATTTGTCGTTCTTGAAGTATAGTAACTCAAAGTTTTTGGCATTTTTGGGCCTAAATCTTTATTGGCAGCCATTTTGAATTGACAATTTTCATAAAATTAGCTATCTTTTGATCAACTCCTCAGAATTTTGTCATCCATGTGTGGTTTCCATACAAATGTGAGGTGGCAAACACAAAAATAGCCTGAAAATAGTGTTGAATTAAGGAGATATGGCCATAAATGCACAAATAATGTTTGATTACACTATTTGCTTTTGGTGATATTTCACTAATTTTGTTGATGTTGCTTGACTTTGACTAAACTGATCATTTGCAAGCTCAAAGTAGACACATACACCTACTTTTGTGGAAAAAATCTTCTTGGACAAACCTGTCATTAAGGATTCATCCATGTTTAAACATTTTAGTGTATATTTGTATTGCGTACAAACCAACGAAATTACATCACAGCAAAATGCTAAAATACAAACATAGTTGTTGTTGTTGTGCGCAATAAGATATATACAAAAATGTTTAAACATGGACAAATCCTTAATGACAGGTTTGTCCAAGAATATTTTTTCCACGAAAGTAGGTGTATGTGTACTTTGAGCTTGCAAAAGATCAATTTGGTCAAAGTCAAAAAACATCAACAAAATTAGTGAAATATGATCGAAAGCAAATTGTGCAATCAAAATTTATTTGTGCATTTATGGTCATATCTACTTAATTTAACAATATTTCCAGGCTATCTTTGTGTTTGCCACCTCACATTTGTATGGAAAGCACATTTGGATGACACAATTCTTAGGAGTTGATCAAAAGATAGCTAATTTTATGAAAAGTGTCAATTCAAAATGTCAAATCTATGAGTTACGATATTTCCAGAACGACAAATGGTAGAAAGCTGAAATTTGGATATGTTGCTACTATCATCATACTTAAATCATAAACGAAAAATCAGCAAAATCTAAGAGTACATGGTTAACAAGCTGGTCCTCATTGACATGGAACCACCTAGCCCCTTGTTTTACACTGAAGGTTTTCAGTAGCCCCCTTTCACTGCCCTAAATTTTGGGTGGCCCCTCTGAATATCTTCTGGCCCCCTACCCAGCGTTGATAATGACTGGCACCTAAACATGCAATTTAAAAAAGCCAATTTTCCAACCCAATATTGTTGTCATCAGTGGTAACAAATAAGAGCAGTGTCCTCTTCATCATCTATCACGATTTACTTCCTCTGTTTTGATGATATGATTACAAAAGAATTCAAATCAAAATCAAGATTGACATCAGATTTGACCCAAGTTCATTTCGTCAACTGTTATAAGTCTATCTGAAAGCTAGATTTTCGCTTTGCCCTTCTCTCAGATAACGTCTGGCACCATCCCTGATAGGCTGATTCCAGCCACATACACGGGAAATCGAAAAAGGGCAGCAAATTATTGATTCCCTTTACGTAATTCAGGACCTGATGCTTGGTTGTTTGACAAATCTATGAAGGGGGGGGGAAGTTGCTCCGACCCCCAAGGCCTCACCATTTGGGTATTTCCTGGCTCAAGTATAAGGTCAAAACTACCTGAGATCAATTTTGGACGACTTTACAGACGTCTCAATTGAACATTACGATACAGCTTCAGGGAAGGGGCAATAGAGGCAGGGGCAGCCAAAGGAATTTGCAGGGAAGCAAAATATCAATTCAGTGCTTAAGTTCCAACGAAGATAGCTTTCTATGTTTGTTTCTTTGTCAAAAAAAAATATGCTGTTTTACTTTTATCATTTTGCTAAAGTCGTGGGTCGTAACCTTGAAGGTTTGTGCATATCAGCTACAGCAAATGGATACATTTTGTTAGTAAGAAAACAATACAGGAGAGCCGGCGCACAGTATTATGTATTGCACAAACAATAGCAGTTAGTTTGTTTCGCCCTGACACCAAGCCAGTTGTCTTTCCAGCCTCTACTTTCCTTGACAGTCGTCAGTTGTAGTTTGTAGTTTAACCCTATCAAGCCTAGAGGGGCTGAATCAGCCCCCCCTAGTGTTTCTTCGTCTGTATATTTTTACCAGGGGGTATACGCGATCGATATTCGAGAGATGCATGTGTAAAATTTTGAATAATTCCTAATAAAATCTACAGCTAATGGTATAATACGATGAAAAGATAGGAATGCATACTACTTTTGATGCTCCATCTAACAAATTAGCTAATGTCTAATTTGAATGTATGGTTTTGCGGATTTTTGCGCTACGCATGCGCACTTTCTTTGTATTCCTATGTGATGACCTCAATACTTTTTAGTAATTTTTCTTTACAGAGCAACTATTATTTTTGACATAGTTAGTGCTGTTTGTTTCCTCACAATCAACGATTGAACATATTTAGTACTGAACCCTATTGACTTTGAAATTTGAACAATGTGATGTCATGGAAAGGTCACGTGATATTTTTAAAAATAGATTTAATATTTTTGTTCATCATAAGATTTTCTATACACATGCAAAGTTTCAAGGCTCTAGGTTGTCCAGAACAGGATAAATTAAGGGGGCGAATCAGCCTCCCTAGGCTTCGTAGAGCATAAAATACCCTAGGCCTGATAGGATTGAAGTTTAGGCCAAGTTAGTTGCAACGTAGCTATATTTCCTCTAAATGTTGCCTAGTATAATCTATGATGATGAAGAAGATTATGATGATGCTCATTACGTCACTTGACTGGTGATATGATCTGGAAACAAGTGATTATTACCTGAGTCCTGATGAATATCACAAAAAGATTTTTTACTGTAAACATTTTTGACAATGCTGCAAGATTACAGGGTTTTTTCTTATAAGAAACACATTTATAAAACAAATGAGCTCAAATCAAATCAAGAATAAGAAACATTTAAGAAACACAGGCAGGCTGAGCTTGAAAAGTAAACTTGAAAAGAGCTGGTTTTACTCTAAGCAAAATACAAACAGCATCCAAAAAAGTACTCCCATTTGAAAACTCACTAAAATTTGATTAACCGGGAAAAATAGTAAGGATACAATAAGGATCTTTTCCCTTGATGCAGGAAAAGAAACATCTCGTTTCCTGTCATCCACTGTCATGGACAGTTGTTGGAAATTTCAATAATTTTAAGAAAAATTTAAAAAACATTTATAAAACATGTAAGGCCAGATTTGACAAAATATTAAGAAACACCTCGACTGAAGGCAGAAAGTTTGTTTCTCATAAGAAGAAAAGTGCACTCAGGTTATTGTTTACTAATTATTATAAATGATTCAGTGTCATACCTGATCTCTGGGGTGGCGCCAGAGATCTTCCGATGGAGGAGCTGGAACTTCCGACAGGGGGGCTGAAATGGCCAGAAAATGCAGTTTTTGTACATCATTTTGTTTGATTTTGCCAAATTTCCTCCGACAGAAACGCAAAATTTCCTCCGATAGGGGAGCTAGATGCTTCCAACAGGGGACTGTAACCCCCCTCTAGCCCTCCCTGGCGCCACCGCTACTAAATGGAAATTATTAATGTTAAGATCACATAATATAAAAGTGTAGTGCTTCTAGCCTTCTGTAATTCTGTAACTAGCAACTCTTTTGTAGCTTTAATCTATCTTGCAAAGAAGCAGCCAGACATTTTATAGCAAGCTGAAGTTTTAGCGTTCTGTACAGCATTCGTATATCAATTAGCTAACGTTGAACAACGCGAAATATTTTTGTTATACATTTTCATGTGAAGCCAGTCAAGGTCATGATAGCAAGACAATGATTATGTTTTCCTCTTTGTTCTTGACTCCCGTTGATTCTTTCCAAAGGAAATAATAATTTAAATACATTCTCAAGTACCCTTAAGCGTCTTCTGAAGTACATTTAGGGGTACTCTGAAGTACCTCTAGGGACACACTGGAGTGCCTCTAAGGCTTCTCTGGAGTGCCTTTAGGGTACTCTGGAGTACTATTGAGGGTACTCTGGAGTACCATAAAGGGGCACTCAGGATTACCTCTAGAGGTACTCTGGAGTACCTTTAGGGACACACTGGAGAACCTTTAAGGCTTCTCTGAAGTACCGTTAGGGGTACTCTGGAGTACCATTAAGGGTACTCTGGAGTACCATTAAGGCTTCTCTGGAGTACCATTAAGGGTACACGTTAGTATCATTAAGGGTTCTCTGGAGTACCATTAAGGGTACTCTGGAGTACCTTTAAGGGTACTCTGGAGTACCTTTAAGGGTACTCTTGAGTACCATTAGAGGTGCTCTGAAGTACCATCAGGGGAACTCTAAAGTACCATTAGGGGAACTCTGAAGTACCATTAGGAGAACTCTGAAATACCATTAGAGGAACTCTGAAGTACCATTAGGGAAACTCTGAAGTACCATTAGGGGAACTCTGAAGTACCCTTAAGGGCACTTTGGAGTACCTTTAAGGCTTCTCTGGAGTACTTTAGGGGTACTCTGGAGTACCATTAAGGGTACCCTGGAGTACCATTAAAAGTACTCTGGAGTACCATTAAGGGCACTTACTGAAAATTGCACAATCTCACAATCACCAACTTTCGGCCATTCGTCTCCGAACGTCTTTATTAACAGTTTATTTTTCCCAACAACTGGATTATTAAACGCGTTTTTCACATCAACTGTCACATAACTCTTCTGACTTCCTGAATCAAATACAAATCTGAAATTTGTCCCGCTCGGTTTTCCTGGGGCTTTGACGTCTGCCCGCGTGGTCTGCAACAAAACGGAATTTCTTGCACTCACATGCATGTTAGTGGTTGACACACTCTCGGGCTCTTTCGTTTCAACACTGCTTCCCTTTTGAACATTTTGATTAACATTCTCGATCGTCGTTGGCTTGGAATAACACTCACATATCGTAGAATGGTGTCTTCGGTTGCATTTCAGGCATGTCATGTTTGAACGACAGTTCCTCGCCAGATGATTAGCGCGTAATGAATAGAGGTTGGGGCTCCACAAGGCTCATGTTTAGGGCCTCTCCTTTTCTTGGTCTATATCAATGATCTCCCCTGCGCAGTAAAAAAATCAGCTACTTCGATGTATGCTGATGATACGACTCTATTTTTTCGTTCTAAGAATATTGATGACTTGAATGAGGCGATCCATAACGATCTTAGAGATTTGGATTCGTGGTTAAGTGGTAACAAATTATCTCTTAATGTAGCAAAGACACAGGGAATGCCAATTTGCACTAAAAATAAACACAAGTCACTTGAAGGTACTGGTGAAAGTCTATGTTTAAAAGTAAGAAATATAAAATATCTTGAGGTTCAAATCGATCCGTCATTAAACTGGAAAGAGCAAATCAACGTTGCTATCGGTAAGATTTCAAGAGGAATTGGAATGCTCAAGTATGCTAAGAGATATCTTTCACTGCAAACCATACAAAGGATGTACTTCAGCATAGTAGATTCGTACTTTAGATACTGCTGCTCTGTCTGGGGTTGTGCTGGTGATACCGCTCTAAGAAAATTGCAAAGGCTACAAAATCGGGCTGCTCGTGTCGTGACAAACAGTCCCTTTGACCATGCATCGCTGCCATTAATATCAAAACTAGGATGGTTAACAGTTACCGAGATGATTGACTTCGAGACAGCCTGCATGGTATATAAAGCCTTGCATGGGCTTGCACCTCCCTATATGAAGTCGATGTTTCAAAAATTGTCCGAGTCTTGCAATCGGACTTTACGTAATACCAGCACTGAACTCAGGATTCCTTTTTGTAAAACTTCAAATGGGCAGCGAAGCTTTTCGTATCGAGGGGTTCCTGTTTGGAATCAATTAAGCCTTGAAGTAAAAACGGCTCCTTTGCTAGCTGCTTTCAAGACGAAATTAAAATCTTTTTTGAAAGATCAAAGAAGTTGATGATCGAAATCAACATCAGCCACATTTTTGACTCCAGAGTCACCTGTCTTTTTATACCGGGTGTCTAAAAAAAGTACCCCCTTTTTACCGGAAATAGGAACAAAGCTATTAGATACCATTACTCTCCGAGCAGTTAGCTAAATTTATCAATCTTCAACTTAGATTCACATACCTTGTATTGAAGAATCGTCCACGAAACACCAGAGATACAAGCTTGTAAAGATAAAAAAAATTTACAGTGCACCCAAAACCAGAGGTTTTGTAAAAGGGCCTAGCCATGATTTGTATTATGGATCTTTTCGAAACCACCTGTAAACTTTAACTTCTATTTTTTCGCTTTTGAAAAGAATAGAAAAGACTCGTGGAAATCGTCCTGATTAAACAAATATAACAAAAATGTGGTAAGAATGATGAAGTCGTGCAACATCTCCCAAATGAGCATGCATGTGTTCCTTTTCTCTTTCTTTGACACTTGGAGTGGAATGCAATGCACGGATTGATTCCTCAAAGGAATAACTATTTGTAGAACAATTGAAGCATTTCAAGGTATAATTCTTTTCAATGGAGAAAGGTAAAGGTCAAAGTCGAAATTCCTGTGCAACATGCCTGTGATAGCAAATCATGGCTAGGCCCTTTGACAAAACCTCTGGTTTCGGCTGCACCGTAAATTTTGACTTCGCAAGCTTGTACCTCCAGTGTTTGGTGGCCAATTTTTAAATGCAAGGTATGTGGATCTAAGTTGAAGATTGATAAATTTAGCTGTCTACTCGGAGAGTAATGATATCTTATCGTTTCGTTCCTATTTCCAGTCAAAAGGGGGTACTTTTTTTGAGACACCCGGTACTTTTCTTTCTTATATATTGGATTTTAATCTTAATTAATTCATGTAATTAAGTAAGTTAGGGTTTTAAAGCAGGGCACATTGTAAAACAGTAGATACCATAGTTACTGAATGTATTTACCCTGTAAAAATAAATGAAAATGAAATGAAAAATGAAATAACAGATAACGATTTGGCTTTAGTTGAGAAAACAAAATATCTTGGTGTTCAGGTTGACAATAGTCTTGATTGGAAAGAGCACATTAAAAGTGTCTCTACCAAGGTATCTAGAGCAGTTGGTCTCTTAAAGTATGCAAAAAGATTTCTCCCCCAGAATTCCTTGAAAACACTATACACTAGCATCGTTGAACCCCACTTCCGCTACTGTTACACTGTATGGGGATGCTGTGGCACTACTGAAATCTCGAAACTTCCGAAACTTCAAAACAGAGCAGCTACGATCATCACTAATAGCAGTTTTGATGCCTCTAGCAAACCACTTATCCAGAATCTAGGTTGGAAAACAGTGAATGACATGATCAAACACGAAAGCAGGACTATGGTATATAAGTCTATCAACAATCAAGCTCCCCCATATATGAGTGAAATGTTCACAAGAAATTCACAAGATGCAACACGGCAGCTACGCAATACAAACACTGATTTAAAGCTGACAAAGAAAAGGACATGTAATGGGCAGAAGTCATTTTCGTTCAGAGGTGCTAAACTTTGGAATAGCCTAGATACCGAAGCTAAG
Organism: Aurelia sp. 4 Dawson et al 2005; assembly: GCA_964019985.1. NCBI lineage: Eukaryota > Metazoa > Cnidaria > Scyphozoa > Semaeostomeae > Ulmaridae > Aurelia > Aurelia sp. 4 Dawson et al 2005. Next base: position 8,681,628 of record OZ026504.1, on the reverse strand, counting down.
CGGGCAACCTCTTTAAATCGATTCAAATCTTTGATTTAAAACTTTCCGCTTTAATTTTATATTTGTTTGACAATCCGGATTTCCAATATGTATATGACTTGTAAACTTATGAAAACAGATAAAGGTAAAGAAAATACAAAGTATTGAAATAGGGTATCAAAATTTACGTGATAGGGTAGGGCAGGATAGGGTAGGGTCGGGCAGGGTAGGCTAGGGTAGGGAAAGGTAGGGTAGGGCAGGTAATGGTACGGTTGGTAAGGTAGATCTGGGTAGGGGGTAGAGTGAGGTAATGGTTGGGCAGAGGAGCAGCGCATAATGTTAAGTTATTTCTATTTATCTAGATTTGTTGTAATTATCTCTTTTGTAGTATTTTAGATGCATGGCCCCTTGTAAACCAACTTTGTTGAATGGGCTACCATGCTTAAGTAACTGATGATATGATATGATATGATGATATGGTAAACAAATGAAGCAGCGGTTCTTCTGCGTCAAGATCTTTCTTCGCACAACGTGATCAGTAACGGTGGTACACAAATGAGACTTGTGATCTCCATCGCAATAGGCGCACTTGATAACAAACTTTCTATCATTTGTTTGACTTCCAGTATATAACGTTGCTGCTGTAGCTTGCTGATTTCGATACATACAGGAATCTGTTTCTCGTCGCTTCTTGGGGGGGGGGCGTTGGCTGGTTTGTTCTTCTCTGCGCTGACCTGGCTCAAGACACATTTCTCTGTAACAAGAAGCTCTTCGCGAAATATCTCTAACAAATATTGTAACTCGCATGATCCTTTCAATCTACGTGTAATCATAACTTGCAGCTCACTCGGCAATTTCTTCAATATTTCAGGCGACATTATTTGCTGATATCCTCCACCATGCAAAACAAGCGCACCCAAACTCCGCACGTTCACTTCTAACTTATCGTACAGTTCTCTCAACTTTTTTACGTCGTTCATGTTTCCAACTGCATGACAATGTAGTAATGCGTCCATATGGTTTCCAATTATCACAGAGACGTCTCCAAATCTCTTATGCAAAACATCAAGTGCTTCTTTATACGTTGAATTTGTAACCTTAAGCCCGCGACGGCATATGCTTCAGGACCTACAAACTCTTTAAATAGCTAAATTTCATTACGTCTTCCATTTCTTCGTCTGAATCACTGGCAGCTTTGAAAGTCTCCCAAAAGGACGGCCACTCTGTCGGATTGCCCGAAAATTTCTGCAAGGTCAAGGTTGGCAATTTCATCGTTTTCACTTTCCGCGCGCTACTACCTGATTCACAACGTGGCTCACGTTCCACTTCGGGCTCCTTCACTAACACTTTCAATTTCGATTCGATTTGCGTCAAACAGTATTGTATCTCTCCTGAAAACTTCTTACACTCCAACATTTCGTCCTCAAACGTCTCATCGTCGATTAAATCCAGAATATCATGATCTCTCTTCTTTAAGCTCTCCGATTCCTGGCGCAAAATTTCCCTATTCATTTTCAGTTTGTCGACATCTTGCTCGGTAAATATCTTCGCTGTCTACTCTATAATTTTCTTGACATAACGACGGCTAGCGCTACATCCTTTTATCAATTTCTTTAATTCTTCCATTCTATGCTTCCGGGTCGGCACCATGTTATATTTTCAATTACGCCTCGTTGCGTCTCTCTCCAGGCTAGTACGCTGCCATTTTATACGGCCATCCTGTCTCTACGCTAGTTCGCGTCAACTCCTAAAATAAACGTCAAAAATCTAATTACTCTACATACTCGGTCCAGTCCCCAGCTTTTTCCACAGAGGATTCTCCTCCATCCCTTCAACCTCCCAAATGCGCATTCAATCTGATTCCTTACGGATCTCAATGTCCTGTTAAAGATAACTTCCCCATTGGAGCTGCATTTTGCGAATTCTTTCATAAGTCCAGGCAATAAAGGGTAGGCTGGATCTCCAAGCAACACTCGACCAATGCTTAGACTGTCATCTTCATTTAATCTTCTTTCAATGTTTGGAATTCTAGACTCTTGAAAGAGCTTGTGCACTGAACTATTAGAGAAGACTATGGTACCATGCACACTGCCTGGCCAGGAACAGTCAACATCAAGAAAACGACCCTCATGGTCACAAACTCCCTGCACATACAGACTAAATTTCATCTTGTAACAGAAATAGTCATGTGCATTTTCATTGGGTTGCTTTATAGGAACATGAGTCCCATCAATGCAGCCTGCAAGCATGGGAAAAATTAAATTTCTGCTCAAATTCTGCTAATGTAAGATGCTGCATATCATCTTTTGTAGTTGGAAACTTTATCAGTTGTGGGCTAAGAACAGTTGTGATTGCATGACAAACTTTACGAATTGTAGCTGACAGTGTCGTTGGGGCTATGCCAAATAAATTGCTGGTCATTCTAAGCGAGCCTTGATCTTTTAACTGATACAAGGTCATTGCTAGTTTCTTGACTGAAGTTATGGTATCTACACGAAATGAATCTTTGCTTGGTCGTATGTAGGGCCTTATCTTTTCTTCCAGTTTCATAAAGTCGTTTCTGGACATCCTAAAATTAACAATCCATTCTTCTGACAGCATGGATCCATCTAACATGTTTTGCCACCATTTCTCAGTCCGGCCTTGATTCTTCCAGTATCGCTTTTTCTTCCTGCGCATGAATCTGCTTCTTAGCTGCCTGGGGCACGATTTTTTTCCTCAATAGCGCCGAGAAACTTCTTATTGAGGCTCTGTTGATGCATCAAGACCTGGGTGAGCAGAACAAAGTGAAGCTGCAAAGCAGAACTTAAAACACAGGTGATAAATTTCAGTACTTGGATCAGCAACAAGCGAGAATTGATTGACGCCATGTTTGTTTATTTTCAGAAATTTTTTGGAGAATACGCATGTGCAGAAAAAGAGAGCTGAACTCAAACCGGTCTGAAAATTTTCACGTGAAGGGGAGGCAAATCATCAAACAAGGACAATACTAAAACCGATCTGAAACTCAGATCGGTCTGAGTTTCCTGGTGTGAGGATAGTCTAGGTATGCAATAGAAAGGTCAAAAAGTTTCATGACCGTAAAAAATCTACTTGGGGACAAATTTGCCCCCCCCAACAAAATAGGGTTAATATAAGTTTCGCTTCCCTTTCATTTAACGTGCAGGACTACCGTCCTCTCTAGTTAAGTGCTTCCTCCTTCAGCTTCGTTTGGTTGCTAGGCAATAGGTTTGGAGGCTTATGTGGCTTAGGCAAACGACATGGCCGCAACAAAAATCAATCATTGGTTTCACTTGCTCAGTTTTGGAGGCATCCCTCTGTTTTACGTCAAAGAAAGCATAATGCTTCTTCGATCAATCTTCTATTTCATAGAATGTATAGTGTTTGAGGCTATATGTCAAAGCTTGGGCTAGCAATTTCTCAGCACGTATTGAGAATGTCCCATTACTAGGCCATCTATCATTATAGCCTGTCACTATAAATCCAGTGTTTACGACATATGCGTACATGACAGATTACAAGAATACAATTAACCATTATTTTAGGTGTTATGATCAGTTGTCCAAAATGGACCACCATTGGTCCGATCTCCCCTACACAATGATAACTTAGAATGCAGCTATGATATCTTGCATACTCACATTGGTCCTTTAATGTTGAAGAATGGATAATCCATTATGCCAGCAAGGAAACCTAGAAACAAATTTGTGAAAGTTATAATTCTAGATCATTGTTTTGATTTTTACATTATACTTAGGATTGATAGTCATTCAGTGATAAGTTTTGCTAAAATGATCAAGTTATCAAGTCAAGAGCAAATATTCACAGGCCTTTGCTAATATTAGAATTACACCTTTTACTTGGGTTCTTGGAATCAAATACGTCACTATGCAGTCTCAGGAGAAACGGGTGCATGCACAATTGGCCACTGCATTGCAAGCATCAAGACACTTGTTTTGCATGCGTTTTCATCAAATTCCGAACTTTTCACTCAAGATAAAGGTGGGATCTTAAAGACGAGATTTTTAAGAGCTACAATCAGGTAAAAAATGTTGAGTCACTCTTGAAAAAATGACATTTTCGTACTACTTTCCCCAATATCAATGTTGTTTTGAAAAAAAGTCAGATTTAGAGAGAGTGCGACTATGGGCGTGACAATGGAAAATGAAATTTAATGCTGAGAAGACAGAGAAAGTCATTTATTCTGCCAAGAGGGTTAAAGCATTCCATCCCCCTTTGTCTTTTGGCAATGATGACGTGGTAAGAAAGAGCGAGCACAAGCATCTTGGCATGATTCTTGATTCAAAGCTAGACTTTCAAAGTCACATCAAGGGGGCAAGACAAAACGCGAGGCGCGGTATTGGGATGATAAGGTACCTTTCCAAATATGTTTCGAGAGACATTTTAGATCAAATATATAAGCTTTATGTCAGACCGCATTTCGACTATGGGTTATTATTTATCATGGCAAAACTGAGAACAAGAACGGCAAAAGATCACGCCCAATCATTGTGCGCTTTACCACCTGGCGCCATCGAACACAAGTGTACCGAGCGAGGAAAAATTCAAAAAAATTCAATGTTCGTTTAGATATTACAAAGAGGCGGTTAAATTTGATAGATAAAGCAAACACTATGTTAGAGGACGATGGAAGAAATGACTGTTTTGCATTTGCAGATATAAACTGCCGCACTTGCCTGAAACTCGAAGATGGTTTCCACTTTTTTGAGACCGAAGAGGATCTCATGGAAATTTTATATCCGAGAGACGATGATAAGGAAGACACTCTATCAAGTGAGTAAGAGCAAATCATAGACTAGCCTATTCTATGTTCGGTATCTTAGAACACTTTGTCGTTTCAAATGTTACCACCGTTGGTTGATCTTTAATGAAATCAATAATTTACTAATTAGATCCCTTTCTCTACGAGGGGCACTTCATTCTAAGGGAAAATTTGGTGCACATAGTTTGGAAAATCCTTTTGGTCGCAAAAATTTATCATGGATTACTAACGGTTTCTAAAGTCCTGAAAAATCCTATCAGTTCTTTGTTTTTTTTGTTTCTTTTTAAAGAATGAAATGCCCCTGAAGCATTTTACCGCGCGGCCACTTATGTCCGATCTTTTGGAACCTGTTTCGTTGTATTTTCTTTCTGTCAACTGAACCGCAAAAACGTTGTTTACGAAAAGAATCGAACAGTTTCAAAATGCTAATTTCTAAAGGTCGATTGTATGTGTCAAACGTACTATTGTTTTTTTTTTCAAAAAGACTTTCATCTCACAGACAGCAATCTTTGGAACATGGAATCGGGACTATGGAGTCTGGTTTTCCCGTGTGGTCTGGTGGCGGCCGGTCTTGTTGCTGTTGGTGTGGCCTTGCACTCGTCCATCCACCAACAGCTATCTTGTTACGGCAGGGTACCTGGGGGTGGGTTGGCGGCTGTGGGGTTGGGCCGGCGGTGGTGGGGCTGGTTGTCCCTGGGGTTTGTGTGGATTCGGGATTCTTGGTTCCTGATTCCAGGTTTTAAAGGTAGCATTCAACATTATTCCAAAGAGAGGCCTCATCCAAACAATTTTACTTTGCCACATTGATAAACGAAATTATTTTTATCAAGAAAACAGCACCACAGCTTTTCGAATCATGTCCAGAAAACCTTTGACTTCGGAACGTTCTTTTGTAGTAGTTTTTTCATTGTTCTCTATTTCTGTATTTAGGTGTTCTTTTGCATATTCAGATTTGTCGAGCGTGTCCATGTATTGCGGTTGCAGCTTTCCTCTTTGCAAGAGACCAATGAGAGGCACTCTTCCTTGCCATGTACGTTTGCGTTGATCAATGGCGAGCGGCAATAGGTTGTTTCCGTCAGTCCCTAGCAGTCTTTAGAAGAGTTAGCGTTCCGTTCCAACCATTCGTGTTGCTTTTCCTTATCCTGAAATTATACCTTTTTTGTTGCAGTTTCATCTTTTCTCGATCTTCGCATTACCCTTAGCTGTGCATATCCAGGTTATTGCAAATCATTCTTTTGACCCCAACTCTAGTTTGTTGCCTTTGTTTGCCCAGTTACATTCACTCACGAAAATTGTTTTATATGTAGCCTTAGAAATATCAAAGAGGACACCTTTCTTCTTACTGGGTGTTTTCCACAGGAAGAAAAGTTCAATTAAATATTTTTTGCTCAGCTACAACTACTTTTTCATTACATGCATGACATTTCATTTACTTCAATCGCAATGGTATACTGTTTGGTTACTTTTATTGAGTGGCAACATAGAGCAAAATCCTGGCCCTGATTCTTTAAACTTTTGTACGTGGAATCTGAACAGTATAAGTGCACATGATTTTCTCCGTGTTTCCCTTCTTGAGGCCTATAATTCTGTCTATAATTATGATCTCATAGGTATCGTAGAAACACACCTTAACAGTACTGTTGATGAAAATAAAGTAGGCCTTAGTGGCTATTTTTTCCACAAAAGCAACCATCCGCAAGATGTGAAGCGTGGAGGTGTTGGGCTGTACGTTAAAGAATCGTTCCCTGCCAGAAGAAGACCTGACCTCGAAACCCAACCCGAATGCGTAGTATGTGAGATCAAACTAAACCGAAAAATACTTTTTTGCCGTCCTCTATAGAAGTCCAAGCCAAACCCAAGTAGAATTTGAGGGATTTAGAAATAATTTTGAACTAATGTTATCCAAGATGTCTGCCGAAAATCCCTTCAGCGTTATAATCACTGGAGACTTTAACTGTCGATCCATACAATGGTGGGATGGTGAAAATGAAAACGAAGAGGGCAAAATTTTTGAACCATTCACAGCCGACCTTGGTCTGAACCAACTAATCTCTGAACCAACTCATATTATAGGTGAGTCAAAGTCATGCATTGACTTGGTGCTAACAGACCACCCCAATCTATTTCTTGAAAGTGGGGTCCACCCTTCTTTAGACGAACTGTGTCATCATCATATTATCTACGGCAAAATAATTGTAACAAATGTAGCCCCACCCCCTTATCATCGTAGAATATGGTTTTACGATCGGGCAAATATCTTTGCAATCAGGAGGAGTATCGACATGTTCAATTGGCAAGAAACCTTAGGACAAATAAGTTGCCCGGATCAGCAAGTCAAATGTCTAAACGAGGTTCTACTAAATATTTTCAGCAACTTCATACCAAATAGTTTCATAACAGTTAAGCCTCGGCAGGCACCTTGGATAACACAGTCAATAAAGAGCTTTCTACAAAAGAAAAATCGCGCATATAGATCCTTCGTTCGGAATGGCCAACCAGGAGAAAGATTAGAAGCTATACAGGGTATGATATCACAGGGAGAGGATGCGAAGCAGAAATATCTGGTGAAAGTTGGTCAAACACTTTCAAACCCGAACACAGGTCAAAAAACTTATTGGTCATTAATAAACAAAATTCTAAACAAAGTTAAAATTCCTATTATTCCACCTCTGTTAGAAAATGACATGTTTGTCTTGGATTTTACAACTAAGGCAGAAATATTTAATGACTACTTCATACTCCAATGTACCGTTATTGATACGGGCAGTACAGTTCCCAATGATGTTCCTTTCCATGCTCCGCAATTGACCACCTTCCATATTTCCGATGAGAAAATACTAAGGATCATCCGGTCATTAAATCCCAATAAAGCTTATGGTTGGGATGATATTTCTGTGCGAATGATAAAAATTAGTGATGAGGCCCTAGTTGTTCCACTGAGACTTATTTTTGAAAACTGTCAGAATAAAGGCATTTTTCCTCAAATTTGGAAACAGGCTAATGTAGTACCAGTTCACAAGAAAAACAGCAAGCAACTGAAGCAAAATTATCGTCCGATATCCTTACTCCCAATTTTTGGAAAAATTCTTGAAAAGTTAATGTTTGATAGTCTCTATGAGCACTTAAATGTGAATAATTTATTAAATCCAAACCAATCGGGTTTCCGTCCCGGTGACTCTACGATAAACCAGTTACTGTCAATAGTCCACACGATATTCACTGCCTTTGACTGTAATCCTACTCTAGATGTTCGATCAGTTTTTCTTGATATATCTAAAGCATTTGACAGATTGTGGCACGATGGTCTTATCTATAAGCTGCAGTGTTGTGGTATTCGCAATGACCTACTTAAAATCATTCGAAGCTTCCTTGCAAATCGAAAGCAACGTACGGTTCTGAACGGTAAGACATCAAATTGGGGTTCAGTTACGGCAGGTGTTCCCCAGGGCTCAATCCTAGGTCCATTGTTCTTTCTTGTGTATATCAACGACTTGACCGAGGACCTTAGATGCAATGCTAAACTCTTTGCTGATGATACGTCCCTTCTCACTATTGTCCATAATGCAAACGCTGCTGCTTCCGACATGAACCATGACCTAGAAATCATAAAAGCTTGGGCGTCTAAATGGAGAATGTCATTCAATCCTGATCCAAATAAACAGGCTGTAGAAGTGACGTTTTCCACGAAAAGAGTCAAAACAGATCATCCTGATATTCTATTTGGAGGTGTTCCAGTAGTGAAAGTTGAGGAGCACAAGCACATCGGTGTTATACTAGATTCGAAGTTGTCATTTGCTAGTCATATACAAACAGCTATTACTAAATCTAGACAGGGAATAGGTATGATCAAATATCTGTCAAAGTACTTGCCACGTCACACGTTAAATGAGCTGTACAAACTCTATGTGAGACCGCATCTAGATTATGGTGATGTTATCTACCATACCCCAGCGAAAACCCGTGAATTCAGTCATGATACTACATTGAACACCCACATGGAGAAACTAGAATCTGTTCAGTACTCTGCTGCGTTGGCAGTAACTGGTGCTTGGAGGGGGACATCCCGCGAGAAACTGTACAACGAGCTCGGATGGGAATCTTTGAATCTGCGACGATGGAGTAGACGCCTTGTTATGTTTTATAAGATTGTAAATAACGTTACGCCAGAGTATACAAGGCATTCTATACCGCAACTTGAACAGCCTGTGTACTCTCTTCGTGAGCACCACGTTATTCGGCAAATAAAGGCGAGAACAGAGAGATTTAAAAACAGCTTTTACCCAAATTGTTTGAACGAATGGGACAAGCTACTTCCTGAAGTTAGGCAGGCGCCTTCGCTAAGTGTTTTTAAATCAAAAATAACTTGCTCAAATTCGGCCCCCTTCAAAACCAGTATATGGGATTCATGACCCCAAAGGTTTAGCTATTCTTACACAGTTAAGAGTCGGTCTCAGCAAATTAAATTTTCACAAATTTAGGTATAATTTTAGAGACACAATAGACCCGATGTGTCCTGCAAACGATGGTGTTGAGGACACAGAACACTACCTGCTGCTTTGCCAATCTTATGAAGAACCTAGACGCGAGCTTCTCAATGGTCTCAACGCAATTTTGCCTCCTTGTGACATTTCTAACCTCTCAAATGAATTGTTAATTGAACTCATTCTGTATGGCAATGAAAGGTTACCATTTGATGTTAATAAACGACTCATAGAGGCTACCCTGAAATTCATTCACACGACTAAGCGCTTTTAAATCTCTGCTGCAAACCCCAACACATGGACACATCTTTCCCTTCTATATATGTAGCCTTAGATTTATATTAGATAATTTCCTTATGTTTAGATTCATAATTATATGTTAAATGGCCACAGGGTTGGTGTGTATTTCCTTTCTCCTTGTGGCATCGTTTTTTGTAATCTTTTGTAGTTATGTAGTTGTGTAGTTGTGTAATTGTGTAGTTGTTGTATTTTTATGAGATTATATATAAAAAAAATTATTTATCACAAATATGATCCTGAAATGCGTCTAAACTTACACAGCGACTAGAACAGGCTCAGTATTGTGCTGCCCTTGTAGTGGCTGGTGCATGGAGAGGAACAAGCAGGGAACGTCTTTACGGGGAACCTGGCTGGGAGGACTTGTATCACAGAAGATGGTATCGACGACTGTGCTATTTCTATAATTTGATAAAATCGCGTTCCCCTAATTATTTGTTTGCGGAAATTCCCCCCGAGCGTAACGTAAGCTACAACTTTCGAAATATGAGAAGTTATGGCCTAAGTATTGGAAGAACAGCGCGATACTCGAACACCTATTTTCAAAATGCTGCTTTTGAGTGGAATCTGCTGGCTGAAGACGTAAGAAACTAACATCAATTGCTATGTTTAAACGTAAATTACTTTCTATGATAAGACCTAATAGGAATTCAATTTACGGTATCAATGATATTGTTGGCGTTAGGTATTTGTCGAAACTACGACTTACGTTCAGTGTCCTAAATGAGCACAGATTCAGGCATAACTTCGATTGCCTAGATTTTGTCTGCCTTTGTGGAAGAGCTGAAGAAGATAGTGAGCATTTCCTCCTGTACTGCCATTTTTTCGAAGAAGCATGGAGAGATCTCCTTGGCAGCTTATCAGATATTCCTGGATTAAACATAGCAGAACTGGACACACCATCTTTATGCCAGTTGCCACTAAATTCTATTTGGAAATCCAAAGCTGACCCAAATCGCAAACAGGATGAATATGGAAGCAACAATTAGTTATAGGCAACGAAGAGGTTCGAATGAAGTACATCCAAAATCAACAAGCAGCAACCCCCCCCACCTCCATATTTCTTTTTTGTAGTGCTAGTAGTAGTTGCTGTTGTTAGCTCTGTCTCCCATTTGATGTTAGGTGGTTAAAAATTCAAAATTTTTTGATCATACAATGTGGGTGCGGGGTAATGGGTGGATGGGATTCCTGCTGTGTGGTTGGATGGCTTCTGCCCTTTGTTTTCTCGCTTGCTATCCTGATTGGGATTGGGGTCCTGATTCTTGCAGTCGTTTTTTTACGCATTGAAGCCTTGCAGGGATCTTTGCCTGACATCAAATGTGAGACAGACGTAAATATATTTTTTTCTTTCTTTAGAAAAATGAAAATTTTGAATAGTGAGTCTCTGTCATGGTGAGAAATCCGATGACAGGCAAAGTAGCTGTAAATTTTTGCGTTTATTCTTAATGTATTATGTATGAAAAAAGTACCTGATCGAGATGACACGGGTGACTCGGCAACTTTTTGTGGTACTGCAACATTGAGTAGGGGGAAGGGGCGAAAACAGGGGCGAAAACAGGGGCAAGAAAACTGAAAATCTGGGGATGGGTCAACAATTTTGTAACTGATTGTCTGAAAGCTCGCAACTTTAACTCCAGTTTTCAAGAATATCGATGAAGAAGACAATGATACACAATCTTGATCAACAGAATGTTATTGATACAAAGTTGATATAATCGCTAGGCCTAAGGAGTTTATCAACTGGAAATATTTTACGTGATCTTTGAAATTTGCGTTTTCCGTAATTTTGCATGAAAATGGCATAATTTTCTGAAATAGTGAATGTTTAAGGTTCATTTTCCTTTCGTTCAAGTCATGATAGAAAGTAATCATAATGCTTTTTGATATCATCTACCCCTGATTATATTCTGACTACTCGAACGCACTCAAGATGGCAAGAGGGTGCGAGCACTTTGTGTGCATGATGCAGTTCGTCAGCATGGCGAATTACGTCATCGTTGCTCGCCACAATGCTCAGTGCTCAGTCCATTTCTCATTAACATTGCTCATTCCATTTTGTGCTTCTTTGCAAGGGTAAACATACCTTATTTATCAAAAGAAGCTAGGCTTTGATGTCAGTGAGAGTGAAGACGCCTACTTATGACCAAAAACATACAATATTTTGCGCAAGAAAGCCAAACTTTTAGGAATCACACCGACATTGCTCACTTTTGGTGCCTTAAAAAACTTATTGAAGTCATTCAAGTAGTGTTTAATCACAGGGGCATCAGTTTAAATATTCGATTAGTATTTCTCGATATTGTTATTTTTAATATTTTCATTATTTCTCAATTTCTTGCTTCTGCAGAGCCGCGAAACTTTGACCAATGCGAAGGAGAGCAGAAGATGCGAAGGAAGTGAGGGAGAGAAAAGCGAAGGAGGAGCGAGATAAGAGAGAGGGAAGAAAAGGACAAGGGACGAAACAGCGCGTATGCTGAGATAATAGGGACCTTACGAAATGACAACGAGAACGGAGACGAGGATTATATGATCTCGTCGCCGTCCTCGTTGCGGTTTTGCGGTAAAGTACATTACGATGCACTCTCCCAAGACCCCCAAAATGGTAGAAGTTCCAATTTTGGCAGGAAATCCACAAAGGTCCTGGAGTTGTTTCTGCAGAATCAAGAATGCCATCATTCAGAGAAAACCGAATAAATCTAATGTTTGCACACCAAGAAGGTATAATCGACGGGGATGAATTTGTTTTGCTGTATGACCTGAATACCTCCAAGAATCCAGATTTACCTTATTGGCAATATGACAGTTTTGACTTGGATTTGATGTCAGAGGCAGAGTGCAAGACAGAATTTCGTTTCTATCGCAGTGATATATACGCTTTGTGCGATGTTCTCGAGATTCCAAATGAAATTAAGTGCTATAATGGTCTTAAAATAGATGCCTGTGAAGCACTCTGCATCCTTCTAAAACGGTGTGCTTACCCATGCAGATATGCAGATCTTGTCTCCAGGTTTGGAAGACCGACACCCTCTCTGTCAATAATTTCAAATTACATGCTTTGTTTCATTTATGCAAGATGGCACAGACTTCTAACCTCATTTGAGCAGGAATGGTTGGCCCCTGCAAAGCTGCAACAATTTGCAAGAGCAATACATGAAAGAGGAGCACCACTAGATAACTGTTTTGGTTTTGTAGATGGAACAGTTCAGCGTGTATGCAGGCCTGGTCAAAATCAGAGAGCTCTATACAATGGCCACAAAAGAGTACATTCCATTAAATTCCAAGTAGTTAGTGCACCCAATGGTCTGTGCATCAACTTGTTTGGACCTGTTGAGGGAAGGCGCCATGATAGTGGAATGCTTGCTGATTCTAGACTTTTAGGACTGCTTCAAAGGTTTGCTGTTACACCTGATGGTAGTCAACTTTGCATTTATGGTGACCCCGCCTACCCTCACCGTCCACAGCTGCAAGCACCTTTCAAAGGAGCCATGCTGACTCAAGAAGAAAAGGATTGGAATAAGTCAATGAGTCAAGTTAGGATTCAGGTTGAATGGATGTTTGGGGATATCATTAACTATTTCAAATTCCTAGACTTTAAGAAAAACATGAAAGTGCAACTTAGTGCTGTTGGGAAAATGTATATTGTTTGCACCCTTCTGCAAAATGCAAGGTCATGTGTTTATGGGTCTTTGTCAGCAGATTACTTTGGAGAACTACCTCCAACTATTGAAGAGTACTTTCAATAAAAGAATTTGGTTTCTTGTGAACTCTGAATAAACTGATATAGAGAAATATAACATAACTAATTGGTCAGCTCATCAACTGTGTTAGAAACAAAACAAGCTTTTTTCTACTCCATTCTTTATGTTAGTAAAATTAACAACTACTCAGTGCTGTGAAGTACATAGGATGGATCTGAATGAATAAAATTTTGCTTGATAGCAGAAAGACTGAAGTCAATTTTTTCATTTTACTCAATTTTTATGAGCAGCAAACATTTGTATATTTAACTTTACAAAAAATCACTGGCTGCAAGATGGCTAACAGAGGGCCTAAAATGCTGGATCAAATCATAAGGAATTCCTCAAATGCCATAATACAGAGCAATGGACAATAATCCTCTCAGAAGTCATAAGAAATGAATTTGTAAACAAATATTAAAAACACAAGAAAAATCACCAAAATGCTTTGATCTTTCACCTATAAGATACAATTTCTTTCATTGCAATCCATCCAGCACTCTGTAAATTACAAATTTCAAGCCCTTTAACTTCTTTTAGTGCACCTGGTACAACAAAAACAGTTACTGGATACAATTTTGGGTGATTACTCCACTTTTGGTAGATAATCAAGATCAAACTGTTGATGTCTCAAAATCATCAGACATACTGGTTGCTAAAGATGTTTTTGGGATCTGAAATGAAAATTTTATGGGGACCAAAGAATAATAACCTAACTGTAATTTCAAACATGCTGGTAAACTGGTTCAACTTTGAGATTTCATTAATTTAGTTTAGTCCTTATTCAGCATCTTGTCTAGCATCATCATCATTGCAGCACTCTGCTGCTGTTGCTGCTGCATAAAATTCATTGTTATAGTTTGCATATTTGTCAGCTGATCTAATAACATTCCCTCTCTTCTTGACTTTTCTTCAGTTTCTTTTGCCCTTTGTGCAAGCTCAGCTTTCTCAATTTCCAGCTTCTGTTCTTGCATCTTCAACTCTTTGGCTTCCTTTTCTTTCCTCTATTCAATCTCTTGCTTTTTGAAGTCATTGTCCATCTCAGCCTTTTCTTTCAGGTACTTGAATGTATCTGATCCAGTTGAACGATTTCGCTTTTTGGGGGGCTCTTCTCCATTTCTGGTTTTTGTTTCAGCAAAAGTTTCAAGACTTCTCCTTCTCATTTCAATTGCTTTGCCTTGTTCCTCTTCATGTTTTTTCAGCTTTGCATCATTGAGTTGCTCTTGTTCTTTCTCTGCCTCTTCTACAATTGGAACAATGTTATCTAGAGCATTGTCCACTTCATCTTGCTCTGGGGATATTCCAGATGCTCTCTCTTCATCTCTGTCTTTCTTCTTGTGATCTTTTATCAGTTTATTGAACCTATCTCGTACAGAGCGTTTGTCTGTTTTAAATTTAGGGTCTTCAACTTGTTCTAATGACTCTGCAATCCTTTCCCAAACCTCCACTCTTTCTGGTGTTCCCTTTCTGTGTTTCCATGGCTCAAACAACGACAGCTCTCTAACAAATATGCAGTCATGTTTTCTGGTCCATTTCATGACAGGAAGCCTGCAAGGAAAAGATAATCATTTTTACAGCACAGGTGGAAGAAGGTTCTTTTGAACTCTGGAGAATTATCATCTAAATGAGAGACTAGTTATTTTTAAATGCTCTCAGAAGCACACAACTATCAGCATGCTCTTACATGGAGACATGGACGAGCTAAACTTGAAAATAGTAATTTAAAAAATGGCAGTCTTTCGAAAGCTTCCTAATCTTATCAAATTCCCTAAGAATTTGAAGTGATGCAGGAGAATTCCAGTTGTTGACTCGACTCCAATGGGCCTAAGCCAAACGACGTAAAGTTCCTTCGCTGTATCTACAGTAACTAGATCTTTTCAATGATCAAAAACAATTTGAAAAAGGATGCAAGCATAAACGAGCATGTTAAAGGCAGGAAAATTGCAAATTTAACTCACTTCTGCTTCTGTTTCGCCTGTCTTGGGTCTTCCATGACAGGACGACGTGAATTCTTGCAAAGTCAGGTTGGGCACGAGGCACGACTGCTTTGCTCCTATCAGAGCGCATGCGCCCTTTGGGAGGGGGAATGCCCGATGCCCGCGTTGCCGTCGCCGTTGTCATTTCGTAAGGTCCCTAATGTATTCCGCACTGACCTTGGACAGCTTTTCTCGTTACAATTTTCGGCGCTCGCAATGTGTCATATCTTGTTGTCCACATAATGGCGTATAATGGCGGGTGTTTTGTGTGAAGCAAATCAAACGAGGGAGAAGGAAAACAATCAGCATTCAAGGGCTGCTCTGTAGTAAGTTAACATCTTATTTGCACTCGTTCTTTGTTTGGAACTCGATATGAAATATGTTTCAGGGCACTTTTTATTACAGCGAAACAGCAGTAGGCCTAGTTGAGCTTTTGTCGTTGTAACGTCAGGGTGGGACAGAACTTAACCACTGCTGTCAATGCAGCTAAAAACGAGAAAAACTGCATCCCTGTAGATGAAATACGACAGCTGTATGAAGCAGAATTCGGAATCGAAAATGTTTTGTCTTTGAGAACTTGGAAAGCTAATCCGTGAAAAGAAGCGAGGACATTCCCGAAGACCTAAAACTTCGACATTCTTACAATTCTCTAGTAGGCCTATGACAGTTTTCAATGCGTGTGTTTTGCCAGTTCTCACTTTCCAAGCAGGAGAACATTGTGTCCAGACATAGCTGTGTCTAAAAACTGCTGTTGCAAGCTGTTCAGGCTCGGTCTGGCAGCCATTTTATGCAGCGTGCTTGAATGGCAAACTTCTTACCGACCCCGAAACCAACAGCCGAAGATCAAAACAATAGGCGAGGATCAGCGGTCTGTCCAGGGTGAGTGCGGAATACATCACCAAAAAAACTTGAAGGATGATGACATCCAAAATATTAATGACGATGCCAAAATCTTATGCTGATACAAAAATTCGAGAATTTACGCGACGAACAAGCCATTGATTATGAAAATCGGACGTCAGGAAGCCTCGCAAAAGCCTTCTCAAAAATCTCAGCATGCGCGCTGTTTCGTCCCTTGTCCTTTTCTTCCTTCTCTCTTATCTCGCTCCTCCTCCGCTTTTCTCTCCCTCACTTCCTTCGCATTTTCTGCTCTCCTTCACATTGGTCAAAGTATTCGCGGCTCTGCAGGAGCAAGAAAGACAACAGTATCGAGAAATAATGAAAATATTAAAAATAACAATATCGAGAAATACTAAATAATATCTACGAATATTTAAACTGATGCCCCTGTGGTTTAATGTGGGAATTGTTGAATTACTCACCAGTTTACATCAATTGAGTTCCAGCTTTATCGTTTTTAAGGAACTTTAAAAAGTGGGAATTGTTGATGAGAATTGTTCTCAATCTCAGCCCCTCACTTGATGACTTTAGTATCTTTATTTGGTTATTTGTGCTTTCAAACCACTTCGTTCTCAGTAGACCGATAGGAAATGATTTATTATAGGACATTGTCCGTCCCTAAAAGAATTATGACTGACTACAATCTTGGTCAAAATGCTTGGGACAAGTCACAAAATTGCACTACTTCAGTCTTTGATTACGTGCCCCCACCCCGCTCCCCCCGTTTCAATGTTGGTTGAATCAAACGCCATTCGACCATCTCAACATTGAATTACGGGGGAAGGGGGGTTAGAAGGTCCTAAGCGTAAATTTGTGTGTCGATATTGGAAATAGATCATGAAAGCACCGAAATTTGCTTTTGTCTGAGGTCATTTTGACCAGGATTGTCTGAAAATTGTTGTAAACAAATAATGACTCATAGCGTGAGAATCCATAGAGATTTTTGCGTGCAATTTTACCACTATCATCCCTAACACAATAACTAACTTCTCAGCCATTTATACCGAAAAGGGCGTTGTTTGCTAAATTTGCTGGACACTAACTTCAATGTGGGCGTGGCAAAATGGTTGCGCTTTACACAACCATTCAGATTCCCTTGTGAAAGGTGAGCAACATTAGGGTTCTAGGCTTTCTTCCACTATCGTATGGGATTGTATACTATGCTGCTCTTTTGAATGTGATTAATTGATGGTAGAAAAGCTTTTGAGGCATTGCCTGAGGTCCGGTTTCTTATGAATTCCTCGGTTCTGCAAACGGCACTCCACAGGAAATGCCCCATAATTCTAATCACAATCATAATCATAATCATAATCTTATTTACAGTTGGTTTACTGGTAGCTAACAGCTAATTTACACCAACTATCTACAATATAACAAAATATGTAAAAACCGTAACTTAAGTGCAAATGTAGCACGTACAGTTGTTGCCATTCCAGCAACGTATTTCTTTTTTGAATTTCACGAGAGAAGTTGTTAATTTTAGGTCATCACTAAGAGCATTCCACAATAGACTCCCTCTCAAGAATAGGGAATTCATTCCGTAGCGCTGAGAACTCACCGAGGGGAGCTTGCATAGTTCCTTAGTCCGAAGGTTGTAGAATAAGTTACGCTGGGATAAATTACACTTTTTCGGTAAATTCGTTTGATTCCACATAGGAACATTAAAGTCTTCCAATTGATGCAAAATCCAAGTAAAATTCACGGGAAGGGGAAATCCCACGGTTACCCAAAAATAAAAAAGTTAGAATAAGCAATTCCGGATAAATTATTTATGAACTTGATGAAGAATCGTGAAAAATCGTATTTTGTGAAACATTACAGCAAAGGCTGATTGCAGGCTGATAAAGCCTTTTCTGCACAGCAGAATGAGACAAAATTCACCAAGACAGAGGGAGCGAAAGCCAAAGTTATTAATGTTTAAGTAAGGGAGAAGCGCTGAAGATTTGATCACTTTCCTCAATATTTCAGCCATTGCCTAAAACCGCCTTGTCGGCACGCAACATCGGCATTCTTCTTCAACAAAAGCTTCTGCACTACTAATTTTCGGGCACAATGGACGATCAAATCCCCTCCAAGGGTGAATGAAAGTTTGTTGGAGTGAAGTTAATCTCATTGAAAGTAAATGAATAAGGTAGAGCTTTGAGAAAGGGCACATTTGAAAAGAAGATGACTGCCCTGTGGAGGAGCATTGTGAAACTGATCCTCGAAAAATATGCCAGTCAACCTAGTGTCTTAGCTATAATTCAAAATCCAGAAAACCATTTTTCAACCTTTTCATTTCGTGCAGTTTAACCAAATTATTATTATTATTATTATTATTATTATTATTATTATTATTATTATTATTATTATTATTATTATTATTATTATTATTATTATTATTATTACCACCACCATTATTATTATTATTATTATTATTATTATTATTATTTCTCTTCTGCCAACATGTTATAAAATATTGTCAAAAGCTTTGTGTGGCAGGATCACTATCTACATAATGAACGAAATTGCGTTTTGGCAAAGAGCCTTTTTGTGCCAGAGAGATAGACAAGAACTGATTTTCACATTGAAAGCAGCCATTGATGATTTTCGACATCTGAGCACTAAACTTACTGTTGTTTTCATCGATTTTGCTGACGCCTTTGGTAGTGTCAATCACAAATTCATTTTCGAAACCCTGGAAAACTTCAGCATCCCTTTGAAATATTGTTGCCTGATTGAAGATATTTACAGGCATTCATCTTTCTCAGTGATATGTGGTGTCCAACTAAGCAAGTCCTTCAACATCATTAGAGGAACCAAAACAGGGGATCCGTTAAGTGCTTTATTATTCATCATGGTCATAGACAGAGTGTGTAAACCAATGGTTGCTACTGCTATAAGCTGTATGGCCATTCAGAATGAAAGAATGGTCAATCCCATACCCCTGCAAGCGTTTGCTGATGATATTGTTGTCGTACAGTATAACTCAGAAATTTCTCAACTGATCTTTGATGCAGGGGAAGAAATGATGGCCCAGGCTGGCTTGGAAGTAAAACACGAGAAATGCGCTGTTTTATACGCTAGAAGGTCGGGTAATAATTGGTACAAGGGTAAATCGGACATAAAACCAAAAGTGAAAGTACAGTCAAATGAATTAGCTGTTTGTGGGCACAATAAGCCATATAAATACTTGGGAAAGTCGTTATCGTTATCTGGAGAGGATCCGAAGCAGGTCAATCAAATATTAGAAAATTATAAAGAGTTGCTGGACAAAATCTCAAAATGTAAGTTGCCACTTTCGCTGAAGGCAAGTGCTTTCAATAACATGGCTCTTGCTAAAATATTGCATCATTTTAACAATACAAGGTTTACCGAGGAACAGCTCGAAGAATTGGATAAGGCTCAAACACAAACAGTTCGAAATTTGTACGATTTATACAGTTCAACTACGCAGCTCATCATTTACCTACCACGCGAGGACGGAGGAATAGGAATTAAACGTGTATCTGCTGTATACCGGACGACACGAATTGCGTTTCTCCTAAAAATGTTGAATCATGAGGAAGATCATTTTAGAAACAGTGCACGTCAGTCTCTAAGTCTTGACATGTTAAGGAGGGGGGTAGCAGAATCGAGTGATGAAAAGAACTTTCTTGGTTACGAAGTCACAGTTGATGGATATTTGAATAATAAAACAAACTTTGGTTGTCAGTCTGACTGGCCTGAGTTGTTGCGCTATGCAAGGAAACTAGATATCTCCATCGTTTTCAGAGATGGGAAAGCAGGTGTAATCATTGATGGAAAGTTTCACGACGACACTTCATCGCTACAAAAGATTCTATTTCATTACACAGTTAAACGTGATTTGATTAAGGCAAAAGAATTGTCAATTCAGGGGTGCTTTTTCGGTATGGATGGCATTCATTTGAAGTCATCACATTCCATTTTCTACAACTGGAAAATAGACGACTTGTTAGTGAAATTCAGCATAAAAGCACGACTTAGCCTCCTTCCAACTAACTTTACGCTGCACATTTGGAACCGTGAACATGATCCTTTATGCCCCTTTTGCCGAAATCATACCGAAAGTATGGCGCATCTGATGAATGGCTGTCATGAATTTCGAAATTTTTATAGTCGTCGCCACAATCGAATCGCTGATAAAGTAGAAGATGTTATTTCTCAGAGTAACCGTCGTCTACGAGTCTACTCAAACAAGCTAATGGAGACAATATTCACGGAGTATCGCGAGGAACTGCTGTTGATTGAACATCGCAAACCAGACATTATTTTAATTGATCATGTATCACAGAAGTGCACCATTGTTGAAGTAGCTGTGTGTTATGATTTGTACTTTGATTACGCGTTTCGAGAGAAGTTGGGGCGTTACGAGAGCGTTTGCTGTCTATTACGAGGTCATGGATGGAACGTTGAATTAAAGGTTATGTGTTTTGGCTCGCTTGGTTGCATAAAGAAGGATATTTGGAGAGAACTGAGATCTTTGTCAGTTGACAAATTAGTTGCAAAGCAGATGTTACAATGGTGTTCAATATCAAATGTTATTATGGCAAATTATATTTGGAGGCACAGGGTGCGGAAGTTATTCCCATAGTCTAGGCCTACATTTAGCACTTTTGAAATTCGAGGGCATTGCTCTTTTTCCGTTTGGAATGAGTCAGCTAAATGTCTGCCTGTGCTTGGATAAACTCCCCCCCCCTTTGCTGAGGTATTTTCATGTGATACTGTGTGTAGTAGCTAACATAAACCTAGTATAGCGTATTCATACGTTAACTGAGCTGCTAGCTCAGGCACTAGGGCAGATACGAATGTATTATTATTATTATAACACGATTAACGGAAGAACAACTGGATGATATCGACAAGTCAGTTACTACGACTGTCAGAGAAATGTATGGATTGGTGTGGGCTAAACTCCAGAGCACTTCAAACTTTAAAGTTTTCATAGTTACTGGTTTATTCATCATAACTATGACGTCATCAAATTATGAACGACTTTCCAATTGCGTTCTGCAAAAATCTCCTTCTGTATGAAATCTGCGAGTGGCTTTCGTTTGAAAACAACAGAATTGGGAAAGAGGATTTGAAAGCAAAGTTATTTTCAAAGAAAGTGCCAATCATGCTGTTGTTGTTGTTGTTGTCATCTTATTTTCATTCAATCTCACGCTAGCTTCTAAAAGTAATCTAGTAGAAACTAATCTAAATCGCATATTTAAACTACTAACAGTCTTTATCTATATAATATGCATATTTCAGTGCTAGCTACAGATATTACAGTTGCAAGTTGGCCCACCCCATTGTTTTATCATTCTCTTAAAAATTTGAATGTTTTCGGCTTAAATTTGATCTCTTTGGGCAAAGCATTCCAAATTTGTGGTCCTAATGCTAGGAGACTTTTTGACCCGAAAGTAACTTGATTTTGGTCTATGATGAATTAATCTATTTTAGTTTCTTGCTGACCTTGTTGTTTCTTTTAGTTTGAAAATATCCTGCATGAAAGTTGAATTTAGTTTTACGAATTTATGCCAGTTGCCACTAAATTCTATTTGGAAATCCAAAGCTGACCCAAATCGCAAACAGGATGAATATGGAAGCAACAATTAGTTATAGGCAACGAAGAGGTTCGAATGAAGTACATCCAAAATCAACAAGCAGCAACCCCCCCCCCACCTCCATATTTCTTTTTTGTAGTGCTAGTAGTAGTTGCTGTTGTTAGCTCTGTCTCCCATTTGATGTTAGGTGGTTAAAAATTCAAAATTTTTTGATCATACAATGTGGGTGCGGGGTAATGGGTGGATGGGATTCCTGCTGTGTGGTTGGATGGCTTCTGCCCTTTGTTTTCTCGCTTGCTATCCTGATTGGGATTGGGGTCCTGATTCTTGCAGTCGTTTTTTTACGCATTGAAGCCTTGCAGGGATCTTTGCCTGACATCAAATGTGAGACAGACGTAAATATATTTTTTTCTTTCTTTAGAAAAATGAAAATTTTGAATAGTGAGTCTCTGTCATGGTGAGAAATCCGATGACAGGCAAAGTAGCTGTAAATTTTTGCGTTTATTCTTAATGTATTATGTATGAAAAAAGTACCTGATCGAGATGACACGGGTGACTCGGCAACTTTTTGTGGTACTGCAACATTGAGTAGGGGGAAGGGGCGAAAACAGGGGCGAAAACAGGGGCAAGAAAACTGAAAATCTGGGGATGGGTCAACAATTTTGTAACTGATTGTCTGAAAGCTCGCAACTTTAACTCCAGTTTTCAAGAATATCGATGAAGAAGACAATGATACACAATCTTGATCAACAGAATGTTATTGATACAAAGTTGATATAATCGCTAGGCCTAAGGAGTTTATCAACTGGAAATATTTTACGTGATCTTTGAAATTTGCGTTTTCCGTAATTTTGCATGAAAATGGCATAATTTTCTGAAATAGTGAATGTTTAAGGTTCATTTTCCTTTCGTTCAAGTCATGATAGAAAGTAATCATAATGCTTTTTGATATCATCTACCCCTGATTATATTCTGACTACTCGAACGCACTCAAGATGGCAAGAGGGTGCGAGCACTTTGTGTGCATGATGCAGTTCGTCAGCATGGCGAATTACGTCATCGTTGCTCGCCACAATGCTCAGTGCTCAGTCCATTTCTCATTAACATTGCTCATTCCATTTTGTGCTTCTTTGCAAGGGTAAACATACCTTATTTATCAAAAGAAGCTAGGCTTTGATGTCAGTGAGAGTGAAGACGCCTACTTATGACCAAAAACATACAATATTTTGCGCAAGAAAGCCAAACTTTTAGGAATCACACCGACATTGCTCACTTTTGGTGCCTTAAAAAACTTATTGAAGTCATTCAAGTAGTGTTTAATCACAGGGGCATCAGTTTAAATATTCGATTAGTATTTCTCGATATTGTTATTTTTAATATTTTCATTATTTCTCAATTTCTTGCTTCTGCAGAGCCGCGAAACTTTGACCAATGCGAAGGAGAGCAGAAGATGCGAAGGAAGTGAGGGAGAGAAAAGCGAAGGAGGAGCGAGATAAGAGAGAGGGAAGAAAAGGACAAGGGACGAAACAGCGCGTATGCTGAGATAATAGGGACCTTACGAAATGACAACGAGAACGGAGACGAGGATTATATGATCTCGTCGCCGTCCTCGTTGCGGTTTTGCGGTAAAGTACATTACGATGCACTCTCCCAAGACCCCCAAAATGGTAGAAGTTCCAATTTTGGCAGGAAATCCACAAAGGTCCTGGAGTTGTTTCTGCAGAATCAAGAATGCCATCATTCAGAGAAAACCGAATAAATCTAATGTTTGCACACCAAGAAGGTATAATCGACGGGGATGAATTTGTTTTGCTGTATGACCTGAATACCTCCAAGAATCCAGATTTACCTTATTGGCAATATGACAGTTTTGACTTGGATTTGATGTCAGAGGCAGAGTGCAAGACAGAATTTCGTTTCTATCGCAGTGATATATACGCTTTGTGCGATGTTCTCGAGATTCCAAATGAAATTAAGTGCTATAATGGTCTTAAAATAGATGCCTGTGAAGCACTCTGCATCCTTCTAAAACGGTGTGCTTACCCATGCAGATATGCAGATCTTGTCTCCAGGTTTGGAAGACCGACACCCTCTCTGTCAATAATTTCAAATTACATGCTTTGTTTCATTTATGCAAGATGGCACAGACTTCTAACCTCATTTGAGCAGGAATGGTTGGCCCCTGCAAAGCTGCAACAATTTGCAAGAGCAATACATGAAAGAGGAGCACCACTAGATAACTGTTTTGGTTTTGTAGATGGAACAGTTCAGCGTGTATGCAGGCCTGGTCAAAATCAGAGAGCTCTATACAATGGCCACAAAAGAGTACATTCCATTAAATTCCAAGTAGTTAGTGCACCCAATGGTCTGTGCATCAACTTGTTTGGACCTGTTGAGGGAAGGCGCCATGATAGTGGAATGCTTGCTGATTCTAGACTTTTAGGACTGCTTCAAAGGTTTGCTGTTACACCTGATGGTAGTCAACTTTGCATTTATGGTGACCCCGCCTACCCTCACCGTCCACAGCTGCAAGCACCTTTCAAAGGAGCCATGCTGACTCAAGAAGAAAAGGATTGGAATAAGTCAATGAGTCAAGTTAGGATTCAGGTTGAATGGATGTTTGGGGATATCATTAACTATTTCAAATTCCTAGACTTTAAGAAAAACATGAAAGTGCAACTTAGTGCTGTTGGGAAAATGTATATTGTTTGCACCCTTCTGCAAAATGCAAGGTCATGTGTTTATGGGTCTTTGTCAGCAGATTACTTTGGAGAACTACCTCCAACTATTGAAGAGTACTTTCAATAAAAGAATTTGGTTTCTTGTGAACTCTGAATAAACTGATATAGAGAAATATAACATAACTAATTGGTCAGCTCATCAACTGTGTTAGAAACAAAACAAGCTTTTTTCTACTCCATTCTTTATGTTAGTAAAATTAACAACTACTCAGTGCTGTGAAGTACATAGGATGGATCTGAATGAATAAAATTTTGCTTGATAGCAGAAAGACTGAAGTCAATTTTTTCATTTTACTCAATTTTTATGAGCAGCAAACATTTGTATATTTAACTTTACAAAAAATCACTGGCTGCAAGATGGCTAACAGAGGGCCTAAAATGCTGGATCAAATCATAAGGAATTCCTCAAATGCCATAATACAGAGCAATGGACAATAATCCTCTCAGAAGTCATAAGAAATGAATTTGTAAACAAATATTAAAAACACAAGAAAAATCACCAAAATGCTTTGATCTTTCACCTATAAGATACAATTTCTTTCATTGCAATCCATCCAGCACTCTGTAAATTACAAATTTCAAGCCCTTTAACTTCTTTTAGTGCACCTGGTACAACAAAAACAGTTACTGGATACAATTTTGGGTGATTACTCCACTTTTGGTAGATAATCAAGATCAAACTGTTGATGTCTCAAAATCATCAGACATACTGGTTGCTAAAGATGTTTTTGGGATCTGAAATGAAAATTTTATGGGGACCAAAGAATAATAACCTAACTGTAATTTCAAACATGCTGGTAAACTGGTTCAACTTTGAGATTTCATTAATTTAGTTTAGTCCTTATTCAGCATCTTGTCTAGCATCATCATCATTGCAGCACTCTGCTGCTGTTGCTGCTGCATAAAATTCATTGTTATAGTTTGCATATTTGTCAGCTGATCTAATAACATTCCCTCTCTTCTTGACTTTTCTTCAGTTTCTTTTGCCCTTTGTGCAAGCTCAGCTTTCTCAATTTCCAGCTTCTGTTCTTGCATCTTCAACTCTTTGGCTTCCTTTTCTTTCCTCTATTCAATCTCTTGCTTTTTGAAGTCATTGTCCATCTCAGCCTTTTCTTTCAGGTACTTGAATGTATCTGATCCAGTTGAACGATTTCGCTTTTTGGGGGGCTCTTCTCCATTTCTGGTTTTTGTTTCAGCAAAAGTTTCAAGACTTCTCCTTCTCATTTCAATTGCTTTGCCTTGTTCCTCTTCATGTTTTTTCAGCTTTGCATCATTGAGTTGCTCTTGTTCTTTCTCTGCCTCTTCTACAATTGGAACAATGTTATCTAGAGCATTGTCCACTTCATCTTGCTCTGGGGATATTCCAGATGCTCTCTCTTCATCTCTGTCTTTCTTCTTGTGATCTTTTATCAGTTTATTGAACCTATCTCGTACAGAGCGTTTGTCTGTTTTAAATTTAGGGTCTTCAACTTGTTCTAATGACTCTGCAATCCTTTCCCAAACCTCCACTCTTTCTGGTGTTCCCTTTCTGTGTTTCCATGGCTCAAACAACGACAGCTCTCTAACAAATATGCAGTCATGTTTTCTGGTCCATTTCATGACAGGAAGCCTGCAAGGAAAAGATAATCATTTTTACAGCACAGGTGGAAGAAGGTTCTTTTGAACTCTGGAGAATTATCATCTAAATGAGAGACTAGTTATTTTTAAATGCTCTCAGAAGCACACAACTATCAGCATGCTCTTACATGGAGACATGGACGAGCTAAACTTGAAAATAGTAATTTAAAAAATGGCAGTCTTTCGAAAGCTTCCTAATCTTATCAAATTCCCTAAGAATTTGAAGTGATGCAGGAGAATTCCAGTTGTTGACTCGACTCCAATGGGCCTAAGCCAAACGACGTAAAGTTCCTTCGCTGTATCTACAGTAACTAGATCTTTTCAATGATCAAAAACAATTTGAAAAAGGATGCAAGCATAAACGAGCATGTTAAAGGCAGGAAAATTGCAAATTTAACTCACTTCTGCTTCTGTTTCGCCTGTCTTGGGTCTTCCATGACAGGACGACGTGAATTCTTGCAAAGTCAGGTTGGGCACGAGGCACGACTGCTTTGCTCCTATCAGAGCGCATGCGCCCTTTGGGAGGGGGAATGCCCGATGCCCGCGTTGCCGTCGCCGTTGTCATTTCGTAAGGTCCCTAATGTATTCCGCACTGACCTTGGACAGCTTTTCTCGTTACAATTTTCGGCGCTCGCAATGTGTCATATCTTGTTGTCCACATAATGGCGTATAATGGCGGGTGTTTTGTGTGAAGCAAATCAAACGAGGGAGAAGGAAAACAATCAGCATTCAAGGGCTGCTCTGTAGTAAGTTAACATCTTATTTGCACTCGTTCTTTGTTTGGAACTCGATATGAAATATGTTTCAGGGCACTTTTTATTACAGCGAAACAGCAGTAGGCCTAGTTGAGCTTTTGTCGTTGTAACGTCAGGGTGGGACAGAACTTAACCACTGCTGTCAATGCAGCTAAAAACGAGAAAAACTGCATCCCTGTAGATGAAATACGACAGCTGTATGAAGCAGAATTCGGAATCGAAAATGTTTTGTCTTTGAGAACTTGGAAAGCTAATCCGTGAAAAGAAGCGAGGACATTCCCGAAGACCTAAAACTTCGACATTCTTACAATTCTCTAGTAGGCCTATGACAGTTTTCAATGCGTGTGTTTTGCCAGTTCTCACTTTCCAAGCAGGAGAACATTGTGTCCAGACATAGCTGTGTCTAAAAACTGCTGTTGCAAGCTGTTCAGGCTCGGTCTGGCAGCCATTTTATGCAGCGTGCTTGAATGGCAAACTTCTTACCGACCCCGAAACCAACAGCCGAAGATCAAAACAATAGGCGAGGATCAGCGGTCTGTCCAGGGTGAGTGCGGAATACATCACCAAAAAAACTTGAAGGATGATGACATCCAAAATATTAATGACGATGCCAAAATCTTATGCTGATACAAAAATTCGAGAATTTACGCGACGAACAAGCCATTGATTATGAAAATCGGACGTCAGGAAGCCTCGCAAAAGCCTTCTCAAAAATCTCAGCATGCGCGCTGTTTCGTCCCTTGTCCTTTTCTTCCTTCTCTCTTATCTCGCTCCTCCTCCGCTTTTCTCTCCCTCACTTCCTTCGCATTTTCTGCTCTCCTTCACATTGGTCAAAGTATTCGCGGCTCTGCAGGAGCAAGAAAGACAACAGTATCGAGAAATAATGAAAATATTAAAAATAACAATATCGAGAAATACTAAATAATATCTACGAATATTTAAACTGATGCCCCTGTGGTTTAATGTGGGAATTGTTGAATTACTCACCAGTTTACATCAATTGAGTTCCAGCTTTATCGTTTTTAAGGAACTTTAAAAAGTGGGAATTGTTGATGAGAATTGTTCTCAATCTCAGCCCCTCACTTGATGACTTTAGTATCTTTATTTGGTTATTTGTGCTTTCAAACCACTTCGTTCTCAGTAGACCGATAGGAAATGATTTATTATAGGACATTGTCCGTCCCTAAAAGAATTATGACTGACTACAATCTTGGTCAAAATGCTTGGGACAAGTCACAAAATTGCACTACTTCAGTCTTTGATTACGTGCCCCCACCCCGCTCCCCCCGTTTCAATGTTGGTTGAATCAAACGCCATTCGACCATCTCAACATTGAATTACGGGGGAAGGGGGGTTAGAAGGTCCTAAGCGTAAATTTGTGTGTCGATATTGGAAATAGATCATGAAAGCACCGAAATTTGCTTTTGTCTGAGGTCATTTTGACCAGGATTGTCTGAAAATTGTTGTAAACAAATAATGACTCATAGCGTGAGAATCCATAGAGATTTTTGCGTGCAATTTTACCACTATCATCCCTAACACAATAACTAACTTCTCAGCCATTTATACCGAAAAGGGCGTTGTTTGCTAAATTTGCTGGACACTAACTTCAATGTGGGCGTGGCAAAATGGTTGCGCTTTACACAACCATTCAGATTCCCTTGTGAAAGGTGAGCAACATTAGGGTTCTAGGCTTTCTTCCACTATCGTATGGGATTGTATACTATGCTGCTCTTTTGAATGTGATTAATTGATGGTAGAAAAGCTTTTGAGGCATTGCCTGAGGTCCGGTTTCTTATGAATTCCTCGGTTCTGCAAACGGCACTCCACAGGAAATGCCCCATAATTCTAATCACAATCATAATCATAATCATAATCTTATTTACAGTTGGTTTACTGGTAGCTAACAGCTAATTTACACCAACTATCTACAATATAACAAAATATGTAAAAACCGTAACTTAAGTGCAAATGTAGCACGTACAGTTGTTGCCATTCCAGCAACGTATTTCTTTTTTGAATTTCACGAGAGAAGTTGTTAATTTTAGGTCATCACTAAGAGCATTCCACAATAGACTCCCTCTCAAGAATAGGGAATTCATTCCGTAGCGCTGAGAACTCACCGAGGGGAGCTTGCATAGTTCCTTAGTCCGAAGGTTGTAGAATAAGTTACGCTGGGATAAATTACACTTTTTCGGTAAATTCGTTTGATTCCACATAGGAACATTAAAGTCTTCCAATTGATGCAAAATCCAAGTAAAATTCACGGGAAGGGGAAATCCCACGGTTACCCAAAAATAAAAAAGTTAGAATAAGCAATTCCGGATAAATTATTTATGAACTTGATGAAGAATCGTGAAAAATCGTATTTTGTGAAACATTACAGCAAAGGCTGATTGCAGGCTGATAAAGCCTTTTCTGCACAGCAGAATGAGACAAAATTCACCAAGACAGAGGGAGCGAAAGCCAAAGTTATTAATGTTTAAGTAAGGGAGAAGCGCTGAAGATTTGATCACTTTCCTCAATATTTCAGCCATTGCCTAAAACCGCCTTGTCGGCACGCAACATCGGCATTCTTCTTCAACAAAAGCTTCTGCACTACTAATTTTCGGGCACAATGGACGATCAAATCCCCTCCAAGGGTGAATGAAAGTTTGTTGGAGTGAAGTTAATCTCATTGAAAGTAAATGAATAAGGTAGAGCTTTGAGAAAGGGCACATTTGAAAAGAAGATGACTGCCCTGTGGAGGAGCATTGTGAAACTGATCCTCGAAAAATATGCCAGTCAACCTAGTGTCTTAGCTATAATTCAAAATCCAGAAAACCATTTTTCAACCTTTTCATTTCGTGCAGTTTAACCAAATTATTATTATTATTATTATTATTATTATTATTATTATTATTATTATTATTATTATTATTATTATTATTATTATTATTATTATTATTATTATTACCACCACCATTATTATTATTATTATTATTATTATTATTATTATTTCTCTTCTGCCAACATGTTATAAAATATTGTCAAAAGCTTTGTGTGGCAGGATCACTATCTACATAATGAACGAAATTGCGTTTTGGCAAAGAGCCTTTTTGTGCCAGAGAGATAGACAAGAACTGATTTTCACATTGAAAGCAGCCATTGATGATTTTCGACATCTGAGCACTAAACTTACTGTTGTTTTCATCGATTTTGCTGACGCCTTTGGTAGTGTCAATCACAAATTCATTTTCGAAACCCTGGAAAACTTCAGCATCCCTTTGAAATATTGTTGCCTGATTGAAGATATTTACAGGCATTCATCTTTCTCAGTGATATGTGGTGTCCAACTAAGCAAGTCCTTCAACATCATTAGAGGAACCAAAACAGGGGATCCGTTAAGTGCTTTATTATTCATCATGGTCATAGACAGAGTGTGTAAACCAATGGTTGCTACTGCTATAAGCTGTATGGCCATTCAGAATGAAAGAATGGTCAATCCCATACCCCTGCAAGCGTTTGCTGATGATATTGTTGTCGTACAGTATAACTCAGAAATTTCTCAACTGATCTTTGATGCAGGGGAAGAAATGATGGCCCAGGCTGGCTTGGAAGTAAAACACGAGAAATGCGCTGTTTTATACGCTAGAAGGTCGGGTAATAATTGGTACAAGGGTAAATCGGACATAAAACCA
The DNA here is from genome assembly GCA_964019985.1 of Aurelia sp. 4 Dawson et al 2005. Taxonomy (NCBI): domain Eukaryota; kingdom Metazoa; phylum Cnidaria; class Scyphozoa; order Semaeostomeae; family Ulmaridae; genus Aurelia; species Aurelia sp. 4 Dawson et al 2005. The sequence goes on along the minus strand of OZ026504.1, from coordinate 8,651,130 downwards.
AAAGTGAAAGTACAGTCAAATGAATTAGCTGTTTGTGGGCACAATAAGCCATATAAATACTTGGGAAAGTCGTTATCGTTATCTGGAGAGGATCCGAAGCAGGTCAATCAAATATTAGAAAATTATAAAGAGTTGCTGGACAAAATCTCAAAATGTAAGTTGCCACTTTCGCTGAAGGCAAGTGCTTTCAATAACATGGCTCTTGCTAAAATATTGCATCATTTTAACAATACAAGGTTTACCGAGGAACAGCTCGAAGAATTGGATAAGGCTCAAACACAAACAGTTCGAAATTTGTACGATTTATACAGTTCAACTACGCAGCTCATCATTTACCTACCACGCGAGGACGGAGGAATAGGAATTAAACGTGTATCTGCTGTATACCGGACGACACGAATTGCGTTTCTCCTAAAAATGTTGAATCATGAGGAAGATCATTTTAGAAACAGTGCACGTCAGTCTCTAAGTCTTGACATGTTAAGGAGGGGGGTAGCAGAATCGAGTGATGAAAAGAACTTTCTTGGTTACGAAGTCACAGTTGATGGATATTTGAATAATAAAACAAACTTTGGTTGTCAGTCTGACTGGCCTGAGTTGTTGCGCTATGCAAGGAAACTAGATATCTCCATCGTTTTCAGAGATGGGAAAGCAGGTGTAATCATTGATGGAAAGTTTCACGACGACACTTCATCGCTACAAAAGATTCTATTTCATTACACAGTTAAACGTGATTTGATTAAGGCAAAAGAATTGTCAATTCAGGGGTGCTTTTTCGGTATGGATGGCATTCATTTGAAGTCATCACATTCCATTTTCTACAACTGGAAAATAGACGACTTGTTAGTGAAATTCAGCATAAAAGCACGACTTAGCCTCCTTCCAACTAACTTTACGCTGCACATTTGGAACCGTGAACATGATCCTTTATGCCCCTTTTGCCGAAATCATACCGAAAGTATGGCGCATCTGATGAATGGCTGTCATGAATTTCGAAATTTTTATAGTCGTCGCCACAATCGAATCGCTGATAAAGTAGAAGATGTTATTTCTCAGAGTAACCGTCGTCTACGAGTCTACTCAAACAAGCTAATGGAGACAATATTCACGGAGTATCGCGAGGAACTGCTGTTGATTGAACATCGCAAACCAGACATTATTTTAATTGATCATGTATCACAGAAGTGCACCATTGTTGAAGTAGCTGTGTGTTATGATTTGTACTTTGATTACGCGTTTCGAGAGAAGTTGGGGCGTTACGAGAGCGTTTGCTGTCTATTACGAGGTCATGGATGGAACGTTGAATTAAAGGTTATGTGTTTTGGCTCGCTTGGTTGCATAAAGAAGGATATTTGGAGAGAACTGAGATCTTTGTCAGTTGACAAATTAGTTGCAAAGCAGATGTTACAATGGTGTTCAATATCAAATGTTATTATGGCAAATTATATTTGGAGGCACAGGGTGCGGAAGTTATTCCCATAGTCTAGGCCTACATTTAGCACTTTTGAAATTCGAGGGCATTGCTCTTTTTCCGTTTGGAATGAGTCAGCTAAATGTCTGCCTGTGCTTGGATAAACTCCCCCCCCCTTTGCTGAGGTATTTTCATGTGATACTGTGTGTAGTAGCTAACATAAACCTAGTATAGCGTATTCATACGTTAACTGAGCTGCTAGCTCAGGCACTAGGGCAGATACGAATGTATTATTATTATTATAACACGATTAACGGAAGAACAACTGGATGATATCGACAAGTCAGTTACTACGACTGTCAGAGAAATGTATGGATTATACACCACTACAACCAATCTTGTGATTTACTTACCGCGGGAGTATGGTGGTATTGGAGTGAAAAGAGTGTCCGATGTTTATCGGACTACAAGACTGGCATTTTTAGTCAAGATGCTGAATCATGATGTGCCACAGTTCAGAAATATGGCTCGTGAGTCTTTAAGGTTGGATATGGTCAAAAGGGGAGTGCCACTTTCAGAGAATAGTGATAACTTTCTTGGTTATGATTTGAATTCTAATGGCTTTTTGAATACGACAATGCGATTCGGGTGCCAGTCAGACTGGCCAGACATGCTACGATATTCTCGTAAGTTGGGAGAGAAAGTGATTTTTAGAAACGGAAAAGCAGAAGTAACTTACAAAGATTTAATTTTGGACGAAACCCCTACACTGCAAAAAAGACTGTTTCGCATCACGATAGATAGTGATCTTCAAAATAGTAAAGAACTTAGCATTCAAGGTCCTTTTCTTGGACTAACTGATATTCAGATAAAAGCGTCACATTCTATATTTTACAACTGGAACATAAGTGATGATTTGGTCCGTTTTGCTATCAAAGCGCGTTTAAGCTTACTCCCAACAAACTTCACAACCTATATTTGGAACAGGACAAATGATCCGTGTTGCCCGTTTTGCTTTGGTCACACAGAGAGTATTGCTCACTTGTTTAATGGATGCAAGGAATTTCATAATTTCTACAGTCGTCGCCACGATCAGATTGTTGGGAAACTTTTCGATGAAATAAAGTTGATATCATGTTCGGGGAAGAAAGTTTATACAAACAAGTTACTAGAAACTTTGTTGCCGGAGTATCGAGAAGAGCTGACTTTGCTTCAACATCGGAAACCGGATATTGTCATAATTGATGAGACTTCGCGAGTTATCATCATAGCAGAAGTTACAGTGTGTTTTGATCTCTACTTCGAATCCTCGTTTCCAGTCAAGTGTGATCGCTACCAGGAACTATGTGACTTTCTTCGTGAAAATGGTTGGAAACCTTCTCTTCATGTTCTGTGTTTTGGTGCGCTTGGCTGTATCAAAGATGACGTTTATGAACGATTGAGGAATGTTGGTTTTTGAAAAGCAAAAACAAAGGAATTGTTAGCTTGGTGCTCGATTTCTAATATTATTGGAGCGAATTATATCTGGAGGCACAGGGTGAAAAAATTGAATCACTGATTCTTTCCATTACATCTTTCGCTTTCGTTTTTGGTCTCCTGTTGATTACACGTGGCTGTTGTTTACATCAAGATTGAGCCTTTTCATCCTTGATACTCAGTGATAACTTTATTCACCGTTTGTGCCATAGCGTTTATGAACTGTAACTGTAAAACCAGCAAACATTCTGTATATTAACTAAGCAGTAGGTCTCGCCATTTGCTTGGGTGCGGAATAACTTAGGATCGTATTATTATTATTATTATTATTATTATTATTATCATTATTATTATTATTATAACATTATTTACAGTTGGTTTGAAATATAATAGTTCTAATTTGAACTAATTAAGACCAATTATTTACACAGAAAGAAAAAAAACTAATTAAGTAAGGAAGCTGCTTAAAAGCATAGACAGTAAAAAGTCAACTGGGGAAGACCAAATTCCTCCTAAACTTTTGCTTTTGGCTTCAGAAGAACTGACTATATACCCCTAACAGATGCAATAAATAATGGTTTTAAGAAATGCAAGTTTCCGGACAAAGGAAAGCGAGCGACCGTAACTCTATTGGATAAAGGTGAGCCACTTCGTACAACGGAGAAAAACTATCGTCCCGTCAGCGTGTTGAACGCTTTTTCGAAAATCTATGAGAAAATAATCAAAAATCAACTCATTCCTCATCTTGACCATTGTCTTTCAAAGTTCATAGCGGCATATAGACAGCAATACAACGCACAGCATGTCTTGATTAGCATGATTGAAGAGTGGAGACAAAAAGAGAAGAGAGAAGAATGGCTTGAAAGGAACCAAATGATTGCAAATCCCGACAAATTCCATGCCATATTGGTAACAAAGGGGAGAGATAACACAACAGGGGTAAAACTAATGATACAAGGCAAACAAATTCAATCTGAAAATGCAGTAAGACTTCTGGGGGCAAAAATCGATCACAGACTAACTTTTGATGAACATATTTCCGATCTATGTAGAAAAGCCGCTGCGCAGCTAAACGCTTTGAAAAAACTTGAGGGTTACATGGAATTTAAAGCCAAAGAGATATTGGTTCAAAGTTTCGTCTTTTCTAATTTTAATTACTGCCCTTTAGTATGGCATTTTTCCTCTGAAAAGTCAATGAAGAAAATTGAGAAGATCCATGAGCGAGCTCTTAGATTTCTTTACAATGACTCTAACAGCTCTTACGACGATTTACTTTCCAAAGCTGGGAAATGCACGATGAAAATCAGCCGTCTCAGAACTCTTTGTACTGAAATTTATAAAACTGTATCAAAACTAAATTCAACTTTCATGCAGGATATTTTCAAACTAAAAGAAACAACAAGGTCAGCAAGAAACTAAAATAGATTAATTCATCATAGACCAAAATCAAGTTACTTTCGGGTCAAAAAGTCTCCTAGCATTAGGACCACAAATTTGGAATGCTTTGCCCAAAGAGATCAAATTTAAGCCGAAAACATTCAAATTTTTAAGAGAATGATAAAACAATGGGGTGGGCCAACTTGCAACTGTAATATCTGTAGCTAGCACTGAAATATGCATATTATATAGATAAAGACTGTTAGTAGTTTAAATATGCGATTTAGATTAGTTTCTACTAGATTACTTTTAGAAGCTAGCGTGAGATTGAATGAAAATAAGATGACAACAACAACAACAACAGCATGATTGGCACTTTCTTTGAAAATAACTTTGCTTTCAAATCCTCTTTCCCAATTCTGTTGTTTTCAAACGAAAGCCACTCGCAGATTTCATACAGAAGGAGATTTTTGCAGAACGCAATTGGAAAGTCGTTCATAATTTGATGACGTCATAGTTATGATGAATAAACCAGTAACTATGAAAACTTTAAAGTTTGAAGTGCTCTGGAGTTTAGCCCACACCAAGTAGCTATCTGTTTACAGTAAAAAGGGCTGTCGGATACAAGCAGATTTGGATTTATTTTAACATTTGAAAAAAGCAGTAATTGCAATTTTTCAGACTGTCTGAAAAATTGCAATGACTGCTTATTCTAAATGTTAAAATAAATCCAAATCTGCTTGTATCCGACAACCCTTTTTACTATGAACGGATAGCTACTTAGTGTGGGCTAAACTCCAGAGCACTTCAAAGTTTATTGCCTCAAAAATTTAAACACTATTTGATCGATGGGGTCACTAATATCTTCGGAAGCAAGAATTATGTTTTCGTTTTCGATAATTTCAAGAGAATCAGTGATTGTGACAAAAAAGTTGTTAAACGTTTCAGCTACATCCGACTCATTCGACACAATTTTCCCTTCTTCAACCAACGTTATTCGTGATTTTTATGAGCTCTTATCTGAAATAAAAGGTTTGACCGTTTTCCAAAACTTTTTGTTGTCTGTAACTGCTGAAATGTCAAGTTGATTATGAAAATTTCTTTTTGCCTTACGGGATAATTCAACGCAATGATTGCGCTGTCTGCGGAAAGCATCCAGTTTTCAGCTGTTCTGTTCTTATTATACTTATTCTTTAGTCTCGTGTGTAGCATGAACGCTTTGTGAAGCGTTCGGCTCATAGATGGGCTGTCACTCGCACGAATGTACCTCTTTTTCATCGGTGCATGCTTATCTAAGACATGTCCAAAGGCACTCTGAAAAGATGTGTAAGTCAAACATTTTACATCAAGGTCAGCAATTTCTTTCTGAAGATCCTGTAGAAATACTTCTTCTCGAAGTTTCCATAGTCTCTGTAGTTGAATACGTTTGGTTTTCGCTTGTCAAAAGAAGCCTTCAAAAACTGTAACGGCCATTTTGTGAAAATCTAATAATCCAGTTTCAACAGCCGTTGTTTGTTGAAAGTTCCTCCCTCTACTTGTCAACATCAAATCATTGCACCTTGGGTTACTGGACTCAAAACACGTAGGCTCTCTAACGGGGTTCTTAACCCTATCAGGCCTAGGGTATTTGATGCTCCAGGAAGCCTATGGGGGCTGATTCAGCCCCCCTAATTTATTTCTGTTCTAGACAACCTAGAGCCTTGAAACTGTGCATGTGTATAGAACATCATGTGGTAAACCCAAAAATGAAATCTATTTTTAGATATGTCACGTGACCTTCCAATGATGTCACTTTGTTCAATTTTCAAAGTCAATAGGGTTCAGTACTAAACATTTTCAATCGTTGATTGTGAGAAAATGAAAAGTATTAATGACATCAGTTTAATTTCATTGTATTCTATGTCTTAATAGTATTCACTCCATGAAGAAAAATTAACAAAAAGTGATGACGTCATCACACAGGAATGCAAAGAATGTGCGCATGCGTAGTGCCAAAATCTGCAAAACCATACGCTCAAATTAAAAAATAATTATTTTGTTAGATAGAGCATCAAAAGTAGTATGCATTCCCTTCTTTTCATCATTTTATCACATTAGTTATAGATTTTATTAGGAATTATTCAAAATTTTACACATACATCTCTCGAAAACTGATTGCGTTTACGCCCTGGAATGAAATTTATCTTTTCAAAAAATTAAATTCTGATCGTGACAAGGATAAAAACTAAAAGTCAGAAAGTTTTGGCTTTGTAAGTGCACTTGGTAAAAATCTACAGACAAAGAACCGCTAGGGGGGCTGATTCAGCTCCCTAGGCTTGATAGGGTTAAGGTCGAAAAGGAGACCTTTATTTGTAACTTTATTTTACATCGATTTTACTTTATTACTTTTTCTAGTCAGCTATATACATATGTACAAGCAAACTAATCAAAATCGATGGACATAATAAATAAAAAAGAAATAAAGCTAATAAACATTTTCAACACTGTTTTATACAATATTTACAATGAAACGACAGGCATTGCAGTTGCATGTGGGACCATTCCATTGAGTTATTAAGCTGTTAAATATATTGAGGCTGTTTGCCGATTTTAGCTCCTCTGGTAAGCAGTTCCAAATCCGAGGTCCTAAGGATTTAAAACTATTCGTGCCGAAAGTAACCTGATTTGGCCTATAATGAGTAAGATTATTAGGATTTCGCGAAGAATAGTTAGAGGTTCTGATTTGGAAAATAGCTTTCATGAAGGATGGATTCAGATCATGCAAAGTCTTAAAAATTTCCAAATAAAGAGATCTAAGTCGTCTGCATGGTGGGGCAGACGGAAGAACAATTTGCATGATTAAGATTACCTGGAATTCGATTTTCAGTGCTATAATTCCTCCTTTCATACGAGAGGAACCAATGACAGAAAATGGGCAAGAGCCAGGTATTATAGCACTATCCATACCTTCAAATATCATGTAATCTTTATTAAAGTAGCAAAAAGTGTTATTTCCTGCACATAGAATTGGCCAGTACACTGCACATTCCCAGAAAGGTATAACCAAGGTACCTCGTACCCTCCTTCCACTAATGTATCTAACAAGTCGCAGAATATCCTCTGCTGGAGGTACCAGCAAATTATTTTCACATTCCCAGTTTTGCAAAAAGGCATTAACTGCCGCAGATTCCGGGCAGAAAAATTTAGAGTTAAATCGTGGAAGCTTCCTGTTTTGAGAGCTTGCAAATCTATCTATAGTAAATGGACCCCATTTTGAGTTTAAGAAAGTGAAAAAGATGGGAGTTATCTGCCAATCTCCAACATCAGTGTACTTAGATAGTTTGTCAGCATCAGCATTCATTACTCTAGGGACCCATGAAACCTGAAGCAATATGTCATTTTCTCTACAAATTGAAGTGATTCTAAGGCAAAACAGTGCAGTTCATGGATTCTGCTACCAACATGCACTATTCTAGATGCTGCATAATTGTCAACTTTCCACATAACTCTTCTCTTTTTCATTTCATTTTCATTTTAAAAATATTTATCCTGGGATACAATTCAGTTAAAAAAATAGCAACTGCTTTCCAATTGTCCCAGCAAAGAAAAAAAAATTAATAAGATATATATAAGCCTATTTTCATTAATTTCTACTTAAATAGTTACAAAAACGTGAAAAAGGAAAAAAAGGTAACTCATTCGATCAGCTTTCCTTGAATGTTCTCACTTCAAAGCTTTTAATTTACTTTTAAATGACTGAATCGAAGGGGCTAATTTAATTTCAGAGTCGAGTTTATTCCATGCGTTGGCTCCACGAAATGCAAATGATTTTTGGCCATAAGCTGTTCTCATTTTTGGTACAGCAAGATTGCATTTGGTATTACGTAGAACCCTGGTATGAACATCAGACAACTTGGAGAAAATGTTACCTAGGCTTTCAGGTGCGAGGTCATTCAAAGATTTAAACACCATTGTACAAGTTTCTCGATTGATTAGTTTATCAATTGACGGCAGCCAAGCTTCTGCAATAGAGGAGCGGCTGGAGTGTCAAACGGGCTACCTGTAACAATTCTAGCAGCTCTGTTCTGTAATTTCTGCAAAGTTTTCAATTTAGTTGACCCGCAACATCCCCAAACAGAGCAACAATAACTGAAATGTGGTTGAACAATACTAAGATACATGTTCCTTAATGTATCCTCTTGCACATATTGTTTTGCATACTTCAAAAGTCCTATAGCTCTAGAGATCTTCTTCTGTGTACTTATAACATTGCTTTCCAATTTAAGATTATCGTCAATCATGAGACCAAGATATTTAGTTTCCTTTACAAGGTCGATATCATTTCCATTTACTTGAAAGTGAGGAATCGGTACCATTGGTGTATCAATCTTCCTCAACTTTTGCGACGATCCTATGATCATGGCCTGAGTCTTGACAACATTCAAGGAAAGCTTGTTTCCCTGTAACCATTTCTCAAGGCAGGCAAGTTCAGTCGTCAATCTCTTCTATATTATCTGAAGAGAACGAAATTGCTGTATCATCTGCATACATCGTTGCCTTTGCACGTTTTAATGCAAAAGGTAGGTCATTAATGTAAATCAAGAATAGAAGCGGTCCAAGGCAAGAACCTTGAGGTACCCCCTATATTGATTTCAGCAAGATCGGAGCTGACACCGTTGACCTTGCAGAACTGCCTGCGATTATCTATGTATGAGCTAAACCACTGGTGTTCAAGACCGTCGATTCCGTAATTAAGCATCTTATTCAAAAGAATTTGATGGTCGACTGTATCAAAGGCTTTCTTTAGATCAATGAAAATCATGGCGGTAAATTTCCCTCTGTCAATATTTACGTGCCAGTCATTGGTACAGTTAAGTAAACAAGAGACAACCGAATGCAAGTTACGGAAACCATACTGATCTTTAAATAAGTGCTTGTTAGAATCAAGATACTCGTACAGTTGATCATAAATGAGCTTTTCGAATAACCTTGAAACTACTGGTAGGACAGAAATTGGTCTATAATTCGATCTATCCTCGGTTGATCCACGTTTAAAGATGGGAGCAACACGTGCTATTTTCCAGCTATCGGGGAATATTCCTGACTCAATTGACCTATTATAGATCCTACATAGAGAATATGAGATAACTGGAAACGCAATTTTGATGAAATGGCTTGCAATACCATCAGATCAGAAGCCGAACGAAGTCTTCATTTTCTTGAGAGCCTTTTCTACAGAAACAGAATAGACGGTCTTGAACTGGAAACTCGTACCTTCTTCATTGATGTTATATTCATTCGAAAGTAAGGGGTTAGGCTGCTGCGGTATATCGTCACTAAGCTTTTTACCTATGCTACAAAAGAAATCATTCATCGAATGTGCGATCTCGTTGTTGTCGGTTACATTGCGACCTTCAACATCAAGACAGCTGACATTCGTCGTCTTTGATCTCTTATTCAACAGAAGGTTGATCGTTTTCCATGTCTCTTTCAAATTCCCTTTATAAAGAGCAATCTTTTTGCTAAAGTAGTCTCGCTTGAGATTTTTGCCTAGATTGTTTACCTTCTTCCGCACGTGTTTATAAGAATTCATAAGAATGGAAGACTTATTTTTAATGGCAGAAGTCTTGAGCTTGTCTCTGGAACGTGCAAGTTTTCTGAAATCAGTAGTCAACCAAGGGGTCAGTTTATCTGAAACTTTGATAGTTCGCATTGGGGCATGTTTTTCAATAATCAAAGATAGTAAAGACGACCACTTTTCTACAGCCTCATTTACGTCAGTACTAGACTCGACTAACAGGTCCCTGTCAACTTGACTGAGGTCAAACAAGAAATTATTTTGGTCGAAATTTTTCATTTTCCTCGTGGTGATAATTTTCTGCTGTCGCTTAAATGTGCCCATATATTTTCTAATACAGTAGACCGCATAATGATCGCTAAGAGCTACCCTTAGAACTCCAGATTCAGGAATGTTTTCTGGGTGGGTCGATGCTACATGATCAATTAATGTAGCGGTATTCAGAGTCTCTCTAGTAGGATCCTTAATTAACTGGGTGAGGCCAAATGTATCATATATCGAGGCCATATGTACAGCAGCGTTCACATGATTTGTTGTATTTTCAGGGGAGTTCTCCAACAAAAACATATCACAGTTTGTATCACCAAGAAATATTATTTCCTTATTTTCGCGATCAAAGAATTCAAGATTTCCCTCCAGTTTAGCAAAAGATTCAATCGGATCAGAAGGAGGTCTATACCAGGCCGCTACTATAAACGGCTGAGCTTTGGTAGGTTCAACTTCTATACCAATAAATTCCAAACCTCCCTCAGGGATATCTCTCCTCCTATGGTGTTTTAAAGAGTCACGGACATACACAGCGACCTCACCCCCATGTCTATCCCTATCCCGCCTATGTAGGGCATACCCATCGACACCGAGAAGGTTATCCGCAATTGTGCTGTCTAATTTTGTCTCATTGATTGCAAGTATGTGAAACCCTTTATCTTTAATAAGCTCTCTGACTTCATCGATATGAAGCAGCAAGCTATTTACGTTAATAGAGCCAATAACCATTCCTTTTCGGTGACCAAGGGTTTGCCCCCCACCAGCAGGACTGGGACAAACATTATCCTTACGGCGGCTGGGTGAGTGGGCCTCTAAAGATTTGTACCAAGATCATTTGTACCAATAACCAATATTATCTTGTCAGGTTTCTTACGTAAGAGAGGTTGATGTAGTCATTAAGGTCACTCACTGTCGAACCACGGAAACAGCGCACTTTCGTCGTATATCTTTTGCTAAGTGTTCTTTCGTCTATGTTATTCAACATGCTATCGCCAACTATCAGTACTGTATTTTTCTTCCAACAATCATTTCTTCTCGTTTGCATTGTAGCACCTTTGTTACAGGTAGTATTTAGCTCGTTGCCATGCTTCTCAGTGTCAATCTTGCGATTGTCGCTTCTGTTATTGATATTGTGTTCGGTGGCTGAAGGCCTGGACGGCTCTTCTCCTTTAGGAGTCGATGGATGGCTTGTTTCTCGTGCTGACTGCGCAGTATCTGCATCATTACGGGTCGTTTTTCCTTGCTTGCTCTTAGTCTTTCTCTTCTTCTTTTTCTTCACTGGCTGATTTTGATGGATGGCTTGTTTCTTGTGCTGACTGCGCAGTATCTGCATCATTACGGGTCGTTTTTCCTTGCATGCTCTTAGTCTTTCTCTTCTTCTTTTTCTTCACTGGCTGATTTTCCTGTAGTTTCTCTCCATGTTCATTTTCATGTTGTTTATCCTTCTGTTGGCTGCATGGATCAGAACACCCATTGTTACCCAAACAATCGACTGTTTCAATTTTTTCAATGCGCTCATTGACTTTGATCACTTCTGAGACAAAGGCTTTAGAAATGGCTACGTGATCAACAGCTCTCAAAGATTCGATCTCAATTTTCAATTCCAAGTTTTCTTGAAATAATTTTTCCCTTTTGTCCCTTTCCTCATTAAGAAACTTATTCAGCTCAGTGATAGCCATCGCCATCAGACCAAAAATTTAACGCTCGGTTTTCGATTTCATCTTCCAAAATATTGCAACTGGGAGGCGGTTTAATTCTAGGGGGAAAACTATTCAGGGAAAAAGTACTGCAGTCAATTCACGTCAAGTAGATCTCTTCAATGATTCTTTAATGGAAAACCTTCTATGAGCTTTACAACGATTATCGAGCACCACTCCAACCCCTGTAGCACTAGCATCTAAAGAGACAAATACCGATGGAAGATTCGATTCTTTAATATTACGGAGATTTAACGATTTAATGCTATTCTACCAAAAAAGAATATCTAAATGAGCCCCAGGGAAGTTCAGTAGGTTTAGAAGAGCATCCCAAGAGGATCGGCCTTTAATTGCCGCATAGAAGTATCTTGGTCTGAGGCTTACAATGTTTCCTAGAACATATTTTGTTGACAATAATTTACCTGCAAATCGAGCTAACTTTCTTGTAGTTGTATAGGGCTGATTGAAAATTGAATCTATCCGATTTTGTGGTATGAAGAATATATATTGGTATTAAAGTCTATGGAGACCCCAATCCATGTTAATGATTTTGTTGGCTCCCAAACAGATTTCTCATCATTTTCAACGAAACCCACCTTCACAAGGGTATCTCTCACAATATTGGAGTGCAGTTGAGCCTTAGGTTTAAAGTCAGCAATAGCTATACCATCATCAAGGTAAACACGTATTTTGATCCCTTGAGAAAACCAATGTTTTACTAGAGGTCTTAGAAGCTTTGCGAAGAAATACGGAGCGGAACACATACCAAAAGGCAAAACAGTGAAAACAAAGAAATTTTCAACTCCATCAAAAATCCAGGAAAAACCAAGAAAGGTTTGATGATCTCGAAAAATATCAACGTGATGATAACCTGGTTTCAAATCAAATTTAAAAACAAAAGAGTTTGGTTGTAAAAAGTTCTCAAAAGAACGCCAATAATAAAAACGAATATTCTCTCTAAATATATGTTTGTTTACATATTTGCAGCAACAGACATAGGCTCACAACATGTGGGGTAAAACTGACTTCCACTGCTTAGCCACGCTTTAACAGTTCTAAAATGCTTTAAGAAGCGAAATCTTGATTAAGATAAGAAGATTTGTTATTTCTAAACACAGCTTGCTTCGGTGTATTTATAAAAGGTATTCTGTAACCAAATTTAATCAATACAATAGCATTCTCTGGTGCCTTAATATATTCCCAAGAGGCAACGTTTTTAGCCAAATTTCCTTTCACACATGCTTCAGTGGACTTATCCAAATCAAAATCAAGAAAATAATCTTTTTCGGAACAAAAATCAAATTTATTGATAAATAAACGATTTAAATACTCATCTTGATTTTTGTTGGGGTAACAATCTCGCAAAAGAGGCTGGGTTACTGATGACTGGGCAATTACGATGCCAGTGTCCGAACTGTCCGCAAGCCTGGCAAATGTCGGTAGCTTTAGCTTGCATCCTGAAGGCCGGACGCTGGAACTGTTGGGTACTGTCGAAGTAGCTAATTCTTCCTACTGGGGGAAACGAAATGGCAGCGGTTGGGGAAAGCACGCTTGTGGTTGCAAAACTTGCTGTCTTCCGACAAGAAATGGCTGCATGGAGTTGTTGTGAAACTTCTGCTTCGAGGGATTTCTTCGTTTAACAATTGCTCTGGATTCAGCTGCACGAAGCTCTTTCTCATTCTCACTATCACTGGCAATCTCGTCTGATAAGTATTCATCCAGAGTTGACCACCCAGCTGGGGATCTGTCAGCGATCTCTATCAATTTGCTTTGTTTGCGTAGCTCCTCACAAATCAAATTTTACCGCTTCTTGGGCCTGGTCTTCGCTCCCGTTCCCAAGAGCTTTGTTACTTCTTCAATACTATCGATTATTCCACCGTTGAACTCCAATTGCATCTTATTGTCGATACACGGAGTCCCGGGGGGGGGGGTACTCATATATTTTTCCGTACGGGGACGTGCCGCTGAACAGGGTATCATTTTCAGGATTCCGACTCCGGGACAGGGTATCATTTTCGTAAAAATCGGCTTCATGACAGGGTCCATATTTGTCATTTTTGACTCCGAAAGGTCGTTTTAGGCCATTTTCACTCTGCGAATGTGATTCAAGTCGTTAAGATGGCAATATTTCCACATTTTTCGATAGATCTCGCACAAATTTCCTTGCAGAGCACGACTTTGTCCAAAGAAACTAAAGGACAGGGTATTGTTTAAGAAAATTTTACTCCGGGACAGGGTATCATTTTCGGGAATTTGACTCCAGGACAGGGTAGCTTTTTAGATTTTCTAGTGGCACGTCCCCGTATGTTCGTAGACCAAGTACCCCCCCCCCCCCGGGGTAGCGTCTTTATTTTCGGCTGAATGTCAGAAACTCAACTTTCTCGTGCTACGTAAGCAAGTGTGTCACCCGCTGTTTGCATCGGGTTTTCAATGTATGACGTCAATGACAGAAAAGAACAAGAGACATTTTAATCCCTCTTGTTCTCTCCTGGCGATAAAATAATAACATTCTGCCATACAAAGCTGCTATTTTCATCGCTATTGAAATGATCAATACGGCACAAATCATAAATAATGGACGTATTTTCACCACGGCAGCCGGGAATTCGGAGGAGAAAGAATTTTCTGGGCATGTAGGAGGAAGTGATCCGACAACAATCAATCATTAGAGAACAGTCCTAAGTACCCAACCTGGGGTACAGGCCCAAATTCTTATTTTCGTATACAAAAAATACGCGTAAATTACATTTGTTTCAATGGAAAAATTTCAACGAGATATCCCCTATCCAAAATATCTCCATACACGTATCTTTTATAAGAAACTAAGAATTAGGGCGAGTACTGAAAGTTTCTTAAAATTGTCATATTTTACAAACTCAAGATTTTCGTACAAGTCTCTTTAAGGTTCCATATCAATCTTCATGTTCATTTGCTACCCCCGTCTGAACTTTTCAAAACAATGTTTTTTGACAATTTCCCCATGTTTAGACATCACTCAAGTATGTTCCGAGTAATGTGATACAGGAAAGAAGTGAAATAAAGTAAAATATGTTAAGGATTTCCTTTTTTTAAAATGAATAGTTTCTCCAGTACTGGAGTTTCTTAATTTCTCGGACTCTTATAACTTTCTCATAAGCAGTTTCTTATAAAAAAATTACGTGTATCGTCTTCAAGCCGTTCAGCTTCTTGTTGTACTTGAATTTGAATTCTCTATGCTAGCAAAATTTTTTCCTTCGATCGTCGTCCGACTCGTGCATTAGCTCACGTTTCAAACTTTTGAATTTGCTGTCGCAGTAAGACTCCCGGCGGGTCAACTCCTATATACGAGTTGTAACCATGACAGTCTGGTATTTTTGGAGATGAATCCTTCCTCTGATTTTTGTTCTTTGAGAATAACCCTTTTCCGACATTTTCTCTGACACAGGACAGAAAATTGCTACCCTAATTTTGTGATTTCTAGGAGGTTTCTAAAGAGTTACAGAGAAAATACTTCATTTTGGACAGTATCTCACACCTTAGATCACTGATATTCATATGTAGACACCTAATTCAAAGGATTGGTCAATTATCCACCAAGACTTGTTGACTTTTCATCATTTCTTGGGAATGACATCATAAAGTATCCTTTTGTATACAAGCAATCAAGAAGCATGAAAATGTTTATTAATTCTATCTTAACATTATATGTGAGACATTATATTTCAAGAAGTAGCTCATCTCATCAAACTCATCTCATACTTACCTCATACTGTGCAGCAATCAGTCCTAAGTCTAGCAAAACATCCAAAAACAGCAAATAATGTCACCTTAGCTGTAAACAGAGCTCAAATACATAGGTGTGTCAATTTAGGGATTTAGAGCTGTTTTGTTTTCAAAACTTAAACATACAAAAGACATCAGTTGAACCTTTCAACTGCCCATTTGCATTGTTTGCCTTGCAATTTGATTTGGGAAGGTTTTCATAATATGACAAGGAATGCAGCAACATAGCCTGGCGTAAGACAGTTCATTTAGCAGCACTACTGCAGCAGCCCTATATGAAGAGCAGGTGAACAGAAAGAAACACAATACCATTTTTCTTGCCCGACTTCTCGCCATATACACAGATAAAGACCTAAGTTTCAACGAGATTCATTTTCCCGCCCAAATTTCCCAAGGCCCAGGAGGAAAGAGGCCGTCATTTTATTGATGTTGTTGTCGTTGTCATTGTTGTTGTTGCTTATGTTCAGAATTTCATTCAATTTGGAAGACCTTTTTGCCAAAGTGTGTTTTGATATCGCGAAAGGTAAGCTTTTTCTTTCTCAGCCTTCTTGGAAAGTAGGAAACGACGTTTTATTTTGATAAACGTTCATATTTTAAGCCAACAAGATGAGCATATCAAACAATTGGATGGTGGTCTTCTTCCAGTACTACCTACATCCTTACAACTTTGCATGCAACAGGCACGGTAATTAGGCCAAGGTCTATGGTACACTTAGTCATCTTTGATTAAATCATTGACATTGTGCAAGACTCAAGAACTATGTTGTTACCATACTAGTTTCAAAATTGTGCATTTGAGGCAGCTTGAAACCCTGAATAATGTCTAATTTCTCTAGGTAGGCTAGAGAATTCCAAAGCAAGAGTTGCATACACGAAGCCCGGAATAGTGACAGGCTGATCAAGTATTTTGTAAACAAATACACTTATGGCATTTATGCACTGGGCTAGTAAAATAAAGTAGAATAGATAGTTATTACAAATACGCAGTGTTATTATGAGCTCATTGCTTTATTTCAGCCTTGCAATGTGAGCCAAAGGTTTTAGAATGTCGAAGGATAGGATAACCACATAACTTCTTGCAAGATCTTCTGAAGTCTCCAAATTGTCTTCAAATGTAGTTTTTGTAGACAGTAGACCAATCTATCTCCCACTGCATATATTTTCCAAGAAAGCAACAAGTTTGAACCATTACACCAAAACTGGACCTTCTCCTTTAAATCAACCAATTGATTTTTGACTGACTGATAAATGTCATTGTTGAGTGAGGAGGGGAAAGAATCAATTTTAGTCATCTTGACGAGTGCTTTGGCTCAGTTGTGTGCATTTTAACAAATTTTTACCAAACGTCATGTCAACAGTCATACATCTACATCCATTAATATTTGACTCTTTTTTAATTTTGATAACTCTAGGAAAAGTTTCGGAAAAAAGGACCCTTTTTTCTAGTTTCTATGTCCTAGATTTTTCATAAATTCCAGACCCTTTCTCCCAGATTCCTTAGACTCTCATGGTTACAATCTTCCATAGGAGTGGACCCGCCGGGGTAGGACTGCATCATCAGCGACAGCGCGTCGACGTTGTCCAATGTCTCTTGGCCACTTTGTGACTATGTGTCTCTGGTTTCCATCTCTTGTCTGGTCTCTCTCTCTGCAAATTTTCTTCGGTCGCAGACATGGCCTAGCGCAAACTGCGCACCTATCCTTCATAAAGTACTTGCTATCGACCTGTGATTCTCGACGGCTTGAAGAGCTTTTCGTATTTGACTACTAAGCACGCTTCCATGGAGAGCGTGCAACAGTATTCCCTAAGAAACTTAACAATGCTACTTCAAATATTTTCCTATTGTACTGTTAATAAATTCATGAGTCTGAGCCATTGCTTGTGTCAACGAATATCAACACATGCATCTTCGGGATTCACATAGAGTGCAGATTTAAAGGAGCCACGAGAGATCATGATGAGCATTGCATCAAATTTATCCCAAGAGAAAACAAAGCCCCCATTGCAATGCCCTATGTGGAAGAGAAAAGCTCGACACCCTGTGCTTTTATTCAAGTTGCAAATGTTACGATTGTACGCGAGAATGAAGTAGCATGGATTAAAGGAAAAGTAAAGGGACTAAGTCGCAATGAAGATAAGCAATTTCTTTTGGAAGGAAATTCTAACGAAAATAGTCGCGAGTTTGCCGACATCCGAATGCATGCAGAGCAGCGAACAGTTGCAATACAAGTTTTCAACACCTCTGATTCAGCAATTAAGCTGAGGAAAGGTGAATGCCTTGGTAGTTTGACAGAGTTGAATACCGAAAGGATTATTTACATGATCTTTTGCAAAAAGGTTTCATTCATGAATTTCAGTCGCCATACGGTGCCTTTGTTATTCCCGTGTTGAAGAAAAATGGAAAAATTGCTGTTTTGCATTGATAACCGGCGATTGAATGAAAAGATCATTCCAAGAAAGTATCCGATTCCTCGTACAGAAGATTTACTTGAAAAAATGAAGGGGGCCAAATATTTCACGGTACTTGACCCAAAGAATGGGTATTTTAAGATTCCACTTAGGGAAGGAGACGAAGAGACGACGGCATTATTTGTGGGGGAAGTCCGACTGGCTTGTAATGATCCAATGATTATTGGGGGCAGTGGATCAACTGAAAACATTCCTTGGATTGTGTGCCTATTATTGAAAGTTTGTACCGAACTTTTCGGACATTGCTGCGCCATTAGACTATCTTCTGAAGAAGAATAAGAGTTTCCTTTGGAGTGATGATTGTGAAACGGCGTTTGTGAAACAAAAACAGAGTTTATCAGAACTATGTATGTTCCCTGATCTTACGAAGCCATTTAGTATGCAGACTGATGCTTCGAACAAAGCTCTTCGGTTTGTATTAGCACAAGAGAAAGATGTAATTACTTCCGTAAGGCAGGAAAAGCTTTGGCTGATCCTGATGCCAATAGCAAAACTTACTGGACTTTGATCAACACTGTTCTAAATAAAGTAAAGATTCCAATGATACCACCTCTTCTAGAAAACGCGCTGTTTGTAACTGATTTTACCGAAAAGGCACGAATATTTAATGACTATTTCATACTTCAGTGCACGACCATTGACACAGGCAGTGAAATTCCAAGAGATACTCCAGTAACCAGGACTCTGATAAGTGATTTTGTCATCTCCGATGAGAAGATACTTGACATCATAAGATCACTTAATCCTAATATAGCATATGGCTGTGATGAAATATCTGTAAGAATGATAAAGTGCATAAATGACGCAGATGATCATGCGCTGTATTCAACATCATCTACTGACAAAGAGTCAGTAGCACTCACACTTGCTAACATTGAATTATGTCTTGAAAAAGTCGGTGTATGGATGGTAGAAAATCGCCTGAAGATGAACCAAGAGAAAACAGAGTTTATTGCTTTTGGATCAAGTCATACCATAGAACAATTACAGGTTGAATCAATCAGAGTTGGAAATGATCCGGTTGAAATCTCCTCTCATGTCAAATATTTGGGTGTCTGGTTCGACAGCACTCTTACCATGAAAAAACACATATCAGAAAAGTGTCGGATAGCGTCTCTAAAATTATATAACATAAAGAAGATTCGCAAGTATCTGACCCATGATTCCCTCGTCAGGCTTGTAAATGCCTTGGTGTTATCACACTTGGATTATTGTAACGCACTGTTGATTGGCCTTCCGGATTCCACTCTAAGGCCACTGCAGAACGTCCAGAATTCTGCTGCCAGGGTCATCCTTGGCCTTTCAAAATTCGAGCATATATCTCCTGGATTAAAGAAATTGCATTGGTTGCCTATTAAATACAGAATTGTATTCAAAGTTTTGACCATGGTTTTTAAATCATTACACGACGAAGCACCAACTTATATTAGTGATTTACTCGAGCTGAAGAAATCAAACTATTCATTACGATCAGCAAATGGCATCAACCTGCAAGAACAACGCTCAAAATTAAAGTATTATGGAGACAGAGCCTTCTCAGTCTGTGCTCCTCGACTTTGGAACATGCTGCCTAACAATGTTAAAACATCTCCAAATTTGGATATTTTTAAGAAAAATTTGAAAACCTATTTCTTTAAAATTGCTTTTAGTTAAACAAATCTTCTCATGACTCATTTCATAAACATTCATTTTAGCCGTTTTTAAGATTTTAAAAAGCAGATGACTTCTTATTACTTATCTAAATTTTAAACCCGTTATAAACTTTTGTCATTGTAAAGCGCCATAGATAGATAACTTGTTATTTGTATGCGCGCTCTAAAAATGTACATTTTATTATTATTATTATTAAAGTTGAGCAATGTTCCATTGGTTCCTCCAATTAAAAGATTTTCGCAAATTGCTTGAGGTGTGGTGTATTCCCTGAAATATGGAAATGTGCAAATGTAGTGCCCGATCATATTAAAAATGAGAAGAAAGTGAAGAGAAATTACCGTCCTATTTCTCTTTTACCAATTTGGGAAATTACCGTCCTATTTCGCATCTATTAACCCAATTATCCGTAACAGTGTACAACTCAAAACAATAACGCTATTGTTATGCTCAAATGAAAAACAACGTCAGATAAAAGACCCCGTTGAATGTTGCAATCTTCGTCTTTTGTGTAGATAAATTGCATCGTTGCCTTAGTAGCACCTCCTGAACGGGTTCGAAACGAAACACTGTGTGACCAAAGCAAAACGGGCAATACCGATCACTTGTCCTGTTCCAAATATGTGTTGTGAAATTTGTTGGGAGTAAGCTTAAACGCGCTTTAATAGCAGAACGGACCATATCATCACTTATGTTCCAGTTGTAAAATATAGAATGTGACGCTTTTATCTCATATCTGACGCAGTTAGTCCAAGAAATGGACCTTAAATGCTAAGTACTAATGCAGATGACTCCTGCCTATGCAGATGACTCCTGCCTCGTTTTTGGAGACGCTAACGTAAATGAAATAGAAAAACAATTGAATAAAAAATTCAATTCTCTTTGCGATTGGTTTGTTAGCAATTTTTTTCATCCAATATAAAAATTTACAATTAAGTAATAACCTACAACAACACTTCCAAACTACTTTACTACACTACAAGAACGACGCCATGAAGAGCAGGAGACCATGACTACCCCATGACCAAACATAGAAACAGATAACTAAAGCTAAATCTAAATATACAATCAACTACTAATACAAAAGGCTACGCATAAACAATTTCTACTCATTAAATACTGCAGTTAGGTTCACATATGATGTCGGGCAATTGCTGTTTCGGGATGAAACAGTTTAGTGCTACGTTGGATGGATGCTAAACTTTTAAATTCCAAATTAAGTGAGAATTTAACTTCCAAATCAAGTGAAAATTTAACTGTCATCTGGACCAACATAGCACTGAATTACCCAACATCCAATGTGAAACAAGCGTAAACAAGTGAAAAATGAAAAAAAGAGAAAAGGACTTAGCGGCTGAGTGGAGTTAAGAAAAACCTTTCATATCTATATTAATCAAACCGACCTGTTTTATGGATAAAATCTAGTGTCAGTTCGAGTATCTTTTTGTTGATTTCGTTTGAAAGGTCTTTGTCACCATACAATAGAATCTGAACAAGAACGTCGTTAGGGAGGCTGTTTATGTCTACAAAAGGTCGTAATACTACCGAAATTCCAGCGAGAAGATCTCGTCGTTGAACGTCAAATGAAGGGCAAAGCAACAAAAAGTGCTCCGTGTCTTCAATCCCATCATTCGTTGGGCACATAGGGTTAACAGTGTCCCTAAAATTATGCTTGAATTTGTGAAAGTTTAGTCTGCTGAGACCGACCCTTATTTGGGAAAGGTACGAAAGGCCAAGTGGGTCATGAATACCAAAGACAGGTTTTGCAGGGGGGCGAATTATTGATAGAAGCTTTGTCTTAAAAACAGCAACTGATGGTGCTTGCCTGATTTCAGGATCAAGTTTATTCCATTCAGAGGTGCAGTTAGGATAGAAGCTGGACTGAAACTTTTCTGCTCTCGCCCTTATTCGTCCAATTGCATCCCTGTTGCGAAGAGAGTAATTCGACTGATGAAGTGGTGGAATTGGCTCCTTTGTGTACAAGGGGGTGAGATTATTTATGATCTTATAGAACAGAGTGAGTCGTCTACTCCACCTACGGGAACTTAGTGACTCCCAACCAAGCTCTGCATACAATTTTTCGCGCGATGTTCCCCTCCATGTCCCTGTCACTGCAAGGGCAGCTGAATACTGAACAGACTCTATTTTGTCAAAGGCATGAAACATAGCTGCATTGCCAAAGAATGCACTGCAAGAAATTGTATTATTAGTGCCAAGGGTAGAACAACAATTGACACAGCAAGAAAACAGATGCAAAACCAATAAAGTTTGAGGATTTGAAACAGCATTGAAAATGGTGTAGCAGAGCTACCAAGGGAAAATTTTTTTTTGAAACGATGCACGGAAACACCCTATTGTTGCTCGCCATAGGTTGACATCAACAGCCATCATCTTGAAGATATCTTCCCGCTGGTAATAAGGGACCATCAGCCACGACGTAACCACAATTGACCCATTCTAACAAACATAATAAAACGTGAAAAATAAATAACAAACTTAAGTTACACAAACAAACTACTCTACAAAAAACACACGATTGAAATACCAATTGGCATAAATAAAGAGATTTTTCAAGCATTTCCCACTCTCTAGAGGGATTGGCAACAAAAGGGGCTGTAAAATGTAATTCAAACGAAGACATTAGAAAATATTATCAGTCATGATTGCAAAGTTGTTTAACTTTTTGTTCAATACGTTTTTAGGGAAAACTTAGCTTGTTCTTTGTCAGATTGACTAAAGGATTTACAAAATAAAATCAATTTTGTCGCGTCGAAAAACAAGTTTTCTTTTTACACAAGCAACACGCTAAGGTCAATGTGCCACCGGAGGGGCTGCGCGCCACCGGCAACCCCAAAAACCACAACGCATCACAAGTTCCAGGGCCGGGGAAAATTTTTGGTTTTTAGGCACATCGACATAAATATGTTTTGATATCACAACAAGAACACAATAAATCTAAAGTCCTTTAGAACGACAACAAGCAAAGTCCTAAGCAAGGGAAAAAAGGTACCAAGAAACCAGAAAATAATCAAATCGGTCCTCTTCTGTAACCAGATTTTCATCAGCATCAACTCTTACAGTTGTTCCATCACTTCTTACGCTTTCATTGTCTTCACTATCACCAATTTTGCCAATGATTTCCATTAAACCATGTTCATCTTTGGGATAATAATATTTACCTTCAATGAAGGCAACCAGCCTGCAATTTACATCAGCAAATACGAAACCAAGGTGTCTGTCTTCTAGAATCTTAGATAGCTTGACGAGCTTCTCCAATCTTGGTTTTGTGAGATCCAAACGCACTTTATATTTTTTAGAATTTTTCCTCGCACGGTATACGATTGTCCTGTGTCTCCACGTTGTAAAATGAACTATCATGGTCCTTATCTGCTTCCCATTCACAGTCTTAGGCTTTCCAATTCTATGTGCCCTGTCAATAACTGTGTCAGGCACGACAAATTTTAATTCTTGAAACACTTCTTTCACTTTGTCTAATGACTCATCCCCGGATTCTCCCTTTTTCTTTGATTCTTCAATGCCATCGATCCTAATGCACAAACGGCGGCTATACTGCTCTTGCTCTTCCGTGCGATCCGTCAAATGGCTTACAAGACTTTCCATCATCGCTACCTTTGCTTCCAAAACATCAATCTTCTCATTTTGTAACTTGATTGTATCGTGTAGCTTTTCAATGCATGCCTTAGTCGCCATGTTAGCTTCAAGCTCCGCGAACTTCACGTTGAAATAATCTTGATACTTCGTCATCTTCAGATTTTGAAGTTAGGCCCAAACACAGAAAACGCACAGCGCTTGTAACGAGTGTCAAAACACAATCAAATTCCACGATTTTTAACAGGATTTCCGTGTTGACTACGTCTGCATTATTCTCGCATCGATTTCGTTATTCTTCCCCATTAAGACAATCCATTTTAAGGTTTAAGGTTTAAAACCCCTTTTTAGCCAGAGCTCAACGCTATACGACCATTCCGTAGCGTGACATGCGACCAGAGCCTAAGTCAGAGCCAGAGCCTATTAGTTTGTTGATAACAAACTAAGTATTCATTTCGGAGAGGACAAAACAAAATCGATACTTTTTGGTAGAAAAAATAAACATACCGACAGAACAAAATTGGACATCAGAAGAGGTGACATCAAAATTAAGCAGCACACTTCCGTCACGTATCTAGGCTGTATTCTGGATGAGAACCTGCCTGGCGTGTCAATGGCTACCAAGATCTTTGGTAAAATTAACGGCAGGCTCAGATTTCTTTACAGAAAGCAAAATTTTCTCGACTCCTCCCTTCGCAGATTGCTAGCAAACGCTCTAATTCAACCCCACTTCGATTATGCAAGCAGTGCTTGGTTTCCACTTTTAAATAAAAGATTAACCAAAAGAATTCAGACTACACAAAATAAATGTATCAGGTTTCGTTTGAATCTGAAAAACAGAGCACATGTAGGAATCAAAGAGTTCAAGAATAAAAATTGGCTGCCCACTAAAGAAAGATTTGAGCAATGTACAACTGCAAAGGTTTTCAAATTTTTTGATGGTTCAGCTCCGTCCTACATGTCCGAGATGTTCTTACCAGTTGGCCAGAGCCGAATAACTCGAAGGTCTAAAAACAAATTGAATCAACCTTTCCGAAAGACTAACATAGGGCAAAATTGTCTCTCATATCTCGGGCCTAAAATATGGAACAATCTACCATCAGAAATAAAATCTGCAACAAACATCAACAGTTTTAACCACAAGATTAAAGATAAATTCTTTAATGATCTCCAAAGTCAAGATGATAGCCCCTACATATATTATTGACAGCCTAAAATCAGCCTACGAAACGATTTTTAGCCAACATGTTTTTTGACCCAAGATCCATTTTTCCGGAACAAATTTATTTTTTGATAACACCTCCGGAGGGACCAGTATGGAAACAAGGTCATATCGACCTTTTTAATGCTATCCCTGCCATTGTAACCTGGGGTGTTTTTAAACTTCATTTTTAATTCTTTTCCCCAGAAATATTATATTGCTGTAATTTAGAAAACTTTCTTTTTATTAATTTATCTTGTAATTTAATTTTAATTTGTGGCAAAATAATACATACATACATACATACATACATACATACATACATACATACATACATACATACATACATACATACATACATACATACATACATACATACATACATACATACATACATACATACATGCATACATACATACATACATACATACTTACATACATACATAGGTTATATTTATTGAACTAGTTTAGCATAAATCGTAACTAATCGTCCAATGTGTCCAATAAACACCAGACATAAGGCTTACCTTCTACCTAAGACAACCTAATCTTTACTACTTTTCTGCTCGTTTCATTTCATATTCTGTTCGATATCTCCTCAGCTACACTTCCTTATCAAGTTTGCATCTTAAATTCCAAAGGTTCTTTGCACAAATTATATTTCCAGTAGAACACCATTTTAAGAGTCCCTTGGCCATTTCTTTCTTCATTTGATGTTTTAACAGGAGCTTCAAAGCTTGATTATGTACTGTTCCTAGAGATCCAATGATAATTGCATTGATACTACATTCAATTTCTTTGTTTGATAAAAATTCTTTTATGCATCTGTATTTCTCCAGTTTAGCTTGGTAGGTGGATTCAATATATAAATCATAGGGGCATGCAATATCTATGATGCTCACATCTGTGCCCATTTTCATGACGATATCCGGTTTGAGATTTAATATCGTTGATTCTTCTAAAAATTCAGGAAATGCCGTCTTGATGGTTTTGTTGACATAAATCTTCTCACAATGATGTTTCAGTTCTGAACTTATCTTTTCCAGGATGTGATCATGTCTTTTTGTATAATTGTTTTTCATTTTCTTACAACCATTTAGGATATGTGACATACTGTCCAAGTGATACCCATCTAATCGACATTCTGGTGGATGTTCCGGGTACCATAGTGACAATGTGTAATGGCATGGTAGGACATTATGCCTCGCTTTCTACCAGAAATTTAGCAAATTATCACTGATTTTAAAATTTCTATAGATGTTCTGTGAAAGAAGGTAGTCAGCATTGTTGATATCGATAAGGGTTCCTTGCATTGGTAGCTTTTTCAAATCTTGCAATTCTTCAGATAGTTGTTTTTCTAAAATCTCTTTTCGAATTACTTTTCCAGTGGTGAATATATTTTGACTTAACGTTCCGATAATAATCTTTGCTTTTCCAGCTTGATGTATGTCAGTTTCTTCAATTTTTTCCCAGTGCAGTCTCACGCCTACTTTGCTAACTAGGTGACACAGCTGGGGCCAGTCAGATTGAACCCCAAAACCACCTTTAACGTGTGTTTCCAGATTGCCACTTGCTGTTGTATTGAAACCTAGAAAGTTATTACCTTGAATTGATCTTTTAGCCCCACGTTTGTTGAAATCGAGGCTGAGTGATTTTCTGGCAACATATCGTATGTTGTCATCTTCATGGTTTAGCATATTAACAAGAAAACTAATCCTTGTTGCTCTATATACTGTTGACGGTTTTCGTATGCCAATGCCACCATACTGTTTTTTCATAAACATTGTTCGAACTGTCGTATTTGTATAAATATTGAACATCTTTCTCAGACATGCCGTCAGTACTTTATCAAGTTCTGCTAAATTTTCTTCTGTAAAGTTGACGTTAGGAAAATAATGTCATAAAATATAGCACATTTATCTGGTCTTATACGTAAACCTGTGTCTTGTGTTTTTTCGATAAGGTTTTCCAACATTAATTTGATCACATTTTCAGAATGGTTTACAAAGGCAAAATCGTCGGCATAACCTAAAACTGGTAATGGTGAAATTCTCTTTTAATCTTGGATGTTTTGATGAATAATTGCAAGCTGATGTACTTCTTTTATGGATTTGTCCAGGACTATTATGAATAACACTGCACTCAATGGGTCCCCCGTTTTTGTTCCAACTGGTAGTGGGAATTCTTTTGATAGGTGTTGTCCACAAATTACTTCGAAATGCGAATCGTCGTAGATATCTGCTATGAGTTCACAATATAGTTTGTGGACCCCGCTTTCCAGTAGTGCACGAATCAAATATCCTTGATCTAAACTTCCAAACGCGTCCCTAAAATCCACGAAAATCGCATAAAATCGTGAACTTATGTGTTTGAAATCATCTATTGCCGTTTGCATCAAGAATATTAATTCTTGTCTATCTCTCTTCTTTATGTATGCTCTTTGCCAAAAATTAATCGCCGATCCGACAACGTTTGGTAATATCCGGTTGCATAAGCATTTTGCAAAAATTTTATAGATGGTTGGTAGTAATGAAATATCGCGAAGCGTGGTCAAATCCTCTGGTTTATAGTTCTTC
Source organism: Aurelia sp. 4 Dawson et al 2005 (assembly GCA_964019985.1). NCBI lineage: Eukaryota > Metazoa > Cnidaria > Scyphozoa > Semaeostomeae > Ulmaridae > Aurelia > Aurelia sp. 4 Dawson et al 2005. The sequence continues at coordinate 8,624,078 of OZ026504.1, read as the reverse complement.
TTTGGGTTTCTCCGAATTAATGCATGTTTCCACCCCCGTGGTGCTTTTTTAAACTTTTTGACTACGTTTTGGACTTTTGATACTTCAACATTGGTTTCAGGTGGCTTTTTCTTGTAGTCCTCATAGCGAACACCATCTTTGCCTTACTTTTTTCCTCTCGGTGTTTTTCTAACAACCCTCTCAACCTCATCTGGCATAAATTCCGGTATTTCATCATGATCGTCTTCATATTCATCTAAAATTGGCTTCAATTCATGTCTGACAATGTTGTATTTGTTGGTATAAAATTCTTCTGTCTTGTTTTTATCTACAACTGGATTAATTCTTTCAGGCCAATTTCCGTCATTGTTTATAATTTCAATTGCTTTCTTTTTATTTTCCTGCCATAGCTGAGCTAATTTCTCTCTGGGGACAGGTTTTTTGTTTTGTTGTTTTTGTTGTTGATTACTTGATCAATTGTTTTTGTTGTTGTTGAGTACATCTCTGTTCAATAATCTTGAAGAAATACACCTCAGAGCAGCAAAGCTCATTCATGGAGGTTCAGCCCAGCAAAACAATGGTGATATTCTAGCGGCAGCAAATTGGCAGCCCTTACAGTACTTCTACAAAAAGAGAATTTTATCACTGGTTCATAGTGCGTACTTTGAGCGCAATCATGCAGATATAAATCATCTTGTTGAGCGCAATCCCTCAAATTACAACCTGAGAAATATACACCGTGTTAAAGTCACCAGACCAAGGACAGAGATGGGTAGATTAACATTCAAACATAGAGCGGCATTAGCGTGGAACAGTCTACCAGTGGATCTCAAATCTATTGGTAACACTCAAGCTTTTAAAGTCAAAATTAATTTAGAAAAGTCGTTAATAAATAGAATCTCATTTGATAAAGATAGTTGCATGATTATTAATAAGGATGATTATTTTTATTACTACTAGTTTACCAACATTTTACCATATGAACATTAAGTATATTTTACAATAGGTTTCTAACTTAGAGCTTTTTTATTTGGAATTATTATAGTCAATTAAGTTTTAGTTTTTAGCCGCAGGTTCACATCTGCACTTAGTGTGGCCTAAATTAGATGACCTGCGTAATCAAATAAATAATGTATGTATGTATGTATGTATGTATGTATGTATGTATGTATGTATGTATGTATGTATGTATGTATGTATGTATGTATGTATGTATGTATGTATGTATGTATGTATGTATGTATGTATGTATGTATGTATGTATGTATGTATGTATGTATGTATGTATGTATGTATGTATGTATGTATGTATGTATGTATGTATGTATGTATGTATGTATGTATGTATGTACTGTTAATTCGTAGCAACTGCTGTGATGAAAAATAATTCTGCACAGTTCCTTTGACATATTCTAACTGTTTTCGTAAAACTTCCAAATTCGGTTGATTACCAATGCCAATACTAAGATCTCTTTGACGGGGGAGGCTGAGTAAAACGCGTGTACAATACTTCACCAACTGAGGCTTCCATGGCCTACCCGAACTTCGTTCTAACTTGAATGATCCTTGTTTATTACAAAATATTGATGAAATTAAGCGAATAACCTTACTCCACTGTTGATAATCACCATTACATACGAATTTTCCATATTCTACTTTCTTTGATGCCAGTGACTGTCTGTAAGCTTCCTCGACATTTACAAAATCTTCCCATGTTTGATCACACAAATCGCCATCGACGAAAACATCAAAGTTATCAAATTTTCTTCTGAGGTATTTCGATTTCTTTTCCACAATTTTTCCAGATCCAAGAGCTCTTTTCCATTCTTCTTTATCCTTCCAATAATTCTCATCGACTGGTGCAAATTGGACTGCTTTAACGACGGCAGTTACCACGGATATATCAATCTAGAACTTCACTTAAGGAGCTGTCAAGAAATGTGACTGTCCTCCATGATGCCTAGGCCATAAACATGGGAAGATTTTGTAATCAAATAAAATAAATTTATTTTATTTGTAAAACATTTATTTTATAGTAAAAAAAATTTATTTTTTGATAACACCTCCGGAAGGACCAGTATGGAAACAAGGTCATATCGACCTTTTTAATGCTATCCCTGCCATTTTAACCTGGGGTGTTTTTAAACATCATTTTTAATTCTTTTGCCTGTAAATATTATATTGCTGTAATTTAGAAAACTTTCTTTTTATTAATTTATCTTGTAATTTAATTTTAATTTGTGGCAAAATAATACATACATACATACATACATACATACATACATACATACATACATACATACATACATACATACATACATACATACATACATACATACATACATACATACATACATACATACATACATACATACATACATACATACATACATACATACATACATACATACATACATACATACATACATACATGTACTTTACTCTTTTGAAGGTCACTATATATCTCGATGCGAAACAGTCTTTTCTGCAGTGTAGGGGTTTCATCCAAAATTGAATCTATAATAAATAGTAATAATAATAATAATAATAATAATAATAATAATAATAATAATAATAATAATAATAATAATAATAATAATAATAATAATAATAATAATAATAATAATAATAATAATAATAATAATAATAATAATAATAATAATAATAATAATAATAATAGTAATAATATTGACTGGGGAAGATTTTAAATCGAAACGTTTTTAGCAAAATTGCAGTTGTGTTTCTTTATTTTAATAATAATAATAATAATAATAATAATAATAATAATAATAATAATAATAATAATAATAATAATAATAATAATAATAATAATAATAATAATAATAATAATAATAATAATATTAATAATACTAATAATAATAATGAACAGCGGAAAGTCAAGTCAATCAATTCTTCCTTCATAACAAAGCTGATAAGTTTCATATTGACAAGCAATACGATGCGATTTTTAGACAAATATTACCATCAAATAAAAGGAACTGCGATGGGAACGCCGATGGCAGTGAATTATGCTAACTTGTTCATGTCAGCATTTGAAGATCAAATGATTGATGCATACAAAAAAGAGTATGGCTGTGTACCACTTTCGTGGGTTTGATATATAGACGATATATTCTTTCTCTGGAATGACAAAATTGAGAGCTTAAACAAATTCCTTGCCTTTTGTAATTCTTATGCAGAGAATAACGGCTATCAATCAAACATTAAATTCACTGCGGAGTATTCGAAAACTGAGGTAGCATTCTGGGACACAAAAATAAAGATTGTTGATGGGAAAATTATGACGGAACTCTACTGCAAACCAACTTCAACGCACTCTTACTTCCACAGACAGTCCGACCATCCCTTCCACACTGTATGCTCCAATCCCCTGTCTCAATTTATTCGCATTAGAAGGATTTGCCATCTTATACAGGACTATAAAAAATACGCCATGAAATTCGTAAAATTTTACGTCAATTGCGGATATTCATTATCAAGGTTAAACAAGCTCGCGAAGGAAGTCGAAGAAAAGGACAGATCATCACTCTTAAATGGACAGGAACAAAAGAAAAATCCAAATAAAGATCGAATACCATTAGTAATTAATTGGCACAGGAAATTTAAAGGTATAGCAAAGATATGAATTGATGATTCGTGGTGACCCGGATATGAAGAACGTCTTTTCAAATGCTCCCATAATTGCTTATCGTCGTAACCCAAATATCCGCTCGAAATTAGTAAAATCAGAGACAAAGGAGTCAAAACAGTTTGCAGAAAGCATAAGATGCACCCAAAGAAATACCAAAAAGCGAGGACGTCCTTGTAAATTCTGTCCACACATGGGGCAAACGAATACAATAAGGAATGCAATTACAGGAAAAGTTTCAACAATTTCTGGAGGTAGTTGTCAAAGTAAAAACGTAATCTACGCAGCAGAGTGCAATAAACATAACATTCTTTACGTTGGTTATACCTCGACTTCAGTCAGTCAAAGATTTAACAAACATAGGAGCAACTCGAAGAATGATCCCTCTGCAACGGAACTCGGAAGACACTTTTTCAACAGTCAAGACTGTAATTTTGATCAGAATTTGAAAGTGCACATTTTGCAGCAAGTGGAAGGAAATGAAACCGATTTAAGCAACTTTGAGGACAAATGGATCACTAGATTGGAGACCAAAGAACCTCATGGAATGAACAGCACCATGGGTGAACTAGCAAAAACGCATTATAAACTATTCCCAAGTTTTTGATGTTGTAATAGCATTTCCTTGTATTTATTTCTTATTTCGAGTTTTATGTTCTTATATATTTATCCCATTCGTTATCAACAGTCGACGCCACATTATTAGAGTCAAGAATTCCATGGAAATTTGTAGAACTCTAAAAATCGAATTTATAATTCTTCCCTTTATCGTTATAGTACACACTCTTGTAATTTACTCACATTGTGACTGAAGAAGATCGAAATATTTCACTGAAAAGTTCTTGTTTTTCTTGAATCTATTACACTTACATAATCAAGACAAAAGAATCTTTACTTACAATTATAATAATAATGATAATAATAATAATAATAACAATAATAATAATAATAATCATTAGGCCAAGTGAAATTTAGGAGAGGTATCTTTCAAGGAGATAGCTTGTCACCCTTATTATTTGTCATTGCCATGATTCCCTTGAATTTAGTTCTGCGAAAGATGAAAATAGGTTACCAGTTTAGTTCAAATAAGGAGCAGATCAACCATCTGATATAATGATGATGATGATAATAATAATAATAATAATAATAATAATAATAATAATAATAATAATAATAATAATAATAATAATAATAATAGTAATAATAATAATAATAATAATAATGATATAATAATAATAATAATAATAATGATAATAATAATAATAATAATAATAATAATAATAATAATAATAATAATAATAATAATAATAATAATAATAATAATAATACCCACGGCATAAAGATGTTGCAATTGAGCTGTATTTGAGCAAATAGACCTTTTAGCTATTCTGAAAACGAATGTGGATCGAACGATATTTCATTACAATTTGTAGAATTTTCGAACGTGCACAATTACAATCGAAGCTCTAACGCCACTCTATCGAACCTCGCGTATAAAATTGTATAAAAATATCGCTCGATCCAGGCTCTTTTGTAGAATAGCTAAAAGGTCTATTAGAGGAGGAACTCATGAATATATCGGCACAAGGGAATAATTATAGAAATGTTAGTAGGGAGGAGAGTGATAATCTTAGTAATCATTAATAATCTTAGATCGGACCGAACGATCGTCATCAAGGAGGCTGATAAAGGTTCGGGGGTGGTAGTTTGGGACAGAGATGATTACATCATGGAAGCAGAGAGTCAACTCGGTGACTCTGAGGTATATAGTAGGCTTGATGACGATCCTTCGGAACGGCTTCACCAAATTATTTCGGACACTTTAAAAATTATTAGTGATAGAGGAGATTTGGATCAAGGCTTTTTAGATTACTTAATGGTGAATAACCCTAGGTTGGGACGGTTTTATCTCCTCCCTAAAATCCACAAAAGATTGAATAGCGTACCAGGGAGACCTGTTATTTCGAACTGTGGTTTTTTTACGGAAAACATTTCAGCATTTTTGGACCATCATTTGCAACCGTTAGCTAAAAAGGTGCGGTCATATGTTAAAGACACTAATCACTTCCTTAGAAAAATCATGGATCTAGATAGTCTCCCTGAGGGCGCTATATTATGTACAGTTGATGTGGTGGGGCTTTATCCAAGTATTCCGCACGAGGAGGGATTGGAGGCGTTACGAGATGTACTTGAATGTCGAGAAGATAAATTTGTCCTTTGATGAGGGAGGGGGATACATTCCACAATTTTGATTCCACCAGATCTTTTAAAAATTTCTCGGGGCGATACGATTGCAACTCTGATCATGTGGTTTATTTGTTGCAGTGTAAGTCATGCAACAAGAAATATGTGGGGAGTACTAAGACTAAATTTCGGCAAAGGTTTAATGTTTAAAAGTCCTATTTTAGGACATACGCACGCAAACACGACGAAAATTCTCTTGATAAAGGGAAGCCTGTCCCACAGGCTTCTTTTTTCAGTCATTTCTTTGAAAACGGACACAATGGGACTTTTCGGGTGGGTATCAAAATTATAGATGGGGCAGATGATGTTTTTTCGCTTCGCCGAAAGGAGTTGTTTTGGCAATATCGACTCCAAACTTTTTCACCAAAGGGTCTTAATGAAAGAGCTGCAGACGTGGAATTAGACATATTTGCGTGCGGAGGAACAGCTTAGATTCTGCCAATGCATCTAAAGGTCCCTAGAGGTTGCTCTTGTTTAAGGAATTAGTATCAGGCCATCTGGGATTCAGCAGTTGCTAAAAGAAGAGTTAATCATCACGCGAATCTTTCGGGGGTTCTCTTGGGGGTAACTGAGTTGCCAGAGCAGCCTAAAGGGTATCGAAAAAATTGGAATCCGTATCTGGCAATCTGGGGTTTAGCTGTTGCTAAAAAAAGAGTTAAGCATCATGCAAAATATTTCGGAGGGTCAGTTGGGGGAAACTGAGTTGCCAGGGCAGCCTCAAGGGTAAAGAATTAGTATCAGGCCATCTGGGATTTAGCTGATGCTAAAAGAAGAGTTAAGCATCAAGCGAATATTTCGGAGGGTCTTTTGGGGGTAACTGTAGAGCTGCCAGGATAGCCTCAAAGGAATAACTTAAACTTTAAAACGCTTCCAATCCGTTCTCTATTGATCAGGGACAAAGGGATCAGGTATTTTAATCTGTAAATAGACTCGTCATGTATAATTTTATCGGTAAACAATCTGTATAAATTCTCGGCTGTCCCAGTAAAGTTTTACTCTGAGGAAGATTTTTTAATCGAAACGTTAGGTCTTATAAAACAGTCTTATTTTTCATAATAATAATAATGATAATAATCAATTTATTTAAAGTTGGCGCTAACCTAACTATGTACAGTAAATATCAAAAATAATACTATACAAGCTAATCCAAGCCAACTGCTAAAATTAATACATCTAATGAATATATATACATGTTAAATAAAGAAGATATAAAATAAAGGGTATAAAATTTCAAAGCAGAATTAAAAACGTAGTATCATAAAAATCCGAGCAATTTAAAATCCGAAATTCTGGCTCTGGTGTGTCATGGTATCACAAAAATCCAAGTTGTGGTATATAAGTCCTACATAATCTGCATGTGCAGTCATTCCATTAATTAGTCAATTAAGCGCCATTCCAGCTTTTAATTTCTTTCTTAAACTCATTGATAGATTGAGCATTCCTTATGTGCTGAGGTAGAGATAGACACAGACGCTGATGTTTATAGATGATATCAAATTGTTTGCAAAAGATGAAAGTGAGCTTGATGCCTTGATTCAGACTGTGAGAGTTGTTAGCACAGACATAGGGATGAAATTTGGACTGGAGAAATGTGCTATGCTAGTGATGAAGAGAGGGAAAGTGACAAAGTCTGATGGAATAAGCGGGTGTTCAAAGTTTGCCCAGAAAGAGTACAAAAGACGACATGACTGTGTGGCGCGTGCACTGCACTGGGACTTATGTCGAGTGTATGATATACAAACCACACAAGAATGGTATGAACACCAGCCTGAAGGAGTTGTGGACAAAGAAACGATGAAAGAGTGATTAAATCCATTCACGAAGAAAATGGTTACAAATATCTTGGCATTTTACAATCCGACCTATGCAATGAAATGAAAGAGAAGGTAAGAGCTGAATATAAAGAAGGGTGAAGAAAGTGCTAAAATCAAAGCTAAAAGGAGGAAATATGGTATCTGCCATAAATAATTGGGCAGTGCCACTGATTCGATATTCTGCACCTTTCCTTGATTGGCGAAGAGATGAAATAAAAGAAATGGATAGGACTACAAGAAAAATTATGAACATGCACAACGCCCTACATCCAAGAGACAGCGTAGCGAGACTGTATTTGCCTAGGAAAGAGGGAGGAAGAGGATTGCTGTCGGTAGAAGATTCCGTAGATTTGGCAATTTTGGGGCTTGAAAACTACATTCAAAAGTCCAATGAAAGGTTAATAACCAGTGCAAGGAAAAAACCTTGAAGATGAAGATTTAGGTACGGAAAAGGATTTCAAGGCACGGAAAAAGGAAGATAGAAAATCGGAATTAGAGACCAAGGCATTGCATGGGCAGCACTTTCGACAAACAATAGAATTTAGTGATGCTGAATCGTGGAGATGGCTAAGGGAAGGGGAACTCAAGAAGGAGACTGAAGGTCTTATCATGGCGGCACAAACCCAGTCATTAAGAACAAATGTGGTGAAAGCAAAGATTGACAAAAGCAATTCCGATGCCACGTGCAGAGTTTGTAAACAGTCAGAAGAGAGGGTAGATCATGTTGCCAGCGGGTGTTCAAAGTATGCTCATAAAGAGTACAAAAGACGACATGACTGTGTGGCGTGTGAACTGCACTGGGACTTATGTCGAGTGTATGATATACAAATCACACAAAAATGGTATGAACACCAGCCTGAAGAAGTTGTGGAAAAAGAAAATGTAAAGATATTGTGGGACTTCGACATACAGACCGTTAACGAAATTCAAGCAAGAAGACCAGACATAGTAATCCACGACAAGAGTAATAAGCTGCTATATTATTGATGTCGCAATTCCAGGTGATGCAAGAGTTGCGCAGAAAGAAGCTGAAAAGATTGAAAAGTACAGTGATATAAGGAGAGGATTACAAAAGCTCTGGAAAGTTAAAACAAAAGTTGTTCCGATCGTAGTTGGTGCTCTCGCGACGGTGTCTAGAAGTTTGAATGGCTACCTGAACAAAATTGGAGTGTCAACCAAGATTCAAGTGATCCAAAAATCTGCTTTGCTTGGCACCGCAAGAATCCTGAGAAAAGTTCTAGAGATCTAAAGCCATGGGTCATGAATTGATCTTTGGAAGTCACAAGAACATCCAGTGAATATCATCATAACCACGGTGAAGAAAGCAAGATAATAATAATAATAATAATAATAATAATAATAATAATAATAATAATAATAATAATAATAATAATAATAATAATAATAATAATAATAATAATAATAATAATAATGATAATAATAATAATATAAAAACACAACTGTTTATAAAATACGTTTCGATGATAAAATCTTCTTCAGTTCTAACTGAAGAAGATTTTATCATCGAAACGTATTTTATAAACAGTTGTGTTTTTATATTATTATTATTATTATTATTATTATTATTATTATTATTATTATTATTATTGTTTATATTATCGTTTACGTTTATATTCTTTTTTCTGTTTATTTTTGATGGTGGTTTTTGTTAACATAATAATAATAATAATAATAATAATAATAATAATAATAATAATAATAATAATAATAATAATAATAATAATAATAATAATAATAATAATAATAATAATAATAATAATAATAATAATAATAATAATAATAATAATAATAATAATAATTATAATGATGGTGGTAATAATAATAATAATAACAATAATAATAATAGTAATAATAAAAATGATGATAATGATAATAATTATAATAATAACAATAATCAAATCAATAAATTAATAAATCAATCAAATCAAATCAATTAATAATAATGATTAATAATTAATTAATGATCAATTAATAATGATAAACAATCAAATCAATTAATGATAATAATCAAATCAGATCAAATCAATGTTGTATTTGACTTTATAGGCTGTTACAGCAAGCAATTGGAGTGTCAAATCAAGAGACTATGTGAAGGAGAGAAGGAGGCAAAATTAGTAATCGAACAATGTCAAAAATGAGTACTCAGCCAAAACTGCGAAATTGTTAAAACTTTTTACGAAAGAAACTAGAACTATGAAAAAAATGAAATGTCATCTTAGAAAAGAAAAAAAATTAGTAAAAGAAGCGATAACAACAAAAATAGTCTGTCTACGATCAGTTACAAAATTGTTGAGCCACCCTAGAGGAAAATGAAATTTGAAAAAATGAAAAATGAAAAAATGAAAGAGTCATCAAGAAGCAGGAAGCACTGAGAAAGACCAAGGAAGAAACACAAATCGACGGAATAGGCCGAAGAAACACAACGCAGACATAAACCCGCGATCGTGGGCAGCAACTCAAACCAATCTGACGTGAAATCAAAGAAGGTACTTCAAAAACAATTTCAGCAACAACAGCAACAACAACAACAACAACAAGAAAACAAAAGAAAACGAGGCAGTTAATTTGACGCAAAATCAAACCACATACGTCAAACAACAACGCCAGCAACAACAACAGCATCATGAATGATTTACAGCTAGCAACGCACAACACAACAACAATTACAGCAGAGCCTAAGAGGACACGGATCCACTGCGAAGGGTAGCAACCTGAGATGGCCAGAAACTGAGGAGGAGGCTGTCTTCTGAGCAAAACAGATCTGACGATTTATGACAAACGGACCGAGTGAACTGAGTCCATGAACTTGTTACATTATCCTTATATGGACATTTACTATACTTAATTAATTTTTTCACTATAAAAGCCGTATATATATATATATATGTATATGTATATGTATATGTATATGTATATGTATATGTATATGTATATGTATATGTATATGTATATGTATATGTATATGTATATGTATATGTATATGTATATGTATATGTATATATATTAGCCGTATATGTATGTATGTATGTATGTATGTATGTATGTATGTATGTATGTATGTATGTATGTATGTATGTATGTATGTATGTATGTATGTATGTATGTATGTATGTATGTATGTATGTATGTATGTATGTATGTATGTATGTATGTATGTATGTATGTATGTATGTATGTATGTATGTATGTATGTATGTATGTATGTATGTATGTATGTATGTATGTATGTATGTATGTATGTATGTATGTATGTATGTATGTATGTATGTATGTATGTATGTATGTATATTAGCCGTATATGTATGTATATATACATATATATATAAAGATGAACAAAAAGACAGACGAACGGAAATGTATCTATGTAAGTTATTTTGTCTCAATTCCCAACTAGTTTCGACCAAAATGGTCATCCTCAGAAGAATGAGAAATATATTCAATGCTACGGATTATACATGCTCTTTTACAAATATGACGCTAAATTGTGTATCACATACTACGTTTTATTACATGACAGACTACAGGGGAACATTGTAGTAACAAATAAGTGAACGTAATTCTGTAGCTTGTCCTTTGGTTTCTTAAACAGATTTTTATAATGATATATTTTCTGGATGGTTCAGTTTGCTGTTTAGGCCATTTGGGAACAATGTTTTAAGACGTAGGATCCAGTTATCCTCGTGTGATTCTAGAATCGACGTTATTTCATCGGATACGTTCTTTTCAATCCTTTCTATGATTGTAAATTTTGCATCTCTGGAGAAATTATGGTTTGCTAGGTGAAAGTTTGAGCAATATGTACATTCTAAGAGGTATATAACATTTTTGCTTTTGCAGTTTTATTCGTGGTAGATTTTATATTTATTCTTAGTTACAAAGCAGGTGAATGAGTTTGTAGTTTTGAGATGATTGCAACAAAGGCTATTTCTGGTATTGCGTGATTGGCAAAATTTAATGGCTTTTATTGTTGGAATTTTGCGGTTAACTTTGTTATCTAAAATAGTGTTGCTCCCTATCATGTCTTTAAGGTTCATAGGTCGACGATAGCCCAGCATGCCTGGCTCTTTAAACATGTCCTTTAAGTTAGGGTTTAGCTTTAAAATGTCCCAGCAGTTTTGGATGATTTGAGCTAATGGAGGTAGGGTATTGTTAAACGTGGTTACAAAGGGGATACGATTAATGTTCTCTTTTGCTGCTAGCTTTAAGGTGGCTTCTCTTGGGATAGCGATAGCTTTTTTTATTTGGTTTTCAACTAAAGTTTGAGAATAGCCGCGTGCTGTAAATTGCTGTTTTAATATGTCACTGTGTTTAATGAATTCACTGTTCTCTGAGCAGATTCTTCTTGACCTAAGTGCTTGGGAGTAGGGTAAACTTTCTTTAAGGTGTCGTGGGTGAGAGGATTTAAAATGTAGATAGTTATGAGTATCTGTAGGTTTTGTGTACTTGTAGTTGTCTTTTTTCATCGATATATATTAGAGTGTCTAGAAATACGACTGATTGTGTTGACTTTTCATAGTCAAATTTAATGGAGTCATGCTTGGTATTAAGGTTTGTTAGGAATTCGTCTAATTTTGTTTCTCCACCTGTGTAAATAAGGAATATGTCGTCGATGTATCTGGCATAAAAGGGGCAATCATTGTTAATGTCTGGATAGATATGAGTTTCTTCAAAGTTTCCCATGTATATAGTGGCATACGACGGGGCTGCTACGGTGCCCATAGCACAACCTTTTATTTGGAGGAAGTGTCTTCCATTGAAGTTAAAGTTGTTTAACGTTAAAATGTGGTTCATCAGGGTTGTTAATACTTCTGTAGGTGGTTCTTTTGATATTCTGTTGTCAAGGAATATTTTAGGGCTGATATTCCATCATGGTGTTTAATGTTTGAGTATAAAGATCGAACGTCCATTGTGACTAGAACTGCATTGTGTGGTATTCTTTTAATGTGTTTTATTTTGTTAATGAGGTCTGTTGTATCACGTATGTAAGATTTAACTTTCATGGCTAGAGGTTGTATGTAGTGATCGACGTATTTTGAGAGTCTGGTCGTGTGGCAGTTAATTGAAGATATTACTGGCCTACCAGGGTTGTTCTTCTTATGTATTTTCGGGAGTAAATAAAAGAGTGCAGGTTTTAAATTTATCGGTTTTAATATATCAGATGTTTTTTGTCAATAATGTTATTGGAGAGCATTTCGTTAAGTGAATTTACAATTAGTTCTTGGTAATCTTCCAATGGGTCAATTAATAGTTCTTCATGAAATTCTGTGTTGCTTAATTGGCTATTAGCCTCTTTGAGGTATTCATCAATACCCCAAATAACCATTGCTCCGCCTTTATCGGCTCGTGTTATGATGAGGTCGTTTCTTTGTGAGAGTTTTTTAAGGGCTTCACGTTGCTTTCTTGTCAAGTTGTCGTGGGGTAAATATCGTTTTTCGTGATTTTTTATGTCTTCCATAATTGCAATTTCAAATGTTTGGACTGTTGCGTCAATGTTTTTTGGTGTAAATGAATTGTTTTTTCTTTAAGTGATTGAAAAAATGGTTGGTTCATAGTTAGATATTCCAAAATATGCTCGTAATCTAATTCTTCTTAAGAATGATTTTAAGTCGTCTTCTAGTGTATTTTCATTAAATTTCGCTGGGCGTGGGCCGAAGTTAAGACCTTTACTTAATAATTTAGATGTATCTACTGTAAATTTGTGTTGGCTTAAATTGACCATTCGTCCATCTGGGTCATTTTTAAGTCTACGAGTCTTTCGAAGTTGTTTCGTAAGAGCTCGAAAGCTTGCATCGTGGTGGTGAGAAGTTCTTGAATGCCCCCTTCCAAGTTCCTTGGTTGGGGGCCTATTCCGTTTTATTGATACTTGTATGACTTTGAGTTTCTTCCCGGCTGAAGTTGTTGTGTTGGGGTTTCTTTTGCAGGCGTCTGCATATTTCTCACAGTTATTGTTATTACTGTGTTCTGCAATGCGTTGTGTTGTTTTCATGTTGTTAGATTTCGGTTTAAGGATATCCGTGTTAGTGCGTGGTGTTGTTCGTGTTGGTGTCTCGTTAGCTGCTGCTGGTTCATCTCTACGGTTTTGTTGTAATATTTGTGGATAGGGTTGATATGCTGTTTTTTCTCTGGTAGTTGCTCGTTGTTCTCTATTTGGCTGCTGTTTTGTTTGTCTAGATGTGAGGTTCCATCTCAGTTTTCGGTGTTTTTCTGTTTTCGTTCTATGGAGTTCCTTGATCTTTTGTTCGTTGTATTTCGTTATGGTTGTCTTTGTCTTGACGTACTCTTCTGGGTCAGCTTGGTTTTTTATTTTGTCTTTGAGTGTTTTAATTTCAGTTTTGGTTTCAGCAACAGTTTTTTCACAGAATTTAACGGTGTCTTTCATGAGGTCCATGGATAATTTATGGATTTTATCATACCAAGTGGTAAGGAATGCTTCACTATGATTGCCAATAGAAGGCTCTATCTCTATCTTGAAGTTTGTTGGAATCAGCTTGTCTCTGATACACGCTGTTAAGTACTCTTGGTGTGATTCGTACCGAGTAACTTTATCAATGCTGCGGTTGAGTTTAATTGCAAGGAATTCGGTGTCTTCAAGTGGAATAGATTCTGCTAAAGCTACAGTTGTACCGCTTGGTCCAGCTGTTGTTAAGTCGATATCTGATGTTGTCTTTGATGGAGCCTGTGTCCCTTTTCCACGTCTTGATCCCATAATTATAAAGATGAACAGAAAGAAAGACGAGCGGAAATGTATCTATATAAGTTACTTTATCTCAATTCCCAAATAGTTTCGACCAGTATGGTCATCCTCAGGAGAATGAGAAATATATTCAATGCTACGGATTATACATGCTCTTTTACAAATATGACGCTAAATTGTGTATCACATACTACGTTTTATTACATGACAGGCTACAGGGGAACATTGTAGTGTAACGATTTCTGGTTCTTTGCTATGGAGAGAGAGACTAAGGCAAGGCCCAAGGGCCTGAGCCTTGATAGAACACACAACAACTCTTTGCGCGTGACTGTTTCCTGACTCGATATCGACGAAGTCCCTGATCAATTCTAATTCAACAATATAAAAGCATATCTCACAAAGGCAACGGCATACAATAGGCCTTGGCAAAACACCTCGTTCAGCCAATTACCTACTTCCTTTTGCCAGTTGCATTGACGTCATTACATACCAACAACGTGTTTACAATCGTTACAGTAGTAACAAATAAGTGAACGTAATTCTGTAGCTTGTCCTTTGGTTTCTTATGTTATATATATATATATATATATATATATATATATATATATATATATATATATATATATGTGTATATATATATATATATATATATATATATATATATATATATATATATATATATATATATATATATATATGTATATATATATATATGTATATATATATATATATATATATATATATATATATATATATATATATATATATATATATATGTCTATATATATATCTATCTATATATATGAACTCAGAAAAAACACATTCTTGTAAACGTTTCGGCCGAAGCCTTCATCAGTATGACTTTTCAAAATTAGCAGGAGCATACATATAGATTACGAATTCCAAAAACAATACAAGACAAACAATAGCCTAAGCGGGATCCTACTCATATCCGTTTCCTATTGTTCTATCGGGATCCTACTCATATCCGTTTTCTATATGTGTGTATATATATATATATACATATATATATATAAATATATTTATGTATAATGTATCTATATATTCTATATCATATATACATATAAATAGATCGATTAATAGATAAATAGATAGATAGATAGATCGATAAATAGATAAATAGATATAAATATATAGATAAATAGAGCTTATGAGAATTTACGCAGATTACGACAAGTGCTGACAAGGGAGGAGTTAGATCATATAAGGGAACAGGTGAAAACATCCAAGGAATCCTTGCATAGGAAACGGGTAAAAAAGGCACAGAAGTTATGCACAGACTCTGGAAAAGATATCCCCACAGAAGACTACAAGACCTAGATGCAGCCGACCACCATAATGACGGATTATTTGACAGCAGCGACTTGCGGCCGGCAGAGCAACGTCAAGAAGATCCTTCAACGATACAGACCACGGCAAGAGAAGAGAGAGATGAGGAAGTCCATGTGATGGCAGATGGTAGATTGAAGGGACGATTTGTCAGTGGGAGTGTGGTGAACCTTTCGCGGAGGGGACTTTCGGAGGAAGACGTGAGTCTTCTTTCGAAAGGCATGAAGTTTTCCCCCACTCCCACTGACATCGATCAAGCAAAGCTTAAAGAAGACCTTGAGGCTTACAAACGAAGAATGAGGCTGAGGTAGAATTTTAGAAACAATGAGGATAATGTTACACCGGATGATAAAGATAAATTTAGAGCTAAGTCTACGTGGCAGCCCCCCAAGGAGGACCCGGTTCTGGAGAATTACCTTTCGCTGCTGGAAAAGGAGGTAATGTCTGTCTCGCCGGAGGGTAAGAATTTTAGTAATCTTTCTTCTTCTGAACAAAATTCTTTGAAACAGCTTAAATGAGATAGGAACATAGTCATCAAGGAGGCGGACAAGGGATCAGCGGTTGTAGTTTGGGATCGGGAGGATTAAATAAGTGAGGCTAACCGACAATTAGACGATAGGCAGGTTTATGAAGAAGTAGAGGTGGACCCCTCGGTAGATTTGGGTAAGACCATTAATTCTAGGTTGAATGAGCTGAGGGAGGAGGACCCGGGGTTAGAGGAAGTGACTGACTATTTAAAGGTTAAGGATTCTAAGTTAGGTAGATTTTATTTGTTGCCTAAGATCCACAAGGGTCTTAGTAGTGTAAAGGGGAGACCAGTCATTTCCAATAGCGGTACTATAACGGAGCATATTTCAGAATATTTAGACCGCCACCTTAACCCGTTGGTTAGCCAAAGTAGGTCGTATGTTAAGGATACCAACCATTTTTTGTCTAGGCTAAGTAAGTTAGGGGTAGGATACCAGAGGGGGCTTTGTTATGCACTGTTCATGTTGTGGGACTCTATCCCAGCATTCCACACGGGGAGGGTTTAGAGGCCATAAGGGAGGCGCTGGATAGAAGGGAAAACCCGGGCGCGGCTACTGAAACCCTAGTGGGGTTGGCGTCCTTGGTCTTGGAGAATAATTATTTTGAATTTAATGATAGGTTTTATAGGCAGAAATTGGGCACGGCTATAGGCACGAGGTTCGCTCCATCCTACGCCAATCTCTTCATGACCCATGTTGGAAGAGAGGTTGTTGGAAGCTTCCCCTGACAAGCCCCTCATCTGGATTAGATTTCATCGATGATGTTTCTTTTATCTGGATGCACGGGGAGAAAAGTTGAAGTCTTTCATCAATCATCTCAGTAGTA
Organism: Aurelia sp. 4 Dawson et al 2005; assembly: GCA_964019985.1. Taxonomy (NCBI): domain Eukaryota; kingdom Metazoa; phylum Cnidaria; class Scyphozoa; order Semaeostomeae; family Ulmaridae; genus Aurelia; species Aurelia sp. 4 Dawson et al 2005. The sequence continues at coordinate 8,606,974 of OZ026504.1, read as the reverse complement.
GTCACGAAACCATTAAGTTTACTAGCGAACAATCACGGGATAGGATTAGCTTTTTAGATGTTAGGTAAGCGTAGGGGAGGGGGGAGTCTTTTCGACAGACTTGTTTTGAAAGCCAACTGATACACATCAGTACTTGCATAAGAAGTCTTGTCACCTCTGGCACACTAAGAAGGCGATCCCCTATGGTCAGGCACTTAGGTTTCGTAGGATATGTTCGGATGATCGCCACTTTCAGGAGAGAGTAGGCGAGTTAGATGGATGGCTTATGGACAGGGGCTACGAAGAGTCTTTAGTAAATGAGCAAATAGATAGGGTACGTAGGTTGGATAGGGCAACTCTTCTAGCAGATTCGGGAAATAGGACAGATGACCAAGGGAGGAGGGAAAGGGTTCCACTTGTTGCGACATATCATCCAGCGCTCAATAGTCTGGGGAAGGTTGCTAGGTGACTCCATCCTATGCTCACGAATTCAGACGAGCATAGGAAAGTGTTTCCTTAGCCACCTTTAATAGCATTTAGGAGATGTAAGAGCCTTAAGGATATACTTGTTAGGGCAAGGCTGAGTAATGAGGGAAATGGGGACTGATAAGAAGGGATGTTCTCGTTGTGGTAAATCTCGTTGTCAAGTGTGTAATGTCATGAGTGTTAGTGAGCATTTTCATTCGAACGTAGATAGCCGGGAATATAGGATAAACTATATATTCAATTGTGACTCGTCAAATGTTGTGTATTTGTTGGAATGTACTGTTTGTGGTGTACAATATGTTGGTAGCACCTGCACGCCTTTTAGGCTTCGGTTTGATAATTACAAGGCGTGTAGTCGTAAGTTTAATTCGGGGGCCTCAGTACCCCAGGCGGAATTCTAAAGACATTTTACTGAAGAAGGCCACCAGGGGTTTCTGAAGGATATTAGCGTAAATATAATCGATAGTCTAACGGGGGGAAATAGGATGCGGGAAGGCTTCTGGCAATATCGGCTGGATTGCTTTGCCCCTAAGGGTTTAAATACTAGGCAGGTTGATACATAGATTTCATTTTTGTTATAATTTTGGTTGTTGTGTTGTTTTTATTTTAGCACTGAGCTTTTCGTTTGAGACACACGGTGTTTTTAGGTTTTTTTGTTCTGCCAATCCACTCTCGGATCTTTCTATTGTTTGGTTTGTTGTAATATGCGATCTTTTCAACTTCGTCGAGACAGACACAGCCACCTGCTTCAGCAGTTCTTAACTCTGCGCTTTCTTTGATCTTTCTCACGCCACCTTTGTATTACCGGCTATTTAACACTTTTTAATACGCATTGTAATTAGTAGGATCCCGCTTAGGCTACTGTTTAGTTTTGTATTGTTATTTTGAATTCGAAATCTATATGTATGCTCCTTCTGATTTTGAAAAGTCATACTGATGAAGGCCTCGGCCGAAACGTTTAACGAATGTGTGTTGTTTCTGAATACATATTTCTATTTTAATACATATTATGAATGAGCTTATGAGAGTATCTATGTCTTTATATATATATATACAGATATATATTAACTGTAGATGTATTTAAATTTTTAAGGAAGGGACTAAACTTCTGCCCCCGGCCACCACTCTTTGATAAACATATATTAGAAGACGACCTAAAATCATATTTTAGAAGAATAAGATTAAGAGCCCACTTTGGAATATCTAAATATGAAACAACTATTTTACAATCACTTCAAAAAAAGGTTCATTTACCCCCAAAAACATAGACGCAATAATCCAAACTTTTGAAATAGCAGTTAAAGAAGACATCAAAAACCACGAAAAACGACATTTACCATACGAAAACCTGACAAAAAACAGCGTGAAGCCCTTAAGTAAATCACAGAAAGAGACGATGTAGTCATAACCAGAGCCGATAAACGTGGAGCAATAGTCATCCGGGGTATCGAAGAGTACCTCATAGAGGCCAATAACCCATTAAACAACGCAGAATTTTACCAAGAAATTACAGTTAATCTATTCGAAGATCACCAGAGAATGATAATGAACTTCTTTAACGAAATGCTTTCAAATGGTACCATTGACAAAGAAACATATGATATACTAAAACCAATGAGTGTTAAAGCTGCCCGCTTCTATTTACTTCCAAAAATATACAAAAAGAGCAACCCTGGAAGACCAGTAATTTCTTCAGTTAACTGCCACACCCCTAAACTATCAAAATACGTTGACCACTTCATACAGCCCCTTGCTAAGAAAGTTAAATCTTATATACGTGATACAACAGACCTCTTAAACAAAATAAAACACATCAAAAGAATACCACATAATGTAATTCTAGTCACAATGGACGTACGATCTCTATACTTTTACATAAAGCACAACGATGGAATATCTGTATCAAGAGAATCCCTTGAAAACAGAGTATCAAAACAACCCCCTACAGAAGTAATAACAACCCTAATGAACAACATACTAACGCTAAACAACTTTAACTTTAATGGAAGACACTTTCTCCAAATAAAAGGTTGTGCCATGTGCATTGTAGCTGCCCCATCATATGCCACCATTTACATGGGACAGTTTGAAGAAACCCACATCTACCCAAAAATTAACAATGATTGTCTCTTTTACGCCAGATACATAGACGACATCTTCTTTATATACACAGGCCAAGAAACTCAACTCGAAGAATTCCTGACAAACCTCAACATGAAACATGATTCTATCAAATTAGACCATGAAAAATCAAAAAAACCAGTCGCATTGTTAGACACTTTAATATACATCGATGAAAAGAAACAACTGCAAACAACGCTTTACATGAAACCAACAGATACCCATAACTATCTACATTTTAAATCTTACCATCCTAAACATCTTAATGAAAGCTTGCCCTACTCCCAGGCACTAAGACTAAGAAGGATCTGCTCTGATAATAACGAACTTAGTAAACACAATCACAAATTAAAACAACAATTTATAGCACGTGGTTACTCCCAAACTTTAGTAGACAACCAGATAAAAAAAGCTGTCGCTATACCAAGAGAAGATACCCTAAAGCTAACGACAAAAGAGCGGACTAATCACATCCCTCTTGTAACAACATTTAACAATACCCTCCCTCCAATTGCCAAGATTATCCGAGACCGCTGGGATATTTTAAAACTAAAACCAAACTTAAAAGATATTTTTGAGAAACCTGGTATGCTAGCCTATCGTAGGCCAAAGAACCTTAAAGAAATGGTAGGAAGCAACAACATTTTAAATAACAAAGTCATCCGTAGGACACCTACAATAAAAACTATAAAATTTTGTATACCATGTAATGTTAAAAACAGTCTTTGCTGTAATCACCTTAAATTACCGACTCATTCACTAGTTTTGTAACTAAGAAGACATATAAAATCTACCACGAATCTAACTGTAAAAGCAAAAATGTGATATATCTGTTAGAATGTACACGGTGCTCAAAACAATATGTCGGAAAGTCCGAATGGTCGTTCAATTTTAGACTCAACAATTATAGGCATAGAATCAAATCAACAGACTACGATAAACTGCTCCCCGTGGAACAACACTTTCGCTTAGCAAACCATAACTTCTCTACAGATGCAAAATTTACCATTATAGAAAGATTGAAAACATGTATTAGATGAAATAACTTTTATTTTAGAATCACATGAGGATAACTGGATATTACGTCTTAAAACTCTATCCCCAAATGGCCTAAACAGCAAACTAAACCACCCAGAAAACATAAGATTATAGTTCCTTAACAAATGGATAAACCACAGAATCACGTTCACCTTTTTTGTCATTACATTATTCCTCTGTGGTTTGTCATTGCTTAATCATTCGTAATTTCAAACAATTAATTTAGTGTCATATTTGTTAACGTAGATTGTAAAAGCAGTTGCATTAGAAAATATCACTCATTCTCCTGATGATGACCACACGGTCGAAACTAGTTGGGAATTGAGATCAAGTTTATATGTTTATATTCCGACTTGTCTTTCTTTTTGTTCATCTTTATATATATGTATGTGTGTGTGTGTATATATATATATATTTGATACTAAAAGTGCGGATGGAAAACGAACGAGAAGTAAACAAAAAAGAGATGTTTTTAGCACACTAAGGCCTTTCAAGTTAATGCTATCATCAGAGTGTGACTGACAATCTGAATCGAACTTTTTATGATATATTACGGGCATGAACAAGTTTACATAATGACAGACGATAGAAGTGTTAATTTGTTGAGATGTCAATTGAGGGTTGCATGTCCTGCTTTAAATAGTTTTTCCTCGTATGTGGTAAATAATTTCGAGGAACTTAATGACATGAATGCAAAAACTTTAAAGAACGGTTCTTTTAAGTTATTATGTTTATTTCCGCACTGAAAAACATGTCTCGGGAAAGTCAACGTAGATGCTCTAGACCGCGACTCTGAAATGTGATTGTTCATGCGGAGGCGAAAGTTTGTTGTTTGACCAATGTAATTGACTTTTCCGTGACACGAATTGCATGATAAGAAGTAGACAACGTTTTTGCTCTTGCACGAAATATTACATTTTATGTTCCAAGTTACATTCTTTGCTGTTTTAAACGAATCAACGGCTTGTAGATATTTTGCAGATTATATCTTGCGACAAAGGCTTCATTCTCTTTTTGGACAAAAGGTGGAAGGAGTTTTCCGTCTTTGATGTCAGACCACAACTTTGTTGACTGCAATATGATTGAGTCGTGCGAGTTGCCAGGGAAGCCACAGCTTCCCCAAACAAACAGATATTTCGCATCCACTATAGACATAAGCACAATGAAATAGAAATTTTTAAAGCTATGGTATTCTTTGCATGCTTCATTTCCCCCAGGAGGGCATTTGATAGGTACGTGGCATCCATCTACTGCACCCCAGCTAAAAGGGAACTGCCATAGCTCTTCCATATCTAAGATCTTCTCTTTAAAGACCTTATCTGATTTTGGCATATGGATGCCAACAAACTCATCCCACATAAATGTGACTATCGCCTCACTCACTTCATTGACTATTGTTGACACAGTTGACTGTCCTAGTCCAACCATTTCTGCGATGCTATAGATATAGTCGCCTCTTGCAAGTCGATACAAGCATATAGCCAAACGGAACTCGGGGGAGATTGGTTCTTCAGTGACAGTTTCTCGCTCGAGTCTATGCCGAATGCGTGATAATATGATATTGAATGTACTTCTATTGACCGGAAATGTTTGCTTAAATCGCTTGTCGCTATAGCTTTCCCACATCATCCTCCACCAGCCTGTGTTTGCCCTTAAAAACCTCCTGCATGATCTGTGGTAAACTCTTTCTGTGCTACAATTACTTTTGAAAATTAACAGTAGAACAAGGAGACAGGTTTTGAGTAGTAACCACCTCCTTGCCGTTGCTATGGCCAAGCTTTCTTGTAATAATCTTCGCCTTCATCTTTGTTCGGTTATCAATTTCTGCAACAGCATCGTATTCTTCTGCGCCATTTTGATTTGCTTCCTTGTACTTGTACTTGGCGCCCAACCTCGTCCCCATGCCCCAAAAGAAGTCTACGCCAACCTATTTGGGCCATAGTACCGGTTGCCGAAATCGTGGTATATTTGACGCCATTTTGTTTTGCATAAATTATCAGCTGCACACTTATTACAAACTCTCATTCTTTCTAAAGTCAAAATGAGTTACCAAGCATAAACCATTTGCCAAAAGATTTTGATGCATAACACTCTATGTAATAAGTCCAGAAAAAATTTGAGGAAGTATAAAAATGTGACGAAAAATGACCGACCTTCTTCCACCGATGCAGCGGTATATAATGCGAGAAACCGAAAGCAAATTCTTTGAGGACCTTTATTTGATCCTTTTAAAAGTATTTAAATAATAATCGGAGGTTAGCAAGTGCATTTACTAGGAAAACGAGCACGATTTCTTTGGAGTGAAAATGGGCCTAAGTTGGAAAATTAGGGAACTTTCACCACAACTTCCGAAAAAGAATGGCTCGTTATTCCTCGAGTTTTGGAGATAAATTGCAGATTGAAATTGGAATTGGTAAAGAATGTGGTTTTACGTCGACTTTTGACATGCCGAAGTCGTTTGCCCGGCGCAAAACAGAGTTAGCGCACAAAAAGGCGCGGGCCAAACTTTTACCCCATTTCTGAGCCCCTCTCACGAAGCCCCCAGGAGCAGTATCGCACCCCAAATGGTGGCAAACAGCTCTCAGACGACCATTCTCTTGAAATATTTTTTCCGTTCTAAAATCAGTTGAGTAACCATCGAGCATCAACTGCAAACGTAGCCTCAGGTCGAAAAAAAACTTTTTTTGTTTGACCCCCATTTATGACGTCATAATGACCCCCAAAATTCTCAAAACCCCAAAATTCGGATGGGCCGTGGTCTACTACCCCTTGTCAGTCTCCCACTATCCCCACAAATGCAACAGGTTTGATAAAATAAGCGTTTGAAATGGGATCATTTTTGAATGGGAGTCAAAAGGAATGGTCCCCAAAATGACCAAATATAGCGAATTTCTCCCACACGCGGAGACGGAAAGAGCTCAAGCCCCATCAACTGGGGCACAGACATAACATTTAAGTATACCAGCACTCCTTTTTTTCAATCCGTCGCCCTCTTTTCCCGTGACAGCGATCCAAAGTTGACCAATTTCTCGCCAAAGCCAATCAATAACACTTTGGAATAATTAGTGAGCCCTCTGTTATCGAATAGCCAATCAAATTGCGAATTTGACCTGGCCGGTACGAGGGTCAGTATTGACGTAGGAAACTGGCCCTCGGAACCAGGTTGTTTGGCGCCAATATTAAAGTACTTCATGTATGACTTAATTTGATTCGTTCGTAACATCCATAGATTTTATTCGACACATGTAAAATGCGACGTTTGACGCAAAGCAGCTTTTCAGTCGCATCACAGTCGAATGCGACATTATGTTGGACACATGTAAAATGCGACGTTTGATCCAGGCCTAACTGTTGATTTCTATTCCAACGAGTTTATAAAAGAAATATAGTCAATCAATTTCAAAGCATAGTCTAGAATGAACTACCTTTTGATAGCCATGGCACATTGTACAACAAAGAACAGTCGCAGTTTCCTAGGGGGCGCCAAAACTGTCGGTGCCCCCCAAGCCAATGTTGAGCCACCACGCCACTGAGTTGGTCCCCTCATCAATGCAGAACAGCATATGTCAACATTACGGTGCAATAGAATTGCAGTTTTGGATAACTCGTCAAATAAGATCGCACAGCATTTCTTTGGAGTTGAAAAAACGGTGAAAGATAACGATTTGTCTCAAATGCTGGTAGAAATGTACAAACAAGATTTTAATGAGCCAAGCCCAAAGGAAATGAAGAAAGCACAAATATCACAAGCTACTGAAAGAAATCAACTCCCTAAAGAGACTGACAGCTCAAAAGAAGAAGACAGATTTTTGGAGAAAATGTCATTCCCTTTCAAAAATGAAGCTGTGAATATGCCAAACAATTGTCAACAAGCGACGAAACAAGCAATGTGGATCAAACATAAGTTCAACGACTCAAAGTTTCAGGAAGACTGCGTAGATTTCATGAATAAAATCATCACTCAAGGATACGTAGCAAAAGTTCTAGAGATTCAATTGGATGCAGAAGAAGAGAAATTATGGTATTTGCCAAATCATAGAGTCTATCATCCGAGAAAACCCGAGAATACCTTGTTGTTTTTGATTGCAGTAGTATATATAAAAGGACGTCCCTCAATAGAGAGCTTTTGCAAGGCCCAGATTTAACTAATCTCCTGGTTGCAGTTTTGATCGCATTTCGCATCAATCAAGTCACTTGTCTTGCTGACATAGAGTCTATGTTTTATCAAGTGTAAGTTCCAAAGGCACAGAGCAGTTAATTTCTTATGGTGGCCTGATGGAAATACAGAGAATGATTGGACTGAGTATGAAATGTGCGTTCACTTGTTTGGAGCAGTCGGTCCACCTTCATTTGCAAATTTCGCATTGAAACAGACAGCTGAAGAGAGCGCCAAAGTCTATCGAAATGAAGCAGCTGAAGTAGTTAAGCATGAATTTTATGTTGATGACCTTCTCAAATCAACTCCTACCACAGAGGCAGCCGTAGAGCAGCAATTGAGACTGGATTGTCAGATTTTCACTCCATGATTGTGACTGTAGTTAAAGGTAGTTTCGTTAAGAGAGGCCCTAGGATAATTATTTATCGTGATTACAGCAAATTTGACCCCTCGAAATTTAAAGAGGATCTTCGAAACGAATTGATGAAAAATAGCCCTTGCTGTGAGAAATTTGAAGTTTTCAACGCTGCAGTTACGGGTGTGCTGGAGATTCATCCACCAATAAAGAAAAAGTCTGTTAGAGCGAATGATGGCCCATTTATGACCAAAGTACTCAGGAAAGCAATTATGAATAGAACCCGGCTTAGGAACATATATTGCAAAGATCGTACTGTTCACAATTTGAAAGCCTTCAAAAAACAACGAAACAAATAGGTGAAAATATTACGACAAGATAAAAAGGATTACTATAAGGGTCTTGACATCAAGAACTTGACAGATAATAGAAAATTTTGGAGATCAGTAAAACCCCTCTTCAATGACAAGGTTAAGACTTCTTCAACAATTGTTTTGATGGAAAACGATGAGATTGTTTCGGGAGACTAAGCTGTTGCAACTATCTTGAATGAATATTTCAGTAATATCACAAAATCCTTGAATATTGCAGACAATAATGAAAATGTAGCAACCGGTGATGAAATTCCATATCCAGTTAATGCTGCCATCGAAAAATACCGCTCTCATCCTAGTGTAATGTTGATAAAAAGCCATTATGAAGATGTTGAGGTTTTCGACTTCAGAAGGGCCTCAATTACAGAGGTTCTTGAGCAAGTTAATAACCTCGATACTAAGAAGGCCTCGCCTATTGGTAGTATTCCTGCTAGGATTATTAAAGATAATGTTGACATAGTTGCCTCCCACCTGCTAGAACTCTTCAATAAAAGCGTGGATGGAAACTTTTTTCCAGATGAAATGAAAGCCGGTGATGTTAGTGCGCTTTTCAAAAAAAGTGACTCGTTTCACAAAAAAAATTATAGACCAATAACAGTATTACCGTCTGTCTCCAAAGTTTTCGAGAGACTTTTTGCTAATCAAATGTTACCTTCTCTGAACAAATTTCTCTCACCTAAAATTTGTGGCTATCGGCAGGGGTACAACACCCAGCATGCTTTGCTAAAATTCGTAGAGACTTGTAAGAAGACCTTAGACAACAAAGGCTTTGTCGGAGCAGTCTTAATGGACTTATCCAAGGCCTTTGATTGTCTCAGCCACGAACTTTTGCTTGCTAAATTGAATGCATACGGCTTTAGTACAGATGCCATACAAATAGTGCATAGTTATCTAACAGGTAGAAGGCAACGAGTCAAAGTAAATGGCTCATTCAGCTCTTGGAAAGAAATGAAATTAGGTGTCTCTCAAGGATCAGTCCTGGGGCCTCTCTTCTTTAATATATTTATCAATGATATTTTCCTTCTGTTGAATGAGACTGAAATCTGTAATTATGCAGGCGATACGAAAATTTACTGTTCTCATATGGAGTTACAGGAGGTTACCTTAAGGCTAGAAAATGATACTGTTGAACTAAGCAATTGGTTTGCAGGAATTTTATATGGTCTACCTAAGGTCCACAAAGACAACTGCCCTGCCAGACCGATACTATCTGCGATTGGCACCTACAACTATAAAATAGCTAAATTCTGTGTTCCAATCTTACAGCCATACACCGTTAACGAGTATACTGTTAAGGATACATTTTCGTTTGTGTCAGAAATAACATCCTTCCGAAAGGAAGAAAATCTTGTTATGGCCAGCTTTGACGTATCCAGCCTATTCACCAATATTCCTTTGGAGGAAAGTATTGACTTATGCATTGAGCTACTATTTAGTGACAATGATAGCTTGGAATATAGAGATTGCTCTCTTAGCCGCTCACAGTTTCACAAACTACTGAGCTTTGCTGTAAAAGAAAACCATTTTGTCTTCAACGGACAGCTTTTTGACCAAATTGATGGCGTTGCTATGGGCTCTCCACTTGGGCCAACCCTTGCTAATATTTTCATGAGTGTACTGGAAACTAGATATTTGAATAACTGTCCTTCTGAATTTAAACCTGTACTTTATCGTAGGTACGTTGATGATACTTTTTGTTTATTTAGAAATAGAGATCATGTGTACAGTTTCCTAGAATATATAAATCGTCAACATCCTAATATTAAATTTACTCATGAATTAGAGACGGATAATGCTTTGCCATTCTTAGATGTGCTTGTTAATGATGATAATGATGGTTTCTCTACTAGCCTATACAGAAAAAAGACTTTCACCGGCCTTTATACGGACTTTTCTAGCCTTGCCCCTTCCAAGTATAAGTTCAATCTAGTTAGAGTGTTAATTTATCGTGCTTTCCATATTTGCTCGTCTTATCACAATTTTCATGAAGGAATTGTTCGCATTAAGAAGATCCTGTCCGACAATTGCTTCCCAAAGAGCCTGATTGACCGTATCAGTAAGAATTTTTTGGATCACCAATTTGAATCCGGTTCTTCAACTAAACCGGATAATAAAATCCCTCTTCTGTTCTGTACACCTTCCCTGGGGCAGTATAGCTTACAAATCAAAACTAGGCTAAATAGAATTATCAAACAATGCTACCCTAATATCCAATTGAAAGTTATTTTTCGGTCCCCCAAACGCATTGGATCACTTTTTCCGTTTAAAGACCGCTTTCATGCTCTTATGCGCTCATCTGTCATTTACAAGTTTCAGTGTCCTGGCTGCCATGCCTCGTACTATGGAAAAACATCACGTAATTTGATTACTCGTTGCAGAGAGCACTTGGGAGTTAATAAAGCTGGTCTTAAAGTAAAAGGTGGTCCATCTGCCATTCGGGACCATATCAACCAATCAGGGCACGCCGCGTCGCCTAAAGATTTCTCCATTCTGGACAGAGCCAAAAATGAGTTTGATTTACTCATTCATGAAAGGCTTTTAATTCTACGGGATCGACTAGTTCTCAATTCCCAACAGTCGTCTATTCCCCTGGTTCTCCTCTAGTTTGTTTGCCACTTTATCCACCTGAGGCTCAGGCCTCGGGTCCCTTGTGCGTAGAAAATGTAACTCACGCTTGTTTACCTCGTCTTTTAGTTTGTTTGTCTCTTGGTTTAAATTGCCACTCATTATCAGTTTGATTCGCTGAAGATGAACCTAGTTGGTTCGAAACGTTCGAATTACAAATAAAACATGTTTACGTCTAATTAATTAATTAATTTTTATCTTAACTGGAAATGTAACCTCGAATTTGTCTCACTGGATTTGTACTGGATTTGTCAAAATATAGCTAACATGGAATGTCTCTAATTATGAAGCTGAACACAATGATTGTCGTCGCTTGCCTCATCCTTCGGTTCTTAATTAAACTGCGATTTCCACAAAACTGTCCGGTTTGCAGGAAACTTTATGAAATTGAATGAAGAAAAATGCCACCTCCTAGTATTTGGTGAAATAGACACAGAAACTTCAATAAATGTTGGCCCCTCTGTGATCAAAGAGAGCAAAGAAGAAAAATTGTTAGGCGTTGTAACTGACCAAAAGCTAAATTTCAAACAACATCTAAATACGGTTTGCCTGAAGGCAAGTCAGAAGCTACATGCTCTTGCAAGGGCCTCGACGTATATGCCGAAAGAAAAAACTAGAATGGTTATGAGAGCCTTTAAAATGTCTCAGTTTAGCTACTGTCCGTTGATATGGATGTTTCACGATAGACGTGTTAACGCAAAAATTAACCACATTCACGAAAGAGCACTGCGAATAGCGTATCAAGATCGGACTTCCAGTTTTGAAGAACTGTTAATTACAGATAATTCAGTCTCCATTCATCAACGGAATCCGTAGTTGCTTGTCAATGAAATTTACCGAACAAGGATGAATCTAAATCCCCCATTTATGAAAGAAATTTTCGTGGAAAGAGAAATACATTATAACTTAAGAGTTCCGAGCAACATATATGCTCGTAAACCTAGGACTACAGCCTATGGATTAGAAAATGTAAGTTTTCTAGGGCAAAATCTGTGGAGAGACTTACCATTGCATGTAAAGGAGTCCCCAACTGTAAAACATTTTAAAAAGGATATTAAGTTTTGGAATTTTACATGCAACTGTAAATTATGTAAGAGTTACATTGTAAATTTAGGTTACATTTAGGGTGGCTGTGCTGTCCGCTGTAGTGGGCGGCGGGCTGCTGTCTTGCGGGGGCCGCCCTCCTTGGGGGCTGTTTGTTTCTCGGGTGCTGCTCGGCCTGTCGGATTGAACGGAGTGGGCGGTGTTGTCTTGCGTGGTCTCGACTTTCGAAGCATACGTTATGTTTCTTCCATTGTTATGTTTCTTCCATTGTCGGGACTGTGCGGGGCGGCCGCCTCTTCACTACTTTTCGGCGGGCTGGGTGGTATTCGGGGGCTGGAGGGTCTCTGGGGGGTGGCTTTCCGCGGGATGGGGCTTTCGGCTCGCGGGGGCGGGGGGCATAGTTACCTTAACCATATGATATTAATTCACTTTAGTTTTCATGCTGTTGTATTAATCATGGTTGGCATTAATTAGCCTAGTGCTATCAGCTACGCCAACCTTAAACAAATAATTTATTATCATTATTGTTATTATTATTATTATTATCATTATTGTTATTATCATTATTATTATTATTTTTATTATTATTATAGAGCTCATTCCCAAAGTATCAAAGATGTGTGCTGCTGGTGGTTTAAGACTTACCAAGTTCATTTCAAATGATCCTAAAGTCATTTGTTCTATCCCAAAAGAGTTGTTGTTGTTGTTGTTGTTGCTGTTGTTGTTGTCGTGACTTTTATTTTACATCGATTTACCTTTATTACTTTTTTCTTGTCAGCTATATATATTACTTACTTATGTCGAGCTACTTGCTCGAACATATTGCACATGCCCTCTCCACTCATCTCTGTTTTGCATCATCTCCTTCAAATGATACTTCTTCAAGCCTGTATCATCTCTTAGTTGGTCAACATAGGTGTATCTTGGTCTGCCTTGTTTCCTCTTTCCATGTGTTGGTTCCAATAGCAGCAACTTTTGTGCTGTTTCATCAGTTTTTCTCCACACGTGGCCAATAAATCTAAGCCGTCTTTCTTTCAAAGTGGTACTTAATTTTGGCAAGTCCCCATAGAGTTCTTTATTGGTGACGTGTCTTTTTCACGGTATGTCCAATGCTGTTCTTAACATCCTTGTGTATACTCCATCCAGCCATTTTCTAATGTTTTAGTGAGAGTCCAGCTTTCGGCACCGTACATTATCACACTATCTACCGTCGCACGAACGAATCTTACTTTTAGTTCCCTTTGTATCTTTGATTTCCAAATTTTTTCCATCCGGTTTAGAGCACCCCATCCTTTTGCAATTCTTACTTCTATATCCTTCTCGGTATCATCCACCCATGCTTCAAGATAGAGGAAGTTATCCACTTCATCTAATGCAGTCCCATTCATTGACCTTATGTCTCCCTGTGGCTATATATATATGTACAAGCAAACTAATCAAAATCGATGGACATGATCAATAAAAGAGAAATAAAGCTAATAATTATTTTCAGCGCTGTTTTATACAATATTTACAATAAAATGACAGGCATTGCAGTTGCTTGTGGGACCATTCCATTGAGTTATTAAGTTTTAAATATACTGAGGCTCTTTGCCGATTTTAGCTCCTCTGGTAAGCAGTTCCAAATCCGAGGTCCTAAGGATTTAAGACTATTCGTGCTGAAAGTAACCTGATTTGGCCTCTAATGAGTAAGATTATTAGGATTTCGAGAAGAATAGTTAGAGGTTCTGATTTGGAAAATAGCTTTCATGAAGGATGGATTCAGATAACGCAAAGTTTTAAAAATTTCCAAAGAAAGAGATCTAAGTCGGGAAACATGCATCGTACATCGTTGCGACTTCAGTAGAAGATCATTATACGAGCTGACATGATCATTATAAAGAAATCTAAGTGCACGTTCTTGTATCTTTTCGATCTTATGCGTTGATTTTGATGAACAGAAATGCCATACTAAAGGACAGTAATTGAAATTTGAATAAACGAAGCTCTGGACAAGGACTTTTCTCTCTTCGAAACCAATATAAGATCGAAGCCTCTTTAGGACATTAAGTTGAGTTGCAGCTTTTCTACAAAGCTCTGATATGTGTGGATCAAAATTTAGTTCATAGTCTAGCTGAACTCCGAGAAGCTTGACTGAATCTTCAGACTCAATAGTCTTTCCTTGGATGCTTATTTTCTCACCACTCGTTTTCGTTTGGTCTTTTTTTGATTAAAAGTGCATGAAACTTTGATGGGTTTGCAATCATATGGTTTTCTTTCAACCAGTCTAGTGAAACAGCAGCTTCTTCCTCTAGGACTCGCACCAGATTCGGTAGAGTCCTAGAGAAACAAGCAAGCGTGTTGTCATCAGCATAGTTATATAGTGTTGCCTGCTTAAAAAACAAAAAAAGATCATTGATATATACATTAAAAAGAATAGGGCCTAGCACAGAGCCTTGGGGGACACCAAATAAGATTGTTTGGAAGAAACTATATATATTGTTTATCCTCACTGATTGCTCACGCCGTTTAAGATAAGAATAGATTAGTACCAAGGCATTTTCATCCATGCCATACGCATTTAATTTCGCAATCAGCAGATCGTATGGGATGCAATCAAATGCCTTTGACAAATCCATTAATACAGCACCTAAAATATAATTATTGTCAAGTTTGGTCTTCCGGTCTTCAAGGAGTCTTATCAAAACATGTTGTGTACCGTATGTTTTTCTGTACGCACCTATAAAAACCGAGAGCGTAGTGTCAAGATAGACAACTAATTGCTGTTTCATAATCTTTTCATATATTTTTGAGAAAGCATTTAAAACACTGATTGGGCGAAAATTTTTCTCAACTGTGCGATTTGCCTCAACCTTGTCCAAAGGGCAAACTGCTGCACGCTTTCCTCTATCTGGAAACCTATGGTTTTGTAAACAGCTATTTATGGCAAAGGTTAGGGGAGCAGTAAGCTCATCTGCAGCCAAATATACTAGTTTTGGCGGAATTTGATCTTCACCGGTAGACTTTTTTCCGTCCAAGGATCTTAGTAGAGCCCAGACCTCATGATGTTGCACCTCATGGAAAGAGAAAGAATTTGAGATATCACTACCTTCCCTTATGGCATGAACGCTAAGTTGATCTTTATACTTGTCGAGAATAAGCCTAAAGAGTTGTCGATCATCCAATTCAACTTTGTCAGCAATGTTACAAGGTTTCTGTCCACTTGTTTTTTCGACAATATTAATGTGAATATGACCCAAAAATTTCCATTGTCAAATATCATGCATTAAACACCGCTCGTCACGATGGTGTACTTTATTTTTTAATTTAGACGCTTATTTCTTCAGGAAATGGGGTTGAGCAACCCCCACTTTTCTTCGAAAAGTGGCGGCAAGTCTGCGCGGTCAGACCGTTGATTACCAGGCCTCTGGGACGTGAAGTGTTTGTGGAAAGAGAGCACCATGCAACGCTTCATACATGAAACCATTACAAAACCTTGATAAGTGGTCAGGTTAGGATTGTTTATTCACCATTTTAACCGATAAAAACTTAGGAATTCCACTCCTGGTTTCTTGAATACTTCAACTGCTAAATTTACAATGTTTTCAAATATTTATTCCTCTCGTCAATGTGGTAAAGAACTCTATATTTGTAAGCTGGATATCATGAAACCATGTCTCGCAGCAACCTTTGCATATCTAACTCACGGGTTTGAAATAACAACAAATCGTCTATGTTGCAAAGATTTCAGACATTTGTGGCTTGTAAACGGATGAATATTGGCAGTTCACGGGACGATGTCCTGCACTCTGGGAAGGAAGCTTGACCAGACGTATAATATCCTTGATTTTACGCGGTTCTCAATTCTCCTACTAAGAGAGCAAGTGATCAGACACTAAACTACGAGACTTGTTCATGATTTACTCTGATAGCGCTAAGTAAAGAAATCAGCACTTACCAAAGCAAAATTTCTGCAGCATCAGCATATCTCTGGACCTCATGAAACTTTGAAAAGTACGATTACAGCGAATTAAATGTATTCCAGTCGAGTGCCAACCAGACAGAATGGACATGGCCTAAACCCGTAGACCCTCTCTTTCACAGCATAGCCATAGTTGACCAAACAAGAGTCAAACTACTGTTGGCCTGAATTCTTTCCCTCTCTTCCAACAACCTGTCCACTTGAGACACTGTACAACAAATGTTTGAAGTCCTTCTTCGAGCGAAGCTGTCTGTTTGTACTCTGTTTGCAATGCTTTAACACTTGAAATCATGAGGAAACCAAGCGAGCAGTGGTGATGAAAGGATGAGCGCATTCCCATTGTACTTTTATTGTTTTCTCTGAGTCATGCTGTTAATCACAATGCAATATCCCCGTGGTTGAATATGATACCATGATACCATTTAAGTGCCAATTTGTGGAATTCAGGTGTTTAAAAGATATCAATTAATTGCCAAAATATTGCCAGAATAAAAATTCCGTGGCATTTAAATCATATGTGTGTGGAGGTTTTCTGTAGGGGAACTATAGAACCCTATAACCCTTGTGACTACAGTACTATCCTTTGGTATGCAAGTATCTCCTACCCAAACACTTTACGTCACAAGTCCGAATACTCGACCCAGGATCCCCGGACACTTTTTTGTGAAGAAATTTGATTTTCAAAAGGCGGTAACTAAAAAACGGTTCAGTTTTGGAAAGTTTAATGTCGAAATTCGAAATCAACACACTCAAATTGACGTTTTTCATCAATAAAGATTTTCGCGTAATATTCACTTTAATTTTATTTGTATTTTTACTTTTTTAAGCACGGTAGCCCCGTCAGTCCTAAAGGACTGCTTTTCAGGGGGCCGTGGCAAGTTAAAGAAAATAATATAAAAAAAAAGAAAAAGATAAATTATTCTGAGTTACTGACGCTCTTTTAATGTTCGTTTGAAAGTGGCAAGGGAGGATGCCTGCTTTAGGTCATAGTCGAGCTGATTCCATAATTTAGATCCACGAAAAGATATACATCTTTGCCCATTGCTTGTTTTCCTCAAAGGCAACAAAAGATCAGTATCAGTATTTCGCAATTGCCTTATACTTCGAGTTGAATTTTTGATGAACCTTTTGGAAAGATATTCTGGAGCAAGACCATTTAGCGATTCGTACATGATTGTGGCAGTTTCACTTCTAATGATATCATTTATATTTGGCCATTTTAGATTATGTATCAATGGCTTAGCAGATGAATCAAAATTACTTCTTGTAACAATCCTAGCTGCTCAATTCTGCAGCTTTTGAAGGGTCAGCAGTCTGGTCATCCCACAGCTCCCCCACACGGAACAGCAATATCGAAAATGAGGCTCTACGATTCCCCTATACATCTTACTCAGGGTATTTCGAGGTAAAAATTTTCTGGAATACTTCAGAAACGCTATTCCACGAGAAACTTTAGTACGGACACTTTTGATATGCTCGGACCAGTTTAGGTTCTTGTCGATCATTACTCCCAGATATTTTGTATGATCTACATTTTCAACTTGAGCGTCACCAATGAGAAACTGTGGAGGAGCAATAATTTTTTCAATAATTTTCTTAATTTTGGGTTTGGAACCCACGACTATAGCTTGTGTTTTAAGGACATTTAAAGAAAGATTATTGCCTTGTAGCCATTGTCTCATATGGTCCAGTTCACTGTTTAACGTTTGATTGATAGCTTCCATATTTCTAGAAGAGTAGTAAATACTAGTATCGTCTGCGTACATTGTCACTTTACCTTTCTTAAGCGAAAAAGGAAGGTCATTGATATAGATCAGAAATAGAAGAGGACCGAGGCAGGAGCCCTGTGGGACACCACACTTAATGTCTTCAGTTTTTGAAGAAACCCCATTTACTTTGCAATATTGCTTTCTGTTTGTTAAATAGGATGAGAACCAAGCAAATTCTAGATTATCAACACCATACTTTCGCAATTTCGCAAGTAAAATATCATGATCTACGGTATCAAATGCCTTTTTGAGATCAATAAATATATTTGCGGTGTATTTACCACCGTCCATGTTTACATACCAGTCATCTGTGTTATTAAGAAGGCAAGTGACAGTAGAATGAAGAGCTCTAAATCCAGACTGATTTAAAAACAGATGTTTGTTTTTATCCAAGTAATCATACAGTTGGTTATAAATAAGCTTCTCAAAGACCCTGGCTAAAACAGGGAGCACCGATATAGGTCGGTAGTTAGATCGGTCGTCAGGTTGACCGCTTTTAAAAATGGGAGCTACTCTAGCGATTTTCCAGCTATCTGGAAAACAGCCAGTAGCGGTCGAAAGATTGAATATGTCACAAAGAGATTCCGAGATAACTGGAAGTGCGATCTTTAGAAAGTAGCTAGCAATGCCATCATTACCACTTCCCTTTGAGGTTTTCAATTTGCCAAATACTTTTCCTAACTGCAGCTTGTCAATAACATGAAACATAAACTTAGTTTTGTGCGGGTTGACCTCGTAGTCATTCTCAAGTAGAGGGTTTCTTGTTTGGGCAATCTTATCACTGAGAGTCTCTCCAATAGTGCAGAAAAAGTTATTCATAGATTCTGCAATTTCAGCATTAGTTGAGACATGTTTTCCATCAATATTTAGCGATGCAATGTTAGTTGTTTTTGATTTCTTGTTTAGGACATTATTGATAATTTGCCATGTTCGTTTTAGGGCACCTTCAAATGAAGCAATTTTATGAGTGAAATAGTCACGCTTAAGTTCTGCATTTATTTTGTTAGCTTTATTACGCATATGCCTGTAAGACTGCATCAATACTTCAGATTTTGAGCGAATAGCTTGTTTCTTTAACTTGTCCCTTGCTTTGCACAAGCCCTTGAAGTCGCTTGTAAAGTTTTCCGAGACGCGTCTTTCACGTATCGGAGCATGTTTTTCAAGAATAAGTGAGAATATACTGGTCCAGTTATTTATGACCACGTCTATGTCGTCAGTGTTCTGCACAATACCCTTCCAGTCTTCCTCTAGGAGATCATTAACAAATCTGGTTTGATCAAAATACTTCATTTGCCTAGAAGAAATATGTTTATGCTGTTTCTTGGAGGCGCCCCGAAATTTCCTAACACAATAGATCAGGTAATGATCGCTGAGGGACGTTTTATGCACGCCCGAACTACTATGTTAGATTCATTTTTCGTAGCTATGTGATCTATTAGTGTGGTAGTAGTCAGAGTTTCACGAGAAGGGCTTTTAATCAACTGGTGTAGGCCAAATAGGTTATAAACTTCTAGTAGATGCAAGGAGTGAGCTGGAATGTCGTTTAAAGTAACATGCCCTGTTTTGGAGCATATCGCAGAGATATCACAGTTTGTATCGCCTAAAAGAATAATTTCTTTATCTTCCCTGTCAAGGAATTGTAGACATTCCTCCAAATGATCAAAAGTATCAGCAGTTACATTTGGAGGTCGATACCAAGCCATAACCAAGAAGGGAGCAGCACGAACTGGTTTAATTTCGATGCATAATAGCTCAAAAAATGATTTAGGAATTTCCTCCCTCACGATAAATTTTTCTAACAAAGTATCTTTAAGATAAACTGCAACACCGCCCCCATTACGGTCATGGTCACACCTTTTAATTGTATACCCATCAATATTAACTAAATTATCATCACTGGTATTATCAAGCTTTGTCTCATTAATAGCCAGAATATGAATTCCTAATTCTTTTACCAGCATCCGTATCTCATCAATATGAAGAAGAAAACTATTAACATTCAGAGTTGCAATAGTCATTCCCTTTCTATGCCCAAGAGTAGCCACTTTTCTAATAGCTGGCTCAGTTTGAGAGGGTGTGGGGGAGCACACTGCAGTGGGGAAGAGACGGTCTCAGAGGCCCCTCCTTTGCCACGATCACCATCTGACTTACTAGTATCAATTTCATCTATTTTGTCAACCGAGGAGAGTCATGCTGAATTTAAAAAATTAATATAATTACTTGCCAAAATATGTCTTCCAGAAAAGTTTGGATGGAGACCCCATCCAAGTGACTTTCATTGATATTATCGTGTTTAATGAAAGGAACACCAAGGTGCTTCAAATTTGTTTCCAATAGTGCGTTGACTTGCTTCCTTTTTTTATTCAAATATGACGAATCCGTTCTCATTACAATGCTGGATACAGCAACGTATTCTATGTCATGAGATGCATGCACAGCAAGGTCGATGATTCCTTCAGCAATTTGTTCACTGGTATCTGTTTTTAAGTTGTTAGTTCCGCACATGATAATTAAACCATCCGGTTTCATATCTATTGTAGGCTGCATATAAGACTTCATGTGTTCGACTCTTGCTCCTGAGAAAAATTTGATGTGACATTGGAGATCTGGAACTTCATTGTTTACATCCTGTCTGTTAACTCTTCGTAGCATAGAGTCACTGACTATCGTAATATTTGGCTTTCGTTGACTTTCACGTGTCTGATTTGGCCTGTTTGTTGTTGCTTCGAAACGACTTGCAGGTGGTTGATTTTGAACAGCTTCAGCATAGCTGTGTTCTCCAGGGTAAACATTTCTTCGTCTCCGCTGTTCATTTCGCTCCGTAGGGACAGCATCATTAATGTTATCCAATGCTTTCTGAGACATTTTTGAGAAATCATTATCCCCAGTTGGTTTCAACCTTGAATTATTCTGGCTTAGAAATCTCTCTTTCACCGTGATATCTGAACTTTCTTCGTCATGGTTTTCCGTCGTTTCAATCAGGGCTGCCCTTTCTCTGTGGACATTTGGAAGTTTTGTAATTCCCTCATTGGCGCCCTCATAGATTTCTGGAACCTTACATCCCCATTCATTTCCTTTGTATCTAAAATAGTTAGTGCCAGGTGGCACAGCAGTTTCTTGTTTATCTTCGTTCTCAATATCAAATGTGTCTTGCACGTTAGAAAGAATCCCAAAGCGATTTCTGGTCAAAGAGTCCTCCTTTGTAAGAATCCTCCTTGGGGCCTTCGCTACTTTCTTTGGTTTTTGCCATAAGCTTTCAATGTTGCTGTTTTTCCTTGAGATTTGTTCTTGGGATAGAAATGCGTTGTTGTTGCTGTTGTTGCCGTTGCCTTGGTTTGGTTTGTTTTGTTTTGCATGGGGGAAAAATTGTGACTGAATCACTCTGTGCTATGCATTTTTCTTTTTGTTGATTTTCTTTCTAGTTTCAAAATCTGGCCCTGTAATTTAAGATTTTCTTTTTGTAGAAGCAAATTTTCGTTATTCAGTCGCTTATTTTCATTTCCTAAAAAATTGTTTTTTTATTTTTTTCCGTGTCTACTGTGGCAATTTGATTTGCAAGCCTCTGTACCTGTTCTTCAAGTGCAATTAACTTTTCCACTTTTCCTTCTACAATTGAGAGTCTTTCAAGAGCATTGTCAGCCAAGGCACTGTCAACAGATGAATCACTACTGCTCACAGATTCTGCATTTAATGTAATGATTATTGAGAATCTCAGTCAGTTCATAGTCGTCTGTTACAATTTGGTTGCTATGTACCAAGAAAATATCATCACCTACCAAGCCTTCTTTATTAGAAAGAAAAGGTTTAACCAGTTTCCAAAAGTCTTGATTAGAAATTAAACCACCTGCAGTTGCAGTAAAATGTTGTATGATTTGCTTTGTTTCGTAGAGAAACACACTTGCTTTTTATAGATTTTTTTCATTTTGATTTGTTGGATATTTGTTAAATTTATTCTTCAACCTCGTTCTGGTATAAATTGCCTTTTTTAGTTCACGAGTCATGAAAGGTGCACTATTTCCTCGCGCAAGCTTAGTCTTCAGAGGAGCATGTTTGTCTAGTAGATTTCTGAAGCTTTTGGTAAAATTATCGTAACAATCATCGGGGTCCTTCAAGGCATCAAAATTAGTTCTACGAACATCAGCAAGAAACTTAACTGGGTCAAAATTTTTATAATTACGATACTTTATCACCTTGGGTTTAAGACGTGGGATATGTGATTTGAAAATTGTGACTACAAGACTATGATAGTCTCTAAGACCGGACTCAAAAACTGAGGTTTTCTGGAAGCTTCTTACTCGGTTAGTGAGAATAACATCAATCGACGAGCTGCTATTTTTGGTGAAACAGGTTTTGGCAGTAACAAGATTTGAAAGCCCAAAGATATCACAAAAGTTTGCGAGCTTGTGGTATGCATTATCTTCTTTGTCGAGGGTATTAATGTTGATATCTCCCATCAATATCACATTGTCATATTTGTCTAAAGCTGAATTTAAGGAAACGGAAAGAGCAGAGAAAAGCGAATCTAGATCTCTGGGTTCAGGCGGTCGATAAATGCTATAGATAATCCATTTTTTCTTATTAATTGTCAGTTCAGAACAGATGAGTTCAAGACTTGAGACTTCAAACACAGGAACACGACTACAAACAACACCCTTTTGAACATACTGCATTAGGCCTCCACCAAATTCATTCCTATTCATTCCTAGAGGAGCAAGCAAAGGAAATCAAGAATGTTGATCTCAACCACGATCGTTTGCCCATGGAAAGAGCACTAGGAATGCTTTGGACCATATAGAATGACCAGCTGGAATTTCACATTACATTGAAAGGTAGACCACTGAGACGACGTGGCATACTCGCAATGATCAGCTCAATCTATCATCCACTGGGACTGGTTGGATATCTCCTTTTACTAGACTTATGAAGATGAGTCCCTTGTATCCCTGTGATAAACCTTGCTCAAGAGGGACTCATCATGAAACAATGAAAAACCCGGCCCTATCTCATGCATTCGATCATGGTTCGATCGATCGAATCAGGATCGAATGACTGGCGTAGCTCTGTTCAACGGTCACTCCTCGGAAAGAAAATGCGATAAAAACCACGTTAAGCAGGCGTTTTATCAAAGAAACTTGGTATAAATATGAAGAAGGAAGTTCACTTTACCTGGTAGGTCCAAAATGAGTCTTTCAACGCAACATTCTCCATGCTTTTAAGACCAAAACAAACCGGAGAAAACTTCAGCCACCTGCCGTAGCAACTATGTTCAAAATCTAGTCAACTGCATCATTCGAATCGAGAATTCGACATCATTGTCTTCTGCAAAATCTCGCAATCTGATTGGTACGTTAGAAATTGCGAAGTTTGGGCCTAAATAGGGCCAAGTTTTTCATAGTAATACTATGAGTCTCTATTGCATGAAGCAACATCATCAAGTCAAAGAGCGCAGGGCAACAAGAGACTCATCGTCATCAGTCTGTCCTGTTACCTGGCAGAAAAATTTTACAACAGATATCAGCCGACAAACAAAGATGGAATGAACAATTGTTACAACAGCAACGAGCAGCATTGGAAAGATGGAGAGCAGATCTTGATGTCTTGCATCATATAAAGATTAACAGAAGCTTCACACTAAAATCTTTCGGTGAGGTAAAATCAGCACAGCTACATCATTTCTCTGATGCAAGCACTATTGGTTATGGAGTTGCAAGCTACCTTCGTCTACAAGACACTGCAAAATGGAATCAATTACCGAGACTTGAGTTAACTGCTGCCACAGTGGCTACAAAAGTTGGATATCTACTTTACAAAGAGCTACAGATCAACGATGTGAAAGAATTTTACTAGACTGACTCTCAAGTCGTGTTAAGCTACTTGAAGAACGAAAAAAAAAACGATTTCATACTTTTGTAGCCAACAGAGTAAAGATGATCTGTGACCACACTGATGTGGAGCAATGGAGATATGTGCCATCTGAAATCAATCCAGCTGATTATGCATCACGAGGCACAACAGAAAAGCAATTTACTGAAGCCAAAGACTGGCTAAAGGGACCGAAATTCTTATGGGATTCAGAAAGAAATTTTCAATCAGAAAATGTGTCAGCAACACAGGGGACATTGTTTTGGCCTGTGAATCAAATCAATGAAGCGTTACCACGTGAACTTCGGTCTTTCCATGCGAGCGCGCCAGGGGCAGGATGCAAAAGCACCGCAGAAGGAGAGACCCATTGTCAGAGCGAAGAAGACAAAGCAAGAAACATCTCTTTATGGAAAGGTTAGTTGCAACTATTGTTCATTGACAATTAATGATAAATCATGCATAATTCACCTTGAAACATGTTATAAATGCTCCCTTGTAACAGCGGCCTAAGTAATATGGCCTAAACTACAAGGCAACAAGACAGCACTTACAACAACTAATCAACGAATTTTTTCATATGGATTCCATAATCAAATTGAAGCTGAAACTTTGCTGTTCCATATGGTGCTATTTAATTTAGTGTTTGCTTGGTTTTGAAATAGTGATTGACCCACCCAGAGGGGGGATAAATGTGGAAAAAGCGTAATGGTCTCCATCTTGCATTCGAAAACAGGCGCGAGGGAAGGCTTGTACTTGGGGTTTAAAAATTACTTCCAACAACTAATCAACGAACTTTTTCATAATAATTCCATAATCAAATTGAAGCTGAAACTTTGCTGTTTCATATGGTGCTATTTGATTTAGAGTTTGCTTGGTTTTGAAATAGTGATCGATCCACGAGGGAGGGGAATGAATTTGAAAAAAGCGAAATGGTCTCCATCTTGCCTTCGAAAACGGGCGCGAGGGAAGGCTTGTACTTGGGTTTTAAAAATTACTTCCAACAACTAATCAAGGAATTTTTTCATATTAATTCCATAATCAAATTGAAGCTGAAACTTTGCTGTTTCATATGGTGCTATTTTATTTAGAGTTTGCTTGGTTTTGAAATAGTGATCGATCCACGAGAGAGGGGAATGAATTTGAAAAAAGCGAAATGGTCTCCATCTTGCCTTCGAAAACAGGCGCGAGGGAAGACTTGTACTTGGGTTTTAAAAGTTACCTCCTACAACTAATCAACGAATTTTTTCATAATCAATCCACAATGAAATTGAAGCTGAAACATTGCTGTTTCATATGGTGTTATTTAATTTAGTGTTTGCTTGGTTTTGAAATAGTGATTGACCCACCCAGAGGGGGGATAAATGTGGAAAAAGCGAAATGGTCTCCATCTTGCATTCGAAAACAGGCGCGAGGGAAGGCTTGTACTTAGGTTTTAAAAATTACTTCCAGCAACTAATCAACGAACTTTTTCATAATAATTCCATAATCAAATTGAAGCTGAAACTTTGCTGTTTCTTATGGTGCTACTTTATTTAGAGTTTGCTTGGTTTTGAAATAGTGATCGGTCCACCCAGAAGGGGGATAAATTTGAAAAAAGCGAAATGGTCTCCATCTTGCCTTCGAAAACAGGCGCGAGGGAAGACTTGTACTTGGGTTTTAAAAATTACCTCCTACAACTAATCAACGAATTTTTTCATAATCAATCCACAATGAAATTGAAGCTGAAACATTGCTGTTTCATATGGTGTTATTTAATTTAGTGTTTGCTTGGTTTTGAAATAGTGATTGACCCACCCAGAGGGGGGATAAATGTGGAAAAAGCGTAATGGTCTCCATCTTGCATTCGAAAACAGGCGCGAGGGAAGGCTTGTACTTGGGGTTTAAAAATTACTTCCAGCAACTAATCAATGTCAATGTCCAATGTCCAATTTTACAAAACTGACTGTGATCTTGTCATGGCTAGTTTTGATGTTTCTAGCCTTTTTACTAATGTTCCTCTCGATGAGTGCGTTGACTTGTGCGTTGACTTGCTGTTTGAGGACTGTGATACATTTGTATTTAAGGACTGTAAATTTAATCGCGACCAATTTCGTAAACTTCTTAATTTTGCCGTGAAGGACAATCATTTTGTATTTAATGGACAATTGTATGACCAAATTGATGGTGTTGCCATGGGATCACCCTTGGGCCCTTCCATGTCAAATATTTTCATGTGTGCTTTAGAGCAGAAATACCTGAATGGTTGTCCTTCTGAATTTAAACCAGTGTTATACCGCAGGTATGTTGATGATACATTTTGTTTATTCAGGCATAGAGAACATGTTGATAAGTTTCTCGAACATATTAATAATTTCCATTCTAACATTAAATTTACTGTCGAAGTAGAAGAAGATAATAAATTACCATTTCTTGATGTGTTTGTCACACATGAACAAACTGGCTTCTCTACCAGCCTATATCGCAAGAAAACTTTCACTGGACTTTATACTGACTATGCTTGCCTTGCTCCTGACAAATATAAGATCAACTTAGTTCGTATTTTGGTATTTCGCGCTTTCCATATTTGCTCGACTTATATAAATTTTCATCATGAATTAATTCGCATTAAAAGAATTTTGACTGAGAACTGCTTTCCTAGGTCCATCATCGACCGTGTGATTTTCACTTCCCCTAAACGTATATCTTCCCTGTTTAGGTTTAAGGACAAGCTCCCATCTCTCATTTGTTCCTCTGTTGTTTACCGTTATAGGTGTCCTGGCTGCCATGCCTCGTACTACGGGAAAACAACCCGTAATCTTGTTGTTCGCTGCAGAGAGCATTTGGGAATTAATAAAGCAGGCCAAAAGATAAAAAGCAGTCCTTCTGCCATCGGGGACCATATTTCTAAGTCTGGCCAAGATGCGTCCCTTGAGAACTTTGAAATCATCAGTAGGACTGACAATTCTTTTGACCTACTTATCCATGAGAGCCTTTTAATCCTACGGGACAGGCCCATGCTTAATTCACAATTGTCCTCTATTCCCCTAGCGCTATTCTAATTTAGCTGTTTACTCGCTTTTGCTGTTTCCATGTTTCCCCCTGGTTTGATTCACCCTCTTGATTGACATGTTTTTTTCCCTTACCCACGTTTTTGCATGTTTTTTTTGCCTTTTTTGGTACCCATTGTTACTGCCCTATTTAATGGCTGTTTACGCCCTATTTCACACGCTGACGATGGACCTTGGAATTGGTCCGAAACGTACGTTTTAGCTAATTATAGCTAATTATGGCTTAGCCGCTTACTCAAAATATGGATTTGTCATAACTTTATTCTTGATCACATGGACTTGCCGTATAATGTCAAATCTTTAGAAATGGAAAACAGAGAAATTGAAAATTGAAAATTGACTTGCTGAGAATACAAATATGATTTTTTTTGTCGTCGTGCTTGCCCTCCGTTTTATTGTGAGACTGCGATTTCCAACTGAGGTCTCCATCTTGCCTTCGAAAACAGGCGCGAGGGAAGACTTGTACTTGAGTTTTAAAAATTACCTCCTACAACTACTCAACGAATTTTTCATATTAATTCTATAATCAAATTGAAGCTGAAACTTTGCTGTTTCATATGGTGCTATTTTATTTAGAGTTTGCTTGGTTTTGAAATAGTGATCGATCCACGAGGGAGGGGAATGAATTTGAAAAAAGCGAAATGGTCTCCATCATGCCTTCGAAAACAGGCGCGAGGGAAGGCTTGTACTTGGGTTTTAAAAATTACTTCCAACAACTAATCAACGAATTTTTTCATATTAATTCCATAATCAAATTGAAGCTGAAACTTTGCTATTTCATATGATGCTATTTTATTTAGTGTTTGCTTGGTTTTGAAAGAGTGAATGACCCACCCAGAAGGGCATAAATTTGATGAAGGCGAAGTGGTCTCCATCTTGCCTTGGAAAAAAGGCGCGAAGTGAGGCTTTTACTTTGGTTTTAAAAATTACTTCTTACAACTAATCAACGAATTTTGTGATAATCATTCCATAATCAAATTGAAGCGGAAACTTTGCTGTTTCATATGGTGCAATTTCATTTAGTGTTTGCTTGGTTTTGAAATAGTGATAGATCCACGAGGGCTGGAATGAATTCGAAAAAGCGAAATGGTCCGCATCTTGCCTTCGAAAACAGGCGCGAAGGAAGGCTTGGTCTTGGGTTTTAATAATTACTTGATGCAAAGGAAGGGTGCTGTTCAGCGATCTGGAATCCTGCTTAGATTTCTTTGACATCTCATTTCATTGTCAAGTTATGCACTTATATTAAAGTTGATGATGTTATTTTGTTTGCAAATTACTTGCATGATGTATTGAAATATAGAAAGGTAACAGCTGTTGAAGACATTGATGTTAAACTGAATGTCATAAAAATTGTCTCACAGAATGAAACAATGTCTAATCAATTCTTCAATTATTCTTCAATGTCAATCAATTAATTCTTCTAATCAATTAATTCTTCAATGTCAATCGAAGAAACGTTCTTTGAGGCCATTTCCTTTAGGAAACATACAATCAGTTTTGTGCACTCTCTTCACTCGTTTCAAACAAATTGACCTCATCAGCCAATCATAGAAAATAGTGAATAACTTGAAAATGAAACTCATATTACAAAATTATAAGAAAACTCGTTTTTACCGAAAAATGGTATTCATCTGCATCAATAAAAGACTTCCTCTTTTATCACCTTTAACACTATGGCGAAAGTAATTTAGTTTTTACTTGAAAGTTTCACCATGTAGGCAGTCATATCTTTGAAAGGTTGGCTTGAAAGTTTCCGAAGCGAGGATGGAATCAAAGTGCACGGCAAATTCTCGTCCCGAACTCTGCACACCAAGAATGATGTAAGCTGGCTCCTCCTGGCTGAATCCATACGACATAAGGTAGATAAACCCAGCCCTGATTCCCAGAAACTTGGTGTTGGTGTTTGGTGTTGCAAGGATAATGGCTTTCATTTCTAATGACCGCAATGACTTGTCAACGATCTGTTTAAACATAGGAAGGCTGTTGATGTGGAACTCTTCATCGGAAATGACATCAACAGGTAAAATGTTCCCAAGAGGATCAGAGCTGGACTGTTGTAGAAACTGATCCCTGATTTTGGCAAGATCATGGGCATCATGTATGCATCCGATGTATTTGTTGACCAGTCCTGCGATGGTCAAGGAATTCAAATTACCCCTGAGGAATGCCTCAGAGACAATACCACTAACAAGGCCACTGACATTTTCAAACCCTGCTTCACAGGTAGTATTTTGCTGTGGTTGGATCATGACATGGAAGATGTTGCTTGATGGACTCGTGATTTTGGATTTCATGGTTATGGCTGCCAGTTGTGGGGATTTGTGATTTTCACAAATGCATTCTTCCTTCCGTCCTTTGGAGTGACAATAGCCATCAGGACAAACTTGGCAAAGCTTCTTTGCTTCCTTTTTGCGACTGTGGATGGTAAGTGAATGACCACATGTCTTACAGTGGCGTATCTTCTGATGTGCAATTGAGCAATCCTTTAATTTTTTTGATTTTTCTGCCAGTGACGATGCCTTAATTTTGATTGCTGCTAATTTTTTTCTTTTATTTCCTCATCTGTTACATTGGCATTAGCTACTTGGATATTGTCATCATCCAACTGTTGCTGCACAACTTCATCTTCTGCTTCATCTTCTGCCACTTCATCCTCACAGGGGAAAAGGCCTTGCCACATAACTGGTCCAAGGGAGTTTAGCTGATCTTGCAGATATGATTGGCAGATGATGCAAATAGAGGGCATGCATGAAACATGGAAAAAATGCCAGCAACCATCGAATACAACAATTCGTTCTGAAGTGCCTTTACAGCAGCCAGGCCAGTCACAAATGCTCTCAGAACAAGGCTTGTGGTTGGTATGGTACCCCAATGGCAACATCCTGATGTCCATGGGCCTTTCAGGATTGAGGAATGACGGCTTCCTCTCAGTTGCGGAGGATGTATCGTAAATTGACACAAAAAGTTCAGAGATCACGTCTGATGTTTTTGTCTTCAAATGCTTCAGCTCTTTGCGAGAGAAGGTGTAATTTTTTGGAGGTGAGAAGCTGCTCTGAAAGTTGAACATCGATGATTTTGCTGCAAACAGTGCTTTTGCTTTACGGGAGAGCTGTTCAGGATTGTCAGAGGAGTTTGTGTTACCCGTAATTATGGAGTGGGTATTTTCTACCCTGTATTCATCAATTGCAGCAATGTTGGATGACACACAGCTGTACAGATCAGAACTATTTTGCTGCCAATACAAAATTTGTGACAGCCAGACAAGTGGTGATTTGTTGTAGTGCCTTCTTTTGAAATTCAAAAACATTGTCCAGATCCTGACCATAGCATTTTCATATTCCTTGAACTTGTTGAGTTTGAATGAAATGGCATATATTGATAACACAAGTGGTAGGTAATTGTCAAACAAATTTATCAGCATACTTGAATAAATCGACCTTGATGTTTTAGCAAGTTCAATCATGTCATCTCGAATCATCACCCAACCACCATATGCCAATTCAAGGATCAATGATGTCCGCCAAGGCTTAGGCTTATCAGCAAGTTTGCTGTGTGGAAAGACTTGCTCATAAATGTGTTTGAATACTTCATTAAAGATCTGCATGACAGTTTCCTGGGCATTCAATGAGACATGCAATGGCCCAATAGATGGAACAAGGCCTTGTATTGGAAGCTTTTCCTTGCCTACACTGGTAGATGCACTCAAAGATGGATGCATTGCATACTCTTCATGGTCAAGAACTTGATGATCAGATTGTGCATGATCAGTTGTTTCCGTTGCAGATGCACCTTATATTGTTGTTTGTTCAAAGGAACTCTCATATATGACCTGACGTGAAAAGAATTGTGCTGGATGATCTCCTGGCAGCAAAATACAATATTTTTGAAGGTACTCATTTAAGTTTGTTTCCAGGAGCCAGTCTATAGCTTTGCGAAAACCATTTATACCCTTCAAAGCCAACTCTTTGAATTCAAGCAGGTAAAGGTTGTCAAAAGATCTTAATTGCTGCACATTTGTTGACTGGTAGTACTCATGTGCATTCAAGCGCCTTCGAGTTGCCAAAGCATCAAAAAAAGACTGTGTCAGCCATCTTGGCATCACAGAAGCATACGAGTTCTTCAACTTGTGCATGGAACCAAAACCTGTTATAGCATCCTTTATCGATGGATGAGGTACATCAGGAATATGAATGTCAGATGCTGTGTTCCAGGAAATAGCTGGGATATCCTTGAAGATGCTCACAACAATTGTGGCCATATTTCTTGCCGAAGATGATGTCTCAGAGGTTGGTCTCCTGTGAGTGTGAACACTGGTGTAGTTGTCGATGCTGGCAATGATGAGCCATCCATTTTCAGCTGCGTCAGAAATAGCATCATTTACCAGCTTTGAATTTCTCTCTTCACTTTCTTGGAGCATCCTGTTCCCTGTTCTGGATGAGCATGTTGATGCTAAACTCCGTTCTGTATTGATGGCATCTTTATTCAAATTGTTGGTGATCATGAACAGAGTGTTCTCTTTTTGCATTAAGTTGCAACGTTGTGACAGAGTGTAAACAAGCTTGTATAAAATTGCAACAACAGCCTTTCTATTTCGTTGATGGCGTGCAGTACTCTGTCGATCATTGCAAACTGAAGAAAACATGTTGGTGAAAATGGATGTGGCACCAGCACGTCTGCAGAATGCTTCAAATTCATCAGGATCATAAATAACCTGTCTACCCAAAGTGCCAAATTCTGCAATCATTGCACCCTTCAACAGCTGAAGTTCATGTTGCAAGTCAGTTCCTGCAGAAAAAATGAATTGCCCTTTTAGCCTGTAAAAGCGCAGTCTCATCAGCAAAAGACTAAGTATTAAACTTAATTCAACGTTATTTATAATAAATTCAGCTGAACCAAGCTGAGAATCATTCAAATCATTAAGTGATAGATAGTGCAGTTTTATATGCATAGTAGTTAGCTGTTGACTGATTGTGAAAACAATAATATCTATTGTGGCATCATTTCAGACTGCTTCAGATTGATTCAGATTATCTCTGATTGCTTGATGACATCATTTACGCAGTTTCTGCCTATCAGCATAATGATTCAAGCCTTATCGATCAATGCTTATAACTTTTGATATGTCCCACACACAGGTTTCTTGCTTGCCTTTAAGGTTCCCATCCATTTCTCCCATAAGCCTGTTTTGCATAACACTTAGCTTCAGATTCATGATTCATCTTATTTTCAAAGCTTTGATGTAATGTCTTGTTCAATTCTTGCTCTGACCATCCCACGGGACTACCCTAGGTATTTGCACACAAAATGTTCTTGGCCCCAGGGCATCTGACAGTCAGTTTCCCCACCCCAAGGGCGTCTGCTTGTAACGTGTGTGGGAATGTGAACTTTTCAGTGCCCTGCCCCCAGGCATTTCAGCAAGAAATCTTCATTGGCCCACCGGCTGAATGGGGTAAGGGTTAGTCAGTGGAAGAATTGAATGAGACACAACCTGATTTTGAATCTTCATTCCCATTATGTTTTTATCTGATAATATTGTAATCTTACTTTTCATTATATGCTTTATGTGATGCATGATACCATCATAAGTTCCAGGGGGCAAGACAACAGTTCCATTGGGGCATATAATGAATCTTCCATGTTCATTCACTTCTGTGTGGCAGCCTGTCACATCTATATATGATCGATCAAGGTTGTGTTGGTTACCATGCACTATGTGATTACCCTGATAAAAAAGTTTGATTACCCAGTATTAATGTCTCAAACCATCATCATGTCTCAAACTTTGACATGCGAATAACAGATTCAATTAGCACTTCAGAAGTATAATTGGAAAACATGTAAAACCAAACTATTTTGAATTTGTTCTAAAGCAAAATACCAATGACAAAGTCCTGCTTTTGTCAAATGTAATATTAGCGAGTGCAAAAGTTGTTCTAATTTTTACCAAAATTACTTAAAAATACCATGAGCATAAATTTAACTTCAATTTGGTGAACAAAACTATGCAAAGATTAAAGATGAATAATTACACCTCATAAAATTACTAAGAATAGGCTCGCTTTCATCAAGGTAGATGTATTCCATTTTTTATGTTTCAATGAGCCAGAGGGCGCCGACATTTTTTTTACAATTACAGAACAAACTAAACCATTCAAGGATTGTCATACCTGATTGGAATGCTCTTGGACTGGTAAGTTTTCACAACTTTGAAGTGGTATTCGTGGCTCATTCATTGCTGACTGATTGATCTATGGTGCAGGAAAGGGAACGTACTTTGTTGTAAGAAACTTATTTTGAATAACTTTGAAATTCAATTTTTTAACTGGGACCTTGGCTTTGGGTTTAAGCAAATCTGATACGTGGTTGCTGATTTGTTAAGAAAGAAAGTTGAAATCATAAGTTGTTTCAAAACCAGAGGATTTTATCTCTGTCACCTTATAACTTGAATTTTAGTAGTATCAAATGAGGTTTAACAGTGCAATTTTGTCAGGAAACTTATTTGGGAGTAATTGATAACCACATAACTCATCAATATTGAGCAGGCAGCCTGCTCAACGCAATGTTATTCGTTCAAAACAAGTTGTCACTTTTGAGAAGCAGAACAAATGCACTCATATCATGGCCTGCATCACTTTGTGTTTGGCATCACCATTGTAGCAACCCTAAATATATTCAGTATTGTTGGTTATGTTGGTCAAAGGCATTGAGTCATACCCAATTTGCCAAAACTGCTGACTTAGGATTATAGCTTGCGCCAATCTGATTGGCTATAATTCAAACTGCACATATGATATATCCTCACAAGTATCATTTGTTCATGGGGATTAACTTCCTTCAAGTCAACAAGGTGTAATTTCACATAGCAAAGAAAACAAAAGGACCTGACGACCATCTCTCGTGGTATTACAAGACAACTGATAGCGTGAGGGTAGGAAAGTAATTTGTAGTGAAAGTAAAACCACCATTGCTACCAAGACTAATGGCTACCAAGAGACTCGATACAAAGAGATCGCATGAAAAGTTTTGGGATTATCTCAGTTAAAGGGCAACAATAAGCTTTAGGAAAGGGGATCCAGTGGAATAATGAGTTTTTATGGGGATCAACAGAAATAACATGAAAAGGGGGAACTGTCATAATAGAAATAATGGATACTATCATAACCTGTAGCTGAAACTTCTGATCACATGGATACAGACTGATCACGTGAAAGCAAACAGACCCCCAGCAGAGAATTGCTATTTACCTTGATTCAATGCCATTAAATTCCAAGTCATGAAAATCAGTTAAAGTTGTTAACATCATTGTTAGAGACACAAGATAGGCTTTGTGCGAAGAAGCTAATGTGACCCCCCCGCAGGGGGTTGAAGCTCCTCCAAAGTAGTTATTTGGGACTGAACCTCTGCACACTTTTTCTATATTCTCCACAGGAAGCCTTGGATCTTCTGAGTAAATGGCTGACATACAATACTCATAAGTTTTTGTAACAAAGGTCTTGTAAGAATTTCATCAGTAGACTGCGAGGTATTTTTTCAATCAATTTGTTTCATTTTAATAACAGAGAATAATGAATAAATTGTGATTTTGACTTTCTTCCTCCATAAATCAGCAACTATATCTGATACACTCAAACTTGGTGTCAAACTTTAATTTGAAGTATCTTTTGTACCGGCTTGTGTAAAATGCAGGCCATTTTTGGCAGGTCACTGTGAAGGCCAAGGGCTCATAAGCTGAACAAAGGAATTTTGTTGATTACAAGATGCCAGAGCCACTATTGTGCAAACAAGCTTTTGATTTGTATACATCTTTTTCCAAAGTTCTCATAACTTTATAACACCTCTCCCTCAGTGTTAATTAGCCAGCATGTGATATAATTATCATTTTATGAACAAGTGATAATGTTAGGGCATACTGTAGCAGTGGTCTTGTAACAAAAACACTGAATGGCATACGCCCCCCGGAAAATTTGTTTTCAAATGTTTGCGAAAGCACAAGTAATTAACACAAGAATTGTCATGGAGCCTTTTAGAAACCTGTACGAAACTATGAGTGCTCAAAATCTGATCATTTTAAGAAACTTTCAAAACTGATCCAAATTCTTAGTCCCTTATAAAAACAGATCCTGGAGTTTCCTAAAATCAAGGTCATTCTACTTCAGAAGTTGTTTTAAAGCATTCTGATATTAAAAAATTTCTTCTGTACTTGAATGAAAAATGAGTTCACAGTGATCCAGAATGCGAAAGTAAAGGAAGAAAATACAAAATATCGGAAAAATAAAATTTGGTCAAAACATTTATTGTCATATATAGTCTGAAAGAGGATATCTTGAGGATCAAAATAAAGCAAAAAGTAGACTTCTGTGACTTCTGAGTCTGGAGATATTTGCTTGCGAAGTTGGATGAATTTGACATTACTTTTCATGTAATTTTTGGTAGATTTCTACAGAATGCTCGTTTACACAACAAATTCATTTGCTAATATCTCAGCCCAGGGTTATCCGATTTTAGCTCTGTTTGTTTTAATTGATAGAACTACATGTCAGCTTATGAAGAAGTTGGTCACTGCTCCCTCTGGTACACATTTTTTGTTTTCTTGTTATTTTTCTTAAATGCACTTATTTTCCTGAAATTGACACCAAAAATGCGTAATTTGAAATTAAAAGCTCTAAATAAAGAAATTAAGGAAAAATAAGTAAACCAGAGAAAACGTCAGCCACCTGCCGTAGCAACTTTGTTCAAAATTTAGTCAACTGAATCATTCAAATCGAGAAATTGAAATCATTGTTCTCTGCCAAATTTTGTAATCTGATTGGTACTGGAGGAAATGCGAAGTTTGGGCCTAATTTTTCAGAGTAATACCATGAGTCTCTTTTGCCTGAAGCGCTATCCTCAAGTCAAAGAGCACAGGGCAACGAGAGACATATCGTCATCAGTCTATCATTCATCATCAAGTTGAATTATGTGTTATGTACTTTCAAGTCCCTGCTATTATGGTTACCAAATCACTCGATTGGCTTTAAAAACCGCACTGGGGGCATCTTGCCAGCTTTGAGACGTTAGCACAATAGTTCCTCTTGTATCTTGTGCACACAGAATTCCTTTGCTCAGCCTATGGCCCTTGGCCCTCACGATGACCTGCCGCTGCATTGACCTGCGAAAATATGACCTGCATTTTACACAAGCTGTCTTCAGTACAGAATCTTAAAAACAAAAGTTAGATTTATTGCTGCTCCGCAGCAGCCACTTAAACAGCAAGTCCATTTTTTTAACATCCTGTATAATAACAGCTCCATAGTTTGTTAGCTTCATGAAAGAACCATACCTTAAGCAAACGACTTCCAATTTGGTTATACAAATTTGCGTAACAAACTTTTCCTCAGTAAGGATGTTTTAATTTCCAGCTCCTGACCTAAATTTAAAAAGTTTCTGTATACAGGATGACCCAAAAACTGTTTGGCATTATTTAGAAAATGATGAATGAAGGACTCGGTCATGAGATGGCGGAATTTTTATTTTGGACATCAGAATAAATTCATGGAGCTACAAGCTTTTGAAGTGCAAGCTCACACAAATGCTGAAACCAGAGGCATTTGAATGACATTTTGTATTGACTTTTATTGACTTTTGCATTATGAATAATGTATAGGTCTCTGGTTTATTAGACTTTAATGGCTCAGGAATTCTTATCATCATGTTGATTTCAATTGCTTTTGATGAGATTTCAGAGGTGCTGTTTTTCAGTGGAGCACCTTTCTGTCCAGGGCCTGCAAAAAAGGGAAAACTTCTTTTGAAGATGAAAATATGGTCAGCATGTTGAATGTTCAGTTATTTTTTATTTTTTACTTACAACGTTATCCATATTGAGCATCCTTCTTATTGAAAATATATTTTCTAGCCGTGGTAAATCAATACTGTGCAGTGGTGTTTCATCCAGTGAGTCGTATGGTGTGCTTGTAGGCTGCTGGCGGATAGAATATGAAAATTGTCACTTTGTTGCAGATTACATCACCTTTTCGCAAATTTCATCTCAAATCTATCTTTGCAAGATTCAAATCAGACCTAAAGCAAAATGTTTCAAGGATTGTAACAAGCACACCTACTTCCTAACAGCAATGGCAGTCATGAGTCTAGGAAACTGCTTGACGTCATGTTCACCACCTTAAATGTTACCAGGATAAAGGACACACTCATGTCCAGTCCTGTACTTGTTTTCTTTAGATTGGATGAACAAATCTGCGGGGGTAAGCTATAAACATAAAACCCTTCTGAACACTATCACCCCTCTCTACCCAAACAGCATCAATGGACATTTCAAAACCATAGAATGAAATAGGACAATTGTGGACTTGCAGATGCAACTCTTTTGTTGGCAATTTAGCTCTGTAAAATGAATTTATTGAAGTCTTCTCACTAACTCACCATCCCAATCAGTTCGTCCGTGTAAACTGATCCAGTGGAATCTCCTGACTCTGCCATATTGTTCCTACTGCTTGATCCATCAGTTGCTTCAGCTTGATTTATCATGTTCTTTAAAGTAAATAAACGGATGCATGATGACATAGTCTGAAAATAAAACAGGAAACACCACAGGTGGCATTAAATATTAATGAAATATTAAAAAAATGGAAAAGATGGCAAACTCACGTTGTTTTTCTTGTTGTATTACTGATATTCTTTCCTTGACCATGCTTGCGAACATTGTTTTGAACCAATGGGCCCATTCTTAGCATGGTCAAGGAAAGAATATCAGTAATACAACAAGAAAAACAACGTGAGTTTGCCATATTTTACTATTTTTTTAATATTTCATTAATATTTAATGCCACCTGTGGAAACACATGCTACTTACCTTCCGTTCTCTTCCAACTTTTAACTTAAAACAGATCCCAAATTGATTTGCATTAACAGATTCTAATTTTGGAAATGTTTTTTCTTTTCAGGTGAGGTCAGTAAAAGGCAAGTAGCTGTTGTAAAGTTAGAAAATGAATTGCACAAAAGATGAAGTAGACTACAATCCAGCTGTTCCGGTTTGATGATTTTTACCCGGGGGAGGGGTGACCAGATTTTGGTCGGGGACCTGCCATTGAAGCTTCAAAAACATACCCGTTCCTTATACCATTTTTTTGAAAAAGTATACCCGAACTTATGCCAATTTTGCGAGAAAGTATATCCTACCTTATATTTCATAGCAAAATCTTGCAAATCGGTACCGTTCCTTATACCAGAATTTTGAAAATTGATACCATTCTTTATACCAATATCTTGAAAATAGATACCCTTCCCAATGGCACGTCCCCGTACCCAAAATATGTGCAGTGCACCCCCCGGGGATTTTTAAATGAAAATTCAAGGCTCAAAGTTCAAATTATGCTCTGCTAACGTTTAGTTCATGCTGACGGATGTCTCAAAGGGGAACCTTCCCTTGGATTGGATAAAGGAACAAGGCAACAAGATATTATGACTTTACTGACCACAAAAGCTCTATTTAGTCCCTCTAACTAATAAATCCATCCCTTGAAATCAAGGTTTTGAATTGTTTTGTGAATTTAACATGCAATTTTACGGGTCAAATACATTAACCTGACATTTTTATCCTAAAACCGTATCAAACCTGACATGCAAATATGATTAGCAAAATAAATGGAAAAAATTCTGTGACATTTGAATCTTAGTTGGGGGATTAAATAGAGGTTTTATGGTACAGCATGAGAAAAATAAATGTTCAACTACACGTTTTTATAAGAAACTAGGATCAGGCCATAGGTTTCTTAAAGTAACTAAAAGTTTCTTAATTTGATATGACATTTTGTCCATTTTAGCCCTAAAAGTTTTTTAATTGGTTTCTTATTTTTTGAATTACGAGTTAACAGTGGTCACTAACACTGCTGCAGTTATGTTTCTTGACATTTAAAACATCATTGTTCTGTTATGTTTAAAACACAAATGGTTAGTTAATATTGCTCAAGAATAAAGGCTCAACGATATATTTGCTATATTATCCATGCTTTTAACTTTTAAGAGTTTCTTAATACTTCTCCGACATATTACTACAGTTTCTTAAAATTTTTACCATTTTGGTACTTGTTTCCTACAATTTAGTTTGTTAAAAAACCATGTATGAATCAAATATTTTCAATTTTTCTATCCTCGCCCTACTATCATTACCTCCACCATTTATTTGGTACACATTTTTTTATAAGAAATTGGTTTATAAGAAACTAGTACTAAGATGGCCAAAATTTTCAGAAACTCTAGTACTATGTCTGAGAAGCACTAAGAAACTTTTCAAAGTTACAAGCATGGATATCATAGTAAAAAGGTCGTTGAACCTTTATTCTTGAGCAATATTATCTAACCATTTGTGTTTTAAACATAACAGAACACTGCTTATTCCTGTATGATATTTTAAATGTCAAGAAACATATCTGCCTCAGTGTTAGTGATCACACTGGCAAGTCATGCATTCAAAAAATAAGAAACTAATTAAGAAACTTTTAGTACTAAAAATGGACAAAATTTCATGTTAATTTGAGAATCTTAAAGTACTATGGCCTGATCCAAGTTTCTTATAGAAAAAGTAATACAATACAAGAAACTTGTGAAAATATAGTAAAAACATTCCTTGAATTTTTATCTCATGTGAAGTTTCTTAACTTTTTGATCAGTTGTTTGCGCTTGTATTACTTTAGAGTTAAAATTTTTATTGAATTTCACATATGTTGTTGTTCAATTTCAGTTCAGTTTTAAGTTTTTGAAATTGGTTGAAATAAAATTTGTGGACATTTTATCAATATTATACTTGTTTTCATACCTCTTTTTCTTTGTTGTTTTTCCTCCATTGAATGAGACGGCTGTGGCAATTGGAACAAATATCCCCTCTTCTGCATGGTAATCCAAAGACCTCGTCAATTTCGTTTGCATCTCTTGCGAAGTAAAAGGGTCTGCCTCTTTGGGTCTTTTTCCCACACACGCAACAGCCCTCTTCGCTGCGATATCTTCTTGAATTCATCTTAGGAACTTGTTTGTTGCCTGGCCTAGGTTTCATTGCCCAAGAAACTTCCACCACAATACTTGCCAAGAGACAAGCGAAAGATATCGACCATACCATACGGCCTAACATAGCGTCGCCGTCAAATATCACTAATTGTGGTTTTTTTACCTTTTAAAAAAGCTGTTTGTATGTGAAAAAAACTAAAGATAATGTGAATTAAGAAAAAAGGCAACCAAAACAAACCGTAGCTATTTGAAATTGAAGGCATTGATGAGACTTGCAGCGACACCAATTTTATCACAGACGGCCTAAATCTGCCGAAATCACGTCAGCAGCTCACCAGAAGTTCAGATTTCCCGCCGTTTCAAAGGTGCCCTCACGACGTCCCCAAAGGTCTTGCGCATGCCCAGACGAATGTCCCCTGTGCTTGTGTCAGCTGAAGTAGACAAGAATGATAAAGAGGCAAAAAGGAGATCTTCACAACAGAAGTTATGACTTTAAGAGAAGAAAATCATGTTTTAACCTCCTTAGAAAAGAATGTATCAAGCTGGCATCGTATGAAGGGAGTACTAGCAATAGTCATTGGGATCATCAAGAGAAAGAAGTTCATCAGGGAAGAACCGAAAGTTTAAGCTTTGCAAGAAG
The DNA here is from genome assembly GCA_964019985.1 of Aurelia sp. 4 Dawson et al 2005. NCBI lineage: Eukaryota > Metazoa > Cnidaria > Scyphozoa > Semaeostomeae > Ulmaridae > Aurelia > Aurelia sp. 4 Dawson et al 2005. The sequence continues at coordinate 8,566,524 of OZ026504.1, read as the reverse complement.
CCGAAGATACGTTTATCAAGTGGATTCAACATAGAGAATTTGCAAACACGATAAAGATTCTCAAAGACATATATTCTGGAAGCATTGACAGAGAATCGGAATAGAAACTTTTGTTACGTCAAAGAAGCAACCTTCTTCAATTTGATCCATTTCTTGATTCCACTGGTATTTTGAGAGTTGGAGGACGTCTACGAAGAGCTAAATTAGCTGATAATCTGAAATATCCCGTAATTATACCACTTGGTGGAAAGATCCCAATTTTGATTGCAAGACATTGTACAGTAAGTCATGCAGGAAGAGGAATAACGACGAATGAGATTCGAAGTTCAGGATACTGGATCGTGAGCTCAATCATTTGACGTATAATTTGAAAATGCACAGTTTGTCGCTTTTTCAGAGGAAGATTTGGCCAACAGAAGATGGCAGATCTGCCTGCAGACAGGACCTTGCGAGGACCCCCATTTATTCTCTGCGGTGTCAATTATTTTGGCCCAATCCTGATGAAAGAGAAAAGGAAAGAAATCAAGCGATATGGTGCTCTTTGCACTTGTCTAAATTCACGTGCGGTACACATAGAAGTAGCAAATTCTCTGGAAAATGATTCGTTTATAATGGCTTTGAGGCGGTTCATCAGTATTCGAGGAAACATCAGATCCTTAAGATCCGATTTGGGAGCAAATTCTATAGGAGCAGAGAGAGAACTGAAAGAAGCAGTTAAAGAGATAGATCATGAAAGAAACACAGGTTTCCTGCTACATGAAGGATCAGACTATCTTGTAATTCGATGGAAGAAAAATCCACCTGCGGCGAGTCATATGGGTGGAGTTTTGGAAAGAAAGATAAGACCCGTTCCATCAATCATTTCTTTAATTTTCAAGACACATGGCACCTCCTTGAACGACGAGGCTTTCATATTTCATATTTCATATATTCATATTTGTTTGTTTAGGGAGGGTTGCCCTTCAACCGAAGTTGTTTTTCAAGGGGCCCTGCAATAAAAACTAATTACAATATAAAATTAATATGCCAAAAAAAAGAACCCATAATATTAAAAACCTATTTACAACTAAATGATATTTACAATAAAAAAGGAAATAATCAACCCTGTATTGATTTTTTGAAACTACCCAGGAAGGATGCCGTCTTAGACTCAGCGGGAAGGCTATTCCATAGTTTAGCTCCCCGGGAAGAAAAGCATTTTTGTCCATTTGCTGATCTTTTCTTTGGCAACCTCAAATCAGTCTCATTAACCTCAAATCAATCTCACAACCTCAAATCAGTCTCAGTCTCACTTATGACGGAAACTCAAATCAGTCTCCGCAATGGCGGAAACTAATGCAATAATCTATTCATGACCCGTTACGACGAATAATCTTGATCGGCAAAATGACCTGTTGCCACTTTCCCCCTTAGTTTGCTTACAATGAAGACCAAGGTAATATTGCCTCCACCTGGAAATTTTCAAAGAGCGGACATGTATTCAAGGAAATACTGGCGTTGCGTTGAGCATCTTGCAAACGAATTCTGGCAGAAATGGCCGAAGAAATACCTTATCAATTTACAACGCAGGGCTAAATAGAATGTTCCACAGAAGAATTTCCAAAGGATGGCATTGCTGTGATCGCTGAAGATAATTTGCCGAGAAACAAATGGTCAAAAGCTAGAATCGATCACTTAAGGAAAGATGACCAAGGCGTCGTTCGAAGCGTAGGAATGAAAGACAACTAGTATGCAGTTTGACCCTCGAAAGCCCATTGAAAGACCAGTCAACACGATTGTTCTACTTTACGGAGAAGAGGAGCATGAAAACTGTGAATAGTAAGAGGTTCATTCCCAATCGAAGGAGCCACATGAGAAAAATATTTGAACCTTGTGTAACGTTTTTGGGGAGCCAAGTGTTATGGTCTCTCCTCACATAATGATTTATAATTAAGTAGAGAGGGACGATTTTATGCACCTCTCGGACCGTTACGTACCATAGAGAACAGTTATTGCGAACTGAATTGAATTGAACGTGAATGGAAGTGTGATTCATTGGAACTTTTTTCAGTTCGAACCCTTTTGATGTTTGGACAATAGAACCTTTATGATTGTCAGCTCGAGTCGGAGCCTGGAGGGGCTCCCTTGGGGACTGCAGAACAGGTTGTTTACTTCGTGTTGTTTTTAATTTGTAATTGCGATAAGCCTGAACGTGATATTTTCGAAGTACGAAAAAGGGCATCAATGGACAATATTTGTAAGTAGATTAATTCACTTATTCCTTGGTTTCCTCGTTTCTTCTTTGTTTTCGCTAACTTACGTTTTGTTTTCATTTGTATTTTGTTATAGTGAAAACCAATCTATCTACCAAAATTATTTAGCTACACGTTACTTCTATGCTTAGATGAAATTCAACTCAAAAGGAAGATACATGAGTTATTTCGAGCTGTCCTATTGTTACGACTTTATCATTTACTGAGGGAGTGTGCTCCCTCATTTCGTCCAAATTAGACGCAATGCCAAAGATTAGATCGTTCAGACCAACTTCCGTTTGACCTGAAAATTTACCAGAACAAACTAGTGAACATTTATTTAAGTTCAGTTTTGGGAAAGGGTTTGTGAACATTTTTATCATGTTCGCTCAGTCCTAGGTCATTCCCTTACCTTTAACTTAATTTTGTTTTGAAAACCTGATCCTTTAGGGCGACGCCTCGATACTTATCCCAAAGTTATTTACACAAATATCATCAAGACTATATCCGCATTACAAATCCATCAACAAAGAAAAGTTCCAAAACGCCAAACCAATTCTAGCTTTAAAACAGCCACCAAAACTCACTTCTTGCAAATGCAACATTCATTTCTGAACACTTCCCTATGTTTGTCCCAACACCAGGTATAAACTTATGCGAAAGAAAAACTGCAAACTTTGCCAAATGTATCTCCAACCGGTTTCATCTTTTCAAACAGCAAATGGAACAATATGGAAAATAAAACGTCAAATCTCATGTAATTGCATAAACGTCGTTTACTTCTTGTCACACAATTCATGCGAAGAAGCTTCTAATAGTACCACATACATTGATCAAACCGCAAATTTAAGGAACAGAATGACCGATCAAATGCAGAACTGGTAAATCGTCATGCAATTTCCCAACACACGTTTTTGAATGCGCAAAGGCAAATAACTCGCTTAAAGAACCCTTTTTCAAAGTCTTTGTTTTCATGACTCTTACAGACCCTAAACTTTTATTGGACTATGAAAGCAAGCTATTCAAAGCTGGACATGCCACTCTCAACTCATGACTCATTTCAATGTGACTTTATTTTTCACCACAGGATACCAAGTTTAATCCTTGGACACATACCAATGTCAAATAGTCAACTACGGCTTATGTAAATATATTATCTTTTCGTTTTAGTCAGTCACACTCTGATGATAACTCAAGTTTGAAAGGCCTCAGTGTGCTAAGAAAAGTTTTCGTTTTTTGTATCTGCCTCTTATAGTATCTACATTTCCAGCCAAAAGGGTATTTTTTGTATTTTTCTTGAGACAACCGGTATGCACTTTCCTTTCTTTTGCTGGCCTGCAAAAAGAATACTTTGAAAGACTGGCATCTTGTCAGAAACTTGTGAGTTGTTGATTATTCTCAAATATTTGCAGTGTATTTTAATCCACAAAAACGCAAGAAAGCTTTACTTTCTGGTAGACTTCCAGCCTGTGATTCAGATGGAATTTACCTATCATCAAATACAGTACAAATCTTACCCATTTTATTATTTGAGACGTCGTAGTATGCGTTTACCATCGTGGGTGGAAGATCCCACCTAGAATGTAAGACAGTGAGTAGTAGTTCCAGCTCCTGTATAATTAATTTCCTTCAAATATGTGAAACCTTATGTAGGATGGCTTTGTTACAAATAACTTGATTATCTGAATCATTTACATCATAATGTCAATTCCAGCATAGGGCTCAAATCTTTGGACAACCGTAAAGTCAAATGTATTAAATGTTATCATCTAATTTTTTCAACTAAATAGATCGAACGAGAGTTTAGGTCATTTCCCATAATTACAGAAACAAAATTTCTTATATAACAATTATTTTTTGAATTATAGCACTTTTAAGTTCTATGAAAGTTTATACCAAAGCAGGTGTCTGAAGCTTTGACAAATAGTAAAGTCTCCATAAAATCTAAACTGACCGAGGAAGGTCAAAATGACCAGTACAAGAAATACTCAATTCTTGAAGATCTAGATAAGGTATCAAGCAGATGTTTTGAGATGCAGCAATTTGATAACGTCACAACTCAACTAGCAGAACTCTTAAAAATGCTGTAACGCTTAAAATAATAGTGATAGCAAGGGTGCCCTTTCTGGAATTATGACCAGCAACCTAAAGTTCCCTGTGATCTATTCATTTTAAAGAACTAGGCAATAAAATTTTACACATTTGATTTTAAAGTTTTCCAAAGATTCGAGCCCTATGCTGTCATTTCCTGGCAAAACGACATAAGAAAACCCTTGGTGATTTGCGCTGCGGAGCAGCTAGGATTAATGAATGAACGTTGACACTGTGAGCAAAACTGAACATAAAATGAACATATGATGGTTTCAGCCAGTTTGATGTACCAGGAAAGCAGACACTTGTTTTTTGCATTCAGGATTGACGTCAGCGGAAGTCGTCATTCATTGTTGTCACTGATCTGTAAAAAGACTGGATCCAGCATTTGCTGTTCAGCAAATGAAATCAGCAGAAATCTGCGCCCGCCATATTGGTAGATCCCAAATTGAAGTAAGATGGTGTAAAGCCTTATTAAAAACAGAGGTAACTTCATTCATTCAGCGGGATATGGAAGGATTCTTGAGGCTTGCGCACTTTGTTTTGCTCATTCTCATGCATTTCTTCGCAGCTCTTTAATCATTAAGCATTTTCATGGTGGAAATATAGATATTTCTTGCAGAATATTTCTTTTGCTGTGGGCACATTGGCAGGCGGGTGATAGACTTATGACAATGAGTTCCTTGTATCCCTGCGATAAATCTTGCTCAAGAGGCACTCATAATGAAACAGTCCAAAACGCGGCCCTATCTCTTGCATTCGATCATGATTCGCTTGATCGAATCAGGATCAAGCGACTGCCGTAGCTCTGTTCAACGGTCACTCCTCGGAAAGAAAGTGCGATAAAAACCATGTTAAGCAGGCGTTTCATCAAAGAAACTCGGTATAAATCAGAAGAAGGAAGTTCACTTTACCTGGTAAGTCCAAAATGAGTCTTTCAATGCTACATTTTCCATGTTTTTAAGACCAAAACAAACCAGAGAAAAGTTCAGCCACCTGCAGTAGCAACTTTGTTCAAAATCTAGTCAACTGCATCATTCGAATCGAGAATTCGACATTATTGTTCCCTGCCATATCTCGCAATCTGATTTTTGGGCCTAAGTAGGGCCAAGGTTTCCAGAGTAATACTATGAGTCTCTATTGCCTGAAGCACCATCATCAAGTCAAAGAGCACAGGGCAACAAGAGACTCATCGTCATCAGTCTAGACGGGTGAGTCGTACTGCCGGGATGGTGAGTATAGGCAGAAGGACTGCAAGGCATTTTCTTTGATTTGTGATGGCTGTGAGGGTCGTTTCTTGCCTCAATTATCTGTTAGATTTTTATTATTCTATTATTTATCATTTAGAATTAACTCAGAAAATAAATTCAGTAGATTTTTATTTATGAAAGGCAACGGAAGTCATGTTTTCGCTAACACGGATTGGTGTGTCGTAGAGTTTTGTTTGTTGGCTTGTTCATCTTACTTTGATACGATGATTAAATTTAGCTAATATACATATACCGAGTGTCCCAAATACAGTTCCGGTGTTTGATTAAACGAAGAGAAAAACTTTGAATCTAGAAATTTCAAATCATTCTAGTTACATGCTAGATATTTTTAAACTTACAATTTGGCATATCGTATGAAGACATAGGTAATCTAAAACTGGAGATATGAGCTCTAACATTTCATGTTCATGTTCAATGCAGAACTAGAAAGACTGTATGCCTTCCTTCATCATCGCGGCGGATGAGCAACACAGGGTTCACATTTTCGATAATTAAGCCGGATTCACACTAAGTCGTTTGGGTTGTTAAGGTCGTGCACTCAAAAGACCTCGTGTGAATCAGGTTTTCCCTTGACAACAAGCAAGAGTTCTGCTCACTGAGCACATTCAAAGTAAGGTCTGAAAAATCGAATCCAACGGGTCTCGGGGGACATACTAAGTTTGTACTTTTAATCACTCAATTCGAGCTTCATGATGCCGAAAAATGCACTGTTGCATGATATGGCACATTGAACAAAGAATTGAAAACTATTTTCAGTTAAAGAAACGAAACTGCGGAACAGTAAAACTCCAGCTTGAAATTTCCAGTTGGCATAATGCAACAATAACATCAGCAAATTGTTTGTTCCAAGAGAGTTCACAAGATGTTTTCGAGCAGGCGGAATTCCATATAATCAAACAACATAAGAAGCTAAATTCCATTCAATAGACCTTTTCACGGAAAGAAAAGCATGCTGGGAAAATGGGGGGGATTTGGAGATTTCGACACCACGCAGCTTCGAAGTTCACCAGGTTGTGTGATCCTTATTTTCGAAACAAACCCCCCTCCCTAAGCACGAAGAATGATATTAGATATCTTGTGTGCATATCGATAAACTCCTTACACTTCAGAGATACCGAAATAGCAATGTTTTTGTGAATCGGCAACAGTCTGCCAATTTGTTTCCGACTTCAGACACAAATGAAGTGCTTTCATTTTGAATTTCAGTTGATTTCATCCATTTCATCCAAAACATTGCTATTTCGGTATCTCTGAAGTGTAAGGAGTTTATCGATATGCACACAAGATATCTAATATCATTCTTCGTGCTTAGGGAGGGGGGCTTGTTTCGAAATAATGATCGCACAACCTGGTGAAATTCGAAGTTGCGTGGTGTCGAAATCTCCAAATCCCCCCCCATTTTCCCAGCATGCTTTTCTTTCCGTGAAAAGGTCTATTACAAAGCGACGTTTTTTCTTGTAAACAGAAGAATTTCTGCACCATTGGACAATTTAACTGACTAGAAAACAGCCTTTACAAAGAATATACGCAGTGAGTAGAAACTTTACGAGTTGTCAAGGTAATGAACGCATCGTCAATTCAGTGTTTGTGTTGGTCTTTGAGGGAGCCCCCTTTTACGACCAAGAGGCATGACGCCCTACAAATCTCTCTTGTTTTGTCTTGAGCATTGTACACGAACTGGGGAGCTCATAATTCCATTTTCAGATTACTGATTTCTTCTTACGATATGCCAAACTTTAAGTTGAAATGTCTACCATGTAGCGAGCGTAAATAGAAAGTTTTTGGCTCAAAAACTTTTTCTCTGTGTTCCATGAAACGTTGGGACTTTTTCTTGGGACACCCGGTACATATATAGATATATACATTAGTTAGCTAATCTAAATCGAATGATGTAATAGAAGAAATGAATGAACGAATAGATTAACGAATTAAATTAAAATTTGGATAGAGAAAGACTATAGATAAAATTTACAGATTGTAACATTTAAAAGCATTACGTTTACAACGTGGTCCGTCCCATTGCTTTATAATTCTTCTGAAAGTGTTAAGGGTTTTCAGCAGATTTCATTTCATTCGATAGACAATTCTAAATCTGAGGTCTCATTGCTTTATGTCTCTTAGAACCAAAAGTTGCTTGGTTTGGTTGGAAGCGATTCAAGTTATTCGGATACCGTGATGCATAATTTGAAGTCCTAAAACTAAAGATGTTATTCATAAGTGTAGGGTCTAACACAATGAGGGGCGTGCATAAATGTCAACTTCTACTGCATATTTCATACAAGTCAAAACGAGCTGAAACCATCTGAAACGAGCTGAAACGAGTTGAAATCACTTGTCATGAGCTGTCAAAACCGGGATCGAGGCTCAAACAAGCTAAAACAACCTGATTATCATACAAACCTTTATAATAACATTATAAAAAGTTTATAAAAATATTATTATTGTTATCATTATTAGTACAATAATAATCATTATAATTGTTTCTATTGTTAAAAGTTTGTTTAGATTTCCTTATCAAAATCAAACAGCGGGTCACTGCCAGCGACTTACTGTGATTGAAGTTTGAGGTAATGGAACACCTACAGAAATATGCACATAGCTTTTGCAGGACAATTACAAATTACAACTACCAGTCCAGTCAACTTACGAAAATCAAAACATTTTAGGGACTTGTTTTTTTGAGTGGCAGAAAACTGCTATTTTTGACTATCTAAACAAAATTTGATATGAGAAATCGTTCTTCCCTTTGCAAGTATCAACAGAATTGCCGTTCAAAGGAGAAAACATTGAATTTCTAGGTCCTTTTTTTCTCCATGATTCTATGACGCATTGTTCATGAGCTATAGACGGTCAAAGTTAGGAGTAGTTGGTGAGCCACTTTGGATCGAATGAGCTAAAAAGCCCTTAAGCGATAAATGGAACTTAACTTGGTATGTTGTCTGCGAGGCAATGCAGGTTAATTGAAGACTGTATTGTTAATGCTATTGCTATGTGAGATGTTCAAGAAAAGATCACTAAGTGAGCACACAGTCCTTGAAATTTAAGATTATCAGACCTCCTGCTGGCTTGATCTTAACCTACTCATTAACGTTATCAACAGTAAATCAGAGTCGGGACTATCTTCGGACGTTATAGAATCCTATGAGCTCATTTTATAAGCGCAAGACATCAGTGTAACGGTACAAAACGGGACTAGCATTCTCTCTTTGATAACTGAGAAACATGCACCCCTTAGAGAGCGAAGGGTATCTGATAAATTTGCACCTTGGCTAACCCCTGACTTAAAGAATATGTTCAGAACACCAGACAAGCTAATAGCAGCAGCCATTAAATCTAAATCTGTCCTGTTCATGGAGGCATATAAAAAATTTGGAACAAAGCCAATGCACTAAATTCAAAGCATAAGAAGAGGTACTTCACTGATAAGATTCATTCTTGCAAAGGGAATATCAAAGAAACTTGGACCACTATAGATAAGCTAATCAATAAAAGTTCGAAGACAACTAACATTACTTCGTTGAGAGTTGATGAAGAGACAATCACTAAGCCCGACTTGATAGCAAAATCGATGAATAAGTACTTTTATAGTGTAGAGGAACAGCTTAGTAAAAAAATTCTCAAAAAGATGAACTCGTTCATACGTAGTCAGATTCTAGCTCCTGAGAGTAATTTTAGTTTTTCACCTATAAATGCTGAGGATCATATCAAAGCCATGTCGAAATTCACGTCATCTCAAGGTCTTGGTATGGACAATGTATCTAGTTTCTTTCCTAAGAAAAGTATGCCCATATTATCCAACGGAATGTGCCAAAATATTCAACATGTCCTTGTCTACAGGGCAATTCCCTGACAGCTGGAAAGTTGCTATGGTGGCTACTATCTACAAGGTGGCTCATCAAGTGCAAACTCCAATTACAGACCAATTTCGGTATTACCTGTTATGTCTCGACTCTTCGAGAAACTTATTTATGACCAGCTGTACACGTATCTTAGTAATAATCACCTACTCTTCACTGGGCAGTCAGGGTCTCGACTGTTTCATTCAGTATTAACTAGATTATTAAAGTGCACTGATGACTGGTATCTCAATTTAGACAAAGGACAGTATACGTCAGTATACGTCAGTAACTTTTATTGACCTCAAAAAGGCCTTCGACACTGTTGATCATGAAATACTCTTGCAAAAATTGAGAGTGTATGGTTTCGCTGGTAAAGAGATTAATTGGTTTCGGTCTTACCTAGACAATCGAAAACAATGCTGTAAGGTCAACGGGCATATGTCGAAACTAGAGAACATTGATTTTGGGGTTCCTCCGGGCTCTTGTTAGTTCCCTTACTTTTCTTGATCTATATCAACGATTTACCCGTGGCACTCGATTCTTGAAACTTTAATATGTATGCTAATGATACAAGCATCTACTGCTCCTCGAAATCTGTTTCCTCAATCAGAAGTGCTGTTAACAAAGACCTACAGTCTCTTGAGTCATGGCTGGATGAGAACAAGCTGTCTCTTAACGTTGCTAAACACAAAGGATTTTTGATAGATAGTGGGTGCGGAATAAGAGCGGCTGAGCAACCTGACAACCAAAATCCATCCCTCCATATTGGGGAAGAGGCAGTCTCTGTCGTGGCCGGCATTAGGTATTTGGGTGTCCGGCTCGGCCAGCTTCTTAACTGGGATGAACATTTAGTGATTGTGGCAAAAAAGTTTCCCGCGGTCTGAGGGTGCTTGGTTGTGCTAAGATACCTCCCTTTAGTAACTGTGCAAGTGATGTGCAGGGGCCTTATTGAGCCACACTTCCGATGCTGCCGTCCGGTCTGGGGAGCTGCGGGTGTTGCAGCTCTATAGAAGCTGGAGACGTTACAAAACCGAGCAGCGAGGGTAGTTAGAAACAATCCTTATGACACCCATTCCCAGCCTTTGGTGCAAAAACTTAGGTGGCGTACTATTATGAGCTAATTGAGTCAAAAACTACAAGGCTATCCACAATGAGGCTCCTGACTACTTAAAAGGGCTATTTCATAGGCTTTTGGATACTCAAAGTAGGATGCTACGCAACTCCAGTTATGATCTACACATTCCAGCTCAAAACGTCTTCAGGACAGAAAAGCTTCGAATTTAGAGGAGCACGTACTTGGAACAACCTTAGCAATGAGGCAAAAAGAGCAAGCACATATTTGGCTTTCAAGCACAAATTATCAAAATCAGTCCTTATTTTGACGCCACCTTGGCAGGATGTAACCATTTCCGTTCAAAATTTATTTTTCTTTTTCATTAACGTATTTTTAGGGTCTATCTATTTATTCACTTATCTGCTTTTGTAACTATTGTAATTAGGTTTTTAACAGGGCAGCTTGTAAATCAATTGTTATTGTAGACTTTACCCTGTATAAAGAATTCAAAATGAAATGAAATGCAAGAGCAAAGAGTCCTTCTATTAAAATAAGGATTTTCCATTTATATAAAGCCATAAGTAACAGAATTAGAACTTACGTACTTAAGTAACAGAATTAATCAAAATTTCCATGGAAGGAGCTTTTACCAAGCTTTTTACGGTGGAGATGGACCCAAAGAATGCATTTTGAGAGTAAATTCAAATAGTGAGCAGTTCCAGAGCAAAGGATCCTTATGACCGCAAGGATCTTCCAGGTTTGCTCAAAGCACAGGGAGTGCGCGATAAGAGTTCGCTCATTTTGCAACCTAATTGATTTTACAGTTTCATTTTATCTGGCAGTTGTAACTGCCAGAAACCATTGAAGGACAGCTTGCAAGGCCCCTTTTAAGTTCTCTACAAATTTTGAGCAACGAGCTACTTTACTTATTAAAAATTTTTAGCTCTTTACCTACTCTCAATTTTGGTAAGTTAGTGGGCTTCTTAATTTCTGAAAGGAACACAAATATTTTTTTGACAAATCTAACAGGTCTTCAAGAATTTTGAAGGCATTGTTAGGTCCTTGTATTTTAGGGTCTTTTTGCTCTCGAGCTACTCCCCTAAAATGTGGATATCAGAAATGCAAACTACAGTGCGCCCTTTCGGCAGTCCGAGTCTAAGTCCTTCTTTGTACCATTGTATATTATTTATTTTTTACATTTATTTGCTTGCTTGTGAATCATGATCTTTCTATAATTGTTCAGTAACAGCAGGATTCTCCTGATGTAGAAAGTGTAAATTATGTCAAGTTGTTTTGATATTGAAAATATTTCTGGATGATTTTGAAACAATGGTAGTGGGAGGATCTATATAGTGTAGCGCCAATCCATTCGATGTATCATAATTTCAACAAAAGTCCATGTTTGTATGACCTCTTGACGCTTCCCTGCCTGTTTTTCGACCCCATGAAAAAGTAACACAACCTGCACCAAAGCAGAGAAGTTGCAAAAGAGAAGAATTTTCTTTGTATCACTGAAAGTAAGTTTACTTTTCTCCCAAGATAGAATCAGTACTCGTGCTGCAGATTATGATTAATCGATTTCTAAATCCCAAATCACCAAGAAAGAAGGCTTTCTCTTTGTCGATTCATGTCAGTTCTTTAGAGAATTTGATAAACTTTTTGACGGTTTTTTAGTGTTTTGAAAACGAAGATGTTAAGAAACTTGCTTATAACTCTAAAAACGGAAAAGGAAAAATTTTGGAAAAATCCTGGAATCTAATATAGGCTTAGTGCTAAAAAAGTGCTTATTTTATATTGGTGGTCCCGGTAGTCTTTAATATTTTTCCAATATGTCCTTTTTTACGAGTTTCATATTGAGTTACTCTTTTCTTGGGACTCTTTGACATTCAATGCACTGTTTCATGTCTAAGTCCTTGGAAGTACCGTTGCATATTATTGTCCAGTGTGCGTGATTCATTATTGATTTTTGCTGCAAAAGCGGTATGCAATTCTTTCATTCTACCAACAATGCTTATCTGTTCAACGCCAGTTGTCAAAGTTTCTGATTCAATGTTAAAGAAATTTGAAAGCGGACAAAATAGAGCACAAAAAGTGATATATGGATTGCAGGAAGACAACAGATGTGGCCTTATTTCGATCAATAATAAAAAAAAGATGAAAGTTGCAATACAGATGTTCAAATGTCGTCTAGGAACTTGTATACCAGCCCTTAGAAAGTACACAGATAATATTGACCATCAACACGAAACGAGAAGCATAAGCAATAAATCATTGCTAAGACTGCCCTTGGTTAAAACAGAAACTGCGCAAAGATCCCTTTACTTGCAAAGACCGTGCTGTTTTAATGAACTTCCACGTGAAATACGTTCCCTGGAATCAATTGTAATTTTTAAATCCAACTTGAGAGAACATTTTTTATCGTAAGAGGAACGGTAAAGCAGAGAATAATTAAAAGCGTTAATTTTCTGATTTTATTGTTGTAAGTAACTCAGTTTTAAAATTTAGGTTTCTCTAAGATTTTATGTGTTTAGAACAGGGCCCTTATTGATAGCAGCACCTTTGTTGCTGAAAAGGCAACCCTGTATAAATAATTGTATTATTATTATTATTATTATTATTATTATTATTGTTATTATTATTATTATTATTATCATTATGATTATTATTATCATTATTATTATTATTATTATTATTATTATTATTATTATTATTATTATTATTATTATTATTATTATTATTATTATTATTATTATTATTATTATTATTATTATTATTATTATTATTATTAAAGAAACACAACTGCAATTTTGCTAAAAACGTTTCGATTTAAAATCTTCCTCAGGTTACTTACAATTGGGGACAAGCCAGGTTTTATACGTTGTAAACAAAATTAAAATTAACATAAAATTTCCATAAAATCAAAATTAGAATACCCTTGATACAACTCAAATTATGAACATAAAATACATTACAACGTAAACAAAATTAACAGAAACCTAGGCCTGATTCACACCGGGTCTCCCGGGCCACCAGGGCAGCGCATAAAAACCCGAAAGACAAAGAACTGGAGTTTGAGTCTCTGTCTCTCGGGTCCCCCCGCACGACCCCAACAGACCCAAAAGACCCAGCGCGAACCAGGCTTTAAGAGGAAAACAAGAATAAAATACTACACCTTCCAAACCATAGAGTTACAATAATAATAATACAGTCTATCTTTTTGGTTCTTTACCCACATGGGATTGAGAGTGTCCTCCGTAGCAGAATCCTAATTTCTCTGACCCGAGAGACAGAGACTTAAACTCCAGTTCTTTGTCTTTCGGGTTTTTATGCGCTGCCCTGGTGGCCCGGGAGACACGGTGTGAATCAGGCCTAGGTTTCTGTTAATTTTGTTTACGGTGTAATGTATTTTATGTTCATAATTCGAGTTGTATCAAGGGTATTCTAATTTTGATTTTATGGAAATTTTATGTTAATTTTAATTTTGTTTACAACGTATAAAACCTGGCTTGTCCCCAATTGTAAGTAAACTGAGGAAGATTTTAAACCGAAACGTTTTTAGCAAAATTGCAGTTGTGTTTCTTTATTTTAGTTTTCTGTTATTTTTAGATGGTGCTTTTTGTTTCTTTATTATTATCATTATTATTATTATTATTATTGTTATTATTATTATTATTATTATTATTATTATTATTATTATTATTATCATAGAAACTAAACCATCCTCAACATTAACAGAAAAGTAAAAATAAAAAACACAACTGTTAAAAACCAGACGTTTCGATTATCAAATCTTCATCAGTGCTTTACAATAAAAACAGCCAAGTATTTATAGGACAAAATGTTTACATGCAATTGTGCTTCATCTAGCCTAAGCGGTTGTAAAATCGACAAGGGACTAGAATCCATGCTGTTAGAAACTAGGACACTGGACTTTACGGGGAATCCTAGCAATATACATCCTCCAAAGACCTGCTTCTTGTAAAATTGCTAAATCCCTGATGGCGAGATGGAGACTCCAAAATACCTTCCAGGATCTGCTTTTCGTAAATTGCTAAATCCCCCCGGATGGCTTCACCGTGGGCTCCATCCTGCCACCGCGTGTATACCACCCATCTGATGTCCCAGATCAAAAAATCTCTCTGATAAATCGATAAAAGTTAAGCAATACCGCAAGCAAACATATCCAGCTCAACATCCGCTGCCCTTTCATTTAAACCATTTGGTATGAAAGTCCCCAATTTATATTGCCAAAACAAGTCCTTGCGTCTAACCGAAAACACATCGTGAGCCCCATCTATGATTTTTACACTAACCGAAAATGCACCCTGAAGACCCTCGCCGAAAAAATGAGCAAAAAAGTTGGCCTGCAGGACTGGTTTACCCCTGTCAAGGCTGCCATCATTGTATTTGCGGGCATATGTGCGATGATAGGACTCATAGACATTAAACCGTTTTCGAAACTTAGTCGTTGTGCTGCCAACATATTTTTTGTTGCAGATATTACATTGCAATAGATAAACCACATTTTGAGAGTTGCAATTGTATGCCCCTGAAAAGTTGGTAAAAGACCGCGATTCATTAAAGTTTTTAAAGTATCCCCCTCCACAACAATGGGGCAGATCTGACAGCTCCTTCTACCGTTGCACCTAAAAGTACCCTTCTCCACCTGTTCCTCTCCCGATGGCCTAAGTTTTGACCTTACTAGAGTGTCCTTAAGATTTTTGCTCTCCGAAACGATATAAACATTTTATTCTGAAAGAGATTACGATGCTTATCATCTACAAACAACGTATTTGAACAATTACGCAAAATTTCGTGCACTTTGAAGAATGCAGGATGGTAGGTCAGCACCAGAGGTATGCGCAAATAATCATTATGGTTTTGAGAGCGACCCAGGAGGTCCCTACGACCCAACCCTTTAACCTTGTTTACTTGGCTATCAATTTCCCCCTTACTATATCCCCTCTCCAGAAGGTATGTCTCCAATTCTCCTAGCCGTTTGCAAAGAACCCTTCCTCTGAACAAATACGACGGAGGCGAGAGCTTGCCCGTATGGTATGCCCCTCTTCGTATGATTCGGGTGACATGAGGAATGGTGGAGAAGTTGATGAGTATCCGTCGGTTTCGTGTATAGATCAGTAACAATCCTGTCATCTTTTTTAATTACCTGAACATCCAGCAAATGTATTGTCTCCTTAGAGTATTCTGCGGTGAACTTAATTGAGTGATGTGCTGAATTAAGGAAATCACCTCTAGAATTAAGCGCTTCGCGTATCGACTCTAGCCCCTCATCATGTGGTATGCTTGGGTACAGACCCACAACATCTACTGTATATAAAATAGCGTCCTGTGGAAGACCTTCCAAGGCGTCGAGTTTCTGTAAAAAATGATTAGTATCCTTAATATAGGAGGGTACTTTTTTGGCTAATGGTTGCAAGTGATGATCCAAAAATTCCGAAATATTTTCCGTAAAATAACCAGAATTTGAGATGATAGGTCTTCCTGGAACACCATTTAACCTCTTATGGATTTTTGGTAGGAGATAGAAGCGTCCTAACTTGGGGTCATTAACCAAGAAATACTCTAATGTTTTCTCATCCATATCCCCTCGTTCTCTAATAATGCTTATAGCGTCATCGATGACCTTCTGAAGATGCTCCGAAGGATTGGTATCAAGTTTAAGATATACGTTTGAGTCCCCGAGTTGGTTACTAGCTTCCAAAATGTAGTCTTCCTTATCCCAGACTACCACCCCTGAACCTTTGTCCGCTTCTTTGATAACAATCGAACGGTCCGCCTTCAGGTTCCTCAAAGCGGCTCTCTCATCCATGCCAAAATTGCTAAAATTACAGCCATTTGCCGATATCGGTTCAAAATTCGTCATGAAATACACAGGTCCCCACAAGTTACACATCTGCAAAAAATAGATGCATTGTTGGGACTTTCTGCTAGTGACCCATAAGGGCGCCACAAGGCCGTAGAAGCATTATCCAAAAAAAAACGTTGTGGGGACCTAATGTAAGTCCCCAAAATGTTGACAGATACCACAGTGTAGGTGTGTATCTAAGTTGAAGTCCCCACAAGGTAGGTCATGTACACACATAGGTTATATTTATTGAACTATTTTAGCATAAATCGTAACTAATCGTTCAATGTGTCCAATAAACACCAGACATAAGGATTACCTTCTACCTAAGACAACCTAATCTTTACTACTTTTCTGCTCGTTTCATTTCATATTCTGTTCGGTATCTCCTAAGCTACACTTCCTTATCAAGTTTACATCTTAAATTCCAAAGGTTCTTTGCACAAATTATGTTTCCAGTAGAACACCATTTTAAGAGTCCCTTGGCCATTTCTTTCTTCATTTGATGTTTTAACAGGAGCTTCAAAGCTTGGTTATGTGCTGTCTGTCCCTAGAGATTCAATGATAATTGCATTCATACTACATTCAATTTTTTTCATTTGATAAAAATTCTTTTATGCGTCTGTATTTCTCCAGTTTAGCTTGGTAGGTGGATTCTGTGCCCACTTTCATGACGATATCCGGTTTGAGATCTAATATCGTTGATTCTTCTAAAAATTCAAGAAATGCCGTCTTGATGGATTTGTTGATATAAATCTTCTCGCAATGATGTTTCAGTTCCGAACTTATCTTTTCCAGGATGTGATCATGTCTTTTTGTATAATTGTTTTTCATTTTCTGACAACCATTTAGGATATGTGACATACTGTCTAAGTGATACCCATCTAATCAACATTCTGATAGATGTTCCGGGTACCATAGTGACAATATTTAATTGCATGGTAGGACATTATGCCTTGCTTTGTACCAGAAATTTAACAAATTATCACTGATTTTAAAATTTCTATAGATGTTCTGTGATAGAAGGTAGCCAGCATTCTTGCTATCGATAAGGGTTCCTTGCATTAGTAGCTTTTTCAAATCTTGCAATTCTTCAGATAGTTGTTTTTCTAAAATCTCTTTTCGAATTACTTTTCCAGTGGTGAATATATTTTGACTTAACGTTCCGATAATAATCTTTGCTTTTCCAGCTTGATGTATGTCAGTTTCTTCAATTTTTTCCCAGTGCAGTCTCACGCCTACTTTGCTAACTAGGTGACACAGCTGGGGCCAATCAGATTGAACCCCAAAACCACCTTTAACGTGTGTTTTCAGATTGCCACTTGCTGTTGTATTGAAACCTAGAAAGTTATTACCTTGAATTGATCTTTTAGCTCCACGTTTGTTGAAATCGAGGCCGAGTGAATTTCTGGCAAAATATCGTATGTTGCCATCTTCATGGTTTAGAATATTAACTAGAAAACTAATCCTTGTTGCTATATAGACTGTTGACGGTTTTCGTATGCCAATGCACCAAACTGTGTCTTCATAAACGTTGTCCGAACTGTCGTATTTGTATAAATATTGAACATCTTTCTCAGACATGCCGTTAGTACTTTATCAAGTTCTGTTCTTCTGTAAAGTTGACGTCAGGAAAATAATGTTCTATTTTTGACAAGGCTATTATACCCAACGCTTCGATTTTTAACGCTAGAGGTAATACGCTTGCCGCAATTTTCTCCATAATTTCAGAATACTCATCAATTATATTTCTAATAAGATCTTTGGGTTCACCTGCAACAGTCACTTGCTTTCCCAAGTAGATGAAAGGTTCGTACCGCGCATGAACGGTAATTTGTTGCCCTCCTACTTCTATACATGGTGGCTTATAACTTTTATACCATCGTTTGGCTGATCTTTTTTCATAAAATATAGCACCTTTATCTGGTCTTATACTTAAACCTGTGTCTTGTGTTTTTTCGATAAGGTTTCCCAACATTAATTTGATCACATTTTCAGAATGGTTTACAAAGGCAATATCGTCGGTATAACCTAAAACTGGTAGTGGTGAAATTCTCTTTTCATCTTGGATGTTTTGATGAATAATTGCAAGCTGATGTACTTCTTTTAGGGATTTGTCCAGGACTATTATGAATAACACTGCACTCAATGGGTCCCCCGTTTTCGTTCCAACTGGTAATGGGAATTCTTTTGATAGGTGTTGTCCACAAATTACTTCGAAATGCGAATCTTCGTAAATATCTGCTATGAGTTCACAATATAGTTTGTGGACCCCGCTTTCCAATAGTGCACGAATCAAATATCCTTGATCTGAACTTCCAAACGCGTCCCTAAATCTACGAAATTCGCATAAAATCGTGAACTTATGTGTTTGAAATCATCTATTGCCGTTTGCATCAAGAATATTAATTCTAGTCTATCTCTTTTCTTTATGTATGCTCTTTGCCAAAAATTAATCGCCGATCCGACAACCTTTGGTAAAATCCCATTGCATAAACATTTTGCAGAAATTTTATAGGTGGTTGGCAGTATTGAAATATCGCGAAGCGTGGTCAAATCCTCTGGTTTATAGTTCTTCTTGGTTTTCTCCGAACTAATGCATGTTTCCACCCCCGTGGTGCTTTTTGAACTTTTTGACAACGTTCAGGACTTTTGATACCTCAACATTGGTTTCAGATGGCTTTTCCTTGTAGTCCTCATAACGAACACCATCTTTGCCCCACTTTGTTCCTCTCGGTGTTTTTCTAACGACCCTCTAAACTTCATCTGGCATAAATTCCGGTATTTCATCATGGTCGTCTTCATATTCATCAAAAATTGGTTTCAATTCACGTCTAACAATGTTGTATTTGTTGGTATAAAATTCTTCTGTTTTGTTTTTATCTCCAACTGGACTAATTCTTTAAGGCCAATTTCCGTCATTGTTTATAATTTCAATTGCTTTGTTTTTATTTTCTTGCCAGAGCTGAGCTAATTTCTCTCTGGGGACAGGTTTTGTGTTTTGTTGTTTTTGTTGTTGATTACTGCTAATTCGTAGCAACTGCTGTGATGAAAAGTAATCCTGCCCAGTTCCTTTGACATATTCTAATTGTTTTTGTAAAACTTCCAAATTCGGTTGATTATTAATGTCAATACAAAGATCTCTTTGACGGGGGAGGCTGAGTAAAACGCGTGTACAATACTTCACCAACTGAGGCTTCCATGGCCTTCCCAAACTTCGTTCTAACTTGAATGATCCTTGTTTATTACAAAATATTGATGAAATTAAGCGAATAACCTTACTCCACTGTTGATAATCACCATTACATACGAATTTTCCACATTCTACTTTCTTTGATGCCAGTGACTGTCTGTAAGCTTCCTCTTCATTTACAAAATCTTCCCATATTTGATCACACAAATTGCCATTGACGAAAACATCAAAGTTATCAAATTTTCTTCTGAGGTATTTCGATTTCTTTTCCACAATTTTTCCAGATCCAAGAGCTCTTTTCCATTCTTCTCTTATCCTTCCAATACTTCTCATCGACTGGTGCAATTTGGACTGCTTTAACGACGGCAGTTACCACGGATATATCAACCTAGAACTTCAGTCAAGGAGCAGCCAAAAAACGTGACTGTCCTCCATGATGCCTAGGCCATACATATGTCATGTACACACACACACACACACACACATACATACATACATACATACATACATACATACATACATACATACATACATACATACATACATACATACATACATACATACATACATACATACATACATACATACATACATACATACATACATACATACATATATACATACATACATACATACATACAAACATACATACATACATACATACATACATACATACATACATACATACATACATACATACATATAAACATGGTAATATTGAGCTTATCCACAATAGTTGTGGCTCTTCATCTCTTACAAAAGCACAAACATCGTTTTTTAAATCAAAAATGACTAAATTGTATTACAAATGATATCGCAAAAGAAAATTGGTAAAATATTACGATGTTAAAAGACCGATAAAAGTACTTAATGGCGTCATTCCATCGTCGGTTGGACTCCGCAAAGCTGAATAGAATGCGGAAAGATTCTTAGTGTTTCTTATTTCTGTTGGAAGCTGATTGAAGTATTTGCTTGCTTCATCTTGGAAATTTCCGTTGATTAATGATGTCTGAAGTTTTATTTTATCGCTGCTTCGTAATCCTCTACAAGTTGTTTTGATCTCCAATCGAAAGGAGCTTTTCAAATTTTCTAATCAAAATTTGAAGCTAATCAAAATTTCCATGAAAGGAGCTTTTACCAAGATATTTACGGTGGAGATGGATCTAACGAATGGATTTTGGGAGTAGATTAAAACAATGAGCAGTTCCAGAGCAAAGGATCCTTATGTCTGCAAGGATATTCCAATTTTTCTCAAAGCACAGGGAGTGCACGATAACTGTTGGTTCTAATGTCTACTGGTGTAGATGAAGAGCTTCCAACGAAACTTTGTCAACTGTTTACCATGACAACGGGCTTTTTTTGAAGTTGCTTCTATATAAAAAATTAATCAAATAATCAAGTTCTATGTTTGTGCCAAGTTTCATGGTGGGATCTAAAAGTGCACGATTGTCCTCAAAATCGGCACTTATTCCCTGGACTACTCCAACCTAATTCATTTTAAAGTTTCATGTTTACCTGACAGTTTCATGCCCACTTGTAACTGCCAGAGACCTTTAAAAGACAGCTTGTAAGGCCACTTTTAAGCTCTGTACCAATTTTGAGCTACGAGCTACTTACGATATTAAAGATTTTAGCTCTTTACCAACTCTTAATTTTGGTATGTTAGTGGGTTTCATAATTTCTGAAAGGAGCACAAACATTTTTTTCGACATATCTAACAGGTCTTTAAGGATTTTGAAGGCATTGTTAGGTCCTTGAATTTTAGGGTCTATTTGCTCTCGAGCTACTCCCCTTTTGTCACTTGACAGATCAGAAAGAATTGACAAATTGTTGTGGGCACAGGAATGCCGCAAACGTGAGCGGGAGAGTTGCATTACTTTCAAAAATTGTCCTAGAACCTTCTTGGCAACTAAGATGCTGATAGATTGCTCATTTCACTCTTCGGAGTCTTTCAGAGCTAACGAAGGTACCATTTTAAGCATTGATTTAGGTTTTATTAATCCTCGTTCGAGAAGGAGTACCTTGTGAGTTAAATCCTAAAATGACTCATATCTCACAAAGTACTCTAAAATCACATTTTCGTCTACTTTTATCTGGTTAGGTCTGTGAAAATACATACTTGACCAAATTTTCATGAAATTTCATTACGTTTTGCTCCTCTATTGTTCATTTTTGTAATTTTTCGACTTTCAAACTGGCAGATTTTCTGCTCGTCAAAAAAACAAATCCTAATAAACTTTCATGAATTAGCAAATCAAAATCATTGTTTGCTCTGTCGTTGTTCGGGATACTGCGAATTCCCCCTTTGTAAATCACAAAGGAAATGACGTTAACAGGGCTTGCACAATTTCACAAAGGAAAGATGAAGGGCGATGACCCTGAGATCGATACTGCGCAGACTCCAAAGCGCTTCGACTGGCGTCTGGCTCTCGTGGAGAAAATCCGAAAGACTTTCTCTGGTAGCATCCCAAATAAGTCCAAAGCTGAAAATCTTCCAGCGACGCAACGTAACCTGATTTGTTAATATAGTCCCAGGTGGCTGAGGGACTAACTTTAATTTCCTGACCTGCTTCATGCACCCTGCAGCACGTAATCAGGCGCCGGGTTATTTTCTGAAGTACAAGGCATGGCAGCCAGGACTCTTAAATTGGTAAACAACAGAGGAGCGAATGAGAGTTGGGAAGCGGTTTTTAAATGGAAAAAGACTGTATGCGTTTTAAGATCGAAAAGTAACCTAGAGCTTAAAACCGAATAACAATGCTTAATTAGTCTGCAAATTCTGGTTGTCATCTGTAAACTGTACCTGCCAAGATATGGTATGCAAACAAATAGGGTCGTTTTGGCTTCTGCAAGGGCATGCGCTCTAGATGCGAACTAGAATTATGATGGAGACTTTCTCTGTGCTCCTTGAATTCATGATGGCGCTTCAATCAACAGAGACTCATAATGTTACTCTGAAAAACCTGGCCCTATTAACCCTAATCCGCCTGGGGGGGGGTGTTTTCCACCCCCCTCGAGGTTTTTCTTGCTGTGTGTTTAAAAGACATCACCCATGTCCCCCAAACCCCTCTGACTTTTACTAATTATCTGTTTGCCACATTTTGATCAAAAAATTTTCAAATATTAGAGCTCACAGGTCACGTGACATGCCCATATTTGGAAGCAGGTAGCAGAAAAATCATTGTTTTTGATGATTTGAATAGAAAGATTTGATCAAATTATGAAGTATTATACACCAAATGAATCAGTAAACGAAGAGCTTTAATTTGATACCGGAATTTATGGAATTTGATGATGTCAGCATTTTTTGATGACGACGTCGTTTTGACAGCCATTTTGGGCTCATTAGCAAGCTTTTTGAATATTTTCGGAATTTTTCGATTGAAAACACTCCAATGATACGTTTGTGATGGAGTATTACCACTTTGCAGCTTCTTTTTGTCTACTTCTACAGAGAACAAATTCAATCCATTAATGACGTCATTCAGATTGGCTAATTTCTGCCATAATATCACTCCAAATTCATTAATTTCAATGAAATGATATCTTCATATCAAATTTGTGGCTAAGAAGAACCAAAAACTACCAAATTTTCATGGAAAACCTTGTTTGAATTCAAATTTAACTTGGAAACTTGATTTTTACTGATTTTAAACTTCATGACGTCACTATGACGTCAAAAGTTGTGGCAGCCACACCCAAATTACACTACATGCTAGAAATTACCTGATCTATAACGGTGCCAAGTTGCATTGAATTCTGAACAGGCTAAGGCACTTTTCAGAGGGGGGGGGTGGAAAGAACCCCCCCTAAATTGTAGCTCGAAAAAAGCCCATATGGATTAGGGTTAAGGCCCAAACTTCGCGATTCGTACAGTACCAATCAGATTGCGAGATTTATGAGTTACTGTGTAAATGTGATAGATTTTCGATTCGATGACAGAGCGGAAACGATGGGCGCCTGCGCACTAAAAGTTTTCAAAGACGAAAGATGGAAGACAACAACTCATGCCGTCGAAAGTGTGATCGAGGAAAACAGATTAAAAGCTCTCGATTGTAAAATGCTTACTATCGGCAATTCATGCACGGAAAATATTGATTACTTGTTACACATCTTGTTCAGTTTCCTTTCGTCTTTCTTTTGACGGCAAATACATTCATGCAAACAAAATTTCTTACGCGCAGAAATGAGGGGATGAAATGGTTGGGTCACATCTTAGCAGCGACCATTTCGAAACTATTCATGTCACAAAAGTCCCAAAGATAAGGCTGTTTTCCAGTTGATAAGGAATTTTATTCTTTCAACTTGTACTTTAGGGATGCCTCCACCATATATCAAGAGTTCTTGTAAATCCAAGGTTGTTCTTGCTCGCTACACCGAGACAAAATTTAAGTTTCATTAATTCTGAAACTTTTCAACGCCCTCAAAATTTTACAACGATGTTGATTCAAAGCAGCGACCAGAGTTTGTTGAAATAGGTTGAAGTTACTTACCAATGAATGAATTCTTGTTCGAACTAGTTACAAAATTGGTTAATCTTCCAAATACAAGAGTTTTGTCACAAACTGAGCATCTTTTACGCTGAAGACTGGCGATATTTACAATAAATCCAGAATTCTTGCCTAAATTTACTTCTTTGATCTTTGTAGTTGTTGGAGATACTTCAAATCGTCACCAAACTCCACTGACGTATAAAGGACTTAAGTATGATGTAAAGGATGTAATGTGAGTACTTAAAAATCAAAAGCGTGAAGCCTCCCGAAAAGAATCGGCTTCTGTGCAGCTTCTACTTGCCAACGCAATCGAAAAAGTTGCAAGAACTTCGCAAGGAGAAGGCGCCAGCTCTCTGCGATACTGCATTCGACTTTCGATCAACATAGGTTGCCAATTTCCAGTTTCACAAAGGTTTCATCAATATTTTCATAAAAGTTTTGACAGCAGCCAAAAACAAATATTTTGAAAATGAATGAGATATAGCTACAGAAGTTAAAATTAATGACGGATGTCAAGAAGAGAAAAGGTTTTTGATCTATAATGTATTTGTGACTACCACCAACTCAGAAATCAGATATTTTTTTGAAAAATTAAGAGAAAGGGACGAAACAACCCTACTGACCAATCAAGCTTCCTCAAAAAGTATTTTTAAGTCTATCAAGTTGCAGTTTTTGAATGAAATCTTGCTTGCTTAAGTTTTATGTTTTGCTTGTGTTAAAAAAACTATCGAATATGTTTCAACAGATGATCACATTTTCAATGTTTGAAGCTGAGTCCACTTGAGCCAGGTCCTGCAGGGGGCAAGAGGGGCAAATGCTTGCGTGTTGAGACCAAATAAAAGGAAAGCATTTTGAAAGGGTTGGCTGGTAATAAAAAGCAGCTGGAAAGCCACTAAAAGGCGATGAAATGCGTTGATGTAGGCAAAAAATTCAGGACTCTTTCTTAGGCCTATTGACCTTCTAGTTTGTTCTGGAAAGTAGGAAAACTGATTCAAATCGTCTATCGTATGGTGCTTTCAGAGCCAAAGAACTGAGGGGAAAGGAAGGGAGACAGAGAGAGAGAGAGAGAGAGAGAGAGAGAGAGAGAGAGAGAGAGAGAGAGAGAGAGGCTCTACCTCTGGAACAATTCATACGATGCCTCGTGCCTGTGAGGGGATCATTTCCTGAAATCCCGAGACAAACAGGACAAGAATACGCCTGTGACATCTTTCCATCCAGCTCCTACAGCAGGGATATTTGTTTTTATTGTTTCAGAACATTTCAAGACTTCTTTTATCTGTTCCTACCTCCATCCTCACTCCTCAGCGGCTCATTTTTTCATCCCTCCTCTTTGGCTCTCGATTCTTTTGGTTGGAAACACAGACAAATCAAGTTAAAATGGTCAAACTACAATGCCGCTGGAGTGTCTTGGCAAGAAAACGATGATCATATACAATTTTGTAATTTTCTTTCAATACACGTTTTTTATAAGAAACTGGTTTATAAGAAACTAGTACAAAGATAGCCAAAATTTTACGAAACTGTAGTACTATATCTGAGAAGCATTAAGAAACTTTTAAAAGTCAAAAACATGGATATTATAGCAATAATACTTTGTTCTTGAGCAATATTAACTAATCACTTGTGTTTTAAAAATAATAGAATACTGTTTATTCCTATATGCTGTTTTAAATGTCAAGAAACATATGTGCAGCAGTTTTATCAACCACATTGATAATTATGCATTCAAAAAATAAGAAGCCAATTAAGAAGCGTTTAGTACTTGGACAACATTTCTTGTTAAGTTAAGAAACTCTTAGTACTATGGCCTCTTTTTCTCAATTTAAGTGATACACATAAACTTCTTGGCGCCTGAACCGTAGCCTATGTGAGACCAATAAGTAAATCAGGTCCAGGATGGGTTGCAAATTCCTCCGGTGTCAAGACATTATTGCACGCAAAGTAATGAGTTTTCTAAATTCGGAATCTCTGATGTAGCAGGTCGCGGGGCATTTCACTCCCAAATATCTCGTACACCTTTGGCAAAAATCCTTTTGTTTTCAAGAAAAATCCATCAAAAATCCGTATAAATCCTTTTGTTCTGAAAAAATCTCGTACAATTTGTCCATTGACTGAGGTGCCCCTCGCAGCAGGTCACGGTGAGCCATGTCATGTCATTGGGCCTAAAATTTGACCATACAGAGTAACACAAAGACAAACTTGCTGCAAAATGTGGCATCTATCAAAACAATCCTAAATTGTCAGCCTTTTTCAAAGCAAGTTTCTGCTAAAGGTTTGTGTCAAAGCCTACCATGCGAGGACACAAATAATTTCATGCTAAAAATATTTTGTCCATAATCGTGCCTAATATGCAAAAGCTATTAGATCCACTTGAAAAAATATGAAAGGTCGTAAAGCTAGGAAGACTTAACTACTTTTCAAGCAACTAGAATGCTCATTGGTATAACGTTTCTTAATATCTTTTTATAATGTTTCTTAATTTTTGGGCCGAATATAAGATCCTTTCCCAGCTCATCATGACATCCGTCTGCTATTTCAAATGCTACAAATTTCATTCATTTCGAAAATAATTGTTTATTTTGCTGCTTTCAATATCTTTTATGAAAATAATGATGAAACCTAACCTCCGTTGTTTGAAATTCGAATGCAGTTTCACATCACATAATTGGAGTATTCTCCTTGTGAAATTCTTGCAACTTTTCGATTGCGTTGGGAAAAAGAAGACGCAAAGAAAACGATTCTTTTCTAGAGACTTCACGCTTTTGATTTGAAATACTCAGATTACATCTTTTATATCATTCTCAAGTCCTTTATACGTCAGTGAAGTTTTGGTGTCAATTCAAAGTATCTATAGCGACTAGAAACATCAAAGAAGTAAGTTTAGGCAAGAATTCGGAATTTACTGCAAATATCGCCAGTCTTCAACACAAATGATGGTCATTTTGTGCCAAAAACTCTTGAATTTTGACGATACACCAATTTTGCAACTAGTTCGAACAAGAATTCATTCATTGGTAAGTAACTTCAACCTATTTCAACAAACTCTGGTCGCTGCTCTGAATCAACATCGTCGTAGAATTTTGAGGGCGTTGAAAAGTTTCAGAATTAATGAAACTTAAATTTTGTCTCGGTGTAGTGAGCAAGAACAACCTTGGATTTACGGGAACTCTTGATATATGGTGGAGGCATCCCTAAAGTACAAGTTGAAAGAATAAAATTCCTTATCAACTGGAAAAAGGCCTTATCTTTGGGACTTTTGTGACATGAATAATCTCGAAATGGTCGCTGCTGAGATGTGACGAAACATTTCATCCCCTCATTTCTGCGTAAGAAATTTGGTTTACTTGAATGTATTTGCCGTCAAAAGAAAGACGAAAGAAAACTGAACAAGAAGCGTACAATATTATCAATGTTTTCCATGCATAAATCGCCATAACGAAGCATTTTAGGATTGTCAATATTTATTTTGTTTCGTCAATCAGAATTTCAACGGCGTGACTTGTTGCCTTCCATCATTCGATTTTCGAGATTTTAGTGCGCAGGCGTGCATCGTTTCCGCTCTGTTCGATTCGATTGAAGAATTGAAAACAGTCCCACGGGATTGAGATTCGAAGCCACGATTCTATCATAACATCATTGATGATTGAAGAGAAGGGCCAAGTTTTTCACTGTTTCATTATGAGTCCCTCTTGAGCAAGGTTTACCGCAAGGATACAAGGGACTCATCGTCATAAGTCTAGGTGCGAACCTTTTGTCCAGGAAGGATTTAATAACACGATCTGTCTGCGCCCTAGGAAACTGTTTTAGGATGTGATGAATAGAATATTCAATTATAATTGCGTCAAAAAATAAAGAGATGATTTCCCAGGTGTATGGTTACTCAGCCTAAAGTGAGCATAAAAGTATCATCTGAACCTGTCCTTACTTCGAACTTTAGTCAAAGACGATTAGCTAGGATGATAAATAACTCTTCTAGAAAAGTCAACGATCCTGTGGCAAATCTAGATTCAAAATGATTTCTGTTTTCATTGAATCTGCATATTAATTCAGGCTACAGTAAAAAAAAAGACAATTTCTTTGGATTAAAGTTAAGCTACCGGGTGAGCCAGAAAAAAGTTCCCACTTTTAAAACTTCATAGCAACAAGGGTACTTCACAGATTTCAAAGATTCAAATTCTGGTTAAAAGCCAAAGGAAGTATTGGTAAATTCAACGTTATTAAACTTTCATGGTTGTAAAATGACTGAAAAAGAGCCTAAAACATAGATGAAATTGTGAAGACTCTTCTTACACATCACAATACGCAAAGGCCGTTTTACCTCTCTCAAGAGTTACAAAGCATCAAAATTTTCAAACAAATGCCAAAGGTTTTCAGTCCCATGGCAATAAATGTGCAGTGGATAATCTCTTAACGATGAAAAGCTGCATTTTCTTTATTAATCTGTGCGAGGAGTCCTTTATGATTTGATCAATTTTTTAGGCCCTTTTTCCATCATTTTGCAACCATGAAACTTTTGTAAAGTTGAATTTACCTATATTTCTAGTTCTCGTGAGACAGCGAGGGCAGTAAAAATATTCAATCTCTCTGCTTTTAACTCCAATGTGAATCACTCAAATCTGTGAGGTACTTTTGATGCTATCAATCTCAATCTTCATAAGTGGAAACATTTTCTGGCTCACTCGGTAGTGGAAAGTGGTAGTGGTAAGTTCGGGAAAATTTTTTCTGACTTTAAAATTTAGCTGCTTTGTTAAAATATAGTGAATGAAGGAGGGAAAAACATGTATTGGAGAATGCGATAAAAGTCATTCTATTGCATCTTTCTCACTTTGTATCTCAGCATTAGACGTAGGTTGAATAATCAATGAAAATACTCTCATTTTCTGTCTAGTATTTTCTGAAAGAGCTGTTTCAGGCTAAGTCTACATTTTCATCTAGTTTCGATCATTATTTAGGTTGGTAATGCAATAAGAACGAAGAAAAAACCAATTTTTGTTAAGTTAGGCAAAAACCTTACGCTATTAACGAGAGAAGGAATGTCTCGTCAATAAAATCATCGGATAGGACATAGAACTTTCATCTAAGCTTTACATACTTATGATAATTTTTCAGAAAATGGCTTCGAATATTCCTTATTCAAAGACTAAAATGGTGCATTGAAATTGAAACGTCCTTCTTCTTACTGCAATCAAAAATCAATATGTGCACTCCAAAATTCCTTACTGTTGATATAAAATTCGCAGCCTATTCATTTTGATGTAAGCGTAAAAAATTGCTTCATACTCACTGCCGTTTGTTCACACGTTGGTTTATAAGCTCCAAGTTCAACTTCCTCCGCAGCTTGTATGAATTAATCAAGTTGACAAAATAAGTAGTCTGTGAGACTTGTAGCTATGGAAAGAAAGCTATGTTAATTATAGTTCGGTAGCAGAAACTACCACCAAGAGAGGTAATTTACGAAATCAAATCCGTTTGGTCACTTTTGGGGTGCTGAATCCAAATCTAGATATTCTTTGGTCAGTCGAGGGGCCGTAAATGAGATATAGGGTATTTACCCCCAAAATTGGGGCAAAATAAAACTTTTGCAAAAATATCAACCTTTATTACTAATTAATTTATCAGTGAGCATCTAAATGGAATCTTATGTCATTTTCGTCTATTTTGGGGCGTAGCTGCCCCCAAGGGGGGTAAAGTGCTATCGTGCTCTTAAATCATTTGAAACACTTATTTCTATCAAAACCGATATGCTGAATCCGAATTTGCATGTTATATCAACAAATCATGAAAGAGCGAAGGGATATGAGGGCTTAACAAAGGGTCTTTTACAAATCCAAATTTCTTAGAATTTTTGAAAAATATCTGTTTGCAACAAATCTGAGGTACTGAATTCGGAATGCAATATCAGGACTTTTAACCACTGATGGATAAAAGTTATGGTTTACAGTAGTAAAACGCTAACTAAAAAGTGCCAACCAGTTCAGTTTGGAGCTATGATTGGAGGGTGCGGCACATCTGTTGCCTGACCAGATCCTGAAACTGCTTTGTATCACAGTAAGGAGCAAAAAGACAGTGTTATTATTATTATTATTATTACTTCTTTGATTTAAAGTTGGCTGTTCGAAATAGCTAAAGATAAAAGCTAATTAAGGCCAACTATTTACAAAAGGTGTATACAAAAAGAAATACTTAATAATTACAAAAAACCTAAACCATATATAAAAGCTTTGCAAATCCTACAGTTGCAATGTTTGCATTTTGTTGTTTTAAGATGTTTTTTAAAAACAGTCAAAGAGACTGAAGTTTTCACTTCTATGGGTAATTTTGCCCATGTTCTTTGACCCATGAACCTTACGGTATCTGTACCATAGCATGTGGTTCTCACTTTTGGTAGGTTTAAATTGCTCGAACTTCTTAGTTGATACGGCATTGCCTTTTCCTCAAAAATTTCCATCATAAACGAAGGATTCAAATGATTCCTTGTTTTGTAAATTTCAACCATAAGCAACTGTAGGTTCTTCTGA
The DNA here is from genome assembly GCA_964019985.1 of Aurelia sp. 4 Dawson et al 2005. Lineage (NCBI taxonomy): Eukaryota > Metazoa > Cnidaria > Scyphozoa > Semaeostomeae > Ulmaridae > Aurelia > Aurelia sp. 4 Dawson et al 2005. Next base: position 8,535,968 of record OZ026504.1, on the reverse strand, counting down.
TGTATAGATACCGAATTATCATTTTCTAACAATTTCTCGTAAGGAGAAGTGTTGTCTTTGTATGCGATTCGAAGGGCCCTTTCCTGTATCCTGTTTATCTTGTTATTGACATTTCTGTCATGGAACATCCAGATTAGTGGGCAGTAGCTGAATTGTGACATTATAAAAGTGTTCATCATCAATTTTATTTTATGTTATACAACCGATCAAACGTTAGTTTGATTAGTGACAATAGTAGATCTCCAAATTAAACATGTCTGAATCTCCATACCGTATCACCTTAAGCGGCCAAGTGGAAATGCTACGCGACAAAAAAATTCTAAACCCCATGCTTAGAAACACCATCCACGTTCTCAAAGATGACATAGGAGACAAAGCAACGAGGGTAAAAGAATTGGAAACAATCCTTGAATCAAGGAGTAAACCATCTCATGACAATATCAACAATAATTTTAAGAGCCATCAACCTTCCCAAGAGAACAAACAAAAAGCATACAAGGCCCAACAAGAGAATTTACAAAAAGCACACAAGGATCAACAAGGATCCAGCAAGGATCAACAATTTTGCGAGCCCCCAGAGATTGAGCGAAATCAAGTAACACCTAGCTTCGCTTCCCAATTAGAAGACTACGTGAAGCAAAACGAGGAAATTACAAAGAGCATCTAGTAAAATGCAAGGCAGAGGAAATGCATTCCCTGAAGAGATCACAACAAAAACCTGACAAAGGAAAGATTCACAAAAAGAATAAAAGAAACAAACAAAAGCAAAGTAACCACAGAGAAAGTTAACAACAACTACCAATCAACAAGTGAGAAGTCAGGCCTCGAATCTAAAAGTAATGACAAGGAAGAAACAAGGTCAGTACTTGAAACCGATGCAGATAAACTGGCAGAGAAAGCAAAGAAAACATCGACTCACATTTGGAAAAAAGGAACAGTGCTCATTACGGGTGACAGCATGTTAAATGGTATAGAGGAGAGGAAATTACGAATGAAATTTGATGTGAAATTAAGAGCCTTCTCTGGAGCTAACACAGAAGACATGCATTCCTACTTAAAGCCACTTTTGAAGAAGGAGCCTACCACAAGATAGGAATCCAATGTTTTAGCTGAATTTTGCTCGTGGCCTATGACCAGAGATCGCCAAAACATCATTTTTACGGACCAATCAAATGGCAAATAAACGTGTGAAAATAAAGACAAAAGAAACGTGTGAATATTTTTCTAAATTTTACCTACCCTCATAAAACGCATCCAAGACAAAAAACTGCTTGAAATTTTCCGAATTTTTTGAAGAAATCTACTCTCAATACATTTGGGCATTCAAGTTTGGATACCGGTCTAAATATCTCCCGATTCCAAGGAGTTATGGCATCTCAAGCTCACGACCTTTGTTCGTTTTCATCATTTCTGAGCTTCTAGCATCCTTAGTACTCAATTTAATCCTAAAAAGTCTTCTAAGGTGTACCTGAAGCATCATTAATTCCCATAAAGTTCATACAGTGGGGTTGGTGGCCCCATCAATCTAAGACTGCTTTACAGAGGGCCGTGTTAAAAACTTACAAAATTAATAATACATTGCTAAGATAATATAAATATATGAGTTAAAACCTGAAAAAATCTGATTACAAGTGCTTATACCTAAAAAGTCAAGCTAAAGTACATATGATAAAAATAAAAAGGATTAATATCAAAATTGGTGAATGGAACGAAATATTACATTCAAACAGTAGGCTTCAAGTGGTGTTTTAGTTTACATTTAAACGAATTAAGCGAATTTGCTTCTTTTATATCAGACGAAAGTTGATTCAAAATTTTGGCGCCACGATAAGATATTGCTGTTTGTCCTTTGCTACAATCGCGGACAAAACTCGTTGGGACACACGAGTTTTGCGTTAAAAGAGGCCTTTTCTGTACGTAAACTGCTACCTTTCACTGCTAATGCCCCTCCCCCCATTGCAATGTTGGTTGCTGGAAGAAGACATACTTTTCAACTCATCTACGACATTTTCATCAGCTTTCAACATTGCACTGGGGGGTGGGGGCATCTCAATTCGAAATTTCCTCCAAAATACAAAGTGTTTCATGAGTTTTGTCCGCGATTGTCTGAAAGGGTTGAAAACTTCAGGGGCGCATAACTTTAACACCGGTTACTGCAACTAGCTGAAATTTTCAGAATTTTTTCTTCTCCACAGCCGCTACCAGGAATGTTCATTTTATTTTTCTACTGTAAGCCGTAAGGACAAAAGCGACTCCGAAAAATTCGAGACATTACTATTGCGTGCAGTGTAACTTGTGAGCGTTGACGCAAATGGCTGCTTCATTGCACATATGACGTAACTGCTGCCGAATGCATGGAAAGATGGAAATGGAAAAATCAATGCCTTGCAGTTCAGGTTTTAGATAATATCTGGCCACTGAATGCTTCTATTCAAACTGCCCGTTGTAAATATCCTATTGTCCCAGAACGAATCAAAATAGATTTCAAAAGGAAAGTCAAGCACTCTAGTGCAACGGTCCTCATAAGCACTTGCGTGGCAAAATAAATTCATAATAAATTCAGAATAACGTTTAGAAGCGAAGTTATGGACACAAACAGTGACAGGGATGTCAAGCTCTATATTAGGATCGCAATATAGACTACTGACGGCTGCATTTAGAACAGTGGGGTCGAACGTCTGCGAAGGTCACCTTTTCAATCAATAAACAGGTGATCTTGTCTCTTTTAAAGGTGACAAAGTGAGTATCGTTGGAGTTCATTATTTTTTGCTGGCCAAATGTAGGCATTTTCCGTCTGGATAAAGATAAATACCTTGTATCACCCTTTGTTTTCATGTAAAAGATGAAACTCTGAGAAATACTACGCTGCGATGAAAGCTACGCCTGTTTTAACATGCAGTGTTCAAGTGTGCTTCGATGACCTTCGTCGGCCCAAGGCTTGGCCTAAGTCAGGTTTGAGAATGACGTAATCCATGTAAAATGTATGCTAAATTTAGATCTATTAGTTGGACTAGATGCAAATCTGCATGCATTTGAATGCAAACGTCTATAGCCTAAATTCACTAGGGGCGTCCCGTCAGAAGTGGTCACCACCCAATGATTGAGTCTCCTCCCTGTGAAAATCGCCTGTATTTCCAGTAGACCTTGTCTGATCGCTTTCTATGGCTTCAATGTAATTGCTAATCACGTGCCTATGTTGTTTGGAAAATATTACCTGATTAAAACAAACCTCAGGAATGTTTTGCTTCTCTTGTACTTGTCGTTGGGACACATGAGTTTTGCGCTACAAGAGGCCTTTTCTGCACGTAATCTTTTTTATATCCATGTAAATATTACTACAAGGCTACATTCTACTATACTTTAAATAAATATGCAACACTACAGGACGATGCCATGGGAGCAAAAATAAATGTCAGCACCACGGCCATAACATAAAGACATGAAACTAGACTAAAAACTACGATACAGTTTGCTAATTAAGTTACTTACAAAAATACTATACGGTTCTACTACAATATCTAAGACAAAGACAAAGGAAAACTAAATAAAATAAAGAAAAGAAAAAATGAAAAAAAATTAAAGTTGAAAACAATGGTTACAAAACAACGCTACGATTGGGTGGCTTATGGAAGGGTCAGGTATAAGACTTCAATCGAATCGACCAGTTTTATGTATAAACTTTAATGTAAGTTCAAGGATATGCCTATTCATTGAGTCAGGAAAATCTTTATCACCATACAATAACAGTTGTAACAAAATATCATTTGCAAGATCTACATATCCAAGCGGTCATAGTAATGCAAAGATTCCAGCGAGCAGGTCCCGTCTATGGACATCAAAGCAAGGGCAGAGCAACAAGAAGTGTTCCGTATCTTCAATGCCATCATTTGTTGGACACATGGGGTTTGTGGTATCTCTAAAATTGTGTTTAAATTTGTGATAATTTAGCCTGCTCTGACCGACACTCAATTGAGTTAAAAAGGATAGGCCTTTTGGGTCATGGATCCCATAAAAAGGCTTTCCAGGGGGGTGAATAACTGACACCAGCTTTTTTTTGAACACAGCAACAGATGATGCAAGTCTTATCTCAGGTTTAAGTTTATTCCATTCGGACAAACAATGGCGATAGAAGCTGGCTTTCAATTTGTCAGTCCTTTTGCCCTTATTTACCCGATTACATCGCGTTACACCTGAATTTAGGCCAATGTTATACCGTAGATATGTTGACGATACTTATTGTTTATTCGAAAAAGTAGAGCATGTTGAAAAGTTTCTGGCGTATCTCAACGGACAGCATCGGAATATTAAATTTACTTATGAAATTTAAGAAGATAACTCACTACCCTTCTTGGATGTTTTGGTCACTTGGGACGGTTCCGATTTTGTTACTGATTTATTTCGTAAGAAAACATTCACTGGGCTCTATACGGACTTTGGCAGTTTGACACCAAGCAATTACAAAACTAATCTTATTACGGTCTTGGTGTATCATGCTTTTCATATATGCTCTACTTACATAAGCTTTCATAAGCAATTATTGTTTATTAAAGAAGTATTGCACGATACTTGTTACCCTAAATATTTAATTGACCGTTTCATTAAGAGGTTTTTGAATAAACATTTTGACCCTAGGCCTAAGCCTACTACGGTCCAGAAAATGCCCTTGTGCTTTTATATGCCCTATCTAGGTCAAATCAGCCTTCAACTTAGGCTCAAGATCTCCAGATTATTACGCAAAGCTTACCCCTGCGTAGAATTTCGTGTTGTTTTTCGATCAGGAAGAGGTATTGAACACTTTTTCCCATTTAAGGATCGTATTCCTAAGAATGTTTGCTCCCATGTGGTGTATAAGTATTCGTGCTCAGGCTGCCAGGCCTGCTACATAGGTAAAACATCTTGCCACTTGTTGATTAGAAGTAGAGAACATTTGGGAATAGGTAAAAAAGGTCAGCCTATCAAGACATCACCTTCGGCCATTAGTGAACACATTAAACAAACAGGCCATTTTGCGAATTTAGAAAATTTTACTATTCTGGAGAAGGCCAATAATGAATATGATCTTCTGATTTTTGAGAGTTTATTAATTTTGCGTGATAGACCGTCCCTTAACGCTCAAAACTCATCAATACCCCTCGTTCTGTTCTGATCCCTGGGGTATTTGGCTTGTTTACTACTTAGTTGTTTTTTTTCCAAGTTGTCTGGACTGACCAGTTAAACCGGTTTTATAATCAGTGCTATATAAACTGCACGTGTATTTCGATTTATTAGCTGAGGATGGCACGAGTTTGAGTGGCGAAACGTACTAACTTGATCATGTCTTAATTCAATTTATTTAACATTTCTTAACTACTGGATTGTCTACTGGATATGTCATAATTACTGGATTGTCGATTTTGTTTTCTACTGGATTTGTCATCTTTTCCGTCATGTCATCCTGAGTATCCTGAGAATTAATTAAATGAAACCATGAAACTGTTCGTCGTGACACTTGCAATAAAATTTACATCGCGTTTGCCAAAAGAGTATTGAAACTGCTGATTTGGTGGAATTGGATCCCTTGTATAGTCTGGAGTGAGATTATTGGCAATTTTGAAGAACAACGTAAGGCGTCTACTCTACCTGCAAAGATTTAACGATTGTCATCCTAGCTCTGCGTACAACTTTTCTCTAGATGTTCCCCTCCATGCTCCCGACACAGCCAAAGCAGCAGAGTACTGAACAGACTCTATCTTTTCCATTTGACTAGACAAGGTGGTATTACCACTGAACTCGCACAGGTTTGGTGGATCATGGTGTATAACATCTCCGTAATCTAAATGGGGTCGAACATAGAGCATGTATAGGTCATTGAGGGTGTTCCTAGGCAGATATCTAGAGAGAAACCTTAACATGCTAATACCCTTCCTTGTTTTGGATATAGCTGATTTGATATGGGAGGAAAAAGATAACTTTGAGTCCAGGACTAGTCCTAAATGTTTGTGCTCGACTACTTGCAACACTGGTAAATTATTGAAAAGAATAACAGGATGATTAGCTTCAGCTTTTCTCTTTGAAAATATCAATTCGACTGTTTGTTTTTGTGGATCAGGATTAAATGACATCCTCCAATCATGAGCCCATTTGCTAATCAACTCCAGCCATGGTTCATACGTAAACTGCTACCTTTCACTGCTAATGCCCCCTCCCCCCATTGCAATGTTGGTTGCTGGAAGAAGACATACTTGTCAACTCATCTACGAAATTTTCATCAGCTTTCAACATTGCAATGGGGGGTGGGGGGCATCTCAACTCGAAATTTCCTCCAAAATACAAAGTGTTTCATGAGTTTTGTCCGCGATTGTAGTTGTCATTCTGCGGATGTAAAGATCGTTTGCTGCATTTCGCAAGTTAATATCAATATTTTGGTCAGTATTTTTGTGAACAAATTAGAAAGGTAGCTAGGTGGAAGACCAGTCATTGCTCTATACGTCATCGTAGCTGTTTCACTTTTAATAATGTCGGTGACAGTAAGCCATTTAAGGTTCTTGATCAAAAGGGTAGCAGATGTATCGTAACTGCTATTGGAGACAATCCTTGCAGCCCGATTTTGCAATTTTTGCAACATCCTCAATCTATTTTCACCACAGCTGCCCCACACTAAACAACAGTAAGGAAAATGTGGCTCGACAATGCCTTTGTACATTTGTATCAAAGTTTCTTTAGGTACGAATTTCTTTGCATGCTTCAAAAAGCCAATATCACGAAATACCTTGTTACATACAACTTTCATGTGCTGATTCCAATCAAGGTTACTACTATCAAGTTGAACTCCTAAGTATTTCACATTTTTAACGAGATCAATAGCAGAATCTCCAATGGAAAAGGATGGCGTGTCTACTCTCTTATCGGCAATTTTCTTCAGGTTTGGTTGTGATCCTGTAACCATCGCCTGAGTCTTTACAACGTTTAATGACATTTTGTTACCCTGTAGACATTTATTTAGACGATCGAGATCCCTATTTATAATGGCATTAAGTTCTCCGATGTTTTTAGAAGCATAACAAATGCTTGTATCATCAGCATACATTGTCAGATTACATTTATGGAGTGCCAGTGGAAGATCGTTAATGTAGATTAAAAAAAGAAGTGGTCCTAAGCAAGATCCCTGCGGAACACCACAATCAATATCTTTCAAATCAGAGCATGCACCATTTACTCTACAGAATTTACTCTACTGTTTTCTAGGTAGGATTGGAACCATAAGTATTCAAGGCTATCAATGCCGTATTTCTTCAGTTTCGCGAGAAGAATCTGATGATTGACCGTGTCAAACGCTTTCTTAAAGTCGATGAAGACCATGGCTGTGTATTTTCCATTATCTATATTGACATACCAATCATTTGTATTATTTGAGAGGGACGTAACTACTGAGTGTAAACTCCTAAGACCGGACTGATGCAAAATGAGATGCTTATTTTCGTCCAAACACTCACAAAGCTGATTATCAACCAACTTTTCGAGCACTCTTGATAAAACAGGGAGAACGCAGATAGGTCTGTAATTTGAGCGATCAGTTTGTTCACCATTTTTAAAAATGGGGGCAACTCTTGCAACTTTCCAACAATCAGGGAAGACACCGGTAGCTAAAGAGTGATTAAAAATATCACAAAGAGATTCGGCTAATATTGGAAGTCCTGCTTTCAAGAAAAAGTTAGCAATACCATCAGGCCCAGTTCCCATTGAGGATTTAAACTTTCCGAAGATCTTTTCAACCAGACGTGTGTCTACTGATGTAAACTGGAAATTTGAGTTTTCTTTATTGACAGAATATTCATTTGTCAATATTCATTATTGTTTACATTTTGGTTGTTGTGTTGTTTTGATTTTAGCGCTGAGCCTTTCGTTAGAGAAACCCTATCCACTCTCGGAGCTTTCTATTGTTTGTTTTGTTGTAACATGCGTTCTCTTTCGGCTTCGGCGAGACAGACTTAGGCACCGACTTCAGCAGTTCTATACTCTGCGCTTTCTTTGATCTTTCTCCCGCCACCTTTGTAGTTACCCGCAACTTTGTAATAGGTAGGACCGCATAGGCAATTGTTTTGTATGGTTTTTGAATTTCTTAATCTATGTGTACGCTCTGTATTATTTGGAATAGTCATTACTGATGAAGGCTTCGGCCGAAACGTTTACAAGAATATGTTTTTCCTGAGTTTACATATATAGATATACATATACATAAACATAGACAGGTTAACACAGAGAATGAGAACCTTGCGTTGCAACTAATAGTTTCACGTTGATACGATCATCAGGCAATAACATACATAAACATATATATTCTCAAAGGCTCATTCTCAAACATGCTTTAAATATAAAACAGATATTCAAAGAAAAAAACACTTCTGGTAAACGTTTCTGCGTAAGCCTTCATCAATAATGACTTTTCCAAATAAAACAGAGCATACATATAGATTCAGAAATTCAAAAACCATACAAAACAATAGCCTAAGTGGGTCCTACCTATTACAATGCGTAATTAGAATGTGTTAAACTTGTCGGTAATTACAAAGGTGGCGGGAGGAAGATAAAACAAAGCGCAGAGTTAAGAACCGCTAAAGTCGGTGGCTGTGGCTGTCTCCCCGAAGCTGAAAGAGAGCGCATGTTACAACAAAACAAACAATAGAAAGCTCCGGGAGCGGACTGGCAGAACGGAAAACCCTAAAAACAGAGTGTGTCTCTAACGAAAAGCTCAGCGTTAAAATCAAAACAACACAACAACCAAAATGTAAACAATAATGAAATTTATGTATCGACCCTTAGGGACCAAGCAATCCAGCCGACATTGCCAGAGGCTTTCCCGATAGATAATCGATAGGCTAACGGGGGAAAAAGGATGCGGGAAAGCTTTTGGCAATATCGGCTGGATGGCTTTGCCCCTAAGGATTTAAATACTAGGCAGATTGATACCTAGATTTCATTACTGTTTACATTTTGGTAGTTGTTTTGTTTTGATTTCAGCGCTGAGTTTTTCGTTAGAGACAAACTCTGTGTTTAGGGTTTTCTGTTCTGCCAATCCGCCCTCGGAGCTCTCTATTGTTTGTTTTGTTGTAACATGCATTCTCTTTCAGCTTCGGCGAGACAGACACAGTCACCGACTTTAGCGGTTCTTAACTCTGCGCTTTCCTTTATCTTTCTCCCGCCACCTTTGTAATTACCGGCAAGTTTAAAACACATTCTGATTACGCATTGTAATAGGTAGGACCCGCTTTGGCTATTGTTTTGTATGGTTTTGAATTTCTAAATCTATATGTACGCTCTGTTTCATTTGGAATAGTCATTACTGATTAAGGCTTACGCCGAAACGTTCACCAGCAGTGTTTTTTCTTTGAATATCTACATATACATACATCTTTATAAAATGCGCTGCTTGAAAAGGGCGAAAGCCGAAAGCAACCTATAAGGTGCTAAAAATCGAGAGAATTAAGGTGTGCCACGGTAGTCTAACGGTTAAGACGCTTGCCCGGAAAGCAGGAGATCCGTGGTTTGAGTCCCGGCTGTGGTGCATTTTAATTTTCTCGATTTTTCCTGAGAATTTTTACATATACATACACTTATACATAGACAATCTATGAATCTTCATAAATCAGAGAGGAAACCTAAATGTGCTTTGCGCATGACGAACTTTTCGTCTGCCAAGTGCAATTGACTTTTAAAAATATGTTCACCTGAAGTTAATCTTTTAAATCTTCGAAAAATAAAGCAATTCAACATTCATTCTTTGCACAGTTGATTTTTAGTCGAGAAGGCAACCAAATCTTCTTCAGAAGAATATTGTGAGGCAAAAAGTACAATTAAAAAGTGAAACCTGATTGAGGCACATAAAGGTTTTCTGGTTTATCTGTGAATTTTGCAGATTTTCCTTCGACTCTTCTTTCAAAAGTTAAGCAAAAATTGTATCAAATTACGTCGAATTAAAATGCCCCGAGTTACACTTCAAAATGATTGAAATAATGACAAAATGGCTTGAAAGTCTAGAGCAAACACTTAACATAGCAGAAAAGTAACAGACAGCTCTTGGAAAGGGAAATAAACAGCAAATTATTCAAGTTTGCTCAGCAACTAGACCGCTCAGGGCGGGTTAAGGCTGTTCTCCATATCCAGCGTTTTGAGTGCGCGGGCGCTGCGACCAAATAGCAGCATGCGCAGTGGATGAAATTTAGCGATCAATCTGATTGCAAGCGACTGATTTTTGGGCGCTTTGGGAGTAGGAACGGGTTCAACTCCCATCGCGGGTGTTTGTGATCGCTACCGAAGGAATCATTCTTGGTCACAGCGCCCGCGAGCTCAAAACACTGGATATCGAGAGCAGCCTTTCGGTAGCGATCGCAAACGCCCGCGATGGGAGTTGAACTTGTTCCTACTCCCAAAGCGCCCAAAAATCGGTCGCTTGCAATCAGATTGATAGCTAAAATTCATCCACTACGCATTTTCCATGATGAATCCTCTTGCCCCAATCAGCCCCTTCGTGGCAAAAGACAATCCGATCAGCCAAAACATTTGTATACAGGCTGGCAATGTTGCCAACTTTCAGGATCAATTGAAAGAAGTCTTGCGGGAAAAACATGAAAAATACCTGCTAATGAAATCTAACAAATGCGAGAAATTTGTAGGCAGTGCAGTTGATCATTGTGAGAAAGCTGCAGACAATGCAAGTGAAAAGTCAAATGTTATTCCCAGTAGTTCTAAAATCATCACTTCTCCTGAATTCAACAATGCGAACATTGTCTCCGAAAGCATTTTGATTGAACATCCTGAAGGCAAACTGAAAGCAAAGCGTGTTAACAAAAGAAGACGCCGTAAAGCAATAGCAACAGAAGTAAACGCCAACATGAAGAAGAGAAACGTTTCCGACCCTCAACTGACCAATGATAAAATCCGTTCCAGTTCTCAAGCGACTGATGACAAAACTACTGATTCAAGAGGCAAAGCGGAGACAACTACAAACAAAGAAAATGATATCATGCAACAACAACAAAGCGTCCCACATAGCAATTTAAAGTCCTTTACCGCACCCCAGACAAGTGATGAGATGTCTGCTAATCCGTGCGATGCTGAGGAAAATCCACCCGGGAATAGTAGCATTTCAAGTAATAAAAATGATACATACAATGCAAACAAGATGAAACTTGGAGGCAAAGGTCCTAAACGCTCTGCAGTTATTCTTGGCGATTGCATTGTTAAATATATACATGGCTGGAAATTAAAGGAAAAATGTGGTCGTAATGAAAATGTCTATGTGAAATGCTTTAACGGCGCAAACATCAAGGATATGCACAGCTATGCTAAACCCTCCGTTGAAAGGAAACCAAATGTAGTCATTCTTCACATTGGCACTAATGATTTGTCCCCAAAGAGAAATGAAGAAGAAAAGTCCGCAGTTCATATTGCGCAGGAAGTCATAGAATTGGCCAAGGGCATAAGGGAAAATGATATAGAGGTTATAATCTCAGGCCTTGTGCCTCGAGGTGATGAGTACGAAACTAAACGAAAAAGAGTAAACTTGATATTAGCAGACTTGTGTTCTGAAAATAACTATGCTTTCATTGAGCACGCAAATATCGTTGCATCCAAACATTTAAACAAAAGTTTAATTCACCTTAATAAGGCAGGTGATAATTTGCTGGAAGGTAATTTAGTTCGTGCCCTGTGCTATTGAATAGAACGTCCTGTTGATAGGGAGGTTGCATTAAACCATAATACCGCACAAGAAAATTAAACTTCCACTTCTTCCACAAACAGGGAAAATGCCTGCCATACTGGTGAGCGATCTGACTTGTGTCGTCAGCACCTTGGGTTTAAAAAAGGTAAGGCAATTGCATCTCTGAATATTAATGGTCTCCGCAGTCACCTTGACGAGGTTCAATTACTTATTAGAAGTCTAGGTATTCATATTCTTGTACTTAATGAGACTAAGCTTGATCCTAATTACCCTAAAGAGTTGACCAGTCTTCCTGGCTACCAACAAGAACGCCTAGACAGGACAAGCAGTGGAGGTGGTGTTTCTATTTATATCAGGGACTCCATTAAATACAAATTGCGTTCTGATGTTCCTGTTGATGACTTGGAAATCATATGTATTGAGGTAGAACCACCAAAAAGCAAACCTTTTGTTGTTCTTGCTTGGTATAGGCCACCTAGTGACTCTGTTGCTTCTTTTGATAAGCTTGAAAAGGTCCTTTCCTATTTGGACAAGGAAGGGAAAGAGATAATTCTTCTTGGTGACACAAATTGTGATCTCACTACAAAACAAGCTAATCAGCCCATTGACAATGACACTAAAGATGTGACTAGTCTGTATGAGCTGTTCAGCTTCAATCAGCTCATCAAAGAGCCAACCAGGGTCACTTTAGATACCTCTTCCATAATTGATCATATAGCTACAACTTGTGCCAGGAACATCATCACTTCTGGAGTGCATGATGTTTCTATGAGTGATCATTATATGGTATACTGCATCCGTAAGTTTAATGGAGCAGTAGAAAAAGGCCATAAAATGATCAAAACTCGTAAAATGAAAAATTTTAATGAGCAGGCATTCCTGTCTGATGTTGCTGGCATAAACTGGGAACAAATGCTTACCGAAACTGATGATATCAATGTGCTTGTCAACCATTGGACTAGCATATTCTCTCTTATCATTGACAAGCATGCCCTACTATGCAAAAAGCGTGTCTCAGAAAAGTACTGTCCTTGGATTGATAGAGACCTAAGGGATCTTATGCGGACAAGAGATAAACTAAAAAAATCTGCTATCAAGAGTAAGTCTGCACCACTGTTGGACTCATATAGACATGTTCGCAATAAGGTCAATGCTCTTAATACCCAGCAAAAGAAGGAGTACTACAATAATAAGATATCTGCATGCAAGGGTAACATGAAAGAATCATGGAAAACAATCAATGAACTTCTCAATAAAAAAAGGTCTAAGTCAAGTAACATTGATAGTCTTAAGCAGTCTGGTTCAGAAACTGTTCACAGAAAAGACATTCCTGACGCAATGAACAGTTACTTCTGCTCTGTAGGTAGGGATCTAGCAGATAAAATCAGTCCAGTTGCAAATCCCCACCTATCAGGTGACTTTGAAATGAATAAAACTAAAGCAAAGTTCCACTTTAGGACTTTCGAGGTACAGGAAATCAGAGATGCATTTGCCAAGGTTAAAACAGCAAAGAGCTATGGAATTGACAATATCTCCAGCTACTTCTTGAAGCTTGCTTTACCCTTCATTGAAATGCCCTATGTTTCCAGACTCATGGAAAATTGCTAGGGTTACTCCTATTTACAAAAATGGAGATAGGGCTGATAAGTCAAACTATCGCCCATATCAGTCTTACCTGTCATTTCAAGGCTCTTTGAAAAACTTGTAACCAATCAGATGTACAAGTACATGAAGATAATGGTTTGTTTTCATCTGGGCAATCTGCCTACTTACGCCTCCATTCTACTGTAACCCATTTACTTAAAAATACCGATGACTGGTACAATGGGCTGGATCTTGGTAGGCTTGTTGGCCTAGTTTTCATTGATCTTAAAAAAGCTTTTGACACTGTTGACCATGAGATTCTTTGCCAGACGTTGGTGCACTACGGTGTCCAACAGCGCGACCTCGCATGGTTTAGATCATACCTGTGCAATCGAAAACAATTCTGTCGGGTCAACGGTGTCAGCTCAAAAACTGAGGGTATAGATGTTGGTGATCCCCAAGGCTCATGTCTGGGTCCCCTTCTTTTCCTTATTTATATCAATGATCTACCGCAAGCTGTCCAAAATTCAACCGTTTCCATGTATGCGGATGACACAAGTCTGTGCTACCAGTTTTCGGATATAGATCAGCTGAACGAGGCCATTAACAACGATCTCAAACAACTTGACATTTAGCTTCAAGGCAACAAACTCTCCTTAACTGTTGCTAAAACAAATTCCATGCTTGTTACCACCAAGCAAAAGCACAATATCCTCAACAGTCGAAATGATGTTTTGGATTTGAAAATTCGCGACAATGACCTCGAAATAATCCAAAAAACAAAATGCCTTGGTGTGCAGATCGACAACTCTCTTAACTGGAAGGAACACATTAAAACTGTCTCTACCAAAGATTCAAGAGCTATTGGCTTTTTAAAATATGCCAAGACGTTCTTAGGACAGGAAACTTTGAAAACTCTTTACACAGGTATTGTAGAGCCACATTTTTAGATATTATTGCTCTGTTTGGGGTTGCACCGGTTCGACTGAGCTTAATCACTTGCAAAAACTTCAAAACCGAGCTGCTAGAATTATAACCAACAGCAGCTTTGACACCCCAAGTAGACAACTCATCGACAAGCTGGGCTGGAAGACCATTGAACAACTCGTCGCTAGTGAATCTAAAACAATGGTCTTCAAGTCCCTGAATGAACTGGCTCCCCAATACTTGTGTGACCTTTTCACCCGAAACTCAAGGTGCTCTTCCTATGTCTTGCGCAATTCAGGGACAGATTTAAGCAGGGAGCGCCGAAGGCGCGGGAGGGGAAACGGCCAGTGCAGCGCATGTTTGATGCAAATTCGAAACGAGGCGCGCTAATTTGTGGGTGAAACTAGGAATGGAGCACATGTGAGCTTGGAGGACTAACTTTGGAGAAAGCATCATTCTTCACAATCTTGGCTGACTTTGGTATGTAATTCCAACAATTATTTCTTTGTTGATATATTATCTTCGTTTTTGAGCTTTTGTTGCAGCAATCACTCCATTGTAATAGCTGCGAGGGTATTTCTTACTGGGGAGGTGTGTATTATAAACATTGAACTCTTTCCATTCCAACAACGGCGGCTTTTATTTTGTTCTTTCATGCAGCGTTACCCGTTGATTTTTTTGCTTGATTTCATTCAGTGAAATCTCAGTCTAACTGATGGAGTTGAAAATTTTGTTTTATTTTGTTACACTTTTCAGTTTCAAGCAGATTTATGCCGAGTGGTCACCGTCGGGCCTAAGCATTTTCCTATTGAAATGTATAGGCCGAATCGCTGATAAGCCAATGTGATGGCGGCTTTCAATTTTCTGCCAGGTTCCCGGTTAGCCGTTGAATTTCTTTTTTGATTTGATTCAGTGAAATTTCAATCTAACTGATGGAGTTGAAAATTTTGTTTTATTTTGTTACACTTTTCAGTTTCAAGCAGATTTATGTCGAGTGGTCACCGTCGGGCCTAAGCGTTTTCCTATTGAAATGTATACGCCAAATCGGTGATAAGCCAATGTGATGGCGGCTTTCAATTTTCTGCCAGGTTCCCAGTTACCCGTTGAATTTCTTTTTTGATTTGATTCAGTGAAATCTCAGTCTAACTGATGGAGTTAAAAATTTTGTTTTATTTTGTTACACTTTTCAGTTTCAAGCAGATTTATGCAGAGTGGTCACCGTTGGGCCTAAGCGTTTTCCTATTGAAATGTACAGGCCAAATCTCTGATAAGCCAATGTGATGGAGGCTTTCAATTTTCTGCCAGGTTCCCGGTTACCCGTTGAATTTCTTTTTTGATTTGATTCAGTGAAATCTCAGTCTAACTGATGGAGTTAAGAATTTTGTTTTATTTTGTTACACTTTTCAGTTTCAAGCAGATTTATGCGGAGTGGTCACCGTCGGGCCTAAGCGTTTTCCTATTGAAATGTACAGGCCAAATCTCTGATAAGCCAATGTGATGGAGGCTTTCAATTTTCTGCCAGGTTCCCGGTTACCCGTTGAATTTCTTTTTTGATTTGATTCAGTGATATCTCAGTCTAACTGATGGAGTTGAAAATTTTGTTTTATTTTGTTACACTTTTCAGTTTCAAGCAGATTTATGTCGAGTGGTCACCGTAGGGCCTAAGCGTTTTCCTATTGAAATGTATAGGCCGAATCGCTGATAAGCCAATGTGATGGTGGCTTTCAATTTTCTGCCAGGTTCCCGGTTACCCGTTGAATTTCTTTTTTGATTTGAGTCAGTGAAATCTCAGTCTAACTGATGGAGTTGAAAATTTTGTTTTATTTTGTTACACTTTTCAGTTTCAAGCAGATTTATGTCAAGTGGTCACCGGCGGGCCTAAGCGTTTTCCTATTGAAACGTATAGGCCGAATCGCTGATAAGCCAATGTGATGGCGGCTTTCAATTTTCTGCAAGGTTCCCGGTTACCCGTTGAATTTCTTTTTTGATTTGAGTCAGTGAAATCTCAGTCTAACTGATGGAGTTGAAAATTTTGCTTTATTTTGTTACACTTTTCAGTTTCAAGCAGATTTATGTCAAGTGGTCACCGGCGGGCCTAAGCGTTTTCCTATTGAAACGTATAGGCCGAATCGCTGATAAGCCAATGTGATGGCGGCTTTCAATTTTCTGCAAAGTTCCCGGTTACCCGTTGAATTTCTTGCTTGATTTCATTTGGCAAAGCACTTATCTGCTGTAGAAGCCAAAATTTTCATTTTATTTTTGCTACAGTTTTCTGTCTAAAGCAGATTTACTTTGGGCAGTTTTGCCTGTGGGTCTTCTTTGTTGATGATCTCACTGGCTTGGCCTTATTAGGTTGATCAATGGAAATGCAATGGTGGCCTTCCATTTTCTGCAAAATACACCGTTACCTTTTGAATGTTTGGTTTGATCAATGAAGCTTGTGTCTGCTTAATAAAGCTGGTCTTTGCATTTTATTTTGTTACTTTTTCTGGTTTAAAGATGATTAAACCAGACTCAAATCAAAAAAGAAATTCAACGGGTAACCGGGAACCTTGCAGAAAATTGAAAGCCGCCATCACATTGGCTTATCAGCGATTCGGCCTATACGTTTGGAGTGGTTCAACTTTTGGTCTTGTGGTTTGCTATTGAAATGTTAGGCCAAAACCACAGGTCACAGCAGTGAGCTGCCTTTCTGTTTTCTAAAAAGTTCACTGCTACCCATTGAATTTGTTATTTCCTGTAACTCAAGCAAAACCCTAATCTGTCTGATGATACTAAAAATTTTATTTTATTTTGTTACACTAAAGGAAATGCAATGTTGGTCTTTAATTTTTGAAAAAATCACTCCTACTTTCTGCATTCTGATTCCAATTTAACAATTTGAAGCAATGATAAAGATAGAGAAGGTTGAGTTACACAGCAATAACGATTTTACAATTGCATGTTTTCAACGTTTTTATTGCCAACTTAAAGGGTGTACCACATCATGGGGGCATGCAAGTTTTTTAACAGCCCTTGTTTTACATGTATCTTTACAGCAAGTGTAGAGAATCTTGATACTTTCTTGGTTGAATCTTGATTGCATCATGGTCTTTTGATTTCAAAAGACTCTGATTGCACCCACTCAGAACTCCAATATCTTGCAATATACAGTACAATGTGCTTTTTGTATCTTGGTTGCAGTATGTCCAAAGGTAGATCAATTAATTACTTTCCTGTGGTCATGTAATCAATGTTGTAAAAGTCAGTTTGAAATAATTCTCTTCATTTTGTTTCAGGGGAAGGATTCACTTGATAATTGAGGATTGCATATTTCTTGCAGATGGCAGGTTAATGAGATACCTAACAGCAAGAGACCGCATTCATTGTGAACAATTTAAAAGAGCTGTTAGCACAGATAAATTCCACATGGACACCCTTTGAACATGTAACATGAATTGGATAATTCCCTATGCAAGATGGAAGATTTAATGGAAGATCAAAGAGTTTAGATTTTTGAAACTGCTTAATCTTCTGCAACTAGACACACTTGTGAGCCATAAGACATCAAACCCCATGTTCAGCTCAATATCATGTAGACTACTTATTGTGTAATCTTAAACCAAGAAGTTTTATGTGAATTGTTTACCATTCAATAGCAAAATTTGTTCCTCATTAGTTTTTAACTTGGGTCAGTGATGTGCTGTTTGTTTAAAATACTTTGCATCCCATAGCCAAAAATCAAAATGAGTTTCTTAACGTTGAATTGACCCCTAATTGCTTCCAAAAGAGTTTCTTAATTTTTAGAGGAGGCTACTCAAATTGGTGTTTATTTCATATAAGCTGTTTTCATATAAAACAACTATCAGTTCAAAAATTGTTGTAGTGTATCAAATCTTTCAAGTGTATCAGTTCCAATGCACCAGTAGATGATTACGCTAAAAATGGCTGACAGGAATTTCTTACCATGATGCTTTGTATCCTTTGAACTTTCACTAATTTGATTGGCGGATTTCTTCAATACCTCAAAGGATCTTGGTTCAAAATTCCTTGATGCTATCTTTAGCGCAACCATCTGTGGGGACCTTGATGAATGGATTCTTGTTATCTGTTCTACTGTATCTGCTCATGAATCTTCATCTTAAAAAACACAGTTCTGTAATACAGAACTGTGTGAATTTTTATTATCAATTTAACACTCACAATGAAAAGCAGAGTAGGTGTGGTACTTGGCAATGCAACAACACTGTCCTTTCTTTTGAAAAAGAAGAAAGACAACAAATAGAAATAAGCAAAATGTATCTTGCTGAAAGGCAATGGAACCAATATTCTGATGTATAAAATTGTGTGCTCAAAAAGTCCTTTTGCAACCCTCTGTCAATTTTCAAAGTTTCCAAATTTTTATCATACATTCAAAATGTGAATAGAAATGTAGTCTCGCAAAAACTTGCCAAATGAATTTGACTATTACAGTGTTAGCTAGAATATGAATAAACCATATTTCTTCTGTCTTCATTTTATCAATCACAGACCAGATTATAACAATGAAAACCCACACACCATCCCATGAATGAAGAAGAGCAAATTCCATAAGCGTATGAGATGAGGGGCCAGAAGGCAGTAGCCTCCCAACTTGGAGAAATTTTCAAAAATCAGCCAAGTCAGGCAAAAGCTTGCCCTTAGTAGGGGAAAAATGTTGGTAAACAATTGGCTTTATGTCAGGCAGCCCCCTAGACTTTTTCTTCCCGTACGCTTTTACAAATTCAAATGTTAGGAACACATTTTGGCAGTCACAGAGACTTTGCCAAAACTTTTGCCCCAAATAGTAAAAACTGATTCAGAAACTTTCAGTAGTAAATTATGAAATTATCCTTCCAATTTGGAGTGCTTTGGTACTCCAATTTGGACTACTCAAAATTTCTTGCAAAAGATGGATACAGTCGAGGGGCAAATCACTGATTTTTTTTCATACACCTTCCTTGAAACCACAAAAAATCACATACAAAAATCACAAAAAAATCACATACAGAAAGCACCAAAAATCACAATTCACTGAAAAATTACTGAAAAATCACATCAAAAAATCACTAGAAAGCACTAAAATCACAAAAAAATCACAGAAGAAAATCATGTGATTTCAAAATCACAAAAATCATGTACACTTTTTTGAGAAGTGATTTGCCCCTCGGATACAGTATCATGGACACCACTTTTGCCTACAAAAATGGTGTCAGTTTTTCAGTACAAATTGAAACAAACACCAAGTCTTTTTATGACTGAGGGACTGTGATATCTAAAGAACTTTCACTCAGCATGTTTCATCAACAAAGAATTGTTCAACTGGAAGTTTCTCCTGATATCAAGAAGGCATAATATTTGATCAGTTCATATCAATGTGAAAATGACATTGGAGTTACAGAAGACCTAATCAAGTCTGCAGCCCTTTCCATGATGCTCAAGGTGGTGCTGGGGCACTAATGTGAAGGCTATGCCAGTTGTGGATAACACTGCTGCACCATAGTGCTTTCAAGCAGGACCTCTTTGAAGAGCCGGGACTTGGGGGCAATCAATCATTGCATGGGCATGACATCTTGAGACCAGTCAACTTCAACTTTTTGAATCAATAAATTAATGTTTTAGTTGTTGCTTGTTTGGCTTGCTCTCTCCTTTGCTTCATCGAAAATGTTTCGTCAAAAGTGCTGTATTACTCATGTCGACTTGAACTGCTATGCAATGAAACCATCTTAGTGTAAGATTCCGTATCTCCCAAAAAATTCTGTCATAAACTAGGCCTAGCCCGCATTTTTTGATAAACAAAACTAAATATGCCACAAGAATCTTCATCAAATTCTTCTTCTCCTTTGCTGCAAATACCTCAAACGACTTCTTTATTCAAGGCTACAATTCCTTGAACCCTCGATCAACAAACGATCGTGCTGTTTTCCGTTGTAAAAAAAAGCAGTAGCTGCAGGAAATATAGCGCTTTTCTCATTCTTCCCAACCAACGCTCTGTGGACTCTCGCAGCGCAAGTCGCCATTAACCAGAGCCTCGTTTTCAAATTCCGCATCATACATCGGAAATCAATTGAATGGCCGTTTCCCCTCCCGCGCCTTCGGCGCTCCCTGGATTTAAGACTACCCTTGAAAAAGTCAAGTAATGGGCAAAAATGTTTTTCCTATCGAGGAGCAAAAGCTTGGAATGACCTTCCTGCCAATACCAAGCAGGCAACTTCCCTGAATAGTTTTAAAATATCTATTTAGGACTTTCACTTTTTTATACTAGATTCTGTAAATTTTGTATTAGGCTTTTATATTATGGTTTTTATATTGTAATTTTGGCTTTTTATTCGGTAATTGTATATTGTATATTGTAAGTAGTTTTTTAAGTGGAGGGCCCCTTGTAAATCAACTCTGTTGAAGGGCAACCCTCCTTAATAAAATCAAATATAAAACAATATCAAAATATCAAAATATGCTCCTATTTGGTCGCAGCGCTCGCGCACTCAAAACGCTGGCTATGGAGAGCAGCCTTTACTTGTTTCACTGAAGTGGAGATGATTCCCCGGGTTTCTGACTACTACTAGGGCTGTCGAAATTGGCCACGCTCGTCTCAGTCCCTTTTTCCTAATTGGCAAATGGTCTATTTGCTTAGCCTTCCATCACAGATCTGATGGACTGACGGGGCTACTGTGCCTAAGTAGTTTACTGAAAATGGAAGCAAGCTTCACAGCTACACCAGAAAGACGGGTTGGCAACTGCCAGGCAATACTCCCCACATACATTAAGTCCTGATGTAAGCACCCGTTGGGCCCATTTCGCTAAAAAATTTGGGGTGATGGCTTATTCGACGGAGAGGGGCTTATCTAGCAGCAGCTAAAACCATTACCAACATCACACGTGTCTTTTTTATTAGAAACTAAGAATCTTAGCCAGTAGTGAGAGTCTCTTAAAGTTATCAGATATTAGTACTCGAAGTTTCTTACGAGTTTCTTAAATGTTTCATAGCAGTCTTTGTATTCACTTCCTGTTCCTTCGTGAACATTTCAAAGTAATGTTTTTTGAAGCTTTTCCAGTATTTAGATACTATAATCTAGTACCTTCTTAGGAATACTAGGCTTGCCTCGCGGCGCCTGCGGCGTCGCGCTGGCCCGCCGTCGTACCAAGTAATGTCTTAAGAGAATTTGCTAATTCTAGCCCCCTTGAGGCTCACCTTGGTATGGAATAGAATCTATGAACCTCTTAAACCTCCAACCGCTTGTTTTGGCTGGAAAAAGAAGCCGTACCAATCTAATGAAAGTGTGAGAACACATGAGCTCCTGTATCTTTTTAGCCCAATGCCCCACAGAAAAACTTGCCCTCTCACTGCACCCCCCTTGAAGTTCTCTGTGATGGAACACGTCCATATCGTTCTCGCTCAGATTTCTCATTTCCAGGAATTCATTACCTTGGTCTGCGTCAGATGAACGGAATGCATTCACCTTTTTTCAAAGCCTTCTTTCAAAATTTCAATGCTGAAAAGTTTTCTATAAGCCTCTTTGCAATCTCAAACAAAGCTGTTGATCATTTCAAAGGAATGATGGTTTCTTTGTAGTTTGAGGTATATAATCCAGAGCGGTAGAGGACATAAAGCATGGGATTTTGAGGCGTTTTCAGTGCCATTTTGCTCAGAATTAGCTTTCCCTCTCATTCAAGACCCCCGTTAAAACCTTCGTTTATGCCTCCTCTGGAGCTTAGTTGGAAAAAGAAAGCGATCTAAGTAAGCCTGGCCCAGTGGCGTAACGGAGGAGTGTGGGGCCCTTAGTGAAAATAATGGTTAGGGGTCCTCATACTTAACTATGTTCCATGCAAATTTTAATGATCTTTGTTACATGAAATGAAATAATTTTCTTCATTTGCTGATACTTCCAATTTGAAACCCTTATTCAGGATTTTTGCATCATTTCTTTCCGCTTTCTTTTCTGAGGTGACAAGTGAATTGAGACAGTCACTTTACATCATTATCATGTGCTTACTCGCAAATCATATCCAGTCTTACCAGGGGTGGCTCCAGAAATTTGCCGACAGAGGGGCTGAAGCTTCTGACATTGGGGCTAAAATGGCTGAAAAATGGTGTTGTCGTGCGATATTTTGCCAAATTTCTCCGACGAGAGCCCAGAATTTCCTCCGACGGGGGGGGGGGCTGTAGCCCTCTAGCCCTCCCCTGGGGCCACCCCTGAGTCTTACACTCATTTTACTAATGTTGTGAATGCTGAAACATGTCCTTTCATCCCCTTCCATCCAAATACCCGTTGTTTTTGCCAAATTACTTGGGGCACCCCTTCGGGTCACAAATGTTCGGGGGCCCTCAGTTTTGTGCTTAAAGGTGCACACCGTGCGTTACGCCACTGGCCTGGCCTCTCTTTTAGTTTTTTCGGGATGAGGATATGTACAAGGATCATTCCCTTGCGAGTTGAACCTTGGATAAAAATGGATGTACCCCAGCCCCCATATTGTAGACAAAGAAAATAAAACCATTCGTATCCACTTCAGACTTCGGAACAAAAGCTGGGAAGGTTCTTTTCCGTGGGAGATATGCAGTATCTTACTTATGCTGTTTACCGAGGGGCAAATCACTGCTTAAAATCTCGTACGCTCTCAAAAATAATCACACTTTAATCACAAATTAATCACGTTAATCACACAAAAATCACATTAATTACCAAAATCACCAGTCATATTAATCACAAATTTTGAATGTTTAACCAAGTTTATGTGCTTACTTTTATAAAAAGTGAAAAGATTAGATTGTCCCTGTCACCATTATCCTAATTAATGTGAACACACTATTAGAGATGCAAAACAGAAGCGCCAAAGCATGAACAGCACAAAAGTGCAAGATTCTGGATCCCCTGTGATGGAGCAAAAAGGAAAGCCTCGTTCTTGCGTTACAAACAACTCTGCCAAATCAAATTGGCATGGTAGTCTCTGACTTCATTTATGGTGAAGAGTTTACTGTCATGTTTCATTATTTGATTTTATCAATCTTGCTCTGTCTTGCCTTATTCATACAATTGTTATAGTACAGGGGCTCATTTGAGAACATTTTGAAATGTGTGATTTATTCTAGAATAATCACAAATTAATCACTTAAATCACAATAAAATCAAATTAATCACAAAATAATCACTTGTGATTATTAATGCCGTAAGCCATTTTCAGGAGTGATTTGCCCCTCGCTGTTTACAGTGCTGAAAGAAGAAACAATTTGAAGACAAAAGGTTTCGGGTCACTCCTATGACGCATATAGATATGAAATCGAGAAATATCTGTGTCACAGAGGAAAAAGTTTTGAATTTGAAACAAAAGGTACTGCGTAGTAGGAAAAAGGATTGAATTATGAAAGAAAAGTTCAGAAATCTTTGATTGGCATGCCCCCCAATGCAAATTTTTAAAATTCAAAAGAGTGAATGTGTCATTATTTGAAAGTAGAGAGTAAAACAGGGAGCATATCAAAACCTGGGAGAAATGGAGATAAATTAAAAAAATCAAGAGGAATATGTTGATTGCAAGTAGGAGGTTAGTTCAATTTTCATTGTATCCATGTATATTTAGAGGGGGTGACAGGGAGAGTCTTTGGTACCGGTACCAACTCATAAGGTGCCAGGTTTCACCCAAATTAAAGGTATTGGTACCACCAATTTTGGGGGGAGGAGCTAATGACTGATTATTAATATTTAATCATGAATATGACGAATTCTGAAAGGAGGTCTACGTCAATTCCTCATGAGACCAATAATGCAAGACCAAATCACTCCTGACCACGTCGGTGTGGCATCTGTGTCACTGTATCCACTGCTAAAGGCTAACATTTGTTCTGGAAACTCCAAAAACATGCATGGACGAAATTTTTATTGATACCTACTCATATAAGCTTAGTACCGGTGCCCCTACCTTTGGTACCAGATTCCACCCCATTTGCACAATATTGTACCAGGTACCACCCCTCTGGTATCATGGTACCACTACCCTGTCACCCCCTCTATATACACAGTAATCAACCAAGAGATGGACAATTTTCTGTGAAGGGAGGAAATGAAGGAGTGATTATAGAATGCAGGGCCATTGCACCCCTGTACTGTTTGTCGATATTTTCTTTTTGAATGTTTTGCAGATGGTGACAATTCAGCTTCTCTTTCTAGACAGTTCCACAGTTAAGCCCCATTAGGAAAACTGGTTTGACCCTTCGGAGCTCTAAGAAAACGTATCTTGAGATCAGTTTCTGAAGATAGAAGTTCTGTCCTCTCTATTAAGCCCCCTCCCTAATAAGCCACCTCTGAGGCAAAATTTTAGATAACCCCCTTCTCTATCAAACCCCCCCCCATCCACTTATATCAAATTCAAGAAATTACCAAAGATTTTAAATTTGTTTAGCTAATACAGCGTTGTATTTTGATTAGTTTGATGTCGTTTGGTATAGACTCTGTGCCGAATTTACGCATTTGATCCGTAAAATTGCATGTTCAAGCCGGAAAATATGAAGAACTGAAAAACAGTCATTCTTATCCATGTTATTTGATTTTCCGACGGAGCCAAATGAGTTTTGCTACATTTGGGCCATCAGTTTGATAATTTTGCAATATTGTTCAATATTTTTGCAGCTTCTCATTTTGCAAGATTTTGCGATATCTTTCGATACTTTTCCGTTCCTCAATTTCTGACGTAGAGCAAATAATTTGGCCGGTGCGAGGAATAGTCTCACGAGGAAAATCGTATCGATTTTCAATGGAACGTTGTTAGCGGTTGTTTTTCCGTACCCCCTATGGAAAAACAACTCATCAAGGTCGAAGGCCCCGGATTTTTCTTGATAAGGGACCAGTCATTACTTGGTAGGGGCTGGTAGATATTCAGAGGGGCGACCAAAAATTTAGGGCAGTGAAAGGGGGCCACTGAAAACCTTGAGTGTAAAATAAGGGGCCATGAAAACTAAACAAATCTGATCTCAGCTATCTGAAACGCAAACTTTATCCATCTATGATCTTCGTTAAGCCTTGCGTTTTTCCTCAAACTGTCAATTTTTCATAAGATCTCCAAGTGCCATGCCACTTTCTTCTCTTGAAAGCTTTTCTATGTCCTTTTGGGCCACTTGCCATCAGAAAATATGATTTGTTGCTTGGGAGTGTGGCATCGAATGAGATACAGAGAGGGGCCGCCAAAAATGACAGCTGATAATCGGGGGCCCTTGAAAATCTAAATGAGGAAATGGAGGGGTTATGAAAAGTGTTTATCATCGATAAAAGCATCTTCCAGCCCCATTGGTTCCTAAGTTGTAGTGGGAAGATCCGGATTTTGCCTCTAAAAGTACAGGAATGTCCGGATTTTGGGGGTTTTACCTATGGGGCATTTCACTCCTGAAAATGTGTTAAAGTTTTGGCAAAATCCTCTGCATACCCCTGATTTTGGGGGATTTTTGCATATCTCTGGATTTTCTCTTCCATAGGGGAGGGGGTTAGGGACATTAACTGAAACCACCCTAGGAGATGTGTGTGGGCGTAAATTCAATTGCCGGAAAAATTTTACAATTCATTGTTTTCAAATTGTATGGGAGGAAAATTTATTGTTCTCACATATAGGAAGAAGTGCCCTTTTGCAAATTCAATAGGAGGAAGAACTTTTAGAATCTATTGTTTTCACATAGGGCAAAAGGGCAGGATTGTGATTTTTGACTGAGCACCCAGGGCCACAGCCAACCCCCGAGGGAACTCTATTGAATTCAATTCCTGGACATACATCCAATAGACTCATTGTTCAAATACAATTACTTATTGTTATTTTACAAAGGAGGAGTGTTCAATTCACAATGGTTAACAAAGGAACAAAGCTAATTGGATAATCGTTTACCTGCCTTATATATATAGATTAGACAGGAAACAAGCGAAAGTAAAATAGACTGTTTTAAGGATTCTTGAGTTTATTATTTTCCAGTACTGGAATTTCTCCATTCTTGGTGATCTGAGAATTTAGCTTCTTCTATGCAGTTTCTTCTCAAAACATACATGTACTCCTTCCCCATACTCGAGGCGGGTCAATATGTACAAACAGCAGATATAATGGGATTTATTATTTGTGAGCCAATACCCAAGCCTGAGTAAGTAGAAAAAAAAGCAACAAGAAAGTTAGCTAAAAAACAGAATCAAAAGTATTCACTAAAATGAGAAACAATTTTAACAGACAGCAGTGTTCCCCTCGGGGGCTTTCTGGCTGGGGGCATATTTTAAAAATACTTTTGGGTCGGGGGGGGGGGGTTATTCAAAGGGCGCCTTTTCAATGTGGGGGCTTATTTAAGGACTTACGGTAGGTTTTGCATTGGAAAACGTTTCGCACGTTCAATCTGGGAATCCCTATGTAGACTCGCTCATGATAACCTTGCTTTTCGTGTTGCAATTGTAATCACAGACAGCCTCATGTTTCTGTAGTAGACATATTAACTAAAGTTAGAGTTGCGAAGCCTTGATCTCTGCGGGAATTGGTCATTATATTAATTAATGTGCCCAATTGTAAATTTAAAGAATACAGTTGAGATATAGCCCAGAGGCTCTTTGCTCGGATAAGGGATTACCGGTTGGAAATGCCAACAAGCAGCAAATCCCTCCCCAAACAATTACTTGGTACGATGGATGCGTCACACAATTGAATAAGGATTTGACTAGGGTGAAATCCCACTCAGAAAGCAGGGCCACCGCGAGGCTTTTGAGACCTTTTAATGAAAATGCGGACTGAAGCCCCTGCAAAGGAAGCCAGCAAAAAATGTTTTGATCGCAAATAAAATCAGATTAAATCAAATCATAATCATGCTTTAGAGCTGGTGTAACAAACTAATCAATACCAACTATTCAAAATGTAAAAAAAAATCTACAAGGATGTCTAATCAAAGGTGAACCTATGGGTAGCTCGCATAACTTGCCTGGGATATCCATTTTGGTATCATTTGAATTCATTATAAAATACAACTGTGCTCGTCGCTATACAGCTAGGCAGGGTAAGACGTTAGGCCAGGGCAACAAGGTTCCAATGCAATGATACTTTGCGTTAATTTCAACGACATTACTGTGGCTGTGGATGACCAGTTCGAGTTGGCAGACTTGAAAAGTTTCAATGGTTTTTTGTCCAAGGCTCCCCTGGCTTCGAATACCTGGCTCCCTCCTAGGGTGCAATGAAGTTCTTGCAAGGAGCCAGACTGTTGCAGATCATATGTAGATCATGTTATCAAGGCACAATGCGCTCTGCAAAGAGGGATTTAACGCATTCGAAAACATCGTACGTCACGTTTCCAGAACAAAAGTATTTTAACAGATTTTTGATAAATTTTTCTTCAAAACCAAAGAGTCTTTGCCAAAGATGCACGATAGTTCTTGAAATAGAAATACCCTTCGCGCTTCTGAAGTCATCACGATGAAATATTTCAATCAGATTCCGGTGTTTGCTGATCTCCGTTTCGCTTTTTAAATCTCACTTTTGCGATGTTTAGAGATATTGAGGAGGGATTTTGATGTTTCACTCTCGTTCAGGCTATACTACCAAAGTAATGGATTTGGTCTCGTGCCAAAGGCGCAACGAGATACAGCCTAAACACAGCTGGCGAAGGCAAAGGAATTTGAAGGCAATGTGGTAGAGACATTCGTATAGGATTTGGAAGG
Organism: Aurelia sp. 4 Dawson et al 2005; assembly: GCA_964019985.1. Taxonomy (NCBI): domain Eukaryota; kingdom Metazoa; phylum Cnidaria; class Scyphozoa; order Semaeostomeae; family Ulmaridae; genus Aurelia; species Aurelia sp. 4 Dawson et al 2005. Next base: position 8,508,107 of record OZ026504.1, on the reverse strand, counting down.
GCTCTAACTTTCATTTCTGGTCCTACGTTTATGTTTTATTCAGCCCAGAAGTGTACACTTTCGCTGAAAGTAAAAACAAGGAGCATGGCATTTCTGAATGCGAGAGTAGTTTTTGGCCTCATGTCCCCCATAATGACTCAAATTGGGAGGGGATCAGCGCCTCCATTTTCACACCTTCGTGCGCCCTAGTCCGGTTGGATTCCGAAGGCAATAGTCAGTTGCTTCGTGCCTGTTTTCTTTATAAATTTCTGTTTCTGCAGGCTGATCAGTGGCCAGACAGGAAAAACATTTATTCATTGATTTCTTTTCTTGGCAAAGAAAAGATGAACTACTTCCGTTATATGTCATTTGCATTACGATAATATGTTTTTAGAACGTGAATGGATTGAAACTGGACAAACAAGTCATGACTGGCTTTGGTTAGGCTTAGGACCTGCAAGACGACTGCGGTATTGAAAAGTTTTGTGTGAAATAAATTCTGCAGACAGCAGTGTTGAAAAGGTGCTTTGTTCAAAACTTTCGCAAAGCAGTATGGGTCCTGATATAAAATGGAAAAATGTCTACGGGAAATTTTCCTATACCTATCTCATAGCTTCGCGTCACTGCGTTCCGCGAGCAAAAAATGATATTACAAGCTACATAACAGACCATGTAATGGCCAGACCATTTACAAATTCTGCATGTACATTTTTCACCCATCCAGGTTCTATCTTAGTTTTAAATGCAGTCTGTCACGCATTTGATTGGGTGATTTAGAAAATACAAAGAATTCGAAATTTCAATGGCTGCTAATCCTCTGACTTTCTATCGCCATAGAAATTCAAGGTGGCTAGCTAGCCCTTCTTTGTTTCAGATACAAAGATTGACGAAGAAACCCATCGTGTTGAGCTCTGAATTTGTCGCGGCCAATCAGAGACGTGACAGACTGCCTTTAAACCCTTTAGATTCCACTAAAAGGCAATTCAGAACATTTCCTGCAGTCAACATGTTAAAAATATTTGATTATGAGGGCCCCTAGACCCTGAGATCCATGGGCAAATTGTCTCCAGTGCCATCTCGGTGGCCCTGTCAGAAAATAACTGCTTTTCTATTTAACCCCATCTGACCTGGGGGGGGGGCCGAATCCGCCCCCTTGTACATTTTCATTTGTACGTTTTTCCGTGCTTGCTGGATGCCTCTAAGATTTAGCAAGTTTAACTTTCTTTCACAAAGCAATGAAACGGTAACAATTTTGGTGCTCTATTTTTAGCTTTGACTCCACAATAACCAATTTGTCGTGCACCAACTCTATGAAAAATATACATTGTAAATCTCTTAATCCGTTTTAATTGGTCCAATTAAGTCAAAACTATGAATTTAGATCTATCTTGATCTATATATTTCATTTCTATGCAAAAATTAAAGTTTTACGACCTTTTAACACACTTTCATTTTATGACGTCATATGACGTCATAATATTGATTATGCTCTAGCAACAACAACAACAACGCTAATTAGATCATTGCTTCAAAAATTCCTTGTTTCAATTCCTTTGTTCTAGAACCAGTTGTCACCAAGGGGATATATTCATTGTTAATCGCTTACAATCAACAACCTTTGAAACAATGTTTGTGCCAAGTTTGGTTGCCATATCTCAAGCAACAACAGAGATAAACGGGGGGCAGAATCCGCCCCCCCAGGCATTGAGTGTTTCAAATCGCCCAGGTCAGATAGGGTTAAAACAGGATAGAGAGGGTTTCCACAGATTTCTTACTTCCACCTTGAAATGTAAATTGAATTTTTTTGGTTCAAAGGTTCTTATTTTTCGGTCATCTAAGGGTTCATGAATTCCTTATATAGTTACCTTATATTTAATATGTGTCCATTCATCCAATAGAGTCGATTATTGTCAGGTTTCAAGGTACCATTTTCTCACAAAAGTTTTAGTGGCACTTCGTTCTAGAACCAGTTGTCACCAAAGGGATATATTCATTGTTAATCGCTTACAATCAAGGCAAGAGTAGTGTGACCGAATGAAATAGATTACGCGAATATCTACATACTAAGTTGCGTCATAGGAATGAACCGAAACCTTTTGTCTTCCCGTTGTTTCCCCTCTCAGCACTGTAAACAGCATAAGTCAGAAACTGCGTCTCTCCCACCGAAAAGAACCTTCCCAGCTTTTGCTCCGAAGTCTGAATTGGATACGAATGGTTTTATTTTCTTTCTCTGCAATATAGGGGCTGGGGTACATTCATTTTTATCCAAGGTTTAACTCCCAAGGGAATGATCCTTTCACCTATCCTCATTGTCGGACTATCAGTTTGTTGGATCTTTATAGTACTCCAGTCCTTTATTTCACGAAAAAGCTAAAAGAGAGGCCAGACTTACTTGGATCGCTTTCTTTTTCCAGCTAAGCTCCAGCGAGGCATAAAGGAAGGTTTTAACGGGGGTTTTGAATGAGAGGGGAAGCTATTTCTGAGCGAAATTGCACCGAAAACGTCTCAAAATCAAAGACTTTCTTTCCTCTACCGCTATGGATTATATACCTCAAACTACAAAGAAGCCACCATTCCTTTGAAATGATCAACAACTTTGTTTGAGTTTGCAAGGAGGCCTATAGAAAACTTTTCAGCATTGAAATTTTGAAAGAAGGCTTTAAAATAAGGTGAATGCATTCCGTTCATCTGACGCAACACCAAGGTAATGAATTCTTGGAAATGATAAATCTCAGCGAGAATGATATGGACGTGTTCTACCACAGAGAGCTCCAAGGAGGATGCAGTAAGAGGGGAAGTTTTTCTAGGGGGCATCGGGCTAAAAAGAGACAGTAGCTCATGTCTTCTCAAACTTTTATTAGATTAGTGCGGCTTCTTTTTCCACGCGTTCGGAGGTTTAAGAGGTTCACGGATTCTGTTCCATACAGAGGTGAGATTTAAGGGGGGCAAGAATTAGCGAATCCTTTTAAGAGCATAGGGGTAAATGAAGAAAAAAGCCACCTATCTTCTCAGGAATTCGGTTCCAGCTAAGATATCATTGGCATTGGCAAGTAAAAAATACAAGAAAGTGGCTGTGCTACGAAACAATGGAAGACATCTACAAGTTACGAACCAACCTTGGATGTACTCTCCTCCTAAATATCAGCGGAAAAATTAAGTGCAAACCTGAACTTGAGCAGAAATTCTTCAAAGACGACAGTGGCAAATGGATATTAAGTATCCAAAAAAAGCCAAGGTGTTTAGGGCTTTTTCAGGCTCCTGTTCACTCCAGTTGTGATTTCCTGCCTGTCCTTTTGAGTCTTGGTAATTTTACTCTTTGTACCCAATCTTATTACCGTTCAGTATGCAGGCTCTGATAGGGTTTTTGGGAGCAAGGGAGCATGGTCTAAGAAAGGCCGGAAGCCAGGGAGCAAGATTAGAACATACAGGACCTTGAGAGCACATACGTTTTAAGAGAACTTACTTCAAAAGTTTTATACTTTTGATTAAAGTCCCATGCAGCCTCCAATTACTGTACAGGTTGTCTATTTTGAAATGCCATGGTAACCAAATATTTCCAAGGTATTGATTAATGAGTTCTTTTTTTAAGGGGATAGGGAGTTTGAGTCGTAATGAGAAAACGTCCATGTTTTTTTTTGAACTTTTTGAAGTGCCCACAAAAATGGCGATCTTATGAAAAAAGTACCGTTCCTCGCCAAAGTAAAGAAAGTTCTAAGTAAAGAATTTCCAAGTTCATCTCTCCCAGATCCCAATCCTTCCTGCACCAATGACACAAATCAATGTCCTCTTTCACTAAAATGCTCTTACGGGTCGGTTCAACACCGCAAGGATGCACTCCAAGGCTGATGCAAAAACTGTGCAAGAAATCATCAAATCCATGTATTAAGCCGCTCTTACACGGTCAGATTTTGTCGAATTCGATTTGTCGAATCAGTTTTTCCTTCAGATTTGTCGACTCGAATGTGAGCTTTTACATGGTCAGATTTAATCGAAATGCATTCCTTGTAAATTTGGCAAAAATGGACGAAGAAGTTGCTTCGGCAGCAATAATAATCGGTTTGGTGCTCAAAAAACGCAAAATAAAAGAAAAAATCGCACAAAATGGACAAAGGAATGGCTGTTACAACGCGCAGTCCATGGGACTTACGATGCTCTATTAAAAGACTTGCGTTTCACGGAGGAACAGGATTATAATAATTATTTGAGGATGACTGCCGAAGATTTTGACGAAATCCTTGAAATTATAGAGCCAGACATCACAAAGTAAGATACCAATATGCGACAAGCAGTTCATGCAAAAGTAAAGTTAGCTGCTACTCTTAGATTTTTTTCTACTGGATCTTCTTATACCGACCTGCAGTACCAATTCAGAATTCACAACTCTACATTGAGCAATTTTGTCCCAATAATTTGCGACAAAATATACGAAAAACTTAAAGACAACTATATGAAGGTAAGGTAAAACTCTAAATCTTAACACAGAGCTATGTATTGTTACCCATGATTTTCAAGAATACTGAAAGATACTAAAACATATTAAAATGTCCCGGAGAGGCACTGGATGTATCATTTCTTGATAGGCTGGTAGCAGGGCTTATTCTAGATGGTTCTGGTGACTGTAACTGCTGCAGAAATCCCATGCTATGGACATTATGGAATTGTTGCTGGGGTGGTGCATCATAATCTCCGGTTTGAGCAAGGAATAATATTTCTTGAATTTTCAACTTAGCCAATTCTTTCCCCCTCTTACTTTCGATTCCCCGTAATCCATTTGCAACATTTCGACCAAAGGTATCATCTGCATCTTCACGACCTGCTGCTTGATTCTTCCTTGCTCGCTCCAACACTGATATGGCTGTATCAAGCATTTGGTCTTCCTTTGTTTTTTTTTTACAATCCTCTTTCTCTCTCTTCTGTGGGAGTGGTCTCTTTGTCGACCTTGGTTCTTCTTCTCCATCTTCTTCTTCTCTTCCATGCACTTCTTCGTTTGCACTGATTTCGTTTCCCATTTCACCAGCTGCTTCATTTTCTTTGAGGCAGCTCTGTTCCTGAGGAAGAGGTATGTTTATTTTCAATAACTACACACAATCTTCACTTTGTACAGATGCCTACTACAGAAGAAGAATGGTTTGCTATAGCATCTGAGTTTGAAAAGAAATGGAACTTTCCCAATTGCATCGGTGCTTTGGATGGAAAGCATGTCATCATGAAATGCCCAGTAAATTCTGGTTCGTTTTACTTAAATTACAAGGGCACATTCAGTATTGTCTTACTGGCATTGGTGGATGCTGATTATAAATTTATCTACGTGGATGTCGGTTGCAATGGTAGGGTAAGCGATGGAGGCGTGTACAGAAATTCTACACTTGCGACAGCCTTGGAAGAAAATCAACTGAACATTCCGGAAGCAAGATCATGTGGTGATGGAGAAAATCGTCTACCATTCGTTGTGGTTGCAGATGATGCTTTCCCCCTCGAACCATATATGATGAAGCCATACGCACAGAGAGGTCTCACTAAGGAGCAGCGGATATACAACTATCGTTTATGTCGCGCAAGACGCATAGTGGAAAATGCATTCGGAATTCTTTCCAATAGATTCCGCATATTTCTTTCACCCCTCATGCTTACACCTGATAATGCTGGGAAAGTCGTGCTTGCAAGCTGTGTTCTACACAACTATTTAAGAGCTAAAGAACCGGCCAGGTATACACCAAATGGATCATTTGATGCAGAATCACTTCAGGATGGCACAACCAGCTTAGGAGAATGGAGAAACGTAGAAGCGGCTGGCATTGCTTCGTTGGCAAGGCAAGGCTCCAACAGATATTCCAATGACGCGAAAGAAGTTCGAGAAGGCTTTTCAAGCTATTTCAATACTATTGGTGCAGTGCCCTGGCAGGAGAAATTTGCACTATTTAATCAAACCGACGAACCCTAATCCAGGAGATACTTACTGTATTTACTATATTTGAAGCTAATTTTCTTGGCACAACAGTATCTCGAAGAAATGACAGAGAGTTGAAATAAGGCCACTTTGATTCATAGGCGTCGTTTAATCCATTTCCACTTTTGCTGCTCTTTTTTGTCTTTGCGACTTCTTTAGAATAATATGTTCGGAGGCTGTTGATTTTTGTCTTCACCTCGTTCTCTGGAAAAATAAAAAGAGTGGCCAGTAATGACTGAGCTTTCCATTCCGTGTATGTTGCCAATAAGCAATACATTTTTCAAATTTCCATCGATCTTAAGCAAAACTGGTTGTAGGATACAATAACAAACTTCAAAATACAAAACACATAAAATGAAACATTAGCTGTTAACAAAATCATGAAGATATTCAACCTTACCTGTCATCCGGAGTTTCTGGGCAAGCCTTGCCACACCCGCTTGTCGGGCGTCTCGATCTTTGTATGCAGTCAACAAAACATTCCAAAGAACTTCTTCTTTCTCGTATTCAGCAATAAAAGCTTCTATTTCTTCGTTTTTCTTGAACTTAGGCCGGGCGGACGCCATTTTGCTTGCGCGTGGTTTGAGAATCACAAAGAATGACGTGATCTTCAAAGCATTGCAATGCGGAACCATGTCCTTCAGCGAGGATGAGGAACAAATTTTCATTCATTTGCCGTTCGATACATCGAAAGGAATAGAACACGTCCAGCTCCTAAAAAATCGAATTCAACAGTCTGACCATGGCATCAGTCATTCGATTTTTGCCTTTACACGGTCAGATTGTATCGAATTCGACAAATCGAATTCGACAAATCTGACCGTGTAAGAGCGGCTTAACCCAAGGTTTTTAGGGAAGACAGTCCAGTGACAGATTTGGCAAGCCTGATAGATCATGAGAAATCTGAAGCAAAAATTAGCAACCATCTTAGATACCAATCGATGACTTGGCTTGAAATATGGAAGCATCAAGGAATTACTGGGAGCACAAGGCTAATTTTGAGGGGAGCAAAGGAACATGCTGCTTTTTAAGAGGGGAGCAATGGAGCAACCATCCCCATTTAAGAACTTCATTATGACATATGCTTTGAAGAACAACGATTGGGACTGATCTGCAATCTTAACATTTTCATGGAAATACATGTTTTCCAAAAGGTATACGAGATCTTCACAGTGTCAGAGCCCCTATCGTGGCCAGTAAGTTTACCGTAAGTCCTGCAAAAAGCCCCCCGAAAATATTTTCGCAAAAATATTTTTGGATGGGCCATATTCTGGAGGCTTATTCGAGGTAGGGGGTATGTTTAGCAACAACCAAAAATATTACCATTGCTATTCTTTTCTGTTACTTGATGCTTCTCAATATGCTTCAAACGGCACATATATAAGGATAATTGCTTTCGAGGCAATATCTATGGATCAAGCCCTGAGTGTGACATGAATTTCAAAAGTGGAACAAAGAAAGTCAGTCAAATACCCAGGGGGCACTCGACACACACAGTCAGTCCAAGAGATTTTAAAGCAACCCTAAGATATTAGTTCAGCTTAATTGAAACCCAAAAATATCTTATAATGTAAAAATGTTTTATGGAGTGTCGATTGCGTCTAAATGCTAATTGTTAATTTTCATGGTCTTCCTCAGCTTTATGCACTGTTTCTCTTTCCCTTTCTTTTTTTGTCACTCCCTTTCTGTTTATTCTATTCCCTTTGCCTAATTAACAACATTTTCCTATTCCCTTTGCCAAATTCTCATTCCCTGTATATTTGCTCATCATTCCTTTTATCCTTATCATCATTCTCTTTGTCTACTTACAGCATTCCTTGGTCAATTCCCTTTCCCTTCGCCAAATTTTAATGGTCTTTCTTATGTGCATTTTTTATTCTTATTTTTATCCTCTTTTATCATTACATGATGCATTGCGGCATGGTATGATGCACTGCGATTTTTAGCTCGAAATTTTAGCAGAATCAATAAACATGGAAGGTACGGCCTCGGTTTCGATGCTCAACATGTGTACGTCGATTCTCGGTTCACCCTGGTTTAGTGCAAGAATTCTATGGCAAATTATTGTCGGATTTAGGAGGGCAGATGGGGGCAACTGCCACTGCCGTTCACGATGAAAACTCAGCTGTGGCACCCCTTTTTGCAAGAAGAGCGCCCTTATCCTGACCAACATGCACTCTTTTTCAGAGTTTCGTTCTGAATGCAGGAAGCATATAACTTAAAGCGTTATTCAGTAGAAAAACCAGAGAATTTTCTCGAAGAACGGCCGAAAAATTTTTGCGCTCCTTCGGCATGCTCACTTTCCATCATGTTTTTGGCACACTCTCTCCAAGTTGCACCCCCTTCGACTTGGATCTGGATCCGCCTCTCTGGCAAATGAATGCTAGTAGATTTGTGACAGGCTTGCAAGGGCCATGATTGATCCTGGTGAAGCTTTTGTGGGATTTATTTATATTGCTCAGGATGTTTCAGGGAGCTTTCAAACACTGATGCTGAGACTGTTTACCCAGAATTTTTGGAAAACCCTTCACTTTGCCTTGAGGATGTGCAATCTCCCTCTCGCTTTCCTGATTAGCAGTCTTTCACCTTCAGTCGCCAATTGAGTTATTCGTGTTATCGCTTCTCTTACTGACTCATTTGTCGAAGACATGCCGGACTACCGTTCAAATTTCGTCTTACTGAAGGGAGACCGTTGAAACTTAGGCCGATTGTTCCTCGTGTGTTGATTCGGCTAGAATTTAGTGCCAGAAATCGGAATGCATTATACCATGCCACGATGCATCATACCATGCCGCAATGCATAATGTAATGATAAAAGAGAAGGGCCATCAACACAAACAGAAAGAGAATGCTAAAGAGAAAGGCAATGGCCAAATGGAATAAGAAATTCACATAGGAAAGACCAATATAATTTCGCAAAGGGAAAGAGAATTGACAAAGGGGATTAGAAATGCTGTAATTAGACAAAGATAATGATGATGAGGATAAGGGGGATGATAACAAGTATAAAGGGAATGAGAATTTGATAAAGGGAAGAGGAAAATGTTGTTAATTAGACCAAGGGAATGGAATAAACAAAATGGGAATGACAAAACAACAGAAAGGGAAAGAGAAAACAGTGCATAAGGCTGACAAAGACCATGAAAATTAACCATTAGCATTTAGACGCAAACGACACTCCATAATATTTGATGCCAAAAAACAATGAACATAAGCATATATCTAATGATATCCAATTCGATTAGAAACAAAAAATTTCAAGGAAGTGCCTCATTTTATTGTTCTAATCATGATACTGGTAATCATGGCAATCATAACTTATTTCTTCTTATTGTCATAGCAACAGAAACAATAGAGCAATTTGATTTGATCGAGTGATTGTGATCGTTTGCATCGAAAGTTTAATGATCATTGCAGCTTTTACCATGAGCGATAGCACACCCAGTGTGTAGCAGTTTGAGATTTATAACAGAAACAAGCCGCCTTAACTTATTGTCTTTTTTTGTGTTTAAACTTATTTTTACTTGATATACAGCCACCTTTTACTAACTTAAAGGCTTTACGGTTAACGTGGCTCTGCACTTAAGGTGGCTCACTACCGAAAAACTTCAAAATTATGAAACAGTGAAAGGTGGCTGTATACCAAGTAAAAATAACTTCAAAACACAAAAAACAATAAGTTAAGGTGTCTCGCTTCTGTTATAAATTTCAAACTGCTACACACTGGGTGTCCTATCGCTCATGCTTTTACAGCGAAAACTAGAGGAGAGTGGAATCCGCCCCCCTCAGGAACTCTCAGATAAGGTAGGGTTAAATAGTTGGTGTACATGAGAAAGAGTAAGGAAAGAGCAGTGATGAACCTCAAGAGTGGAAATTGAACAATTTGCAAGCATATATATGAACGGCCACTTCGTAGATCGAACCTTAGCGAAACCGTTATGACAATAGTTTGCCCATATAAAGTGGTTAACAGCTGCAAATGCCAACAGGCGCAGCAAATCCATAGTGGCATCCTTGGCATCCTTGAAAAAGTTAAAGAACATAATCTCCCAGTCACAACTTATGGAAGTTTATTACGCACTTGTGGAAAGTCATTTGAGATATGCAAATATAGTCTGGAGAAGTTTATCCGATACAAAAATGGAAGCACTTCAGCGGCTATAAAACAGAGCCTTTGATATAATTGACTCATCCAGACTTAAGAGTTTATGGGAAAGAGGGTCAGTAAATGTAAATCAGGTAATGAATTTTGATTGTTCACTCGTGACATACAAAATAGTGAACGTCCTTAGTCCCAAATTCCTGCAGAACAAAATTCAGGAAAGGTCGTCCATTTCAAAATATAACACAAGAAACAAAAGAGACCTGCATTTTCAAAGGCCCAACTTAGAATGCGTAAAGAAGAGCTTCTTTTATACCGGGGCACGAGCATGGAACAGTATTCCACAATCCATCAAAGATGCTAGGTCAGTAGTCGCATTCAAAGAAAGACTGAAAACTCATTTTTTGAGCTGAAAGAGAGAATAACTCTAACACACGGATTCATGGAAGAGCATTATCTAGGGTTAGCTAAATTATATTCATATTGTCATAACCAATTCCTGTATGTAGGCCTATTACCTTTGTTATATACATTTTTTGCTTACTGAATGAATCTTCCGTGTATAAATATGTTAAAATGAAAAAAAAATGAACATGAATGAAATTCCTCCTTAGGAATTTACTCGTTACGACGGCGGGCCAGAGCGGCGCCATAGGCGCCGCACAGCAAGCCTTTTTCATTTCATTTCATTTCATTTCACTTCAATATATCAAGGAGGGTTGCCCTTCACCCAATTGGGTGGTTTTCAAGGGGCCCTCCACATAAAAACTTACAATACATTTTTCATTTCATTTTCATCTTAAAATATTTATACTGGCATAAGTTTCATATAATAAATACATGTTTTTCAAACTGACCAGTTTAAAATAAAAATCTAAAGGAAAAGAGGCTAAACTAAGGACAAAAGTAATTTATTTACCTAATTTACAATATAATATACAATAATACCTAATTTACAATAAAATATAACAGAAATGAAATAGAAGTTGAAATTACACCGCCCTCTATATTTGTTTCTTGAAAGTTTTCAGGGAGGGTGCCAATTTTGCTTCTCTTCGTAAACTGTTCCAAAGTTTGCTCCGCGATATGAAAAGGCCTTTTGGCCATTAGCAGTTTTTAGTAGCGGTAACCTAAGATCATTTTCTGTCGAACGCAAAGTCCTTTCTCTATCATCTGAATATTTTGTAAATAGTTTTGTCATGTAGGCTGGGGCAAGCGATTTCAAAGACTTATAAACTAGAGTGGCGGTCTCTTTTCTTGTGAGATCACTGATAGTCGGCCAGCCAAGATTCTGAATTAGTGGAGCAGCAGAAGCATCGTAAGGGCTATTTGTTACGATTCTTGCAGCTCTGTTTTGAATTTTTTGCAAGATGTCAATTTTTGAATTACTACAGCAGCCTCAAACAGAGCAACAGTAACTTAACTGGGGCTCGACAATCCTTCTGTACATTTTGTTGAGCACATCAGATGGAAGATATTTTTTAGAATACTTAATAAGTCCAAGGGCTCGATTAGCCTTGGTCTTGATAGTATCGACATGTTTGTCCCAGTTAAGTTAAGTTGTACAATAAATAATCGGTTAAAAACATTTAAAACTACTTACAATATATATACAAAACTAAAAAAAGTAAACCCTAATTTGCTAAATTAAAAGAAATGTACATAAAAACCAATAGACTGGGAAAACTTCTCCAACGATCAAGCAGCCAGGGCATCCCCCGTCCCCGCACCCGTCCCCCGCCAAACCGACAACGGAGACCCCAAGACAGATCTCCATCGCCGATCCAGCAGCGAATCAAGCACAGAGACCGCGGGGCCGCGACCAGCCACCCAACCGCAAGAAAAGTCCCCCAGTCTATTGAATGTTCTGTTTTAAGACGGCAAAGGAGGGTGCCTGTTTGATCTCAGCTGAGAGGCTGCTCCATAGTTTTGCACCTCGATAAGAAAGACATTTCTGCCCATTTGCAGATGTTTTCTTTGGCAGCCTCAAGTCTGTTTTCGCATTTCGAAGGTTGCGAGAGCTGCAGGCGGAGTTTCTTGTGAAAAGATTGCTCATGTACTGCGGAGCAAGCCCATTAATAGATTTATAGACTATCAGTCTAGAATCCTGGTCAACAAGCTCGCGAAGGTTTTCCAACCAAGACTCTCGATGAGAAGCCTACTTGGAGCATCAAAGCTGCTGTTCGTTACAATTCTGGCGGCTCTGTTTTGAAGCTTTTGGAGCTGATCAATATCAGTTGTGCCACAGCAACCCCATACAGAGCAGCAGTATCGAAAATGGGGCTCCACAATATTCGAGTACAATGTTTTCAAAGAAGCAATTGGGAGAATATTCTTTGCATGTTTTAAAAATCCGATGGCTCGTGATACTATGGTGGATACCGTTTTAATATGTTCTTTCCAATCTAGACTATTGTCAACGTGAACACCAAGGTATTTGGTCTTATTGACAACATCCAGTTCACTACCACGAATTTTAAGATGCAATTTTTCTGCAGCATTGTTTAGAGTTCGATGCTTTGGTTTGGTTGCGATTAGCATAGATTGTGTTTTAGCAACGTTTAGTGAAAGCTTATTGCCCTTCAACCATGAGTCTAAGTGCGCAAGATCGTCATTAATAGCTTCATTCAGCTGAGAAATATCTCTTGATTTTAAGCAAAGGCTAGTATCATCAAAATAAAACATTCAAGAATAAAAATAATCGTACCTTGAGCAGAGTTGTTCTGAAACACGAGGTTTCGAGCTGAGCCCGTTATCAAGTGAAGTAAGATTAGAAGAACGATAGTAGTAAAGGAAGAAGAGATTCGAAAGATAGAATTCGAACCCAAAGGAATAGTGTTGACGCAACAGTGATAAGAAGTGTAAGCACGAGCTTAACAAAATAAAATGAAAATAATAAAACAAGAGCTATTATAGAAAAGAAGAGTAATGCTATGAGAAAGCTACTGTAGGTAATTAAATTGTTTGTTAAGTCCAGCAGGATGAAGTGTAGCAAGTCTGAAAATGATGCGCTTTTCCAATGTTTTGCGTTTAGTGCTGTCTGTAGGAGCGAAGAGGAGACCAAGAATTGACATGTCTTCAATGGAATGGTTTGGCAAATTAAAATGTTTTGAAATATTGCTATCAGGGTCATTCTCATGTTCCTCCTTCAGGTGAATTTGGTGCTTGACATTCCTCATGTGCTCGCCAAATCTGTTGTTAAGCTGTCGGGAGGTTTCGCCAATATACAAGACGTTACACTTGTTGCAGAAGATACAGTAGATGATGCTTGAAGATGAACAGGTGAACTTGGATTTAATTGTAAAAGATCTATTTCCATTGGTGACTGTGGTTGCTGAATTGATGTGGTTACATGTATGACATAGATGATGATTACAAGGGAATGTGCCAGGGGAATCTGAAGATCGAAGATTGGTGCGAACAAGGCAGTCTCTGATGTTTTTGTCTCTTCTGAAGGCCATCAGTGGAGGGGCGTGGAATATCTCTTTTGTGTGTGTGTCGTTGCTTAAGATGTGATAGTTGCTATAAATGATTTTCTTGATACGTTTGTTCAGTGGATGGTAGGTAAGGGTGAATGGGATTCGGTTGTTGGTCTGTTTCCTGTCGACCGGCAGTAAAGCATCGTCTTGTGAAAGGTTGTTGACTTTATTGAGGGCTGAAGTTGTGATCGTCTCTGGATATTCATTTTGATGGAAGAAGGATGCCATTTCGGCTGCTTTGGTTTGAAAATCATCATCATGTGAGCAGATGCGGCGGAGACGGCGTAATTGAGAGTAGGGAATAGAGTCTTTACATTTGCTTGGGTGGGAAGATTTGTAATTGTGGAAGCTGTGTGCATCTGTGTCTTTATAATAGATGGAAGTCGCAATGGTATCGTTTTCAATCTTTAGTAGGATGTCGAGAAAAGGCAGGCTTTGTTCAACACGCTCAAAATAAGATTGTTTGGTGCTAGTATCATCAGTATACATGGATACAGTTGAACCCTGGATAGCACTAGGGAGATCATTGATGTATATCAAAAAAGGAAGTGGCCCCAGACAAGACCCTTGGGGTACTCCTTTTTCACGTCCCCAGTTCTTGAATCGACCCCACCCACTCTGCAGAACTGTTTTCTGTTAGAGAGATAAGACTGAAACCAAGACAGTTCCCTTTGCTGAACACTGTAGTGTTCAAGCTTTTTGCAGAGAAGGTCGTGGTCGACTGTGTCAAATGCCTTTTTAAGATCAATGAAGACTGTACCCACCATCTGTCCAGTGTCCAACCCACTTTACCAATCGTCGGTATTTTTAAGTAAGCAGGTCAATGTAGAATGAAGCTTTAAGAAGCCTGATTGACCAGGATGAATAGGTTTATTCTTAACCAGATAATCGTAAAGTTGATTAAAAACAAGTTTTTCAAGGAGCCTTGAGACGACAGGGAGAACTGAAATTGGGCGGTAGTTAGACCTTTCAGCCCTATCACCTTCCTTAAAAATTGGTGTGATGCGCGCATTTTTCCAACAATCAGGAAACTGACTTGTCTCAAGAGAGGTGTTAAACATGAAAACTAATGCGTTTTCAATATAAGGAGTGGCTAGCTTTAAGAAATTGCTAGATATGTTGTCACTTCCAAGGCTCTTAGATGTTTTTATCTTACCCATTGCATCTCTAATGTCCTGCACTACAATTGGTCTAAAATTGAAGCGCTTATTATCAGGGTTCAGATTATATTTACCTGTAAGCATGGGATTGGGGGCATCTTCAATCTTGCTAGCACGATCCTTACCTACTGAGCAGAAATATTCATTCATAGTGTTAGAGATTTCCTGCCTATTTACAATTTCTCTTCCAGGTCCCTTCAAAAGATATATGTTTTTGGATTTAGATCTTTTATTTAATACCTGGTTGATCGTTTTCCAAGATTCCTTCATGTTACCTTTAGCTTGAGCAAGTCTTTCCGAAAAATACTGCCTTTTCAACTCAAGATTTTGTTTGTTAATTTTGTTTCTAATATGCCTATAGGAGCTCATAAGAAGCTGAGATTTGCTTTTAACAGCAGTTTTTTACGTTTATCCCTGCTTCGTATTAGCTGCTTTAGGTCATCATTCACCCATGGGCAGTACTTTTCAGAAACACGCAATGTCTTGATGGGAGCATGCTTGTCAATGATCAAAGAGAAAAAGGGTTGACAATTGTGTGACAAGCACATTAACATCATCCGTTTCACTAAATCCTTGCTCCCAACAAATGCCAGCGACATCAGCAAGGAATGCATCTTTGTCAAAGTTTTTCATACATCTGGTTGTGACCACTTTATGGTCCTTCTTTAACCCTATAGTGGTTGGGCTATTTGATAGTCCTATTTTGGTTGGGGGGTCAAAAAAGCCCCCCCCCCCCTACCTAACTCTTGACTGGTAATAGGTAGAGTGACCAACTTTTGTGTGCTAATAGCCTCAGGCATGTACTGTCTGAAAATGTAAAGATTAACCTAAGATTGGCCCTCATTTTTGCTCACGTCAGCATTTTCCTTTGTGTGGTCAAGAAAAGCGGCAAAATTGACTAAAATCAGGAAAATCGCAATAAAATTAAATTTGGAGCACATTTTCCACCCAAACATGATAATCGTGATAGAATGCATCAAATAACACTACACTACAAAAGAAATTTGCAAAATATTAAACTTACGTTCCTTTTTTCGCGATAATTGAGATTTGAGAATTTGCGATTTTTCCAGGGTCAGTCCCAGAAAATTGTCTCCCGCCCCCTCATTTTTCAAAATATTTTAATGAAACTTTTTGAGAAGTTGTACAATAAGTAGTTGCAAAAAGTCAAGAAGTTTTATGGCTATAAATATCTTCCTAGCAGAGTTATTAAATAAAATCTACTGGGGGGGGCAAATTTGCCCCCCAACCAAAATAGGATTAATGCACCCTCAAACTTGCGGACACAAAAGACCATATAGTGATCACTCATAGAAAACTTTTGCACTCCAGATTCAATGATGTTTGTGGCAGCCTAGTTAATCGTATAATAATCAGATCTTGAATCTCAAGAATCAAATAATAATAATGTTTGCATTCAACTGACCGCTGTGTAAGTTGGACAATAATTCAGCGGATGTGTGTGCTTGACATACACTGTGTAAGTTGGACAATAATTCAGCGGATGTGTGTGCTTGAAGAAGACAAAACAAGGCATTCCATGTATTTAGCAGTGCGAGGGCCCTACACCACATGTCACATCATTATTCGAATTATTATTCGAATAATAATTCGTTCATTATTTGGAAAAATCAAATATTTTAGGATTATACTGGTCACACTTGCTTTGACTATAACTTCATATGTTACGAGGAAATTTTCCCGAATCTTTACAGAATAGCAATTGCAAGACTATATTTTGGAGATAAATCTGCAACTAGATAGAAAGGTTACTGGGTATAGACTTCTTCGTAAAATGAATGTCAATGGATTACGAAGACTTCATGAAAGGGTAATTGTTGAAATGGCATCCCAGAATGAGATAAAGTTGAAATTTGCCATTGAGTTACGCAGGTTAGTGCTGCGAAAAATATGGAAGACTGGGGAGAAAGTTACAAGAAAGGGTCTTTAGAATAGGCTTTCGTGAATGTCTGGATCTCTGTTCAATAAATCAAAGAGAAAACGAGAAGCATAGCAATAGAGAGATTACGGTCTGTGACTTTAGAAATTAAAGAGAGTAGATATTTACAGGCAAACTTAGGTAGTTTCTTGATGTAAGTAGCAGCATTCTTATATCCCTCAATAGATTGCTGCAAGTGTTAGGAGAAGCAGGAGACGCCACTAAATTCATGGAATAGTAAAGCGAAGAAAATAGCTGTAAAGTACATGGAAGTAAAGGAGAAAGACGTCAGAAAAAAGCTAAATTACAATTTATATCAATTGAGGGCAGCAGTGTGATATATATGCAACTTTAATGGATCATGTGCTGGAATGGTTCCCATGATTGAAAGCATCAAGCATAAAAAATCCACTTGACTTTTATAGCGGAGCAGCAATCAATGACCATGTACAAGTCAATTAATCGGATATATGCGAGCAACTATATTTGAGATTGTAAAAGGGGTAGTCGAGCAATGGAGGGAAGGGACAAGTTCGGGACTTATCTCGAACTTATCTCGGAATAAGAGCTGTCCAAACGGTAGCTATGATTAAAATATGAAAGGAAGCCTTCTGGCGACTCACGGAAAGCTGTTTATTCTATTGCAGCAAAGAGTCTAGATCAAGCTATTTGTATACACTTTTCATACGATCGATTGGATACAGTGGCATCCAGTATTCCATAGTTATGAATTTCTGCACTTTCCCCGCACCATTAACGCTTGTAGTATGCTATGACATTCAGTGATCACACTCAACAACAATAAAATCTTTTAAACAATCCTATTTAGAGAGGCGTCGTCCTAAATGGTCACCCTACGTTTTCACCATGTTTTGACCGTGCTGCAAAAACGTCGTGTCAGAAGGATTTGGGTCTAGCTTTTTTTCGAAAGAGCGCGAAAATCATTTGCTGACGCCATCTAAGAAATTCTCTCTTGTTTTGTTTTGGTTTTAAACTGCATAACTTCGCTGCGAAGAATGTTTTGAAAATACATACTTGAAATGGATGCAGGTGAGTGTATTTCGTTTCCTTTCTGTTCTCCAAGCTCCAGATTTATTCTCTTCATGTTGCTTCGGGATTTGAAGTAAAGCACAACTACGGTTTATTTATGGGAAACTCCAACCCTCAAAATGTAACTTTCAAAGAAAAAGAAAAAAAATTTGCAACTGGTAAAGGAGCCGGGGGTTTTGTTTCAGTAGTAGTCTGACTGGCCTACCTTCGCCCCTATTGGTCAGCCTTGGCATCCTGAACTCTCTTATTGGCTGCGCTGTCAACCAGATTTGTCAGAAGTCACGAGGTCAAAAGCACAGTTTGACGAGTTAGGGGGTTCAATAAAGAAGCGTACAAAAAAAGTGACTGTTTCTATTTTAAGTGAGATACATGGATTTTTGAAAAAATTTCCTAAATGATTGTGAGCAAAGCTTTTAGAGAAAACTAAAGTATCGGGCTGGTAGCACGTTTCTTAGATCATAGGAAAATTTTTCCACCAAAAAAGTTTCTGATGAGTTTCTTAACTGGCAAATGGTAATATTGTTGTTCAGTTCAAGGGTTAAGAAGGAAAGGTGAAAGATTTTCGCTTTGGGTCGACATAGGATAAATACTGATTTCCGTTTGAGTTTCCAAAAGCCCCCTCGAATTCTTGCCTCCTTGCTTGTTATTCAAATCATGTCAGAAATTACAGCTCCCACACCCCCGGCAATGCGGCACTTAGGGGTATTTGGTAACGAATCAT
Source organism: Aurelia sp. 4 Dawson et al 2005 (assembly GCA_964019985.1). NCBI lineage: Eukaryota > Metazoa > Cnidaria > Scyphozoa > Semaeostomeae > Ulmaridae > Aurelia > Aurelia sp. 4 Dawson et al 2005. The sequence continues at coordinate 8,489,730 of OZ026504.1, read as the reverse complement.
AATTTTCAGTCACTCAAATCTTGAATTCGTTGTCAATAACTCAATAACTGCGTTGTTGATATCATTTGTGATGGTATCCTATTTCATCATTTCATATATCAATATCTAAGAATATTTAACTGAAAAATGTTTTGTAATCACTGTAAAAATCCTCACCAACTTAAAATATTTCACAACATCTCTTAAGACCTTCTTATTGCTCCCCCGGTACTCACAGATCAAAACTCTCACTCAGGATTCCTTGCGATGCGACAAGCTCGACCAGGTAACTGCGAAGGCGGTGTTATGAGTTTAGGGTACGTCCAAATTAGACGCCATGCCGAAGATTAGGCCTGTCAGACCGACTTGTGTTTGAGACGAAAATTTCCGAAGACGAAGAAGAGGATGGTCGTTGCATTCAAAGTCTGCTTTGAGAAAGAGTATGTGAACATTTTTATCGTTATTTGCTGTGTACTAGTGCATCTCCTTCTTTTTAAATCAATTTTATCTCGCAACCCGACCATTTAGGGCGACGCTTCTCTAGTAGTAAGTAAATACTTACAATAAATTTCAAGAATCTAAAAAAAGCCCCGGCGGGTGCACTTGAATTACAGGGAGTACATACATGCTTATCCATGGATTCACAAAAAGGCCCCTTTCACTGAGAATCAGTTCATATTTTTTACCCCTATCACTGACTTTTCAAGTAGCTACCCTCCCCATTGTTAACTAAATGAAATGAAATGACAAATGAAATGAAAGAAACTACTGTTTCTTGGAAACTCAGACCCTGGATGTTTGAAGAGCAATAGGAAAACAATAGAGTAATTAAAGGACAACAACAGGCTGAGGTCAAAATGCAGGTTTCTTAAAGGCGGAGCTTTACTGTAGATCAGGCAAAGAAGCACATGCCAGAAACTGAAGTAGGGAATGACTTAATTATAAACAGAAATGTGTGAATAACCCACCAAGTTAAGTCGCATCTTTTATTGCTAAATATGATTTCCAGAAAGACAGACGGACACCTTTCTTCTTTTCCTGCCATTTATTTTATAATTTCTTTACTAGCCTCGATTTGGCTATAAATGAAAGGCTAGCTACCAAATACAATTTATAAAATGGCCTAAGTGGATGGACAGCCAGCAAATGAAGCACGAAAAACAGATTCGATCTCCGTGAATTTGGACGGCATTGACGTCGCTGTATGTTGGATGCAGATAACCAGTAACAGAGCAGCTCCAAAAACTCAAACATGGGATAATGTGAGGCTTGTATTATAATTTTCATGCTCCCTCAGTCAGAGTACCTGACCTAACATCATCATCAGAAATTCACTTGCCTTCTTTGCATTTTGCACCAAATTGAGCATTTGTAAATATGTAATTAACTGTAAACTAACCGAATTTCCTAGCCTCTGTACTAGGTTACTCATTTTTTGATACACAAAATTGGGACAAAAATGTTTATTATGTGTTTTTCATTTGAAATGAAGCCTCATCACGACTCTCAACTCATCATTATTAGCAAGCAATCATGATACTCTAAGTTTTAGTCTTATAAGCATATTACAAGTGCAATGTATATAAACTACAGTATTGTTTTTCAAAAGATACAGTTGCCCCCCAGTTGCCTCTTCAGGCGTTTTGTCTGATCAATGAAAAATAAGCAGTCATATCTACTTTTTCTGCTTTTATCATTCTGAAAACCACCCCCTTTTTCAAAAATTCTCTGACATATTTCTGCAGAAAGTACCCCTTTTTCTTAAATTCTAGGTCCTTGGATTCCATTGATTTTGTAACCTTTCTCAGTGATTTTATGGAAACACATGATATACATTTTCTACAACAGTGCACCCGCCGGGAAAAAGCCATGAAGAGATTATAAACAGATAGGTATGGTTGCAGAGCAGTTTTACTATGAGTGGAGCTTGTTCGATATCCAATTTGATTGCATACATTTTTCATATGAGATAGAGAACAATACACGTTTTTTTGTAAGAAACCTGGATCAGGCCAAAAGTTTCTTAATTTCACATGAAATTTTGTCCATTTTAGTACTAAAAGTTTCTTAATTTTTTGAATGCAGAGTTATCAATGTGGTCGCTAACACTGCGCCAGATATTTTTCTTGACATTTAAAACACAATTAAGGAATAAACAGTGTTCTGTTATCTTGAAAACACAAGTGGTTAGATAATATTGCTCAAGAATAAAGGTTTGACGATCTATTTGCTATAATATCCATGCTTTTAACGTTGAAAAGTTTCTTAGTACTTCTCAGACATAGTACTAGAGTTTCTTAAAATTTTGGCCATCTTAGTACTAGTTTCTTATAGACCAGTTTCTTATAAAAGAATGTGTATAACATTTTTGCTATTTGCAAAAATTCTATTTTCAGCCAAGGTATTGTTCATCCGTTGCCTTATATATTTGTTCTTTTCAAAATTTTAGCAAATGAATACGCCCTTTCAACAAAACGGTGCATTCTGGGTAATCAGGATCGATATCTCGCACGTGTTGTATTGTTTCTATTGTGCTCACCTATTCTCTCGCCCTTGGAAGTTGTTTCTCGAAAGGTTTTCGACGAGTTTACTCAACTAAACAAGGTAAGAAACTTCTGCCATATATTTTCCACACTTTTAGATACTTGTTCTTGACTTTTTGGTGATGTTTCACAATGAAATATGATGAAGGGCTTCGTTGATTGCAGGCGTAGTGGACCTTAGCCCTATACGTACTCCCTGTATTTGCCAGTGGCAAACAGCATGTCTTCGCTACAGAAGTTCTTTCACACATTACTTTTTACATTGACAAGATCCTTTAAAGCTTTTTTCGTAGCCCAGTAGCTAAGACAGTGATTCAAGTAAGAAAACGCGAAAACACTTCTCCCATTTTATTCAGGCGTGCATGAAAATCAAAGGCTCGTAAAATCAAATGGCAGTTGTTTAATTACACGAGCAAGTGAACAGTTTGTTTACATTCACGTCAGACCGCACAAATTTATCACAACGCAAAGGCTGAAAGGAAGAGGCATTTTCTTTCCTTTTGCTTGCATTAATATCTTAGTTAGTTAGCTACAGTAAGACCAGTAAGAGCTTTTCAAGAGTCTTGTCAATTTATGAGGTAAAGAATGAAAGTAATAGTGCCGCAAAGATATGCTATTTACCATTTGAAAGTGCAGGGACTATAGGCCTTTGGCCATCTGCGCCTGCTATCAACGATGCCCTGTAGCATATTTCAGAGTGAAACACCACCAAAAAGTCAAGAAAAAGTAGCTAAAAATGTGGAATGTATATGAGAGAAATTTGTTACCTCGTTTAATTGAGTAAAATCGTCATAAACCGCTCGCGAAACAACTTCCAAGAGCGAGAGAATAGGCAAGCACAATAGAAGCAGTTGTTTTTTTAGTTTTTTATTTTAAAACACGATTGTAATTAGATTTCTGTTTTTGGCTAAAGATATTTTGTTGCTGAATGGTCTCAGTGTATAAACAATTAGAAATAGAAATAGAAATATACTGAACAGAGTTTCGCTTTCCTTTCGTTTTCGTTATGAAAGCAAAGTTCGACGTTGGGCCAGTGCGGCGCTGCAAGCGACGCGTGGCAAGCCTAGTGTATTTCTAACATCTGTTGTGTAATGACTCTATACCGGGTGAGTCAGAAGAAACTTGGGGCATTTGGTGGACTGTGAAATTGCATTTAGGTGGAGGTGAAGGTAAAGTTGCGTTTTTCAGCGCCAAGCGCTGGAATCGCAGAAATAGAGCTGACCTAATCGAGTCTACGACCCCTTGTCATGACTCTCATGTGGTTGGGTCCTACCGGGTATGTTGTATTATCACAGAAGAATTCTTGGATAAATGAAGGGTTCAGACCATTTCTATTTTTGTACATCTCAGTCATAAGTATTTGCAAATTCTTTGTATGAATAGTAACTGCACTGTCCTTCTGTAATAGCTCACTAAAAGTAGATTCAGTATCCTTGTGAGTAATTCTTAATGCCCTTTCCTGTATTATATTGATTTTTAGGTTTTTTTTTCTATTCATAATAAATTAAAATTAAACTTAAATACATTAATACTGTACCGCCCTTGGTGTAAGAAGACACAAGGTCATCTGGCCTACACCAAGAACGGCACTTACAATTTTCAAATACAACTTCAAAAGTAACGAAAACTACTGGGAACAGGAAAAGAAAACAGGTAAATGAAGCAAAAATTAAAAGAGAGAGAGAGACTTGCAGTTCCAAACCAAACTCAAACCATGCTATGTGTCTAATCCTTATATCGTAGGTCTAACATCAATTTTGTACCATCACATCGAAACTGATGGTACAATGACAATGGACGTAAAGCACTATTAGAGCATTTGGATGGTTTGGTGTGGAACTGTATAGAAGATAGAAAAGAGAGCTGCTAGATGATTGTGTTATGCCAAATTAATTTCGTGCTAATCCACAGATACTAACATGCCACCCAAGCGATAGGACAAAGAAAACCCGTCCCCTCACTTAGGCAACACGCCAGCACCCACAATCAATTTAACCGGTTTGTTTTTTCGATGTACTCAATCGTTGCTTCAATTATTATCCTGTTGTCAATCATATTCATATAAGGACTGCCATAAAGAAGCAAGTTGCACAAGGTTTCTGAATCCAGGTTTGCGATATCAATACCGGACACTTCAGTGACAGTGCCAAAGAGATCCTCTCGCAATTGATTAAAGCGGGGGCAATGCAGGAGATAGTGCTCATTGTCCTCATTAGCCGCACCAAAATCACATATAGGCCTAAGGCACTCAAAATTGTGATGAAATTTGTGCGCATTAAGATCACTGAATTGTACGCGAAGCTTGGTTATATTTCTAATACCCTTTAAGTCAGATACTCCATAAATAGTATTTCTGACCGGTCTCATTAACGCAATCAGATTCCGTTTAAATTCAGCAATGGTTTTAGAAGCGCGTATTTCAGTTGGTAGTTTGTTCCATTCATGTAACGTGTTATGAAAATAGGAATTGGAAAAGCGATCGGTTCTGGCTCTATTTTGGGCATAGGCTTGAGGATTACGCAGATCATAAGATATCTGCCGTTCAGGAGGAATTAGAGAAAAAAGATATGCTGGGTACTGTGTCAACTTTAGCTTGAAGAAATGGCATAGTCTTCTATACCATCGTCTCTGGTACAAAGATTCCCAACCAAGTTCATCGTAAAGCTTTTGCTTACTTGTACCTCTCCATGCCCCAGTCACAGCCAAAGATGCTGCATACTGCGTTTGTTCAAGACGCTTTGTAATAGCTGATGACAAGTCAGGGTCATATTTGTGGTAAACAATATCACCGTAATCAAGGTGGGGGCGTACATACAGTTTGTACATTTGATCAAGTACATCCCTTGATACGTATTGTGACAGGTGTCTTATCAACCCAATCCCCCGCCTGGCTTTCGAAATAGCTTCACTCACATGACTTTTAAAACTCAATTTGGAGTCAAGAATCATTCCAAGATGTTTGTGCTCTGTTTTGCTTGTAATTTCTTCATTTCCGAGTCTCAAAGGAGGGTGCACTGGGCGCAACTTTTTAACGGAAAAAAGTACCTCTTCCGTCTTGTCAGCATTGAAGTGCATTTTCCATTGCCACGCCCACAGGGAAACTTTTTCTAGATCTCTATTCATATTTTGGGCAGAGACGGTTTCATTTTCAACCACTGTAAATAGAGAAGTATCATCAGCAAATAATTTGACGTCGCACTGTAAGTTATCTGTTAAATCGTTAATATAAATAAGAAAAAATAATGGACCTAATACCGAGCCCTGGGGTACACCAGCAGAAACTTCCCGCCACTCAGAGGATTGCCCATTTAAAGTCACCCGCTGCTATCGATGTGAAAGAAAGCTTCTGATTAGTTCCAGAAGATTGCCCGAAATACCATTACTTTCAAGTTTATAGAGTAGACATGCATGCCACACCCTGTCAAAAGCCTTGGACAAATCTAGAAATACAGCTCTCGTTTCCCTGCTTGGAATTTGATCAAAACCACTGTAGATTTTGTGGGTAATGGCCAACAGTTGATTTACAGTTGAATCACCAGGACGAAACCCAGACTGATTCTCACTAAGAAGACGATTGGCATTCAGGTGTTCATATATATCATCAAACAGAAGCTTCTCAAATATTTTCCCAAATATTGGTAACAGCGAGATTGGCCTATAGTTTTTCTTGCTTTGTCTGCTCTCCTTTTTGTGGATAGGGATAATGTTGGCTTTTTTCCACGAAGATGGGTACAGCCCTGTGCTGAGACACTTTTCAAAGATCATACAAAGTGGATCAACAATAGAACTGTCACAGATTTTAATCATAGAGACCGATATTCCGTCACAACCATGGGCTTTTTTAGTATCAAGCGTTCTGATCAATTTTAAGACTTTGTCTTTGTTTACAGTGATATCCTTTAGTTGATTGTTGATTCTGGGTAGAAAGGTTGGTAAAGAGCTCGTATTTTGTATAGTAGAACATTGCTGAACAAAGTATTCATTAAAGATCCTAGCTTTATTCGCAGGATTAGTGATGAATAGGCCGTTTTCAAGGAGTGGAGGAATATTACACGTCTTCTTACTATTAATCAGTCTGGTAAGCGTTGACCAGTATTTTTTGGGTCCCATGTTTGGATCAGAAAGCTTGCGACCTAAATTTTGGTAGTGTTTGTTTTTTGCATTAACGATCATCATAGAGGTCTCCTTACGAATAGTCTTAACTTTACACCAGTCATCATGATTTTTGCCTCGCTCAATATATCTCCTGTAGACTCTATGTTTACGTTTGATGGCTGTTTTAAGCTGGCTAGTTATCCAAGGCGGATCCCTGTCATCACATTTGATAGTTCTATTAGGAATATCCGAGGAGAGAATCTTAAAAATTGTGTCTCTAAAAACCTCAACCATCTCGTCCGCCTGCAGACCCTGAAATATTGACTCCCAGTTTAATGCTGATATGGCTTCCCTGATTGAAGGAATGTTCGCCTTTTCATATTCCCAAACAGAGCGCTTATATGGCGGTGCATTCGGCAGGGAAATATTTAGTTTACCATAGATGATTTGATGCTGACAATTGTTATCTAATGACGGATGGACTCCTGATTCAATAAACAAGTTAGGTTGATCTGTAATGATCAAATCAATACAAGACATACTCTCTCTACGAAAATTGGTTGGCTCATTTATAAGCTGATACAAGTTATTAACTTCTATTATTTCGTCCAATGCCATGCCCTCAGGGCTTTCCGCATCCTCAGTCCACCACTGTGAGGTCCTGCAGTTAAAATCCCCAGTAAGAACAACTGAGTGAGGTCTTTCCATTTGCATACGATTTATCATCATCTGCATATTACTAATGAAATTTTCAAATTGTTCACTATTTTGACTTCGACTTCGATAAACTGTGACGAAAAAAATTTTCTTACGGGAAATGCTAACCTCGCATACGATAGTTTTCTGCATCAATTCAAGATCTCTTCTTTGCTTGATGGCAAGCCCGTCTCGAAAGTAAATACAAACACCGCCAACTTTAGAATTACTTGGGTGATCATTACGATAGACCTCGCGACTAAAACCTTCGATATAGATATCTTCACTAATGATTGAACTGTCAAGCATGGTTTCAGACAAAGCCATGATGTCGTAATGATGTAAAGAATTGTATGCTTCAATAAGAGGGATTTTTACACTTCCTCTGGCACAAATGCTGTTTAAGTTCCAATGGCAAAATTTTAGTAAGGCAAGACTGGTAGGACCGGGATTAGACTCAATATCTCCAGCGATTAACAAAAATATGCTAGTGGAGAAATGTTTATCCGAAAGCAATATATCAAGAAACTTGCAAAGAAGGACTGCGTGCATGAGGCGCTGTAATAAGCCTAGTACTTCCTTCCGATAATCAGGGCAGCCATAGAGCAATCTCTTGTTTAGAATGAATAAGGTGAAAATTACCTGAAGGAAGAAAAACCCATAAGAAAAAGTTTGATTTATAAGTTTAAAAAAGATAACGAGGGGACAGTTGCAAATACCAAAGAATTGGGAAATTTCAGGGCCGAAAAGAGAAGAGAAAGATTGAACAATAATAGTCAATGGTAATACAACAATGGAGACGAGGATGAACAGGTACAAGTACGCACAAGCAATGCACGCTGTGAGGAAAAGTCCTGCAAATGTCACACGTCTGCAAACTGTTGTCCTTAGTTTCAGCTTTGATGATATTCCTGCACGCCATTCAATTATCCCTATTGGCATTTACTCGGCACAAGATCTCTCTGACAGATGCACCGAAGAGGAGGACATATCGCAAACACGCATTCAAGGCTCTCAGGGGAAATGCAGCTAGCAAAGAGAAGAATAAAAATCAAACAAACAAAAATTGTCAAAGGTAAAAGGTTCACTATGAGTAAAGCATGAGAAAAAGTCATTGTTAGGAGATGTGTTTAGTCGAGAAAGTTGGATTTGCTGGACAAGAGACCTGCTTCTGTGCAATGCCATTGAATAAGAAACGTCTGGGTCTCCACGGAATTGTAACGCTGTCTTTTTGATTGGTTGCTATAAATATTCCCTTTGAATTTTTAGGTTGAGCTGTCTGCTGTGAAACAACCAAATTAAAGGACAGTATTGAAACTGACTGGTAATGAATGCCCTCATGAGGGCTCCTAGTTTGCTCTGATCCACGTAGGGTGATATGCGTGCGAGTGCATACAGTTTATTGCTAGTCTTTCGGCACAGTTTGGAAACATAATTATTGAAGGAAAGTCTGCTATCAATTTGAGCTCCAAGTAGCTTCTCTTCAGAGCTATTTACAGCATCAGCATTTCCAATCCTAAGAGTAACAAGATCATCACACCTCTGCCCAAGAACCAAAAGACGGCATTTATCTGCATTCAGTTTCATAAAGTTGTCGGTGAACCATTCTAGGGCTACACTGCAGTCAGTTTCAAGCCAATGAAAAATACTGTCCAGGTTCTTATCGAAGGCAAAGATTGTAGTAGTATCTGTATGATTACAAATATCCGAGTTCTGGATAAAGAATAAAAGATCATTTATGTAGATTTTGAATAGCAGAGGCCCTAATACTGACCCCTGAGGAACACCACGTGTGACGCTTTTCCAAGAACTGAATGACCCATTTACTTTGACTCTTTGTTGCCTTTTTGTGAGGTAATCATTGATTAGAGCTAATGCTTCACGAAAGAAACCGTAAGCATGCAATTTTGCAATTAAAAGATCATGTCTGATACAGTCAAATGCCTTGGAGAGATCCATCAATACAGCCCCTGCTTATCCACCATCATCAACACCAATTTTGAATTTTTCTAAGAGCCTTACGAGAGTATGCTGGGCACTGTAACCTTTTCAAAATCCACAGAGAAGTGACGATTAGAAGAATGTAATATGAGAAACTACCTGCTTATCCATTATTCGTTCAAAAAGCTTTGAAACCGTAGGCAGAACGCTAATTGGCCTAAAGTTAGTCCTAAAGTTGGTTGGTCTATTCTTGGAAAGAGATGTGACATCCGCACACTTTAGTTCATCAGGAAAGGACGAATTTTCTATGTAGTCATAAAATATTTTCGGCAAGGGTTCTAAGGGCTACATCAGAATAGGATTTAAGAATTTTAGGAGGAACATTGTTGTGCTTTGTAGCTTTCTTAGGATTTAGGCTCCTAGCCTCTTTGTCCACAGCATCAGGAGTAACTATCTGAAAATGAAAGGAACCAGCATTTTGATAGTGGTCTTAATTTTTAGAATCCTACGGTGATTCGAAAATTTGTGTGCAGCCTTATCAACAGGATATATGATTCCTTCAGTAGCATCTTCGTAATTAGAGTTTTCATTTATGCCGACGGAATCCGTTACAGGGACGAAAAATTCATTCATAGTTTCTGCTATGTCTACATCGTTGGAAATGATGGTTTCATCTTTAATCAAAACCACTTTGCTCTTATATCAGGATTTTTCAGAGAAAAAAGGTTTCACAATCTTCCAGTATTTCTTATTGTCAGTGAAAAGTAAGATGTCTAGGTTGTTGTAATAATTTCTTTTTTCCCTTCGAAATGACTTAACACAGGAATTTCTTTGTTTTCGAAATTTGTTCCAGTGCTCCACAGTTTGATTTTTGCTATATCTATTACGCAACCTTTCCTTACCTTCTTCATCCTTTACGGGTGCAGGGAAAGCAAAATATTGTACCTTGAGGTCTTGGAGCTTCTTCTTTGCTGCGAGAACTTTGTTTCTTAGCATTCTAATGTTGACTTCTGCAATGATTGGGGCATCGGACCTGGTCAAGTTTCTGTGGCATGCTTCAACTTCATCGGAAGTCACGGTCGCATCACTCTTTTCAGTCATGGAGATGAACAGATTTTGCACATCCTCGCCTTTAGTTCGTGGTAATCCAGACAGTTCAACCATGCACTTGCGGCCATATTGCACAAGTCGTCCAATTTCTGCACGCATTCAATTGCTCCTACCAGTTTGAGTTTTTCATTCAGCGCCAGCTGTCTTTGGTCAGCTTCACGTTTGCTTTCAGGATATTTTCTGCCATTTTCTTCATGTCGTTATAATCGTTGGTCATTTTATATGTTCTTTTTCAATCCTGCCCAGTTTCAATCCTGCGAGTCGATCTGTTACCTTTTCCAAACTTTCATCGAACATCATCTTTATTCTAGCTTTCATCTTATTCATGTGTATGGGTATCTTTGCCTAGAGCTTCTTTCATTTCCTCATCCATCATGGTTGATTATTAAAGATTTGTCTCTCCATTTATTCAATATTGTATCGGTTAAAGTAAAATTAAAAGAGAGAATATAGTTTGTTAAAGGGATAAAGTCGAGTTTACATGCTGGCAAGACGCCTCGGGCAGGCGGTGCGCATTTCTTTTGATCTATCTGACTTAAGAAAACCCGTCTGTTTACCAGCCTGACACAAAGCCAAAAAAATACCGGATACTCATATGCCTACATAGCGCTACTTGAAATGAAATTCAGGATAAATTCATGTTAGAATTTTCTCTCAGCTCCATACCTGCTGGAAAATTCGTTTCAATTCAGCCTTATGAAAGAAAGTTCAAAAATGGCACGTTTTTAATGAAAATTAGTTTCTAAGAAGCAGAAATGGTATCTTAGGATTTTTTGCGTCGAAGTGATGATCAAATCAGTCGCTTTCTATTGCCTACAACTACTGAAAATAGCTTAATTACTTTGAAACTCACAGAAAATCTGTTATTAGAAAGATACGATTTTCTCTGAGTGTGAGTAAATTCAAACTAGGCCTTTTAATAGATGCTTACATCATTTTCAATAAAAGTCATTGTCTGGTCACTTAGCCTTGATTGATTGTGTTTGTTGATTGTTGACTTTGTTAATTGTGTTAAGAATAGTGATTGGTCTGTAAGTTTTTTAGTTGAGTTTGTCCTCTTGTTTAAATGCAGGCTTCCATCCCCCCTTTTCCAGAGTCTTGGCAACTACTTGCTGCAAATTCAGCTTTTAGACAATGTTGTCAATGAGGGTGTAAGTTTGTTTGCCGTAATTTTCATTCGGCAACTCCACTGACTTATGAACAGAAAAATTTCATGTAATTGTTTTGCCTTAGAAGCCATTTCAGTTTTCGTGAAGAAGTTCAAGAAGTCGCGTCAAGCGACTGATTTGATATCACAGGGTCAGAAAGAGACGATTTGATTGGCTGAATGCCGTGGAATTGGATGCTTTCTGCTTGCTTCAGCAACCAGTAAAGATTCGAACGGTATGCTCATGTAATCAGTCTACATGCAAGTGCCCTAGTTTCAATTTGAAAATCAATTATCCTAAAAACTTGCTAAATAAATCAGCGAACAACAGTACTGTATTATGATTTTCAACAGTAATCGCCATGGTAGTCGCCAATAACTCTCAAGTGGTAGTTTGGAGGGCCCCTTGAAAATCAACATTGTTGAAGGGCTACCCTCCTTAAATATTTGAAATGAAATGAAATGAGGTGAAATGTGGGATGGATTTTGATGAAACATTTGTCACATCTAAGTTAAGTTTAACAGTGAAAATGGCATATCAAATGTTGAAATCGGCGGATGTGTTAAAGCCAACTTGCTTCGTCGAATGCACATTCCGCTCCCTACTCACCCGGAATACATCATCTTCAACTGTTATTTGTATGCATGAATTGCATTATAATCTATTAGACCCAATACTTTCAGTCAAATCATTGATTTCAAAGGCATAGTCAAGAATTGTGAAGATTGCTAACGGTCACTCTCTATTAAGACAGTTGGCATTTGATTAGAATTACGTTGTTTTTGCACCTTTATTCATCAGCTTCAGGCCTTATGCTTATCATCACAACGAACTTACCCACCACCTCATCGACCTCTAAAGCTATTTTTCATGATGTACCAGATCCAAAATATGACTTGACTTCACGGCCTTGCCTCATTTTAACATTAGCAAACTTGTTTTGAAGAGAGATTCTGGAAATCACTATGTTTCACTGGATCAATTGAATGCTTAAGGGCACCGTTTCTGCAACACAACACAGTTCAACTGTATGGCTCGTAAATTCTTACCTTTTGGCTGCAATGCAATGGCTCCAAGAACGAGCGGCGAAGGTAAAGGTGGCAGTGGCCAAGGAATGATGGTGAAGAGCGAAATGATCTTTCTAAGAGTTCGTAGGCCTTCATAAAGTGTAAGAAGATGCCAAAATAAACTTAACTTACGTCATCATAAAGCTTGTCTAATTCTTTGTCCTTTTTTATGAAGTCTGGATAGGCAATGTCATATATCATCTGGCTTGCCTGTGGAAAAGAATCTGTTATTGGAAAGTGTATCATTCAGAATGGTCATGATATTTCACATTCATATGTTTGTTTATCATGCACCTCTAACGCTCGATAACACTAAGATTGAAATCTCACGTCACTGTCAGGCTCTGTTACGAGACAAACATAGCAGCCGCCAAATCTTTTCTTTTGTCCGAAGTTCCCCTGGGGCGCTGACTCATCCTCTGATCAGATCGCGTTTTCTCCTAAAATTGACCAATCAGGTGCCGTCATTTCATTACTTCCGCGTTTCGCAGCTGGATTTAGGCCATTTGGGGTACCCCCAATAAAAAAACATTGCACGCTCGAGTAAATCGAATTTTTTGAAAATTTTAACGGGAAAAGGATGCATATACATAGGACCACAAGTGTTCATGTAATCTCCGTGCCATAATTTAAGATTAAAAAATTACGGCGATCTGAATGTTGGGAATTCGATGTTTTTTCAAACAGGTACCGGCATCTTACTCGCTGTCCCCCCAAGGGGAGCTTTTGGCAAAATTATCAACAGTATGAATATCCTTATGAATGGTTCTTATGAAAATTTCGAAATCTGCATCTTATTTCGCCTTGCCATGTGAATTTCTGACCCCTACCCCCACCAGGGTCCGTGCTTCTTCCTCATATGGCAACTTGTGCCCCTCTCTGATCTAGACTCAACAGGAGAGAGGAAATGGAGGGAAAAGAAATAATTAAAGGCCATGGCGTCGTCATATTTTTGTCGGTAAGATGATTTACCGTCTTAAATGACTGTTACTTCAAAAATGGCGAAAGGAAAACAAAATCTCATTCAAAAGCAACGAACGCTGAATGGTAGAGCTCGTAGCTCCACAAAAGCTTTATTTGATCTCTCAAAAAGACCGTCCTAGACTTTCCAACATCTTCTCCAACGGCTGCAAAGCATTCAAATCGAAAGAAAGACGCTACAAACAAATTTGCATTCACTGCCTGATAACAAGAAATTTGCCAACGAACCTCAATGTTTGCCTGCGTGTCAAAAGGTTTGTTGGAGTTGCAAAACAAAATAAATTTCACAGACAATAATCACTAACAGTTGCATTGCACGAATTCTTGTCGTAAGAAAGTAAAAACCTGCTTTTAAGAAATTCAGCCATCTGACCGCCAAGTATTAAGAAACTCCGGTACACGTACCTTTTACAAGAAGCTAAGAATATCCAAGAATTTGCGTCAGTACTACAAGTCTCTCAAGATCATTAGATTTTTCGTGTTCCCCTTCCTGTGTCCTCGTGAATTTCAAAACAAGGTCCTTGAAACCTTTGCGATGCTGTTTAGACATTATTCACGGGCAACTGGCTACGAGCAACATGATACGTGATTAAATGGCAATAAAGTAAGAATATTTGAAGGATTTCCTTTACTAAAGTTAATAGTTTCTAAACTTACATTTTTGAAGTATCGAGACTTCTTAGTTTCTTGGCGATTTGAGAGTTCAGTTTCTCATAAGCAGTTTCATAAAAAACAGAGGAAATCCTTCGGACATTTCTACGTTATTTTCACTTATTTCGTGTATCGTATTGCTCGGAAGGTACTTGAGAAAGGTCTGATGGGAAAGGCTTCATAAAAGTTGTTGTTTTGAAATGTTCACGGCACAAGTAGTAGACATGAAGACTATTATGGAACCTTTGGGAAATTCTGAAGAAACTTTAGGTATCGCTGTACTCAAACCAATGCTCAAACTTTGATAATCTTAAGAAATTTTCGATATTTTCAGTATTGACCCAAATATTCAGTTCCTTTCCTAACTTTAACAACAAACTTGTCTGTGGGCTGGGCTTAGAGTTGTTAAGTTTGACCCCAGTTCTTCCCGGGGTTAAAGTTTCTTATAGATTTTCTAATTTTTCTACAAAATTGAATTTACAACTTCACACAGGCACAGAGTTGGCTATTTGTGGCTTCTTGTAAGCAATGATATAGCATTGCTTCATGATTGCTTGTAAGCATTGAGCGTATATCGTTGTCAAAATCTCCCTTAAAAATATGAATTTAGTAATTTGAAATGTGCTCACAGCAAGGCAACATCCGCAAAGTAGATAGAAAGAAAACCGGCTTCATCGTCGTCGTCCTTGTGAATTATTTGTAATTCCATCAATTTGGTTTCATTCATAGTCCATCCCAAGCGCAAGAATTAAAAATCTTGGCAGTTTTTTCGATACTTTGCTCCAACTTCAGTCGTAACCGACAATCTTCCTATTGATTTCATACTGGAAATTGTATGCAAATATCTAAAGAAACTGATGCTTGCCTCTAAAACTGCCACCAATCATTCATTCCAAGCAACTGCGAGGAAACTACATGAACACTTGTGGTCCTATGTATTAGCATCCTTTTCCCGTTGAAATTTTCAAAAAAATCGATTTACTCGAGCGTGCAATGTTTTTTTATTGGGGGGTACCCCAAATGACCTAAATCCAGCTGCGAAACGCGGAAGTAATGAAATGACGGCATCTGATTGGTCAATTTTAGGAGAAAACGCGATCTGATCAGAGGATGAGTCAGCGCCCCAGGGGAACTTCGGACAAAAGAAAAGATTTGGCGGCTATGTTTACGAGACAGCTTTGACTCAAAAAATACAATGGTAAATGGCATCAGCAGGCATCCCTTTTTTTTTCTTTTGTTTTTCAATTTGTTTTGGGTGGGCTTGTCAGGATTTCTAGCCACTGAAAGCTAATTTAGGCCCACTGTGCATGCCGTATAAAGGGAAGAGGCCCCTAGTTTAAGGTCCCTTCCGGACGCTGGCGAGGTGAGTTGTGAGGTCAGGCCTCCAAGGTCAGCCATCCAAAGTTTGACCTCATTCGACCGAGCTTAACTCTTCAGTTACCTGATGAGAACTTTTTAAGCCACTCGGCCACTCGGCCACTCACCCTGTAAAAAGCAAAATCGAGAATTTTTAAAGCGAAATCTTTGACATCTAACATCGTTGAGAATTTTGTAAACGAAGTTTTTTCATCCTTCATATTTTGAAAATTAGTTGACAGCTCTGTTTAAAAACTGTAGAAGCAACTCCTGGGGAGGGGGTAACTTGACTTCTCTATGGTACAGGGTTGTCCCCTTTTTCATAGGTACCTCTTTCATCATAGAGTCCGGATTTCTGGGTATACCGGATGTTCCAAAAGAAGTATACCGATTTGGTCGACCCTAGCGACTAGAATATAGCGTGAATCAACTGAAAATGACTTTAAAAATATACCTCACTTGTTGCTATTGGCGCGCTGAGAGGTAAGATATTAATCAGGGAGCACCACGGCGCTCCCTGATATTAATCGTCAAAGGACAAATTTGGCTCCACCTCCAAACCTGAGCGTTGACATTTTTTGGCCTAAGTGAATTCTTGAGGCACGGTAAATAAAATCAGGAAAATTCGAAGCACGAGAGGAAAAACTAAAGACGGCGCAACAGATGTGTTTTAAAATAAAATTTGGCCCCGTTTACACTATACCGTTTTCATTTCATATCGGATTGGTTTCATATCGGATTGGCCTTCTGTTTCCACGATACCGTTTTCATTCCATATCCGATTGGCCGCCTGTTTACACGAGAACGCACTAATCCGATAAGCTGCATACCGTTTTCGCGTTTTCAAATGAAAACGCTCTGTAAGTGGCATGAAACTAATTCGATATGAAATGAAAACGGCATCGTGAATACAGGAGAAATGTTCACATAGGATTGCCTTACCCAATCCGATATGAAATGAAAACGGTATCGTGTAAACGGGGCCTTTATGTGAGGCCTTTCGTCCAGGGAGCTCCGAAATCAGCTTCATTCATCTCAATAGCGACACATAACTTACAAATACTATTCATCGATGAAGGTACTCCCTTGAGCATCAACGCACTCTTGAAACCACCGAATCATTCCTTTAAAAGAATTTGTTATCAGATCTCTCGGGAGTCTAAGACAGCGGAGTCTGGAGATCTTGGGGGCCAAAAGATGTCTCATCCTTTGTCGATGACTGGCCCGGGAAAGCAGCCTCTAAGACACGTAATGCTCAACCTGATCCCGAGAGATCTGACAGCAAATTGAGGATGAGGCAAGAGACGACAATCATTGTTTTCTTCATTTCATCGACATTCAAGAATAGAATATTTTACGCTTGTTGACTATTTAACTGTAGTTGACATAGTTTACTTAAACGATAGTTGACAATTCCAATAGTTGACTTAAACGGTAGTTGACGAAATTATTTTATTAACTCAAACCACGGGCTGTAGGAAACACTGAATTCGGAAATATACTGGTGTATGATACATCGAGTTATTCCTGTCCAAAGTTTAATTTATTTTATGATATATCGACTTGTTTCCTTTTGTGTGAGCCAACCTTCTATTATATGGGTAAGAACAGTTTTCGCATCTGTTGTTCACGGATCTCTCGATGCTCGAAACAAATTTCATCTTCGAAAACAATAGCGTGTCATAGGTGTAACGTCACACCTATGGCACGGCTTTCTTAGCTTGATCACAAAAGACGGGTGGGCTGCAAACAAAGAATAGAGCAGGCTTTCTAAAGTTTCAAGACAAAAAGCCTACCGTTTCAACGAAGGAAGGTGATTTTACGATGGAGCAGGAGCAGCAGCTGAGCAGTTATTTGCAGTTTGCGTTCAAGTAAGTAGATTGAAATAATTAGATAAACCGATCCATTTTGACTATGTGTATTGTTCTCTGTAACTTTTGATACTACCAAGTTATTAAAACGATTTATACTTTATTCGTTGCAACTTACGCCCATGGTGATGGAGCCACCCACAGTAAACAAAGCAAGGAAAGTAAGCACCCTTTCCTACTCTCTAAAGCAATAGGCACCCTCTACATGTTTGGCATAAAGACATACGAGTGTAAACAGAGAAATAACGAGATTGGAAGACTGATAAGAGACAAATGGCGAATCAAACTAAGCACTGCATTGTTGAAGCAGAAGCTGTCTGAAAGAAGGAGAATTTCTGTCACGAAGTTTCCTCGAAAAGAATATAAGGTACTTTATTTATATGTTACTTTTCTTTAATTTACTTTACGTTGTTTTAATTTACTTTGGCAGGAACCTAGTCCATTCTTTGCAAACATATTTCTATTTTCCTATTTTTTTTATTCTTATTTAGGAGGGTAGGGTAGCTCAAATGTCATGGCTTTGCCTCTTAGCTTTGGAAAGGGGCAATTTGCTGCAGCCCTTGCCTTGGACTCTTGCGTGGACTGGAAATAAACGCTTCATTTGAGACTTATTGTCTTAGCTTTTTACGAATCCTTTTGTGTTATAGTCAATAGAATCGTTCTATTGGACTTTGTAATGTGGACAAAGGAACTAATGTGACTGTAGCGCGCATCAGAGTGTGAATCAGAAACTGTTAAAATAAACGTTGTTTACTTCGATGGGATTGAATTTGTAACGGACATTAATGGACATAGATGGACACAAATTTGTACGTAGAATATTGTTCATTCGATCCTTTCACATTTCTCCGTTCTTTCCGTTGAGTATTGAATTTACTTTATTTATCGTGTTTCCTGAATCTGTTTCGGCGAGAGCCGTGGCGTTACGTTAGTAGTTATCATATGTTAGTGGGCATCAATTAGCTGTAGTAGCTATCCCTAACGCCTACTTTAAAGAAATTAATAGTAGTAATGATAATAATAATAATAAAAATAATGATAATAATAATAATAATGATAATAATAATAATAATAATAATAACAATAATAATAATAATAATAATAATAATAATAATAGGGAACTTAAAAAATTGTGGAACATGAGTGTGCGGATCATACCTATAGTTATTGGTGCCCTTGGAACAACCCCTAAAGACCTCCGAAAAAGACTCAAAGAAATCGGAATCGACACCAAGATCGTTGAACTGCAGAAAACAGTCATCCTGAATTCTGCCAGAATCCTCAGGAAAGTCCTCGAGTTTTGAGGAGACTTGCTGTCACCAAGCCTCAAGGACAAATCATGAACCATTTAAAGAAAATGTGCGACAAATAGATAATAATAATAATAACAACAATAATAATAATAACAATAATAATAATAATTATTATTATTATTATTATTATAATAGTGATAATAATAATAATAATAATAATAATAAAATAATAATAATAATAATGACAATAATAATAATAATAATAATAATAATAATGATAATAATAATGATAATAAATATTGTGTCCTTGGCCATTACAATGTGTTATTCATTGAAACATGTAGCCTGATCTTCTGTCATCCAGAATTGCTATCAAGCCCTAAGGAAATCACAGTGTTTCCCTTTTTGTCATTCATTTTTCTGGTCAAGATGAATTTTTCGCACCTCCAAAATGAACATATCATAAAAGTGAATTAGCCGAGGTGACATTGTTTTCCTTGAATTTGCCGCTTTGCCCATGCACTGGATAGTTAGATAAATGTACGCTATTTATAAGCCTATGCGATTTCACCTTCTAAATTTATGGTTATTCACTTTAGGATGCGATTTTCAATTGATGTAACAAGGATCTCATTAATTACAGTAGAAATTTATACTCATGCAGCGCAGGAACAAAATCTCTAAAAGTAATGGATTCATGGAAATTTTGCTGAACCAAAATATAATGAATATTGAAATATTTGAAGTATTGAAGATTGTTTGGTTTGCCAACAATTTAACTCCTACTTAGCAAAATTTGACTTCCATAACTTTTGTACAAAAGTCTTGGACTTGCCTAAGCCTCATTTTCTAGACTGATGAAGGAGGCAAGACTGGGACAAGTCGGGAGACAAGTCCACAAGAGTCTGGATTGAATGATATTTTCATACATTGTTATGCAAGTGGTTTGATTAGTTGAGGCAGAGCTTCTATCACTATTGTGAACATCTAAAATTCTTTAAAGGCAGTCTGTCACGTAAATGATTGGCCACTACAATCAGAGCTCAACAAAACGGATTTCATGTGAATCTGTGTATTTGTAACAAAGGAGGGCTAATCTTCTCGACTTTCTACAGCCGTAGAAAGTCAGAGGATCATCAGCCATTCAAATTTCCTATTCTTTGTATTGTCATTATCACCCAATCAAATGCGTGACAGACTGCCTTTAAAATGTATAAGAATATCGTTCAATTCAGATTTATTTTTAGAATAGCTAAAAGGTCTATTACAAAGTATAGTAACCTGGCATTATTAAGAAGCCACCTTGTAGGAAAATGTGATTTTTTAATTTCATTTCATATGAGACAACAGCAGGGGAGTCGTGGCCGGGGGGGGGCAGGGGGCCATGGCCCACCCTAGAAATCAGATCGTCATCGTCCGATTTTTCGGAAATTTTAAGGTTTTGTCGGAAAATCACTGACTTTAGGCTTGCGCAAAGTACATTCAGTTTAGATCTTTTTGCATAGCTTTCAGTTCTTCCCACAACATCTGCCCTTTTCGTTGCTATTTCATAGACATTTTCCAGATATTAGTTCTGTTCTTAGCAGCGTTTATACTCTGTGTACCAGTGCCTCGAAAAAATTACGAAGATCTTGTACGATAAAAGCTCATTGCTTCGGGAGACATTGCTGATTTAAACAGGGAGGTCTAAATGAATATTGTCAGATAGCACTAGAAAAGTTAAGTTGATAAAATACTACGGTACCTTAGCCTTTGAAACATGGTTTGTTTTCCACGACTGATAGTTACTGCTCACATCAAAACAGAAACCATGGGCTATGCATTTTATATAGGATGTTTTTGCTACAGCCTCAAATTCGCTCACTTTCTTTGAAAAAGTCTCTAGTCAAGCCTATGGAAAAGAGCATACGGCTCAAATGTTTCAAATATTTAAAAAGGTGGGTGTAAAATTGTATCACATTTTTCTTTGAATTCATGTACTTGAAAGGAACTTTGGGTAAATTGCTGTAAATCTACCGTGGTAATTTTTTGATACATTGATTATTTTCAAAATGGCGGCATTTTGACTTACTTTGCAAAAATTCATCGAAAATTTTGAAGAAATTAAAATCATCGTAAATCTTAAATCAATCGAGAGAAATTGATACAATCTTCAAGATAACCATAGTTTATGAAGGTCTACAACATGGTTGCAAGCAGAAATCTGTTGCTCTTCTGGTTACGGATTCAGAAATTTGATGACGTCACAGCCTCGAAATTAATGAATGCCACCATTTTGAAAGTTGTCAAGATATCAAGAAATTGCCACGGCAAATTTCTCGCGAATTACCTGAAGTTCCTTTCAAGAACTTTAATTCAAAGAAAAATGTCATAGAATTTTGCACCCACCTTTTTAAAAGATTTGAGCTCTATGCTACTGAAAAGAATATTTGCAGAAATGAAGCTATCATGAAGTTATCAGAGTTATCAAGCTATCTTGCTTATATTTCATTCAGCTACAGTAAATACCCATCTATTTCTAAGGTATTTAAATTTTTCCCAAGAAAGCCTTCCGTTAGTCAAAATCTACCGCTTCTTTCAATGGCGACTTCTTTACAAAAAGGGGCACTTTCCAACGATCTGAAGGGTGTGGTCGCAAAAATTTTTCCGGGGGCGAACCCCCGGACCCCCATTTTTGCTCGCTTCGCTTGTATTTGGTATCAGCAACCCGAACATGAATTTCGTCCGTACTGGTCTGACCACTGAGCCTCATTCCAGGAAGATTGTTCTTTTCATGGTGGTTAATATGGACCCAATCCGAACATATCACTAATAAATCCTACATTTTTCCTTTACTCATTGCGAGCGTCTAGTAGAAGAAAAGAGGGCGAAAATGAAAAATATTATTTTTCGGAAATTGCGGGGCCTTGGCCCCCCTGATAGACAGGTGCCACGACGCCCCTGGACAACAGATTTTGAATATTTTTTAACTTTGCCAAGAAATTCAAATTGTCAAATTCTGAACTTGAAGGATGCATCAGGACAGATATATTTTGTTGTAAGAAACTGCTAGCAAGGAACTCAAATGTTTGATCACCAAAGAATTACGAAACTCCAGTTATGGGGAAACATAGTGTAAGAAAACTATTTATATGCACAAAGGAAATCCTTCACATATCTTTATTATCACTTGTCTCCTGCATTAAAACTCAGAAGGTACTTCAGTAATATTGGAAAGGCCTTGAAAACATTGTTTTGAAATGTTCACCAAGACATAAGTAGTCAACATGGGGATTGTTATGGAACCTTTAACAAACTAAGAAACTGCGAGTCTGAAAATTTGATAATTTTAAGAGACTTTCAGTAATTCTTAGTTTCTTGAAAAAATAAGTGCATTTTTGCTTCTGGATGTGAATTTCTTGCACCAAGTCGTCAACTAACTTGTCGAAATCATTGTCTTGATAATGTATCACAAGGCTGACATATCACCAAAACAGAAAGAGTTATTCTCGTCGTATCCATTCTTTTAGAGTTACAAGATACGTACCAGATAATTATATTCACTTCCACAAGTATTTGCTACTTAATCTTTGGTGTTTCTTGAGGGCACATAGTTTTCCAAATAAACCTCCTGATAAACCTAGTTTACTTGAGCAAAGTTCACTTTTGCTGACCACGTGCTTTTGGTGCACTTCTCTGTTGCTATGCGATTGCTTTTCAGTAAAACTTTAGTATCTCAATAGACCCATTTACAGTAAATCGAACAGGGGATTCAAATCGAGTTTTCGAGACCATGCGACGTCAAAGTTTTCATTTTAGCATTTTTTTGTTATAGTTACATTTTGCAAGATTTCTCTGCATTGACATATTGGAACACGAAGAAAATTTAACTGGACCTACCTAAGAGTGCGAGAAATTAATAATTTGTTTCTGCTCTTTCTAAACTTTCTCAGAAATGGCGAGGAACCATCGCAAACACCGACCGCTCCTAGCTCTTTTCACAAAACTGCTGCCTAGGCCCAGGGACCGCCTTGAACCCTTTCAGCCATAACTTCTGTGTAGAGGTAGACACCAACTCGATTTCCAAAATGAAGAGTCTTCATACATCGTTGATAATCCTCTGAAATTTCTACACTTCGATCTGTTGTCGTTTTTGTAAAATTTCACCTTGATTTGGCCATGTTTCCAGGTAGGCTCACGGTTGCAAGGTCAGTTTTTGAGTTTCTCAACTCTCTTGGATGTACCCCGGATAATCTCACGAAAAGATCACTGAGATATGGAGGTGCAAGAGAGTTGAGACATTTGTAAACCATAGAACTTGTTTCGTTATATATCAGCTTTCGTACAGATGGCCAACCAAGTCTCTGGAGCAAAGAGCCGCAGATGCATCAAAAGGGCTATTTGTTACCTATTCTGGCGGCTTTATTCTGTAATTTTTGAAGCACGTCTAGCTTTGAAGCACCACAAGAGCCCCATACGGAGCAACAGTAGCTGAAATGTGGCTCTATGATGCTTCTATATAAATTTATCAAAGTATCAGTTTGAACAAAATTTCGCGCATACTTCAATAGTCCAATTGCTCTGGAGATCTGGAGATTTCTCTCTCACTGCGCATTCGGCTCACAACTGTATCATTGTTCACCTTGCACGACACTACAAATTAAATTAGTCAAGTTTTTCCATCCATTACGATCGTCCGCGAGATGTCTCAAGATGTCAAGGTCTTTTCTGGTCTTAAACTGTCTTATTTGCAACCGTTGATGGTATTTTGCTGCTTCTGCGATGTCGTTGTCAAGCAATACAGGCAGGGTGATTCTTTTCCTTCCACGGAAGTTCTTTGCTTTAGGTGGACATTCAAAGTAGCAATTCATCGACTGTTGACATGGTGTGCTTGTTGGTAATCGCAATATATGACCAAATGTTCTCCATTTTGCTTCCTTCATTTCAGCGCTCAGTGGTTTTTCTCTGCTCTTCTCGTATAGTTGCTTGTTGTGTATTCTCTTATCATTCCATACTTGACAAAGTTGTTTTCGATGGATGCAGTCTAGCTCTTTACTTTCATTTTTTGTGAGTGCTAGTGTTGCAAAATTGTATGTTAGTACTTGCTTTACGATTGATTTGTAGATCTTTAGTTTCGTTTGAATATTGACTTTCTTGTTCATCCATGATTTCTTTGCCGATGCTTGGGCTATAATTGATAGTTGCTACCACCTTTTTATATCTTGGTAATCACCAAGTAAACTTCCTAGTTTTTTTGTCCATCTCCACTTTTCTGCTTTACCTTGTTCTCTTTTGATAGCGGTATCTTCTGTTTTTTCTTCATTTACTTTCAAGTTAAATCTTCCAAGGCAGTCTTTTACAATTTCTTTCAATACTTCAGAGCGGGAGTTGTCTTCACTTAAGAACTCACTATCATCAGCGTATATTATTTCTGTTGGTAAGCTTGATCTTTCTACTTGTTTTGTTTCATTCAAATCTACTCGTAATGTTCGCAAAGCATTCTCTAGAGCTATGTTGAAAAATATTCCCGAAATTCCATCGCCTTGTGGGGATCCTATATTTGTCTTCACATTTTCTCTCCTATGGTTTCCAAACTTTATCGAAATTGATGTGTTGCTCAATAATATTCGACTCATCCTTTGTTCGTCTTCATTTAGAATTGTTTCAAGAACGTTCATCAAAGGCTTTCGTTGTATGGTATCAAAGGCACTGCTCATATCGATTCCAATGATATTAACCAGTAGATCTTTATATAATTGCGCTTTGGCAGCTATAAATCTATGCGTCCAAGCAGCATCAGACGTAGATCGACCTCTCCTGTAGGCTGATTGACTGGGATATATATAAGTGTCAACCTTTTCCTGTATCCTGCCAAGTGTTATATTCGATAGTAGTTTCCTTATTGTACTTAGCAAATTAATTGGTCGTAAGTTCTTCAAAGGACCCTTCTGTTTGTTTGGCTTTGGTATTGGTAGAAGGACTGATTCACCTGTGTTAAGTTCATTTTTATGGCTTTCGAATATTTCATTCAGTATATTTGCTATCTCTTGGTGTAGTTCTTCGGGGCCATATTTTATCATCTCGTTCGCTATGCCATCTTCTCCAGCTGCTTTATTGTTACTCATTTTCATTGCGGCTCTACTGACTTCATCTTTTGTTATTTTCTGATTTAATGGTCTTGCTTCGCCTTGGAATGGCTTGACCTCAATTTCATTTTCATTATAGAATTGCTTCCTAAAATGCTCCTTCACAGCGCTATATTTTTCAATTTTTTCACTATGTTCTTACCATTCTCATAATGGATCGTTACGTTGCTGCTATTGGTTTTCTGCGGTTGT
Organism: Aurelia sp. 4 Dawson et al 2005; assembly: GCA_964019985.1. Taxonomy (NCBI): domain Eukaryota; kingdom Metazoa; phylum Cnidaria; class Scyphozoa; order Semaeostomeae; family Ulmaridae; genus Aurelia; species Aurelia sp. 4 Dawson et al 2005. The sequence goes on along the minus strand of OZ026504.1, from coordinate 8,464,722 downwards.
CTGAGTTTCTTAACTGCTTTAAAGAATTTTACGGCACTGCCTGCTTCGTTTATTTCATTTATGATGTTGTCAATATTCTTTTCTCTTACTGCTTTCAGTTTATTTTTGATGCTTCGCATTTTTGATGCTTCGCATCTGGAGATTTATTAGGTCGATTTCCTCGCCCCCTACCCTGAAAGACGGAAGAGTGCTAGGATTATTTAGTTTTTTAATTTTTGGCTTAGAGCCAATTATCATAGCTTGGGTTTTGACTGTAGCCACCTTTCAATGCATGAAAGCTCCTCGTTGATCTTCTTGAAGGCTCCTTGTTCTTCAAGTTATCAGTCGTTTTTTAAGCAGTGGTTATGGTCCCTTTCACCGAGGTTTTATGCCAGTTGTGATAACATGCTGATGTTTTTGTTGGATCGGAAAGGGATAGTGTTGCACTTTTGGTGTACTTTTTTCAATAGAAACTAAGAATTTGAGCCAGTATTGAAGTTTCTAAGAATTTGAGCCATTTTCTGAGTGTGATTTGAGTGCTGAATGTTTCTTGCGAGTCTTATTACTATCCTCGTGCTCACTATGTGTGACCTCGTGAACATTTAAAACAAGTTTAAACATGAGCACAATTATACAAGTAATATGACATAGGAAACAAATGAAAATAAGAAAAATTATGCCAAGGGCTTCCTTTCTCAAAGAAACATTTCTTGCCAAATTTTTTCAGAACAAATATTGTTGCTTAAGAAACTGCTCGAGACTGCTTACAAAACTCAGTTCCTTAGAACGCCAAAAACTTAAGAAACTCCACTATTGGGAAAATATTGCGTAATAAGGAAATCCCTCATACATTTTACTTTATTTTCACTTGTTTCCTGTATCTTATTATCTAAAAGGTGCGTCAGTGATGTGTAAACATTAGAAGGGCTTCAATCAAAAACTTTGTTTTGAAATGTTCACGGGGGCACATGTTGTGAACATGTAGATTGTTATGGAACCTTTTCGAAACTCATTTGGAAATCCTCTGAGCACTGAGAATCTGAAGAGACTTCCCAAATTGTCCCAAATTTTTACTTCCTTCCAAAAATACGTATACTTGGCAAAAATTAAAGAAACTATTTATTATAAAGAAGTAGTCCTTGGCATAATTTTGTATTATTTTCACTTGTTTCCAGTATGATATTACTCGAGAGGTAATCGTTCTAATGTTTGTATTTATCTCACATATTAGTTCTAAAGTCTAATAAGATTATGAGGTTTTCAGTACTTAGGGTTTCTTACGAGTCTCTTTTTATTTACATGTTCGACACATGTGTCCTTGTGAAAAAATCCAAACAAAGTTTTTTGAAGCCCTTCCCTTTTTTTGAAGCTGTCTAGACATTACTGAAGCACCTCCCGTGTAACAAAATACAGGAAACAAGTGATTATAATGTAAAATTAGGGCCCGGCGGGTGCACTTCAATATAAAAAGTGATACACAAGCTTGTCTGAAGCTTTCCAAAACATACCCTTTTCACTGAGAAATGACTCCGCAGTTGGACCCTATTCACTGACATTTCATCGCAATGTTTTATACATGTATACCCCTATTCTTGAGAATCACTGACATGCTCTTTAGACTATTTCCTTTAGACTTCACTAAAGTAAGCAATGAATTACCAACTACTCAAAATGGAACAGAACATTTGTATATTTTTCTCAGTTTAACAGAAGATAAACACTAATACTGCATATATCCTTTCCACTACACATCAGCTCACTGAAAAAAAATATGGTTGAAACCATATTGTATGGTTTGGTCTCAGTCATATACCCTACAAACTCAGGTTTCTAAATTCTTTTAACACTGGTTTTGTGCAGTCTAGGTTTCTGGCTGTATATGCATGAGATTTGTTCAATGTTGACCAAAGCACAACAGTCTCGAAGAAACATAAATTGCATCTCCTTTACAGCACTAAAATTCATTTTAACTTCAAGGAAATGTTGCCCTTAGGGTGCCCTTTTTATTGTTTGATCATACCATTTCCGAGAAAATATATGGCAAACAAAATATTTAAGTTTTTTAGGCCTGGTGGGCATAACCCTCTTTGTGCCTGAAGAAAATAGTAATTGAAATGAAAAATAACTGGGGCCAAATGACTGTCTTACCACTACCAAATTACATGTAAGCAGCATCAGTAAAATGATTTTTTTCAACTTCTCCTTCACTCACGGTGCGATTTGAGGTTCGTTCGGCTAATCGCTTCTGAACTTTTCCCGCGTTTTTAGAATGCCTCGGATTGCAAGAGGCTCCCATTCTTCCGCATTGTTTCAATGGAAAGATGGCTGTGTGTTTGTCAGAGCCTCTAGTCAAAATGTAATAATTCTTGAGTGAATGCTCCACTACCATGAAGTTACAGTGACTGTGGTAAGATGTTTTGCTATGGAGATGCATTTGCTTTTATTTCCCAAGACAGAAAAATATAAATCTACTGTTGAACTGAATAGCCTGAGATCAGGCTCTCTGGTAAAGAAGCTATGTAGCATGGAGGAAAAGCTGATCATCCTGCCAAAAAGCAAACCGTGTCAGGCTTCCAATCAGTGAAAATGGAGTTACTGATGTAAAATGGTTTTTCCAATTGCAATGTATCACCAGTTACCTTGGACTAGGAAACATGACTCCTACAAGAAGAATTCACAGGTCTTGCTGTTCTTGCCTTTGAATGTGTCTCAAGGGTACTGGGTTCTGCCCTCCCTTCTGCACCTGCTTTTAGATTTAGCCGGTGGCTTCCTAAGTATTTGCTATAAGCAAAAGAGTTATGACTGAATTTTATACACATCAAGTGAGGCATTGACTTTGTCCAAAGAAAGATTTTTACAGCACAGACATTTTTACACCACAGACTGTTTTGGTCTCAAGATGCAGAGAAAGGAAGTGCATATATGATAATGACATTATCAGGAGCGGATCCAGGGATAAATCTGACTATAGCTCAAATATGCTAAAATCGATAGCGCCCGGGAAACTTTTTTGGGACAACACCCTTTTTGAATAGCGGGAAATGCCCTAATTTTAAAGGAAACTCGGGGAAACGACAATATTCGCTCTCAATTTGCAACAAAGTTTAGTTTAAACCCTCCTCGATCATAGTAATTTGCGGACCACTGTTGCTCGGAATGCCAGCCTTTGTATCAACGGACAAGACAAAAGTAAATATCAAGAAATGTGGTCTACCAAATATGCTTTCTCCTTCGCAGTACTTCTCGACATCAAAGCTTTCTGTACGGGTTTTGAGCCTCGTTTTTGTTGACAGAATCGACATATTACCAACGGGTCTCTAATCTAACAACTACTTTCATAAAAAATTATTACTATTGTTTTGAAAATCTGACTGATGCTTGAGCATTAATAGCAATAGTCTGGATCCGCCTCTGATTATGAATTTGATAATAATTCAGAATCAAGTTTATTGCACCCCATGACTAGTCTTATATACATCATATGAGAAAATAGTAAACAGCAGTCTTATTACTTGAAAATATTTGGTTTTGTTTGAAGGCCTTTCTCAAAATTCGCTGACTATATTCTAAAATAACCCCCTTTTTTATAAATCCTAGGTCCTAGGATTTGAAAATTTTTTTACCCCTTTCTCAGTGAATTTACAGACAAGCTTGCGTATCACTTTTTATATACAAGTGCACCCGCCGGGAATTAGGGTAAGAATTTTCTTCATCAAAATAAATAGTTTTTAGATTATTCTCCCCAGTACTAGATTTTCTTATTTTCTTTGGCAATTTTGAGACTTGACCTTCTTCTTATGAAAAATGCGTGCTTTTGAACAACGGAAAAAATTTAATAAGAAAATGTTTCGCTTGGTGAAGAAAGTCCTTGCATAGTTTTACTTTATTTTCATTTGTTTCCTATGTCATATTACATGAATTTTGAAAGTCAATTGTGCTCATGTTTAAACTTGTTTTAAATGTTCACTAGGTCAAACGTAGTGAGCACGATAACTACACGTTTTTTTAATAAGAAACTAGGATCAAGCCATAGTACTAAAAGTTTCTTAATTTAAGATGAAATTTTGTCGATTTTAGTGCTACAAATTTTCTATTGGTTTCCTATTTTTTGAATGCATGAATTGTCAATGTGGTTGCTAACAGCGGTGCCGATATGTTTCTTGACACTTATTGTATCATATAGGCATACACAGAGTTTTGTTATGACGAAAACACAAATGGTTAGGTAATAATGCAAAAGAATAAACGTCCAAAGATACATTTATTTGTATCAACGATACAACGATAACAAAAAAATGCTAAAATGAAAAATTTGACGCCGTATGGTCTCGAAAACTCGATTCGAATCCCCTGTTCGATTTACTGTAAATGGGTCTATTACCAAAAGTACAAAACTTCATTTTCCTGGACACTTGACACAGAAAAACACATTCCCCAGAATTTACGCCCGACAAACCGACAAACCCTACTACCGCATGACGTCACATTGATTCCTCGAAGCTGTGGAGGCAGGTGGAGGTCATGTGATTTTGCATGCCCTTTTCCTAGTTCATCACGCGTACATGCCAAAAAAACACTTCAAGATTTGATTTTGAGCTGGTTTATTGATAAAAACTGTTTACAAGTTGAAGATTTTGATGATTTGCAAGCAGGGAAACAAACGCTGTGGCCGCTAACAGGTAAGCAGATTCTCTTTGATTTCACATAAATATAGTTGGCAAGGGATTGCAACTCCACATAATTCTTTGAATTTCTTATTTATCAGCCGTGATATTCCAAAAAATTTTATTGTATTTGGGAGAACAGGCCTGACAAAATTCCGTTTTCTTTTGTTTGGGATATTTTAAAATAAATGTTCCCATTTTCATACAGCGTTTAATTTTATGACTTTCTTCAGATTTTTATTTTGCTTGGTTTGATGAAAATTTATTGCTTTCATTCAGAGGTGTTTTCCAAGAAGTGACGAGTTTATTTGAAAAGCAAACTATTCTATGCCGCGGAAAATTTATTTTTGTTTCTCTTGATATGGCACTTTGTATGCTTTTGGCTTCTGTTTCAGATCCTTTGTATTAGGCGAGGATCAACCTCGCTCTGCAACTCCATTATTTTCGTTAGGTCAACAATTCCCCATCTTGATTTTTTGGCTCTTTCTTCATCAAAGGTTCGCTATTTGATCGATAATTTGGAATTTTCTGGAACAATATTCATACTTTCTTCCAAAAACCAATTATATTGTGATTAAGTAACTTTTTCTGAACTTAGAGTTGCATTCAACCTGCATGTTGAATTACCACAAATTTGTTCGTCGAATTTTACCAAAAATTAACCCCTTCATTCATATTCCATTTTCTTCCAAATGCTACGTCGTATAAGAAAGAGCGCCCTCCTATGCCATGCAAAATTCATTTCTCTTTCTTTTGACCTAAAGTTTGATATATTCTTTGTTGTTGTTATGAAACCTTTCAAAAAGGCGTGGGCCAACTATGAATTTTGCACCCATTATTTTGGTTTGGCCAGTCTGTCTCCACTTCCACTTTTCAACGTTTTTGCGGCTCTCTGCTGGTTTGGCTTCCAATGTTTTTCGATTTTATCTCACAATGATATTCATATTTCAATGCAAAAATCACTGCTCCCATGAAATTTTGGCTTTATCTTGTTTCTAGGGTTTCTTTTAACTTGCATGCCATTCATCATTTCGTCAAATTTTACAGAAATTGATCTGATTCATTAAAAGCATATTTTCTTGGGGAAATGACCAAGGGTGTTAGGACACGGCTGTTTTGATTGATTATTTATTTACCTTGTTTTGATCCGTGTGTCTTGTTTTGTTGTCTTGTTTTCTGTTCTGTTTCGTCTTCAACTGAGCGTGGTTAGGCCCAACCGCTCTCAAGTTGTTCGAATAGAGCTCCCTTGAATTTCTGTGTCTTAGTGCGCCTTCGCACAAGAATGGTTTTTAAAACCACAAAGCCAAAAGAAAATATTATGGGAGGGAAATCACCGCAAACTTCTATTGTTTTCCATCGTAGAATGCGCAACACATTTTGGCTTCGCAATGACGGTTGAGCGGAGGAGAAGAGACAATAGCAAAGCGACTTCCGCTCACAACATTCCTGGGGGTTTGCATCTTGCAAAACCACAGCTGTTGTGCTGACAAGCCAAAATAAAGTTGATTTGACGGCAAGCCACGACTTTGTTTGTACAATCCTCAAGTACTGATTGAAAATTGTAATTATGAGCGAAAATGTACTTCAGATTCGATGAACACATTCACGCAGATATTTCCTGAATCTTCTATTTTGTATCGAGAATCCAACACTTGAGTTTCTTATTAGATTTGTAATAAGGGCTGATTTCCACTCAGCAGAATTTTTTAGGCGGACGGAAATAAACACAATAAAAGGTCTGTCACGCTTAACATTTTATTCAAATTCAAAGCGACCTTTTCCCTCGAAAACAAAAGATTTCCAGTCCGCTCGAGAGATTCTATTGAGTGGAAGTCAGCCTTGAAAATAAAATAGATTGCTTGATAACGTGCGTTAAGAAATATTCTGTAGATCACTCTGAGCCGTCAAAATCTGATAATCTACAATCCTTCACAAAAATTGTGAGACTGCATCCCCTTCCCCCTCAGTCAATGTTGATTGGTGTTATCTTGGTGTGATTGCATGTAAATTTTCATTAAAAGCATTGTTTATCATCACAACATTGACTGAGGGGGGAGGGGAAGTCACAGGGGCAAGAGAAAAAGATTTTTTCTGCAGCAAGGGCAGGGAAGTATTAAAGTTTTGGGATTTGCTATGTTGGTCTCAATATATTTTGTGAAGGATTGTAGGAAACTTTCATCACCGCATCGGTCAAATGGGCAGTATCTTATGAAAAATACATGTAAATCTATTCACACTCTGCTCTTCATATTGTCATAGTCACAAGAGAGAACCATAGCCTGGAAGCTAAAACAATGACCCACTGTTTGCTTGTTGTGTTCACGCGCTGATGTTGAAACGCACTATGACGTGACCGTGAGAGTGCACCGATTCACAACACGCGAGAGGATCCTCGTACTCTCGAGTACCGAATAAACGGGGGGGGGGGGTGAGAATAATCGGGGGGGGTTGGAAATGGTTCGACATAGCAATAATCGGGGGGGGGGCTGCTTAGAGAAATAGAAAATAGCCCTTTTCTTAGGTAAACACGTATCTTTTATATATTTATGTGAACAGTGATCTTACTGATACATTTACTTTTGAACTCTGGTAATGTTGAATGCACTTCTTGGGACTTTTTCTTGCGTTTACTCAGAAATTATGTCTAATATCATTTCATTTTTCCAAATATTAATAAAAGGGGGGGTTGGAATAAGAGTGGGGGGGGGGGTTGGAAAATTTTTCAAAAATTAATAAGCGGGGGGGGGACGATTATTCGGTACTCGAGAGTACTTACGGCGAAGGTTTACGTCTCGTCGTCTCTGTCGATGCATGTTTTGGTTTAGCTGAAAAGGATTTGTTGGAGCAAGATAAAACTATCAATTCTGAAATAGATGGTGGTGTGTTTGAGGTACATTTAAATTTAATTTAGTTTCGTTTTGTTTCATAATCGCACGATAGTTTATTGACTAAACTTAGGCGGTAGGCCTACTTTTGCATATCGCCAGGAAACTTGTTCTGCTTTTGGTTTAAAACCAGATTACACCGGGAAAAAAATTGTTATTTTTTATTATTAAATAACGACGATAATTCTACTCATGTATATGTATCAAACTCTCGCTTTAGGTTGAAGATGAACAACAAAAGGACGCAGTTTCCTGAGCGATGTTGAGAGAAGTGCATATCATAGTTGTGACGCTAAGAATACCAGATGCGAGAAGAACGAGAATTTTGGCGAAGATACTGCAAGAACTTGTAACAGAAAAGAACCAAAAGCAGCTGCGTCAGTCCTGCACCCATTGCAGTTCAAAGGAATGATTGCAAACAGTTCCAAAACTGACTGACGGTGGAGAAATGTTATCAAATTATCCTGCCAAAAGAAGAGCCTTTGAGATTACGAGAAAATGGATGATGTGTTCTCCATGCGCAAGAACATTTTACATCTATCATCCAAGCATCAAATAGAAACAGTGAAAACATTTTCCCTATTTTTTATAAATGTTTTTGTTGAGGAAGGAGGATTCCAAAGATTGAGCAAACAATTCCTGTTCAGTCATTGGAATGTACCTGGCAATTCATGTTTTGGCCTATTTACATCACGCCCAAGCAAATTCAGCTTTGCTACCAGGCAAGATTTCTAATATACTGTAGCAATTCTAACAGAGGAGGCTTGTATTGCATTGCTAAGTGGATATGTCTTTGGAAAATTGCATAGGTGTATCCAAAGCTCAAATAACTTTAAAAAATTCAAGAGCCAGCAGTTTTTGTCATATCTGATTGTGGCAAAGTAACTGTAGGCAATGGTCATCTCAATTTTCTTTGATGTTTTGAAATGTTACTTGTTGAAAATCTTTTTGGCCCAACTTCAAGAACCGATAAAAAGATGAGCAGTGGAGATATGACAGCAAAACTTCTTCAAAATCGTGAAATTTTGACTTATATCAAACAATTGAACGTGGCAGAGCAGGGCGTTGACAAGAAAATGTCACAAGATTCCTTGCAACAATTATTTACTCCACACTGTATATCAGGTTCAGAGCTTTTTCATACAGGATGCTTGACATGGGAAAGTAGTTGACAACAATCAAATGGAGGTGAACCCAGCTTTAGTGTATAATTACATCCATTTTTCATAAGAAACTGTGTAGTCTCTTATAGAGAATTAAGAAACTCTACCAGAAAATGATCAGAAGTCTTATCAGAATTAAGAAACTTTTCAGAAGCACTGATTTTTGTCTTTATAATGTGACTCTTCTAATTTTCTAGGCTCACAAAAATCAGTCAATCAAAACAAAGAATTTGAGGCCTGAAGAAGAAATATCAAGTGTTACCTTATTCTGGGATCTTTTGCAGGCAGCTGGGGAGGGGGGTTAGAGGATATGAAAAGATACCGAGAACAGAGGAACCTTGTTGTGAAAGTAAACACCAATGCAAAACGTGCATATTATAAATCCATCCAAGCTAAATCGATAGAAAACGATAAACAGTTTTGGAAAACGGTGAAACCCCTTTTCTCTAACACGAACCCAACGAGTGAAAAAATAACACTGATCGAAGATGGTAAGATCCTATCAAATGACGAGGAAGTTGCAGAATGTTTTAACTAGTATTTCATTAACATTACTGATGGGATGGGTATTGATCCATCTCTCAAAGAAGTATACAAAAATATGGCCGTAGATGAAATGGTAGTGAGAGCAGTAAAAAAATACGAACACCATCCAAGTATCAAACGAATTAAGGCTATAAATCAAGATACTGAAAAATTTAGATTTTCTCACGTAAACCCAAACGAGATCATGAGACAGATTGAGGCATTAGATAAGAGTAAATCGAACAGTGGGAAAATTCCAACAAGCGTATTAAAGGCAACAAAAGAGGCTGTTTGCCCTTCCTCACTGATTGCATCAATTGTGCAATATATAACTGTAGGTTCCCAGATGAATTAAAAGAAGCAAATGTCTTCCCTAAATTCAAAAGCAAAGATGCTACTGCGAAACCAAATTTCAGGCCAATCAGTATACTACCATCTGTCTCGAAAATCTACGAGAGAGTCCTCAAGAATCAAATAACACCATTTTTCCAAGACAAACTCTCAGTGATATTGTCTGGCTTTCGAGAGTCTTATAGTACGCAACATGCACTGATTAGGGTATTGGAATTATGGAGAAGATGCTTAGACTCATCAGGAATCGTAGGAACGATACTAATGGACCTATCTAAAGCCTATGACTGTCTGCCTCATGACCTCCTTATAGCGAAATTAGAGGCATATGGATTTGATAATGACAGCCTTCAGCTCATATGTAGTTACCTAGAAAGCCGATATCAGAGGGTAAAGATTGGTTCATGTAAGAGTACACGACGAAAAATAAAGATTGGTGTCCCACAAGGTTCTGTCTTGGGTCCATTATTTTTCAACATCTTTATAAATGACTTATTTCTCATGAGCCTAGAATCTGAGATATGCAATTTTGCTGATGACAATACCATATTTGCATGTGGTAATACTATACAAGAAATTTTGATCAAATTGGAAAATGACCTAGGTCTTCTATTAGACTGGTTCTCAAAAAATGGAATGATAGCAAATCCTGAAAAATTCCAGATTATGTTCCTTGGTCTAAGTGATCAAAGGTGCCTGCGCCTCAACATAGAAGGAAAAAAATTACCTGCTACAAACACGGTGAAACTCCTAGGGATACAGATTGATAACAAGCTAAAGTTAAATAAACACATACACGAACTTTGTTCAAAGGTTAATCAGAAAGTCAGCGCTTTTGCAAGGTTAAATACATATCTCTCTCCGGATCAAGCAACAAAAATCTGTGACACCATAATCCTTTCGAATTTCAATTACTGCCCCCTGGTGTTGCTTTTCTGTAGTGATGCTGCAAACGATGAAATAAACAGAGCACATAAACGTTGTCTGCGGGTACTCTACGAAGACTTTATAATCCTCTTTCCAGCTACTATTAAGTAGAGATAACAGCCAAACTATCCATGTTAAAATCTCCAGAAATTAATGACTGAAATCTACGAGTCAGTCAAAAAACTGAACCCCTCATATTTATGGGAATTTCATGAGAGGAAAGAAGTAACGTACGACCTAAGGACGAAAGATCTTTGTAAACTTCCAAAGATCAAAAAACGTTATGGCTCGGAGTCACTTTCCTTCAGAGGAAGTCTCCTCTGGAACACTCTTAGTGACAACATCAAGCAAAGTCCAACTCTTGCAGCATTTAAAAATCAAATAAAATTATGGACTAGTGAAAAGTGTACCTGCAGGCTATGCTTATAATATATTTTTGTGTAGAAATATATCAGTACATTTGTTATATTGCTAGGTAGTTTACTTTTTAGTTGGAATGAATTAGTACTCTGTACTAGGTTAAAGCCAACTCTAAATAATGTTTATGATATGATATGATATGAAAAACGTTATGACTTTTTATGCATGTGTGCCTAGTTTCTGCTCTTTCCATCAGAGTTTCTTAAATTAAAAATCTGACGGAAGTAAGAATTGGTCCCAACAGAGCAGAAACTGGGCAGGCATGTAAGAAAAGTAATATTTTTAGGCCCCCTAGCTGCCTGCAAAAGATCATAAAAAAAGGCAACTCCTGATAGTTCTTCTTTAGGCCTCAAATCCTCGGTTTTTCAAAGAGCTTATGTAGCCAAATACTTCAATAAAAGTCAGACTGCCATCTGACATTATTCCATCCAGTTTCTGCTCTGTCAGCCCAAGGTTAATAGCTGTCTCCCTTACATGTGACTGTAACTTTGCAACAGTTTCTTCTTTGCAATGGAATCATCTGTTGATCTTGGCTCTTTCCTCAGGCTGCAGCTAAACACAACACAAACATTTTATAAAAAAAAATATAAAAGTTCCCATCCCATTAGAAACTTACAAAAGATGAGAATTGTTTGTACTTAGCATCATATAGATACCAACCTACTTTTCTTTTAATATTAAATGGTGAAGGTGAATTTGTGTTTTTGCGCTGAGGGCTGGGATTGCAGATATTGCTCAACTGGTGGAGCTGTTCCTGGGATTCGGCACTGTCTACTGTTCTGGCTGCAAAGTCAGAGGATTACACCACTGTGCCACCACTATGGTGCATAACACCTTCAAATTAAGATGGACCTGGTATTGATAGTGTTGTAAAATTTTTATGAATGGAGCCCTCAAAGGCTCTTAAATTTTTCTCAGTCATTTCATAATATTATTGGTGTTTCTATCCTGTGCCCTCCTGAACTGTGAAAATTTGACAAAAACTTTTAAGAAATTGTGCCAGCTGTAATACATCACTTGACAAGGCCTTCCAAGTAATAGAATAATAGAAAAACCAGTCAAAATAGCTTGAAAATTTCTTTTGATTTCTTTGAATAAGAAAAATTTTGTGTAATTGTTTTGTCCAGTTTTCAGTTGCAAACAGAGAGCTGGGTTTCTTAATTCTGAAGAGTTTCTTCCAGAATTTGATAAGATGGTATAAAATTACTAACCTTTTTGGGTAATGATTGACCTTCCAGCATGTCAGAGTTGATACTGCTTCCGGTATTAATGTCTTTTGATCTGAATCTAGAATAAATCCAGAAAATGGTAAGTTGCACTCGGCGATAAACATTAGATAGTTACGCACAAACTTGAAGGTCAGGTGGTCAGCTCGTTCAGTAGGCCATTGTGTAGGCCAAAGTTAGAGCATTAACTAAAATTACAGGCATATTGATCATAATATGATTAGATTGTCTAAAAGATCTTAATTTCAACACTTACAAAATATTATTTTGTCTGCTTCGTGATGTTCTCTTGAATATAAACACCGCTTTTGGATCTCTGTTTTCTGGAATCTTTGGAAACATGGGTCCGTCATGACGAAGATACCACGGAACTTCTAACGCCGATTGGAGTTGTATTCATCCGACTTGCAGGCAGTTTAACAGCAGATATTGTCTTTAATTTACTGCTTCTCAAAGTAAAACAGTTATATATTAAATAGTTAGCTCATGGAATTCATAAACCAGAATCTTCTGATCGTATCCTGCAGCGTGAGTACCTTCCGCCATATCTTTTGCACCTTCGCAAAAATTTGATGCAAAATTTGAATCACAACTTTAAAGATGGTAGACGTGAATGCACGCGTGTCTAGGAGCTGTGAGTTTCAACGGCTCAATTTTGATTAGAATTTGTCTTAGTTACGTTGTTTTATAAAAAATGGTTTCAGTGAATGAAACTAGCTACCCTTTTCGAAATCAACCAGTTGTAGGGCAAATAAGGGCAAGAACAGAAAACTTCAGATCTAGTTTCTACCCTGACTGTTTATTTGAATGGAATAAGCTTGATCCCGAGTTAAGAGAATCCCCCTCTGTCAGCATCCTTAAGAAGAAACTATTTTTGCATATCAGGCCTCCTGCTAATTCCGTATATGGCATTCATGATCCAAAAGGGATTGCATATTTAACTCAATTAAGGGTGGGGCTAAGCAAATTAAATTTCCACAAATTCAAACATAATTTTCAAGATACAGTCAATCCAATGTGCTCAATTAACGATGGCATCGAAGATACGGAACACTTTTTGCTGCTTTGCAATTCTTTCACAGAGCAAAGACACGATCTTCTCGCTAGTGTCAATGATGTGCTCGAAGCCTACGGATACTCTGAGGCTCCAGACAACAACATTTTGCAACTTCTTCTGTATGGAAATAAGAATTTGCCCTTGGAAGCCAACAGATTAATCTTGAATGCAACAATAAGTTATATCTTCGAAACAGAACGCTTTGACTGAATACTACGTATATCCCTAAAAAGAACACCCAAACCCCTTCCGTATTTGTTTGTTTTATTAGTTCTTTGTTTTGTAATCACGTAATGTCTCAAGGAAGCTTGCAACCAAATAATTAAATTTGCAGATTAACCTGTTTGGTTCTCAACCTACAAATCTACCCATGCAATTACTTTATTTGGTTGCAGGCTACCTTTACTTGTATCCGAATTTTCAATTTGTATTTTACAATTCCTTTTCTGTAATAGTTATATGTAGTTTTATGTATATTTTCTTTATTACTTCTAGAACGGCCCCAGGGTAGACATAGTATTTCGCTCCCTGTGGGATCGTCTTTGTAGTATTGTAACGTAATTTGTAGTTATTGTAATTAGTAATATATTTGTAGAATTTTTTAATTGAATATAAAAAAATGGTTTCAGTTGCATATTAGTCTCTCATTTATCACTCAATGATGGCTGACGAAAAAGAAATCCCGATGCGTGAATACGTTAAAGAACTTATGGCTGTGCAGGACCGATGTTATCGTAACATGGTGCAATTGTTTGTGGATGGTTTCAATTCGGAATTGAAGTCTTTAAAGCAAGAAGTAAGTGACTTGAAACTAAGCTTACAGTTCAGCCAAAAAGAATTAGATGAAGCTAAAAGCAAAATTAGAAGCCTAGAGGCTAATACGAAAATCAACTCATCTTCAATCGACCAAGTGAACTGTGGCCTAAGTGATTTGGATGCCAAAACGGACTACTTAGAAAATCAAAGTCGCCGTAACAATGTAGTTATTTATGGAATCCCAGAAGAGGTTGGTGAAACGTGGAATTCCTGTGAAAACAAGGTGAAACATGAAATTGCTGAAAAGCTTGAAATCAAGGATGAGCTGCTCATCAAACGAGCTCATCGTATTGGCGTAAAGGAGCGTGTTGGGCAAAATATAGAAGAGGTCGTGGATTCACTAAATGAAATCGGGATAGAGATAAAACAGTGGTGTGAGAAAAATCGGCTAAAAATCCATAGTGACAAATCTGAAGTAATGATAATAACCAGACAAGATTTTGTAGGTCCTTTGCGCCCAGTAAAGATCGGTGATAGCATCATTAAGTATAAAAACAGTGTAACATCTTTAGGTGTTACCATAGACAAATATCTAAAACGGGATCAACAAATAAAGAAAGTGGCAAAATCTTATAGAGCAAAAATGAGCCAGTTTAGGAGAATGACATACCTCCCAATCGCCACCCAAGAAGAGATCTATTTTAAAACCGTGATTGCTGCAGTAACGTACGGAATAGCAGTTTGGAGAACATGTTCTCAAGCACTTATGTCGCAACTCGAAAGAATTCACGGTAGGGCTGCTAAACTCATTCACAAATTACCAAAGAATATTTCAGATGAGGAAGCATTGTTGAATGCGAATTGGGATAGACTAGATTACATCTACAAGAGACGAATGCTGACGATCATGCACAAAGTATGTCATGGTGACTGTCCGGAGGACTTCAAACAGCTCTTTGACAAAAGGTGTGGCCGGTATGCACGAAAAAATTCACTTGTTGTGCCTCGAGTAGCAACGGAACAAGGAAGGATGTCAGCAAGGTTTCGTGGTCCAAATCTATGGAATCAATTGCCAGAGACTCTAAGATCAAGTTATAATCAAGAAACTTTCAAAAGGAATATTAAGATGGCAAAATCAGCTATAAAAGCAACAAGTTTCCAGAAAGAAGCATCTTTGATAACATTCAAACAGCAAGATTCTATTTATTATTAACTATTTTACTTTTTAATATTGTTCTCTGTTTTTCATAACTTCTAGAACTAACAATTTTAAAATGGACTGTAAAAGTAGGTTAGGTGAATATACTTAGATAGCAGGTCCACTTCAGCCAGCGCTGCCGTAGTTTATAACCTGCTCAAACAAATAACTTATGTATGTATGTATGTATGTATGTATGTATGTATGTATGTATGTATGTATGTATGTATGTATGTATGTATGTATGTATGTATGTATGTATGTATGTATGTATGTATGTATGTATGTATGTATGTATGTATGTATGTATGTATGTATGTATGTATGTATGTATGTATGTATGTATGTATGTATGTATGTATGTATGTATGTATGTATGTATGTATGTATGTATGTATGTATGTATGTATGTATGTATGTATGTATGTATGTATGTATGTATGGGGTTCAATCCCAAACGTCAGATTGACGTTTGCTGTACCTAAATCGATTTGTGAAGTTCCCGTAGAGCTTTGTGTTTCTCGTCGACTTTGCCTCCAAACATTTCGCAGTTTTAAGTGTAATTGTGGTGCTCAAGAATGCAATACCACGCTCTATTTCAAAGGGGGTGCTTTTCCTTTTGAATGGTGTTTAACATGGAAAATTTCATGTAGGTATGTTCAAGGAACTCATTTCAAAATGACCATAACCACTAGAGGCGCGACCATGGGGCTAAGCAAATATAGTTGAAAATGCCTATTTTAATGTCGACGCTTTCTCTGCTATTGGGTCAGATGACAAAAATTTTCTCGGTAGGAACTTAGATCAACTCATAAATAATACGAAGAAGTCATGATACTCTTTGTAGTACGCTAAAATGAAGTGCATCGTATCGATTTTAGAGTCAGTGGTTTTGCAGCGAGAAGCTGCGAGAAGATTTTTTACGTTCTGTGTTCGTCATATTTGACGTCAAGACCTTTATTGTTCCTATTGTTTAATGAAGCAATATGATTGGTTGTTTCCGACATAAAGTAAGTCGCTGATTGGCTCAGAACCAAATTCCCCCTGTTCAAGGGAGCTCTATTCGAACAACTTGAGAGCGGTTGGGCCTAACCACGCTCAGTTGAAGACGAAACAGGACAAACAAAAACAAGACACACGGATCACAACAAGGTATATAAATAATCAATCAAAATATCCGTGTCCTAACACCCTTTAAATGACCAGTGATAGAATAAAGAAACCTTCTAAGCCACGTAAAAATTATCTGCCGATGTAAAATTCGACTTGCTTCTTATTCGAGTTTGTGAGTCTATTAACTAGACGCTGGCCAGGTTCATCTCTTGTCCCCTTCATCATGGGTAGGCTTGTCAGTTTCCGCCCCAACCTTTTATGCTCTCTCACCGCTCAGAGGTGTACTCTTAGCCTTCCGTTCATGTATGTATCATTCTTCACATTACAGCTGAATATGCAATTTGAAAATCCTAAATTGGGTAAGTCGTAGTGTTATATTTTAGAAAATTCAGTCCTGTGACAAGAAATTTCTCTTCCCGAAGCGGCTCGTCGACCTGCTTGGTGTTGGAAAAGTTGTGCCAAATAAGGGTGAACCAACACCATATATGGGGTTTAACAGAAGAATTTTTAACAGGTCTTCAAAAACACTTGATACCCAACCATTTAGACTTCTGGAATGAAAAAAATTTCCGGTGAACAAAATCTCTGATAAATTTTCCACAAGTTTTTCTCAGGTTGGTTGACACATATCACATTTTTCTTTCGCAGAAATTAGCCTGAATTTCGAGAAAAAATAGACTTTTACACAAAGTAAAGCTCGATTCGAGGCGAAGCCTGCTTTCCCAAAAGGAAGTAAATTTTATTGCTGCAAACAAGGCACTCCGTTTCCAAATCTAATAATTGCTAACAAATTTCGAGGGTTGCCGTTAGAGACGCAGGCCGGTTAGTGACTCCAAAGCGAGGCGAAACCTGCAAGTCAATATTTTAACAGAATGGTGTGATTTTGTGCAAAGGCCTATTATGCTCCTATAGGAACACTATTGACATCAATACGAGGCTACGAAAGTCGAATGACGGATTGTCGGGCGTGGAACTCTCATTTGGAAAGAATCCTTGTGTTGCCTCTAGAAATCCTAAAAACAGTTCAGAACTGTTATGCTGCTAGGTTGCCTTCCATAATATTTGGCATCAGGCATTCTCAGGTGAATTCTCTGTTATCCTTCAATTTCGCTTCTAAAAAGTTGTGATATGGAATGCACCATAATTTTGCTGCTGTTGAAACCTCGTTTGTTTTACACTTGATCATATTGAACTGAGCTCAGTCTGGTTCCAATTTGCTCACGGATTTTGTAACTGTTCACGCTGCGTGTTGTAGTGAAATAAACCAAAAAAGTTTCATATGATCCAGAAAATATTTGCATGTCATTTAACTGCCTCAAGATAAGAATAGTCTAAGACAAAATTTCTTTGATCTCAATGGCATCCAAGCTGATTCAGACTATTCAAGCTACCACGTTTAAAACTGTTGTTAACCTCGCAAGCAAATATTCTGGCTTGCGACGTTAGGCCACCATGTTGTTGGTTCAGCTCCAACTCGAGAAATTAGCCAATATTTGCAGTAAATAGTGACATTCCGGCCATCATGGCTGCAGTTGACTAAGCCAAAATCGATACCTTCAAAAACATTGAATTTCTTGAGATCAGGGCAGTGAACCAAAAAGTCCAATGGACAGATTTGTAGATTAACCTTCACTTCGAGGATTTCAGCTTCAACTTCGGTTGCAGAGCATACCCCATGAATGCCCCGAAGAGAATTAGTCCTGCATCCCTCGGCTGCAGCAATCTCCATTGACTTCTTATGGCGCGAGGCTTATTTGCAAAAATTAAACAGAGCGGTACTTCCGGTGATTTCAGCCAATCAGTCCGTGTAACCTAATACATTAGAATACCAGGAAGTTAGAATACCACATGGAACTCTCGCATTCGAACAATTATGCAATGCAGTGCAGAAATTAATGAGATACAACAAGCCGTGGCGAAGTGCAACAAATAACATACAAGGGTATTATACAGATAACGATTTTATGATTGTAAATTTATTGTTGCTCAGTTAACTGCCTTGGCTTCCTGTAGAAAAAGTGGTCAGTCGATTACGGATGGATTGATAAATGCGAAAAAAGCAGTCAAGCACTTACAAAAATTTATGAGACAAGTCGGCATTATTTCGAGATTGACAGTAGAAATCTATCTCTTTCTTACAATTGTGTTCCGCTAGCGCAAGCTATGGAATATCATGCTCTAGCCCCATGGCTAAGGCCCGGGGGGAGTACTCCCATTGTTGCCTGACATGGGGTCCAGTCAGTTTGAGGGTTTTACCAAATGGCAACTAAATTGCGCTATTTGTCAGCCAAATATTACCAATAGGAGATATTCTTAGATTCTCAGCCATTTATTATTTTTCAACCCAGTACGCTCCCCATGACGCCAATTTAGTCATTACAACATTAGTTATAAATGAATTTTGAAAGTTTTCTTGCTTTATTCCATCGGTTTTGCAATAAAACATTATGAACAACCGTATAAAATTTTCATTACTAAATGGTACCAAATGACCAAGTTTTCAAGTTCGTGAACTACCATTTGAGAGTTGTTGTAAAAGGATACTGCCATTTGAGAGTATTTTTCAACATTATTGCTTTGAGCCTCTGTAGCCCTGACAGGACCCCCATGTCAGGCCACAATGGGAGTACCCCCCGGGGGCTAAGGAAGAGAAATAGGTTTGCAAAACAGTGCGTGACTGAAAATGATACAAAAATTCCATACATTGTCCTCTGATGCAACATGAGGGAATCGATTCCATGCTACTTTTGTGATTATATTGCAAGCACAGTGTTTTGGAAAACTTTTTTGTTTTTCTTCGTCTTGAGAATCAAACATGATAATTTAAATTGGAGATTGTTTCTAAGGGAAAAGATAGATCCGCACGATCATTCTCGAAAGAATGCTGAATTGTTTTACACATACTTCCAAGTGCTTCACTGATCCTTTCACATTTATCAATCCATAATTGACAGACAAGCTTTTTCTAATATCTGCTGTTGAGCAGGATACCAAATTTCAGCATCTTATTGTGGAAAGACTGTAAAATATTTTGACTTCGGATTTTGCATGTGTCCGTGAACTTATACCGGGTGTCCCACAGGTAGCGGGGAAAATTACTGTATAATGGAATTAGTGCAACATCGACACAAATACCTCTCATTCTTGGTTCAATTTCTGCCAAGTTCGTCTGCCATCACAACTGTAGGCCAACCAACTGGTTCCAGTCTCCAAAAGAATTAAGGAACCAGTTGGTTGGCCTACTGTTGTGATGGCAGACGAACTTGGCAGATATTGTACCAAGAATGCGAGGTATTTGTGTTGATTTTACACTAATTCCATTAGTCACTAATTTTCCCCGCTACCTGTGCTATTCCCGATCAAATCCGTTGAGTTTTTTCTGGGACACCCACAGGTAGCGGGGAAAATTAGTGTATAATGGAATTAGTGCAAAATCGACACAAATACCTCTCATTCTTGGTTCAAGTTCTGCCAAGTTCGTCTGCCATCACAACAGTAGGCCAACCAACTGGTTCATGTCTCCAAAAGAATTATTTGGAGACTGGAACCAGTTGGTTGGCCTACTGTTGTGATGGCAGACGAACTTGACAGAAATTGAACCAAGAATGAGAGGTATTTGTGTCGATTTTGCACTAATTCCATTATACACTAATTTTCCCCGCTACCTGTGGGAATAGCGACAAGAATTTTGATCAAATCAACCCTAAATGATTTTTTAAATAATCCTCGATGGTCAAATTAAAGATAAATACCTTATTTGTTGATATTGGTACTTTGAGGGTCGGAATATTAATATTGAAAATCCAGTTTTGCCTCAACTTCCAAACCAGAGATTTCGGATTCTGGCCTAACTGCAAAAGTGCTGTTTAAGGAAATCTCCTTAGTCATAAGATTACATAGAAGATATGAGCAAGAATCCATACTTTAAGCAAACATTTCGATAGAAAGTCCAAATATAAAAGTTGACAAACATGTAATTGCACATATACACAAAGCAATTTGCCTCTTCAATCACAGTGCACCCGCAAAAATGCCAAGCAGGAGTGAGCATTTGCAAGGATCTTATTCATGGATACTTTTCCTCTGGGTATATTTGATTGTGTTTCGTAATAATGCTGAGACAGACGGTACATAATAGATTTCATTCAAACAATGAAGGTTGCAAAACTACCTTATGTTCCACGCTCAATAAAGCAAATTAATTCACCTGTTTAACATATGCAATCCTAACTTTTTGATACTTTGTAGAATAAAGTAAGATTTCTCTTGAGGGAAAAATTAATGTATTTGATTGTGATGTTAAGGTTTGGATTTCTATTCAAATATCCTTCTCAGCACAAGGCTTAATTTGAAGGTATCGATTTTTTTGGCTTAGACCAAAACCCACAAGTTCTGGTTTGGAAGTGGTGGAAAAACGTTACTTTAAAGGTTAATATTCCCACTGTCAATGCATGAGCATCAGCTAATAAGGTATCTATCTGCAAGTTAACTATCAAGGATTATCTTAAAAGTCATTCTGAATTAATTGGATCTAAATTCTTACCGCCAGCCCCGATCAAATCTGTTACGTTTTTCCGAGGCACCCGGTATTATGAGCTGTAAAAAAGTATTGTCAAAATCGTTAGATCAATAGAATGGAAAATGAAGTTCTTAGTAAGTAAGTAAAAATTCACCATATTCTTAAAAAACAAAACAAGGTTAAAATCATAAAATTTAGGGAAAGAACGAAATCTAGTTATAAATACATACTATAATAAATCTAATAGTTAAAAAAGTATTTAAAATAGACCCTCAGTTTGAAATGGCAGGGATTGCATTATAAGTTCAGTGCAACCTTAGTTTCATAATGGTCCCACAAGTGGCGTCTTTGAAGGAAAGGTTTTCACAAGAAAGAAGAAAAAAGTGTATCATTGCTCAAAATTTAAAGATAATGCAGCATTTTGAATTTTGATGATGGGTGAATACGTCTGAAGCTTTTAGAATTTTAACAACAAATATAGGGCTGTTTCCTTGGTTTTGAACATCATTAAAGAATTGTTTCCTTGATTCTATGCTTGAAACTGCTGAAATTCTTACAAGATTTTTGGTGAGATTGTAGACTGTTCCAAATTTTGGATCCTAGGTAGGGGAGACTATTTTGCTCCTTGTTACTCTTGCAATATGGTTGATTTAGTTTATTTTTAGATCTTCGAGTGATCCTTCCCTGGCCAGCTGGCGAGATTATGTCTGACATGTAGGAAGGGGCTGAATGATCAAATGACTTGTCTTCTGAGGCTGCAAAATATTTTGAAATTAGCTTTCTCCAAAGCCGTGGAAACAAACAATTTTGGTTCTTATGTCTTTCGATTGCCATGAATTTGAGTAATACCATACCTTTTACAGAATTTCAATAGACTAGATCTCTTAATGCTATCCCTGCCACTATAACTAGGGGTGTTTTTAACAGGTATATATCAAATTTGCTATGTAAAATGTATTGCAAATATTCTATTTATTCGTTCATTTATTTTTGCCTTTTTCTTTAACCATTGTAAATTTTTTAGTGGCAAATTCAAACATAGATACATATATCCAGAGCAATTGAAATGCCTCTGGAGGGGAGGATTTCAGAAGATCAGCTTTCTGCACTCGTCAGAGCTGAAAGCAGGGTCAACTCGAGGCGATCTTTGCAGAAGCTAAAAGCTTCTTGCAAGCTGCATAAGCTTCTCAACGACCTGAAAACATCATTGCTACTTTTGCTGAATGATGTTTCGAACAGGCGACATTTCTTGAGCAACAATGATCTTAATTCCAAATTGGATTAGGAACATGAAGTATTGAGAAAGATTACGTATAAGTTTTTGTTGAAGAGGTTTCTAATGAATGCATCATAGCTATTTTTAAGGACTCGAACAAGATGGCGATTATTTCACCTTAACGAGAATCGCAGCATTTTAGATTTTCTTTGGAATTCTGCGGAGAGAGGTCTCAGCCTAAATAACTAAGCAGCATCCTTCAGGATGCCAAGCATTCAACTAGGTCCTGAGGCAAAGTGTGTATTGAATTGTTTGATTTCAGGAAGCGGGAAGTGATAAAGCTTAGGTATCAGTCATCATCAATGCCGGGTAGGGGGCCAGAAGATATTTTTATTGATAATGAAAGTTTTTCATAACCCCTCAATTTCGTCACTAAAGTTTTCAAGGACCCCCTGGTCTTTTAGCTGTAAATTTTCTTGGCCCCTCTGTATTAGATTTGATGATTAATTTCTAAGCAACATATTATATTTTCTGATGATCAGTGACGCAAAAAGAACATGGGAATTTCTTCAAGAGAAAAAGTGGTTCCTAAAGATTCATGAAAATATTCATTTATGTGTTTTGTGAGGACAAATGCAAGGCTTTACAAAGATCATAGAAGGAAGAAGTTTTCAGTTCAGATAGCTCTGATTAGCTTTGTAGTTTTTATGGCCCTCTTTATCACACCTAAGATTTATGGTGGCCCCTATCACAGCACAGAATCTTTGGCGGCCCTTCTAAAAATCTTCCAGCCCTCTATCCGGCATTATTAATGACTGGTCACTTATGAAGCTTTTGGAAGACCAGTTTCGGTACCTTATTCTCTGCTTTGATCTTTGTTGCAGCATCCATCCAATCAAGAATCTGCAACCTCTTGATAAATGTGTTTTTCACGCCTTGAACCACTTCGCGAGCCTGGATTCGGAAATAAATAAGTAGATGAGAAATGTAACCTTAAATTTTTCATTGAGAGCTTTTATCAGATAATTGCACCGTTTAAGGTGACTCTGCTTTCCACTCTGATGAACACGGAAAACCAGTTTTCAGAAATTCAATTGCCAGAAACTTGTCAATTGCTCTGGAAGCAATCGGTTTATCGAAATTCTGCAAAAGGTATGGTGTTACTCTTATTCATAGCAATCGAAAGGCATATTAAACAAACTTTTTGCTTTCAAGGCTTTGGAGAAGGCTCATTTCAGATTAGTTCACTGGCTTCAGAAGAACTTTATTTTGCTCTCCACTAATCTAAAGATTTTGATGAAACTTTTTACCAATTACATTAAATCATATGTTCATGGACACACAAGCTAAATTTGAAGTCGAAAACTTGGCCAGTTTTTCCACAATAAAATGCTAAGGTGTAGTATCCTACTCGATAAAAAACACCAAAAAAACTAGTCAGACTGTCATGGATTGATAATGCGAATGAATCAGTGAAGCGCTTGCAAGCATGTCTGACACAAGTCAGCATCCTGTCTAAATCGATACGACTGACAGTGCAGATCTATATTATCCTTACAACGCTACTTCATTTGGACGAGCTGTGGAGTCCCGGGAGGGGGGTGCTTGACCGGACTTTGGACGGGGGTGGGCCATCGAAGCTTCAAGACATACTCGTTCCGTATAGCAATCTTTCCAAAATGTATAGCCGACTTTATACCAATTTTCCGAAAATATATACCCAACCTTATACCAATTTTCCGAAAATGCATCGATACCGTTCCTTATACCGAAATCATTAAAATCAGTACCATTCCTTATATCACAATTGCGAAAATTGATACCGTTCCTTATACCAAATCGTGAAAATCGATATCATTCCCGATGGCACGTCCCCGTGTCCCAAAGTATGTATAGTACCCCACCTCGGGTGTGGAATATCATGTTTGAGACAGGGCGAGGAAAAGAAAGAGGTCTCCAAAACAATGTGTTTGCAAAGCAATGACAAAAGTAGATTGGGGAAGATAGCCTCATGTTTCATTTCAGTACAATGTATGGAACATCTTTATCATTTTCATACACGCGCTGTTTCGCAGATTTGTTTCTGTTTCCTCATCATGGGACTAAAACATGATATCCGATAGCTCGTGCAAGAGACAGATTTGTAAGAAAGAGACACATTTGCACTGTCAATCTTGAACGAATGTTGAATTGTTTTATACAGGCTTGCAAGCGATTCTTTCGCATTTGTCCGTCCATAGTCGACTTACCAGTTTTCAGGGGATTCGTTGTCGGGTAGGACACGAATCTTTAGCATTTTTGCTGGCCAAGCTTTTGACTTCAAATTTGGCACGTGTTTTTATGGACATATAATGTGTGAGGTACAAACGTTTGATCAACGCTTGAATCAAACGTTTGAATATGTTGAAATGAGCCTTCTCCAAAGCCGTGAAAGAAACAATGTTGTTTAATATGTCTTTCGATTACCATGAATACGAGTACTACCATACTTTTTACAGAATTCCGATACACTGATTGTTTGCAGAGCAATTAGTAAGTTTCTAGAGGGGAGGATTTCTGAAAACCTACTTCTCCGTGCTCATCAGGGGGAAAAGCAGAGTCAACTTGAGATAATGCAGGAATGGAATACCTAGGAGAATTTGCAGAAAAGTAACCTAAATTGATCTATATTAAATTATATATAAAGTGAAATGAGTTTTGCTTTAGTCCGCAGTAGAAAAGTGACCTGGTTCCGAAAATAAGATCAGAAATATAAGATCTTTAGAAGAAACAACTTTTTTGGGGCACAAAAGTTGCTGGGAGGTGGTATGGTGGTCTGAGGCGAGAGTGGCGGTTTGGAGATCTTCTGACGTCAAGTCTTTTACATATTGTAACCAAACAGATTGAACTGAAGCAAGATTAGTCAAAATCAAAACACGAAAGAAGCAAATAACCAGCGCAAAAATGTCTGACTGGTCTGACAACAGCGACCGTACTTCAATGAGGGCACAATCATCATCTAGTAATGAAGACCAGTTGTATTTGTCGTGGCAGCACGACCCACTTGCATCTTCTCCTAAGCACAGTGATCCAGAACGCGCAAATTTTGGAAAAAAGTACAGAATATCGGAAAATCAAATTTAATCAAAACATCAATGGTGATATATAGTCTTAAAGAGGATACCTTAAGGATCAAAATAAAGCAAAAAAGTTGACTTTTCTGACTTTTGAGTTCGGAGATATTTGCTTGCAAAGTTGAATGAAATTGAATTGTTTACTTTCATGAAATTTTTGGTAGATCTCTACAGAATGCTCATTACAATAACAAATTCATTTGCTACGATCTCTGCCTAGGGTCATCCGATTTTAGCTCTGTTTGTTTTACTTGATAGAACTACATGTCAACTTACAGAGAAATCAATCAGCCTCTTCTGTTGCATATTTTTTGTTTTCTAGTTATTTATCCTATGGGCACTATTCTCCGGAAATTGACACAAATGATGCGAAATTTTAAATGAGGAAAAACATGTCTACCAAACCTAGATAAAATTAAAGAAGAACATTTCAGCAGATATTCTGTTAAAGCAATCATTCAGGATCGTGCAGGGAACGAAATCATGTTATTTTGAATGTGCCCACTATTTTACGAAATTGGACCCCCCCCCCACTATTTTGATGTTCACCTCCAGACAAACGTGAATCCTGTAACCAAGACTTAGGATATGCAATCCTGACTGGCTTTATCCTTTTAAACAAATGCTCTGACATAAGCGAGAGAAATTTTTAATTCACTGCCTCCTCCACAGAGGCTTTTTGTGCTTTTTAGTTTAACTTTCATACGCATTGAGAATCCTATCTGTATGCAATTCAAAAAAAAATCTGTAAAATGTTTGTTTTTTTGACTCGCACTAACGGAAATGATCCATACGAAATTGTAGATGTCATTAGCGATGGCTTTTTAAAACTGATAGAGTTGGAACTGCAAAGTTTCATCACTTTGACACCATAACAACTCATTTTATGGCAATTTCTGAAGTATGATGATCAGCTTGCACACAAAAACATCAGAAATAACATTTTTCACATTATATTGCTTTGTCCTGAAGCTGGTTGCCTACGAAATGTTTCTGATGTACATTTTCAAGGCTAAAATTGCATTTTCAGACCATGCTTCCACAGGGCTTAAGACAGTTCAACTAAAATCCACAAAAGGCCTCTACGGAGGAGGCGGTGAATTCATAAAACTTTCTCTCAGTTATTTCAGAACACTTGTTTAAAAGCATAAGACTATTCAGGATTGCATATCCTAAGTCTGGTTGCAGGATTTGCGTTTGTCTGAAGGTGACAATCAAAATAATAGGGGCGGAGGGGAGGGAGTAAAAATCAGGAAAAAAGTGGTAGTGGACACATTCAAAATAACATAACTTTGTTCCTTGCACGATCCTGAATGATTGCTTTGGCAGACAACCTGCTAAAATGTGCTTCTTTGATAAAATCTAGGTTTGGCAGACACCTTTTTCCTTAATTTCTCTTTTTTCCTTTAATTTCAAATTATGCATTTTTGGTATCAATTTAAGGAAAAAAGTGCGCATAGGACAAATAACAAGAAAACAAATAAATAGCAAACCAGAAGAGGCTGCGAATAACTCCTCTGTAAGATGACATGTAGTTCTATCAATTAAAACAAACAGAGCTAAAATCTGATAACCTTGGGTAGAACTCTTAGCAAATGAATTTGTTGCTGCAATGAGTATTTTGTAGAAATCTACCAAACATTACATAAAAAGTAAACAATGCCAATTTCATCCAACTTTGCAAGCAAATATCTCCGTACTCAACAGTCAGAAAGTCCACTTTTTCTTTATTTTGATCCTTAAGGTGTCCTCTTTAAGGCCATATATCACGATTAATGTTCTGATTAAGTTTGATTTTTCCAATACTTTGTATTTTCTATCTTCTGCTGGACCGCAGTGGGACATTTTTGTCAGAATGCTGATAACTTCAGCTCCAGCTATTGCAAATGCTAGGCGGTATCTTTTGAGAAACGAGCGAAAGTAAACAGTTTTTTTCCCTGCAGCAAGTCATGAAGAGTCAATAATAAAGGCAATGTACATTTGACTGAAATTGGAAATGATTTGGAAGTTGGACTGTGTCGTTGATGTGTATCGTTGAGTTTTGTGAAAATATCTGTTGTCCTGTTGGTTACTCGTCCTCGATGGACAACGCCGGAGAAAGCTTTAACAGGCTGCAGATCAGGAAGTATAGAAAAATGTTGGTCGATACGTACACAATACTTCAAATTCAATAGCTGACTCAATATCTAAGACATCTTTTGAGTTGCAAATTAACTACTTCTAGGCCTAAATTTCTGAAAAATTAGTAACAAATTTCTTTCAAAATTTTTGGAATTCTTCCCTAAGGTACCTTGTAAAATCATCATACATTAACATAAAGTTGCAGACACTTTTTGAAATAATCATAAAGTTTATTCATCGATTCTTTGGTTGTTTCTCAAAATTGAGAGAAAGTACTGACAAAGAGTACTCATTTTGAAAATTTCATGAAAATTTTTTGTGTACGTTTCTGCACGGAATCTTTGGTCAATATGTACAAAATACTTTAAATGTAGTAGCTAAACCAATAGCTAAGACATCTTTTGACATCTATTTTTTATTTTCAGCGTTGAAGTTGAAAAATAGCAATTTTAGGCCTATATTTGTGGAAAATAGCATAATGTGAATTTTGCAAAAATTTGCCTTGATTAGATATATTAACGAATGCGTTTTCCTGGGAAGTATCGATGGACTCTGCTGGCTTTTAAATAAAAACAAGATTTTGCAAATCGGATCAGTAAGTGTCATGGAACAGCATTTTGAAGTTTGTAATTTTTAGTAAACAATGGTCAATTTCTTCCTGAAATTGCTGAGATATGATGCAATACAATTTCCTGAAATTTTGACAAATTCTTTCTCCGGAACGAATGGCTCGATTCGTTTCAAATATTTTGCATAATGGTGAAGAATTCCTTCTTACCAACAGAAAAATAAAATGAAAATCATATTTCAAATCTGAATTTTGGGTATTTTTTCCAGCTCTGGATCGCAGCCGGGCAATCGCAGCCAGGCAATGGAAATCGCAGCCAGGCAATGAAAGGAGAGCCGAAAATAAAGGGGAAAGCGATGAAAGCGAAAAAATAAAAGTGCTGCTAGTTGGTGACTCCGAGTTACAGCGTGTGGATGCAGCAAAGCTCTCCAACGAACAACGTGATGTGGAAATAAAGTACACACGTGGTATGAAAATTAACCAAGCAGCGCAGAGGGCTGGAAAAAGCAACAACGATGTAATTATCGTGCACGTCCGAAAAAATAACCTGAATACAAGCACCCCAGAGCAGATATGCAAGGAGACCATAGATATGTTAGATCAAATTCAGAAGAATAACCCAAAGTCAAGAATTGCATTTTCATCCATCTTTAAAAGCAAGGACAACATGTCTCTCAATGCAAAAGCCATGAAAGTAAACAAGCTTCTTGCCGAAGAGTTAGACATCAACGGACTGGACATGACAGATAATAGTAATGTGACAATTAGTAATTTATGGAAAGATGGACTCCACATTAATGATGGAGGAGCGAGAAAATTTTCAGGTAACGTTAGTAAATTTATTAAATACTGTTAGAGGTGTCAAAGTTCTCACAGTGTGGTCAATAATAGGCCGAGTAAACGTGGTACGAGAAATGGTCTAAAAATAGCGTTTTTGAATATAGTTTCTCTAAGAAAACATAAGCATGAACTTGAAGTTATCCTCAGAGAAAATGATATTGATATCATTGGCCTAAGCGAAACGCGTCTGAATGAACAGATCGATGATTCAGAGGTTCACATCACTGGTTATTACATTTTTCGAAATGACTGTGATGAAGACGGTGGTGGGGTAGCTTTATATGTAAAAGAGAGTCTGCCATACCCAACCGTAAAATTGAAAAGTGAAAAACTGGAGCTGCTATCTGTTGAAATTTGGCCACCCCAAGCAAAACTCTTTCCTTCTAGTTTGTTGGTATCGTCCTCCAACCTCAGGAGTTGATGAAGAGTCATTTGAAAATCTTAGGAACACTCTAAAACAACTAGATAAGGAGGAGAAAGAAATTATATTGATTGGTGATACAAACTGTGGCATCGCAAGCAAACAAAATAGCAATACAAAGCGGCTGAAGGCAATTTACTCTGAGTATCAGCTTGAGCAATTGGTTAAGAGCTGTAACAGAGTTTCTATAACAACCAATGAGAATAATGAACAAAGAAACCAGCAAAACGCTAATAGACCATTTCTCTACCACTAGAAAACAATACATATCTGAGGTAGGTGTCTTGGAGCTGGGGATGGTTGATCATTATTTGTTGTATGGAGTACGTAAAGTAGACAACCAAAGACTCAGAAACAAGAAACCAAAGATAATAGAGTCACGCAATCTTAATAAGTATGATAAAATAGCTTTTCAGTATAACCTACAACAGATTGAGTGGGAAACCATCCTCAGCCCCCTTGCCAATGATCAAAACAGTATGGCAGGCACATTTCAGGAGATTTTCGAATCAATCCTTAACATACATGCACCCTTGAGGAAAAAGCGAATACGTCCTGATCCTGCACCATGGTTAACTCCCGAAATAAGGAAACTCATGAAGGAAAGAGATCAGGCAAAGAAGGATGCGATAAATTCTCCTGATCTGTGGCAGGCATATAAGACACTTCGTAACATAGTAGCTAAAGCAATACGAGATGCTTTGCAATCGTACTATGGTATCATAGACGAGAATAGAGAAAATCCTAAACGTATGTAGAAGGCTGTAAATAAGGTACTGAATAGAAACACTAACTCTGTAGGGGTTTCTAGCCTCGACATCGAAGGGCGAACACTTACCAAAGAGAAAAACATAGCCGAGGCCCTTAATCAACACTTTGTTACAGTAGGTCCAAAATTAGCCGAAAAACTGGAATCAAATAATGATGATGAACCTCTTAACAAAATCAACTTTCAAACTAAAAACACTTAAGTTTAAGTTGATAGACAATACTTATGTAGTAAACTCAATTTCCAAGTTAAAGAACGGAAAGGCACCGGGACCAGATAAAATATCCACAAGACTAGTAAAGGATTCTGGAGATTTTATCTGGAAACCATTGACAATGATATAGAACTCATCCTTGGAAACTGGTGTTTTCCCGGATATTTGGAAATTAGCGAGTGTCACTCCCATCTTTAAAGCCGGTCCAAGAAATGATGCAAATAATTACAGGCCAATCTCCGTGATTGCTATCGTTTCAAGAATTCTAGAAAAGATTGTGCACGACCAGATGTTTGAATTTCTTCAGCCTATATTCACGAAGAACCAGGCTGCTTTTCGTAAACTGTATTCCACAATAACATCCTTGATAAACAGTACAGACAACTGGTACTCCACCATGGACAGAAGAGAAGTGAACCTTGCTATTTTTCTCGACCTGAAAAAAGCATTTGATACAGTCGACCACACCATCTTGTTAGCAAAACTAGAGAAATACGGCATGAGTGATAACAGGCGACTGGTTTACTTCATACTTGCGAAATAGGAAAGAGTTTTGCACAGTGAACGGGCACAGGTCATCAGCTAAAATGGCAACTTGTGGAGTACCCCAGGGCTCTTGCCTCGGTCCACTCCTGTTCATAATCTATCTGAATGATTTTGAAACATGCTTAGAATTATCGAAAGCCAGCATGTATGCAGATGACACACATGTTACAATGACATCTAACAACCTTGAAAATCTACTTGAGAATGCTCAGAGGGAACTTCTCAACATTTCAGAATGGATGAGAATTAACAAGCTAACTGCCAATCCTAAGAAAACTGAATACATGTTGATTGGCCACTCCTGTAAAGTTAACAAATTGGATGTCTCCGAACCGCTAATGCTAAGCAACTCAGAAATAAAACACGCAAAGAAGACAAGATCACTTGGGGTCATCGTTGATGAAGGGTTGAGCTGGGAACAACATTTCAAAGTTGTTACAGGGAAAGTTCGTGGAGGTCTCTCATTTCTTAAAGAACTGAAAACCTTGTACCACAAAAACAACTAGATAATGTCTATCGGGCCCTTATAGAGAGTCATCTGCGGTATGCAAATGTTATTTTGGGCAGTATGGTGGCCCATTGCTATCAGCACAATAAAATGATCTTTTGCGCATTTGATTGCATATTATTTCTATTTTAAAAACAATTTGAGAAAATTTACCTATCAAGTTCCATTCATAAAGAAAAAATAAGCCTAAAAAAGCTAAGTACAGAAAATTTTTCCAAAAAATTAATACAGATAATTCTATAAATGTACTTTTATATTTTCATTCATTCTTTTGAATAGAATATAAAATCTTTTCGCAGTTATGATTATTTTTTATACATTTTTTAAGTTGGTAAAAAGAAAAAATATTTTTCAAATGTGCTTTTTTGTGTGTGGTGTGGCCCATTGTTATCAACTATCAGTCAAGTACTCCATGTAATTACTGACGAAGTACTCCATGTAAAGTGGCGTTGTGCAAGATTGCTCTTTGGCAGGCCTAATTTCGGAAGGTATTCACTGCATGTGGATTCATGGCCCATTCAAAGGAACTAGCACACGAACCTGAAAGCTGGCAGAATGATGAAGGCCTTGCAAAAGATTTAAGGCAATACGTTGGCTCGAACATGAAACGAATGGAAATTCTGGACTTTATGAAAAGGGACTACTTCAGATACAGCTGGAGCATACCAACTCTTGATCGACGCTTGCGACATTTCGGCATTCGATATGTCAACAGAACTACTCCCCTAGGGGAGGTTATCGGTGCAGTACAGGCAGAATTACGAGGTGGAGGACAAAGGCTTGGATATCGAAGTATGAATTTGAAATTAAGAAATGAACAAAATGTTTTTGTACCACGGAAACTTGTGAGTGATATTATGTAGGATCTGGACCCCCAAGGCGTTGAAGCAAGGAAACTTCGAAAAAAGGAAAAGGGTAAGACAAAACCTTTCATATGTGATGGCCCTAACTGGCTGTTTTCTTTGGATGGCCATGACAAAATGATGGAATATCAAAACAGTACCTTCCCACTTGCCTTGTATGGCTGCCTTGATACATTTTCCAGAAAGATATTGTTCCTTCATGTTTGGACTGGAAACTCTGACCCGCTTGTGATAGGAAAGTTTTATATGATGTACCTGAATAAAGCCAAAATCATACCAAATTATCTACGCATTGATAAGGGGACTGAAACCGGTGTGATGGCTTCCATACACGCATACCTCAGAAGTAGATGTGGAGACATGCAAGATCCAACTGATGCGGTATTCTATGGTCCCTCTACATCAAATAAGATTGAACGCTGGTGGAGGGATATTCATGAACGAATGGAGAAAGGCTTAAAATCATACTTAAACCAGCTGTTATCAAGATGCATTTATGATCCACACAATGCTGTGGATCGTAAAATATTAGCGTATATGTTCATCCCTGTGCTAAAAAGGGAATGCGATGCATTTGTTAGGTTATGGAATTCACACCGTGTTAGACAGCAAAAAGACTTGGAACTTCCCACAGGCATACCAGACCATATGTATGCATTCCAAGAAAACTATGGAGGTGAGAGCAAGGGCTTCATCACAGCTGAAAATGATCTGATAGATGCAGCTGACTATGCAGAATTGATAAAAGCTCCAGATGATTACTTGTCTTTTGAGGATAGAGAGATGTTTCATGGTTTTGTACCAGAACCAGAAAATTTAGAGTTCAAAGAAACAGTCGCAGCCTATGAGTACCTGAAAAATCATTGTTTGAACTTTTAAGTGGGTGTGTGGCTTGGAAGTAGAAGAAGACTTTGCTAGGAAACAATACATGCATCAAATTCCAGTGTTGATTTTATGGATTCTGAAGCAAACTATAGAAAATAGACTTTATACATGTACATCTTTTCAAATATGATAGCAAACTCAGACATGCCTGTTTATAGTTAGAGCAGGGAAGAACATTTTTGGCAATGATTAAAGTTGAAGGCTCACATAGCCTAGAAAAATTATGAAAAACCATGCTAATCAGGACCTAAAGATTAAGATGTAAGCAATGCCTGTGAAAGCTAACTGTAGATGCCAGAAAATGACAAAACAGTGTACATTACTATATTGTTGCTTTTAGTAATTTGAAAAGTTTCAGTTATTCAAAAAGGGTTGTTTTCCTTCAAAAAGGTT
Source organism: Aurelia sp. 4 Dawson et al 2005 (assembly GCA_964019985.1). NCBI lineage: Eukaryota > Metazoa > Cnidaria > Scyphozoa > Semaeostomeae > Ulmaridae > Aurelia > Aurelia sp. 4 Dawson et al 2005. The sequence goes on along the minus strand of OZ026504.1, from coordinate 8,431,482 downwards.
GGTTGCCACCTTGCCCATACTTACAAACATCCTTGAATAAACTAGAGTTTCCCTTTTTGTGACAATTTGATACACCTACACACCCAACTATACCAAAACTTTGAAGAACTATATAATGCTTAAAATGTTTTCATGTTATTAATTGCAGGGAGATGAATAGATCATTGATAAAATGAATCATAGAGGTGCTAAAACATTTTCTGAATTTTGACACCATCAGCAAACCAGCAGTGAATCTGGTAGGGAATGTTGGGTATGACAACCTGTCATTATTTCAAACACCTCAAAACTGAGATGCATTCTAACAAATACATGCAAAATGTACAGAACAGTGGCTAGTGTTAACTAACAATGGGGTGTTTCAAGAAAACAATCCACATCATTGGGTGTACTTTCCAAGGAAGACAGCTCACCCCCCCCCCCCTCTCCAAATGTTGGTCCTCCACTGTGCCACTGGATCACTGGAACCTGGAATCCCAATGAACAACGAAACATTTTGTAAACATTTCAAACATACAAACATCAAACAAACAAACAAACGTTTCAAACATCAAACAAACATTTCAAACATAAACAGTTTGTTGTAAACATTTCTTAAAATTCTTGGTATTCTAAGGTCATTTGATCAGGGGCAGCTACAGTTAACATAAAATAAAGCAACAGTAGTAACAGCACTAAACGGTATTTTCAAGCTTTTATGCATTAGCTCCTTGCAAATCAGTAAATCATAACTGAACAATTCCTGAGCAGGTATAATTAGAAGTTCTCATTTTCTTCATCGAGATTGCAAGATAATTGTTCTAAACTGAGAAGTTTGCAATACACATTGCATACATGATGCAGTGAAAAATTTTTAAATGCATGGTCCTGCAGGTTTCCAGCACAGAATAACTTTTCAGCATCATTGGCTGAATCAGCAAGAGCAAGAGAAGATGTTGCAATTTCTGGATCACACAGCTTATATCAAGTCAAGTTATATGCAAGTCAAGAAGGAGTAACTTTCCTTCACTGTCAGCAAGTGAAAAATGGCATACTGCTTCTGCTTTTTGATATGCATCTTTTTTTGCACTAGCTGATGTACCAGGCACTCCATTGTTGTTAACATACTTTACAAAGTTCCCTGATAGGAATGGTTCCACTGTCACTGGTACATCATTGATCACTGAAAAATGAATCTCATCGTAAGTAAAAACAGATCCAAACAGCTCCTTCTCTTCAATCTTCTTCTCCATACGATGTAAAATCCCTCTAGCTGCCATATGCATCTGCACCTGCTTTCTTGTATGCTCCACAACTGTGGTATCCCCAAGAAGTGGTTTGACCTTCTCCCATGTTTCTTCCTGGAATTTCTTTACGACCCAAATCTCTCTGTTGTTGACTGCTGTAAAAGCATTTCGGAAACCTCCTGCTGCAAAATGCTTCCTTTCAATCTGAAAATTAAGTGGATTATTCTTCAGCCATATCTTGCTCTTAATGTCAAAAGACTCTAGTTGCAATGTAACATCATCATACACCTCAGGTTGAATAAGCTTTCCAGCACCAAGAAGATCTGCAATTGTTACTGATTTGGTGACTATGGCCTTTGGTTGTTTTGCAATCAATGTTGCTGATGAAGTTTCACCATCATGCTTCTTAGGCTTGGGGAATGTACTTCTTGATGGCATACTGAAAGTTATGGTGCTTGAGTGACTAACCTTTTTATTGAACTCAGCGTTAAATTCAAAATTTTGGTGTTGATTAGGCCCATCTAGTTTTGGCACACCAGTTGATGTCATAAACCGTACTAGATACACTTTTTTCCCAATTACATGTTCATGTAAGGTGCAAGAAGGGCCTCTGTCACTATACAGTACATCGCAAGAACCTGTTGGAGCTCCGTAGAATAACTCACATGCATGCTTAATGTTTTTCAATGTCAATGAATCATAATTCGAGAAGTCGACAAAGTCTCTTGAATCTAGTGGCTCAAATTTCTTTAATTTTCCAGTTGGTTGTGTGTTAACTCTCTGCACAACAATGGATTCAATGCTTTTTTTTGTCTTCTTGCCTTTCCCATGCCCTGCATTGTCTCCTTGGCTTTTGCTCTTGGCTTTTACTCTTGCCGTGAAATTTCTATAATCCTCTCTCCCATCCGCCATGTTTGCACCCACGTGCCTGAAGTCGTTGTGTTTCCCGCCTTTGCCGTTTTGTCTTTTCCCACGTATATTACATGGAGTACTTCCATCAGGAATTACATGGAGTACTTGCCTGATAGTTGATAGCAATGGGCCACACACAAAAAGCACAGTTGAAAAATATTTTTTCTTTTTACCAACTTAAAAAATGCATAAAAAATAATCATAACTGCGAAAGGATTTTATATTCTGTTCAAAAGAATGAATGAAATTATAAAAGTACATTTATGAAATTATTTGTATTAATTTTTTGGAAAAATTTTCTGTACTTAGCTTTTTTAGGCTTATTTTTTCTTTATGAATGGAACTTGATAGGTAAATTTTCTCAAATTGTTTTTAAAATAGAAATAATATGCAATCAAATGCGCAAAAGATCATTTTATTGTGCTGATAGCAATGGGCCACCATAGGGCAGCATTCCTAGTTCCAAAATAAAGATCTTGCAAAATCTACAGGACCGAGCCCGAACCATAATTGAGAGAGCTTGAATTAAGGACGATTGGTCATATAACTGGCTCAATGTTCAACAATTGATCAAATTCGATCGATCAGCCATGACCTACAAGATTATGAACAGGATGTTCAGAACGCGTGAAAAGTCAAATGGCGTTCATGCAGTTCCTTAAGATAAAACTGAAAAAGATCACTGTTTTAATGTTACGAATGAAAGAAAACAAGTATAGTATGAATGGGCAATACCTAACGATAATTGGCCTAAATGAACCTGTATTACAAGAGCTTCAGTGAATAAATTCCTTGGAATGAAATATCAGAATAGCAGCACTTGGGAATTGCAGAATCGTACGTCAGAATCATAGAAATGGTCAGAATTCTCCACAAACCAGTTTATTTTGTTGAGTTTCTTTGCTCTGAGTTGTGCACCCCTGGGCTCAATACACAGTCAACAAGTCATATGCTTCCCTTTTTTCATTCATCTCCCGTAAAACACTTGACGTTAGAGAGGTCTGGTACCAAGCGTCCTGACTGCGCTTTTAAATTGCTGTTTTAAATTCTAATTTTCGAGAAAACTAGGAGGAATATGAGATGTAAACAAAAAAACGGAATAAGAAGAAAATTCGATTCATTTTCACTCTAATATTTTATGAAGCAAATTTTGTTTCACGTAAAACTCGAACACCGTTTAACCAATCCTCGCGAAACTTTCCAAATAGCTTCGTCTTTACCGTACCTAACGCAATAGAGATTTCGTTTTTTTTTCAAATTCACCTTAAATGCGGGGTAATGGGGTAAAGCTGCAAAGACAAAGGATCGATGGACTCCCCTCGCGAAATGAAAGCTACAGCAAGCGAGGAAGGCGAGGAACGAGATTACTGGACCTGCTGAAATCAGTCAAAATGGCTGATAACTTGAATACTACAAAACTTATGCTCACCAAACTTCCTAAATATATCTTTGTCTGCCCGCTAGATAACTACTTCAATAAATATTCTATTCTATTACTTATTGTTTCCCCATAAGGAGGGGGAAATGGTCAGATAAGACCTTACGTGCCCCAACTACAAGGGATTTTCGCTGCAAAGAGAGAGAAAGCATAAACTTTATTTCCATTGTTCTTTTCTTTGCTCTTTGATCTGAATTACTTTGCTGCGGTGAATGGCCAGAAAACTGACGCATTCATTGCAAAGAATCAACGATCTGCTTCGTCACCCATTTGGATAAGGATTTGTCCACAGGAAGCCCATATTACAGATTATTAGAAAAATATTTTGTTCAAGAATTTATTTTCCTTTCTTTCACATATCATTTGAGTTGTTCTCCTTTCGTCCTTTCGTTTACATTCACAGGCAATCCGTGTTATTCTTCGTGAAATAAAAATTTTGAAAGGAGCACAAGGAAAACAAGGAAGCGAAAAGTAAAGCGAAGAGTGAGGAGAAAGAAAAACGAACAAATTTTCATGATCTTAGTGCTAACGAATTTAATTTTATGAGGATAACAAATTTGCAAATTTATAAGGGATTTGACAAGCAAGGCTGCAAAATGATTTTTACGCGTGCGCAGACATCGATCGAAACCGAGACAATAGTGAAATTTGAATCATTACCAACGCTCCATGTCTCAGCTGGAGGAGTGACCATTACCAAAGCCTTCACAGCAACAACAATGAGCAGAGGTAAAGGGCTCATGTACATAGCTCAAATGGAACTTTGCCGAACAAACCAAAACAAAAAGCAAGACAGCTTCACTTGGACCTTCGTAGTTTGTCTCAGTTTAAAAATCGCTAACCAACCTTGTGAGGAACAAACTCATTCTGCGCAGTTTTAATCATGCAAAGCCTGGAGTTTCTGTTTTCAACAAACTCGTGGATGGCCTAAGCTTCCCGCCGTGCGTATTGTCTGCGAGGAACGACGACAGCGAGCCGAGGGGTCGCCAGTAGCTGAATCTGACGAGGGCAAGTAATTTTTTTTGGATGCAGTCATGCTTACCCTGAAGTTATCGGATAGAATTTTCAAAATGAGTTTCTCTTCATGACCAACTTCCGATAAATAGTATACCCATGGGTAAACAAACCTAAGAAACAGAAATGATATTATTTTCTCAGAGGGCGACAGAATATTTCGGTACGTGAGAGCGAAAATGGAAAATTCTTAAGAAAACATCAGATTCGATATTTCCATGCAGCCAAGGAGAACTTCGCCCCCATTACTACCCGACACCTTGGAAGATCAAGTAACATAGGCGGCAATACTGACCCCCTGGAACTTAAAGGAACATCTAGGACTCTATGCTAACATCAAAAAATCACAGGGGTATCATTTTGACCTCGCTTTGAGCTGTTGTCGTTGCTCTCTATTGTTTGCAGCAGCTAGATTGTAAACAAAAAAATTGGTGGGCTCTGAAATCGACATAAAACCAACAAGTAGATATCTAATTTTTACGATATCATCCCCTATTTTCCCGGCAGTACCGATACGATTTTCTGATAGGAAAATAAACTCTCGATCGATACAAAAAGTCTCCTGAAAAGGCTGCGGCTAGAATTTTAGCAAATTACATAGAAATTCGATCAATTTTTCTTCACAAATTTTGCACAAAAATCTGATAAACTTACAATTTCTTCGCTAGTGAGACTCAGAAGGGTCAGATAGGCTTCTAACTCAACGGAATAGACAACAAAGGATCCTCCTATTCAAAAATAATTTGAGTGCTTGTTTATATCAAGGATTTTGAGCACTAGGAGGACTTGCTTTGGCAGACCAAAATACTTAGGACGGTAGCCTTGTGAAGACCAATACTCCTTCGATAAAAAAAGTAGAAGCCATCCCCTATTTTCTCAAATAACTCACCTAGTTCAGAATGTTGCTTGGATCTTGGAGAAAATTTTCAGCGATTAAGATGGAAAGGCTGCGGCTAGATTTGGAGATATTCGCCAAACCTTAAATTGTTCAATTTCCTTGATTTTCTCACCATCATTGTGAAATTAATTACAATGTTTTGATGCTTTTCTTGATGTTTTATAATCTTGAGCTTTCGTCCTTGCGATCTTCTGTGTTCAACATGTGCAAGTAGTCATGTGTCGATTACAATAAGCTGATTCCCTAGGGACAGGAATCCTCTAAACTCCATTGTGCACTTTTCCTGGGTGTTTCCCACATTTCCAAATTCCAACTAAATGCGGTGGCGCATAGTGCTGTTGGTAAGCGGCAAAACCATTTTGCAGACTTGCTGATTTGACCGTGAATAATGACTGAGGGTGTAAAGTTTCACCCCGAACGATTTTGACGGTCAAATTCGTTATAAATTCTCAAAGTTGCTATCGCCGTAAAATCGAAATCGCATTCTCTAGGAATATGAAAATTTGGAAATAAACTAAACTTGGGGTGCTGAATCAAAATCCATGGACAGAAATTTCGTATCAAGACATTTTCAAAAATTTCCAAAACGAGGCCGTCAGTTGAAAAGGATTTTACCTTCTCATGCCCTTTAGGTTTACAACTTGGAGACCAGGTTGGAAAACATATTACATGATTTGTCCTATACAAAATGGCGAGTAAAATTAATTGAAAGCTGTCAGGTTCAAAAAGACTTTTAAGGCTGTAAGAGTAGAAATAGATCCTCTGTTGATGCACTAACATATATTGTAGCTGCAAGCTGGAAAAGGTTGTACTGCTAATAAATGGAAGCTTTCCAAGCTGGCCTGCAGAAGAGTAACCTCAGTAACTGTTACAACTAGCCAAATTCTAAGAGCATCCAATTTCTACCCTCCTTGACTTTGGTGGAAAAAGCCATTCATAAGAAACAGTTGGTTCTATTGGTACCAGAACCCCTTGTTTTTATGGTCTGCCAAAGATGCACAAACAATTTAATACACTACCTCCTTTGCGACCGATTTGCAGCGGGTATAATTCCTGTACAGCAAAAGTTTCAGAATGGGTTGACATTTTTATTAAACCGGCTGCTATGAAGACTAACTCGTATATCAAGGACACAACAGACTTTATTAAACACATCGAAAAAATGGATATGAACGCATTTGCAGATAAAGGATTTTTCCTAGTTACGATGGACGTTTGCTCGTTGTACCCGAACATAGACCACGACGAAGGGGTAAACGCATGCAAAGAAGCCTTAGAACAACGTGAAGATAAGTCCATACCATCAGATTGCATTTCAGACATAATAAATTTCATTTTGAAAAGCAACACATTAACCTTCATGGATAAATTCAATCATCAGTTAAAGGGAACTGCAATGGGAACACCAATGGCAGTTAACTTTGCAAATCTTTTTATGTCCAAATTCGAAACGGAAATGTTAGACGGGTATGAAAGGAATCATGGAAAAAGGCCATTGTCTTGGATTCGTTATATAGACGACATATTTTTTATTTGGACTGGAGATATGAAAAATCTTGATGACTTTTTATCGCACTGTAACTCATTTGCAAGAGAAAACAACTTTAGATCAAAGATCATTTACATCGGAATTTTCTACGGAGAGTGTAGTGTTTTTAGATACAAAGGTGAAATTACACAATGGTCAATTAACAACTGAACTATACTGCAATCCAATGGCTACCCATACCTACCTTCATAGACATTCAGATCATCCAAATCATACCATTCGCTCTAATCCATTGTCGCAGTTCATAAGAATTCGTAGAATTTGTACCTTAGTCCAGTATTATCGAAGACATGCTACTGACTTTATACGCTTTTATGTAAATCGAGGTTATTCTGAGCAAAAACTTGTTCAAATAGCAACAGACGCTGAAAAGAGAGACAGAAAGGAGCTACTTGAACCATTGGCAGATATGAAACGGAAATCGAAGGAAAGGGTGCCATTGGTCATCAACTGGCATACGAAGTTCAAAGGATTATCACGTATTCTAGACAGAAACTATGAGTGTGTGGTTAATGACCATCCTATATTGAAAAACGTTTCCAGAACCACCAATCGACTCATACAGAAGGAATCCAAACATTCGCTCAATTCTAGTGAGAACACAAAAGAAAAGATTACGAACAACGGGACCAAGTGTTAGATGTACCCCGAAAAAACACAAAGAAACGAGGACGCCTATGCAAACTCTGCGGCCACATGGGTCAGAAAGAGTTCATAACAAACAGCAACAATGGCAGGACAAGTCCTATATCCGGAGGTTCTTGCCAGTCGAAGAACGTGATATATGCAGCTGAATGCGTTAAGCATCAAAAACTATACGTAGGTTTTACGTCAACCACCCTGAGCCAACCATTTAATAAACACCAACATGATGCAGGACGCGACCCGAAGAGCACAGAGTTGTCAAAGCATTTTATGGAAGTAAGAACTGTAAGTTCGAGCGCGACCTCAAAGTACATGTTTTAGAGAAAATAGAAGGAGGACTTGATGTGCTCGAGCATCATGAAAATCTTTGGATGATGCGATTGGGCTCACGTGAGCCATTTGGCCTGAACAGCATGACAACTGAAGTTGGACGTTTATATTTCTCTCTTTATGGTAATTGTAAGTAATTGTTTATCAGGCCTATATGTTCAATTTTGATGATTCCTTAACATTACGCCGCATTATTAGAATTCTATACTCGTTGGTTCTATTTCTAAAGATTAAGATGAGATTGTTTAATGCAAAATAAGGTATTTTGGTGACAAAAGTGTTATGTGGGGTAATAGCAATTAAATTACCAAGATCTTGATTTTACAAATAGAGTAGAGATGAAAAACAAAAAGTTGTCATTAAAGTAGGAAGTGTAGTGGGCATCAGTAGACCATAGGTCCATTTTCATCGGCAAATTTTATATGACATCTTGGCAGTCTGATGTGAATCCACCATTTGCAGTTGACGCAATATGCAATGTAAAAATGTATTGTGCTTCTAATGAAATGATGAAATGAAATTTATCAATCGTGTATTGATTACTAAAATATTTCTCTGCAATCATGTGTTCTACAAACAGTACTTCGTTTGATTTATTGTTGAAATTTATGGAACAGTTATTTCAGGATCAGTCTGATAGAAATTGGACAGTTTTGTGGAAACGGCAGTTTGATTAAGAAACGAAGTATGAGGCAAGCGACAACAATCATTGTGTTAGACTTCATATTTCGAGACATTCCATGTTATATTTTGACAAATCAAGTACCACAAATCCAGTAAGACATTGCCAGTTGAGATACAAAAAATTCAATAATTTGAGGTAAACATGTTTATTTTCAATTACAATTAATGAAAAATCATAATTACAAAAGGTCATTTACCCATTATTATCATTATCATTATTATTATCTATTTATTTAAAGTAGGCGTATAATGGTTAGCTATAAAATAAAAGCTAATTCAAGCCTACTACAAAGTAAAATTGTTTCAAAATAAAAGAAAAATACATATATATCTAACATAAGGATTAATTCAATATAATACATATATACAGATTTTTACAATGTTTTTACAGAAATTTTTAGTATTTACAATGCAACGCATTTATCCTTTTAAGAACCCAACATGAGCTACAAAAGGTCTACATAGTCTACAGTTACATTTCTCTCCTTTCCAGGTTTTTATTCTCCTTTTAAAGGTGGAGAGATAATCTGATTGTTTCATGTCATTGGGAAGTGCCTGCCATAATCTACTTCCTAGAAACAAGATCGCCTCTAAGCCATAGCAAGTAGTGCGCGCTTGTGGCAGCAGTAGATTATGGCAGCTACTAGCCGCAAGTACTGTGCTTTTCAACAAAGATCTCCTTCATAGTTCTCATTTTGTTTTATAAATTTCAGTCATCAGCAACTGTAAATTTCTTGTGTGGATTGTGACCGCATTGTCTCTGAGTAACATTGTGTCAAAATCTGATCTCATATCCTTGTAAGTTATCCGCAATGCCCGTTCGTGGATACGATTGACTTTGTTGTCAAGTATTCTATTGCAGAACATCCAAATAAGAGGATAATAGTTGAACTGGGACAAGATGAATGCCCTCATTATTCTCTTTAGTTGTTCAGTGTCAAGAAAATGAGATATTCTCGAGAGAGCATGTAGCTTTTGCCCAGCCTTTTTGCAAATGGACTTTACTTGCTGTTTAAAGCATAATGTTTTGTCCAGAATCACTCCAAGCAACTTTTCTTCCTTGCTCTCTTTAATCCTCACACTTCCGATATTTAAAGAAATATCATTACTTTTATCTCCAGAGATCATCAGATGGCATTTGCCCTCATTCAACTTCATACAGTTGTTTGGAAACCATTCTGCAATTTTAAGGGCATCACTCTCTAATGTTTCAATGATACCTTCAATATTGTTGTCACAAGCATATCGTATCATGTCGTATCATATCATGTATCATGTCGTATCGTATCATGTCACAAGCATGTCGTATCATCTGCATAGTTACATATTTCAGCATCATTCACAAACATGAAGAGATCATTGAGGTATATGTTAAACAGAAGAGGTCCCAAGACCGAACCCTGCGGCACACCTATCGTTGTTTCTCTCCATGTGCTGAAGGACCCATTCATCTTTACCCTCTGCTACCTCTCATTGAGATAGCTATGGATCAACCGCAATGCACTTATACTGAAACAGTAAGCACTTAATTTTGCAATCAAAAGCTCATGATTTAAGCAATCAAAAGCCTTTGAGAGATCCATGAGCAGTGCTCCAGCGACACCCCCTTTATCTAAGGTCTTTTTGCAGGTTTCTATGAGTCGTAAAAGTGCATGTTGGGTTCCATAGCCCTCTCGAAATCCACACAGAAGAGGAGAGAGGAAACTAAGGGCATGAGATTTCATTTGACTCTCCAGGACTCTCTCGTAAATTCTGGACACAGATGATAAAACCGTTATAGGTCTATAATTTTTCTTGATAAAAGCATCAAGACTTTTGAACAGGGACGAGACCTCACCAGCTTTCAGTTCCTTTGGAAAATAGCATTCCGACAAATTCGAATTGAAGATTTTTTGGATGAGAACAGCAAAAATATCTGCATTCTGTTTGAGGATCTTAGCTGGAATGCTGTTTAAGGGAGACGCCTTTTTTGAGTCCAGTTTTTGAATCTGTAAAAGTATCTCATTAATAGTCACTGGTTTGAATTCAAATCGACTCAGTTCACAGCATTCTTTGATCTTTTTAATGCTGGAATGATTAGCATATTTTTTGATAGCTTTTTCCACTGGATCATTTATCCCATTAGTTGGTGAGAGCAGTGTCTGGTCTTCGGAAATTCCCAAACTCTCTGTTATGTTTGTGAAATAATGATTAAAAATTTCTGCTATCTTTAAGTCCTCAGTTATCATTTTTCCATCTTCCATTAGAGTCACAGATGAATTTGTTTGTACTTCATTTGAGAAAACCGGTTTGACTGTCCTCCAAAATTTACGGTTATCTGCAAGGTCTCCAAGGTCAAGGTTCCGATAGTAATCACATTTCGTCTTGCACAGGAGTTTCACACAAAAATTTCTTTGCGTTTTAAAAGCTTTAAGATTATCCTCAGTTCTACTCTTGATGTATCTATTGCGTAATTTCTTGCGATGCATCATCGCTTTTCGTAAGGCCTTTGTCATAAAAGGGCCATCATTTGCACGCAAATATTTTTTCTTCAGAGGAGCATGTTTATTAAGTGTATTTGTAACTACAGCATCAAAAGCGCCGTAGTCCTCGTTATCCTGCAGTTTGAGAAGTTATCTGATCACAAAGATCCTTCCTAAAGTCCTCAGCACAGAAGTTGGTGTAATTTCTATATGTAATGATCTTGGGCCCTTTTTTCCTATATCTAACCTTAAGTACCGTGACTATCATGGCATGAAAATCCGACAACCCTGTGCGCACCGTTACCGTATTCTGAAAACTTCTCCTCCTGTTCGTCAGGATCAGATCAATACATCTAGGGCTGTCAGACCTAAAACAGGTTGGGCTCTTGACCAGATTAGATAAATCATAGTTATCCATGAAATCACTGATAGCACTATCTTTGGGCTCATAACTAAAATCACCTATCAAACAGAAACTTTCACATTTGCTACTGTAAAAGTCCAGCCCCTTTCCTATCTCATCAAAGAAATATCTTTCAGATTGAGCTGGAGGTCGGTAAATGCAGAAAAGTAGCCATTTTTGCTTCTTTAGAGTTACTTCAATTATGCCACATTCAATGTCATTTGGTGTTTTGCAAAACCCATACTGAACATTTTAATGTATATGGTGAAAGTCAAAGTTTCATGCCATGGTACTGTGCACACAGACATAATCACTGTACAATTCACGCAAAATACTGGGAAAATGATGGGAAATGATGGTAGATTGCAGATTCCATGTTTCAAAGACGGCCCAAAGTAGGCTTCAAATCTTATGAAGTAACTGGGAAAAGTCACAGAAGACCAGGCCATTACTTAAATGAAGAACTTGTATCGTAGAAATTGGCATGGTTTGAATTCGAAGCATTTTATTGCATCACTTAAGGAAATCATAAGGGCAAGGTTAGACCAAGCAGAAATTGTTGTGTAATATGTCCATCTCAGATTAAAGCACAAATAATAAATCCTCTTGTTGTTTTGATTGCTGTAGCAATCGACCGGGGGAAGTATGTTGCGAAGATTTGATACATTACAACGCAATCCGAGAACATTCGATCATATCACAAGTTGGCAGTACTACCTGAAGAAATGGGTTCAGTGGTCTCTAGGTACATGTGCACAAGGGTAATAGAAAAATGACATATCATACTGAATCGTGTGATAGAAAATGGAGTAATTACTATTCGGTCATTATACCATATAAGGGCATTTTGGAAACGAAGCATAGCTCTAGAGAATAGAGCATTCCCAAAGTTGGTTACAACAAAGGAATCCTAGCCTTTACCTTACGCCACAGGGTAGCTTGATGACATGTTCGTAGTGATCGCTATTGATAGACTGATGGACGCTCCAACTACGCCTCATGGACTTTGACACTGAAATTTGGGATGAAGTTTTCCCCTATCGATTTTATAACTAGACTAGGAAGTTAAGCGCTCGCTTCGCTGGCGCTTCAACATTCCTAGCTCCTGCGAAGAGCTTTCTGCGGAGAGCTTTCTTATAGACTTGCTTCAAGTTTGTTCCTGCTGTCCTTAAAACCGTTCCATTTAGGGCAGTTCATCAGGCCAAGTCACAAATCCCAAAAAAAGTAATTAACTCTAAAAACTTTTGATGAATATCATATAATGATTAAGATTGATTATAATTGATTAAATGAATATCATATATATGATTAATAATGATTATGAATATCATAAAAAATGATAGTGACAATGTTTGGAAGAATTTGCATTCTGTTTTCTTAACAGGGTGATAACCGTCTGGTGTTAAGGGTCCTATGTGACATTGGTACTTAAGGGTCCCAGGGTCCTAGGGTTCCAAGGTCGGGTTTTTACTGTATGCCGAAAATTGTAATGGGATAAATCTATATATTTAAGGCAGGTTAAATTCTATGCTTCTCGCAAGGGGTCGACTTTGGCCCTGGGTGCTCAGTCCAAAAATCGCAATCCTGCTCTTTTGTCCTACATCAAAACAGTAGATTCTAAAAGTTCTTCCTCCTATTGAATTTCTATTGGACTGCTTCCTATATGTGAGAACAATAGATTCTAAAAGTTCTTCCTCTTATTGAATTTCTACTGGACTGCTTCCTATATGTGAGAACAATAAATTTTCCTCCCATACAATTTGAAAACAATAAATTGCAAATTTTTTCCGGCAATTGAATTTCCACCCACACACATCTCCTAGTGTGGTTCCAGTTAATGTCCGTACCCCCCCCCCCCCCTTCCCCCTATTGAAGAGAAAATCCATAGATATGCAAAAATCCCCAAAAATCCAGGGGCATGCAGAGGGTTTTGCCAAAACTTTACCACATTTTCAGGAGTGAAATGCCCCTTGGGCGAAATCCCCCCCCCAATCATTTGAAACAAAACAGAGGATTTCTGTCAAAAGTGTACAAGATTTTCAGGAGTGAAATGCCCCTCAGGCACATCCCCCAAGAACCTTCCATTGAAAATCGATTCAGTTTTCCGATCGCGAGACTATTCCTTTGCACCGGTCAAAACATACCCTGAATGTCAGCAATGTGAAACGGGATAACTTTATAGCAAAGTACATGGCCCGAGAAACGGAAAAATTATTGAACTATGAACATATGGAAAATTCAAACTTCATATGTGGGAAAATTACACGTATCCTTCTGTAAGAACTAAAAATTTGGACCAGTACTGAAACTCTTTTTCAAAATCATCACATATTGAGTACTCCCAGTTTCTTAAGCATTTCTCAGAGATCTCATAAAGGTCTTCATGTCCACTACCCCTTTGCCCCTGTGAGCCTCTCAAGAGAATGTTTTTTGAAGCTTTTCCGATGATACTCATGTACCTTTCGAATAATGAGAAAACCTATGCAAAAATCCCCCAAAATCCAGGGGCATGCAGAGGATTTTGCCAAAACTTTACCACATTTTCAGGAGTGAAATGCCCTTGGGCGAAATCCCCCCCCAATCATTTGAAACAAAACAGAGGATTTCTGTCAAAAGTGTACAAGATTTTCAGGAGTGAAATGCCCCTCAGGCACATCCCCCAAGAACCTTCCATTGAAAATCGATACAGTTTTCCGATCGCGAGACTATTCCTTTGCACCGGTCAAAACATGCCCTGCATGTCAGCAATGTGAAACGGGATAACATTATAGCAAAGTACATGGTACGAGAAACTGAAAAATTATTGAACTATGAACATATGGTAAATTCAAACTTCATATGTGGGAAAATTACACGTATCCTTCTGTAAGAACTAAAAATTTGGACCAGTACTGAAACTCTTTTTCAAAATCATCACATATTGAGTACTCCCAGTTTCTTAAGCATTTCTCAGAGATCTCATAAAGGTCTTCATGTCCACTACCCCTTTGCCCCTGTGAACCTCTCAAAAGAATGTTTTTTGAAGCTTTTCCGATGATACTCATATACCTTTCGAATAATGAGGAAACAAGCGAATATTTAGTAAAATATGGTGAGGAGCTTCTCTGTCAAAATAAATGGTTTCTTAAGTTAACGCCAAAAGTATCACAGTCGGACTTGCAATCGCAATCCAGCTCCTTTTGCTACGTCAAAACAATATGATGCAGGTGCAGCTGCTAATGCAGCTATCATTTTATTTCCCCGACCCCCACCTCGAGAAAGGCGGGGCCGATACGGGGCTAATCGCCTCTTCTTCGCGTCTTCCACAGCTTCTCCGATTCCCCTTGAAATTCCTTACATGTCGCAAACAAATAGCTTTAAGTTATTCTACACAACACAGCACAGCAAATATGCTATGAATTCCATTTGTCTCCCGCACAACATGCCCGGGCTTTCAGCGGGGTCATATGTGGGCTATCATCTCCCGTTCACAAAAGATCATCTCCCGTTCACAAAAGACTGTCTAACAGAAAGCTTTCCTTGGAAAATTTATTAATAGTAAATAAACTTGACTAGAGTCTTTTTCCCGGGGGGGGGGGAGGGGTACTTCACTATAAATCCATACGGGGGTGTGCGCCGCAAGGATTTCTGCTACGACCCAATCCCTAAATTTTTGGCAGATATTGATACCCAATCCCAGAATTTTGACGAAGTAACAAAAACAATTCGACGTCAAAAGGATAAGGGATCGAGGGCTGGGAACGACAATTTTTGTCCCAAGTAGCCATTGGAACGAAGTTCTGATCTGAACACGTTTTTTAAACACAAAAAATATTTGATATCTGTTCACCTGAAACTGACCATGTGATGCTCGAAGGATTATCAAGTTTACTTTCATTCAGCAACCATAAACAGAATTTTGAGTATAACAGTAAACCCCAATCCCAGAAAATTCCAAGTGAAAGTATATCCCAATCCCAGAATTTTCAGGCCAAAAACCCAAAACTGGCGCACATCCCCGTCTAGCCCCATAGCGAAGTACCCCCCCCCCCGGGGGTCTTTTTCAGTGAAAAAGGGACACATTTGAGGCTGAAGTGAAAGCATCCAATGCGAAATGCATAATCCATGGTTTGTTTGATGCTAATAAGTACTATCTATCAGTAATGAAAAACTTTCCGTGTTATCAAGGTTATGGTGTAGATGCTAAATTCACCATAATAGAAAAAATTGAAAAGAACGTATCGGATGAAATTATGTCGATACTAGAATCACATGAAGACGACTGGATATTACGTCTTAGAACTCTCACCCCAAATGGCCTAAACGGCAAGATTAACCACCCAGAAAATATAAGACTATAGATCTTTAAACAGATGGACAGGCAACAGAATTATGTTCATTTTTTTGTTATTACATTGTTCCCCTGTGACCTGTCATTTTCTTAATCATACATAATCTGAAACAACTAATTTAACGTCACATTTATAAAAAGAATTTATAAAACTGTTGTATTAGAAAGTAACTCATTCTCCTGATGATGACCACACGGTGGAAACTAGTTGAGAATTGAGAAAGAATTTATACATATATTTATTCCTGCTCGTCTTTATTTTTGTTCATCTTTATATGTATATATATATATATATATATATATATATATATATATATATATATATATATATATATATATATATATATATATATATATATATATATATATATATATATATATATATATATATATATATATATATATATATATATATATATATATATATATATATATATATATATATATATATATATATATATATATATATATATATATATAGATTTTAGACTTTTAAATCAACTTTATCTGGAAAATTTCTCCTACAAGAGCAACGATGAGGGCACGTGTTATTCGGCCATGGCCCGCCGGGCACGACGCCCCTCGTGAGAACGGCCAGTTATTCACTCAAACGATTTCCTTCTCTGAACCATGTTGTACACGCAAAATCTGGAAGTCTTCGGCTGGCCCTTTCAGTTTTCAACTTCATCCGTGCCGCCCATTGTTCACAACAACAGACACAAAATTCAAACAGTTGCAAATTCCACTCATGAAACATGTCGTATTAGCAAAATCCCATCACCTCCCTCACCCCCCCCCCTCCCCCAGTCCACAGATGTTGACTGGATGGATGGACCTGAAAACGATTCATATGAAACTACACTTTTGTGACATCTAACAATTTAGAAAAAACCAACAGCCTCACGCCTAACCCTAGCACATGATAATTGCTGCCATGAAAGAACAAAACAGATTGTCATACGAACTAAAATTACGTATCCTAAACAATTCGTGAAAACTTGGAATTCCTGATCTTTTTCCGCACAACTTTGGTCGACGAAAAAGGACTGTCACGGAAGAAACTCCCAGTATTCAAATCTTGATAATCTTAAGAAACGCTCGGTGCTGGGACGAATTCTTAGTATTATACACAGATAATGTCAAAAAACTGAGAAGAACTTGCCTTTTTCAAACATCTCCATGAAGTGAGCTCTGACATGTGAACATTCTCCTCGCTCTTTTTAAGTCAGCCTTTCTACCAACTTCATCAACATTGGTCTTCTATCCCCGATTTGTGATGATTTACCAAACAATAAATTTTCCTCCACGTCACAGGAAGCCCATATTACAGATTATCAAAAAATGTGTAGGAGAACAACACAAACTGTGTCTAGGTAACAAATCATGCAACAAAACAACTTTCTACCTTTAAGTGGGAAAAATATTTTCTTACAATTCCAATTTCAATCATTGCTGAAAACTTTCAATAAATTTTCCTCCACGTCACAAATCATGAACCAACAAAATTCCTACCTTTCAAATTGAAAAACTATTTTTTACAATTCCAATTTCAATCCATCCTGAAAACTTTCAATAAATTTTCCTCCGCGTGACAAATCATGTACCAAAAAAAAACTTCATACCTTTCAAATGGAGAAACTATTTTTTACAATTCCAATTTCAATCCATCCTGAAAACTTTCAATAAATTTTCCTCCGCGTGACAAATCATGTACCAAAAAAACTTCATACCTTTCAAATGGAGAAACTATATTTTTATAATTCCAATTTCAATCCATCTTGAACATTTTCCTCCTCTTGTCGCTCTGCGCTCCTTTGCATTTCCTCCCTCGCTTCACGCTCCCTTGCAGTAAAGTTAGCTGCGCGGCACATTAGAGGTCAGGAAAATGAATAAGAAATGGAGCTACATAGAAAATAGAAGAAATTACCAAATAACAAAGTTAATGAAAAATAACATAGACTATCAAACAATAAATGCAACGGTTAATAGTTAGTCTGATTTCCTAGTGGAGGAACCTTTGATAGCGAAGATTGAACACGCCGATCCCAAGAAAATGTATCACACATACACGTAGGAACTGAGGGGGCACTGGGGCATGTGACCCCCAAATTTTGCAATCAACGAAGTAGTGCCTTTTTTACTTTTAGGAAATGCCTCCTTCCTCTTAAGGAAACAGTGTCCTCAAAGTATCGTGCCCGCAGTTTGACATGCTTCCTACGTCCCTGTCATCCCCACCCAGTGAGAAGGGGCTCTACTCGCTACCTTCTTTTGCTATCATTAATCTGAAAAGATGAAATCCCGAGCATTGCGGTGATCCACCACTTTTTGTACAAATGTAATCTAGAACGATTTTCTTTATTACAAACTGCTTATAAGAAACTCAACTCTCAGATCGCCAAAAACTAAGAAACTCCAGTACTGGGAAAATATCACTTGAGAAAATGTTTATTTTCATAAAGGAACTCTTTGACATATTTTTGTTCTATTTTCAGTTGTTTCTTGTATCATGTTACTCGAAAGTTACTTGAGTGCTGTCTACACATTGGAAAAGCTTCAATAGACATTGTTTTGAAATTTTCAGGAGGGCACAGAGAATGAACATGAACATTGCTATGTAACTTTTAAGAAACTCCTAAGAAACTCTGTGAGTACTCAAAATCTGATAATTTTTAGTAACTTTCAGTACTGGCCCAAATTCTTAGTTTCCAATAAAAAACTACATGTATCCACATCCAAACCAGAATAGATCTTTTCTCAGATTGAACAGTTTCTTCAGAAGAAATTAAGAACATTCATAAGAATTCTCTCAGGATATGAAAGTATGATAATTTGCGAAGGCCTGGTATTGCTGATGTTCAAGGCTTACTATACATTCAAGATAAATCATCGGATGGGATAACAAACCTACACTTGCCCTAAGTCCATTCCGTCGATCCGTTATACTCTTCCCTTTTCGGTTGTTCCTGGATCCGCCATGCCAACATTAAAGAGCTGTTTTGCCAAAAATGCGGGCCATAAGAGAATAACCAGACCCAGGACCAGTAGGATCGGACCCTAGCAGACCAGACCCTTGAAGAATAAACATTTCATTCCATCGTGAGTTTGCAATGCCAGCGTTGAAAACTTAGTCTAAAAGAAGACAACGCGAATACAATCATCGCCGGAAATGACAATAACCTGTGGATACCGCATCAAATACAACACCATAAGTAATATAAATTGTCTAATCGACAGACAAAAGCAGTTGAAGGAACTTTAAGACTCATGCATGGCCTATAGTCCAGCAAGGCCGTGTAATTTATTTTAGTTTCTTCAGGACAAGATTCATATTGATGTCCAGACCAAGATTCTGGTAACACGAAATTAAAAAATCTAATACCAACCAAATCTACCAAAACTGGTTTACTGATTAAGTCTCTATGTTGCTTTATTTAAGATAATACATTTTTACACCACAGATAGCTCTGATGTGCACAAAAGCAAGAAGCCCGTTATGAATATACCTGATCTGTTATCTCGCAACATGGAAATGTATAGGTATTCATCAGGGGTCTGGTCCGTTGGGGTCCGGTCCTACCGTTCCTGGGTCTAGCTTTTCCGTTATGCCAAAAGCGGGGTATGCTGTTTTCTATACAATAATCCATAATGCTTACGATTATTGAAAGACAATAAGCAAAGATAGTTATGCAACCAAACGCAATTGTGGAATGGCTGAGCCAGGAACTACCACTGGGAACTACCTACCGTAAATGGAACGGTTTGAAGGACGGAATGAACAGACTTTGAGCCAGTCTACGAGAAAGCTCACCGCATGTGCTAGGAATGTTGAAGCGCGAGCGAAGCGAGCGCTTAACTTCCTAGTTTCATTATATAATCCGTAAGGCTGCAAATTGGCCATTTGTAAACACCGGCATTGGAATACTGGCATCGGCATTGGAATTGGTATTGGCATTGGAACTGGCATCGATATTGCACATGTACAACAAGGCATGCAAAACTGACCAGGGGGTTATGTGAATTTATGCTGTTTATTTGCATTGTACGGCCAATTGGTTTTGTTCAAGCTCAGCCTTAATATTTCTCTTTTCTGAACTTCTGCATTCGTAAACAAAGTCAACAAATCAAGTCATGACTGAAATAACAAGTTTCTTAAATATTTTTAGCCGAGGGACATATAACTGCCATAAAACTGAGGGGCATTTCTTCAAAACAAAGTGCTTTTTACAGACTTTTGATGGACTTTTCTTGAGAACAAAAAGACCTTTGCCAGAAGGTGCACGATACCTTCAGGAATTAAATGTCCCTCGGCCAAAATTATTTAAGAAATTTGTTATTTGAGTCAAGGGAATCTATGAAATCATTTGTCTGTATTTACACAATGTTTCACATTAGGCACATCGTGTAAACATCAAGGGATCCCTACGAAGTTTGAGTATTCAAATAATAAGAACTTTTAGAAAATTGCAGATCGATCGTAGGCTTCTAAGTTGGGTACTTCAAACATGTTTCTCGCGTCAGGTTATTTTTGGCTGACCTCACGAGTTCACTGCAGTTCGAGGGGCAAATGAAATGGATGATTTTTCGTACATCTTCCTTGAAATCACAATTACATACAAAAACTACAAAATCACAAAAATTCGCATGCAAAAAGCACAAAAATCAGAAATCACTGAAGAATTACTGAAAACTCACACGAAAATATCACTAAAGATAATTAAAATCACAAAAAGTTACAATAGCCACGTACTACGCTATTTTGAGGTGATTTGCCCCGCGCTTCAGTTTGCCCTAGCCATGGCTTGAATTATTGTTGACTTTGTTTACTAATGCAGAAGGCTGAAACTTTCAGGAAAGAGAAAAATTTGGGCAGAAGAAAGGAGAACATTTGATAGATTACTTCGAACAAACGCAATTGCAGTAAAATGCAAATAAATAGCGCAAAGCGCAGTCACATAACCCCCCCCCCTGATCAGTTTTGCATGCCTCGTTGTACATGTGCAATATCGATGCCAGCTCTAGTGCTAATGCCAATTCCAATGCCGATGCCAGTATTCCAATGCCGGTGTTTACAAATGGCCCTGCAAATTGTACCAGTCCGTTCCATTGATTACCTCATTCCTTATCCTCATTCCCTTACGTCCGTTAAATTCATTCCCTCATTCATTCCCTCGTTCCCGGATCCAGGAACAACGGAAAAGGGATGATTACAACGGATTGACGTAATAGACTTGGGGCAATTCTAGCTTTGTTATAACATCTGATAATTCACCTTGAATGTATAGTAGTCCTTATGAATATCAGCAATACCAGGCCTTCGCACATTATAATACCTTCATGTCTTGGGAGAATTCTTATGAATGTTCTTAATTTCTTCTGAAGAAACTATTCAATTTGACAAAATATCTTGTCTAGTTTGGAAGTGGGTGCACGTATCTTTTTGTTGGAAAATAAGGATTTGGACAAGCACTGAAAGTTGCATAACATTGTCAGATTTTGAGTACTCAGAGTTTCTTACGAGTTCGTTAAGGGTTACATAGCAGTCTTCATGTTCACTCTCTGTGCCCTCCTGAACATTTCAAAACAATGTTTATTGAAGTTTTTCCCGAGGGGCACTCCACTCATTGGAAAAAGCGTGCGAGAGTTTTTCAGCACAAAAGGATTTATACGGATTTTGGATGGATCTTTCTTGAAAACAAAAGGATTTTTGACAAAGGTGTACGAGATTTTTGGGAGTGAAATGCCCCTCGGTTTTTCCAATGTGCAGACATCACTCAAGCAACTTCCGAGTAACACTATACAAGAAACAACTGAAAATAGAATAAAAATAGTCTATGTCAAGGAGTTCCTTTATGAATACAAACAGTTTCGTAAGTGATATTTTCCCAGTACTGAAGCTTCTTAATTTTTTGGCGATGTGAGAGTTGAGTTTCTTATAAGCAGTTTGTTATCGAAAAATCCTCTCAGATTACATTTGTACAAAAAGTGGTGGATCACCGCAACGCTCGGGATATGGTCTTTTCAACTTCACAATAGCAAAAGAAGCTACTGAGTAGAGCCCCTTGTCATTCGGCAGGGGTGACAGGGACGTAGGAAGCATCTCAAACTGAGGGGCACGACACTTTGAGGACACTTTCTTTAAGATGAAGGAGGCAAGCACTTATTTGTTTTTTGCAAATTTTAGGGGGTCACGTGCCCCCAGTGCCTCCTCGGTTCCTACATCTTGTGTGATACATTTTCCTGGGATCCCCGTGTTCGCTGTCAAAGGTTCCTCGAGAGGTTGATGCATTTGGAGAGGTCAGCCTTGATGCCACTGACCATCATCAAGAAAGACGAATGGTAGAGAAGCAAAAGACACGATTTTTAACCCGCTGCTGTCTGGATGACTGAAAACTTTATTTTTACCCCAAGAGCCGATCTTTATCATTAATTCAGTAAATAAATGGTAATGGGTTTAGAATCTAATTAGGAAGAGGCAATTTCCGATCTGAATAAGTATATTTTTAGATAGATGCACTGTTAAAAAAATTTGGCAGTCTGTAAACCACGGAATCACGAAACGACGGAACGAAATGACGGAATCATAAAATAATACAATATCTCATCACCCAAGTTTCCTTCTTTTCTCAGTGGAAAACTAAAACTTCGGTACAAATGGTGTCAAAATAGCAATGCAAGTGACAAGTTGCAGGGGTATTCTCCGGTGCTTCCCATCGCTTTGCACTGTTCTAATCATAGATGTTTATGGATGCACCAAGGTACACGTATTTTTGTTTTGCTATATGAAACTGATGTCCGGCGCTGGTAGGCAGTTTCTTTGATTTTAGGGCCATTTTGCTGCCAAAAGTTTCGTACTTGTTTCCTTTGTCAAAGGGGTTGGCTCCCAGATCACCTTTTCATCCACTGTAGTAAGGTCTGAAAGCAAGTACACGTATTTTGTTATGAGAAACATCTTAAAAGAAGCTTACTCTCAGATCGCCTAAAGAATAAGAAGCTGCAATACTGGCAAAACATATCTTAAGAAACTATTTATTTTGCTAATGGAAATTCTTAACATATTTTGACTTTATTTTACTTGTTTCCTGTATTGAATTACTCAAAAGGCACCTAACTTACATCTAAGCATTGGAAAGACTTCAAAGAAAGCTTCCTTTGAAATTTTCAAGAGGAAAGACAAAGCAAGTACATCAGACTGACTGTCATGGAACCTTAACTCATAAGAAACTCTGAGTATTCAAATTCTGATAATTTTAAGAAACTTTCAGTGCTGGCCAAGATCTTAGTTTCTTATGAAGAAAATGCGTGTAAATTCTTAGTTTCTTATAAAAAATACATGTATTACGTTCAATGTAAGCAATGTAGAATGTAGTTTATTCCTGCTATTTTCTTAAAAAGCATTGAATTCCTCATACTGAGGTATGATGTCGACAGCAATTCCAGAGATCACATCTTGAGGACGCTAACGAAAACAACCTTGAATATTCTTTCCTTTTGACGGTAGAATATTGATCATTTCTTGACAGGAGCCATGTTAAATACGTGTACGTTGCTGTTTTCATAAACATCTATGATTTGAACAGTGCACAGCGACGAGAAGCACTGGGAATCCCCCGCAACTTGTATAGCTCTTCTGGCGCTATTTTTACCAAAGTTTTAGTTTTCCACTGAGAAAAATGGAAACTTGGGTCACTGGCACAGTGTCTAGAGTTAGTAGGAGTGTTCCAAA
Organism: Aurelia sp. 4 Dawson et al 2005; assembly: GCA_964019985.1. Taxonomy (NCBI): domain Eukaryota; kingdom Metazoa; phylum Cnidaria; class Scyphozoa; order Semaeostomeae; family Ulmaridae; genus Aurelia; species Aurelia sp. 4 Dawson et al 2005. The sequence continues at coordinate 8,407,868 of OZ026504.1, read as the reverse complement.
TAGAGATATTGAATTATTTTATAATTCCGTCATTTCGTTCGGTCGTTTCGTGATTCCGTGGTTTACAGACTGCCAAAAAATTTGATATTTCAGGCTGGGTCTAAAACAATGGGTCAGGAAACTCCTAGAAACATTGACGTCTTTTCCATAATTTTGTTAGAGCTCTTCATATTTCCTTCGTTAGCTCAAATCTTTTGTAGAATAGCTCTTCCAACATAACTAAATTTTGTAATTATATGGCAATTAATTCTTTTCTTTATACCATTTCATGGGGAATTTTCTTTCCAGCTCTAGACACAAAGGTTTCGAGTTGTTTTCATGGAAAATACGAATTCAAAAGCCCGAAAACGTAGTGATTCTAAGAAACTTTCAGTACTGGCGTAAGTTCTTTATGGTTTGTTTAGTTTCCTCTTTGTCTGATTTTGTTGCTTTTTGAAAGATGTTTTTAAAGGCTTTGGTCATCGTTCTTTCAAATTAAATCATTTCAAGCGAGATTTCCAGCATTTGAATTTGAGTTTGTTTGAAGCAATATTTATACCAATTCTAGTCGAATATATTGTCAAACTCATACTCAGGCATTCGTCATAAACATGCGCCAGACAATAGTACCATAGTGCCTTTGCGCCATTGGGCCATTGGGCCATTGGGCCATAGGGCCATAGGGCCATAGGGCCATAGGGCCATAGGGCCATAGAGCCATAGGGCCAGGGCCATTGATTGGTAAAACCCTGCTGCATCATAGAAGCTGCTGCATATGAGAAGGGAGACCACAGGCTGCAGAACTCTAGCAAGCAAAAAGGCTTTAAAGAAAGCGAGATGAAAGTTTACAAGTCAGAGATGCAGTAAGTTTCCTTTGCTTGATTATAGAATTTAAGTCCGACGGTGGGTGATATTTTTGCCGTTACCATTTACTTTGACAGAGAAGCTCCTCACCACCATATTTTTACTTAACATTTACTTGTTTCCTCATTATTCGAAAGGTACACGAGTATGACTAAACATTGGAAAAGCTTCAAAAACATTCTTTTGAAATGTTTTCTTAATATTTAGTTGTTTCCTCATTATTCGAAAGGTAAATGAGTAATGACTAATCAGTGGAAAAGCTTCAAAAAACATTCTTTTGAAGTGTTCACAGGGGCACACGGGTAGTGAACATGAAGACCGTAATGAAAGCTATAAGAAATGCCTAAGAAACTTGGAGTAGGTCTACTCAATATGTGATGATTTTGAAAGAGAGTTTCAATACTGGTGCAAATAGTTAGTTCTTACAGGAGGATACGTGTAATTTTCCCACATTTATCAAGTTTGAATTTTCCATATGTTCATAGTTTTGCAGTATTGTTCAATAGTTTTTCAGTTTCTCGTACCACTGTACTTTCCAATAATGTTATCCCGTTTCTCATTGCTGACGTGCAGGGCATTTTTTGACCGGTGCGAAGGAATAGTCTTGCGATAGGAAAACTGCATCGATTTTTCATGGAAGGTTCTTGGGGGGATGTGCCTGATGGGCATTTCACTGCAGAAAATCTTGTACTCTTTTGACAGAAATCCTTTGTTTAGTAGAAAAATCTCATTGTTTTCAAATTGTTTGGGAGGAAAATTTATTGTTCTCACATATAGGAAGAAATAGCCCAATGTAAATTCAATAGGAGGAAAAACTTTTAGAATCTATTGTTTTCACATAGGGCAAAAGGCAGGATTGCGATTTTTGACTGAGCACCCAGGGCCACAGCCAACCCCCGAGCGAACTCTATTGAATTCAATTCCTGGACATACATCCAATAGACTCATTGTTCAAATACAATTGCTTATTGTTATTTTACAAAGGAGGATTGTTCAATTCACAATGGTTAACAAAGGAACAAAGCTAATTGGATAATCCTTTACCTGCCTTATATATATAGATATGGAAACCATGGCAACATCGTAGGAACTTCAAGCAATGGTGGATGGGCCTAACTTGCCGGCTCGAACCCTCAATGTTAAAACAGCTCAGAGTTCAAGTTTTCAGTGATATTAACCATGAATAAAAGCCACAAGTATTCATAAAAATGTCTCGTCAATCCAAGAATCAGCAAGCCTTTCACTGTGAACCAAGGATTCCTCATTCGTAAGGCCAATTAGCTTCAATGAACTTCACCGCAGCATTGAGAATTTCCAACTGTCGAGGGTCGCTTGCCTCGCTTCTGAGACTACACTGCAGCCTCGCTCCAGAGGGCATAGTAAACGTGTTCATCTCCGTCTCAAAATTCTATATCAAAGTCCATCAGGCCCAGATTGAGCAAAAATAAAACATGTTGTTGTTGTTGCTGTTGCGATATCTGTGACTTTGTCGTGAGGTTAGCCAGAGGGGTGAAAAGTGTAACTCAACAGGATTTGTCGTCGTATCGCAATAATGCATGGGCCTATCTATAAAGTGTTCCTACGTGAATAAAGATAAATAGGAAGTCATTCTGTTTTCTCTTTGTCAGCCCTGAGATTGCATCGAGAGAGAAAGGAACTTTCCGGCATCACCTATTTTAGATAAAAGCCCACATAATATGGGGTACTAATCAATCAAATACATGCTTATTCACTGATTTAGGCGCATAGGCTATATCGCATAAAAGAACTCACTAGCTCTCTTCCATTTTTATCAAAACCATCTTGCAGATACACTCGAGCAGTTGCCATATCCATGTTATCTTCGACGACACTAAAACACTTGAGCCAATGATCTGTGTCTTTACTAACGCCTTGGTACGCTCGTCGAAATGTAAATTCTACATTCCTGAACTTCTCTGAAAGATGAGGTCCATACTTTTGAACAACGATCCATCCTAAATAATTGGCAATGATTCTGCAAAATGAAGGAAATTACTTGAAACGGCCACGAGATAAATTCGAGCATCACTGAATTGTGCACTTTATTATGGAATTCATGCAGTTGTGCTAGTGAATTTTCTTCTGTTTGAAATAAGAGTTAATACCAACTGATTGTGACTATGCCTTAAAGTGCCCGGTTATCAAGGAGCTAACTACCTATTTATCTGTTTTTCAAATGAGCCAGCTTCTCATTTGCTTTGGTCTGGGAATATGGCACCTTGACAGTTTAAACTGCCTGTATAGTTGTGTTGCGGGTATGCTACCGTGTGTCCAAAGAAAATTCAGGTATTTGATTAAACGCAGAGAAAAAAAAATTGAATTTAGCAATTTCTAATCATTCTAGTTACATGCTAGACATTTTAACTTACAATTTGGCAAATCGTTTGAAGACATAAATATTCTAAAAATGGAGTTGTGAGCTCTAACATTTCATTTTCATGTTCGAGGCAGAACCAGAGAGATTGTATGCCTTCCTTCATCTTCGCGGTGAAGGGGAATTCTCCGGATGAGCAACACCGGGTTCACACTTTCGATAATTAAGCCTGATTCAAAATAAGTCGTTTGGGTTGTTGAGGTCGTGCAGGAAGACCAAATAGAAAAAGATCCAGACCTTGATTCCTATGTCTTTTGGGTCTTTCTGTCTTTCTGCTCGTCTCTAACGACTCAAAAGACCTCGTGTGAACCAGGCTTCTCCTTAACGACGAGCAAGAGTTCTGCTCATTGTGCACATTCAAAGTAAGGTCTGAAAAATCGAATCCAACGGGTCTCGGAGGAACATACTAAATTTGTACTATTTGCCACTCAATTCGAGCTTCACGAAGCCGCGAAATTCACTGTTGCATAAAATGGCACGTCGAACAAAGAACTGAAAACTATTCTTAGTTAAAGAAACGAACCGTAGAAGAGTGTTTTGGAAGCTGACATTAAAACAGTAGGACAATAGCATAGTTTAGTACAATAGAATAGTATAGCAACACGTGACTTTTAGAGAGTTGAGTTGAGGAAGATTAGAGTTATGGAGACAAGCATACGAGCATGGAGAGATGCAATTTGTTTCGAGGCTTGTAATTCTTGTTGAGACATCATCGTTGAGATTCGACGAGGTCGGAAATTTTTCAAACGTTATTGAGACAGACTTACCAGTCGTTTTGTACATATTTCTCCGTTGTAGATAGTTTCGCTGGTAAAGTTTAGAAGCTGTTCTTTGTTGCTGATTCACGCGGATTCGTTCAAACGTTAGGACATTTTCATTCGATTTCGCGGAGCATGCAGTCTTATTCGATAGTTCCGTCGAATTTATGCTTTCGTAACAAAGAGTAAAACTCCCGTTTGAAATTTACAGTCGGCATAATGCAACAATAACATCAGCAAATTGTTTCTTCCGAGACAGTCCACGAAATATTTTAGAGCAGGCGGAGTTCCACACCAGGCCCGTAGGAGCGTTATTCTGTAGTAGGACTGGAAACTACTCTTGGTATGCTAATTCATGTTAATCCTTAATTACTCATTTACGTCTCAATTGTATATATTCTGTAATTATGTTTATGATAATCAGTCAGTTGTCAGCCTCATCACGAGTCACATGTTTGTTGTCATGCTCTCGACAGTTCAAGACTACTCGAGGTAATAGGCCAACTTTATTGCCTATTATAATTCAGATTGGTGGGGCACCAACTCGCACCGAAAGCGCGAAGCTGGAGGGTGTCCGGGGGCAAAGCTCCGGAAAAATTTTATGGGCCACCCCTTTTTTCCCTCACCAACGCGCTTCTGTGAATTACTGAAAGGGTTTTTATGCTCGGAGGTCCTGGAGGCCAAAAACGAACTTTTCGAAAAATATGTTTCGAACAGGCTAACTACAGCTAAACTACAAGACATGAATAATTCTTCAAGAGTATTGTGCAAGTTTTAGCTAATATATTATTTAGAAAGGTCATATCGAGTTCTCCCGGCTTAGATATGATTTCGATCATTAAAATGTAGGGATATTTCGCTTCATTATACGAAGCGCTTCTGATGTCAAAAGGGCTGAACTTACCAAGGTTAATCATTTTGTATCGGAATCTCAAATTAACTCGTTTGCGATGCTGACAAGGTTGAGTTTATCAGCAAAGGAAAATGCAAAGAAGCTCTCAATTCAAGATTCCTTATGGGAATCTCACTAAGGGGTTGTTGATAGTACTGACAGAGGGAGGGTAAAACAAAAGAAAACACTCGCTTTGAGAGCAATTTCAAAGTTGGCTCAATCAGTTTTCTTTTTTTCTGCGATTATTTTCATGAATAGAAAATGTAACTTTTGACAATTTTTAGGGGATCTGGGCATGACCGGCCCAAATTGTTGATACAGGCCTGCATACCATCAAACAGCATAATGCTAAATTCCATTCAATTACAAAGCGACGTTTTGTCTTATAAACAAAAGATTTTTTTGTATCCATATGAAAAATTACAATACATGCTACATCTACGTTCTACTATACTTTCTAATTACTCTACAACAATGCAACACTACAGGGACAAGACCACAAGGAACAAGAGACAATAACTACCCTGTGGCCGCTAACATAAAGACATGCAAAAAACAATTAGTAAATTAAGATTAGATACTAACACATAGTGGAAAAGAATTTCTGCACCCCTGGAAAATTCAACTGACTAGGAAGTGGCCTTTACTTTGATTTGAATGTGCTCAGTGAGTAGGAACCTTGCAAGTCGTCAAGGTAATGAACGCATCATCAATAGATGAAATTTAAAAATGGAATCAGCACAACGAAAATGAATTACAGACCTATCGCAAATCGGCTTTCGGCCAGAAATGCTTTTCATAAAAGGGTGCTAAAGTATGGAACGATCTTTTGGTTGAAGCCAAATCATCAAAATCTTATAAAATATTCAAAAAACGTATCAACAATGCCAACATCGAATGCTGTTTCTCTCTTTCATGTTATAGTTAGAATCACTTTAATTTGTTTATAAGATGATTTTGTAAATAAGGTTTCTTAATTACGTATGTTTTTCTTAGTTTTGTATTTATTTGCACGGCCCACTGTAAATCAGTCCTTTGACTGACGTGGCCACCGTGCCTAAAGAATTTAAAACCAAATCTAATGAAATCAATCAGTGTATTATTCTCTTTCTCAAAAGTTTTTGAAAGACTCTTAAAAAAGCAAATGGTTCTGTTCATAGAATCAAAGCTGGCTTATTGTAATTTGCAAAATTGCGAAATAACGAAATTGCGAAATAGCGCTATTGCGCAATTTCGCAATTTCGCAAATAACAACAAGCCCAGGCCTTATCATAATTTGCAAAGTCGACTTTGTCCTCTGCATTTTTTGAAGATTTCTTCTTATTTCAAGCATTAGGGCACGAAGCAGCACCTTTTAAAACCAAAATTCTCTCCCAGATTGAGAACAAACTATGCTATCGAGAAATTTCGCAAATTACAATAAGGCCTAAGCTTAATGTAATTTGCGAAAGCGACTTCTTTCTCCGTATTTTCAGCAGATATCTTCTTATTTAAAGTACTAGGGCACGAGGCAGCACCTTTTAAAACCAAAATTCGCTCCCAGATTGAGAATAAAATATGCTATCGAAATATTTCGCAAATTACAATAAGGCCTGGGCTTATTGTAATTTGCGAAATCGACTTCTTTCTCAGTTTTTTTAGCAGATTTCTTCTTATTTAAAGTACTAGGGCACCAGGCAGCTCCTTTTAAAACCAAAATTCGCTCCCAGATTGAGAATAAAATATCCTATCAAAATACTTCGAAAATTACAATAAGGCCTAGGCTTATTGTAATTTGCGAAATCGACTTCTTTCAAAAGAAGGAGTACTACAATAATAAGATGTCTGCATGCAAGGGTAACATGAAAGAATCACGGAAAACAATCAATGAACTTCTGAATAAGAGGTCTGAGTCCAGTAACATTGATAGTCTTAAGGAGTCTGGTTCAGAAACTGTTTATAGAAAAGACATTCCTGATTCAATGAACAGTTACTTCTGCTCAGTAGGTAAGGATCTAGCAGATAAAATCAGTCCAGTTGCAAATCCCCTCCTATCAGGTGACTTTGACATGAATAAAACTAAAGCAAAGTTCCACTTCAGGACTATTGAGGTACAGGAAATCAGAGATAAATTTGCCAAGGTTAAAACAGCAAAGAGCTTTGGAATTGACAATATCTCCAGCTATCCTGAAGCTTGCTTTATCCTTCATTGAAAATTCCTTGGCATTCATGTTTAACCCTATAGTGGTTGGGCTATTTGATAGTCCTATTTTGGTTGGGGGCAAAAAAGCCCCCACTACCTAACTCTTGACTGGTAATAGGTAGAGCAAGCAAATTTGGTGTGCTAATAGCCTCAGGCATGTACTTTCTGCAAATATAAAAATTAACCTAAGATTGGCCCTCATTTTTGCTCACGTCAGCATTTTCCTTTGTGTGGTCAATAAAAGCGGCAAAATTGACTAAAATCAGGAAAATCGCGATAAAATTAAATTTGGAGCACATTTTCCACCCATACATGATAATTGTGATAGAATGCATCAAATAACACTTCACTACAAAAGAAATTTGCAAAATATTCAACTTACGTTCCTTTTTTTGCGATAATTGAGATTTGAGAATTTGCGATTTTTCCAGGGTCAGTCCCAGAAAATTGTCTCCCGCCCCCTCATTTTTCAAAATATTTTAATGAAACTTTTTAAGAAGTTGTACAATAAGTAGTTGCAAAATGTCAAGAAGTTTCATGGCTATAAATATCTTTCTAGTAGAGTTATTAAACAAAATCTACTAAGGGAGGGCAAATTTGCCCCCCCAACCAAAATAGGGTTAATACATCAATTGAAACAAGTATGTTTCCAGACTCATGGAAAATTGATAGGATTACTCCTATTTACAAAAATGGAGATAGGGCTGATAAGTCAAACTATCGCCCCATATCATTCTTACCTGTCATTTCAAGGCTCTTTAAAAATTTGTAACCAATCAGCTGTACAAGCATATGGAAGATAATGGTTTGTTTTCATCTGGGCAATCTGCCTACTTACGCCTCCATTCTACTGTAACCCTACTCTAACAGGACCCTTATCGATAGCAGTATGTTACATGTACTGAAAAGGCTTATCCTGTATAAATATGTATCATTATTATTATTATTATTATTATTATTATTATTATTATTATTATTATTATTATTATTATTATTATTATTATTATTATTATTATCATTATTATTATTATTATTATTATTATTATTATTATTATTATTATTATTATTATTATTATTATTATTATTATTATTATTATTATTATTATTATTATTATTATTATTATTATTATTAGTGAGCTAGTGAGCAGGGCGGTCGCTTCTGTGCCAGCTCCGAACTGTTTTATAAAATTTTATTCGCACAAGGCAATTAGGGTAACAATTTCAATATAAATGCTTGTATTCTACTCAAGATAAGCTATGAAAGCGATTAACTTTGGATTTCTTCTTGCATTCTTTGGAATTTGCAAGTTTTGCGGTGATGAATTCAAGGTTGTTGGCCGACACGAGTGGAGATGCCGAAGCAAAAACATCGAGGAAAACGTCACAACACAAAGCTCTCAAGCAAGCAGGGTAAACGAATTCATACCAAGCACACATGATGACCATGGCAGGTGTGATACTGGTGAAATTGAATGTGCATGTGGACGAAAATGTAAGGGTCTTCGGGGTATAAAACGTCACCAGAGATCATGCAGGGTAATAAAGGGCCTAAGCGTGAATCTGTCACGTGACCTGCAAGAAGCAGCTCAAGTTCAAGAAGAGGCTGAAACAGAAGTCACCTTACCTGATACTCCTTCATTTAAACAAGGAATTAAGCTTCCAAAATCTGATCAAGCATGGTCTACAGCAAATGATTTCTTCAAAGCAAACCTTCCAGTTTCTGATATAAACAATGAGAACTTGGACGATACAGTGCGCAAATTCAATGATGTTGTTTACAATTATATGGCCGAGTCCCATGGTACTGTTACCAATTCAGAACCAGTGAATGAGCAGTTAAGTGAAAAGTATGCGGGAAAAAGCAAGAAATTTCTGAAAAAATCTTTGTTTTATTTGAAAAGAACAATGCCAATGGCAGTCGAGGAAATAAAGTTTGTATCAAAATTATTAAGATCATTATTAAGGAATGGATCAAAAGACTGTTTGCAGCACAATCACACATATTCAGTAGATCACAATCAATTGATTAAAAAGAGCTTTTGGTCTTACGTGAAACGATTTATTGAAATACCCAAGAGAGTTATGCCAAAGTTTAACAAACTTACTTGTCAACAATACTTCCGAAAAGCGTTCCAGGCTGTAAGCCCCGGGAAAATATTTCACATTCCAGCCTGGATACCTGCATTCAAAACTCCAGGGAAACAATTCAACAACGCTCCTCCGTCATACAGGCAAGTAACAAACATTATCCGGCGAATGAAAGCTTCTGGGTCACCGTGCCCCTTGGACCAAATATCAATTATTGTGTTTAAAAAATGCCCCTATTTGCGATCATTTATTCATGCTGTGATCACCAAAGTTCTGATAACAAATCAAATACCAGAAACATGGAAGAGGGCAGTTACAATCTTGGCTTACAAAAAAGGCGATGAGTCTGAACCCCAAAACTTCAGGCCTATTACGCTGGAAAATGTTCCCTTGAAAATATTTACATCATTTCTTAGAAACAGAATCTACGAATTCCTGAAGGATAACAATTATATCGAGTCGGAAATTCAGAAGGGATTTGTGCCCAAGATGTCGGGGACCTTTGAACACACATATCACCTCTCGCATCTGATTAGTCACGCCCGTAAAAAACAAAGATTCTTGACAGTGACATTGCTTGATTTAAGAAATGCTTTCGGAGAAGTACATCACAGTTTGATTAAGACAGTGTTAGAGTATCACCATCTGCCTAATGACACTAGCACACTGATCAAGCAACTTTACACGAACTTCTTTACCTGTATTACAACTGATTCCTATAGAACAGATTTTATACATGTTGGTAAAGGAGTCCTACAAGGAGACTGTTTGAGTCCACTTTTGTTCAACCTAATAATAAACACTTTCATCCAACATGTAAAAAATGCGAGCTACCGACAACTAGGGTACCAGTTCAGCAAATATTTCCAACCTCGTCACTGGTATCAATTTGCAGACGATGCTGCAGTCATTTCCGGCCAGCAAAGTGAGAATCAAGTGCTGCTAAATGCCTTCACAAGGTGGTGCTCCTGGGCAGATATGTTGATAAGATTTGATAAATGCAAGACGTTTGGGATAGAAAAGGTCGGTTCAAATGCAAAACAAGTCCCCCCAAAGTTATACGTCAATAATAACTTAATCCCTACAGTCGGGCAAGGCGAACACTTTGTTTACCTAGGTCGCTCTTTCAATTATGAAATGGACAACAAGAGCCACCAAGACCAGTTAGTTGAACTAACTCAGGATATCATGCAACGAATTAACATTCTTCCCTTACATCCAAAAAATAAAATTGCTCTTTACTCCAGATACTTACTGCCAAAGCTGTCGTGGCACCTGACAATTGCTGATCTGTCAAAAACATGGGTGATACAATCACTAGATAGCTTGTGTAACCAATACGTCCGTGATTGGCTCGAAATTCCAATATCTGGGACAATGGACATAGTTAGCTTACCGAAAAGTAAATTTGGGCTAAACATCATACCTGTTTCAACCAAATTCACCCAATGTCAGGCAACAATAAGAAACTGCCTAAAGAACTCAGTCAATGACGATATTCGGCATATTCATGAAGCTACTAGCTATGGTACCAATGTGCAATATGACAAATACAAAACCACACGAGAGGTCCTAAAAGATATGAGAGCAGCGACAACTGATCACATAACGACCAAACTGACGTCACAGGGATTTATCATTCACGCAATTTGGGATGCAGTGATGCCAGCATACAAGGGACTGTGGCTCTCAACATTTGATAAGATGCCAAGAAACATATTCAACTTCTGTATACGGTATTTAAACAATACACTAGCCACAAACAAAAACATGTTTACGTGGAAGAAATCAGCTAGTGCTCAATGCAGTGTATGCAGTGCCCCACAAACACTAGGACACGTAATTGGTGGATGTGCAGCTCACTTGAACGAGGGGAGATACACATGGAGACATGATTCTATTCTTAAAAATCTTGCTGATTACCTTAGATTAAAAGAAAACTTATGTGTGCATGCTGATCTGGAAAGATATTCTTCACCTTCAGTGATAACTGGTGATGATTTGCGACCTGACATGGTGATAATCAAAGGAAAATTGCTGTACATATTGGAACTAACCGTTGGATTTGAAACTAATATCTCTAAGAATGCTGAAAGGAAAGAGCAAAAATATGCAGATCTGATTGAGAACTTACAAGGACGTCGTGAACAAAATAAGTACGAAAAGGTTCTCTTTGTAAATTTATCACTGGGAGCCTTAGGTATAATTGGAAAGGAAAGCCATAATCTGAAGACAATGTTGCAAGAACTAGGCCTATCCAAGAGTGAAGAGGATTATATTGTTAAAAAACTAATAAATGTTTGCATTAGATGCACATACTTTTTATTTTGTAAGAAGGACAGTAACTGGCCAGAAACAGAATTGCTTTCATGGTAAATCTTGTCATTTCATTGTAAAATCGGAAATAGGTTTATACGAATATTTTTTTTCCTTCCTTAGCTTTTATTTAGCCGTTGTGCATTCCATTCAGCTTGCCAGATATGAGATTGCTGTAATGGTTTTTAAATTCTTAGATTGTAATTAAGTGGATTTTTGATGAAAATGATACATGATGTTTTAAAAAAAGTTATTATTATTATTATTACTATTATTATTATTCTTATTATTATTATTATTATTATCATCATTATTATTGTCTCTGTTACACACTGACTTCAGATACTGTTCTTTGTATAAGCTTTGGTAACAGCAAGTTTCCTCAAATCTCAAGCACTTGTCGGATAATTCTGGCAGATTGTAGCAACACCGTCTTTTGCAACTCTACTATCCTGGTATCGATCCCAATCTCCTTCAGTCTTTCTGGCAATACTTTTGGTGTATTTCCTAGCACCCCAATCATAACTGGAATAACTTTAACTTTTTTGTTCCACATTTTTTTCAATTCCCATGTTAAGTCTTGGTACTTGAATATCTTTTCCTTTTCTTTTTCAGCAACCCTGGTATCGAATGGGACAGCGAAATCTATAATCTGGCATTTATTGTTTTTCTTGTCAACTGTAATCATATCGGGCCTCCTTGCCTGGATTACGTGGTCTGTTTGTATTGAAAAGTCCCATAAGATCTTGTAATTTTCGTTTTCTCATACAGCTTGCGGCTCATGTTCATACCATCTATCTTTCGTGTTTAGACCATATTTTCTGCATACCTCCCAATGTATCTTTCTTCCTATCCAATCATGCCTCCGTTTATACTCCTTTTGTGCCATTTTACTACATTCACTTAAGAGGTGGTTGATGCTCTCATCTGCTTTACCACACATCCTACACGTACTGTCTTCTTGAGTCTTATCAATTTTTGCTTTCACTAAGTTTGTTCTCACTGCCCGCTCTTGTGCTGCCATCATAATGAGGGTCTCGGTTTCTCTCTTCAGGCTTCCTTCTTGTAGCCACGACCATCGATCTTTATCTGTCACATCCTCTGTTTGTCTCAGGAGTTGTCAATGCATCACATTCTCTTTCCAGTTGGCCTTCCTTTCTTGTGTGTTCTTTCTCTTAAACTCATTCTCTGTTTCAAGTTCCTCATTCTCAATATCGCCTCTAGCTTTATTATTATTATTACAAATACGACATGGCCTAATGCCAGAACCATACATGCCAAATGTCAAACTCTAACAAAGAGTCTTAGACAGCAAGCACTTTCCTCAAGATATGAGCTGTTCCGAGTAATGCTGATTTTTTAAATACTTTGATGTTATGCTTGACGTCGAGCTCCTTTAGATTCTCTTCAAGTTTCTTTGTGATCGAACCTAACGCACCAATAACAATAGGGATGACTTTAGTCTTTGTTTTCCACATTCGTTCCAGTTCCACCTTCAGTTCCGCGTAATTCATTATCTTCTCCACCTCCTTCAACGGTATGCGGTGATCACCTGGTATGGCAACATCTACGATCAGGCATGTATTTTTGGTTTTGTCAAGTATAACAATATCTGGTTTTCTATGCTCAATTCGTCTGTCTGTCTGAAACAGGAAATCCCATAGGATTTTTGCTTTATCATTTTCTAACGTTAATTCTGGTTTGTGTTCCCACGAATTCTGACTACACTCAAATCCGAATTTGATGCACAACGCCCAGTGGATATTCTGGCACACCTTATCGTGCCGTCTTTTATATTCTTTCTGTGCAAGCATTCCACAAGAACTGACTATGTGTGTGACGTTTTCCGTTTCTTTTCCACATAAACGGCATTTATCTGAAACGTCTAACTTGTAAATGGACTTTTTAATTGAGTTTGTATTCAACGCTTGGTCTTGCGCAGCGATTATAAGGCTCTCTGTTTCTCTCTTTAGGTCTCCGTTTGCTAGCCACATCCAGGATAGATCTTTCTTCTGACATTCCTTTGTATCTCTCTCAAATTGACCATGAAGCGGTTTATTCTCAATTGCAGCAAGCGTTTCCCTCTCAACCCTTATCTTGTAGCTTTCTTTTGTCTCAGTTGCAACAGCAACGAGTCCTTTCTGGTCACTGATAAACTTGAATACCTCTTCTTCACTACTTCTTAAGTACTGTTCAAGATTCAATCTCTCCAATTCTACACATTTAGCAATACTTATAAGTCCTCTTCCTCCAACCTTTCTCCTGAGATACAGACGATCTACATCCGCTTTCGGGTGTACACCACCATTCATTGTCAACGCTTTCCTTGTCTTTCTGTCCAGCATATCTATTTCTTCTTTTGTCCAGTCAAGAAAGCCGGCACTGTATCTTACCACAGCCACTGCCCATGAGTTAATGGCTGTGATTAAGTTTCGTGCATTAAGCTTTGTTATTATTATTATTATTATTATTATTATTATTATCATTATTATTATTATTGTTATTATTATTATTATTATTATTGTTATTATTATTATTATTATTATTATTATTATTATTATTATTATTATTATTATTATTATTATTATTATTATTATTATTATTATTATTATTATTATTATTATTATTATTATTATTATTATTATTATTATTATTATTATTATTATTAAAGAAACACAATTGCAATTTTGCTAAAAACGTTTCGATTTAAAATCTTCCTCAGTTTACTTACAATTGGGGACAAGCCAGGTTTTATACGTTGTAAACAAAATTAAAATTAACATAAAATTTCCATAAAATCAAAATTAGAATACCCTTGATACAACTTGAATTATGAACATGAAATACATCAGAACGTAAACAAAATTAACAGAAACCTAGGCCTGATTCACACTGGGTCCCCCGGGCCACCAGGGCAGCACAAAAAAACCCGAAAGACAAAGAACTGGAGTTTAAGTCTCTGTCTCTCGGGTCCCCCCGCACGACCCCAACAGACCCAAAAGACCCAGCGCGAACCAGGCCTTAAGATAAAACAAGAATAAAATACTACACCTTCCAAACCATAGAGTTACAATAATAATAATACAGCCTATCTTTTTGGTTTCTTTACCCACATGGGATCGAGAGTGTCCTCCGTAGCAGAATCCTAATTTCCAAGGGAACAGAAAAAGAGACGCTAGCCAGTATCCCTCCAAGGATTTGCTTAATTTGCTAAATCCCGAATAGCCCGATGGAGAATTCCACCCCAACACCACGTGCAAAATGCACGAAGTTAACCGACCAGCATCTCCTTCCACTCCCTCGGGATCTAAGTGCAAAGGTAGAAGGATTAAGCACTTCCACAAGCAAACAAATCCAACTCGATACAGCCACTCCTTTCATTTAGGCCCTTAGAGGAAAATACACCCAATTTATATTGCCAAAAAAGCTCCTTTCTGCGAAGCGAATACAATTTTCTGTTATTTTTAGATGGTGCTTGTTGTTTCTTTATTATTATTAATATTATGATGATGATTATTATTATTATTATTATTATTATTATTATCATTATTATTATTATTATTATTATCATTATTATTATTATTATTATTATTATTATTATTATCATTATTATTATTATTATTATTATTATTATTATTATTATTATTATTATTATTATTATTATTATTATTATTATTATTATTATTATTATTATTATTATTATTATTATTATTATTATTATTATTATTATTATTATTATTATTATTATTATTATTATTATTATTATTATTATTATTATTAAGTACGGATGGCTGGTACAATGGGCTGGATCTTGATAGGCCTGTAGGCCTAGTTTTCATTGATCTTATAAAATCTTTTGACACTGCTGACCATGAGATTCTTTGCCAGAAGTTGCTGCACTACGGTGTCCAACAGCGGGAACTCGCATGGTTTAGATCATACCTGTTCAATCGGAAACAATTCTGTCGGGTCAACTGTGTCAGCTCAAAAACTGAGGGTATAGATGTTTGTGTTCCCCAAGGCTCATATCTGGGTCCCCTCCTTTCCCTAATTTATATCAATGATCTACCACAAGCTGTCCAAAATTCAACCGTTTCCATGTATGCAGATGACACAGGTCTGTGCTACCAGTCTTCGGATATAGATGAGCTGAACGAGGCCATTAGCAACGATCTCAAACAACTGGACATTTGGCTTCAAGGCAACAAACTCTCCTTAAATGTTGCTAAAACAAATTCCATGCTTGATGCCACCAAGCAAAAGCACAATATCCTCAAAAGTTGAAATGATGATTTGGATTTGAAAATTTGCAACAATGACCTCGAAATAATCCAAAAAACAAAATACCTTGGGTGCAGATCGACAACTCTCTAAACTGGAAGGAACTCATTAACCCTAATCCACAGGTTTTTTCCACCCCCCCCCCGCTCCAGGTTTTTCTTGCTGCATTTCTTAAAGGCATCAACTATGTCCCCCAAACCTATCTGACTTTTACTAATTATCTATTCGCCACATTTTGACAGAAAGATTTTCGAGCAATAGAGCTCACAGGTCACGTGACATGCCCATATTTGGAAGCAGGTAGCAAACAAATCATTGTTTTTGATGATTTCAGTGGAAAGATTTGATCATATTATGAAGTATTATACACCAAATGAATTAGCAAACGAAGAGCTTTAAATTCAAACCAGAATTCCTGGAATTTGATGATGTCAGCATTTTTGGTAATGACGTCATATTGGCCGCCATTTTTGGCTAATTAGCAATGTTTTTAAATTTTTTCCTAATTTTTCAATTGAAAAGACTCCAATGATACGTTTGTAATGGAGCATTACCACTTTGCAGCTTCTTTTTCTCTATTTTTACGGAGAACAAATTAATTGCACAAATGACGTCATTTACATTGGCTAATTTATGCCATAATATCACTCCAAAATCATTAATTTCGATGAAATTAAATTTTCGTATCAAATTTATGGCTAAAGTGAACCAAAAAGTGCAAAATGTTCATGCAAAGCCTTCTTTGAATTCAAATTATTTAGCTTGGAAGCCTGATTTTCACTGACTTTCAAATTCACGACGTCACTGTGACGTCATAAGGTGTAGCAGCCACACCCAAATTACGCTACATGCTAGAAACTACTTGATATGTGACTGCTTCAAGTTCTATTGACTTCTGAAGAGGCTAAGGCAGTTTTCAGAGGGGGGAGGATGGAAAGAACCCCTCCCCCATAAATGGTAGCTCGAAAAAAGCCCATATGGATTAGGGTTAAGACTGTCTCTACCAAAGTTTCAAGGGCTATTGGCTTTTTAAAACATGCCAAGATGTTCCTAGGTGAGGAAACATTGAAGACTCTTTACACAGGTACTGTAGAGCCACTCTTTCGATATTGTTGCTCTGTTCGGGGTTGAGCCGATGCGACTGAGCTTAATCAGTTGCAAAAACTTCAAAACCGAGCTGTTAGAATTATAACCAACAGCAGCCCCCAAGCAGACCACTCATCGACAAGCTGGGCTGGAAGACCATGGAACAACTCGTCGCTAGTGAATTACCCTGGGTACCAGAGCCAAAAATTTCTTTTCAATTAGATTTTGAGGTTCTGGTACCCAAAGTACTAGTGAATCTAAAACAATGGTCTGCAAGTCCCTGCGTGAACTGGCTCCCCAATACTTGTGTGACCTTTTCACCCGAAACTCAAAGTGCTCTTCCTATGTCTTGCGCATTTCAGAGACAGATTTAAGACTACCCTTTAAAAAGTCAAGTAATGGGCAAACATTTTTTTCCTATCGAGGAGCAAAAGCCTAGAACGACCTTACTGCCGATACCAAGCAGGCAACTTTCCTGAATAGTTTTAAAAAATCTATTTAGGACTTTCTCTTTTTCTTTTATACTAGATTTTGTAAATTTTGTATTAGGATTTATATATTATGGCTTTTATATTGTAATTTTGGCTTTTTATTCGGTAATTGTGTATTGTATATTGTAAGTAGTTTTTTAAGTGGAGGGCCCCTTGTAAATCAGCTCTGTTGAAGGCCAACCGTCCTTAATAAAATCAAATATCAAATATCAAATATAAAATATCAAAAAATATCAAAATATACCAAAATATCAAAATATATCAAATATAAAAAATATGAAATATAAATATCCGTATTTTCAGCAGATATCTTCTTATTTCAAGTACTAGGGCACGAGGCAGCACCTTTTAAAACCAAAATTCGCTCCCAGATTGAGAATAAAATATGCTATCGAAATATTTCGCAAATTGCAATAACGCCTAGGCTTATTGCAATTTGTGAAATCGACATCTTTCTCCGCATTTTTAGCAGATTTCTTCCTATTTCAAGTACTAGGGCACCAAGCAGCACCTTTTAAAACCAAAATTCGCTCCCAGATTGAGAATAAAATATGCTATCGAAATATTTCGCAAATTGCAATAACGCCTAGGCTTATTGCAATTTGTGAAATCGACATCTTTCTCCGCATTTTTAGCAGATTTCTTCCTATTTCAAGTACTAGGGCACCAAGCAGCTTCTTTTAAAACCAAAATTCGCTCCCAGATTGAGAATAAAATATCTTATCAAATATTTCGCAAATTACAATAAGGCCTGCGCAATTTCGCAATTTCGTTATTTCGCAATTTCGCAAATTAAAATAAGCCGAATAACATTTAGAAGCGAAGTTATGGACACAAACAGTGACAGGGATGTCAAGCTCTATATTAGGATCGCAATATAGACTACTGACGGTTGCATTTAGAACAGTGGGGTCGAACGTCTGCGAAGGTCACTTTTTCAATCAATAAACAGCTCCAAGTTAAATTTTAATTTATGGAAGCTTTTGCATAAGCTTTATTCAGTTTGTGGTTGAATCTAGCTACACACTTGATATGAAAATGTCATTTCATTGAAGGTAAAGGTTTTGGAGTGATATTTTGGCAGAAATAAGCCTATTCCTATGACTTCATTTGTGTTATTGATTTGTTCTTTGTCAAATTAGACAAAAAGAAGCTGCAAAATGGTATAACCAATAGCAAACGTATTATTGGAATGTTTATGGAATATGGAATATGGAATATATGGAATGTAATGGAATATTTTAATTGAAATGTTTAAAAAAATTCAAAAAATTTGCTAATTAGCCCAAATTGGCGGCCATAATAGTATCATCATTGAGAAATGCTGCTGATGTCATCAAATTACAGAAATTCTGGTGTCAAATTGAAGCTCTTTGTTTACTGATTCATTTGGTATATGACACTTCACAACACAGGGATGCTGTGAATGCTCCTGTGAGGACGTGTCTGCCGTAGCTCTCGCATTAATTTCAAACATGAATGGAAAGATACTTGACGCAATTGCAGAAATTCGAAACCAAAAGAAAAGGCCATGTCGTGATTCTATTGTTGATGTGGTTACTAAAGCAATTTCATGTTCATTGGAAGAATTCAATGTGGTATTCGATGCGATGGAGTCAAAGGGCCCAATCGAGAACCGTGGCACCGCCAAATGTGAGTCATATTATAACATGGCAAATTTCTTTGGAGCACTGAAACAGTCTATTATGGAGGAACTGGCTATGGAAGGGCAAGACACTGGCAAAGATATTGTGGACTTCAAAAAATTTATACACACTGAAATGGTTATTTTGAAAGCAGAAGTGGAAAACGTGAGAACGAAAACACAAGAAATTGAGGAAAAACAAAAGAAATCTGGAGCAAATTTGAGAGATGAGCTCATCCACAATTCTTATGCCTTGCCCTTTCATATCGATCCTGAAAGGATAATTTCGGAGCAACAACGAGAAATTGAATTCTTGAGGGATGAAATTGTCAGTTTAAACGAAATTATCAAAATTTCCCTTCGGAATCAAACGCAAAATCAAGCGATGAATCAAATGGATCATGACGTCATCAAAAGTAGTAAACCAAGCGATGCACGGTGACAAGAAATTCCCTCGAGAGAACGAGAATCACTATTCAAAACGCAAAAACTGCCACAACGGTCAAGTCATTAAAACCAAGTATTGAGGAAGACACCACTGCACAACAGATTTTCTATACTGGAAACAATGCATGCTGAGGAAACAATGAATGACACAGATATAATCAATGAAGAAGACAATGCTGGTAACAATCAACTTCTATCCGAGGGCACGCAACAAAAGAAACAGAAAAAGAAAAAAAAAACGACGATGATAGTTGGGGATTCAATTGTCAAGTTCGTAGATGGTAAACAAATGCACAGGTCACTACAAAGAAGTCGAAACGTTTTGATGAAATCTTTTCCCGGAGCGACTACAAGCCATATGAAACACCATATTGTTCCATGCATGGAAAGGAAACCAGACCATGTCGTTTTGCATGTCGGATGCAATGACGCAAGATCAAAGGATGCCCCAAGCGCCATCGCCAGCAGAATCGTCGAATTAGCCAGTGATGTACAAAAAGAAAATAAGACTGTAACCGTTTCCACACTCATTCCGAGGAATGATTCCAATGAGCTAAACGAGAAAACAGAAGCAGTAAATGCAGAATTGAAACAAATGTGTTGACAGCGCAAAATGGACATCATCGAGCATTCAAATCTTGACCCAAATATCCATGTGAACAGCAATGTGCATCTTAGCCGCGCAGGAACGAATGCCTTCGTAGGTAACATTACTCGATATTTAAAAAATTGACACTTGTCTGGGACTTCATTGCAATGCAATAATAATAATAACCGTCAGCGTATTAGTAACTGTAACTCAGTAAATTCTCTTTCTGAGAATGAGATAAGTACTCGGACTAACCCTGTTTCTAACGAATCAAATGAAAACGAAGACGCTTTCACAAGTTTGAAAAGCATCAGATTAACTAATAAGAATGGACTCATTATCGGAAATCTGAATATTAATTCAATTCGGAATAAATTCCTCTCACTTAAAACACTAATTTCAGACACCATTGACTTTCTTTCCCGGACAAAACTACTTGTATTTTGTATTTTGTATTTTGGAGGAAATTTTGAGTTGAGATCCCCCTCCACCCCCCATTGCAATGTTGAAATTTCGAGTTGAGATCCCCCTCCACCCCCCATTGCAATGTTGAAAGCTAATGAAAATGTCATAAATGAGTTGACAAGTATGTCTTCTTCCAGCAACCAACATTGCAATGGGGGGTATGGGGCATTAGCAGTGAAAGGTAGCAGCTTACGTACAGGAAAGGCCTCTTTTAAGGCAAAACCTCATGTGTCCCAACGAGTTTTGTCCGCGATTGTAGATAGCACCTTTACAACGGCCCAGTTTCTTATCGATGGGTTCCAAAAGCCAATCAGATTTGATCGAAATGCTCAGGGAGGTGGCCTCATGATCTATATTAGAGACAGAGTGCCAGCTAAGGAATTATCAGATGTAAACATTCCTAATGGTATCGAATGTGGCATTGTTGAAATAAATGTGCACAAGAAGAAATGGATCATGCTAGGGATCTACCGTCCTCCCTCCCAAAAAGAAAAAGAATTTTTTGATGAATTTGGTAAGGTCTTAGATACATGTGCCGTGAAATCCGATAATTTCATTGTGATGGTGATTTCAATCCAGAGGAAGATTCCGATACTATGTCTAATTTTATGAATCAGTATGGGTTAGCTAATTTGGTTAAGGTTCCTACTTGTTTTAAGTCAGACCATCCACGCTGTATTGATTTGATATTAACAAATATCCGCAAATGTTTTAAAGGCACAAGAACGATTGAGACTGGATTGTCAGATTTTCACTCCATGATTGTGACTGTAGTTAAAAGTAGTTTCGTTAAGAGAGGCCCTAGAATAATTATTTATCGTGACTACAGCAAATTTGACCCCACGAAATTTAAAGAGGATCTTCGAAACGAATTGATGAAAAATAGCTCTTGCTGTGAGAAATTTGAAGTTTTCAACGTTGTAGTTACGGGTGTGCTGGAGATTCATGCACCAATAAAGAAAAGTCTGTTAGAGCGAATGATGGCCCATTTATGGCCAAAGTACTCAGGAAAGCAATTATGAATAGAACTCGGCTTAGGAACATATATTGCAAAGATCGTACTGTTGACAATTTGAAAGGCTTCAAAAAACAACGAAACAAATATGTGAAAATATTACGACAAGCTAAAGAGGATTACTGTAAGGGTCTTGAGATCAAGAACTTGACAGATAATAGAAAATTTTGGAGATCAGTAAAACCCCTCTTCAATGACAAGGTTAAGACTTCTTCAACAATTGTTTTGATGGAAAACGATGAGATTGTTTCGGAAGACCAAGCTGTTGCAACTATCTTGAATGACTATTTCAGTAATATCACAAAATCCTTGAATATTGCAGACAATAATGAAAATGTAGCAACCGGTGATGAGATTCCAGATCCAGTTACTGCTGCCATCGAAAAATACCGCTCTCATCCTAGTGTATTTAGGTTACATTTAGGGTGGCTGTGCTGTCCACTGCAGTGGGCGGCGGGCTGCCGTCTTTTGGGGGCCGCCCTCCTTTGGGGCTGTTTGTTTCTCGAGTGCTGTTCGGCCTAACCTAATGTTGATAAAAAGCCATTATGAAGATGTTGAGGTTTTCGACTTCAGAAGGGCATCAATTACAGAGGTTCTTGAGCAAGTTAATAACCTCGATACTAAGAAGGCCTCACATATTGGTAGTATTCACGCTAGGATTATTAAAGATAATGTTGACAAAGTTGCCTCCCACCTGCTAGACCCCTTCAATAAAAGCGTGAATGGGAACTTTTTCCAGATGAAATGAAAGCCGGTGATGTTAGTGCGCTTTTCAAAAAAAGTGACTCGTTTCACAAAAACAATTATAGACCAATAACAGTATTACCGTCTGTCTCCAAAGTTTTCGAGAGACTTTTTGCTAATCAAATGTTACCTTCTCTGAACAAATTTCTCTCACCTAAAATTTGTGGCTATCGGCAGGGGTACAATACCCAGCATGCTTTGCTAAAATTTGTAGAGACTTGTAAGAAGACCTTAGACAACAAAGGCTTTGTCGGAGCAGTCTTAATGGACTTATCCAAGGCCTTTGATTGTCTCAACCACGAACTTTTGCTTGCTAAATTGAATGCATACGGCTTTAGTACAGATGCCATACAAATGGTGCATAGTTATCTAACAGGTAGAAGGCAACGAGTCAAAGTAAATGGCTTATTCAGCTCTTGGAAAGAAATGAAATTAGGTGTCCCTCAGAATCAGTTCTTCTCTTGTTTGATATATTTATCAATGATATTTTCCTTCTGTTGAATGAGACTGAAATCTGTAATTATGCAGACGATACGACAATTTACTGTTCTCATATGGAGTTACAGGAGGTTACCTTAATGCTAGAAAATGATACTGTTGAGCTAAGCAATTGGTTTGCAGGAAACTTTATGAAATTGAATGAAGAAAAATGCCACCTCCTAGTATTTGGTGAAAAAGACACAGAAACTTCAATAAATGTTGGCCCCTCTGTGATCAAAGAGAGCAAAGAAGAAAAATTGTTAGGCGTTGTAATTGACCAAAAGCTAAATTTCAAACAACATCTAAATACGGTTTGCCTGAAGGCAAGTCAGAAGCTACATGCACTTGCAAGGGCCTCGACGTATATGCCCAAAGAAAAAACTAGAATGGTCATGAGAGCCTTTATAATGTCTTAGTTTAGCTACTGTCCGTTGATATGGATGTTTCATGATAGACGTTATTAGATATTATTATTATATTATTATTACAATTCAATAATAATATAATAATAATAATGATAATAATAATGATAATAATAATAATAATAATAATAATAATAATAATATTAATAATAATAATAAATTCTTTGTTTAAGGTTGGCGTAGCTGATAGCACTAGGCTAATTAATTCCAACCATAATTAATACAACAGCATGAAAACTAAAGTGAATTAATATCATAGGGTTAGGTAACTATGCCCCCCGCCCACGCGAGCCGCAAGCCCCCGCCCCGCGGAAAGCCACCCCCAGAGACTCCCCAGCCCCCGAACACCACCCAGCCCGCCAAAAAGTAGCGAAGAGGCGACCGCCCCGCACAGTCCCGACAATGGAAGAAACATAATGTATACTTCGAAAGTCGAGACCACGCAAGACAACACCGCCCACTCCGCCCAATCCGACAGGCCGAGAAGCACCCGAGAAACAAGCAGCCCCCAAGGAGGGCGGCCCCCGAAAGACGGCAGCCCGCCGCCCACTACAGCGGACAGCACAGCCACCCTAGATGTAACCTAAACTTACAATGCAATTCTTACATAATCTACAGTTGCATGTAAAATTCCAAAACTTAATATCCTTTTTATAATGTTTTACAGTTGGGGACTCCTTTAAATGCAATGGTAGGTCTCTCCATAGATTTTGTCCTAGGAAACTTACATTTCCTAAGCCATAGGCTGTAGTCCTAGGTTTACGTACATATATGTTGCTCGTAACTCTTAAGTTATAATGTATTTCTCTTTCCACGAAAATTTCTTTCATAAATGGGGGATTTAGATGCATCCTTGTTCGGTAAATTTCAGTGACAAGCAACTGCAGATTCCGTTGATGAATGGAGACTGAATTATCTGTAATTAACAGTTCTTCAAAACTAGAAGTCCGATCTTGATACGCTATTCGCAGTGCTCTTTCATGAATGTGGTTAATTTTTGCGTTAACACGTCTATCGCGAAACATCCATATCAACGGACGGTAGCTAAACTGAGACATTATAAAGGCTCTCATGACCATTCTAGTTTAATCATCAGAAGCAATGATTTTCTGCTACCTGCTGCCAAATATAGGCATGTCACTTGACCTGTGAGCTCTGTTGTTTAAAATTTTTCTGTCAAAATGTGGGTAAAAGATAATTAGTAAAAGTCAGAGAGTTTGGGAGACAAAATCGATTTCCTTTAAAAATGCGGCAAGAAAAGCCTTGAGTGGAGGTGTGGAAAACAGTGACAGGTAACAGGTGACAGGTAATATGGATTAGGGTTAAGCATGATGTATTAAGATAATTTTCCTACAGTTGTCACTTCCATTGCTATTTCTAAACTGGGGTCTATCAAAATCCATTGTAGGTCCAAGTGCCGAAATCTGGGTGGCGGTGCTTGAACCTCAGTTTGAATTTCAAGTTCTGAATCCAACGTGGTGGCACTTAAACCTCGATTTGAAGCTCAACGATAGCCGAAACCTAGGAGGCGGCACTGGAACATCGATGCGAAACTAGCACTGCAAGATTTTTTAGAGCTTCGTCAATAAGATCGTCCATCGAGGAAGCTGGAAGGTTCCTAGAAGCAGCTGGGGTGCAGCTTGCATAAGAAAACTCTGAAAAGATCAAAGAAGACGAAGATCGTCGAGAACTAGCAAACTTCGGGTAGATTCTTTTGATTTTATATTAGAATTAGCCATAATCATAAATTAAATGTTTGAGTGCTCAGGATTTCTTTGACATTTTTCAAGGAAGATAGCAAGAAATATCTATTTGTGCACTGTAAAGTCTGATCTATAATTGCGGTTAAAGGATATAAACATGGCTACATTTCTTAGCCGTTATAAATAGGCCAAAGAAAAGCCGAAAATCAATTGTTTCATTCGCTACACAATAAAAACAAAGCACCTTAGTTTTGTTTTTTTTTCTATATATTCAATATAAAAGTTTACAATAATGAGATTACCGACGACACTACTTACGAACTACTGTACGACACTACGAATACGGTACCAGGAGGAGCATTATATCATGACTACCCCCTGGCATTTAACATAAATCTAAGAAATACAACTCATACAACTACAACTAAATAAACTCTTGAATACAAGTACTAAACATGAAAACTTTTTACTAATAATTACTTGAGCCGGTTTCACACTGGACGTCAGGCCAACATAGGTGATGTTAGAGGACGAATTAGACGTTGATTTTGCAGATACTTTTTGTAGTCAAGATCGATAATCGTTTAAACTACGTAAGCCTAACATCAAGTGTGAAACAGGCATACAAAAGAAAACAGGAACGAGACTTTACGAAAAAGACTTTACGAAAATGGACTAAGTGACGGTTGGTGGTTAAGTGAAGGTTTACAAACTCTACTGTGATATTAATTGAATCGACCAGTTGCGTGGATGTATTGTAGTTCTCGAGTATATTTCTGTTGAGGTTATTTGGGAGATTTTTATCACCATACAATAAAAGTTGTGCCAAAACCTCATTGGAAAAATCGATATATCCATATGGTCGTAGCAGTTCAAACACTCTAGCGAGAAGATTTCGACGTTCAACCCCAAAGGAGGGGCAGAGCAACAGAAAGTGCTCCGTGGTCTCAATACCATCATTTGAAGGGCACATTGGATTTATTGAATCTCTAAAGTTGTGCTTGAATTTATGGAAGCATAATTTACTAAGACCCACTCTTAGCTGAGTCAGATAAGATAATCCTATTGGGTCGTGAATCCCAAAGACAGATTTAGCAGGGGGACGGATTATGGAAATCAGCTTTTTCTTAAAGATACCAACCGACGGTGCAAGTCTAATCTCTGGATCTAGTTCATTCCATTCAGCCAGGCAATTGGGATAGAAACTAGATTTGAATTTTTCTGTTCTTGCCCATATTCGCCCAATGACATCCTGATTGCGAAGAGAGTAATGCGACTGTTGAAGCTGAGGGACTGGATCCAATGTATATTCTGGCAACAGGTTATTTATCATTTTGTAAAACAACATAAGACGTCTACTCCACCTTCGGGAACTCAGTGACTCCCAACCTAGCTCCGCATACAGCTTCTCTCGTGATGTAC
Organism: Aurelia sp. 4 Dawson et al 2005; assembly: GCA_964019985.1. Taxonomy (NCBI): domain Eukaryota; kingdom Metazoa; phylum Cnidaria; class Scyphozoa; order Semaeostomeae; family Ulmaridae; genus Aurelia; species Aurelia sp. 4 Dawson et al 2005. Next base: position 8,381,604 of record OZ026504.1, on the reverse strand, counting down.
CCCTCCATGTTCCCGTAACGGCTAGAGCAGCAGAATACTGAACAGACTCCAATTTTTCCATCAAGCTTGGCAAAATGGTGTTTCCACTAAATTCACATACTTTGGCCGGAATATGAAAGATAACATCTCCGTATTCCAGGTGGGGTCGCACATAGAGTTTGAATAGTTCGTTTAGGGTATGTCTGGGAAGGTACTTGGAGAGATATTTCAGCAAACCGACGCCCTTTCTTGCTTTAGAGATAGCTGCTTTGATATGAGCCGAAAAAGATAGCTTCGAGTCCAGAATGATTCCCAAGTGTTTATGTTCGTCAACTTTCGTCACTGGTATGTTATCAAAACGAATTTCTGGGTGATCTATTTCAATTCTTTTCGTTGAAAATATTAATTCAACTGCTTGTTTTTGTGGATCAGGATTAAAGGACATTCTCCAATCATAGGCCCACTGTCTTATTAATTCTAGGTCGTGGTTCATATCACTGGCTGCTGTGTTAGAGTCTTCCACTACTGTGAATAACGATGTATCATCAGCAAAAAGCTTAACATTACACCTTACGTCAGCAGCTAGATCATTGATATACACGAGGAAAAACAAGGGTCCTAGAATAGAACCCTGGGGTACTCCTGCTGAAATGTCTCCCCAATCAGAATTCTGTCCATTTAGAACTGTTCGCTGTTTTCTATTTCTAAGAAAACTTTGGATAAGCGAAAGAAATTCTCCAGAGACGCCACAGCGTTTTAGTTTGTAAATCAGACCGTCGTGCCATACTCTATCAAACGCTTTAGAAATGTCAAGATACACAGAACGAACATCAAGCGGTGGATTACATCGAAGGCTTTAAAGATCGTATGTGCTATGGAAATCAGCTGATTTATGGTTGAGTCACCGGGACGAAAACCTGATTGATTTGGATTGAGTAACCTGCATGAAACGAGATGTGAATATAAAGAATCATACATAAGTTTTTCAAGTATTTTCCCAAAAATTGGTAGAAGAGAAATCGGTCGATAGTTCCCCTTCAAGTTTTTCTCATTTTTCTTATGCACCGGCACTACATTTGCATGTTTCCATATTTCGGGAAATACACCACGCCTCAAGCAGTTTTCGAATACTATCTTCAGAGGGACAATAAGTGCAGCATCACTCAATTTTATCATTCTGACAGATATTCCATCCCAACCATGTGCTTTATTAGGATTTAATGACCGAATAATGTTCAATATCTTTTCATCAGAAATAGGAAAATCACTTATGAGGGAAGAAGGTGCTGGCACATAAGGTGGAATTACACTACCTGTATCGATCGTCGTACATTGGAGTAAGAAATAATCATTGAATATCTGTGCCTTTTCGGAGACATCCGCGATGAACAACCCGTTTTCTAAAAGAGGAGGTATCATTGGTATTTTAGCCTTGTTTAGGACGGTATTGATTAAAGACCAATATGTTTTACGAGATGTTCCGGGGTCGGCCAAAGTGCTTCCGGCCTTAAGAAAGTAATTCCGTTTAGCATCGTCAATCAGCTTCGAACCTTCGGATATCATCCTTTGTATCCCCTCTTGCTTGTCACTAGGCTGACCGTTCCTCATAAAATTCCTGTAGGCGCGATTCTTTTTCCTCAGAAAGTTTTTAACCTTTTCTGTTATCCAGGGTGCTTGATGCGGTCTAATCGTCTTAACTTTGTTAGGAATAAAGTTAGAGAAAATATTTAGTAGAACTTCATTAAGTAATTCTACTTGCTCATTAGGACATGTCAGGTTATCAAGGTGCCCTTTCCAGTGAAACATTTCAATACTTTTCATAATGGCAACGAGATCTGCCTTGTCATAGAACCAAATCCTGCGTGAGTAAGGAGGTAGTTTTATATTTGAAACAGATAATTTTCCATAAACTATTTGGTGATGACACTGCTCATGGAGGGAGGGATGAACACCAGACTCGATAACGAGGTTAGGCTGATCAGTGAAAATCAAATCAATACAGGATTTAGCATCACCCATCAAATGTGTTGGTTCTGAAATCAACTGGTGTAGGCCTAGATCCGATGTTAAAGACTCAAACAGCTTTCCCTCGTTGTTCTCTATGTCATTTTCCCACCACTGACTTGATCGGCAGTTGAAATCACCAGTAATGATAACGAAAAATGGATTTTCAGCATGCATTTTGGAAAGCATCAGCTCAAAATTTATTGTGAAGTTATCAAATTCAGTCTGATTCTGACTTGGACTTCTATCAGCTACGACGAAAAAGTACTTTTTCCTGTTCAATTGGATCTCATAAACAATACACTCGGGGAGAGTCACTAGGTCAGAACGGTTTTTTGAAGGAAGGGAATCTTTGATGTAGAGCCCAACACCGCCTCTTTTCACATTTTGTGGATGGTTTGCTTTAATAAACGAATAGCCATCTAGCGCAAGCCTATCTTTATCAACAGTGCTGTCAAGGTGAGTTTCTACAATGCTAATCAAATCATAGTTGAAAACCGAGTTATATGCCTCTATGAGTGATATTCGTAAAAAGTCATGTGCTGTAATGCTATTCAGATTCCAACAACAAAAGTCAAGAGTTTCTGGACCAGGATTAGTTTCAACATCCCCACTTAGCAGAATGTTCCTAAAAACCAACCATTGTATATGTAGAACGTAACACGTTATGCAAGCAATGTTAAAGTAGGCATATTGAGAATGAAGTTCCTTGAAGGCAAAGTATTTACGCCGAACGAGAATAATGACACCAAACGGGATACGCTTTAGAAGTTCAGCAATAACATACAGTACTATCTTCGCAAAATGATGTACGCGGGCGAACAGGGGAAAGAAACGAAACTGCGTTGCCACGCAATGCAAAGCAAGAAACTGCATCAACAACGCAAAAGGCAGAACGAAGACTGAAATTGCTAGGAATCCATAACAAAAACAAAATAACCGAAAGACTTGAACAAGAAAAGAAATAGGCCTAAAAATTTTGCTCACTGGGGACGATATTTGTATGGTTCCACGGAAACACCCTATTGTCGCTCGCCATTGGCTCACTTCAACCGGCATCATCGTGCAGAAATCTTCTCGCTCGTCCAAAGGGGCAATAAGTTTCAATATAACCACCATTGCAAATTCCTAAAGAAAATACCATACATGATAAAAAGACACGAAAAGTTAAATATACGAACTCAAGGGTATAAACACACATAGCTGGTAGCTATTATCACGAGGGATGGGAGTCTCGTGGGATATGTGCTGGGAAAATGCACAGGTTTTTCAGACTTTGAAACCAGAACATCAGTATCTCCGATCAGAATGAATTGAATGAAACGAATGAAAATTCATACGATTTTTAAAGATGTGTACCAGTTTGAATTTCCTACTGAACCTTTTGACCATCAGCACGTACCAAATTCACAATAGTTCAACGTAAAACACTCAATGGCGAAGTAAACAAAGTAAAAAGTGAACCCGTCCGCTAATTCACCCACCGCACGGACAGGAGGATTGTAGGCTGAAGGGATTTCGGGTCTAAATAATTTAAAATGAAAAGAGGAAATGAAGGGCGGGTCACTTATGAAAAACAAGGCTACAAGGGACATTTCACTCCCAAGACCTAATGCCAAATTCTTTAGCAAGGATCCTTTTTCTTCGTTTTCTAGAAAAATCAATCAAAAAAGAATGTGATGCAAAAATCAAGAAAGTTTTGAAAGCCCTATTTTCTGGCAGAAAGACCTCGTACACATATGGATAGAGTGAAGTGTCCCTTGCTTAAATAGGTGAAACTGATTGTTGAACAAATTTCATACTGTATGCCAGTGTAAAAAAAAACCGATAGGTTTTAAGGATTCATCCACCTGAAATGTACGGATGTGGATAAGTTCAGACCAGAAAACAACGCAAAAAGCTACTCAATAACAAAAACGAGGTCATTCGGCTTCTTCTTGATCTTCAGGGTCATTATTTGCTGCCAATATTAGTTTTGTAAGTTCTTCTTCCGAGTTAAAGAAGGAGAATTTGTCACCAATCTTCACACGTGTTCTACAATTTACGTCAGCAAATGCAAACCAGTCAGGGTGTGGTTTCAACATTTCATTTTCTTGGATCAGTAAATTCAATCTCTTCTTGGTCAAATCAAGACGGAATTTTATGTGCTTGGGAGCTTTTTTCCTTGCACGATATACCATTGTTTTGTGCCTCCAAGTTGTAAATCTGATGATTATTTGTTGAGTGACTTTGCCTGAGGGCTCTGTTGGTTTTTTTGGTCTGCCAATCCGGTGGGCACGATCTATCACTGAGTTTGGGATCTGAACGTCCATTTTCTCAAAGATTTTCAATACCTTATCAAGACACTGCTCACTTGTTTCATCCTCACCTTGCGGGGGTAATTCCATTCCATCAATGCGTAGGCACAATCTTCTAGAATATTGTTCATGATCATCCTGTCCTGATATCAAAAAATCCACATGCCTTTTGAGAATCTCATTTTCAGACTCAATTTTCTCGATGCGGTGTTCTTGTTCCGCAACATTTTCCTCAAGGCGATTTAATTTCTCTTGTTGTTCATCCAATCTTGCCAAAATTGAGGTTACATCTGTTTTTAATGCCTTGACATCATCCTTGGTTGCAAGACTGACTAGGAGTTGATCAAAACGATGATCCAGGTATGATTTTAAATCATCGGACATTTCAGTGCCTGAGGCCTTGTATGAAGCTGCACGTGTTTTACCAGCCATTTACTTCCAAACCGCTCTCAAATGCCGGAAATTCCATCATCCAATATTAAAACACTTGTCAAATCTCTTTAAAACTCCATAAGGATCATTTGTTAATAATTGACTAACAAAACCTTGCCATGTCCCAGCCAACTGAAAGTTTTCAGTGGAGCGAGCAAAAACGTGACCGCTCGCTGCAAGAGACCATGTCAAAAAAAAAGTTTTGTTGTTGACCTATATACAATCAAAAAAATTTACCTGAAGTTTGCTAGTGCTTCATGATCTTTATCTTCTTTAACTCTTTCAGTATTTTCTTCAGCAAGTTGAACCCCAACTGCTTCCTCGAATGACATTTTTATTGAAAACATTCTTGCAATGCTAGCTTCATATCGAGGTTCAAGTGCCACCTCCTAGGTTTCGGCACGCACTTGAGATTCAAATCTAGGCTCAAGTGCCACTAGCTACTACAATCCCGGACAAAACTCGTTAAGACAAATGAGTTTTACGTCAAAAGATGCCTTTCTTGCTATCAAACTGTTACCTGTCACTGCTAAATTCCCCTCCCTCCTTTGCAATGTTGGTAGATTGAAGAAAAGACACTTGTTAATTCACACGTTAAGATACCCTTATGCAAAAGTGTCCGGGTACATAAATGCATAGGAAAAACTAACTATGCGAAAGTGCCCCCATTCTTTTACGAGGGCTACACAACCTCATTGTCCAATTCGCGTATACAAAAGAGTCCTGGTACACAAACGCATACTGAAATTTGGCAATGCAAAAGTGTCCCACATTGTTTTTTGTATATATTCCAATAAAATTTTACAATAGGCAAACAAAGGTTACAAGACGATGCCACGAAAGCATGGAAATACATAGCAACCCTGTGACCAACCCTGTGGCTAATCAATCAAGATGGCAGTAGTGAAGCACGCGTTTTTCATCGCTCTCCTTTTGGTCATCTGTTTCCGAGTAAGAAAGGCTGCTTTCGTCTCCAGTGGTTGTTTATACTTAAGTCATGATGATGAAGATTCAAGTCGGATGGGAGAGACATACATTTTATCTAGTTTATGGCAGTCAAGAGGTGGCAGATTCAACTTTGCTTGAGGTGTTCAAACTCTACCCTCTTAGGCCTATTGTTGTTGTTGTGTGGAGACGTCGAACCTTGCCCGGGACCAATTCAAAATACCAGATTTAACCCGGAGCTGGAAAGACTTACTTCCAAAAAAGGAGTCAGAATACTTCACCAAAATGTGCGTGGCCTGTCGTCAAATTTTGACCATATTGTTGAGCTGTAGAAAAGTTTCCCGAATATGGATGTATTAACATTGAGTGAGACACACCTTCAGCAGAGAATAACGGACGAGGACCCTGAGGCTTTGTACTCCATACCTGGTTATTCGTTTGTAAACAAACCGAGAAAGTCAGGGAAAGGGGGTGGAGTAGCAGCGTATATCTCGGATAAATTAACCTTCAACAGGCGCCTCGATCTCGAAAATGACGAATTGGAATGTATTTGGGTGGAAATGAAACCAATAAAATCAAGCTCGTATTTAATTGGCGTTATTTATCGACCGCCAGATTCATCGAAACACCTGCCAAAAAATTTTAACAATTCTTTCGATGAAATGTTAAAAAAGTCATGTGAGTCGTCATTGGAAGCAATACTCATGGGAGATGTAAATGTGAATTACCTAGTCTCTGGGGATGGAAAAGATTTCAAGTCTATTATCAGCTCAAATGGTTTAAAGCAAATTATTCAAAAGGCAACCAGAATTTGCGACACCACAAAAACTCTCATTGACATTATTGCGACAAACAGCACTGCCACGATAATTCACCATGACGTAATACCAACAGGTATCGGAGATCATGACATGATAGGATGCGTCTGAAAGATAAATTCAACGAAATTCAAACCAAGGTTGATCAAGTGTCGAGACTACAGAAAGTACAACCCAATAGACCTGTCTGAGGATCTGAGAAAGCAAAACTGGTACCCTGTTCTAAATTCCCATAATGTAAACGAGGCTTGGAATAAAATGAAACATATTGTTGTGGAGGTTTTTGACAAGCATGCCACTAGAATAATGAAGAAAGTTAAGGGGAAATTTGCACCCTGGCTAACTGATGACGTAAGAAAACTTATGAACGAAAGAGACAAGCTCCTCCGCAAGTCTCGGAAATCGCCACATGCTGAGTTTATAAAACAGAGTATAAACAGAAGCGAAATGCGGTAAATATTGCTATAAGACGAGCAAAGGCATCATACTACAAAGATCTATTGCAGGAAAACTCAACCGGAGACCCGAACAAATTCTGGAAGACAGTAAAATCGATTTATCCAGGAAAAGCAAAAAGCTCTAGCAACGGCAAGGTATTTGAAATTGATGGAAAAGAATCAACGGACCAAACCGACATTTCAAATGGATTCTGTTCGTTTTTTATGAATATTGTTGCATCTTTGAAGCAAAAATCAATTTTGTTGAAGAATTTTGCATGGCAGTCTCCTGCTTCCATCACAAAGAAGACAGAGAGTGTATTTAAATTTCAATTTGCAACAAATATGGACGTAGAGAAGATTATCAAATCCATAAAACGATCAAAAGCCACTGGAATTGATGATCTCCCCCCAGGTCTCATCAAAGATGCTGCTGACGTGCTTTCAGTACCACCTTCTTATATAATAAATTTGTCCCTTGACACTGGCCAATTCCCACAGGAATGGAAAGCGGCTAAAATCATTCCCTTGCACAAGTCAGGATCGACAAAAAGCTTTGATAACTATAGACCAATTTCCGTACTACCTATAGTGTCAAAGGTAATAGAGAAGATAGTACACAAACAGTTGATGAACTTTTTAGACAAAAACAAACTACATTCTACAAGGCAGTTTGGCTTCAGAGCAAAAATGTCAACAGAACTAGCAGCAACATTGCTGCTAGATGATATCAGGAAAAACGTGGACAAAGGGCCACTAGTTGGCGCTGTATTTGTTGATCTTAGTAAAGCTTTTGACACCATCAGCCATTCCAAATTATTGACCAAGCTTCCATCATATGGTATTGACGGCAAAGAACTTGCATGGTTTGAAGACTACTTGTTTAATCGGTCAGCACAAGTGAGCTGCAGCGATGTCCTATCGGAAGCTCAGCAGTTAAAATCTGGAGTTCCACAGGGGTCAATCCTTGGACCTCTATTCTTTGTTTTATTCTTTAACGACATAATCGATGTAATTGAGACAAACATTGTCAAATATGCTGATGATACGGTTATTTATTGGGCGGATAAGGATGTTACAAATTTGAGCAAAATCCTCACCAATGAAATGAGAAAGCTTGAAAAATGGATGGATGAGAATGAACTCATTGTAAATGCGAAAAAAGGGAAAACAGAGGTGTTGGTTTTTGGGACTGCCCAGCGTCTAAAGCGACAGAGTGAAGAAATATGTATTCAATACAAAGGGACCAAAATCAATGCTACAACTTCGTATAGATACTTGGAAGTAGAAATCGATTCAACTTTAAATCTAAACTCCAACTTTGAACTGTGTTATAAACGAGCTTCTGGCAGACTACGCCTACTATCGAAGCTAAGATGATTCTTGGATAGCACAACGGCTTGTAAACTTTATCGCTCTATGATTGTACCTGTTGTTACATATTGTGGAATTTTAAACCTGAAACTAACAACTGGTCAGTCACGAAAGTTAGCTGCTCTTCATGAACGTGCGATACGAATAATTGGCACGAACTCAAAGGAATGCAGTGTTCTGTCACCTGAAAAATCGAATATAAAACGAGCATGTAACCTGGTGCATAACATTTTGAATAATGATATATGTGATGCCTTGCAAAGTCATATCACAACACATGAACACATCAAGACGACAAGAAACAACAAATGTTTAGCCACTTTGCCACGCATCAAAACTGAATATGGGCGAAAGGGATTTTATTACATGGGGGCAAAGTTATACAACGATTTGCCTATAAACGTAAGAACTGCTGAAAACAGAAAGGATTTTAATGAAAAACTAGATCTATTTTTAAAAATGAAGTAGTTTTAATATACTAGGATTTTAAGAAAAGAAATCATCATGGACTGTTTTGCTGTCAATGGACTCTAAATGCTATATTTAATCAGAATTGTAAATTAGGTTTTAACATTTTCTTTTCTTTTAAGCATGACCGGCATTGAAACCAGCAATACTTTTTTTGAAGCTTTTAGCTTGTTGAAATATTCGTATAATTATTATCATTATTATATTATAACATTTAACGTAAAGATTCAAATTATGTTCACAGATAAATCCCCACTGTTTTACCTACGGTACACAAATCTATAGTTAAATTCTCTTATGCAAAAGTATCCTGGTACACAAAAGCATAACAAAAATTGACTACGCGAAGGTGTCCCCCATTGTTTCACCAAGGGTAAACAAACGCATTGTCAAATACTCGTATGCAAATGTGTCCTGGTACGCAAACGCATAATGAAACTTGACTACGGAAAAGTGCTTCCCATTGTTCTACCAAGGGTACACAAACGCATAGTCAAATACTCCTTTGCAAAAGTGTCTTGGTACACAAACGCATAACGAAATTTGATTATGCAAATGTGTCCCCCATTATTTTACCAAGGGTTCACAAACGCATAGTTTGTATGGAAAAGTGTCCCGGTACACAAATGACGTCTAGTGATGCAGAACCGATAAAACGAAAGCACGGAAATGAGAATTAACACAAGAAAGAAATAGAATGAATGAGAAATGATGTATGGCATTTAAACATGGGAATTGCATCACTGCAGTATTCACCGTTAAAATCTCGAAAAAACACTTGCAGTCTATTTTCTGCGTGAAAATCTAAGCACAGAGAATTTTGAAGCATAAAGAAAGAAGTAGAATGAATGAGAAATGATGGATGACATTTACACATGGGAATTGCAGCACTGCAGTATTCACCGTTAAAAAAAAACACTCAAAAAAAAACACTTGCAGTTTATTTTCTGCGTGAAAAATCTAAGCACTGAGAATCTTGAAGCATAACAAAACGATAAGAGTTTTGCATTCAAAGTATCTGAAGTGGAGAGTATTTGAAAAATCTTGAAAAAAAATTGTAGGTAACATTTTATGGCAGACAAGTCTACGTGTCATATAGACTTCACTAGGCTTGCTGCGTAGCGCCTGCCGCGCTGCATTGGCCCGCCGTCGTACCGAGTACTTTCTTAAGGAGGAATTTGCTGCGCCTGTTGACATTTGTAGCTGTTAACCACTTTATGTGGGCAAACTATTGTCATAACGGTTTCGTTAAGGTTCGATCTACGATATGGCCGTTCATATATATGCTCGACAGTTGTTCAGTTTCCACTCTTGATGTTCATCACTGCTCTTTTCACCACTCCCTATTATTTAGTTGTATCCTTACTCTTTCTCATGTACACACACTCTCTTTAACTCTACCTCAGCTGGGAGTTCCTGAAGGGGACGGATTCCACTCTCCTCTATTTTTCCGTTGTAAAAGCATGAGCGATAGGACACCCAGTGTGTAGCAGTTTGAAATTTATCACAGAAGTGAGCCACCTTAACTTAATGTTTTTTGTGTTTTGAACTTATTTTTACTTGGTATACAGCCACCTTTCACTGTTTCATTATTTTGAAATTTTTCGGTAGTGAGCCACCTTAGGTGCAGAGCCACGTTAACCGTAAAGCCTTTAAGTAAGTGAAAGGTGGCTGTATGCCAAGTAAAAATAAGTTCAAAACACAAAAAAAAGACAATAAGTTAAGGCGGCTTCTGTTATGAATTCTGTTATAAATTTCAAAGTGCTACACACTGGGTGTCCTATCGCTCATGGTAAAAGCTGCTATGATCATTAAACTTTCGATGCAAACAATCAAAATCATTCGATCAAATTAAATTGCTCTATTGTTTCTGTTGCAACGACAATAAGAAGAAATAAGTCATAATTGCCATGATTACCAGTATCATGATTTCATTTCATTTCATTTCATTTTCATTTATTTTCACAGGGTAAATACATTCAGTAACTATGGATATCTACTGTTTTACAATGTGCCCTGCTGTAAAACCCTAACTTACTTAATTAAATGAATAATTATCGGCATTAAAATCCAATATATAAGAAAAAGAAAAGTATAAAAAGAAAGGTGACTCTGGAGTCAAAATATGTGGCTGATGTTGAGTTCGATCATCAACTTCTTTGATCTTTCAAAAAAGATTTTAATTTCGCCTTAAAAGCAGCTAGCGAAGGAGCAGTTTTTATTTCAAGGCTTAATTGATTCCAAACAGTAGCCTCTCGATACGAAAAGCTTCGCTGCCCATTTGAGGTTTTACACAAAGGAATCCTGAGGTCAGTGCTGGTATTACGTAAAATCCGATTGCAAGACTCGGACAATTTTTGAAACATCGACTTCATATAGGGAGGTGCAAGCCCATGCAAGGCTTTATATACCATGCAGGCTGTCTCGAAGTCAATCATCTCGTTAACTGTGGTCAAAGGGACTGTTTGTCACGACACGAGCTGCCCGATTTTGTAGCTTTTGCAATTTTCTTAGAGTGGTATTACCAGCACAACCCCAGACAGAGCAGCAGTATCTAAAGTGCAAATCTACTATGCTGAAGTACATCCTTTGTATGGTTTGCAGTGAAAGATATCTCTTAGCATACTTGAGCATTCCAATTCCTCTTGAAATCTTACCGATAGCAACGTTGATTTGCTCTTTCCAGTTTAATGACGGATCGATTTGAACCCCAAGATATTTTATATTTCCAGTGGATTCGATCTCATCGCCATTTATTTGGAAGAGGGGAAAACTGTTTGAATCATTGCTATCTAGTCTTCTGAGGTTTGGTACAGTACCAAGGAACATGCTCTGAGTTTTAGCCACATTAAGAGACAATTTATTCCCCTGAAGCCACGAACTAAGATTCTGAAGATCTGAGTTGATGGCATTGCACAGGTCAGAGACAGATTTCGAGGAATAGGAAATGCTTGTATCATCTGCATACATTTTGACCTTAGTTCTTTGTAAGGCAAACGGCAAGTCATTGATATAGATCAAAAATAAGAGTGGACCAAGGCAAGAGCCCTGAGGAACTCCACATTGGATGTCTTGTATTTCAGAAGTTTTGCCATTTACCTTACAGCATTGCTTCCTATTACTTAGGTATGATATGAACCAGTCGAGCTCCACGATTAAAAAAATAATATAAGGCACTTCCTTGAAATCTTTTGCTTCTAATTGAATTGGTTATCATTAGATATATGCTTATGTTCATAATGTTTTGTTGGCATCAAATATTATGGAGTGTCATTTGCGTCTAAATGCTAATGGTTAATTTTTTTCATGGTATTTGTCAGCTTTAGGCGCTGTTTTCTCTTTCCCTTTCTGTTTTTTGTCATTCCCTTTCTGTTTATTCCATTCCCTTTGTCTAATTAACAACATTTTCGTCTTCCCTTTGCCAAATTTCTCATTCCCTTTGTATTTGTTTATCATTTCCTTTATATTTGTTTATCATTCCCTTTATCCTTATCATCATTCTCTTTGTCTAATTACAACATTTCTAATTCCCCTTTTTTTTACATTCAGATAAAAAATTTACAATATTAGTTACGTTCTACTTTACTTTCAAATTATGACTCTACGACACTACAGGGACAATTCCAAGAGGAGCGAGATTACACGGCTACCCCTTGGTTACATGAAACAAAACGAGGACAAAACAAGAAACTTTACGCAAAGAAACAACGAGGGAACGAAAAACATAAACGAACAACATACAATCAAATACGGCATTAAACTTTGAGTGTAGGTAGCTTGTTACCAAGTAATTCCAGATATAAACAAGTCTGAGACTTGGAAACCTGGATAAAATTTGTTCGTTCTTCGAACCCAAAGATTTAGGTTGGAAAGAAAATTTCTTACTTGGTTGCAAGCTACCTCAAACTATTACGCAAAAAGTAACTACGAACAACACTAAATACAAATAGGGTTGGGGTATGGGGGTATTCGTAGGGAAATGGATAGATTAATGAAAGCGTTCTGTTTCCAAAATAAACTTAATCGTTAAGTTCAGGATTAAAGCATTTGCCTCCAAAGGCAGGTTTTTATCCCCGTATAAAAGAACCTGTAAAATATTAGAGCCCAGAGACTCGAAATATCCGTGCGTTTGGAGCACATCGTTAGCACCAGCGAGAAGACTGCGCCTATACTCTGTGAAAGAGCTGCAGCGCAGCAAAAAGTGTTCCGTGTCCTCTATGCCATCATTTATTGGGCACATTGGGTTTATTGTATCTTTAAAATTGTGTCTGAATTTGTGAAAATTGAGTTTGCTTAGTCCAACTCTCAACTGAGTTAAGTACGCAATCCCTTTAGGATTGTGAATACCATATACGGAGTTAGCAGGAGGTCTAATCTGTGAAAATAAATTCTTTTTAAAAATGCTAACTGAAGTGGATGCCCTCAACACAGGATCAAGTTTATTCCACTCAAACAAGCAGTTTGGATAAAAACTAGTTCTGAATTTTTCCGTTCTTGCCCTTATTTGTCATACTACTGGCTGGTTTCGAAAAATATAGTTTGTTTCATGCAGCGGTGGAATGGGATCTCGCGTGTAGTCAGGCGACAAGTTATTGATGAATTATAGAAAAGAATTAGACGTCTACTCCATCTTCTTGAACTTAAAGATTCCCATCCCAGCTCATTGTACAGCCTTTCCCGACATGTTCCTCTCCAGGTTCCTGACACTGCTAACGCAGCAGAATATTGCACTGATTCAAGTTTTCCCATAAGGTAACTCTTAGATCCATCGTCTCCTTCAGGCACATGATAAATTACATCACCATAATCTAAATGGGGTCTTACGTACAGTTTATACAAATTGCTTAAGGTGTTTCTTGGAAGATATTTGGATAGAAACTTTAGCATACCGATCCCTTTTCTTGACTTAGTTATTGCCGCGTGTATATGAGTATAGAACGAAAGCTTAGAGTCTAGTATTATGCCTAAATGTTTGTGTTCGTCCACTTTCGTTACTGGTAAGTCATTAAAAAGGATAACAGGATGGTCAGTTTTCACACTTTTCCTTGAAAAGATTAATTCAACAGCTTGCTTTCTAGGGTCTGGGTTGAAGGACATTCTCCAATTTTGTGCCCATAGTCTAATGAGATCTAGGTCATGGTTCATATCAGTCGCAGCTGCTCTTGTATCCTTAACAATAGTGAAGAGTTACGTGTCATCCGCAAATAGTTTTGCACTACACCTCAAATTTTGTGACAAATCATTGATGTATATCAAGAAAAACAGGGGGCCCAAGATCGAGCCTTGTGGAACACCAGCGGAGATATTTCCCCAACCTAAAGACTGGCCGTTCAAAACAGTCCTTTGTTTCCTATTTGACAAGAAACTTCGAAGGAGCAACAATAGGTTTCCCGATATACCACACCTCCGTAGCTTGTAGATAAGCCCGTCATGCCATACCCTGTCAAACGCTTTAGAGATATCAAGATAAACAGAACGAACTTCCAGGATGGGGTTACAGTCAAATGCTTCGAAAACAGAGTGAGTTATGGAAATCAGTTGATTTATCGTTGAGTCACCTGGACGAAATCCCGATTGGTTGGGGTTTAATAACATTTCTTTGATCAAATATGAGAACAAGGAGTCATATATAAGCTTCTCCAAAATTTTGCTGAAGATTGGAAGGAGAGAAATAGGTCAGTAATTTTCTTTCAAATTCTTTTCATTCTTTTTATGAACAGGGACAACATTCGCTCGTTTCCAGGGCTCAGGGAAAATCCCTTTGTGCAGACAGTTTTCAAAGATTAGTCTAAGTGGTACAATCAATGACTCATCGCATATTTTGATCATTCTTACTGAAATTCCATCCCAACCGTGTGCTTTGTTCGAATTTAGATTTCGAATGATTTTTAATATCTTTTCCTCAGAGATAGCAAACTCTGTAAGTTGGGACATGTTTTCAGGTAAATCACAAGGAATTTCACAGCCTGTATCCAATGTTGTGCATTGAAGAATAAAATAATCATTGAATATTTGAGCCTTGGAAGCAAAGTCCAGTATAAAGATATCATTTTCCAAGAGAGGAGGTATTTCGGGTATCTTAGCTTTGTTTAAAATCTTATTGACAAGAGACCAATACATCTTTGTACCAGTCGAAGGATCTGAAAGTTTGCGACCATCTTTAGCAAAATATGCGTGCTTAGCTTCTTCGATAAGACGTGACCCCTCAGCAATCATATTTTGGATACCTTCAAACAAATCTTCTGAATGACCTTTTTTGACAAATGATTTGAAAGCGCGATTTTTCTTTCTTAGAAAACTTTTTATTAAGGGAGTAATCCAGGGTACCTGGCGAGGCTTTATTTTCTTTAGTTGGTTCGGTATGAAGTTGGAGCAAATATTCAAAAGAACTTCATTTAGGATCTCAATTTGCTCATCGGGATGTGTTACCTCTTCGAAGGTTTCCTTCCAACGGAACATTTCAACACTTTTTCGTATGGAAAGAAGATCAGCCCTATCATAAAACCATAATTTACGAATGTAGGAGGGTGGGGAATTTACGAGTGTAGGAGGGTGGGGCAAGATTTCTGATAGACAGTCTTCCATGAACAATTTGATGATGACATTGCTCATGAAGGAAAGGATGGATGCCAGACTCGATGAACAGGTTAGGTTGATCTGTAAAGATCAGATCAATGCAAGATCTTGACTGACCAATCATGTGGGTCGGTCCAGAGATTAATTGGTGCAATCCAAGGTCTGAAGTTAGTGGTTCGAATAGTTTTCCCTCATCGTTCTCATTATCGTTTTCCCATCATTGTGGGGAACGACAATTGAAGTCTCTAGTAATAATGACGGCTTGTGGGTCCTCTGCTGAAATCTTAGATAACATTAACTCAAAATTATTCATGAAATTGTCAAATTCAGCTTGGTCCTGACTTGGGCTTCTATACAAAACAACAAAAAAATCACCGGATTCGCCATCGTTGTCTTCAGGAAGCTCTACACCATCGATTCTGAGACAAAGCCGTCTTTGGTATTGTTCGTTGTCATCGCAGCGTTCCTGCAGTTTCTCAATCAGGTTTTCCATTACCACAACTTTACTTTCCAACTCATCTATTCTTTTTCTTTGCTTAACGATTAGTAATTTCAATTCATTGATGCAGTCCTTTGTAGCCAAGTCCCTTTTCAAATCTAACAGCTTGTCATCTAAAAGCCGTTCAAGGGATGACATCATATCGACTTTATCCGTTTCCACTTGGCCTATCGACTCGCTTTTCGCCGCTTTCGTTGCACGACTTGGCTGTGGCATAATTTATGAAAAGACTTGACATGAAATCCTCTAATTAGTACAGTAGATTGCAGACTTTGTCACATGTCACTTTTGAGGCTACTCGTTGAAAATAAATCCAATGAAAATGCAGCATCTGCATGCAGCAATACACGTTACATAATACATGTTTCCCTTTGTCAATACACGTGGAAGAAACAGCCTAAGTTTCGACGGTCTTCCTTAAGTGAGACAAAATTTGAACGGTTGTCCGGCATGTCTTCGACAAATGAGTCAGTAAGAGAAGCGATAACACGAATAAGTCAATTGGCAACTGAAGGTGAAATACTGCTAATCAGGAAAGCGAGAGGGAGATTGTACATCCTCAAGGGAAAGTGAAGTGTTTTCCAAAAAGTCTGTGTCAAAAGTCTCAGCATAAGTTTTTGAAAGCTCCCTGAAACATCCTGAGCAGTATCGATCAACCCCACAAAAGCTTCACCAGGATCAATCATGGCCCTTGCAAGCCTATCACGAATCTACTGGCAGTGATTTGTCACAGGGGTGGATCCAGACCGAAGTTGAAAGGGGTGCAACTTGGAGAGGATGTGCCAAAAACATGATGGAAAGTGAGCACGCCGAAGGCGCACGAAAATATTTGGGCCGTTTTTCGATAAAAATTCTCTGGTTTTTCTACTTAATAACGCCTTAGTTTATATGTTTCCTGCATTCAGAAGGAAACTCTGAAAAAAGAGTGTATCTGGGGCAGGATAAGGTGCTGTTCTTGTCAAAGAGGGGGCGCCAAAGCTAAGTCTTCATTGTGAAGGGGGGCAGTTGCCCCCATCTGCCCTCCTAAATCCGCCACTGATTTGCCATAGTATTCCTGCACTAAACCAGATTGAACCGAGAATCGACGTACACATGTTGAGCATTGAAACTGAGGCCGTTCCTTACATGTTTGTTGATTCGGCTAAAATTGCGCTCTAAAAATTGCAGTGCATCATACCATGCCACAATGCATCATACCATGCCGCAATGCATCATGTAATGACAAAAGAGAATAAGAATAAGAAATGCACATAAGAAAGATAATTAGAATTTGGCGAAGGGAAAGAGAAGTGACAAAGGGAATTAGAAATGCTGTAATTAGACAAAGAGAACGATGATAAGGATAGATGGAAAGATAAACAAATATAAAGGGAATGAGAATTTGGCAAAGGGCAGAGGAAAATGTTATTAATTAGACAAAGGGAATGGAATAAACAGAAAGGGAATGACAAAAAACAGAAAGGGAGAGCGAAAAAAACGCATAAAGCTGACAAAGACCATGAAAATTAACCATTAGGATTTAGACGCAAACGGTACTCCATAAAATATTGTTCAACTGATATTTCTGGGTTTCTTAAAAGGCAATTCTGACCTTAATCTGCATTGCTTCATGATCTATCGTGTTCATGCACAGGTTTCTTAGTATTCAATAACATAAAAAGAGATGATATTTTAAGGTTTCAATTAAGCTGAATTAATATTTTAGGGTTGCTATAAAATCTCTTGGACTGACCGGCCCCGTATGCGTGTGTGTCGAGTGCCCCCTGGGTATTAGACTGACTTTCTTTGTTCAACCTTTTAACTTCATGTCACACTCAGGGCTTAGATCCATAGATATTGCCTCAAAAGCCATTATCCTAATATATGTGCCATTTTAAGCATATTGACCAGTATCAAGTAACAGAAAAGAATAGCAATGGTAATATTTTTGGTTGTTGCCAAACATACCCCTCCCTCGAGTAAGCGCCCAGAAGATGCCCATCCAAAAATATTTTTGCGAAAACATTTTCGGGGGGCTCTTTGAAGGACTTACGGTAAACTTGCTGACTGCGATAGGGGCTATGACTCTGTGAAGATCTCGTATACCTTTTGGAAAACCATGTATTTCCATGAAAATGTTAAAATTGCAGATTAGTCCCAATCGTTGTTCTTCAAAGCATATGTCATAATGAGGCTCTTAAAAGGGGATGGTCGCTTCTTTGCTCCCATCTTAAAAAGCAGCATTTCCCTTTGCTCCCCTCAAAATTAGCCTTGTGCTTCCAGTAATTCCTTGATGCTTCCATATTTCAAGCCAAGTCGTCGATTAGTATCTAAGATGGTTGCTAATTTTTGCTTCAGATTTCTCATGATCTATCCGGCCTGCCAAATCTGTCACTAGCATCTCTTCCCTAAATGCCTTTGGTAATACATGGATTTGATGATTTCTTGCACATATTTGGCACTTGCCTTGGAGTGCATCCTTGCGGTTTTGAACAGACCTGTAAGAGCATTTTAGTGAAAGAGGGCATTGATTTGTGTCATTAGTGCAGGAAAGATTGGGGTTTGGAGAGATGAACTCTGAAATTCTTTACTTAGAATATTCTTTACTTTGGCGAGGAACGATACTTTTGTCGTAAGATCCCCATTTTTGTGGGCACTTCAAAAAGTTTCCAAAACATGGCCGTCTTCTCATTACGGCTCAAAATCTCCCTCCCCTTAAAAAAGAACTCATTAATTGCATTTGGTTACCTTGGCATTTTAGAATAGACAACCTGTACAGTAACTGAAGGGTGCATGGGACTTTAATGAAAAGTATGAAACTTTTGAAGTAAGCTCTCGAAAAACGTGTGTGCTCTCAAGGTCTTGCATTTTCTAGTCATGCTCCTTGGCTCCGGCCTTTCTTAGGCAATCCTCTCTTACTCCCCAAAAACCCTATCAGAGCCTGCACAATGAACGGCAATAAGATCGGCTACAAAGAGCAAAATTACCGAGACTCAAAAGGACTGCTGGAAATCACAACTGGACTGAACAGGAGCCTGAAAAATCCCTAAACACCTTGGCTTTTTTTTGGATACTTAATATCCATTTGCCACTGTCGTCTTTGAAGAATTTCTGCTCAACTTAAGGTTTGCACATAATTTTTCCGCTGAAATTTAGTATGATAAGTGCATCCAAGGTTGGTTCGTAACCCGTATATGTCTTCCAGTGTTTCGTATCACAGCCACTTTCTTGTATTTTTTACTTGCCAATGATATCTTAGCTGGAAAAGATATCCTGAGAAGATAGGTGGCTTTTCTCTCCATTTACCTCTATGTTTTCAATGCTCTTAAGAGAACAATCCGTGAACCTCTTAAACCTCCGAACGCGTGAAAAAAGAAGTCGTACTAATCTAATAAAAGTTTGAGAAGACATGAGCTACTGTCTCTTTTTAGCACAATGCCCCCCAGAAAAACTTGCCCTCTCACTGTATCCCCCTTAGCCTGTGTTCCAGACCATTCTGTGGGATGGTCTGGAACACTGGCTAATCCCCCTTGGAGCTATCAGTGGTAGAACACGTCCATATCATTGTCGCTGGGATTTCTCATTTCCAGGAATTCATTACCTTGGTCTTGCGTCAGACGAACGGAATGCATTCACCTTATTTCTAAGTCTTCTTTCAAAATTTCAATGCTGAAAAGTTTTCTTTAGGCCTCCTTGCAAACTCAAACAAAGCTGTTGATCATTTCAAAGGATTGGTGGCTTCTTTGAAGTTTGAGGTATATAGTCCAGAGCGATAGAGGAAAGAAAGTCTTGGATTTTGAGACGTTTTCAGTGCCATTTCGCTCAGAATTAGCTTCCCCTCACATTCAAGACCCCCGTTAAAACCTTCCTTTACTCCTCTCTGGAGCTTAGCTGGAAAAAGAAAGCAATCTAAGTAACTCTGGCCTCTCTTTTAGCTTTTTCGTGAAATAACGGACGGGAATACGATAAAGATCCAACAAACTGATAGTCCGGTAATGAGGATATTTGCAAGGATCATTCCCTTGGGAGTTGAAGCTTAGATAAAAGTGGATGTACCCCAGCCCCCATATTGCAGAGAATGAAAATAAAACCATTCGTATTCACTGCAAACTTGGGAGCAAAAGCTGGGAAGGTTCTTTTCCGTAGGAGAGACGCAGTTTCTGAGTTATGCTGTTTATAGTGCTGAGAGAGGAAACAACGGGAAGACAAAAGGTTTCGGGTCATTCCTATGACGCATCTAAGCTTGCAGACTAGGCTTGCCTCGTTGCGCCTGCGGCGCCGTGCTGGCCTGCCGTCGTACCCAATAATTTCTGAAGGAGGAATTTGCTGCGCCTGTTGGCATTTGCAGCTGTTAACCACTTTATGTGGGCAAAGTATTGTCATAATGGTTTCGATAAGGCTGGATCTGCGAAGTGGCCATTCATACATATGCTTGACAATTGTTCAATTTCGACTCTTGAGGTTCATCACTGCTCTTTTCACCACTCCCTAGTTGTATCCTAACTCTTTCTCATGTACCCACCCTTTAACTCTACCTTATCTGAGAGTTCCTGAGGGGGCGGATTCCACTCTGCTCTATTTTTCGCACTAAAAGCGTGAGTGATAGCACAACCAGTGTGTAGCAGTTTGAAATTTATAACAGAAGCGAGCCACCTTAATGTATTGTTTTTTGTGTTTTGAACTTATTTTTACTTGCTATTAAAAATTTGACATTAAAGGACAAATTTGACAATTTTGTCTATTTTAACTAATTTTAACTAAAATAGCTAAAGAGCTGTTTTGGCAGCACAAACAATTTTGTCAAATTTGTCCTTTGATACGAGAGGGGGATACTTTTGCCAATGCAAATGACTCCAGGACATTCAAAATATTTTCGGGGCCCTTTCATTGCAATACAGAAAGTGTGGTTTATATGTTGCAATGTGACTGCTTCAATAAAAAATATATTGGCAGCACCAAAAACAAGTTTCGACAAAGGTTCAATGTTTATAAATCGTATTTTAGGACATACGCACGCAAACATAACGAGGGCAGTTTGGCAACGGCAAAGCCTGTTCCACAGGCTAGTTTCTTCAGCCACTTTTTTGATGAACAACATGGGGGTAGTAATTTTTCGGTCAGTATTAGGATAATTGATGTAATAATGTCTATTCACTTCGTAGGAAAGAGCTATTTTGGCAGTACAAACTTGGAACGTTTTCACCTGCTGGCCTAAACGAAAGAGCAGCAGACATTGAACTCGATATGTTTGCTTGTGTGTCGGCATAAATTCTATCGTTACATTTAGGAGTTGGGATCTGCATGGGTGGGGCACTTCAACCTTTGGCTTTGTGTTTTCTGCACATGGTGGATTTTTTTTATTCAATCCATATTTAAAGTTGGTATTTACAATAGTAATCATAAAAATACTAATTCAAACCAACTATTTACAAAGAAACACATATCATACAAAAATTAGCGGCATATTTTGCAGGTGCAATTATCACCAGCCCAGTCTTTCATCCTCCTTTTGAAAGCCGAAAGTGTTGGCTCATTTTTGACACTATCATCTAGGGTATTCCAGAGTAGACTCCCTCTAAATGACAGTGATTCTTGCCCATAGCCCTGTGTCTTTATCTGTGGGAGTTTGCAAAGATTTTGTATCCTTAGATTATAACTTACATGTTTCTTTTCATGAAATTCCCATATAAGCGATGGGTTAAGATGATTCATGGACTTGTAGATTTCTGTCATTAATTTCTGCAAGTTTCTAACATGTATACAAAAACTGCCACTTCGAGTGAGCAATGTTTCAAAGGGACATTCGTATTCTTTATAGAGGATCCGAAGAGCACGTTTGTGTGTGCGATCAATCTCTTTGAATGCACCTTTGTTGCAGAATAGCCAGATCAAAGGGCAATAATTGAAGTTCGACAAGATAACCGCGTTGCAAATTGTTGATGCCTGTTCTCTAGAAATATACATATTAAGCCTAGAAAAGGCACTTATTTTTTTGTTGACTTTTGAGCATAACGTTTTGACATGATTACTAAACTTTAATTTGTTGTCAATTTCAATCCCTAGCAATTTAACATGATCTGTTGCAGATAATTTGTTCTCATTGATGTTAAGTCGCAGTCTTCTCTGCCCTTTCAAGCCAAGGAACATCAGCTGGAATTTTTTTGGGTTTGCAACCATTCCATTGTTTGTAAACCATTCGAGCAATCTGCTGAGATTACTTTCCAAATTGGTAACAATCTCATGTAGGTCTAGCCCACATGAGTATATGGTGTTATCATCTGCAAAATTACAGATCTCAGAGTCTAATCTCATTAGACATAGATCATTGATGAATATGTTAAAGAGCAAAGGACCTAGGACAGATCCCTGTGGTACTCCAATCTTTATTCCTTTTGCGGTACTTCTATGTGAACCAATCTTTACCCTTTGGTGGCGGCCATCCAGATAGCTGTACATAAGGCAGAGGCTATTCAAATCGAATCCATATGCCTCCAGTTTTGCAATAAGGAGGTCATGAGGCAGACAGTCGTAGGCCTTGGATAAACCCATTAGAATTGTTCCTACTATACCTGATGCATCAAGGCATTTCCTCCATTTTTCTATCAACCTTATTAAAGCATGTTGCGTACTATACCCCTCTCTGAAACCACACAAAATCTCGGAGAGTTTGTCTTGAAAGTATGGGCATATTTGGTCTTTTAGAATTCTTTCAAATACTTTAGAGGCTGCAAGTAAGACACATATTGGCCTAAAGTTTCCCTTATAATTTGGATCATCATTTTTGAACAGAGGGCTGAGATCAGCTTCCTTGAGTTCGTTTGGAAACTTGCAATCATAGATTGCAGAGTTGATGCAATCTGTTAGGTAGGGGCAAACTATTTCCCTCGTTGCCTTTAACATACCAGTTGGACTATTCCCACTGTTGGATTTATTCTTGTCAAGCAAGTCTATCTGCTTCATGACCTGATTTGGGCTTACATGAGAGAATCTAAAGGTGTTACCGTTTGATGTTACATGCTCATTAATCACCTTTACAGAGGGGTGATCTTTATACTTATTTATCGCTCTCAAAACAATTTGTTCCACAGACATTTGTTCTTGCAACTCCTTAAAAGGGGGTCAATATCAAGACTATCTGTAATATTACAAAAATATTCATTAAAGCATTCAGCAACTTCCACATCATTTGAGAGAATTCTACCATCTTCAATCAAGGTGATCTTCTCACTCATGGGATTCTTATTAGCAAACAGAGGTTTCACGGTTTTCCAAAACTTCTTATCGTTATCAATTGTTTTCGACTGTAACGACATAAAATGCTGTCTTTTAGCCTGAATGTTCAATTTCACGACAAGGTTTCTTTGATCTTTATATTTTCTTACATCTTCTTCTCGCTTGCTATCGTTTGCAACTTTTTTCAAAGTCGCTCTTTTCCTCATAGCCTTCCGTAGATCTTTATTCATGTGCGGTTTATCATTGGCCCTGACTATCTTTGTTTTAGTAGGAGCGTTTGCTTCAAGAGTTTTCAAAAAAATCGATTCAAAGTTTCCGTACGTAGATGGGTGAGCTAAGATCAGACTTTGCCTCATCTCATCTTCAAAACCCAGCTGAGACCAGTTCTTGTAGTCTCGATAGATAACTTTTTTCGGAGGGAGTTTAACGAATGTTGTCTTCAAGATGGTGTAGATCATATGATGGTGATCGCTAAATCCAGTCTCAAATGACTTGGAATGCATGAAGGAATGCTTTCGATTTGTGAATATTAAATCAATGCAACGGCCCTTGGAAGACTTGAAACATGTTGGATGTTTGATCATGTTATATAAATCATGATCTTGGATTAACGATGACAAGGCCATGTCATCTGGTTCAAGATTGAAGTCTCCAAGGACCATTACATTATCATATCTAGAACATTTATCAATCAATTTTGATATTTCTTCAACAAAATATTCTGAATTTTGCTGTGGAGGCCTATAGATTGGTAATATCAACCATTTTTGTTTTCTAATACTAATCTCAATCGGCACAACCTGAATATCAGGTGGGGTGCTAACGAGATTTACATATTTTGAAAGGAGGCAATCCCTTACATAAACTAAAACTCCACCGCTATTTCCAGAAACGTCAAGTCTATAAGGACTTTTAAAGCCGTCTATTAAGAACTGGCTTGTGGGGAAGGATGAATCAATGTTTGTCTCGGCTATTACCAAAACATCGACGTTTTCACCAATCATCTCAGAAAATACCACTAAATTTATTTCTGATGGAGTTTATGTTGATGTAACTAATTATGACGTTTCCTGGGTATTTAAGGCGGAGTAGTTTCAGTTCATCAAAACAGTTTGCCTCAGTTTCGGTTTGGGTTGATAAAGATGATGTTTCAGATGGACCCAGTAGGGTGTCATTATCTATGACTTCGTTAATACTATCAATGCCTTCACTTTGCGTAGAGCATTCTGAACAGTTTTCGCTTCTTTGGCTGGTTGGCACCGTTGGAGGTACCGCAGTTCAAAAAGTTTTAATGAAATTTAGAAAGTTTCTTGCTAAATAGGCGTTTCCCTTTTCATTGAGATGTAGTTTCTTGCGACTAAGACAAGAGACGTCGAGATTTGAATTATCGATAACTGAAATCTTCATAGTGTTGGCAAACTCCCTGATCTCACGATTTAACGCTAGAACGTTCACCTTTTTATCCATAGCCTGTTTATCTTTTCTCATCACGGCTGTGGAAAGAACAATGGAAGTGTCTGGTGACTCAAGTTTGGTTTCCTCTATGATCTCTCTAAAATTGTTGATGGTATCAGTTTTTTCTTGACTCGCAAGGTCATTCGTGCCTGCGTGTATGATAATACAGTCCGGCTTTTTCCTGATTACTGGTCTTACGTAATCTACAATATCTCTTGTTGTTGCTCCAGGGTGGCGTTTCACTTGTACGTTGTGATCCTTTTGCAACCCTTCGTCCAAGATTCCATTTAGCATGGAGTTACCAACGATCGTAATTCTTTTCCGATTCTTCGTTTTTGATTGTTTAGGCCCATTCTCTTGATTTTGTACTCCAGGTTTTGTCCATTGAATTTCCTTGCCTTTCATCGTTGCTTGTTTCGACTTTTGTTCTTGACTTTGATCTCCTGATTGTTCAGCTTGAATAGCTCTCTTTATATCTTTTGTTTTCGTTGTATCAACTGTTTGTTTCACTGATTGTTCTCCATCTATTTTGTTGCATTGTGTTACTTTTTCTTCTATTCCAGAGGGAGTTTCTTGCCTGAACGATGGCATTGTTGATCGATGCCTAGGCCCATCTAGTAATCTTTCAATAATATATTGTTTATCTTGGAGCTGTTTTTCCAAAGATAAGATACGCTCTTGAAGGCTTCTGACAAGGGCTTCCCGGTCTTTATCCATTCGGGTCGTTGGAATTGGGGTGGGGCTCTTTTGCCTGCTTGCCACGTCCGCCTTCATCGATAAAATTTCCCCGTGGGTATATCGCTTGAAATCCTCGAGATCATTTTGGATTCGATCAAACTCCTTCATGGTGATACGATCATCTATGGGCAACGGGTCTGTCTGAGTGAAACGGCTTTCCAAATAATCTTCTATGCAGATCTTATTTTTATCGCATTTTCGGTATGATAGTTATCCATTGACTATAGAGGAAAAGATCTTCTTTTGTTTAATTGCCTCCTCGAGGGCCTCGCTGGTTTTTGCGCCACTCCATCCATGTTTAGTTTGGCATAATTCTGAAATATTTTCGAAATACCGACCTTTGCTTTTGCTTCTGAGATTTTCGGTAGCCTCCATAACGATTTCCATATTGCTTTCCATTGTTTGATAACGAATTTGAAGATATATTTTCAGAGCTCACTTTAACACGTCTTGTCTCCACCTCACTCTCAGTGACTTATAAATCCCCTTCCTTGCCATCTGGGATTTATCATTAGCTAAAATAGTTCTTAGCTGTTTTGCAAATCCTTAGAGGGCTACTGGGTGGGTGTTTTTCCCTAAAGGTCTTTACACCAACTACAGAAGAGTTTCCAGTCCTAAGTGCATTAATAAACGATGCCACGCATGGATCTCAATATGGTTGTTTACTGGGATGGGAGTCATAAATGTTTTAAATACTTTGAAACTTGGTTCGCGCTGGGTCTTTCGGGTCGTTGAGTTTGTGCGGAAAGACCCGAGGGACAAAGCACTGAGACTTTTTCTCTTTGTCTTGTGGGTCTTTCTGCACGGTCTTGGCGGCCCGGAGGGCCCGGTGTGAACCAGCTTCAATGGAATTTCATTGTTGGCAATGTCTTTTTGGAATAATTCTAGCTTAGGTTTTGTAAATACATTGTTTTGTAAATAGGTTTTCAACATGTATGAATACTCGGCTGTCCTCTGGTTTAGTTTAACAACTGAAGAAGATCTTAATATCGAAACGTCTTTTAATAAACAGTTGTGTTTTTATATTCTTTGTTCTGTTTATTTTTTATGGTGGCTTAGTTTACATATATTTATTTATATATATATATATTTATTTATATATATATATATTTATATATATATATTTATATATATATATTATATATATATATATATATATATATATATATATATATATATATATATATATATATATATATATATATATATATATATATATATATATATATATATATATATATATATATATATATATATATATATATGAACTCAGAAAAAACACATCTTGTAAACGTTTCGGCCGAAGCCGAAAGTACTTCGATATATCATTGATACTGATGAAGGCTTCGGCCGAAACGTTTACAAGAATGTGTTTTTTCTGAGTTCATATATCTATTTCTATTACGCATTGAGATTGAGCTTATGAGTATATATATATATTATATATATATATATATATATATATATATATATATATATATATATATATATATATATATATATATATATATTAGGTACCAATATTTCTTCCTGCCATGCAAGACTTCTTCAGGGCTGTTATGCCCTTCTTCAGGGCTGTTATGGCATAACAGCCCTGAAGGAGTCCTGCATGGGAGGGCAAAATATTGGTATCTAATATAAATTTCTAAATTTTGCACATATTTGCTGTTGTTCTTTGTCGCATTGAGGTATTCCTGCTCTCAAATTTAAAATCAGTCACTTCGTTCAGATTCTGTAACTGATTTTCTAAAAATTCCCTTTGAGAAACCTAAAAAATGTGCTCAACTTAAAAGCAAATTTCCCTAATGTGTTAACAAACAACACAGCGATGACTTTTAGTACGCTTTAGCACATGCTTTCCTCTTGGCAGGCTGTAAGTCTTCCCCCTAGGGTATATGACTTATTCAGGGGGATTCCATTCTCTCAAGTGGATAAAAAACATGAACACATCCAAGAGGCATTATTGATGGGAAAGATAACAAAGGGAAATCTTGCTTGGTGTTTTCACTTGTTTTTGCAGGTTTTTGACAGGGGCATTCTGCAGAAAATCTCCTATTTCAATGGGAAGGAATGACTGATTAAAGCCACGTAAATTACTGAAACTAATTTAACATATTGGGAATAAACCAAAACAGTTTTCAAATTGCTTTGATATTCAGGGGGCAGGATCTTTCCAATGCCAGGTGTTTTTATTGACTCACCCGGTAGTATGAGCAGACAATCACATGTTTCTTGCTTTATTTCACTCTCCAAGCTACATGTATTTTTCAGATATCTACTGTATATACTAACACAATACTGGAAAGGTGTACCCAGTCCCAAATTTTCAATTTCAAAAGAATTTTCTAAACAAATGATGACTATTTAGTGTCTTACTTCACAGAATCTTTTGCCATTCCTTTTGGCAATGATTCAACAAAAACAGAGTCTATGTCACAAGCACTAATACCATAACTTGTCAGAATATTTCAAACAAGGTAAAATGCCTTGGAATAAATACCATTCAAATTACACCATGACCATGAGCAGTCATATTTCGTTGCTACCCCACACTTCTGCTACTGAACTGAAAACAATGCCTTCAAAAAGTATTGGTTAATTCATTTTGGAATGATGTAAAGCATGCCAACTTCTCTAACAAAATCATTGGAGCTAAAATGCTTTGTCAAGTCTGTGAATCCATATGGGCTTACTGCTTCCTATAAAAGAATTTAATAAATCCATCACAGAGAGCAGCTTTCAAGGAGAAAGGTTATGATAATGGCCATAGTAGTTTTTGTGTTGAAATGACTTCCAGTCAGTAATGAAGATTTTTTAAATTTATGCTCAGTACTGACAGTACACAGGGCAATGACAGCCCTGACAACACACATGGTAGGGTACTGGCGGGATTTATCAGGGAGCGGGATATATCAGCCACACGCAGCTTTCAACAGCTAGAGGCACGACTAAAACATTTCAAAATCAAAAATAAGTCTTTGTGAACTTTCCTAGATCATTGTTCTATCATTCTATGTGATTATCATTCCAATTACTCTATGTTTCATCTCACCAGGCTCATCGGACTATCTCAGGGTTAGGCCAAAAACTTCGCGCATTCATCTTTTCTACGCTTAGGCCGACCTTCGAACTTTTGAAAAGTTGCGAGAAACTTCCTTAGAATCCAGCATGTTGAAGTCAATTAAAGAGCATTATAGCTAATGATATGGCACAGATAGGATGTTAAGTCTTTGGAATTCATGTTTTCATGTGTTTCTAGTGGCTATATTTATTCAAATAAGTGAAAATGATAGCTGCCGGATAAATCCCGACAGCGCACGAAATTAACCTTCGCGAGTGGTCAAAATACTTCGCAATAAACACTTCGGTTTGCGAAATGATGAACCAACGACCAGCATGAACTTTGTACAAAATGTTTGAAATATGTTTATTTAATATCTTTTGTCGATTTCGATGAATTGATTTTGATTGGTAAGTTTGCAAACCTTAAGTGCCTGATAAATCCCACCAGTACCCTAGCATATCCAAAACAAGACTCGTATGACAAAATTCAACTTTTTTCTAGATGTAGATTCATCTTTCATCTCTTTCTCTCTCTCAAGAACTTTTTCTTCACCTTCTACATATCTTAGCAATTACATGTCAATCAAATTTTTGAACTTGCCCTTTCAACTTTCATAACTTGAAAACAATTTATAAGGGCTTATAGGCCCTTCACTGAAGGCTTCAAGTTGTAGAGCTTTGCTAGCTAGTAGTAGTAGGCCCTACAAAAGGTGATCGCTCATGCACAGCTCAACGTAGCTCAACGAGATTTTGCAATAAAATTGTTTATTAGGGTATACTCAAGGTCTTTATCAAACACTGAAACACGGGATCCCACGGGGAAGTAGACTTTTTTTAGCAAAGCGTGATCAGAAAAGCTGCGATATATCCCTCGGCCTAAATGCGATGCAAACAAATAGTTCTACAAAGAGTGATATGAGCATCACAACATATCAAAAAGTAGGCAATAATGAGAAAAAAACCCTAAAGAATTTAATCAGCAACAAAATTGAACAATCTCTTACCTTTAGATGCGGATCCGCGAGCATTTACTACCATTGCTTCTGCTACGATCTTGCCGATCCATCCATCTTGAAATGCGTTATCAATACCACAGGAGAACAAAGGGTGCGCTTTCATGATCGCACAATGCAGCTCAATGGGCGTTTCGCATCCCTACTATTTATCCCTGATCGCAACCGAGGCCGTTCCTTCCATGTTTGTTGATTCGGCTAAATTTCGCGCTAAAAATCGCAGTGCATCATACCATGCCGCAATGCATCATACCATGCCGCAATGCATCATGTAATGATAAAAGAGAATGAGAATAAGAAATGCACATAAGAAAGACTATTAGAATTTGGCGAAGGGAAAGAAATGCTGCAATTTGACAAAGAAATGCTGCAATTAGACAAAGAGAATGATGATAAGAGTAAAGGGAATAATAAACAAATATAGAGAGAATGAAAATTTCGTAACAGGGAATAGGAAAATGTTGTTAATTAGGCAAAGGGAATGGAACAAACAGACAGGGAATGACAAAAAACAGAAAAGGAAAGAGAAAACAGTGCATAAAGCCGAGGAAGACCATGAAAATTAACCATTAGCACTTCGACGCAAACAACACTCCATAAGGTATTTTTACATTATAAGATATTTTTGGGTTTCAATTAAGCTGAACTAATATTTTAGGGTTGCTATAAAATCTCTTAGACTGACCGCCCCCGCATGCGTGTGTGTCGAGTGCCCCCTGGGTATTAGACTGACTTTCTTTGTTCCACCTTTTAAATTCATGTCACACTCAGGGCTTAGATCCATAGATATTGCTTCGAAAGCAATTATCCTAATATATGTGCTGTTTTAAGCATATTGAGCAACATCAAGTAACAGAAAAGAATAGCATTGGTAATATTTTTGGTTGCTGCTAAATATACCCCCTCCCTCGAATAAGCGCCCAGAATATGCCCCATCCAAAATATTTTCGCGAAAATATTTTCGGGGGGCTGTTTGAAGGACTTACGGTAAACTTGCTGGCTGCGATAGGGGCTATGACTCTGTGAAGATTTCGTATACCTTTTGGAAAACCATGTATTTTCCATGAAAATGTTAAAATTGCAGATTAGTCCCAATCGTTGTTCTTCAAAGCATATGTCATAATGAGGCTCTTAAAAGGGGATGGTCGCTTCTTTGCTCCCCTTTTAAAAAGCAGCATGTCCCTTTGCTCCCCTCAAAATTAGCCTTGTGCCTCCAGTAATTCCTTGATGCTTCCATATTTCAAGCCAAGTCGTCGATTAGTATCTAAGATGGTTGCTAATTTTTGCTTCAGATTTCTCATGATCTATCCGGCCTGCCAAATCTGTCACTAGCTTCTCTTCCCTAAATACCTTGGGTAAAACATGGATTTGATGATTTCTTGCACATATTTGGCACTAGCCTTGGAGTGCATCCTTGCGGTTTTGAACAGACCTGTAAGAGCATTTTAGTGAAAGAGGGCATTGATTTGTGTAATTAGTGCAGGAAAGATTGGGGTTTGGAGAGATGAACTCTGAAATTCTTTACTTAGAATGTTCTTTACTTTGGCGAGGAACGATACTTTTGTCGTAAGATCCCCATTTTTGTGGGCACTTCAAAAAGTTTCCAAAACATGGCCGTCTTCTCATTACGGCTCAAAATCTCCCTCCCCTTAAAAAAGAACTCATTAATTGCATTTGGTTACCTTGGCATTTTAAAATAGACAACCTGTACAGTAACTGAAGGGTGCATGGGACTTTAATGAAAAGTATGAAACTTTTGAAGTAAGCTCTCGAAAAACGTGTGTGCTCTCAAGGTCTTGCATTTTCTAGTCATGCTCCTTGGCTCCGGCCTTTCTTAGGCAATCCTCTCTTACTCCCCAAAAACCCTATCAGAGCCTGCACAATGAACGGCAATAAGATCGGCTACAAAGAGCAAAATTACCGAGACTCAAAAGGACTGCTGGAAATCACAACTGGAGTGAACAGGAGCCTGAAAAATCCCTAAATACCTTGGCTTTTTTTTTATAATTAATATCCATTTGCCACTGTCGTCTTTGAAGAATTTCTGCTCAACTTAAGGTTTGCACATAATTTTTCCGCTGATATTTAGGAGGATGAGTGCATCCAAGGTTTGTTCGTAACTTTTAGATGTCTTCCAGTGTTTCGTATCGCAGCCACTTTCTTGTATTTTTTACTTGCCAATGCCAATGATATCTTAGCTGGAACCGATTTCCTGAGAAGATAGGTGGCTTTTGTCTTCATTTACCCCTATGCTCTTAAGAGGACTCGCTAATTCTGGTCCCCCTTAAAGCTGACCTCGGTATGGAACAGAATCCGTGAACCTCTTAAACCTCCGAACGCGTGGAAAAAGAAGCCGCACTAATCTAATAAAAGTTTGAGAAGACATGAGCTACTGTCTCTTTTTAGCCCGATGCCCCCAGAAAAACTTGCCCTCTCACTGCATCCCTCTTGGAGCTCTCTGTGGTAGAACACGTCCATATCATTCTCGCTGAGATTTCTCATTTCCAAGAATTCATTACCTTGGTCCTGCGTCAGACGGACGGAATTCATTGACCTTATTTCAAAGCCTTCTTTCAAAATTTCAATGCTGAAAAATTTTTCTATAGGCCTCCTTGCAAACTAAAACAATGTTGTTGATCATTTCAAAGGAATGGTGGCTTCTTTGTAGTTTGAGGTATATAGTCCAGAGCGAGAGAGGAAAGGAAGTCTTGGGTTTTGAGACGTTTTCGGTGCAATTTCGCTCAGAATTAGCTTCCTGTCTTATTAAAGACCCCCGTTAAAACCTTCTTTTATGCCCCTCTAGAGCTTAGCTGGAAAAAGAAAGCGACCTAAGTAAGTCTAAGCTTTTTCGTGAAATAAAGGTCTGGAGTACGATAAAGATCCAACAAACTGATAGTCCGGCAATGAGGATATGTGCAAGGATCATTCCCTTGGGAGTTAAACCTTGGATAAAAATGGATGTACCCCAGCTCCTATGTTGCAGAGAAAGAAAATAAAACCATTCGTATCCACTTCAGACTTCGGAGCAAAGTCTGGGAAGGTTGTTTTCCGTGGGAGAGACGCAGTTTCCGAGTTATGCTGTTTACAGTGCTGAGATGGGAAACAACGGGAAGACAAAAGGTTTCGGGTCATTCCTATGACGCATCTCAGTATATAGATTAGGAAGTTAAGCGCTCGCTTCGCTCGCGCTTTAACATTCCTAGCTGCGGCGAAGAGCTTTCAAAGAATATCTCATAATCCATGCTGAATGTACAATAAATAGTTGTAATTGTGGATTCAAACTTCTTGTTATGCATCCATCAAAGTGGAAAATTTTGTGTAGTCTGTTGTTTAGAAGGTTGATTGTGACATCCCCTTCTGTTTCTAAAATTAATTTCATGTTCTTAAGTTAATTCACAAAGCAATAATATTTT
This sequence comes from Aurelia sp. 4 Dawson et al 2005, assembly GCA_964019985.1. NCBI lineage: Eukaryota > Metazoa > Cnidaria > Scyphozoa > Semaeostomeae > Ulmaridae > Aurelia > Aurelia sp. 4 Dawson et al 2005. The sequence continues at coordinate 8,348,881 of OZ026504.1, read as the reverse complement.
CTTGCCACAATTCACACCCAAAAATGGCTGTGATTCCCCTCAACTGCCTATAAGCATATGAACATCAGCAAATGCCCAGTGCGTTAGCCTGCATGCAGTGTTTCTGTGGTGTAAGTTGAAAGAGTAAGAAAATAGGAAGACTGCACATTTGCCCAAGTGAACGATTGTTTGCATTTTGACAAAATAATCCATTGCAGTATGAACCAATAGACATAATAAGAAGTCGGAAACTTCTTGTTATGCATCCATCAAAGTGGAAAATTTTGTGTAGTCTGTTGTTTAGAAGGTTGATTTTGACATCCCCTTCTGTTTCTAAAATTGATTTCATGTTCTTAAGTTCATTCACAAAGCAATAATATTTTCTTGCCACAATTCACACCCAAAAATGGCTGTGATTCCCCTCAACTGCCTATAAGCATATGAACATCAGCAAATGCCCAGTGCGTTAGCCTGCATGCAGTGTTTCTATGGTGTAAGTTGAAAGAGTAAGAAAATAGGAAGACTGCACATTTGCCCAAGTGAACGATTGTTTGCATTTTGACAAAATAATCCATTGCAGTATGAACCAATAGACCATTTCGATAATTGAAGTCGGAGACTGGGGAGAGCGGTTTGTTCTGGTAAATGGCGGATATAGTTCTTGTAAATGGCTGCCGCGTAGTTGGGCCATTGCAGTGAATACAATGTGAACATTGAGTTTTGCAAGTTGTGGCGAGGATCACTACCGCATCGGCACTGTTTTAGAATTTCAGTTTTGAAATATCAGTTTTGACGTATGTTCAACTGGCAGATTAAGAAAATTCGAATTATGTTTGAAGTTTTTCCTCCCATCAATTCTAATCAAATTCAAGAAGGACATTCGAAGTTAAAAACTTCAGTTGAATTCCATTCTCTTGAAAATCGCAGTCAGGGTAAGCTTTCTTATTTTAAAGACTTCAAATACATCATGTATTTCGTCAAGTTATGCGGAAAGGGCCTAAACTCGAAGCAAGCATTGCTGTTTGCAGCACTGAAATAAAGGTTGAAAAGGAAATCAGTTGCAAATAGAGATAAATTGCACGTTTGTATGTATTTCGCATGGACAGGCATTGGACTAAATCCTTTGACAGCTCTATTGCCGCGTTCTTATGCAATAGCGATTGCCATGTTTACATTATTCACTTCAACGGGCTCACTCAGTGGCAGCCAGTTACCAGAACTGCATCCGCCATTTGCCAGAACAAACCGCTCTCCCCAGTCTCCGATCTTAATTGTCGAAATGGTCTATTACCGCCCTTTTCTGAACCACAACAAAATCAGCTCACATAGCATCTTTAATTTGTTTTTGTTCGGATAAGATTATTGTCATTAATTTCATTTTGCCCCACCAGGCATAAAACAAACCTCTTTTTGTGATGCACAGAAGTGTCCAGTTCTTTAAATTTTACAAAAGAAAGAAGAATTCCTTCAGAAAGGGAAGGATTCTTGAAAAATGTTAAGAATTCAAAGAATTGCTGGTGCCACGAGCTTACATCTCACATCATATTTTTTCATGCCTTATGTATGTAGATGCTTGACCTGAATATATTTGTTTCATAATATTGTAACAATATAAGAAATGCAGTGAGTTCTTGACTTTGCATCATGTTTCAATTTATCAGTGGAACTTCTTCACAGCATATTTTTGTCAAGCTGATCCTGAAATAATTGTTACATAAATTCTAACACTGGATCAAAGGAAAATACAGTCAATTGTTTTCAACTTATGGCTTGAATCAGGGCTCTCAGTGGGGGGCGCGCGATAGCACGCGAGCGCGCAGGCACGCGCCCAAACGTTTGTTTGGGAGCAAGTGATCGCGCGCCCGGTAATAGAATATTTCCCTTGAAGAGAGCGATGTCCCATTTGGGAGCTCACGCTGGAAAACTTTGTAAACAAGTGACTTTTGTTTTAAAACATACCTTGTAACTCCCTGATGCTGATTTTACTCATTGGATGCAGCTCAGCTACCTTGTTTGCTCATTCCACTCAAGTTTAACCAGCCTCATTTTTTAGGCCATCTTCTTCCGAGATTCATGCTATCTTAATTGTCAGACTTCTAAAGCAGCTTGTATTCATTGACTTGTGTGTGTCCCTGTCTCACACACTTGGTCTTGGGAAGTATGACACGTACCTTTAGTATCGTTTGATATTCCTTTCGCGCGCCCCACACAGTTCACGCGAGTTATTGGTCGCGCACCTTAATTTCTGAACGTGAAAGCCCTGTGGAATCCATATGCGGTGCAGTTGTGCACTTCAATCAGATTGCCAAGATCTGCATCCTGGTATGATCATTCCAAGAAGCACCCCTTTCCAGTGATAATAGCTTGTTTATTGTCTCAACCTTAATTGTAACATCAAAATCTTGCTAATTCAATAGGAATAAGCCCCAGATAATGCTTTTGTCACCAAAATACTTCATTTTGCATCAAATGATCCCATGTTATCATTTGAAAAATACAGCCCACTTTTCCTTAAAGTTTCTTGTATCAAAGAGTCTAGAAATTGGGTGCTCTGAAACCTTAGCAAGGTAGCAGTCTGGTCTGCTGGCCAGCTTAGAAAGCTTGCGTTCATTAGGTGTACAACTTTTGCAGCTTGCAGCTACAACAAAGGTTCTTTGCATCTGATAAGAATCTATTTTTACCCTCACAGCCTTTAAATTTTACTTGTGCATGCACCTTTCATTTTCTTTCACTCATAAGTACGCAGAGGTCAAATCATGCAATGCATTCCAATCTGGTCTCCAGGAACCTAAAGGAAATGAAAAAAGTAAAATCCTAAATACAGGGTATAAAGCATATAAACCTTTGCAACATGTTTTTGTTAGACTGATCTTGAAATCTTTGTTCCATGAATTTCAACAATCAATAAAAGGGAGCACTGTATGGAACATTAATGTGGACACCAATGTTCATGTTCATCATGAAGAAGGAGAACACATTGTTACTGTACATTGCATATGGTGCAAACTGCAAATGGTGCATTCACATTAGACCACCAAAATCGCATAATATGCACACATTATGCATAATTTTAGAATTATAGAAATTGATAATGAAAATGGACTTATGATCTCCTGATCACCACTACACATCCCACCTCAATAATAACTGTTTGTTTATGAGCTGTTTCCATACCGCACATAATTCTTTTGCCATCAAAATACCATTTTGCATTAAAAAATCTCATCTCAATCTTTAAAATATGAAACTAACTGTTTGTAATAAGTGGCAGTTATACCAAAGAGGGTAGAAATTAGATACTCTTAAAATTGGCTATTTGTAATATATACTACATGAAAGGTTACTCCAGGCCAGCTTGGAAAGTTTCCATTAATAGACCTAATCGGCTAAGGTTTCTTTTACCCATTTCAAGTCATATGACCATGCTCATGGGAAGTTTTGGTACTATGCTACTTTTTGTGTTCATGGCACAATTTTGCATGGCATGAAATTTGTCGGAGAAATCAAAAGATGTTTATCAAGAGATTGATCACATGATTTGAAATGGGCATAAACAAACCTTAGCCGAATTTGTCTATGAGCTGTACAAATTTTTGCAGCTTGCCGCCTGCAGCTACAACAAAATTAGCCTGTGTGCAGACTATGCCCAAGGAAAAGGTATAGTCTGCACAACACCGCTCAATATCAAGTATTGTATGAGTCAGCATTTCATTTCAATTGCATTTTGAATGGCCCTTTCTACTCAGCGTTTGTGTATTGTCTGCTGTAGGGTACTTAAAATTCCAAAGTATTGTGTTGTTAACGTAATTTGCTTAGAGCACAAAGCGAAGCCTGAGATTTAGTCACACGAAAGCCGTTCTCAAATCTGATTGCTTCCTTGTTTCGCAGGAAAGCGATATTATTGGCTGTTGCACCAATGCATTTTCTTTGTTATCACATAAATGCTGAAGCACGTTTTACACAACAGCGAGCGGCGTTGCGCAGACTATACCTTTTCCCTGGGTATAGTCTGCACGCAGGCTACAACATGTTCTTGCATCTCATAACAGAGTATCTATGTTTACTCTCACCGCCTTTAACAGTTCACTTGCAGCTTACACCTTCAATTTATTTTACTATCACTGCGTTATGCATATTTTTGGGAAAAAATTTAGAAAAATTTTATGATACGATACAATCTACAGCTTTGTTTGAAATCTCCATAACCTGTGCTGTAAATACTTCTTGAAATGTTTGGGATAAATCTACTTTGAGGCAGGGGTGGCCCAGAAATCTTCTGACAGAGGGGTAGGAGCTTCCACAGCCTCCTACAGTCTTCCTACCAGGGGCTGAAATGGCTAAAAAATGCAGTTTGCGTACATCATTTTGCCAAAATTCCTCCAACAGAAACTGAAATTTCCTACGACATGGGGGGCTACATTCTTCCAACAGCCAAGGGGGCTGTAGGTCCCTCTAGCCCTCCCCCTTGGCGCCCATAGTCTGCATACTGTAAATTTTGTCTGCCACAAATTTCCACCATCAATTAGAGAAGGGGGCTGTAGGTCCCTAGCCCTCCCCCTGGCACCCATAGGCTGCATACTGTAAAATTTTGTCTGCCACAAATTTCCACCATCAATTGGATAACATGAAAATCTACTCCGAAATTCTAATTAAATAATTAACCAAAGTTCCCAGCAGTTGAAGCAGTATAAATTTCACACCAAAACCACTGGCGGATAATGTTCCTTGATGGTGCTCTGCCACAGTGGCGGCAGGGCATTCTGGCATTGGAATTCACACTGGTCTCTGGCCTGGTGCCACCACTGCTTTTGAGGTCCCACCATGTCATAAGGACAATCAACTGATGCTTCAAGCAATAAGATTAAAGGGAATAAAGGCCATGATGGGGAATAAAAGCTAGCAAATGAGGAAAATCCTTCAAATCAATCAGGATTGAGAGGCGTCTACAGCAATGAAAATGTTGTCTAACATTACCTTACCTTTCATCTGCATTGTTTACGAATTTCTTCTGATCTGATAATGCTCTCTTTTGAGTTAGGCCTGCTAAAAAGGCCGACCACAGCTGTGATCGTCTCTGCAGTAATTGGAAGCCATTCTTGCACATCCAGCTCGTCATTTGCAAGGGACACGACATGGAAAGTTGTGAAGGTCAAGGAATCCCCAAAAGGCTCCACGTCGCATGCGCATTTACGATCTATTTCGGTGACGTGATATGCAAATTAGCGGTGGCTTTTGAGAACAGTGCAGGAAACAATAGGGCCGAAGCGCATGACATCGTGAGCCCTGGTGAGCCCCAAATCTATTGATTTTACAGCCAATCAAAAAGTGAATAAACAAGGATATACATCGAATGGTCCCCTTGTCTTTTCATCGAATACAACCTTTGTCTTCCTATTGTGTGGATTGTTAAATTTACAATAGAGAGCAAAGAGAACAAAGCTAATGGATTATCGTTTACCTGCCTTATATATATAGATTTTCAGCGCATGTTGGCATTTGTATCTGTTGATCACTTTATGTGGGCAAGCTATTGTCATAATGGTTTTTGTCAAGGTTATCTCTACAAAGTGGCAGTTCATATATATGGTCGACAATCTTTCAATTTCCACCCTTGAGGTTCTTCACTGCTCTTTTCACCACTCCCTACTGTTTAGCTGTATCCTTACTCTTTCTCGCGTACACTCTCTCTTTAACCCTATCTCAGTTGGGAGTTTTGAGGCGGTCATTACCTAAGGGGGGGGGTGGATTCCACTCACATCTGCTTCTTGGCTGAAAAAGTAGCCATGATCATCGAACTTGATAATGAGATGCATTTTGATGCAAACAATCAAATCACGTGATTAAATCAAATTAACTTGATTGTTTCTGTTGCTACGACAATAAGAAGTTGATTATCATAATTACCAATCTCATGATTAAAAGAATAAAATGAGGCATTTCCTTGAATTTTTTGTTTTGAATCGAAATGGATACCATTAGATACATGTATATGTTCATAATATTTTTTGGCATCAAATATTGTTCAGCTGATATTTCTGGGTTTCTTAAAAGGCTATTCTGACCTTAATCTGCATTGTTTTATTATGTATCATGTTCATGCACAGGTTTCTAAGTATTAAATGCCATAAAATGAGCTGATGTTTTTGGATTTCGATTAAGCTGAACTAAAATATTAGGGTTTCTTTAAAATTTCCGCCCCGTATGCCTGTGTGTTGGGTACCCCCTGGGTATTTGGTCGACATTTTTCATTTTCAGGTCTGTTTTAGTTGCTTCATTGCTCCCTTCTTGAAAAGCAGCAATCTCCTTTGTTCCCCTCAAAATTAGCCTTATGCTCCCAATATTTCCTTTGATGATTCCATCCTTTTTTTAGATTCAAATATTTAAAGTCAAGTGGTCGATTGGTATCTAAGATGGTTGCTTATTTTTGCCTGAGGTTTTTATGATCTATCAAGCCTGGCAGTTCTGCCACTGGACACTGTTTCATGGAAACCTTGCGTAATACATGGATTTGGTAATTTCTTGTGCATTTTTTTGCACCAGCCTCGGAGTGTATCCATTGGGTGTTGAACAGACCCGTGAGAGCATGTTAGTGAAAGAGGGCACTAATTTGTGTCTTTGGTGCAGCAAATGTTGGGGTCTGGAGAGATGTCCTAAGAAGTGTTTCAAGAGCACGTTCTTTATTTGGCGAGGAACGGTACTTTTGCCGCAAGATTACCATTTTCGTGCGCACTTCAAAAAGTTTCCAGAACATGGCCACTTTCTCATTACGGCTCAAAGTCCCCCCTCCCCTTGAAAAAGAACTTATTAATTGCATTTGGTAGCCTTGGCAGTTCAAAATAGACAACCTGTAGGGTGTAGGGGACTTTTAATGAAAAGTATAACACTTCTGAAGCAGAGACAGTTACTGGACTACACTCACAGTAAGTTTTGCTCAATTCAATACTGTATTTGCATTATTGTCGTTCAAAAACAGAAGCCAAGAAATAGTTATTTTCTCATCAAAGGCGGGAATTTTCTTGGTAAATTTGGGCTCTGCAAACCTCAGTTGTGTTCCTTAGATTCGCCGAATTTTTGAGCTGTTATTGAGGTTATCTACAAGTCACCCCTTTGTAATTACTGAGGACACTCCCCAGTTGTGATAATTATATGTTTGGAATTCTGAACAACATTGCATAACACACTTTTAGCCATGTTCTAGTTAGGTCATATAGCTTGGTTACAGAAGATTCAAGGTTTAAACTTGCAGCCCGGGGGAGGGGGGTACATGACTTGCGGATGAATGGGGGTCTGCCGCCCGTTTTTAAGAAAGGTACCCTCATCTAATTACCGGAACTTGCTTTCATACCCACTTTTATAATGAATTTTGGAGGAAAACGGCCCATTTTTGGCTATTTTTCGCCAACTTCTGGATAACCCACCAATTTTTTTCGAAAATCTGCCGAAAAGGGACCCTTTTTTAGAGAATTTCGTTCGAAAAACCCATCTATATGGACAGCACATACCTGTATCCTCACCATGTTATGTACTCCCCCAAGTTTTGCAGTTTAACCCTATTTTGATTGGGGGGCAAATTTGCCCCCCTCCAGATTTTCTTAAATATCTATGCCAGGAAGATATTTATAGCCATGAAATTTAAAGCCTGACTCTTTGCAACTACTTATTGTGCAACTTCTCAAAAAGCTTCATTGAAATATTTTGAAAAATGAGGGGGCGGGAGACAATTTTTTAGGACTGACCCTTGAAAAATCGCAAATTCTCAAATCTCAATTAACGCGAAAAAGGGAGCATAAGTTGAATATTTTGCAAATTTCTTTTGTAGTGTAGTGTTATTTGACGCATTCCATCACAATTATCATGTTTGGATGTAAAATGTGCTCCAAATTTAATTTTATCGCGATGATGGTGGTGGTGTCTCTCTTTACATCAGGGACTCAGTAAAGTTCAAACTTAGAGATGATCTCCCCACCGACAATCTTGAACTAATTTGTGTGGAGATTCAGCCACCCAAATGCAAGTCCTATCTTGTTGTTTCCTGGTATAGGCCACCAAGTGACCCTGTTGATTCTTTCAATAAGATGGAAAAAGTTCTTTCCTATCTAGATAGGGAAGGCAAAGAAATTATCCTTCTTGGAGACACAAACTGTGATCTCACAAAAAGAGCCCCAGACCAACCTGCTGATAATAATGCTAAACACATCAGCAGTCTCTATGAGCTCTTTAGTCTCAAACAGCTTATTGAGGAGCCAACTAGGGTCACACTAACTACATCCTCCATGATAGATCATGTTGCTACAACATCTGCCAGAAATATCATTGAAGCAGGAGTGCATAAGGTTTCTATGAGTGATCACTATATGATCTTTTGTGTCCGCAAGTTTCAGGGTGCATTAAAGAAGGACCATAAGGTGATCACAACAAGATCTATGAAAAACTTTGACAAAGATGCATTCCTTGCTGATGTTGCTGACATTTGCTGGGAGCAGGGACTTAACGAAACAGATGATGTCAATGTACTTGTCACCCAGTGGTCAACCCTTTTCTCTTTGATCATTGACAAGCATGCTCCCACCAAGACTTTGCGTGTTTCTGAGAGGTACTGCCCATGGGTGAATGACGACCTAAAGAAGCTAATACGAGGCAGGGATAAACTGAAAAAAGCTGCTCTTAAAAGCAAATCTCAGCTTCTTATGAGCTCCTATAGGCACATAAGAAACAAAATTAACAAACAAAATTCTGAGTTGAAGAGGCAGTATTTTTCGGAAAGACTTGTTCAAGCTAAAGGCAACATGAAGGAATCATGGAAAATAATAAAACAGGTAATAAACAAAAGATCTAAGTCAACAAACATAGATCTTTTGAAAGACTCTGGAAGAGAAATTGTAGATATGCAGGAAATTTCCAATACCATGAACTCTTATTTCTGCTCAGTAGGTAAGGATCTAGCAAGCAAGATTGAAGATGCCCCCAACCCCATGCTCACTGGTGAATATAATCTTAACCCTGATAATAGGCGCTTTAATTTCAGGCCAATCGTAGTTCAGGACATTAGAGATGCAATGGGCAAGATAAAAACATCTAAGAGCCTTGGAAGTGACAACATATCTAGTTACTTCTTAAAGTTAGCTACTCCTTACATTGAAAACTCCTTAGTTTTCATGTTTAACACCTCTCTTGAAACTAGTCAGTTTCCTGATTCTTGGAAAAATGCCCGGATTACACCAATTTTCAAGGATGGGGATAGGGCTGAAAAGTCTAATTACCGCCCAATTTCAGTTCTTCCCGTCATTTCAAGGCTCTTTGAAAAACTAGTGTTTAACCAACTTCACCAATATCTGGTTAGGTATAACCTTATTCATCCTGGTCAATCTGGATTCTTAAAACTCCATTCTACACTGACCTGTTTACTGAAAAACACTGACGATTGGTATAGTGGGCTGGACACTGGACAGATGGTGGGTACAGTATTCATTGACCTTAAAAAAGCGTTTGACACTATAGATCATGACCTTCTCTGCAAAAAGTTAGAGCACTATGGTGTTCGACAAAGGGAGCTTTCTTGGTTTCAATCTTATCTTTCCCACAGAAAACAGTACTGCAGAGTAGGTGGAGTCGATTCTGAAACCGGGGAAGTGGAGGTAGGGGTACCCCAAGGGTCATGTCTTGGACCACTTCTCTTCTTGATCTACATCAATGATCTCCCAAGTGCTGTCCAGAGTTCAACTGTGTCCAAGTATGCTGATGACACTAGCCTTTGCTTAAAGTCAAAAGATATTTCTCAGCTGAACGAGGCTATTAATGTCGATCTTGAGCACTTAGACTCATGGTTGAAGGGCAACAAACTTTCGCTAAATGTTGCTAAAACACAATCTATGTTAATCGCGACCAAACCAAAGCACCGAACGCTCAACAATGCAGCAGAAAAACTGAATCTAGAAATTCGTGGCAGAGAACTGGACGTTGTCAAGAAGACCAAATACCTTGGTATTCAAGTTGACAACAGTCTAGATTGGAAAGAGCATATTAAAGCTGTATCTAGCAAAGTATCCAGAGCCATTGGATTTCTAAAACACGCAAGGAATATTCTCCCAATGGCTTCTTTGAAAACTTTGTACTCAGGTATTGTGGAGCCCCATTTTCGATACTGCTGTTCTGTATGGGGTTGTTGTGGCACCACTGATATCAATCAGCTCCAAAAGCTTCAAAATAGAGCTGCTAGAATTGTAACGAATAGCAGCTTTGATTCCCCGAGTGGACCACTGATTAGGAGCCTTGGTTGGAAGACCATTCGTGAGCTTGTCAATGAAGAGTCCAGATCAGTGGTCTACAAGTCTCTCAATGGGCTTGCTCCACAGTACATGCACAATCTTTTCACTAGAAACTCTACTAGTAACTCTCGTAGCCTTCGAAATACGGCAACGGACTTGAGGCTGCCAAAGAAAACATCTGCAAATGGGCAGAAGTGTTTTTCTTTTCGCGGAGCTAAACTTTGGAATAGCCTCCCAGCTGAGACCAAACAGGCATCCTCTATATATATTTTTAAAGATAGCTTATGATGGACTGGCGGTTTTGTTTTTTAGGTACTTTTCTTTCATTTTTTATAGATAGGATTTTTTTTTTATTAGATGTATTCATTGTAAGTAGTTTTTAGCGGTTTTTAACTTGTTTAATTTTTGTAGGTTTTTTATATGGAGGGCCCCTTGTAAATCAACCAGTTGGTTGAAGGGTCTCCCTCCCTAATAAAATGAAATATGAAATATGAAAAAAAATATGAAAATACCGAGCGGTCATGACTTTCAAGATTGTCAATCAGCTTTGTCCTGAAGGCCTACAAAATAAGTTCATAGAGAGGTCTGCCTTATCAAAATATAACACGAGGAACATGAAGGATCTCCATGTGCAAAAACTAAAATTAGAACATACGAAAAAAAGTTTTTTGTACACTGGTCCAAAAGCCTGGAATAGTATCCCACAGCTCATCAGAGACACCGAATCCGTTGTTCGATTCAAAAAAGATCTGAAATCTCATCTTTTGAGCTGATATAAAATAGGTTTGCACGAATCCATGGAAGATCAGTACACGGGGGGAGGGAAAGGGTGTAACATAGCTTGAGCTTATACTGTAAACTTTTGATTGTAATTTATTCTATTTTCTTTTGGTATCGTATTCAACTGAATGGATCTTGTGCTTAAATAAGATTAAATGAAATGAAATGAAATGAAAATACATATCTTGAAAGGTACCGTATGATGCCAATACCCCTTCTTGCCTTCATAATTGCTTAACGAATATGGCTTTGAAAATTCAGTTTAGAGTCCAATATCAGCCCAAAGTGTTTGTGTTCCGACTTCCTTTCAACTTCAATGTCACCAAGGAAGAGATTAGGGTGATGGGGCTTTATCCTTTTGGCGAATCTTAGGTTAATCTTTATATTCACAGAAAGTAAATGCCCGAGGCTATTAGCACACTAAATTTGGTTGTTACCAGTCAAGAGTTAGGTAGGCGAGTTCCTCCCAACCAAATAGGACTATCAAATAGCCCAACTACTATAGGGTTAACATTATTTATAAGGGCGAGCAGAATTATTCGGTTGTGGCCTGGATCCAATTACCCCGTTTGCTGCTGAAATCATATGATCAACGACAACGCTTGTGCCACTTTGCAAATTAAGCATTTGGAAATCACGAAGCTGACTTTGGTTGTATGCCATTTTAGCCGAAGCATAGCGACTCAGGCCATGAGAGTGAGTTTTAAAAGCATTAAAAATCATTTCCATGAGTAATCATTTTGTAACTTTAGTTAAATCTTCACTATGAATTGAGCAAAGAATCAACATGTTGCAATCGGTAAATTCATAAGGAAAAGCCTTACAAAACCACAAGGGAAGGCTTTGAATTTGAAACACTGCGACAAAACCAAGAGGAGAGCTTCTGCGAAATAGGGCTCAGCTTCGCTATATCCAATCTGTGAGTATCGAAATATTTTGCCATAATCCAGAAAGATATTGCAGCTAACATAATACCGATTATTTGTAAGCTTATACTCCCTCAGTGTATGGAAAAAGCCACTACAAAACTTGTTTACAGCGAGAATTTAACGTTGCCATCATATTTCTATGGTTACCATCAGCATCCACAAAGTAAGGTCGAAGGTTAAGGCCTATTGTTGAATTGGATTGCTAAAATTTGGGTACAAAACCCCTCCTAACGTTACTCCAAGAGAGTGTACAAAGAAAGGTATTGGACCACAGGAAAGCCTTTATCGTCGGCTATTTTCGTCGTTTTTCTGAAATTTTTGGAGGTAAGTAGTAGGCGTGAGGAGCTGCGTGCGGGAAAGTGTCACAAACAGGAATGTGCGTAACAAAACTCTTCATCGCTCATGTATATAGATTACATGTCGTAGTTTCGCTTTTGGCTGAACTGATATCGCTACAACTACGACTTATTCCCAAACGCTTGCCGAAACGGTAAAGTACCGTACTGATTCTATTTGAAACCTTCCCGCTGCTTCACAAAAAGCTCGACTGAGAGCCTGTTCATATGGAGGCGAGCCAGCCCGCTTACCGAGCTGGCCCGGTAGGCGAGACAACTTTCAACTTGTGTTCATATGGAGAAATTCCAGCCCGCTTGCCGAGACAGAAATTGGACACGTGTCAAAAATGAGACACGTGCCCATTGTTTAGATAAGCAGCGCATGAGCAATAGCGACATTTTCATCTCGGTAGCCGGGATGGAGTGTTCATATGGGAAAATTTTCATCCCGCCTACCGAGATCTCGCCACTACACCAGTGAGATCTCGCTTAGCGGGCCAGCCCGCCTGCTCATATGAACAGAAATCAAATTTTGTATTGGAATTGGGGATGAGGTGAGATCTCGGCAAAAAGCTCCAGCCCGGTAAGCGGGCTGGCTCGCCTCCATATGAACAGGCCCTGAGCAGTGTTGGAGTTTCTATCACTATTGTGTACATTTGAGCATTCTACAAAATGTATCAATCTGTCCTTCGATTCGCATTCTTTTTTAGAATGTAGCTGTGGGCCTAAACCATCTGTTAATTTTTCATCACAACCACTGGGTCTAAAATGCCTTAAAGATCGGTTTTCTAGAGCTGCTGTACCATCGAGTTAGGTATCAGTACTTCGGTAAAGGATCATTCTTGCCACAAAAACAAAAACCGCCTTGCTCTGAGGCACATGCTGATCGGTAGACGACGGGGGGCGACAGAATCCTGTCTCCGATTGAAATTTTTGCTGTTTTTACAGCTTTATGTTCATAAAGCCCTCAGTGGAGCGATAACAACAACAACAATTCAACTCAATGAGATGAGCGTAACTTGAGGGTCCATATGATAGTGAGGCTACTTGTCATAATGTAACTTGGTATGCTTCCTCGGAGTTGATGAATGGGACATGTTAAATTGCATGAGACCATACATTATTATTATTATTATTATTATTATTATTATTATTATTATTATTATTATTATTATTATTATTATTATTATTATTATTATTATTATTATTATTATTATTATTATTATTATTATTATTATTATTATTATTATTATTATTATTATTATTATTATTATTATAATTACTATTATAATAATTATCATTATTATTATTATTATTATATAAATCTGAGCATGTGAATCTGTGAATCTAAATGTGAATCTGAGCATGAGCGCCCTAGGATTGATATGCAGGGATGATAATGGAAATGGCATAATGCAAGCATTAAAGAGCATCGGACTTTTGGAACTCCAATCAAAAAACATTATTAGAAACATGATAAACATCTGTATAAGGACAACGTATTATATATTTTGTAGAAAAGACAAAAACTGGACCAATCCAGAACTCTTAACATTCTAAAGACGAAAGATTGTTGAAGGCAGTAAGGCTTGACTAGCATGCCCTTTTATGGAGAGTGGTAGTCACGAATAAATTCTTCATACTGTTAAGTTTTACATTTTTAAATATTCATCTTGTTGTAAGTTTTATATATGAGAATGAAAGTTTCCATTATTATCATTATTATTATTATTATTATTATTATTATTATTATTATTATTATTATTATTATTATTATTATTATTATTATTATTGTTATTATTATTATTAAAAATATTATCGCTATTATTATTATTATCATTATCATTATCATTATCATTATTATTATTATTATTATTATTATTATTATTATTATTATTATTATTATTATTATTATTATTATTATTATTATTATTATTTTTATTATTATTATCTATTTATTTAAAGTAGGCCTTTAATGGATAGCTATAAAATAAAAGCTAATTCAAGCCTACTACAAAGTAGAATTGTTTCAAAATGAAAGAAAAATATATATATATATATATATATATATATATATCTAACATAAGGAATAATTCAATATAATACATATATACAGATTTTTACAATGTTTTTACAGAAATTTTTAGTATTTACAATGCAACGCATTTATCCTTTTAAGAACCCAACCTGAGCCACGAAAGGTCCACACAGTCTACTGTTACGTCCCTCTCCTTTCCAGGTTTTTATTCTCCTTTTAAAGGTGGAGAGGGTATCTGATTGTTTCATGTCATTGGGAAGTGCCTGCCATAATCTACTCCCTAGAAACGAGATCGTCTCTAAGCCATAGCAAGTAGTGCGCGCTTGTGGCAGCAGTAGATTATGGCAGCTTCTTAACCCGCAAGTACTGTGCTTTTCAACAAAGATCTCATTCATCAAAGTAGGATTTAGTTCTCATTTTGTTTTATAAATTTCAGCCATCAGCAACTGTAAATTTCTTGTGTGGATTGTGACCGCATTGTCTCTGAGAAACATTGTGTCAAAATCTGATCTCATATCTTTGTAAGTTATCCGCAATGCCCGTTCGTGGATACGATTGACTTTGTTATCAAGTGTTCTATTGCAGAATATCCAAACAAGAGGACAGTAGTTGAACTGGGACAAGATGAAAGCCCTCATTATTCTCTTTAGTTTTTCAGTGTCAAGAAAATGAGAGATTCTCGAGAGAGCATGTAGCTTTTGCCCAGTCTTTTTCCAAATGGACTTTACTTGCTGTTTAAAGAATAGTGTTTTGTCCAGAATCACTCCAAGCAACTTTTCTTCCTTGCTCTCTTTAATCCTCAAACTTCCGATATTTAAAGAAATATCATTACTTTTATCTCCAAAGATCATCAGATGGCATTTGTCCTCATTCAACTTCATACAGTTGTTCGGAAACCATTCTGCATTTTTAAGGGCATCACTCTCTAATGTTTCAATGATACCTTCAATATTGTTGTCACAAGCACAGATAGTCGTATCATCTGCATAGTTACATATTTCAGCATCATTCACAAACATGAAGAGATCATTGAGGTATATGTTACAGTTTTGGCGTTTTTTTTGTTGGCTTGGAACAATATAGGAAGCATCCGACACTTGTGGGCAAGACACTTATTCAAGGGCATTTTTTATCAAGCTAGAGGTCTGAAAGGGGAATTTTCCGAAAGAGATAGGGCACTGTTTCATTTTAATTCCAAAATCTTGGAGGCATATGCTCCCAGTGCCCCCCCTGGTTCCTATGCCTCTATTTAGTTTTTACTTAATACAGCGAATCTGCCTGTCAAATCAGGCTTAGGACTGTTGTATTGTAAGATGATCTGACGTACCATATCAGGTGAGTCGAAAATGTGCGCCGATGTCTCGCAAATACACGTGTTATATGAAGCTGCAAGGAAACTCAAGTGTCAGATCGCAAATAAAGTAAAAAAAACCCTTGTGTTCGGAAGTTAAGAAACTATTCATTGCAAAGTCTTACTTAAGTGTCACTCGTTTCCTCTATCATATTACCAAGAAGTATGCTCACAAGGGCACTGGTAAACAAGAACAATGTAATGATGTAATGAAACGTTTCATTTTCATTTTATAATCTTTATACACGGTGACTCCGTCGATAAAGGCCGCTTTTCAGGGGGCCGTGACAAAAATTTAAAATCTAAAATTTACAAGTAAAATATATTAACAAACGAAACTAAATAATCTAATTACAAAGTTGAAGTGAAATTAAAATCAGTATTTACATAATTATCATATCGTGAGCGGTAGGACACAATCAAACCGGACCAGAGCAAACCGGACCCCATGCCCACTCTGAAATAAGACACCATTACAGCACCCCATGGCAGGCAACCAATCCAGCCGCATCGTGCCACCCACGATCAAATCAAAGACGATGTTTAAAAGCATATAAATAGGGCGTTTGCTTAACCTCAGATTCAAGGCCGTTCCACAGATGTACACCACGATATGAGAATGATTTTTGCCCATTACTGGTTTTACAAAGAGAAATGCGGGAGTCAGTCTCAGAGTTTCTCAACTTGACAGTGCTCCGTGATGAGTTCTTTGAAGAAATATTTGAGAGATATGTCGGTGCTGGACCAATTAAGGATTTGTAAACGATCGTCGCTGTCTCTCGTTTTATGATTTCAGTTATAACTTTAACTGTTGAATAAGGGCATCAAAAAGGGCATGTGCTATTCGCTGGACCCTAAGGCCCCGGACCCCGGACCCCAAGACCCCAGCAGTAAATGTAAATAATTTTCATTATGCTTTTTTTATATCACAGTGTTGAAAGATGGGTAAAAAGAGAAGAAAACAGGAAAACCTTGTGAGATATTTCTATTCTTTGCAAAAGAAAGAGAGTAAGAAATAGGGCAGTGATAGTCCTTTCACAACACTGGTATCCATGAAGTGGTAATAGCCCTGAGAAATAGACAGATGTCTCAACACTTCTTCAAATAAGAATTACATTTTTGAGCT
This sequence comes from Aurelia sp. 4 Dawson et al 2005, assembly GCA_964019985.1. Taxonomy (NCBI): domain Eukaryota; kingdom Metazoa; phylum Cnidaria; class Scyphozoa; order Semaeostomeae; family Ulmaridae; genus Aurelia; species Aurelia sp. 4 Dawson et al 2005. The sequence goes on along the minus strand of OZ026504.1, from coordinate 8,332,078 downwards.
TAATCTTGGGTTTCCTGTAAAATAAAAGGCATGGATTCGTCATTTGGAATTATAAGATACTATGCGATTAAGATTTTGCCTGGAGATAACCCTGGGTACCAGAGCCCAAAAATATTGAAACTGGGCAATCCCAGGAAAGAAATTTGAGAATGTTATTAATTTGAACTATTTGAAGCGTTGGTGCACAATAAAGTTCACTTTTGTCGTGAACAGTTACGATCACCTGGTCCAAGAAATTGTTACAATATGCGAAAAATAGGCATATTGTTTTGTTACGAACGAATGACGTTTTACTTCCGTCTTTATAGCATGTTATTCACGCTGTGAACTTCAACATTAAAGTTTTCTTAGGGCCTGTTTATATGAGGCGGGCTGGCCCGTTAGCGAGCTGGCTCGCCAACAAGCCAGCCCGGTTTTATATTAGAGATTCGAAAGTGAGCCAGCCTCGAGCCAGCCCGGCTATTAGTAGCCACGTGCCGTCATTCTTTTGAGTAGAATTGAAAGAACAAGGAAATGTTTTCTGACTCACGGCGCCAAATGTAATACTGCGCGTCCGTACAGGCGGGCTGGCCCGTTTCTTCTGTTTACATGAGAAAAGTCAGCCCGCTTGAGGCGGGATCCCAGCAGTCGATAACCGAGATCCCGGCAAGGCGGGCCAGCCCGTCATGCATATAAACGTAAACTGATGTTTACAAAGTTGTGACCAGGTAAGCAGGATCTCACCTGAAGGTGAGCCAGCTCGCTAACGGGCCAGCCCGCCTCCTATAAACAGGCTCTCAGTCTGAGATATAATCGCCGTTATGTTAACGAAAATTTATCTCCATCGTTAGGTATTGCGCGTAAAATTCCTGATTTTAACAGAATCATTGCAGACCTTGCAATATTTCTAACTTTCTATTCTGTTGGTTTGCTTTCACAACATGCTAGTTTCAGGTTGCAGCTACAGTTTATTCTGTATTGGTTTTTATAAGAAACTTGTTTATAACAAACCAGTACCAGGATGGCCGAAATTTAAGGAATTCCATGCAAAGTTCGGAAAGAGCCAAGAGACTTTCTTGAACAATATCATCGAGTAATGGCATCAGCTGTATCAGGCCAGGTCTCTTCACTGCAAGAATATCTCTGGTGGGGAAGTTTCTGCTATCTTTTTTATTTCCACTTCTTATCTTAACATTCAAGCGCAAGTGTCTATGCCTCAAAATGCGTCCGACCCGTTATATATTTCTTGAGAATGAAAGAACCTCTGAAATTGCTTTCGGGAAAACAAAACAATGCCCTTTAAAAATTGCTGTGATTTATAGGGAGTAGTTGCCCTTGTGTCGTTGGCATGTGTATGTCCGCTGTACAGTATTCAATGGCACTTTACATAGTAGATTTATTAGTTTTCATTTGCTAGACGTATAGCTGATAGGGTTTTCCAGTTTTCCTGCAATTTCACTCATTTTCCACCACTTTTATATCAAAAACTTGCATGATGAAAAGTATCTTCATCTATTTCTGGGGTCGGGGGTCTTGGGGTTCTGGGGTCTTGGGGTCTGGGGTCTTGGGGTCTGGGGTCCTGGGGTCTTGGGGTCCAGCGAATAGAACATGCCATCAGCAGGTGCATCATAGCTACTGTTTGTTACAATTCTGGCAGCGTGATTTTGTAACTTCTGCAGTGTAAGCCCTCTGGATTCCCCACAACTCCCTCACACAGAGAGCAACAGTAGCGAAAATTAGGAATCTCGTACGAAACTCTAGTACTCAAAATCTGATAATTTTAAGCAACTGTCAGTGCTGGACGAAATTCTTGGTTTCTTATGAAAAATTACGTGTATAGCGATTTGGAGCAATCATGCCATTTCAGCACACCATACACCATCCCACATCAAAATTTGTATTGAAGAACTGGTCAATTTATGATAAGTGATTGAGCTCCTCCTCCAGCCTCAGCCCCTTTGATAATTTTGAAAGGTTTGTTACATCACCATCCCCACACCTGTCCCAAGATGCCTTTCGTCTATTGAATTTGAGGAATCTTCCCCCACCCGTGACCGTTATTAGGAACCCTTGTTAGTGCTTATCAATATGAAGCTAGAAGAGGATTGATTAAGAATTTTCTAAAAATAATGGTAGAGTTTTGAAGTATTTGTTCCAATTTATTTTTGCTTTTCATGGCAACTCCCCCCCCCCCCCTGATTTCTAGACGTTCCCTTCGGACCATCCCCTTCTTTGCACTGGAGAGTAGTGTATCCTCAGATCTGAGGATCGAGCCCCCTCCCCCTCCACCCAAAGTGAAGTGGGTCTAATGGCTTTTGTATGGTCACACCAAACGTATATATGTTTCAGTTACTGGTTAGCTATATTGTCTTCACAGGCATGAAAAGCTATAGCATTGAGGTCACATAAAACGGAGTCAGAAAACGCATTGCGTTTCAGGTAGGTTGGAATTGGGTAAAAGATAGGTACACTTCCGCATTGGGGACACTTTTGCATACTACACCGGCATTGGAAAACCAAATGAGGTTGAAGTACCGCATTCAAGGATGAGGCACTTGAAAAATTTGAGGCGATACCCTTTAGGTGGAGGCATTTAAACATCTAGCAGTGACTGTACGCAGGATTGGGCACATCAAGTTGAGGTATCGAATCTTAGATTTCGGTGCTGTAATTTGTTAAAGTGCCGCCATTGAGAGGGCATGGCTTGAGAAATGAAAATAATGAATCGCGCAGCATTATTTTTGACCCCGACCCGGCTCGATAGTTGTTTTCTTCCATCATTCGATTTTCGAGCCTTCTAGCGTGCTAGCGCACAGGGCCGATGAGAGGAGGGGTCATGCGGATCAGAAAGCTGGGCTCCATTTCCATAGAGACCCATACATAACAACTCATGTTTTCAAAATATTGTCCACGCCAGGTATCTTGACCAGGCTTGGTAAATGAACCTCAATAGCTTCTCAAATTGTCGAGATATATCAAAATCAATAAGAGACAGAAGCGGTAACAGTTGAATACAACATCTAAAGTATTGAAATGTACCTGGTGAGCTGGAAAAAATTTCGCATTCGAAAGTTCATGGCACCAAGGGGTAACGGATATAAATTATTCAAATTCTGTTGCAAAGCACAAAGTATTTCCATGACTTTTTCGTGTTTGACAACAGCTCAAACTTTAGGTAAAGTCCACTTCACTTAATTCTTTGGTTCCAAAATGCCTAGAACATTTGATCGAATTGTAGGGAACTTAATCGCGCGAAAGGATGTGCAAGGACATTTTACCTCTTTCAGGAGTGATAAGAATAAGTAATATCTTTTCTAAAGAATGTTGAAAGTGTTTCAGTCCTATGGCAATAAATGTATAGACAGTACATCTCATCTTTGAAAACTTGTACTTTCATTACTGTCCTGTGAGAGGATTGTTTTCATGATTTGATCAAGAGTTTTACGCCTTTCTTCTGGCGTGTCGCCTCCAAGAAATTGTTGTTAAGTGAAATTTACTTATGTTTCTAGTGCTCATAAAAGCGAAAGAAAAGTTACAAAAATACTTCAATCTCTCGGCTGTCAAACAAATTTCAATTCTTACCGTACCATCAGGTACTATTGGTGCTATGAATTTCAAATTCTTGGATTTTTCGAGGAGTTTTTCTGGCTCAGCTGGCTCGTCAGTCGATGTCTCTATTTAAGAAATGCCTCTCTCCCTTGTAGATGGCTATTACTGTTATTATATTGTGATCCTTGTGAATAATAATTGGCTGACTCCAAAGCATGGTAATACCTTAGGAGACAAATAGCGCATGGGTTTTCCTTTGTTCTCTGTGAGAGACAGTCGTATTTACCACTTCCTATTACTTTTAAACACCAGTCGTCAAAATCGGTCGTCATAGACACTATCGTGACCTGTCAAATTGTCTATGTGAAGAGCTGTTCTTCAGCTCACCCAGTAAATCTTCCAAAGCAATGCTCCTAATTATCTTAGATATCATCCTATAATTGTTAATGAAAAAGATGTGAATACAGACCTTTTTGAAGCTGACTTCAAAATCTCATTGGTTTTCTTCAAATATTCAATTGACCTTGATCCTATCACTGTATCATTTGTTATCACTTTCTTCGCTCCACCAAACACCACTGACAAATATTTCTGCCAACCAAACTGCAAAGAAAGAACAGAGCAAACATTTGATAAATATACAGGGTGGACGACCAAATCTTCACTTGCTTGAAAGGGGTGCTTGGGGTTTTGGCAGTGGCTGAAATTATCGGGGGTTGGAGGGGGGGGGGGCAATTGCGCCCCCCCAATTCGACAAGACTCGGAAATTTTCCGTAGAATTCGGAAATTTCGAAGGTGGGATAGAAACTGCAATGAAGAAACGAGTCACATTTCAGGAGGAAAGAATTTCTATTTTGAATGAGCAAACAAAATGCTCACGCTCTATCTGTAGCATATTTTAATGTTTTTATGCACTAACATTCCTTTCAAAAGGAGAAGAAAGTGTTTCGGTATAGTTTGGGTACAGTATGATATTTCCGAGAGGTTTTCATTTTCATTTAACATCACTTTAACACGAAAAAACCCTTCAGCAATTAATGTAAAAAACTTACAATTTGAAAGCTAAAAATCAAATCCTAAGATGCCTAAAATCCCCGGGGGGTAACTCAACTTGTCTATGGTACGGGGTTGTGCCATTTTTTAGGGTACCTTTTTCATGATACACTGCATGAGATTTTGGATTTACAGTGAAATTAAAGTTCATGTAAAACAATTGTAAAGGGCGTATTTCAATGAAAATTTATCAAATTTACAAATTTTGTAAAGATCGATCTTTACATGACATTTAATGTTGAGACTAAAGATTGTAAAGTGCCACCTTTTACATGAAATTTACAAACAAATGTAAGGTAGTTTTAAATATGACATTTACGATCATTTACATCAAGTTGTAAACAAGTATGAAACATGAAGTTTACGGTTCTTATTTAGACGTAAATATCAAGTAAATAGGACACTTTGAGGATATTTTCAAGAACTGTAAAGGAAGGTTTTTTGAGTGTCGAAAAGCTGCTGATGCAAAATTGATATCATTCAAATCATTTTGCTTGTATTCCTAATACCTAAAAAGGCCCGCGTGGTTTGAAGCATTGCTTTGTTTCACCGATTGTACAGTTATTTTAGCTTTGATTTTGTCACAAGTCACTGCTATTGCTGACAAAACGCATCACAAGACCAAGATCTGTTTCATCATTTACAGGAGTTGGAATACGGAACTATAGAAAAAAAATTTTTTTAGTCGCTGCAAAATTGAACCATTGGAAATAAACCTTCAAAGCAGAATTCCAAAGAACGGCGTGTTACCCTCCCCCCACCCCTTGCTAAGAAAGTGTTGTCACAGTCAGCCTTCCGAGGTAGGAGTAGAGAAGATACACACACAGTTAGCATATATGATATATGATTCAATGCAGAAGTTTCAATTTTACTACATGTGAATGTCTAAATGAAATAAATAGTTAATCTGCTCAATGAAAATAATAACGTGGACTGGGAAGACTAATAGCTAATCAACACATAAAATCAACTGTTCACTAATAATACAGGACGGTGATTTTGACAAGAATTGAATAACAATTTTTGCTTCAAGGCTAAAACAAACTGTCAGATTCCCTCCTTGTTTGTACCAACTTAACAAATGCAATGGCTTTGGGTATTTGCTATATATTTACAGGTGTTGCATCAAAACAACAACAAATTAAAAGGTCTGTTTTATCTGCCATGCCTTGCACATGCCATCTCTTGGTTGACCTTTATTATTGCATTTTCCATGGCCAATGAAAATGGCTACAACAAGACCAAGCACTTGATGGCATAGGCAAGGTATGTATGTTCAAACAGAGGGATTGTGATCAGTAAATTGTGTTTCATACTACCTCAAAGATTACCTATGAATGCAGGGGTACTTATATTCAAAGAGGATCTATAAATTGTTTTGAAGGAAACAGAAGAAATTAAGATGAATTCAAATGGAGCCTGTGGGCAATTATTTCATGAAATTCTGTGATTTCACTGGTAGTAGCTATGATGCAGGGAGGAATTTGTTTGCTATATCTAAATTCAAAATGCTGTTTAGCCTTTCAACAGAGAAGAGCTGCAACAAATTTCACTTGATCACTCTATGTTCTGGGTATAAACATTACCCCAAACAGAACAAGGGGCAATATACAAAGGAAAATTATTAAAATGCATGACTAAATATAGAGTCACTTATTCATTACCTCACAACACTGTCATTTACTTGTCTTGGCATTGTAAGGCTGGAAGGACAGCCACTGATTCTTTGTATATATTTACTACAGTTCCTTGTACTCTTTGCTGACATGGTCATAATGTCCATCATCAAAGCAGCCTAGACCTGTTTCTGTTCTCTGGGTGTTCAAGATGTTGTTTTTGCCATCATGGTCAGATGTCTTTCATGTTTCTATGTGGGGGTGATTCAAATGACATTTCAATACCATGATTGATAAGTTGCTAATACTGTGAATGATCTAATGGGGATAGTGATTGTGATCCAGTAACTAACTAGGTAATTATCCTTGAATGCATTAAACAGCAACAAATTAGCTTTGAGACAACTAACCAATGCATGAAACTTCTGGCTCCCATAAATGTTTATACATCAAATTTCATGTGTTCAGTTCTTGAACCACTACTATGCTTTATGATTGTCCATTGCATAGGGGAATGTCAACAGTTGTTTTATGTTTGGCTTGAGCCACATTACCCTTTTTCACAAATGTCATTAATCTATATATACAAAATGAATATCTAAATGAAAACATAGAGCAGCTGCACCCTAAATGGTCTCCTAACGTTTTGCGTAATACATGATCAGACAGCAAAAGCTTCACTTAAAAGAAATTTGAATCAATATTAACTTCGCTCCATAGTCAGTTTCATCATTTCATTAATCAGTATTTTGAATTAGAGCTAAATCATTCAATATATACTCTTTGCTAGGTTTTTAAAAAGATATGTACACCTCTTTGTACATTTCCCGGCACTCACATTTAATAATCCTGCTTAGGTTTTCTTTTTCAAGATGAGCTAAACAAAGTAATTGCGAAGGTGTCATTAAGAGTTTAGGGTGTGTCCAAGTTAGACGCTATGCCAAAGGTTAAGCCACTTAGGAAAACTTGCATTTGAGGTGAAAATTTACCAGAATGAACAACTGGACAGTCTTTACATTTAAGTTCAGCTTTGAGAAAGGGTTTGTGAAAATTTTTATCATGAATTGCCCAGTCCTAGCTCATTCCCTTATATGTGAATTAACTTTGCTTCAAAATCCAACCATTTAGGACACAGCCCCTTTATTCAATATCAAAACAGAAAGTGCCCACGTAACTGTACGCTCACTGTGTAGAAAGTGCCAATCACACACACCTGATGTTTTCTTTTACAACACTTCTGTTTGCTATTGTTATCTACCCCAGTCAGGTTGACAACAAGATGCTGTTCTCCTTTTTGTTGCAAGTACCACTAAATATCACCTGCTGGAAAAAAGATTTTTATGTCAAACAGTAGTGTATCATACATGAAAATGTCCAAACAGAAAAACAAGGTTATAGACAAATTCCAAAGAGCTAGAAACTAGGTGAAATAAAAAAACCAATATATAATTAGAAAGAGATTCATTTCAAAGGATCGTTATCAAGAATGCGTGCCAATGTTGACAATTTCTTAAAATTATCAGACCTTAAATGCTCAGAGTTTCTAACCAGTTTCTTGGCTCGATAGCAATCTTCATCTTCACTACCTGCGCTGTTGTGAAGCCTGTTCAATGTTTACTAGAACAACTGAAAAAAATGCACAGTAATACACAGGATACAGGAAACAAATGAAATAAAGTAAAGACATTAAAGGGTCTGAGGGGCATTTCACTCCCAAAAATCTTGTATATACACCTTTGGCAAAGATCCTTTTGTTTTCAAGAAAAATCCACCAAATTCTGTATAAATCCTTTTGTTCTGAAAAAATCTCGTACACTATTTCCAATGAGTGAAGTGCCCCTCAAAAGGGTCTGTTTCATCCAGCATTCCTTGCACTTGTCATCTTTTGGCTAGCCTTTCTTTGTTGCCATTTTCAAGGATTTTCTTTGTCAAAAATGAATAGTTTCTCAAGTTATACTAACCTAGTACTGGAGTTTCTCCAATTTGCAATCTGAGGGTTAAGTTTCTTGTAAGCAGTTTCCTATAAAAAGAAAACCATGTGTAGCTTCCTCTGAGGATCTCATAGTCTTGAGTTGACTTACTGACATTAAACTCACTCTTTGATAAATAAAACAAGGTCACTATTATATAATGTATTCCTAAATCTTCATTGTAATCAATCACCAGGTTAGTGCACCCAGTACGCATAAGTATATAATTTCCTAGTTCAAAACCCTACATGCACAGAACATATACTTGCAATTTTGTTCATGTATGTTTTCTGTGCACCATTTGGGAATTTATTGCCATCACTGTCTATGTCTGCATGAGATTGTGGGTCAGTTTAGATCCTTTATTTAGATCTAGACTTTGACAAATGTTTGTGTTGACATTTATGTCAAGATTCAAGATCTCATGAAAACATATCTTTATCAAAGGGATCTAGGATCTGCATCCTGTGTAAATGGGGGATGTTCCAGTATGGAAAGAAACAAGTGTGCACGGCACATTGTTTCCTATTGTTTCTAGGTGCACAAGTGTAGTGCACAGAAATTTAACTTTCCATACTGGGGGATGTTCTTCTGTGTGGGTTACATTTCTTGTAAGACTGTGACAAGAAATCTTGTAACTGTCAACACAAAAATGTGATTAGAATAGAACACTTTCTGTGCTAGCAGGGGACCAAATTTTACAAACTACTTTTGAAAGATACAAATTTGTTTGCAATGATTGACCAATTTTCATAATTTCATGCAGTGATGGAAAGAATAGAATACACAGCAAATCAAGTCACTCTGCGTTTGGTTAGGAAACCAAGCACTGGCAGATTTCTAACTGAAATTCTTCTTGTGACTGACTTTTATCCTCTTGAACTTTGTTTTGAATTAGTTTAATTAGGCCTACCTGGCCTTCCTTACCCTAAAGCTTTTCAAGCCTCCCACTTCTGACGAAGGCCTATGCTTAACTTTTTCCTCAATGGGTATTATTACTTACGACCAACATATAATTGGTTAATTCTCTAAAAGCCGGTAAAGTTGTTTTCCAGTTATGGGCCTTTGATGGCAGTAGCTTAATTTCTCCCTGCAATGTACTACTGCAATATGGCCTATTGGTAGGCCTGCCCTCAAGTACCCTAGAAAACTCAAAAAGCTTGAATCAAAAAAACAACAGGGGAGTTCAAGAACCATACAAAACTTACCTCTTGCTGCACATTTTCTTTCTCGCCACCATTCCTGTTATCTGCTTGTAAATTCACATCTTTTCGGTTTCGGTATAACATCCCTCCCTCACTTCACTGCTCCAATTCTCTTCGCTTGAAACTGAAAATGGCGCCACTTTTCACTTAACGGTTTTGGGACGAAAACTGCGCGCCCAGTGCGCGGGGAATGCGCGGAGATCCTTGCTTCTGCCTACTGCCCTGGCTTCTCTGAGTATTTTTAGTACTTTTTGACAAATCTGAAATTAATTTCCGATTTTTCGAAAAGTGCTAGGAAATAATGTGATCCAGGGTACAAAGACACTTCAAGAAAGAAGCATCTCAAACTTGGGGGGATAACACTTCAAGAGAACGTTCTCCCTAACAAAAAGAGGGCACTTTCTAAAAATAAAAACCGCCACTTCTTTGTTTATTGAAAAATCTTGAGGGGCATATGCCCCCTATGGCCCCCATTCCTACATCTATGCCAAAGACGTTGCTTCCGAATGCACCCAAAGATAATATGTACCCTACCTTTTGCGACAAAAGTATCTACAACCTACCTCTATGAGAAATATGTGATGATAAGGAGCAAATAAAACTGTTTTATCTTGTTCGATTGACAGGAATGTTTTTACTCTTTATTGGGTTGATTTTTTAGATTTAAACAGTCCATCGGACGGACGGCCGTTTATTCCAAGTGTACTCTGCCAGTACCTACCTTTCTTACGAAAAGTACCTACCTTTCTCTTGGAGTGATAATTGAAAAATATTATGTCAAGAAACTGTCGAAATTGTTAATTTTATTTAATTTACTGATGAATAGGCATATTTGCACCCTTTAATGTATATATTTTTTGAAATTCAAACAATCCTTCGGACGAACGGCCGTTAATTGATAGTGTATTCTGGCAGTACCAACCTTTCTTACGAAAAGTACCTACCTTTCTCGTGGAGTGACAATTCAAGCATTTTTTGTCAAAAAAACTATCAAAATTGCTAACTTTATTCAATTTTCTAATGAATAGGTATATTTGCACCCGTTAATGTACATATTTTTTGAAATTCAAACAATCCTTTGGACGAACGGCCGTTAATTCATAGTGGATTCTGGCAGTACCTACCTTTCTTACGAAAAGTACCTACCTTTCTCTTAGAGTGATAATTGAAGCATTTTGTGTCAAGAAACTATCAAAGTTGTTAAGTTCATTTAAGTTACTGATGAATGGGCATATTTGCACCCTTTAATGTATATATTTTTTGAAATTCAAACAATCCTTCGGACGAACGGCCGTTAATTCATAGTGTATTCTGGCAGTACCCGCCTTTCTTACGAAAAGTACCTACCTTTCTCTTAGAGTGATAATTGAAGCATTTTGTGTCAGGAAACTATCAAAGTTGATAATTTCATTTAATTTACTGATGAATGGGCATATTTGCAACCTTTAATGTATACATTTTTGAAATTAAAACTATACTTCGGACAGACGGCAGTTAACTTAAAGTGTACTCTGGCAGTACCTACCTTTCTTACGAAAAGTACCTACCTTTCTCTTAGAGTGATAATTGAAGCATTTTGTGTCAGGAAACTATCAAAGTTGATAATTTCATTTAATTTACTGATGAATGGGCATATTTGCACCCTTTAATGTATACATTTTTGAAATTAAAACTATACTTCGGACAGACGGCAGTTAACTTAAAGTGTACTCTGGCAGTACCTACCTTTCTTACGAAAAGTACCTACCTTTCTCTTGGAGTGATAATTCAAGCATTTTTTTGTCAAAAAACTATCAAAATTGCTTACTTTATTCAATTTTCTAATCAATAGGCATATTTGCATCCTTTAGTGTACATATCTTTGAAATTCAAGCAATGCTTCGGACGGACGGCCGTCTATTCATGGTGTACTCTTGGCAGTACCTACCTTTCTTATGAAACGTACCTACCTTTCTCTTGGAGTGATAATTGAAGCATTCTGTATCAAGAAGCTATCAAAATTGTTTATCTGATTCAATTTTCTGATGAATAGGCATATATGCACCATTTTGTGTATATATTTTTTGAAATTCAATCAATCCTTCGGACGAACGGCCGTTAATTCATAGAGTATTCTGGCAGTACCTACCTTTCTTACCAATAGTACCTACCTTTCTCATGGAGTGGTAATTCAATCATTTTGTGTAAAAAAACTATCAAAATTGTTAACTTTATTCAATTTACTGATGAATAGGTATATTTGCACCCTTATGTCTAGACATCTTTGAAATTCAAATAATCCTTCGGAGGGACGGTCGTTTTTTTCGGTCGTTTGAAAGTGTCTCTGGTAGTACCTACCTTTCTTACAAGAAGTACCTATATTTTGATCGAAATCGTTATCAGACTTAATCTCATGTAATTTACAAATAAATGGGAATATTTGTAACCATTGGTAGATGTTTTTTAAAGAACTTTGCTATCTGTGAGATGGACGGATATTGATATCTTACTACCAATTGCAGTGTCTATTTTGTTACCCTGGGTAACAGAGCCACAAAAATAGTAAAGAGAAAAAATAAAGGAGGAAATAATACCAATTTTCCTTTCATTTTAATTTTGAAGCACTGGTGTCCAGGGTACTATTTGTCTACTAGAACCCGCAGCCTTTTGAGTTGTATATGTCAAACAAGAATTCATTAACCGTCCAGTTAGTAAGTTCCGGTTTTGTGATAGAACATGCCCGTTGAAATACTTGTCAACAACTGAAACAACCGCATCACCTCTATTATCAAGTGATATGACACATAAAAGACAAGTGATTGTCCAAGGAGGTTACGTGTTTGTGGGGTCAGTTCATTTAAGGACAGTTAAATCTTATTCAGAAATTTAGAAATTTTCAAGTCATTTGCAGCTATTTACAAATTAAGCAACAGTTTCTATGGCATTTACCAATACATTTCTGGGTATTTTCATTGATTGTAAAGTTCGTGAAGACCTTTACAACTTGTAAAGTCCTCCAGAAATCAAATACCATATTTCAAGGATATTTACAGTGTAATCAAATTTTTTGTAAATGCCTAATTCTATGCAGTGATAGTTTCCGGATTTATGGGTATGGTTTTCAACAATTTGTGGCATCTTCCGGATTTTTGGGTATACTTTTCTCTCAGAATTCAGTTATTGGTGAGCTTTTTTGGCATTCCCGGATTTATGGGTATGATTTTCAGAATTTCTCCGGATTTATGGGTATACTTTTGAGAAATTTCTCCGGATTTATGGGTATACTTTTGAGAAGGTTTTCCGGATTTATGGGTGGTACTTTCACGATTTGAATGGCACAACCCTGTATCTTGGAAACTCAAGTTACCCCCCCCCCCGGGCTAAAATCCTAAATGCTGTTGTTCCAGAGAGTCGTGTTTTAAAATGAGTCTAGCCCTTCAAATGCGTTTTTAATCGTTGTTTAAAACGATTCAAAGTCGGTAGCTCACGAATCGTGGAAGGTGTTTCATTCCAGACTTTCAAAGATGTATAGTGAAAACTCTTTTTGAAAAATTCTGTCCTGCATCTAGGAATTTGAAGATCCTGAGAATTTCTCGTGTTGTACGAAGAAAAACGTGACCCGGGCAAGTATTTATCAAAACTGTTTTTCAGGACATGATTTGTTTATGATCTTGTAGGTCATCACGTTCCTGTCATAACGGTTAATTTTCTACATTCAGCCAGGAACAAGACCAACGATCTTTAATTTTGCATTCTCTGTTATTGACCGTGCTCGGGATTGAAGAGCAGCTAACTTTGTTTTACACAAGCTACCCCAAATAACGTCGCCATAACGGAGATGATTCTCGACAAGAGCATAATTCACACTGCAGAGCTGGGATTGGGGTAAAATATTTTTCAGTCGTTTTAGTGCCGAAAGGCCAGCACTCATTTTGCCCTTTACACGCCTGAAATGCTCATCCCAGGTTAGGTTTTCGTCAATAATGATGCCAAGGGATTTCGCTTGACCAACCTTTTTTGATTCCGAGCCATCTAGCGTTAGAACCTCTGGAAGGTCAAGATTCTTAGTCTTGAGTGGGTGTCCTAATACCATGAATTCAGCAACCTCGTTCCCAGGCCCCAAACGGTCTTCTCGCAATCTCAACCGTCGACCGATTTGGGCCCTGGTACGGATTACCGATTCGTGGCAATATTTGCAACCATTATGGATTTTTGATTTATGCAGCTGGCTGTGATTACCATGGAGATAAGCACTTTCCCCAACTGAAACTCAATGAAACACATCCAGCCAGACAACATGACACGTGATTTTACCAAGGCACTTTCAGTAATGAGATTTGCGAGAAATTCAAAATAAATCAAAGCCCAGAGCTGCGGAGCTCCACAAAACATTTACAAATCTTGGTAAAAGGCATGCGAAATGTCAAAAAGGAGGAGGGAGATTGGCTGCAAACAAGCCATTTACAACTGTTGGACTTTCGTGCAGCTTTCTTACAAGCCAGGTAGTTACAAGATGAAATTCTCTTTTGCTTTTTAACTTGCTTTGGCCGGCTTCTTCCACAATTTTTCTGAAGGAGGCTCGAATTTGTAGGGTATTGGCGGGATTTATCAGGCACTTAAGGTTTGTAAACTTACCAATCAAAATCAATTCATCCAAAGTGACAAAAGATAGTTAACAAACATATTTCAAACATTCCGTGCAAAGTTTATGCACCTCGTTGTTTCATCATTTCACAAACAGAAGTGTTTATTGCGAAGTATTTGACCACTCGCGGAGGTTAATTTCGTGCGCTGTCGGGATTCATCAGGCAGCTATCATTTTCATTTATTTGAATAAATATAGACACTAGAAACACTTAAAAACATGAATTCCAAAGACTTAACATCCTATCGGTGCCATATCACTAGCTATAATGCTCTTTAATTGACTTCAACATGCTGGACTCTAAGGGAGTTTCCAGCAACTTTTCAAAAGTTCGAACATCGGCCTAAGCGTAGAAAAGATGGACGCGCGAAGTTTTTGGCCTAACCCTGAGATACTCCGCTGAGCCTGGTGAGATGAAACACACAGTAACTGGAATGATAATCACATAGAATGATAGAGCAATGATCCAGGAAAGTTCACAAAAGCTTGTTTTTGATTTTGAAATGTTTAAGTCGACGTCTCTGGCTGTTGAAAGCTGCGCGTGCCTGATATATCCCTCTGCCTGATAAATTAACTTTGATTTGGAAGTGTCGTACTGCCATAGCGAGGGTTAACCTGCAGTAGCTAAGTCTCGTCTTATTGTGCTTGGCCTTGGATCTATTTACTGCTCTGCTGGCTTTTGAACACTTTGGGCGCAAAGTTGCAATGTTTTCAGTCTCTCTTTTAGGTGCAGTCACACAGTTGCCTGCCGCAGCCGCACAATTTGGAGTTAGAAAATATCGATATTTTGTTATTTTTTATTTCGCTTTATGACAACGTGGTGACAACACGGTTGCAGACATGGTGTTGCCTAGATTGCAGAAACTCGATGATTTTTTGCATGAATTGTTGCAGTACAATAGGCAGTTACATATGAAGCGTGATTTAGGCCAAAATTAAACTGCAAAACGAAAAGCCATTCGAGTCGATTCGAAAATAAAAAACAAAACAAAATGACATTTTAAAAGTCATTTTGATACTTAACTTTGCTGTTCACATGATTGGCTTTTAGTTTGATATATCGAAACGTCCATTCGTTTTGCCCTTTCAAAATGGCTTTTAGTTTAATGTATCGAAACGTCCATTCGTTTTGTCCTTTCAAAATGGCTTTTAGTTTAATTTATCGAAACGTCCATTCGTTTTGTCCTTTCAAAATGGCTTTTAGTTTAATGTATCGAAACGTCCATTCGTTTTGCCCTCTCAAAATGGCTTTTAGTTTAATCTATCGAAACGTCCATTCGTTTTGTCCTTTCAAAATGGCTTTTAGTTTAATGTATCGAAATGTCTATTCGTCTTGACCTTTCAAGATGGCTTTTATTACATTTTGTCCATGTTGTTTATTCAGTTCAAGTTTTATTACATTTTGTCCGTGTTGTTGATTCAGTTCAAGTTACTAATCGTGCTCAGTCAACCTCTAAGTGATACAAATTATGCTCAGTCAACCCCTAAGCGAATGTAGCTATTAAAATGTCATTACCGCAAAAAGCGCGCCTGAATGTTTGCTGGAGGATCTCTGTCCATAGTGGAACGCACACACAGTATCTTCAATCGCTTGCTACTGTAATTTTCTGTTGATCACCAAGGGGGGGAGTAGCGTGGCCGTCAGAAAGGTGCTGAAATGACCCCAAAATTAATACAAACCAATGTTTTGCCTTGAAACTGCCATTTTATTACAAAATACAAAGTGCTGCAAAGTAGGCACCATTTAGAGAACCCCAGGGGGCACTCAGCACATGCACATACAGTAAGGCCCCGCATTTAAGAAACTACTTTTTCACACCGTCGTAGCCTAAAATGTTTCTTATATCTCTGATACTTCTCATGTTTTAGGCTCTAGTTTCTTAATTTTCTAATTTAATTTCTTTGAAGTCCTTGGCAAATAAGTTAAACCAAAATGGGACTGTCTATGCGTATATCATCCATACTCAGCCATAAATGTATGACAACAACGATTGCCAAGGACATGAATTGAAATTTAGGCAAAAATCTGTTAAATCCAAAATATCTCGCTAAGTAATTTCTTAATGAATCATGTATAAAGTGTAATGCTCTCACTCTATCCAGGAATTGATGTTACTCAAAATACGAGAAACTTTATTTTGGGTGTGAGCCTCAAGAGTCTCTTATAGGCACGGGGGGCTGATCATTTTTCAGTAGCCTAAAAGTTTCCTTTAGGTGGTTTGTTAAATGCCGGGCCTTACTGTACCGGGAGGTAAGTCCGATTCTTGGTCTAAATATTCCTCAAAGTCATATGTTTGGATCCAAACTAACTGAAGTTATGGCAATGATATCTTTAGGGCATTAAACAAAGTCAAACTGATACTTCTGGGTTCTGTGGAGGCAATCCTGACCTAAATTTACATTGATTCATTATTTTCATGTTAGTCCACAGGTGTCCAAGTAGCAAATTAACTGATACTTGAAGCTGAATTGATAGTTTAGGGTTGCCAAAAAAATTCTTGCACTCATCCCTCGTATGCGTATGTACTGAGTGCCTAACCCCCCCCCCCCCTCGCCCAGGAAGAGAACTCAGAAAGTGAAAATTTGAATCAAGTCGTGAAATTTTGCGACTGAAAGAGAGGCTTTGTCTTCTAGGGATTTTTGGAACTTTTGTTTTGCGAATTTTTTAAAACATAGATGTAGGAGCCAAGAGGAGCCCTCCCTAGTTTTAGTAATGCTCCCTTTCTCTTCAGGAACAAAGTTCCCTCGAAATGTCTTGCCCCAAGTTTGAGATGCTATCTAAGTCCCGACACCTCGTAATTGCAGGACACCTATCCAAATTTTCTGAAGGTGTTGCTTGGTTCCAACGTTTACCTGTTCGCTTCACTCAGAAATAAAAGAGCTAAACTTAAATGAAGGGTTGGAACAGCGGATGTGAGCCTTTCCCAGCAAATACACGCTATACAATGCGGACCATCTCTCTTGTTGCAAGAGAAGGATAAAAGTTTCGACTGAGAAGTGAGGAGCCGAATTTTAGCAACAAACTGATTGTTTGTTCAGTATTTTATCTAGAAAAGGAGGGGATTTTTTGTGCAGATGCCCATAACCGTATTGAGTGCTGATATTAACTGCTATGATGTCTCCTGATGAGACACAAGAAAGAGTGGGCTTTTGTACCTGCTCACAAACTTAGGCCTCTAATGGAACAACCCTTGGCGAAGAAGGTCGTTATGCAAAATTTCATATTTTAACCAAAAACTGCACATACTGTATATCCAAGTAGATGATCTATATTCTTATCAAGTTTCAGTTTCACAACACATGATAAATACTATATTTTGTATCTACCTGTCCAGGAATCCAATTTTTCGGTTGTGCAATTTACGTCGTTGAAATAGCCGCAAATTGCTTACATTCTGTGGCAAGTTAATTATCGACGCTCTCATAAACGCCCACCTTAGAGATTAAACTTCGATCTGAACACAAATGCTATGCCTGGTGGCGGGACAGGGGATTTACTCGCCAAAGATGAAATCAGGAATAAATCCAATCAATCAATTGCTGTTTCAATGTGTCCAGTACTGTTGCGCAAGTATTGCTCTGGAATAGACCCTGGTCCAAGCTCCTTCTTTCAAGATTAATCACGAATGTCTATTTTGCAATTTATGGCATGAAACAACTTAACTAGTCACTCTAAATATGCAAAAAGCTATATCCTGCAACCCTCTTACTATTTGCAAAGATCTGCAATTACAGGGTTAAAATATTTTGTGGAACAAAACTTCCCAAAGTCGCTAGGAGACAAAACCCCCATTATCGTCGAGAAATTTTACAACTAAATTCAACTTTCACCTTCTTAGTTCTCTCTTCTGGGTGGGCATTCAGTACATATGCTCACGGGCGGGGTCAGTACGAGAAATTTTCTGCCAACAACCAAAAAATATCAGTTCAGCTTTACTGAAGTATCCGACTTACCTCCCGGTATGTGCACATGCTGAGTGCCCCCTTGGATTCTCTTAATGGTGCCTAGTTCGCAGTACTTTGTATTTTTGTAATAAAATGGCAGTTTCAAGGCAAAACATTGGTTTGAATCAACTTTGGGGTCATTTCAGCACCTTTCTGACGGCCATGCTACCCCCCCCCCTGGGTGATCAACAGAAAATTACAGTAACAAGCGATTGAGGATACTGTGTGTACGTTCCACTATGGACAGAGATCCTCCAGCAAACATTCAGGCGTTCTTTTTGCGGTAATGACATTTTAATTACTACATACGCTTAGGGGTTGACTGAGCATAATTTGTATCACTTAGAGGTTGACTGAGCACGATTTGTGTCTTGAACTGAATCAACAACATGGACAAAATGTAATGAAAGCCATCTTGAAAGGTCAAGACGAACAGACATTTCGATACATTAAACTAAAAGCTATTTTGAAAGGACAAAGCGAATGGACGCTTCGATAGATTAAACTAAAAGCCGTTTTGAGAGAGCAAAACGAATGGACGTTTCGATACATTAAACTAAAAGCCATTTTGAAAGGACAAAACGAATGGACGTTTCGATAGATTAAACTAAAAGCCATTTTGAAAGGACAAAACGAATGGACGTTTCGATACATTAAACTAAAAGCCATTTTGAAAGGGCAAAACGAATGGACGTTTCGATATATCAAACTAAAAGCCATTTTGAAAGGGCAAAACGAATGGACGTTTCGATACATTAAACTAAAAGCCATTTTGAAAGGGCAAAACGAATGGACGTTTCGATAGATTAAACTAAAAGCCATTTTGAAAGGGCAAAACGAATGGACGTTTCGATACATTAAACTAAAAGCCATTCACGTGAACAGCAAAGTTAAGTATCAAAATGACTTTTAAAATGTCATTTTATTTTGTTTTTTAGTTTAAAATCGACTCGAATGGCTTTTCGTTTTGCAGTTTAATTTGGGCCTATATCACGCTTCATAGTTACAGAGTTTAATTTCTAGGAATACCTATCGTCGTTAAAGCTCGTCGTTTTACGATATTTGCGTTGTGGACTTACGAAGACCGGGAAAGATTTTCTGTAGCCTCCTCGCACTGGTTTCATTTTTAACGAAATGCACGATAACTTAAAGTGCTAATGCAACGAAATTTTCGAACCTCGTTTTTTCGCTTTAAAAGAAACTTCAATCTCTGCTGAGCAATATGGTATAAAGATAGGCAACAAGGAACAATCAAATTGTCCTGAAATAGCCCCCTAAAGTTGCGAGGTCAGGGCGAATTTTCATATCGCGCGTGACGTAGTAAGTAGAACGCATTGAATTTATCATAGGCATTGCGTAACAACAACAAAGCGCACTCCGGTCAGAAACCAGTGGCAGTCTCTTGCTATTTCACGAAGGCAGATTCATTTTGATTTAAGTTTTGCCAAATCGACGTGGGATTTCAGCGAATACAGCAGCAATGAGAGTTTTCCACGATAATCATTCTGCGACATCCTGTGACGACGATCATTGACTTGTGAGCCAACACAAGCTCACTCGCCTTAACAAGAAGAAGGCCAGGCAGGCCAAGGGCAAAGGTGATGTACGAGGAAAGTGTGGCCCAGATCTGAGAAGAAGGTTGCCGTTAGTGACTGGTATGTGATATTAAGTGAATATGAACGTTTTGGTAACTTCTTATCTGAGCAGTTCTATCACATTTAGGGCCTAAATAGCCTGTGGGCCGTTTCAACCAAGGGGAAGGCCTAAGAAGGTATTGTCAGGCCCCAAACAGTGACTGAATCTTTCATCCCGAAAGAACCCCCTTTTCCACGAAACATTCAGGCGTAATTTGTGTAATTTTTGCAAGGCAAATCGCATTTGTAATCATGATTCACTCATATAGTCATATCTCGTTCTCCCTTCTTCACTAAAAATATGAAAACTTCACCAAAAATACAAACTGAAAAAGGTAAAAAGGTGCTCTTCTCCACAGAGCAATGATGAACTGTTGGGTGGTTCACTCGGGCACAGATGCTACTGTGCACTGCACAATTGAATGTTTTATGCCCAGGGGGGGACACTCAGCACATACAGATATGGGGGGAGTCCGTCCAAGAAATTTTCAGGCAACCCAAAAATATCACTTCAGCTTCCCTGCAACCCGAAAATATCAGCTCATTTTATACTTAGAAACAATTCAAATAGAAGTCAGAATTGCCTATAGCGAGCCCAGAAATATCATTTTAACGATGTTTGGTATAAAAAATATCATGAACATTGTTTCACTTTTCTTTGGACCCGAAAATAACACTTGTGGCAATGTTCTGACCCAACAATATCAGACTTACCTCCCTGTGTGCATATGCTGAGTGCCCCCTGGGGTTTTATGGCACTTTTGATCAAATAACTTACAATACTCAGTATCAAGATTACAATGCATTGATAAACAGAGGTCCTAAAAATTAGTTTGACCCCTAATGGATGACTTGCAAGTGTGAGTGTACCCCACCCAGCAAAAGCAGAGCAAGGCAGAAATGAGCAAGACCACTGTTTGCAAAAAAATTTTGATGACTTTTTTTTTGTCAAGTCCTCCAAGATCTGAGAAAAGATCAAATTTGTTTGAATATTCAATTTGTTGTTTTGTTGACAATAGCTGATCATATCTCAACTCAGAGCAATACGCAGCTGAAACGCCTGAACCAGTGGTGGACACTTGGGGGATGATGGGGTGCAATCACTCCACTGTTGGCTAGAACAAAGAACTTTTTGTAAAATAATGCAAACAATGGTTTTGACTGAAAAGTAGCATTGCCCCCAATAATATCTTACAGTGTACACCAATTGGCCCTGAACCAGCAAGTCAAAGACAAAAAAATGAGAATATTCAATTTCACTTTGAAGAATGGTATCTTCTTCCTTTACATCACACAATAAGTTAATTTAACACTTTTCTACCCCAATATTAGCCATTTCACAATATGTAAAGTGCAATATAAGCAATGGGCATCTGAGATAACTCAGAAACAGCTCATTTGCATCCTTGTGGTTAGTTGCTAATTAGTGTATATGACAACCATGCTGCTGTTTGAAATGAATAGAAATGAATTTTGCCTTGGCCATCACGAAGGAATGTTACTTCTGTTAATTGATACACTTTCTTTGCTCAGGAGCTGTGGAGCAGAATTGTCAATGGATGGCTGGTTTTTTGGTCCTGTGGCTACACTGGTTGGAACAACAGACAATCACTACCAGCCTGCAAATACCACCAGATAAGGACATAGTGCAATATAGCACCTGATACTTGCTATACAAATAATGAATAAGGCTGTAAACATTACAATATTTGAGAGCAAATGTTTTCGCCAGAGTTCTTGCAAGAAAGAGCAGCCTTGCAAGAAATTGGAGCATGCAGCAAAACATGAAAAGGCGAGTCCTATAAAAGATTTGCAAAAATGATTGGCTGAGTTTTGATTTCCTTTTCCAATTCAAGTAAACTAGCAATGTTTCCAGAACATATGCTCTCAAACCATCCATACATGTTCAGAAGTATTTTCAATTTTTCAAAGTTCTTAGCTTGTAAGTATTGAAATGAAGGCATTTGTCAATCATAGCAACTGTCAGTGCTCTGCAAAAAATATTCGTCTCTCAATGTATGTGCCTCTTCTTTGTTTGTGCACAGCAGTGGCATTCATCCTTTTCCCTCCTTGTGCTTGATCCAGCCTGTTCCATTGGGTCTACAGCATTCTGGTTCATTTTCTGTGGAAAAAGTAGATCCATGTGAGACCTATAGCATAGTCAGTGAGGCCAAGAAAATGTACCACGAAATATCTTTTTATTTTGTTTTAAAGATAATCTAGCTTCAAGAAGCAGCAGATATTGAAAGAAGCCACAGTAGAAAAGGAGTATCATTTCATTTCTATTTTGGAATAACAGCTGACAATAATGAGAAAATAAATATAAGATTAACAATCTGTTGGTGTCTGCATAGAGCTCTTCTGTTCTTTCTTTTTCAAAAGCCTCACTGGTATATGGAGCTGGATGATCTCATAAGCTTTACATGACAGAAAATTCTCCCAATCACCATTCTAACTGTCGTTGGCCTTCTTACTGGCAATTTATAGCTATGTTAATCTTTGTCAGTTTTGTGCTGTCAACAGATAATACTTATTCTTTACAGAACGTAAAAAGGTGAAATTATGTTCTGTTTAGTTGCAAACAAAAATGTGAAATTCGTAAATATCATACGACTCCTGTACGTCGACATCGATCTGAAGGGAAAAGAACAACAAATACCTACGTAATGGCCTAAGTGGCCTAAAGTGGCGCTCACCTGTCCATGTCTTGCTTTATCTTTTACTTCATCGAAAAATAAATGAATTGATACGTAATTGGTGTACTCACTATTTCCACGGCTTATCAAGTTAGGGCCGACACTAGCAACACAGCCCTTTCCTCCACTCAGAGACTGTTTCCATAGAATGCTGTTTCCTGCACTCGGTCATCGCTCATGTGAAGTTGTGGTGTTGTGAAGGTACAGAAAGGGCGTGCTATTGTTCTATTCAAATTGGCGTTCTACTTCATACGTCATCGGCTCACGAGAAAAATTCGCCCGCAACCTGCCAAAATCTCGAACTTTGAGTTGCAATAAAAACATTCGCGCATCCGATTTTAAATCGGTTTTCAGGATGATAATCAGTGTATAAAGATGTCTTAGAATCGACTGAAAAAGAGATTCGAAAATTTCGTTGCATTAGCACTTTAAAGCAAATATCCTTTCAGTCTACACTTATGCTTCATAACAATTCGTGCTGAATAACCATGTACCTTTAAAACAAAAATATTTACGTGCAAACGATGCACCTTTCATGACAAAAACCTTGAGAAAGGCGATTATGCTTCGTACGCAGTTACGTAATAGATTAAACAGGCATAATACCTCTGAAAATCGGAAGGCTTTTAAAAAACAACGAAACAAGTGTGTGAAAATCTTGCGGCAGGCAAAAAGATCGTATTATGGAAATCTGGATATGAACTCTGTTACTGACAATAAGAAATTTTGGAGAACTGTAAAGCCACTTTTCACTGACAAGGTTCAAACCTCCTCGAGTATCACACTCGTTGAAAATGAAAAGTTAATTACCAATGACAATGAAATAGCTGAGATCTTTAATGAATTTTTCACTAATATTACAAAGACAATTGATATTGCCCCTAGTGAATGCACAGTTGTTCCGACAGACCACTTGTTGGACCCTATTGAAATTGCTGTTGAGAAATTTAAATATCATCCCAGCATTCAAAAGATTAAGGATAAAGTAAAACATAACTCATATTTTGACTTCCAACCAGTTATCATGAAGGCAGTCATTGATCAGTTATCGAGTCTAAATCCAAAAAAAGCATCTACAGTTAAAAGTATTCCTGCTAGGATATTGAAAGAAAATCAAGACATATTTGCACCGCTGCTGACGAAAATTTTTAATAATTCATTGCTCCAGAAAATATTTCCTGAAGATCTAAAGTTAGGAGACATAACATCACTATTTAAAAATGATGAAGCCACAAAAAAGCGAAACTATCGACCTATCACAGTTCTGTCTGCTTTATCAAAGGTCTTTGAACGACTTCTATATAGCCAGATGGTTGACTTTGCCGATACATTTTTAGTTCCCTACCTATGTGGCTTTCGGAAAGGTTTCAATACGCAGCATGCTTTATTAAGATTAATGGATACCTGCAAGAATTCCCTAGACAAAAAAGGAGTGGCTGGTGCTTTACTAATGGATCTATCAAAAGCATTTGATTGCATAAATCATGAGCTACTGATTGCGAAATTAAGCGCTTATGGATTTTGTAAAGATGCTCTGCTGATGATTTATAATTATTTGTCTGGTAGAAAACAGAGGGTCAAAGTTAATGGTTCATTCAGCACTTGGAGAGAAACCTTTGCAGGTGTGCCACAAGGATCAGTTCTTGGACCTCTTCTATTTAATATATACATCAACGATTTATTTTTCATGGTGACGGATACTGCAGTATGTAACTTTGCTGATGATACGACTATCTTTGCAGCTGACAGTCAATTGGAAAGAGTTTTAGAACGATTAGAAACTGATGCTCTTGTTTTATCAAGGTGGTTTCCAGAAAACTTTATGAAATTGAACGAAGGGAAATGTCATCTGCTAACTTTTGGGACAAAGCAAGACGATATAAAGATCACAATTGGAGAGGCTATTGTTGAAGAAAGCTCTGAGGAGAGATTGCTAGGAGTGACAATAGATAAAAATCTGAATTTTAAGAGTCACGTCTCGAATTTATGCAAAAGAGCTAGCCAAAAAATGCATGCACTTGCTAGAGTATCTCCTTTCATGGACCCTGATAAATTGCGTCTCCTAATGAACAGCTTTATAAAGTCGCAGTTCAGCTACTGCCCTTTAATTTGG
Organism: Aurelia sp. 4 Dawson et al 2005; assembly: GCA_964019985.1. Classification (NCBI taxonomy): domain Eukaryota; kingdom Metazoa; phylum Cnidaria; class Scyphozoa; order Semaeostomeae; family Ulmaridae; genus Aurelia; species Aurelia sp. 4 Dawson et al 2005. The sequence continues at coordinate 8,307,694 of OZ026504.1, read as the reverse complement.
ATGTTCCACGACAGGGGTCTGAATTCAAAAGTGAATAAAATCCAAGAAAGAGCACTCAGAATTGTGTATAAAGACAGTCATGCTGACTACGAAACTTTGCTGAAATTAGATAATGCAGTATCCATTCACCAACGCAATCTACAGTACTTGATGATAGAAATATACAAAACCAAAAATAACTTAAATCCTAGTTTCATGAGTGAGATTTTCGAGGCAAGAGATGTACAATATGACTTGCGAAATAAGAATTCCCTGGGCATTCCAAATGCCAGGACAACTTCTTATGGAATAGAAACTGTGAGATATTTAGGCCAAAAACTGTGGCAAACATTACCTCACAGAATTAGAGAGTCCCAGTCGTTGACAGCTTTCAAAAAAGAATTAAGAACCCACAACATAGGATGTGACTGTAGATTGTGTAGAACCTTTATTTCTGGATTAGGTTTTATTTAGCTTGTAACATATGTATATTCATTTATTTAAATTTAGATATTACTTATAGATAGTTGGCATTAATTAGCTTTTACGGAGCTATTGAATCAAGCCAACTTTAAACAAATTATTTATTATTATTATTATTATTATTATTATTATTATTATTATTATTATTATTATTATTATAACAAGATGCTTACGAGAAACTCAACTCTCAGATCGCAAAAAATTATCAAACTGAACTCCCGTACTGGGAAAATATACCTTGAGAAAATGTTCATTTTTAAGAAAAGAAACCCTTGACATATTTTACTTTATTTACTTTATTTTTCACTTGTTTCCTGTATCGTATAACTCGGAATGTACTTGAGAAGTGCCTAAACATTGGGAAGTTGTCAATGCATTGTTTTGAAAAGCTCAGAAGTGAACATGAAGATTGTCGTGAAACATTAAGAAACTCATAAGAAGTTTAGAGTAACATGCACGAATGGAAGCCTCATCTGATCCAGCACAATAGAGATGTTTTCGGTAAATTCAGTTGCAAAGATTTGTTATAACAATTCATGGATGGGCCTAAATTGGCGTAAAACTTCAGTCAACAACTTAAACAATGAGAAGAAAAAACATTTTCAACATAGGAACTTTTAATGTCAGGGGACTTACAGATGAATTCAAACAAGAACAGTTGGTGCACGATGTAGAAAAATATAAACTTGATATCTGTTGTCTTCAAGAAACAAAGATCACGGAAAACAGAGACATCAACATAAAAGATTATCGTTTGATAACTTTACAATCAAATTCTCGTCATTATGGAAATGGTTTTTTGATATCACCGAAGTGGAAAGACAGAATTGTAAAGTACTGGAAAGTGTCAGATAGAGTGTGTGTCATACAGCTAAAATTGAAAGAGCATGAAAAATACAAAGTTCAAAACAACCCATTGAATATAAATTTTCGCATCACTAAAACAGTGCAAGAAAAACAACTGCTCACGATCATCAATGTTTATGCACCAACAACAGCAAAAGGAAAAATGATGCCAACGAATTGCACGAAATGTATGGACAGATCGGGAGCATTATTGATAAAGTGAAAAGCAAAAATTCGTCTTTATTACTTTTATGCGGCGATTTAAATGCAAAGATAGGCAAATCCAAAATCAAAGAACCGTGTGTTGGCAAATACTCTCGAGGTTTTCGAAATGACTCAGGACAAAGTCTGATCGACTTCTGTACTACTCATCAACTATTTATAAGCAACAGCAGTTTCAAACATCCAGCACGCCATATAACAACCTGGCAGAATACTCGTGAAAGAAACGGCACTAATATAAACATTTTTAACCAAATCGACTATATCATCTGTCCTATGAGCAAAAAACATTGTTTAATCGATGCAAGGTCTTTTTCAAATACCTTGGTAGATAGCGATCACAGACTTGTAATTTGCAAACTAGAAATCGAATTCCACAAATTGTACCGACAAAAAACGTCAAACAGTAACAAAAATATAATTGTTCAGCTCTCGTCAATAACATAGAAAAGCAAAAAGAATATCAAACGCTGCTAGAAGCAAAAATAAACCAGCTTGGAAATGAAGCAATCGAATGGAAGACAATTCAGTCAAAAATCTCGGAAGCGGCCGAGTTAACAGTTGGTTTTAGCAGAGCGCACAACAACAACAGACCAGAAAATGAAGAAGTTGAAAAACTATCGAAACAGCAAAAGGAACTCAGAATAGAAATTAACAACAGCAAAGATATCGAAAAAGCAAGAGCAATGAAAACTGAAAGAAATAAGATTTTACATCAAATTAAAAAGAAGCTGATAGAATTGAAGGAAGAGACCCTGGACGAGAGGGTAAAAGAAATTGATCAAATAAAAGATTCTGCAAAAATGTTCAAAGCCGTTGATATGCTATCAAGGAAAAAATATGAAAATCCTTACATACACGACGAAGATGGAAGAAGTGTAGTCAACCCAGAACAAATCTATAGAATCATAAATAGCCACTTTCAAACTCAATTTAAAGACGAAGGAGCCGAAAAATTAGAACCTTTCGAGGGAGATCCACGAAAACTCGATTCTCCAATTACTAAAGAAGAAGTGATGAAAAGTGTCACAAAGTTAAACAATAATCGATCAGCCGGATATGACAATATATCAGCAGATTTAATAAAATACGGTCCTGATGCACTTCACAATAGCCTCCCAACCATCATGAATGAACCTTCACAATAGTCTCTGAGCATTTTAAAAATTAAGGTTGCAGAATTTTGTACCTTGGAATATGTGCAAACTGCAGAGTCCCAAAGCTCTCTATATCAATTATGAGCGAGCTGATCACTTAAGTACCTATCAATTCTTCACTTGATAACGGGCTCAGCTCGAAACGTCGTGTTTCAGAACAACTCTGCTCAAGGTACGATTATTTTTATTCTTGAATGTTTTATTTAAATCTATATCGTACAACACGCTCAAAATAAGATTGTTTGGATCATGAATGAAGCTTTTGAAAAACACAATGACATCGAGACAGGAGTTGGAATTTTAGTTTCACTACCAAAGCCAGGAAAAGTAAAAGGTCCAGTCAAGAACTTGAGGCCAGTTATACTATTACCGATAATTAGAAAAATGCTGTCAAATATTGTATTAGAAAGAACGAAGCCAAAAGTGGAAAATTTCCTGTCCAGATCACAAAGCGCATATAGACAATTTCGCAGTACCTCCGACATAGTTTGGGCACATAAATGGCTCATAGCCAGAGTTCACATGTACCAGGAAAAGATCTACATAACAGGGATTGACATGAGTAGTGCTTTCGACACCATAAAAAGAGAAAAGCTTTTAGAGATTCTATCTTCATTTCTGAACAGTGATGAAATTAGAATGATTCGACTATTATTATCAAACACTACTCTTAATATCAAATTAAACAACGTCAATACGGAACCTCTTGAAAGCAACATTGGCTCACCCCAAGGAGATGCACTGAGTGGTACATTATTTAACATCTATTTTGAACATGCTTTAAGCAATGCAAGATCCTTTTTCAATGTTGACGAAACACTAACTTTCCCACAAGAAGCCATTTATGCCGATGATGCAGACTTTATAACAACTGATAAGCAAAAACAAGAAGATCTGAAATCACACATCAAAGACATATTGTTAGAAGATAATCTGAAAGTCAATGAATCCAAAACAGAAGAGACAACACTTGAAAGGAAAATCAAAGTTCCTTACAGATGCGAAAAGACACAAGGAATCAATCTAAAGATCATAAAACAAGATTGCGAAGAAAGATGGAGGACGGTTAAAAAGTTAGGATCATTGTTGGGAGACGTCGAAGATGTGTCTAGAAGGAAGCAATTGGCAATTGTCGCTATGAACAAATTGAGCAATACTTGGATCAGAAAAGACAAAATAAAGCAAACTCTGAAAGTCAAGTTATACAAGTCCTTAGTCAAGCCAATTCTTCTCTACAACTCGGGCACTTGGGGATTAACAAAGAAAGAGGAAGGAAGTTTAAACTCTTTTCATAGACAACAGCTAAGGAAGGTAATTAATGTTAAATTCCCTGCACACATAAGCAACGAACAAGTGTACAGGCAAACTGGCGAAGATGTCTTATCCCTGGAAATACTACAAAATAGATGGAAATTATTTGGACATGTTTTAAGATCACACCCAGAAACACCAGCCCAAAAAGCAATGAATTACTATTTTGAAAAATCAAATGCAAAGAAGTTTCGCGGAAGACCAGTAATTACATTGCCAGTTTCATTACACAACGACATAATTATACTAAAGAAACATAACACGTTCAACAATAGATACAGCAGCATAACCCAGCTCAAATCGATACACGATCTCAAAAGCTTAAGAACACTAGCGCAAGAGAGACAAACTTGGACAGCACTAGTTAACGAAATTTATGTTGCTGCTAAAGCAGAAAAGAACTAATTATGGTTTTTTTATGCGGATATAGCTATTATATATGTATATATATAAGAAATTATGAGTACTCAAAATCTGATAACTTTAAACTTTCAGTAATGGTCCAAATTCTTAGTTTCTTATTGCAAAAATACGTGCAGTTTACAAACGACTCAAAGGCCACTCTAGATTGTTTGCATTTTCAAGAAACGAGAAAAACCAAGATTCTTGTCTTCAACTTTAGCTTTGACCGCTTGCCCAACGAAAGTGCTCCAAAATTTTTTTTATGTATTCCTCACAATTCTACTGCATGCACTCTGCACCACACTCAATTTCCAGCATAATTGTAACACTCCTTTATTGCGAATTTCCTGCCACAATTTCTTTTACTAGAATTATTTTCGGACGTTTGTTTCAATACAGTTTCTCTCGCGGTCTCGCTGCTCCGGAATCAAAACTTATTGAAGAGATTAATTTATGCGACGTAATTAATTGTGACGTAATTTTACTAATAAGCCTCGTGTTGAACACCCAATCATATCTCGAATTAGCCTAATCCGTACAAGGGTCAGTATCGACGCAGGAGTAATGGCCGTTGTATCAAGGTTGTGAATTCAGTTTTTTTGGGATTAGGACTTAGTTTATTCACTCTCATCCATTCTGAGATATTGAGTAGTTCACGATGTGCATCGTCGACCAATTATACTGGATTATTAGAAGCAATGGTCAAGCTAGTGTTATCAGCATAAATACTAGCTCGTGAGGATTGCAAGCACTCTTCAAGGTCATTCAAATAAATAATGAAAAGAAGAGGGCCTAAGCATGACCCTTGTGGTATGCCACATGTTACCTTTCTAGCTTTTGAATGCAAACCATTTAGAGAGCAAAATTGCTTTTTATTTGTTAGGTAGGATTCAAACCAATCCCCAGCCTTGCCTTTCACCCCATACGCGTTGTTGGAGCATGATTAGGAGAGGGTTTTAAGCCAATGTAATGACCTGCCGTTTTCAAAATTTTCCTTGGGATGCTAACTACAAGATGAACGATCCGAGAATTGTCAATGTTTCCATGTCTATGTTTAGGGCAGGCAATAGTTGTATTGTGAGATGGGTTCTAAGACAACGTAGAGGCCCTTCACGCAAAATTTGGTTGAGAAGTAGCTACTAATACTCGTAAAATATTCAACTTTGTGACTGGCAGATAACGGATCCAAGAGGTCTTCTTAGCGAACGTAAATTGTGTTTGCTCTACCCTGGGTACCAAAGTCTCAAAAAAAAAGAAGAAAGAAAAATGAGTCACCATCAATGTCCAGGGCCCGAATTTTGTCATTAAGCTAAAGGAACATTGAAGCAAAAAAGACACTTCCCCTAGTTCTTACATCTCTGTATGTCCCTTGCTTTCGCATTACTGAATCGTAGGCAGAAAACAAGTCTAGTGAGTCTCCTCTTCGGTCATTCAATTGAATTGTTCTCTGAAGGGAATACTACGGTCAATATCTCTGAGGAAGTATAATGTTATTGCGGACGCCTGATATTATCAAAGTATGTAGAGTTACCAAAAACTATGTAGAGTTAAATGGTTTTTGGCCATAGAACTACCACTTTTCTTTCTTCTTTCATTTATCTTTTTAGGCTCTATTTATATATTTTTTGAGGCTCTGGTACGTTTGCTCATGCTCAAACAATTTCATGGGGCTGCTACACTTCAAAATAATTGTCACAAAAATTGTCAAAAGCCAAATTCAATACCAGTAAACATTGGGTCGTGAGAAGCGCTATACGCAAAAGTAGACGGCGTTTTCTCAAAAATTTTCATGGGGCTTCGCCCCCAGATTCCTGGAAGCTGCTCGACTTACCCATATGATATGTTTTTGTCATTTTCCATCAACATTTGCTGAATATAGATAGTTGTGAAATCAGATATACCTTTTCTCTTAGCACAGTTAAGGGCATTATTTACGTCAGGTCTTCGAGCAAATACGTCAAATAAAAGCATTTCTCCCGACTCAGAAAATTGAAGGCCCTTCCCCCCCACTCAAAAAGCTGAATTTCTGCCACTAGGTGTTGGACTGAGTCAAATTTTTTTGTTGGCCAAAAAGCTAAAATTTCTTAGCGATTCTTTTGTTCAATGTCTCTGAGCATTTTAAAAATTAAGGTTGCAGAATTTTGTACCTTGGAAATATGTGCAAACTGCAGAGTCCCAAAGCTCTCTATATCAATTATGAGCGAGCTGATCACTTAAGTACCTATCAATTCTTCAGCATCAAGTCGCTAGATCGGTTGGGCAGGAAAAAATTCCCACTTCCAACAGGCCAGGATAAATCGTATACTGGGCCTAATTTAAATATCTTTCATTTAATATTTACTCAGTGTCCTATGTTGTCCAGGGCTATTTGTTTCGATTTTTGGGATGGCTACTTATTGATATGCAAACGATTGCATCAATTGCTTTGCTTACGGATGCCCAAAAACGTCGATAAACAGTGATCTATTTTTCTAAAGACCGAAATTTTGCAGAACAGAGAGAGAGTGCTCCTCAAAATGATTTGAGACTTTGGAAGTAGATCATACCGCATAAGCGGTCGTTTAATGGCCTGCCTCCATTTCTGATAGTGTTGGTCGGCGAGCAGCGCACTTGCCTGGTACCCATGTTCTTTTGTTAGAGTGTTTGCTCACATGGCAAGCGCACTGATCGGAGGCCCAAACTACTTCAGTGGAGGTCGGCCTTGAGGTGACTCTGTTTTCCGCTCTGATGAGCACAGAAAGTCAGCTTTTTTAATTCTTCCCCTGAAGAAACTTGTTAATTGTTGAAGGACTAATCGGTCGATCGAAATTCTGTTCATTTCATTTTCATTTCATTTTTCATTTTATTAAGGAGGGTAGCCCTTCAACCAGAGTTGTTTTACAGGGGGCCCTCCACTTAAAAACATTAATATACAATTACATACTAAAAAGAATAATTTTTTTTTCTTTTTGTTTTATCCATCTGAAATGCTTACAATACATGTTTACCTACTCTACATATTAATATTATACAACTGCACAACACTACAGGGACAATAACGTGAGGAGCAAAATGGCATGACTACCCCACGTTCTTACATATAACACTACTAGGACAATACACAAAAGAAAACGAAGAATACTTGTAAACTAATCACTGTACGCTAACTACAACCTAAATCAATTAAACTGAACGCTTGCGGCAAAAGGACTGTGGGAAAGGAGTTTCAGAACAATTTCCCTGCTTCCCACCGAATTGTGTCAAATTTGATCAATGGATTAATTGCAGAAAGCCAGGGTTTTCATTTGAAGATTATACCACTGTCTTTTGCGCAACCGTTCATTTCCAGTAATTAAAACAATGCAACGTAACTACTCTAAGTGACAGAAGAAACAGAAGACGAAAAAAAAGTAAAGGGATTGATGGTTACTTGGCGTATGACAAAGATTAAGATGACCTTAATCAAACCGACCGGTGTTGTGGATGAAAGCTAAAGTCAACTTGAGAACCTTTCTGTTAAGATCAGAGGGTAGGTATTTATTGCCATATAATAAATATTGGGTCAGGACCTTATTTGTAAAGGTTGTTATATCCGAATGGTCGTAATATTGCCAAAACTCCAGCGAGAAGATCTCGTCGCTGCAAATCAAACGAGGGGCAGAGCAACAAGAAGTGTTCAGTATCCTCAATGCCATCATTCGAAGGGCACATTGGATTTAAGGTATCCCTGAAATTGTGTTGGAATTTATGCAAGTTCAGTTTACTGAGACCAACCCTGAGTTGAATAAGATGGGATAAGCCAATTGGGTCGTGAATACCAAAAACGGGTTTTGCAGGGGGGGCGGATTATCGCGAGTAGCTTTTTCTTAAAAGCAGCAACTGAGGGTGCAAGTCTAATCTCGGGATCCAGGTTGTTCGATTCACTTAAGCAATTTGGATAAAAACTAGATTGAAATTTTTCTGTCCTTGCCAAGATTTGTCCGACCACATCCTGGTTGCAAAGAGAATATTGCGACTGCCAAAGTGGCGGGATTGGATCCTTAGTATACCCAGGAGTCAGATTATTTATGAATTTGTAAAACAGAGTAAGTCGTCTACTCCCCCTTCGTAGACTTAGCGATTCCCAACCAAGCTCAGCGTATACCTTCTCTCGTGATGTCTCCCTCCATGCGCCGGATACAGCTAGAGCAGCAGAATATTGAACGGATTCTAACTTTTCCATTTGGTTTGGCAAAATGACGCTATGGCTAAATTCGCATACTTTTGCAGGACTGTGGTAAATGACATCCCCATAATCTAAATGTGGTCGAACATACAGCTTGTAAAATTCGTTTAAGGTGTGCCTGGGCAGATATTTGGAGAGATACTTCAGCATGCCAATGCCCTTCCTTGTTTTAGAGATAACTTCTTTGATATGAGTGGAGAACGAGAGTTTTGAGTCAAGGAACATTCCCAGATGCTTGTGTTCATCTACTACCTTCACAGGTGTGTTATTAAAGACGATTACTGGATGATCAACTGCCTTATTTTTCCTTGAAAATATTACTTCGACAGCTTGCTTTCGCGCATCAGGATTAAATGACATCCTCCAATCATGGGCCCACTTTTTTATCAACTCCAAGTTGTGATTCATATCACTGGCAGCTGTATTCGGATCTTGCACGATCGTAAAAAGCGATGTGTCATCAGCAAAAAGCTTAACATTACACTTCAAGTCCATAGTTAGATCATTTATGTAAACAAGGAAGTACAAGGGACCTAAAATGGAACCCTGCGGCACTCCAGCTGAAATATCTCCCCAACCAGAACACTGACCATTCAGCACAGTTCGCTGTTTTCGATTCTTCAGAAAGTTTTCAACAAGGGAGAGAAGTTGCCCTGAGACACCACACCGCTTGAGTTTGTAAATTAGACCATCATGCCATACCCTGTCAAATGCCTTAGAAAGATCAAGATAAACTGAGCGAACATCGAGGGGGGGGGATTACAATCGAGGGCCTTAAAAATTGTATGCGTTATAGAGATTAATTGGTTGATAGTGGAATCACCGGGACGCAAACCTGATTGATTTGGATTCAATAATTAACAAGAAACAAGGTGAGTGTATAATGAATCGTATACTAGTTTTTCAAGTATTTTCCCAAAAACTGGAAGGAGAGAAATTGGACGGTAAATCCCTTTGAGATTTTTCACATTTTTCTTATGAACTGGCACTACATTTGCATGTTTCCATATTTCAGGAAATAATCCATGCCTCAAGCAGTTTGTAAAGATTATTTTCAATGGCAAAATCAATGCAGCATCACTTAGTTTTATCATCCTTACAGATATTTCATCCCAGCCATGTGCTTTATTAATGTTAAGTGATCTGATTATATTCAGTATCTTTTCCTCAGAAATGGCAAACCCATCAATCAATGAAGTTGTTACTGGATCATGTTGTGGAATCTGACTGCCTATATCAATTGTAGTACACTGAAGTATAAAATATTCATTGAATAACTGAGCCTTTTCAGTGAAATCTGTTATGAATAGCTCATTTTCTACGAGGGGCGGTATTATAGGAATTTTGGCTTTGTTAAGAACGGTGTTAATTAAGGACCAATATGTTTTTCTGGCAGTCCCAGGATTAGCTAAAGTTTCCCCAGCCTTCAGAAAGTAATTCCGTTTTGCATCCTCTATCAATTTCGAACCTTCACTTATCATCCTTTGAATTCCTTCAAATTTGTTTTCTGGTTGACCATTCCTAACAAAATTTTTATAGGCATGATTCTTTTTCCTCAAAAAGTTTTTAATAGTCCGTTTTATCCAGGGTGCTTGGCGAGGCCTAATCGTCTTAACCTCATTAGGTATGAAATTGGTATAAATGTTCAAGAGGACTTCATTAAGTAACTTAACCTGTTCATTAGGGCATGTCAAGTTTTCAAGATGCTCGCGCCAACGAAACATTGCAATACTTTTCCTAATTGCTACAAAATCAGCCTTGTCATAATGCCAAATCCTACGAGTGTACGGAGGTACTGGTATACTCGAAACAGATACTTTTCCATAAACAATTTGATGATGACATTGCTCATGCAGTGACGGATGAACTCCAGATTCCACGATAAGGTTGGGCTGATCAGTGAAAATCAAATCAATACAGGACTTAGAATCACCCATCAAATGAGTTGGTTCTGAAATTAATTGATGAAGCCCAAGGTCAGATGTCAATGGCTCGAATTCTTTTCCCTCACTGTTCTCAATATCTTTCGCCCACCATTGTGTTGACCGACAGTTAAAATCACCAGTGATAACAACGCAGAAAGGATTTTCTGCATGGATTTTGGATAACAACAGCTCAAAGTTGAGTGTAAAGTTGTCAAACTCACCCTGGTTCTGGCTGGGACTCCTATAAACTACCACAAAAAAGTATTTTTTCCTTTTTAATTGGATCTCGCATACAACGCACTCAGGGAGAGTCACCAAATCTAGACGATTTTTGGAGAGAAGGGAATCCTTAACGTATAGCTAAACACCACCTCTTTTAACATTTTGGAGATGGTTTTCTTTATGGAACGAGTAGTCATCTAGTGCCAGTCTTTCTTCATCGATGGTGCTGTCAAGGTGAGTTTCTACAATCCCAATTAAGTCATAATTATATCCCGAATTATATGCTTCCATAAGAGAAACTCTTAAGAAATCATGCGCAGTAATACTATTTAGATTCCAAGTGCAAAAATTAAGCGTGTCAGGAACAGGATTAGTTTCAATATCACCACTGAGCAAAAACGTCCTGAAAAGAATAATTACAATATAAAAACCATAATATAAAAACCTAATATAATATTTACAAATCTAACATAATAGAAAGGGAAAAGGAAACATTCCTAAATAGATTTTTTAAAACTATTCAGGGAAGATGCCTGTTTGGTATCGGCAGGAAGTTCGTTCCACACTTTTGCTCCACGATAGGAAAAGCATTTTTGCCCATTACTTGACTTTTTCATAGGTAATCTTAAATTTGTCTCTGAATTGCGCAGGACATACGAAGAGCACTTTGAGTTTCGGGTGAAAAGGTCACACAAGTATTGGGGAGCCACTTCATGCAGGGACTTGAAGACCATTATTTTAGATTCACTAGCGATGAGTTGTTCAATGGTCTTCCAGCCCAGCTGGTCGATAAGTGGTCTGCTTGGGGTATCAAAGCTGCTATTGGTTATAATTCTTGCAGCTCGGTTTTGAAGTTTTTGCAACTGATTAAGCTCAGTCGAACAGCCACAGCCCCAAACAGAGCAACAATATCGAAGGTGTGGCTCGACAATAGCTGTGTAAAGATTCTTTGATGTTTCCTTCGGTAGGAACGTCTTGGCATGTTTTAAAAAGCCAATAGCTCTAGAAACTTTGGTAGAGACAGTCTTGATGTGTTCCTTCCAATTAAGAGAGGTGTCGATCTGCACAGCAAGGTATTTTGTTTTTTGGATTATTTCGAGCTCATTATCGCGAATTTTCAAATCCAAGTCTTCATTTCGACTTTTGACGATATTATGCTTTTGCTTGGTGGAGACGAGCATGGAATTTGTTTTTGCAACGTTTAAGGAGAGTTTGTTGCCTTGAAGCCAAGTATCCAGTTGTTTGAGGTCATTATTAATGGCCTCGTTCAACACATTTATGTCCGAAGACTGGTAGCACAGACTTGTGTCATCAGCATACATGGAGACAGCTGAATTTTGGACAGCTTGCGGCAGATCATTGATATAGATTAGGAAAAGAAGGGGACCCAGGCATGAGCCTGGGGGAACACCAACATCTATACCCATAATTTTTGAGCTGACACCGTTGACCCGACAGAATTGTTTTCGATTGCACAGGTATGATCTGAACCATGCGAGTTCCCGCTGTTGGACTCCAAAGTGCACCAATTTCTGGCAGAGGATCTCATGGTCAACAGTGTCAAAAGCTTTTTTAAGATCAATGAAAACAAGGCCTACAAGCTTACCAAGATCCAGCCCATCGTACCAGTCATCTGTATTTTTAAGTAAGTGAGTTACAGTAGAATGGAGGCGTAAGTAGGCAGATTGGCCAGATGAAAACAAACCATTATCTTCCATATGCTGGTACACCTGATTGGTTACAAGTTTTTCAAAGAGCCTTGAAATGACAAGTAAGACTGATATAGGGCGATAGTTGACTTTTCAGCCCTATCTCCATTTTTGTAAATGGGAGTAACCCTAGCAATTTTCCATGAGTCAGGAAAAATACTTGTTTCAATTGATGTAGTAAACACGAAAGCAAGGGAATTTTCAATAAAGGGTAAAGCAAGCTTCCAGAAGTAGCTGGAAATATCGTCAGTTCCAATGCTCTTTGCTGTTTTAACCTTTGCGAACGCATCTCTGATTTCCTGCACGTCAATAGTCCTGAAGTGGAACTTTGCTTTGGTTTTATTCATTTCAAAGTCACCTGATAGAAGGGGGTTAGGAACTGGACTGATTTTATCTGCTAGATCCTTACCTACAGAGCAGAAGTAACTGTTCATTGCATCAGGAATGTCGTTCCTGTGAACAGTTTCTGAACCAGACTCCTTAAGACTAACGAAGTTACTTGACTTCGACCTCTTATTGAGAAGTTCATTGATTGTTTTCCATGATTCTTTCATGTTACCCTTGCATTTAGAAATCTTATTGTTGTAGTACTCCTTCTTCTGCTGGGTATTTAGAGAGTTGACCTTACTGCGAACTTGCCTATATGAGTCCCACAGAAGTGCAGACTTACTCTTGACAGCAGATTTTTTTAGTTTATCTCTTGTCCGCATAAGATCCCTTAAATCTCTATCAATCCAAGGACAGTACTTTTCGGAGACACGCATTTCACATAATGGGGCATGCTTGTCAATTATGAGAGAGAATATGTTAGTCCAATGGTTGACAAGCACATTGATATCATCAGTTTCAGTAAGCATTTGTCAGGGGAGGATCCTGAAATTTTTTAAATGGGTGCATCTGACAGGAAGGAGTTGTGGGTCTGGGGGCGGAGCCCCCAGACAATTTTTTTGATGCCACACCCCTTTTTCTTTCTGGGAACGCCTAATTTCTAATAAAGTCATTGCGACGCTCACTGCTGTAGAAACTAAGAATCACTTGCACTCTAAAGGGAAAACCTTAACGTTTATACTGTTTAGGCCAAGAATTGCTTCAAGAAATTTCTTCCTGGAAACATATATTTTTATCTTTGCGTTGGCAGGCATTGTGTTACAGCTTTAGATCTATGGAATCAATTTTAATGAACAGTTGTCAGGCTTTTTAGTCCTCAATGAAAAGATCATTGACTTCAATTCAAGTACTACATCACATGAAGACTCTGCTTGAGTTTTCCTTTTTGAAGCAGAATGAACCTCACCAGCTGATTGGCAGTGATAAACTGGGGGATGATCAAACTTACAAATAATTTAGTAAGGAGAATCTGTTGTGCAAGGAAGTTTTTCTGATCTGCATGGAATTATGAAAGAAATTGCAGAACAAAAACCTCTCTTGGAAAGTTGCTTCAATCACCAACAAACTGAGTAAAAGAAGGAAATTTCTCTTGAAATGTTTCTTCAGACAGCAACACATTATCTGAAATTGACACAGGGTGTTACAATTAGAAAAGGATGCTCAGGCTGGGGTTATAACACACCAAAAAAATGAATTGTCATAAAAAATGGACCAAAAAATTATTTTTATTTGGCTACATGGCCAAAATTATGCAGTCAACATGGTAGGTTTTCCGTTTTATGACCATTGCATTGGGATATTTTACATATTTTCACTTTGATCTTGTTGACTCTGATTTTCTTTATAAATCTTTTTTCGTTTTATTTTTCTTCCTAAATTTTTCTGATCGTTGAGAACCCACCTATTCCCAAATTTCGAGAGCCCACCCAGGCTAGGCCCTACGCCTAACTCTGTTACATGTCTTTGTATTTCCTGGCTGGAATGTTGTTCTTAACCTGACCTTTGCACTTTTGGTGGGTTTCATTTTGCAGTAAAGACAAATAAAAATCAAAAAGGTTCATCACGCCAAACAGAAACTAACATGAATTAAAGTCAATTATACTCACTTCAACAACACGATTGGTCAGACGTCTGAACCTTCCACCTTGGAATTGATCCTTCTGAGCTGAGAAAAGGTCTCGACTACGTACGCCTCTATACACAATCGTTTTTGGATTATCCTTCGTAACAGACTTTAATGACTATTCCAAGCATTTCTCCTTTTCCTTGACGATGTCTGAAACACCTCGCTGCAACAGTAGGCCTAGGTATCTGCCGCCTGCCGCCATGTTACGACCCTCAGTTAACAGCATAGACAACGGGACAACAATGTGGAAACTTATTGTGAGATGTCGCAAGAGCGACCTTTGAGTTGCACCCTTTCGAAAGGTGCACCCAATGTGTTTCTTTTGTCTCCATGAGGCTGCAGTCAGCAAAGGGACTGGGGACCGGTGCATTCTCGTTGCCAATTGTAGCAAGACAATTGAGCTGTCAATGACATTTGATTGATACCGGTGCAAACCTTGGACGTATTGAGCAATCAAAGCCGATCGTGAGTGTTTGTTTTGGTTGTTATGGATGTCTCCTCCACAACTACTCCTACTTCCAATTCTGCTGTGACTAAAATGTTTGGAAATTTCTATAAACAACGTTCAGAGTATGTTTCGCCCAAGAGTACTATCAAAAAGAAAATTTAGAAAATTAAGCTTGCAGAGCAGACAGCTTGAAATTTTCTTTGCGTTTAATAATGAAAACCTGTGATTATTTTAATTTCGATTTAATGAAAGTTGAATGGGTGCATCTGCACCGGTTGCACCCCCCTGGATTCACCCCTGGCATTCGTTCCCAGTTTATGCCAGCAACATCAGACAGGAATGCCTGCTCATTAAAATTTTTCATCTTACGAGTTTTGATCATTTTATAGCTTTTTTCTACTGCTCCATTGAACTTACGGATGCAGTATACCATATAATGATCACTCATAGAAACTTCATGCACTCCAGATTTGACGATGTTCCTGGCACAAGTTGTAGCTATATGATCGATTATGGAAGAGGCGTCTAAAGTGACCCTGGTTGGCTCTTTGATGAGCTGATTGAAGTTGAACAGCTCTTACAGACTAGTCACATGTCTAGTGTCATTGTCAATGTGCTGATTAGCTTGTTTTGTGGTGAGATCACAATTCGTGTCACCAAGAAGGATTATTTCTTTCCCTTCCTTGTCCAAATAGGAAAGGACCTTTTCTAGCTTATCGAAAGAAGCAACAGGGTCACTAGGTGGCCTGTATCATGCAAGAACAAGAAAAGGTTTGCTCTTTGGTGGTTCAACCTCAATACAAATGATTTCTAAGTCATCAACAGGAACATCAGAACGCAACTTGTATTTAATGGAGTCCCTGATATAAATAGAAACACCTCCTCCACTACTTGTCCTGTCTAGGCGTTCTTGTTGGTAGCCAGAAAGACTGGTCAACTCTTTAGGGTAATTGGGATCAAGCTTGGTCTCATTAAGTGCAAGAATATGAATACCTAGACTTCTAATAAGTAATTGAACCTCGTCAAGGTGACTGCGGAGACCATTAATATTTAGAGATGCCATTGCCATACCGAGACGTGCCTGTGTTGACGTGCGGTCCAGTTTATGTTTGAGATGTTTACGTTAGAAAAGAGAATTACAAATCATGGAAAGAAATCAGAACGAAGTATCGAAACTGATTATTCTAAATACCATCGATGAAATAAGAAATATTAGAAAGAAAAGACCAGGGAAAGCAAACATCATCAAATACGCGTGCAGCGAGTATGGCCTAAGTGAGGGAGACGCAGCTGAAACATTGAATCTCTTGGAATCGAAAAAGGCGGTACGAGTTGAAATAACCAAACGTGGAAACGACTTTTACTTCATATGCGAAGAATTTCAAACTGAGAATTCATGTAAACCCAAGAATCAAGATGCTGCGAGCTGCCTGGAAACTTCTGGTGATGATGATGATGATGATGATGATGATGATGATGATGATGATGATGATGATGATGATGATGATGATGATGATGATGATGATGATGATGATGATGATGATGATGATGATGATGATGATGATGATGATGATGATGATGATGATGATGATGATGATGACGATTGCAAGGATGGAGATGATGATGACAGTGGCAAAAATGATGACGAGTGTGATTATAGTGATGGTGATGTTGATGATAGTGATAATCATAGTGATGAAGTTAATTGTGATGGCAGTTATAGTAGTGGAGATAATGGGGGTGATGATAATAATAAGAAATGTGATAAAAGGAAAGACGATGACGGAGATGTAAGTGATATCGCTAATAACAGTAATAACAAATCTGATGGTGGTTATGATCCATCCACTCCCTGCCTGAATAACTTCCATCTCAATACCCCAATTCTTGAAAAAAGTGATGTTGCAAAAGCTACAAATGAGAGAAATCCAGAATCTGTACTTACAATAGCAAACTCCATGGCAAAATTAGTGGATACAATCAGTGGATTACATCAAACGCTGAGCACCGAACGAGCCAAATCCGAATCTTTGATGTCGGAAAATTTCTCTCTCAAATTAAGAAATCAGGAGCTGCAAACTCTGATGGAAAACATCCTTGGATCACAAGCTAAACAAAACAAGGTCCCACAGACGCCGACACAAAGAGCCTTAGAAATCAGTTCAAATTTAATCAGTAAAGCTGAACAAAGCAAGCCTGAAAACAACGCTCCTACGCAAGGATTATCCAACCGCAAGGAGGCATCTGCACAAGTACAGCCTACCTTTCAATCCCAGTGGGATTCGAAAGTAAATGAAAAAAGTAGACAATATGAAAAGTATCGCATTTCAAGGAAAGTCGACGAATTGAAGACCTCTAACAATCCCAAGGGTAAGGATCAGACGATTGCAAATCGTGCTGAGAAAAACAAAAAAGCCAATTTTGATTCGTCTACAGCGTCAAAGAAGAAAGAAAATACCCAAAGTCGAAAACAAAAAAGTCTGTGAAGGCCCATAAGCCGAATAAAGCTAGCAACCCCGTCTCCAAGCCGGAAACCAACCAAGCAAAAGCACAACCGAGCAACAAATCTGATAATACGAACGAAACACAACCCTGGAGAAAAGGTACAACTCTAATTCCTTTATGGCATCGATGAAAGAAAGATATGTCAGAATGGCTCGGTAAAAGTAAGAGTATTTTCAGGCAATACGATCGAAAATTTAAGAGATTATTACATCAAACCACTATTGCGCAAAAAGCCAAGCAAAGTAATTTTGCATGTGGGTACCAATAATGCTAGTTTGAAAAATGCAAACCCCGATAAAATTGTAGACGCACTACTTGATTTTAAAAAGGACATAGAAGAGCATTTACCAGGATGCGTGGTTGTGTTGTCAATGCCCACGAAAAGGTTCGACAACGAGGAATATGGAAAGATCATAGAATCATAGTTTGAAAGTTGTTTGAAAGTTTGAAATAGTTTGATAGAATCATAGTCCTGTTAAAAGTATGGTTTCATTGGTATGTTAAATGCAAATGTAAAAGTATGGTTTCAAAAGTATGTTAACCCTAATCCGCATGGGGGGTGTTTTCCACCCCCCCTCGAGGTTTTTCTTGCCTTGTGTTTAAAAGACATCACTTATGTCCCCTAAACCCCTCTGACTTTTACTAATTATCTGTTCACCACATTTTGATCAAAAAATTTTTAAACAATAGAGCTCACAGTTCACGTGACATGCCCATATTTGGAAGCAGGTAGCAGAAAAATCATTGTTTTTGTTGATTTGAATGGAAATATTTGATCAAATTATGAAGTATTATACACCAAATGAATCAGTAAATGAAGAGCTTTAATTTGATACCGGAATTTCTGGCATTTGATGATGTCAGCATTTTTGATGATGACGTCATTTTGGCCGCCATTTTGGGCTAATTAGCAAGCTTTTTGAATATTTTCGAAATTTTTCGATTGAAAACACTCCAATGATACGTTTGTAATGAAGTATTACCACTTTGCAGCTTCTTTTTGTCTATTTCTACGGAGAACAAATTCAATGCATAAATGACGTCATTCAGATTGGCTAATTTCTGCCAAAATATTACTCCAAATTCATTAATTTCAATGAAATCATATCTTCATATCAAATTTGTGGCTACGTTGAACCAAAAACTACCAAATTTTCATGGAAACCTTCTCTGAATTCAAATTTAACTTGGAAACCTGATTTTCACTGATTTCAAACTTCATGACGTCACTATGACGTCATAAGGTGTGGCAGCCGCACCCAAATTACGCTACAAGCTAGAAATTACCTGATCTATAATGGTGCTAAGTTGCATTGAATTCTTATCAGGCTAAGGCAGTTTTCAGAGGGGGGGGTGGAAAGAACCCCCCCCATAAATGGTAGCTCGAAAAAAGCCAATATGGATTAGGATTAAAAGTATGGTATTCATCAGGGCCGTAGGAGCGTTTTCTAGATTGGAGGGGCAGCAATTCGCGGCGAAGGCCAAACGAAAAACTTTCGAGCCATGCCCTTTTTTCTTTTGGCAACGCCCTTCTGTGAATGCTGATAGGTAATTTTGTGTTCGGAGATCCGCAGGAGAAATGGGAAATCTATGAATCCAATTGTATTTCAAGCAGGCTATTTGAAATTAAACTATGACACAAGAATACTTGGTCAAAAGCATCGCAACTTTCGTGTCACTTGACATAACGTTATCCTAAGGCTATCAACATAACGTTGGAAATCCTAAGTGCACAGATCACCCCACCACGAGCTTGTCCATTCATAATACTCTCATGGTATAGGCCTCATAACGAGCCATTCGAAACTTTCGATAAGCTTGAACAAATCATACGTTTCTTTGAAGCAGAGATAAGGAGATAATTCTTTTAGGGGATACCAACTGTGATTTCGGACTAAAACAGCTGATAACTGAACCCACTCGGGAGACTGAAAATACCTCCACGATCATAGGTCATATTGCTGTCAGTAATACAAACAATATTGTGGAGTCTGGTGTTGTCAGGGACGCCATTAGCGATCATTATGTGGTTTACGCTGTAAGAAAGTATCAAGGTGGAATCAAACATAACAAGAGATATTGCTATCTGAAGATTTGCGCTGTTAAAGCTTTTATGTCGCTATAAATACAAATCGAGCCTCGCTTTATAAGTTCCCTTTCAGCGCAACGAAAGACGGTCGTCAAAGCCTTTTGTATTCTGCGTTATGTGAAAATACACCTCAATGACCTCGGGGATTAGCAAGGGAAACTGCGCTAATCCCCATGACCGTCCACTAAGCAGAAATCCCACGACTGACTAAATGTCTGCCATTAGTCTTACATAGCGACATAACAGCTTTAACATGTGTCATTAGACCCAGTGTATTATTACCACAGCATAGCTCCTTTTTTGTGGAGGAAAAATTATTTACTGCTACGGGGAGCTATCATTATTTATTATTATTATTATACATTATTTATACACGAAAAATCCCTTCAGCAAAACTTAAAATGTACAGGCATAAAAAATAAATAAATAAAAATTCATTGGGTGGGGCTGATCTTCCAGGGAGTCGTGTTTGAGTTTAATTCAGCTCCTCAAATGTATCTTGAGGTGTTTTTTGAATTGTTGCAAGGTAGAGAGTTCCCTGATGGTAGTGGGGATTTCGTTCCAAGCTTTTAGACCGGAATAGTGAAAGCTTTTCTTTGAGTACTCAAGATTATATCTCGGAAGTTGAATGTCCGTGCAGTTCCTTGTTCTATAACTTGAGTACATATTTCTTGTTTTATATCTATCCCAAAGGCTTTCAGGGCAGATCTGATTCATCATCTTATAGGTCATAACAGATCGGTCAAAGTTTATTAGTTGTTCTACAGTCAACCAGTCTCGAGACCACTGATCTTTGATTTTTGCCCTTTCTATGATTGACTGAGCTCTATTTTGCAGACGTTGAAGGCCTTCTAATTTTGTGTTGGAGAGAGATTCCCATACAACATTTGCATATCGTAAGTGACTCTCCACAAGAGTATGGTAAATGTTAACCAGCTGGGATTGCGGGACAATTTTCATTAACATTTTCAGAGACCATAGCCCACCGGAGACTTTCCCTTTAACTTTGCTGTACTGTTCTTTCCAATTCAATCCTTCATCAACAAGTATACACAACGACTTTGTCTCCTTGACACGCTTAATTTCTGCGCCATTCAACATAAGTGGCTCATGGGATGATATCTTATTCGTTCTTCGTGGGTGCCCAATTATCATGTATTCGGTTTTTTGTGGATTAATGCTTAGTTTGTTAATTCTCATCCATTCCGAAATATTCATCATTTCCTCCCGAGCGCTTTCAAAAAGTTCTTCTATGCTATCTGACGTTACAGTCACGTGTGTATCATCTGCGTACATACCCGCTTTAGAGAGCACAAGACAATCTTCAAAATCATTTAAAGAGCTAGTGTTTGATATTTGGATATAGCAGTGAATTTGCAGAACAGGGCTTTCATTACGCAGCTGTCAAGTTATAGAATGATCCTCTTGCCAAATTCATGAGCTACCGACACCAGATAGACATTAAATAACAAAACACACCTAAAGAACCAGACTCTCAAACACACTCCTTGGATAGGGCTGTAGGTTTTTATTCTTAAGGTATTATCATTGTAGACAGATGTTATGAAATGCTAATTTGTATATATGATGATAAAGGAAAAATGAAAAAGATACCTCTTCTACAGAAATAGAAAAATAACTGCAGTGTCTTACAACCCATAACCCATGGTATAACTTGAGACAATAAGCTTCCTTCATTGACGTTCAGGCTCTTTGATTCCTAATGACCTCTAACTTGAAAAAGAACCAGGAAAGGACATACTGGAAAAACAAGACCTTACGACTCTGAGATGCCAATGACCCCTAAGACCCTTCAGTGCCGAGTTTGGAAAGGACCCTTGACAAAGAGGGGTGATCCACTCTGCATAAAGGTAGTGTTTCAAGATATGCTAATCAGGTTACTGCTGTTATAATTGTTCAAATCTAGTGCCAATACCGTTCATTTCAGCCTGGGGTGAATACCATCTCCATGGTGAATACCCTTGGACAGACATGACACAAGTACAGATAAAACACATAATCATCTTTAAATAATCATCATCTTTAGATAATCATCTTAATTATCTAAAACACATTTCAGTCTTTAAATAGACCTTTCAGCTATTCTGAAAAGAATCCGAATCGAACGATATGATGCTACATTCTGCAGAAGTTTCGAATGTGCACAATAGTGATTAAAGCCCTAACGCCACTCGATCAAATGTCGCGTGTAAAAATGTATAAAAATAACGCTCGATCCAGGCTCTTTTGTAGAATAGCTAAAAGTGTCTATTGCTGAGCATAGGGTTCCCCCCAGCGATGGAAGTGCCCTTATGTTACCAGATAATTAGAAGTCTTCTCTCTTTCGGTTGTGAGCATAATCACAAAATCTATCTGAGTTTCTGTTCTTTACTCAGGCTCTTCCTCCCTTGCAAAGTGTACAAATACAGCACGCATATCAGTTTTCCATCAATTATGGAAAAATGCTTGCACATTATTTACAGCGATGGCTCAGAACAATGGACGTTTCGAATTTTCATCTGTTGATCCCACTCTTGTTTTCAGTGAGATCAGCAAGATGGATCCCTCTAAAAGGACAAGTGGTGCTATACCCACCGATAAACTTAAACGAGCCTCAAGTGCTTGCTATAAGGAGATTACATATCATATCAATAATGCTATCAGTGCTAACATGTTCCCGGATATTCTAAAGCTTGCAGATGTCTCCCCAATTTTTAAGATGGGTGAAACTTTCATCAGGGGCAATTTCCGACGAATAATTGTGCTCTCTTCTCTCTCCAAGCTCTATGAAAGGGTGTTGTCACAAAAAATTGTACCCTTTATGGTTCCTAATTTCTCCAATTTACTTTGTGCATTTTGAGAGAACCACAGCTCACAACACGCACTTTTGAGGCTTGTTGAACAGTGCCGAAAAAGCCTTGATAAGAAACGGATAGTTGGAATGGTTCTTATGGACCTCTCCAAAGCATTTGACTGTCTGCCTCACGACCTCCTGATAGCAAAGCTTGAGGCATATGGTATTGGAATTGGTAGTCTAAGACTTATTTTCGACTACCTAACATCTCGGAAACAGCGTGTCAGAATTAACTCTACCTACAGCTCTTGGCTTGAGATCACATCAGGTGTACCACAAGGTTCAGTCCTAGTCCTTTACTATTCAACATTTACATCAACGATCTTACCTATTTCATAGCGGACTCTCATCTATGCAACTTTGCTGATGATAATACCTTATATGCATCTGATTTCAAACTAGAAGGAGTGATATCAAGGCTAGAAAACGACATGCAAAAGACCCTCGTCTGGTTTGAATCAAACATGATGGCTGCAAATCCATCCAAATTTGGCATGACTACAAACTTTGCATGGAGATTGATGAGATGGTAATTACAACCGTTCAGCAAGTCAAATTACTGGGCGTCATTATGGACTCCAAGCTGAAGTTTGATGACCCCGTGAAGTCTCTCTGCCTTAAAGCTAACAGAAATGTTAGTGCCCTATCAAGGGCTGCTAAGGTCATTGACCCACCTAAATGTAAATTGCTTTATGACTCATTTGTCATATTAAACTTCAGGTACTGCCCCCTCATTTGGATGTTTTGTGGAAGAATTGCTAATAAAGAAATTAACAGGGTTCATAAGCGAGCACTTCGGATCTTATTGAAAGACTTTGATGCTTCATTCGATGATCTGCTCATTAGAAATGAAGAAAAAACTGTTCACGTTCAGAACTTGCAGAAAGTCATTATTGAAGTGTATAAATCTCTCAATCATGAAAACCCTTCTTTCTTATGGGATTTATTCACAAGGAAAGAAATTAATTACAATCTGAGAATCAAAGATATTCTCACTCTTCCCAAGGCATCTCTTGCGTCTTTTGGTACAAATTCGATAGCGTTCAGGGGTAGCATACTTTGGAACAGTACACCTGATGTGATTAAAAGCAGCAGCCTCCGTTTTTGGCAGAAACATAAAAAATTGGACTGGGGAGGGTTGTAACTGTAATATCTGTAAATAGTGTTCCTGTACATTAGCTTAATTTAGTTGGTATTTATTAGTTTGTACGTTTTGCACAAGCTAGATTGTTATCCAACTGTAAATAAAGTGGTTATTATTATTATTCTTATTATTATTATTATTCTTATTATTATTATTATTATTATTATTATTATTATTATTATTATTATTATTATTATTTATTATTATTGTCAAAATTGTTTCTGTTGCTTTTTCTTGATTCCTCTATACTGCTGGCTAATGCCTAGGCAGACTATTTTTGTTGTTATTGTATCTTTTACTAATTTTTTTTCCTTTTCTAAGATGACATTTCAATTTTTTTTCATAGTTCTATTTTCTTTCGTAAAAAGTTTTAACAATCTCGCAGTTTTGGCTGAGTACCCATTTTTGACATTGTTCGATTACTAATTTTGCCTCCTCTCCTTCACATAGTCTCTTGATTTGACACTCCAATTGCTTGCTGTAACAGCCTAGAAAGTCGAATACAACATTGATTTGATCTATTTCGTATCCACGATTTAACAGTTCCAGTGATTTTCTCACTTCAGAATACTTGTCCTGTTTTTCTTTCTCTCTCTTGGCAATACATCCGGGTGCACATATTGTCCCCTCTATCAAACTGATCTTTTTTCCTTCTTTGTCAATTATCAGCATATCGGGCTTAATGGCATTGTTGCTTGGTCTTTTGTCTAAATGTATCGGTATGTCCCACATAATCTTAGCATGATCATTTTCGATGCTTGCAAGAGGTAATGCTTGCTTGCGCCATGGAACTCCACGATAACTTCCATCAAATTCAAACTTTGCTCGCATTAGATGATAAATAGGTCTTAACATTCTATCGTGTCGTGCTTTGTAGAGTGTTTGTGCTAGTGCTACACAGGAGCACAGCAAATGAACGACTGTTTCTTCTGCTTGCTTACATAGACTGCATGTTGTATTTGTAGTTTCCATCTTTAACTTATACTTTGAATATGCTTTGGTAGGTAATAACTGTTGTCTTATTGATTCATTTGTCGATAAAACTATATCTGGGATGTTTTTCCAGCTTTGAAATATGTTTCTACTGTTCTTTGATATTTCATCACTATCTAGTATTGATACCGTGTAGAATCCTAACCAAGGTTGGTTTCTAACTCTTTCTTCATATAGTCTTTGGAGGATACTTCCTAGTCTTCGTTGGATTAGTTTATAGTTGTCATCTTTTATCTCCACTCTTTCCTGTTCGTAATTAAATACAGACTTTTCCTCTAAAAAGCTCAAGTCAGCTTTGAAATGTTCTTTTGCGTACCTTGTTGCTTCGACAAAAGTTGACTTGAAGTTCTTTTTGCTTTTGTAATGTTGGAACGAGCGTACCAGCTTCATTCTAGAATCTTTGCTGATGTTAATGTGGTGTGCCACTTTAATTTTTGAGATCTTATAGGTATCCTCCACAGACTTGAAGCCCCTTCCACTACACTTCTGTGGTAAATAGAGTAGTGCTGTTGATTCTGAGATGTGTTTTCCTTTATGCATCTCGACTACCTTTCTGCTTTTTCTATCAAGATTTTGAATATCTGCTATCAACCAGTCACTTGTCCCAATGAAGTATTCTAATGAAGGCATAGCGAAGACGGTGCTAGCTGTCAGTTTTCTTGGTACTGACAGGGGTGATGACCATATAATATTCAATCTTCGTAGATACTCTTTTTCTGATTGTTGGAACGTGAACATGTCTAGCTGTTCAAAATCTTCATACTTTCCAAGGAATTTATACTTTTCGCTAGATTTCATAACTGAGATTGAATCCTTTGCTCCTATTGGTAAATCTCCACTCTTTGATACTTTCCCTCTAACTATATGCAAAGAAGCACACTTTTCCAGGCCCCAGGACATCCCAATATCTTCGTACATTTCCTTAACTTTCATTGTCACGACTGATATTTGTTCTCTGATTTTGCATAGAGTTTTAAATCGTCAACGAACAATAGGTGTGTTATTTTCATTGTCCTGTCGTGCGTCAGTTGGTAACCCTCTTGTCCTCTAATTGCCCAAGCTATTGGGTCAAGACATAGTATAAAAAGCTTGACCACAAAGCTGTCTCCTTGCAATATGCCTCTCTTTACATTTATTGGCTCTAATTGTTCCTTTCCATTTACTGTGTCGACTGTTATTGAGATTTTCCAGCCTGTCATTATGTTTTCTACAAACTTTATGATTCGCTTGTTTGTTTTATTCATTGATAACACTCTAAGAATCCAAGCGTGTGTTACAGAATCAAATGCTTTTCTACCATCAGTCCAAACCATTGATAGATTCTTTTTATTCATTTTTGCATCCTCTAGGATCATTTTGTCAATCAACATGTTGTCAGTGCAACCCGTTACTCCAGCTCTGCCTCCTCTTTGATCGATCTGCAGCGTCCTTAATGGTATATATTCGCCTACAAGTGAAGTGATTGACTTGTACATCGTATTTAAGCAGGTGATGGGACGGTGGTCAGGTACTTTTGGTTGGAGCTTTTTTGGGTGTAGCCCACATTTTCCTTCCAATAACCATGTGGGAATAGGTGTCTGCTTGTTTATCAGTTCCGTGACTGCTACAGATATACCTTCATGTGTAGTTGTAAACACTTTGAGCCAGTAATTCACTATTTTATCCTTACCTGGTGACGACCAGTTTTTTTTTCGTTTTAAGCATATTGGTGAATTTCTCTTTTGTGATATTTACGATTTCATCATCCTCGACTGATTTTGACTGGCTAATGGCTTGCTCAACGTCTTTGATCCATTTTGCTTCCAGATTTACCCTCGGTTCTACGCTCCAAATTTTAGGCCAGAAGTCTTCAAAATCTTCCTTGGTAAGTGGTGTTTGGCTTCTAGTTTTGTCACTTCTTGTTTTATAACTGACATCATCCGATTTATCGTTCTTCAGGATTTCTCTAAACGCGTTGTATACTTTTCTTTGGTCTGTGTCAAACAGCCTGTTAGTTTTGTTTCTCAAGATCTGACCATTCTTCTTCTCCTTATTGTATTTCATTGATTTTATCACACTAATCTTGTGTTCCTTCATTTCCAGTAACCCATTTAGGGTTATTCTACCCTTCAGTTCTCTTTTCATCCACCTTCTGTTTCTTCTCGTGTTTCTCGTAAGTTTCTTATTGTTCCTTATTCTCTGTATTTCCTCTGTAATTTGTGAGATCTTGCCCCTAATTTTGTTCATTTTTTCATTCATTCGCTTTTCCCAAGCTGGAATTCCCCTTTGCTTTCCCTGGTTGTTGCTGTTGTTATTCCCATCTTTATGATCGCCCGTTGCTAACTTCCATCCACAAATCGTTGCATACATTGCACAGTTCACATCCCAGAGGTATTTAGTTGGTTCTTCCATTGGGCTATGCATTTCCAATCCCATAAGAATTCCTTGCAGGTCATGCAGCTCTTTACTTGTTGGCTTCTTTTTTACATATGTGCTTTAAACCACGTCTACTCCAGTCCCCAGGGGTTGTTTTTACATCAAGATATTTTTGTTTGGCTTTTTCTTGTATTTCTTTGAAATGATTGTCTAGCTCCTCATCTGGTGTAAAGGATGGATTTTCAATGTTCCTTTGTTCGATTTCTACATCCATTCAATGCAGCATTGTCTTGTATTGAGCATTCTGTTTGTTCTATTATCTCATTTTGTATTGTCTGTTGATCTGTTGTTATCATCTTCTCAATGAGTGCAGCTTGGTCTCGCAAGTTCTGTGCTGTTTTGCCTACGTCTGCGTAACCGATTTCTTCCAAAAAGATTTTTGTGAGCTCCATCACTCCAGTCTTTCGTCCATTTGGTTTGCGTGGGCAGTCAGCTCTTGTATGGGTGCTTTTGGCCTTTTCTCTGCAGGTGAGTAGATCAATATTCATTTTGGCGGTCCAGTTTGTTTTTGTTTGGCGTCGAGCATGGCTGCTTTGATGTTGTTCCCCAGCTTCCATTTTGTATTTCGCTTTTACGACTCCTGTTTGACTTTGGAAGTGTTGCAGGTCTCTAATTATACATTGATATATAAATATCTAGAATATAATTACATGTTCCTTTCCTAAAATACGCATTATGAGAGCATTATTTTAGGTTCTCGTGCGAGATTCCAAGCACGTCCTCTCAGCACGGCGCCATCCGATTATTGTTGATTATTATTATTATGTTATTATTATTGATTATTATCCGATTATTATTATTATTATTATTATTATTATTATTATTATTATTATTATTATTATTATTATTATTATTGTTATTATTATTATTATTATTATTATTATTATTATTATTATTATTATTATTATTATTATTATTATTATTATTATTATTACAATCCAATCATCATCTTCTTTCGTGAAACATTCGGTCGTTCATAAGCTGCCTAAACTATCATACGTTAGGCTAAGAAAAGTAATAAAAATCTGCAAAGCGCATCAGTCAGGTAGGCTTTTCCTACCCTTGACTAGAAAAAGCAACAATAAAGACTTCGATGATAATTGAAAACATTTTAAGAACAACAGGAGAAACGTAGGCCTATAGTTTTCGCGGTTGATAGTGGTTGATATATCTGCAATGAAACTGTCTTGTTATCTGAGGGGCCATCTAAGGGAATGACTCCCAATGTGAAGGGTCCTTTCAAACTCGGTACTTGAGAGTCCTAGGGGTCATAGGAGTCTCAGGGTCATACGGTCTGGTATTTCCGGTATGCCCAAGAAAAGCCAACAATCTTTATTTTTATCAGATAAAAAGTTGTTGGCAAATATTCAAGTCAGAGTTGGTAAACATGTCTAATAGTTGCTACGCCACCTTAGCAGCAACAGACACGGAATTTGATGACCTTAAATAATAACAAAGAAGTATCGCTCCCAACATTGTCAACATCAGCCAATGGAGGTTGAATCTTTTGTTTGATGCAGATCACTTCCGTGATGCGCGTGCGCAAAAGTTTCCCTCGTGCGTGGACAACAATGGATGACGATTTCCGTTGACGTCAATCCTGAACGCAGAAAACATGTGTCTGCTTTCCAAGTGTATCATTGGCTGAAAGCATCAAATGTTCACTGTATGTTCAGTTATGCGCGCCATGTCAACGTTCAGACATGAAGCCGATTTTAAAGATTTGTTGCTCCAAGCAGCGCAAATCAATCATAAGCATATCCATACAAGACAGCTGAAAAAACTTCAATAAAGAAGCCTTTTTAGCTGATCTCGATGCCATTGACTGGTCTGCTATTTTAGTTTGTTCCGACGACATAAATGTGATAGATAAATTTATGAGGACGCTATCTTTAGTGATTGAAAAGCACGCTCCCTCAATAGAAAGGCGAGTGTCAGATAAGTACAGCCGGGCTATCCCTTGGTCTGAAGGCTTTGTTTCGAACTAGAGACAGAATTAAGAATTCAGCAGTCAAGGCAGAATCTAAAATACTAATGAATGCTTATAGACAAGTTAGAAATCAGGCTAATAATATGAATTCTTGGTTAAAGAAAGAATATTTCACAAATAAACTTGATGAGTGTGAAGGTGACCTTAAACAGACGTGGTTGACAATCGACAAACTTGTCAACAAGCAACCAAAGTCAACTGAAATCCTATCTCTAAAAAAGGTAGGGGAGACAGTAATGAAGGATTCGGAAAGCATAACCAATTCAATGAATGAGTACTTCTGTTCATGGAGACAAGCTGAGCAGAAAAATTCCTGATAAGGAAAAAGCTCTATTGATCTCTTGAATGGAGACCATGACATAAATCCAACGGCTGCTCGTTTCACATTCTCGCTAATGCAGCCCCAAGAGTTACTGAAGGCAATGAATAGATTTAAGACTTCACATGGGTCTGGGCTAGATCGCATTTCCAGCTTTTTCCTCAAGGCAGTAATGCCCATTTTAGCTGCGCCCCTTTATCTTTATTTTTATCTTTAGGCCTGTTCCCTGACTGTTTGAAGATAGCAAGGGTTGCACCAGTATTTAGGGATGGTCCTGCCGATGAAAGGTCGAACTATCGCCCAATTTCTGTTCTACCGGTTGTCTCTAGCCTTTTTGAGAAACTAATTTATGACCAGCTGTACCACTACCTGAATTCCAACAAACTTGTCTTCGGTAAACAATCAGCTTACAGACAGTTGCATTCTATTCTGTCATGTTTGCTGAAGTGCACTAATGATTGGTACTTGAATTTAGAGGGTGGTAAGTACACTGCCGTTACCTTTGTGGACCTCAAAAAGGCTTTTGACACGGTAAATCATGAAATATTATTGCAAAAACTGGAGCTTTACGGTATTCATAATAGAGAAATGAAATGGTTCCGCTCTTATTTAACGAATAGAAAGCAGTAGTCGCTTGGATTTTCATGAAAATCTTGCAAAGTGTCATAAAAGCAAGAAACTTGGCAAAATTATAGTTCAAAGTATGCTTATGAATATCAGACATGGAGCCACTTCAAAAGATCCCCCTTACGTCCGAAAAACGGGATCTGAAAAACCGGGGGGTTCCTTCCTCAGGGATGCAAGTTTTTAGCCGTTCGCCTCCGTTTCTCATTCACTGAGGCTGCTATTTTGCCTGAAAATAACCGTAATGCTACAGTTCTAGATACATTGACAAGAAAATACAAATTTGGTTGATTTTTGAGATGCCGAATATTTGGTTGCAATTACAAATGACGTCATAACTAGATCTATGAGTGTGACAAAAATGGCTATTCAGCATTTGAATCAAGGTCAAGTGCCAGTTATTACCTATGATCAGCCACTGTTGCCCTTGCTAAATCAATTCAGTGGCAATGGCCCGAAACATATGGCGAGCAAAAGTTTGTCATAGTGCTACATGGCTTGCACATTGCAATTCATTTTGCAAGATTTCTCAGATTCTGTCCACAAATCCACCCGACTACAGTGTTGTAAAGTAAATGGGAAGATTTCGAATATAGAATCTATAACCTGTGGAGTACCGCAGGGGTCCTTTCTAGGGTCTCTGTTACATATGATATATATAACAGCTCCACAACAAATGTTAATGGTAAAACTGCTCCAGTAAATAAGAAAATTCTTACACTTGGTGATTTACATGTTCGTCGTCTTAATGACTGTAAGCTATTACCTGACAGTATTGTTGCAAAAGGCATTGGTGGCCTCAGGAGTAACCAGATTATATCACGTCACAAACAAACAATCAACAGTGAGCTGACAACGACCGATGAAGTTGTAATTCATATCGGCAGCAATGATGTATCCAAGGGGATCCAGCAAGAGAAAATTGTTGAAAATGTCCACTCTGCCAGTAAGAAATTGAAGGATATCAACCCAGACATTAAAATATCTGTTTCATCTGTATTTTTGCAAGGCTATGATACACCCAAAAATATCAGAGTTATTGAGATTAACAGGGCCCTTAAGCTCCTCTGTCTCACTCAGGGGTGGGAATACATCGACCATGGCAATATTGCCTTTAGACACTTGGATAAAGGTGGTATGCATCTCACCCCTGATGGAAACAGATTGTTTGCTAGAAACGTGATTGGTCATGTTCAGTCTGGGTAACGGTAGCTGGCCCTTTGGGGTAGAAACAGTTGATCTACTTCCACCCACTGCAAAAAATGGGGGCAAGGAACGCTCCCAGAGGCAGGGAGGTTTGCCTCATAATCTTACACCCTCTTTACTGGTGCCGGATCGGTCTCATCAGCAACTAGGATTTAAGAAGGGCATGGCAATTGCGTCTCTGAATATAAATGGTCTCCGGAGTCACCTAGATGAGGTTCAGCTTTTAATTAGGAACCTTGGGATCCATATCCTTGCCTTGAATGAGACTAAGCTCAATCCAGAATTCCCAAAAGAGCTCACATGTGTGGCTGGTTACCAGCAAGAACGTCTGGAAAGGACATGCAATGGTGGGGGTGTTTCCATTTATATTAGGGACTCTGTCAAGTACAAACGTCGTCCTGATATCCCTTCTGATGACTTGGAACTTATCTGTATTGAGGTTGAACCACCAAAAAGCAAGTCTTTTATTGTTCTTGCTTGGCACCGTTTTCAGTTTCAGTTTCATATGATTTTAAAATTCTCTACATACAACTCCAAATGACAAAATTAAATACAATTAAATACAACATGCAAAAAATAATTAATACAAGACAGATACTACAGCAGAAATCTAAAATAAAACGTGATTACATGATGAAGGCAAAGGAATTGCATGGGGGAATTTCTTAAGGAGGGGCTCTCTCAGTAGCTAGGCTAATCGAGGAGAGAGCACCCCCTATTAATAACTGATTAGATAAGTCTTTTAAAAATCTCGAAAATTCTTTGAAAAATTTACCTACCTAATTTTTGACGGAGGTTGAATGGGCACCTTTTATGATCTGTAATTGTTTTCAAAGAAAAAAGTTTTAAGTTTACCACGAAAAATATAAGCAGAAGGTGAACTTTTTATATCTGAGGGAATGTTATTCCAGCATTTTGCTCCGAAATAACGAACTGACCTAAGACCATATTGAAGGGTATTTTTCTGATGTAGAAAAATATCATTATTAGTTGCTTGCCGTGTAAGATATGGATGAAGAGATTCAATTAATTCAAAGAAAGAATGAAAACAAGAAGGAGAAATTTTATTGACACAATCATAAACAAAACGTAATAATTTCAGCTGAAAAAGGTCATGCAGCTTTAAAATCTTCAAATCAGAAAAGATTGGAGAGGAAGGAGAAGCAAAGTTTTGAAATAAAATTGCCTTTATAACCCTCTTCTGTAACAAAAACACAGGATTGATGTAAGTCTCAAACCATACTGTAGGAAAGGGGAAAATAGAGAATTATAAAGACAAATCAAAATGTTAATGGGTAAAAAGTGTCTAACTATGAAAAACATGCCACAGGTTCTAGCCAATTTTTTTGAAAGTTCTGTCAGGTGATATTTCCATGAGAGATTTTCATCCAAAAGAACACCAAGAAATTTGACATACCAGGTCTTTCTGATTGGAAGGTTACCAATTTTGATACCAATTGTTACAGGGCAAGAATGCTGAGATGACTTAAAAATAACAAAATTAGTTTTATCTATATTCAGAGCAAGTTGATTTGTATCAAGCCACATTTTCACTTTTTTCAGTTCTTTGTTTACCACTCTTTGAAGCAGGTCAAGATTTTCAGATTCATAGTAGATGTTAGTATCATCTGCAAATAAGTAAAAGAACCCAACAGTTGCAATTGTTGCAGAAAACTGATTTGTGGTTAATTGGGATATTTTTCTGGCAAATGCCACAAGGATTTTCAGGGGGTTTCATTTGAAGTTCAGTTTACAGTGGGGAATAAATTTTATGAAATACCTGAAACTTTAATCCAAGGTAAACTGAGGAATAATTATCAACACAAACTTTTCTGTCAATCATTTCAGTTGATCTGTTCAGGGTACAACATTAAGAACAACTTCGGGATCCTCATCATCAGAGTTCAGTTTACTTTTTTCCGTGGAAGTTTCAGCTTTTTTTCTATAACCTTTGATTGAAGCAGCATCATTCCTTCTGATAACAAGCTTATCCATGATAAAATAGGCTGCCTTGCCTGCCGTTCTAGCTTCGAGGAGCTCAGGGATCTTGCTCCTTCTTTTGTCAAGGGTGCGCTTGGATAAATCAGCCACAAACATAATACCTTCAGGTTTCTTCTCTCGAGCTTGCTTCAAGACACGCTCTTTGTCCTTCCAGTTGAGGAATTTTGCAACTATAGGACGTGGGTCATCCGATTTTTGTCTTTGGGAAGATGCACCAAATCCACTACTAGGCCTATTATTTGAGCTCTTTCGAATACGATGAGCACGCTCAATGACAAGATTTTCTTCAATTCCCAGTGCATTCTTGATTTGCTCTTTAACCTTGGCTTCAGTAGCATCCCATGATGTTTCATCTACAGACTCTGGGAGTCCAAGTATCTTCACATTGTTCCTTCTGGATTGATTCTCCAAGTACTCATTACGGTCCTCAAGGTACTCGAAGGATTCTTGGTTGTCTTCTTCGATCTTGCGTAGTTTCAAATCAACGTCAGGAAGTTCACGTTCTATCCTGCTTATCTCCGAGGTAATGTGGTCATATTTAGCACTAGTGAAAGCTGTTGACTGTTTCAAATCCACCACTTCATTTCTCAAATCACGTATATCATGCTTGACGTTGTCGAGGAGCGATTCAATCAAAGTCCGGTAGGCCCTCTCTTGAACTGCGAGCAGTTCCTTCAAAACCTCAAGAGTCACGAAATCAGATGGCATAATAAAACAAAATAAACTAATCCATAGAATAACATTTGCAACTGAAACTGTTTGACTTTTATAAAAACAATATACTTAGTTCCTAGAAAAATAGTCGAATTAACTAATCAAGTTAGCTTCGAAGCTCCGCACACGTGTCGGCCATCATGGAGCTCGTCGCACCGTCCGCCCAGTGACCCAGTTGGATCTTTCAATAAGCTGAAAAAAGTTATCTTTTTTGGACAAAGAGGCAAAGAAATAATCCTCTTAGGGGACACTAATTGTGACCTCACTCCAAAACAAGCTGAGCAGTTAATAGATAACAATTCAAAGCACATGCTTGATCTCTATGAGTTGTTCAGCTTCAAACAGCTTATTGATAGACCAACCAGGGTCACTCTAACTACTTCTTCCATTATTGACCATATTGCTACAACACGTGCGAGAAACATTGTAAAAGCCGGAGTTTATGAAGTTTCTTTGAGTGACCATTATATGGTCTACTGCATTCGAAAAATTAATGGAGCAGTGGCAAAAGGCCATAAAATGATCAAAACTCGGAAGATGAAAAATTTCAATGAAGAAGCATTCCTGGCAGATGTTTCTGGCATATGTTGGGAGCAAAAGCTTACTGGAACTGATGACATAGATGTTCTTGTGAGCAATTGGTCAAACCTATTTTCTTTGATCATAGAGAAACATGCCCCAATGACGGTAATGCGTGTTTCAGAGAAGTACAGCCCCTGGATAGACAAGGACCTGAAGAAACTAATGCAGACCAGGGATAAGCCAAAAAAGGCTGCAGCCAAAAGAAAGTCCCAATTCCTTATGGACTCTTATAGACAGGTCCGTAACAAGGTCAATGTCCTAAATATCCAACTAAAGAAGCAGTACTATACTAATAAGATCTCTGCATGTCAAGGTAACATGAAAGAATCATGGAAGGCAATCAATGAGCTCCTCAATAAGAGATCAAAGTCCTGCAACATTGATTGTCTCAAACAGTCTGGTTCTGAAACAGTTCATAAAAAGATATTTCGAATGCAATGAACAGTTTCTTTTGCTCAGTAGGTAAGAATCTTGCTGACAAAATTGGTCCAGCCCCAAATCCCCTTCTTGAAGGTGACTATGAAGTTAACAAACGTAAGGCAAGATTCAGTTTCAGGACCATAGAAGTGCAGGAGATCAGGGATGCATTTGCCACGGTTAAGACAGCATAGAGCTTTGGGACTGACGCCATCTCTAGCTACTTTTGAATCTTGCGCTGCCTTTTATTGAAAACTCACTTGCTTTCCTGTTCAATACATCCATTGAAACAAGTCGTTTTCCCGACTCATGGAAAGTTGCTAGAGTTACTCCGATTTTCAAGGAAGGAGATAAGGCTGAGAAGTCTAACTATCGACCAATATCAGTCTTGCCTGTTATCTCAAGGCTCTTTGAAAAATTAGTAACAAATCAGCTGTACAAGTATATGAATGATAATGGACACTTTTCATCTGGCCAATCCGGCTTTTTGCGCCTTCATTCAACAGTGACATGCTTGCTTAAAAATACTGACGACTGGTACAATGGAATGGATCTTGGAAAGCTAGTGGGATTGGTGTTCATTCACTTTAAAAAGGCATTCGATACTGTTGATCATAACATTCTTTGCGAAAAGCTCGAGCTTTACGGCGTACAGCAACGTGAACTCTCTTGGTTTAAATCCTATCTTTCCAACCGGAAACAATTTTGCAGGGTTAATGGTGTGGATTCAAAAATTGGGGACGTAGAAATTGGTGTTCCACAAGGTTCATATCTCGGCCCTCTTCTCTTCCTCATCTACATCAATGATCTCCCACAAGCTGTCCAGGATTCTACCGTGTCCATGTATGCTGATGACACCAGTTTGTGCTACCAGTCTCACGATTTGACTCGGCTGAACAAGGCTATTAATTCTGACCTCAAAAAGCTGGATACTTGGCTACAAGGCAACAAGCTTTCCCTGAATGTTGCGAAAGCCCATTCCATGCTTATCTCCACCAAGCAAAAGCAGAACAGTCTCAAAAATCAAAATAAAGACCTGGATCTGAAAATTCACGACAATGATCTTGAAGTAGTCAAAAAGACAAAATATCTTGGTGTGCAAATCGACTGCTCATTGAACTGGAAAGAACAAATCAAAGCAGTTTCTAGCAAGGTCTCAAGGGCAGTTGGCTTTTTACGACATGCCAAGTCTTTTCTCCAGAAAGAAACTTTGCAGACTCTCTACACAGGCATTGTGGAGCCACACTTTCGATACTGCTGTTCCGTCTGGGGCTGCGCCGCTTTAACTGAAATTAATCAGTTGCAAAAGCTTCAAAACCGTGCTGCTAGGATAATAACAAATAGCAGCTTTGATGCCCCAGGCGGACCTCTTATCGAAGAGATGGGGTGGAAGACCATTGACGAACTAACTACGTGTGAATCTAAGACAATGGTCTTTAAGTCCCTGAATCAACTGGCTCCAGAATACCTTTGTAGCCTTTTCACTCGAAATTCGCTCTGCTCATCATACAGCCTTCGTAATACGGGCACCGACCTAAGGTTACCGAAGAAAAGGTCATCAAATGGCCAGAGATGTTTCTCATATAAAGATGCAAAATTATGGAATGGCTTGTCAGCCGAGTCAAAGCAGGCAACCTCCTTGTATGGTTTCAAGAAAACTATTTAAAAAGTGATCCCTTTCATTTTGATTTTAGGTTTGAATTTTTCACTTCATTTCAAATAGGTTTTGAACATTGTAAATAAGGTTTTATAGTTTAATTCATTTAATAGCTTTTTACTTTCTTTTCTAAATTGTAATTAAATGTTTTTATCGGAGGGCCCCTTGAAAATCAACTTGTTGAAGGGCAACCCTCCTTAAATATATAAAATGAAATGAAAATGAAATGAAATGAATGAAATGAAATAACCTCCATCTACAGATGAAACATTGTGACGTTAATATTTATGCTGATGACACAAGCCTTATGTTTGCGTCAGATGCGGTTACGCATATTAACGACTGCGTCAATGACGACCTAAGTAACCTTAAATCTTGGCTACAAGGAAATAGATTTTCCCTGAATGTTGCTAAGACAAATAGTCTTGTAGTGGGCAGCAGAAAGTGACTGAAAGATATAAGTGATGATAGAGTAGCAAAGCCCTCTTTCGTAGTAGGCGAGGAGAATGTTTCCATGGTAGAAAATATAATATACCTCGGGGTAATTGTTGATAAACATCTGAGCTGGGACGAGCAAATTTCAGCAGTGACGAAAAAAGCTTCACGTAGATTACGGATGTTACGTTTTTCCAAAAAGCCAATTGTTACTGTACAAAAAATGTACAGAATTTTGGTGGAACCATACTTCAGATACAGCTGCCCGGTATGGGGAGTTGCCGGTAGCAATGCTATCAATAGGCTGCAAAAATTCCAAAATAGGGCGGCAAGAATCGTTACAAACAGTGCTTGTGATGCTTCTGCCCTACCCATAATCAGAAACTTGGTTGGCCCAACATCACTGAGCTTATCGAATCAGAAACCTTGAAAATGGCGTATAAATCGGTAAACAACCAAGCTCCCATTTACCTTACAGAAATGTTTGTCAAGCTGTCCGATGCATGCAAGAGAGAACTTCGAAATACTAAAACAGATTTGGCCGTTCCTATTTGCAAATCGGCTTTCGGCCAGAAATGCTTTTCATATAAGGGTGCTAAATTATGGAATGATCTTTCGGTTGACACCAAATCATCAAAATCTTATGAAATATTCAAAAAACGTATCAACAACGCCAACATCGAATGCTGATTCTCTCTTTCATGTTATAGTTAGAATCACTTTAATTTGCTTATAAGATAATTTTGTAAATAAGGTTTTTTAATTATGTATGCTTTTCTTAGTTTTGCATTTATTTGCACGGCCCACTGTAAATCAGTCCTTTGACTGACGTGGCCACCGTGCCTAAACAATTTTAGAATCAATTCAAATCAGGTTTTGATGTCAACTGGGCTGAACTTTCAAAAATCATATTTTCTTGCATCAGAGTTAACAACGAAGTTTTTAACGAAATAACCAGCGAAATATAGGTCTTTACTACACACTTCAGAAGGCCCTTGGTGCTTGCTTGAACAGTTGAATTAGGATAGGAAAGTGGAAAGAAGCTCCCATCTCTAGATTCCCAATTAGAGTGATTCATAATTATCTTCCTATCTCGCCTAGGGGACGTTGACAGTACTGAAAGAGGGAGGGCACGAGGGAACACTTCTTTGGAGAGTGACTCCATGGTTGGTTCAATCAGTTTTCTACGTTATATATGAAGAATGGAAAAAAAATTCTGGGAATAGGCGTATAGGAACACATGTTTCCAATGTAGAAATATTGCGATCGTGTTTATACAATCATTTCATTTTCATTTTCATTTTCATTTTAAAATATTTATACTGGCATAAGTTTCATATAATAAATACATGTTTTTCAAACTGACCAGTGTAAAATAAAAATCTAAAGGAAAAGAGGCTAAACTAAGGACAAAAGTAATTTATTTACCAAATTTACAATATAATATACAATAATACCTAATTTACAATAAAATATAACAGAAAGGAAATAGAAGTTGAAATTACACCGCCCTCTATATTTGTTTCTTGAAAGTTTTCAGGGAGGGTGCCAATTTTGCTTCTCTTCGTAAACTGTTCCAAAGTTTTGCTCCGCGATATGAAAAAGCCTTTTGGCCATTAGCAGTTTTTAGTAGCGGTAACCTAAGATCAGTTTCTGTCGAACGCAAAGTCCTTTCTCTATCATCTGAATATTTTGTAAATAGTTTTGTCATGTAGGCTGGGGCAAGCGAATTCAAAGACTTATAAACTAGAGTGGCGGTCTCTTTTCTTGTGAGATCACTGATAGTCGGCCAGCCAAGATTCTGAATTAGTGGAGCAGCAGAAGCATTGTAAGGGCTATTTGTTACGATTCTTGCAGCTCTGTTTTGAATTTTTTGCAAGATGTCAATTTTTGAATTACTACAGCAGCCCCAAACAGAGCAACAGTAACTCAACTGGGGCTCGACAAT
Organism: Aurelia sp. 4 Dawson et al 2005; assembly: GCA_964019985.1. Taxonomy (NCBI): domain Eukaryota; kingdom Metazoa; phylum Cnidaria; class Scyphozoa; order Semaeostomeae; family Ulmaridae; genus Aurelia; species Aurelia sp. 4 Dawson et al 2005. The sequence goes on along the minus strand of OZ026504.1, from coordinate 8,268,879 downwards.
CCCTCTGTACATTTTGTTGAGCACATCAGATGGAAGATATTTTTTAGAATACTTAATAAGTCCAAGGGCTCGGTTAGCCTTGGTCTTGATAGTATCGACATGTTTGTCCCAGTTAAGTTGACTATCTACTTGAACACCTAAGTATTTTGCATTGGCAATCATTTCAATTTCCTGATCACCTATTGAAAAAGATGGTTGAGCATCAGGCTGGCTTTCTATCTTACGAATGTTTGGTCCAGAGCCTATGATAAGCGACTGCGTTTTCACAACGTTCAAAGAAAGTTTGTTTGCATGCAGCCAATCCTGTAGCTTCAGAAGATCTAAATTTAAGTCATTTTGCAGGTCACCAATGCTTTTTGAAGAGAGCGAGATGGTCGTATCATCAGCATACATGCTTACATGAGCCTTTAGCAGGGAAAAGCGCAGGTCATTGATGTATATCAGGAACAACAGTGGACCAAGGCAAGAGCCTTGAGGAACTCAACAATTTATTCCCTTCACATCAGAAGAAGAGCCATTTATCCTGCAAAATTGTTTACGATTATCCAAGTATGATTTAAACCAGTCATGCTCCAGGCCAGTCACTCCATACATTTTACGTTTTTCCAATAGGATTTCATGATCTACCGTGTCGAAGGCCTTTTTCAAGTCAATAAAAATGAGGCCAGTGTATTTTCCTTTATCTATATTTAGGTACCAATCATTGGTGCTAGCCATAAGGGCTGTGGCAACCGAATGTAAGAGTCGAAAACCAGACTGATGCTCATATAGTGATTTATTCGCGTCCAGGTATTCATAAAACTGATTAAAAATCAATTTCTCAAACAGTCTAGATACGAAAGGAAGAACGGATATAGGACGATAGTTGGACCTGTCGTCCCCTTTGCTCCACTCTTGAAGATGGGTGCAATACGAGCTATTTTCCAGTCCTCCGGAAATTTTCCTGCAAACAATGATTTATTGAAGAGATCATACAAAGACCCGCCTACAACTGGCAAAGCAATCTTCAAATAAAAGCTCGCAATGCCATCGTGGCCTGAACCATGCGATGTCTTCATCCTGTTCAAGGTTGATGATAATTTATCCGTCTTAATTGCAGAAAAAGAGAAAGTCAACGGATGAGTTTCGATAGCGTATTCGCCTGAAAAGAGTGGATTAGCTTTTCTGGGAATTTTCTCACTGAGTTTATTCCCAATGCTGCAAAAGTACTCGTTCATTGAAGACGCAATTTCTTTGTGACCTCTGACTGTCTGGCCGTCTACAGTAAGACAAGGCACAACTGTAGTGCTAGACTTTTTGTTAATAACTTGGTTGATGGTTTTCCAAGTTTTCTTGAGATCTCCTTGAAACTGCGTAAGTTTTTCAGAAAAATATTTGCGCTTAAGTTGCGTATTCATGTTGTTTACCCTGTTACGAATATGCTTGTAGCATTCCATCAGCAGCTTTGAGTTGCCTTTTACAGCTTGACTTTTGAGTTTATCTCTCGTTTTAGCTAATTTGAAGTAATCAGCGTTAAGCCAAGGCGTGAATCTATCAGAAACTCTTCTACTTAAAGTAGGGGCATGTTTTTCAACAATTAGCGCAAAAATATGGGTCCACTGGCGAACTGCGTCATCAATGTCATGAGCATTTGCTACAATTGCCTCCCAATCAACCTCAGAGAGATCAAAGAGGAAGGCATCTTGATTGAAGTTTTTTAGTTGTCGAGAAGTGATATATTTATGTTGGCGTTTAACCCCACCGCGTAATTTCTTATACGGTGAGCGAGGTGGTGGTCACTGAGACATATCTCTAGTACCCCACTCTCTGCGATGTTGTTGCAATTTGTAGTGGCAATATGATCAATCAAAGTTGAAGAGTCCAGAGTAACCCTAGTAGGTTCCTTGATTAACTGTGTCATACCGAAAAGGTCGTGCAGCTCATGTAACTGCACAACATGGCTCGGACTATTGTTTGCATGACTGAAATCACAGTTAGTATCTCCCAGAATGATAATTTCCTTTCCCTCTCTATCAAAAAAACTCAAATTTTCTTGAAGGCTATCAAAGCATGAATTAGGCTCACTAGGTGGTCTATACCAAGCTATGACAATAAAGGGGTTAGAATGCGGGGGCTCTACTTCAATGTAGATAATTTCAAGCGATTTATTAGCAAAATCTTGCCGGGGCCTAAACCCAACTGTATTTCTTACATAGAGAGCAACACCACCACCTTGTCTATTTCTGTCATTTCTTAAAAGGGAGAAATCATCTATGGCAATAAGCTGATCATCAACTTTAGTATCAATTTTTGTTTCATTGACAAAATTTTGTTTCATTGATCAAATATCGATGCATTTATTTTTTGCAAGCAACCTTACCTTACAATCAAGTTTGCGTTCCTTTACAAACGCGTTGCATCGAAATAGGTGCTGTTTTGCTACAGAATTGGGCTGCTGTGGTCTTCGAAACTCCCGCACGGGTTCTGTGCTGAAAAGTATGGGTGAAAGTTGCGCAGGACGCAAAGAAATTGAGAATCCGTCGATCTCTCCGAACCAAGACGCAGATGGGCCTAATCATGACGATGAAATTTTGGAGTTGAGCGCAAGTAAAGGATGGTCAATCGAGCTTAAGTATATGCCACTCTTTTATGAAAAACAACTAAATGACAAGATTCTCAACAATTTAGAGACGATGCAGGATAAGGTCGCACCGAAAGCTCATCCTAACAAACTCTAAGGTTATAGATCATGGAAGGAGGGCTATGTCTCCAGCATCAGAGTGAAATCAAACGTTTACGTGCAAAACTTTAAGCTATTTCTTGTAAATTCTACTGTCTCTGCATCCATGAAGAATCAGAAATATTCTGTTTATTGTCATTTGGATCAAGCATTTGGAGATGTAAAGTACGCAAAGTGCAATGGCAAAGCAGGTCAGGTTCGACGCTGCAAGCATGTGGCAGCCCTCTTGTACAATCTACGGGACTTCTCCAATTTGAGCCTGCTGTATGTTCCAGAAGGTACACAAATGCTGCAAAAGTGGATCATACCAAGTCAGAAATTTGGTTATTGCTCAGGGTAATATCCATAATCGCTGAGATTTGTATCTTTATATCACATTTGCAGCGACTTTTATCGATCTTTGATCGAATGTCAATATTCTTCGACCGGACAATGAATGTAATTTCGGCTCTACATGAGAAATTTTTCCAAGCACACTACAAACAGCGGACAGGCAGCCCTTCTACTGATTTATCAAAGAAAATTCCACATAATCATTGCAACTTAGTAGCCATTGCAACTTTCGTGAGGGTACTCAAGAATTCACTTTGAACGGCGAATTTATCGTATCAAGTGGTTGGATAGGGGCTATTGATGGGCTGAATACCGTGAAATTGGATGATTTCTGCGTGCTTCAGCAACCAGTAACGATTTGAGCTGTATGTAGAATAGCTCCACTAGCCCCTCTATTTCGCTGTTGGTGTTGTCGTTGCTGATAGCCAGCTCAATGAGGAACTAGTTGCCAAAGGGTATCTCAAATCGGAATTTTGGAGCGGAAAAATCTGCTCCTTGCCTGATTGGAGCATTTTAGCGAAAACAATATCTAATTCCTTTTTAGCCAATCGATTTTTGCTTTGTATAATTTTTATTCCTCCACAGCCTCCTTTTCAAAGTGAGGCCAATGCATGGTCCGAGGTTTTCAAGAAAAAGCAATGGTGTCGGATATCCTTGTCGCAGAGAAGTTGAGGGAATTGTGGCAGCTCGATCGAGCAGAGAAGTTGAGGGAATTTTTGCCAGCTGTTTTTCACAAAGTGAGCAATTGGAAGAAATGTTTGCTTGTGCTGTAACGGGACATGATAAAGTGTGATGCTTTTTTAATATTTCAGAGGCATTTTCAAGCACATACAACTCTCTGCCGATGGCGGTTGCTACTGTATCAGTCTATCATTTTAGGCCCACTCCAGGTTTGTGACTTTTTGATTACATTTAGCTCATGTACTTGAATTCATAACAACAATTAAACTGTTAACAGGTTACTTGGCATGTGCATACTGAATTTCTTGCCTTTCTGTTGGGCTTTTGTTTACAGTTTTTTACTCTTGAATTCAGTGGTTTTGGTTTGATTTAACGAATTGATTTACCTAAGTAAAAATTTGGTAGTCTTAAAAAAGGATACGCATGAAAACTTATTTTATTGTAGTTTGTGAACATAACGAAAAATGGTCCACATTTATAAGTGACTGAATAAAACATTTTATTTCACATTATTCCCTTGGTATGCATAGTTATGTTTTGTCTGGTGTTGGGTTACAAAAAGAAAAACAAAAGGTGATGGAATTTTTTGTTTAGATTTTTGCTTGTGATTTTGACAGTACCCTTTACTTTACATTGATGTCAATGTTTTTAATCCACAGGGATTTGTCTAAAGCAAGATAGCTGCTTCATCATTATCAGATCTCATGTCAGTATGCATTTAGATGACACTCATCTTTGGGAAGTATTGTCTTTCTGATGAAACAAAGCAATTGAACAAAATATACAGAACATTTCCCTTGAAAATTCCTCGTTTTTCAGATGCTACTTAACTGATTGCTAATAATGACAATTCATCATGTCAGTAGTATTTCTAATCTTGTTGACTCTTTGGTTCCCTGATCATCGGTCACTCTCAACTCCTCTGAAATTTCTATTTTGGTGTTCACTATACATGCTCCAATTTTGTCAGAGTCACAAACTGTTTGCAATTGTTTCCAAGAATATTCTTGTTGCTTGATGATTACTACCGGTGCAACTGCACGGTGCAACTGCAGAAACTACCGGTGCAACTGCACGCCCTTGGAAGCAAGCAGGAGGACTCCCACAGGACCAAAAAGTACTCAAGGAGTGGTCAGGCAAAACCAACAATGGCAGTGCTAGAAGGGAAACATTTGAATTACGACCTGCTGCTGCAAGCAATACTGTGAACAATATTCGACGAAATACTAGTCCAGCGGAAGGCAAGAAGACGAGAAGAACGGTAGAAATTGTCGGAGACTCGCTGGTAAAGGATATCCAGTCATACAAGATGAACGAAGCTGCTGGAAATACCGACGAGAGAATTTTTGTCAAGTCATTCTCTGGTGCAACGGTCGACTGTATGAATAGCCACGTTTGTCCAACTATTAAACGGGACCCAGGAAAAGTCATCCTTCATTGTGGAACCAACGATCTTCGCTCGAAGGCTACTCCAAAAGATATCGCAGAAGAGATAGTTGATGTAGGAAAGTCACTGAAAACAAACGTAAACAAGGTAATGATTTCTGGACTTGTACCAAGAGGAGACTTGTTGCATGATAAAGCTATGGAGGTAAATATATTTTTGAAGCAACTATGCATTTCCCAAGATTTTTATTACATTGACAATACAAATATACAAGCGGAGTATCATTTAAATAGAAGTAGGATTCATTTGAACAGAGAGGGGACACGTCTTCTTGCAAATAACTTTTTATATGCCCTGGGTTACTGACTAACTAGCACCAAGGTTCTTCCTAATCAGCCTGCAGTACCTATATCATCTAACGCAGTTACTACTTCTCAATCAGGTGAGAGTGCACAGGATGCAGAAAGGCTTCCCTTAAACACAGAAATTTCAGCCATTCCCTTAGACTCCTCCGCAGCTAATACTCTTCCAGCTGATACTCTTGCTACTGATGCCAAATCTGCATTAAAATTGCTAAGAATAAGAAATATTGGTAGGGTCATCATTGGATACCTAAATATCAATTCTGTTAGAAATAAATTTGATGCACTCAAAGAAATTGCGGCACAAAGTTTGGATGTATTGATGATTGCGGAAACAAAAATTGATGCTACTTTTCCAACAGGGCAATTTGTCATAGAAGGATTTGCAACTCCCTTTCGATTAGATAGAAATGCAAATGGCGGTGGCTTACTAGTTTATGTCCGGAGTGATATACCTTCGCGTCAGTTAAATTCTTTCAAATTTTCTGAGGGTGTCGAATGCATTAGCTTCGAAATAAATTTGAGGAAAAAGAAATGGGCACTATTTAGTGTTTATCGACCACCTACTCAATCTCAGGATAATTTATTTGAAAATCTTGGTCGTGCACTCGATCACTACAGTGAAAACTATGAGAATTTTATGTTTATAGGGGATTTTAATATGACTGAAACCGAGGAACAGCTCAAAAATTTTTTGGAACTTTATAGTCTCAAAAATCTTGTCAAGGAGCCAACGTGCTACAAATCTCATATGCCAAAATGCATAGATCTTGTTTTGACAAACCGAAATAGGAGCGTGCAAAAAACTACTACTGTCGAAACTGGTCTGTCAGACTTCCACAAAATGGTTGTTACTGTCCTCAAAACTACTTTCCCCAAACAAGGACCAATCGTAATTAACTATAGAAATTACAAAAAGTATGATGAGAATGTTTTCAAAAGTGATCTTCGACAAGAGTTACACAAAATAGATCCATCGAATTTGAATTACAGTTCATTTGAAACTGCTTTTGACAGAGTTCTAGACAAACATGCTCCAGTTAAGAAAAAATATGTCCGGGCAAATGATAAACCATTTATGACACGTGCTCTGCGTAAAGCTACCATGTTGCGTTCTAGGCTGCGTAATAAATATAACGAAGATCGAACTGCTGAAAATTGGAACAAGTTTCGCAAACAGCGAAATTCTTGTGTTAAGCTATTTCGAAAAGAAAAAAGAAATTATTACAACAACCTGGACATCTCACATATCACCGACAATAAGAAATTCTGGAAAACTGTGAAACCATTTTTCTCTGACAAATCACATTCTAATAACAAAATAGTTTTGACCGAAGGAGAAAAAATTATCTCCAACGATGTTGAAGTAGCAGAAACTATGAATGAAGTTTTCGTTACCGTTACTGATTCTCTTGGAATAAATGAAAATTCCAATAATGAAAATGCAACAGAAGGAATCTCGGACCCCGTTGAAAAAGCTGTACAAAAATTTGCGAATCATCCAAGCATTTCAAAAATTAAAGGTCACTATCAAAATGCTGGCCCCTTTGTTTTTCAAAAAGTTACCCCTGATGCCGTTTACAAAGAGATTAGGAATTCAAATCCTAAGAAAGCTACAACACACAAAAATATCCCTCCTAAAATTCTTAAATCTAATTCTGATTTGTGCGTGAAGCCTTTAACACAAATCTTTAACGATTGTGTTGACAATTCGACTTTTCCTGATGAGCTGAAGTGCGCGGATGTCACATCTCTTCCCAAGAATGGACCAACCAATACCAGGACTAACTTTAGGCCAATTAGCGTTCTGCCAACGGTCTCAAAGCTGTTTGAAAGAATAATGGACAAACAGATAGTTGCTTTTATTACGCCTTTTTTATCTTCACTTCTCTGTGGTTTTCGACAAGGTTACAGTGCTCAACATGCTCTCGTAAGGCTTTTAGAAAAATTCAAGATAAGCCTCGATAAAGGTGGTAAAGCAGGGGCAGTATTGATGGATCTCTCCAAGGCATTTGATTATATTAGACATGATCTCTTGATTGCAAAATTGCATGCCTATGGCTTTTCTTATGAAGCATTAACACTCATTAATGATTACCTCACAAACAGACAACAGAGAGTCAAGGTAAATGGTTCCTTCAGTTCTTTGAAAGAACTAACACGAGGTTTTCCTCAGGGGTCAGTCTTAGGCCCACTGTTGTTTAACATATACATCAATGATCTCTTACTTTTCATTCAAAGCTCAGATATCTGCAATTATGCAGATGATACCACAATCTATGCTTGCGACAAGAACCTGGAAAACATAACTCATAAGCTTGAAAATGACTGCAATGTAGCATTAGAATGGTTTGCCAACAACTTTATGAAATTAAATGCAGATAAATGTCATCTTTTGGTCATTGGGAAGAGATGTGATGATCCAGTTGCTGTTAAGATTGGAAGCGCCGAAATCGTTAATAGCTCTGAAGAGAAATTACTTGGAGTTCATATTGATAGTAAACTCTCCTTTGACCATCACGTCTCGAAACTTTGCCAAAGAGCCAGTAATAAACTTTATGCACTTGCCCGCATATCCCCGTATATGGATCATAACAAACTAAGAATCTTGATGAGGGCATTTATTACTAGTCAATTTCAATACTGCCCTTTAGTTTGGATGTTCCACAACAGGCAGCTGAACCAAAAAATCAACAAAATACAGGAAAGGGCATTGAGAATAACATATAAGAACACCGAATCGACTTTTAGTGACCTATTACAGCGGGACTGTGCAGTCACTATTCATACAAAGAACTTGCAAATACTTATGACTGAAATGTACAAAACTAGAAATGACCTAAATCCCTCATTTATGCAGGAAATTTTCTGTGAAAATATTACTCACTACAACTTGCGTAACAATAACGAATTTATTCAACCAAGAGTGAGATCAGTCAACAACGGCTCTGAAAGCGTCAGGTTTAAAGGTCCGCAGCTATGGCAAACGCTACCACCAACAATACGCAATTCAGAATCCCTTTATCAGTTTAAAACAAAGATAAAGAATTGGTACGGAGAAAATTGTTCATGCAGGTTATGCCGCACATTTGTTCCCAACCTGGGCTTTTTGTAATGCACATTTTTAGATATCTGTTTTTATACTGTTTGATATTGACAATTTGTAAATATTTTATCCACCATTTTTATGTAATGTTTGTATTGTAATATTTTTAGGTTGGAATTAATTAGCTAACTACTTTTAGCTATTTTTACTATTGTCCAACTGTAAAGAAATTGATAATAATAATAAAAATAATAAAAATAATAATAATAATAATACTGTTCGCAGCAACAACAGCCGCAAAAGTATTGGTTCCGTGGTTTGTGGTCCGAATTTTAAGAACGCAACGATTATGAAAACGAGGCTATCAAATCAATCCGATTTCAGACACTGTTTGGCAACAAGTCTCTGTATTAGCGACAAATCAGTTCTAAGGAGCTTACAGAGATTGTGGAACCAGTCTAAGCTGTATGCAGCAAAGAGCAGATTTGTTTCTTATGCGCGCGCAGAAGCGTCGTGTATGGCTGCTGGATACGAGGCGCAGTGGTCACGTGATAATCACAACGATGGAAAGGCGGACAAAAATCAGCTGATGTGATAAGCAGCAGACGATTGCAATGAAAAACTGATTTAAAAGTGATTATTTGTCATTTTTTCACAATTTCCAGCAAGAATTGTTATCAATCAGTTTTACTTTCCATCCATGGTCCCTTTCAAACTCAACCAGAAACACGTACTAAATAATGGATGCAGGCCAAACTTCAAGAGCCAAAAATTGAATGCCAATATTTTAACTAAAAGATCCTTCTATTTGATTTTTCCCTCGTTTAGTTCCAAGAAGATTAATAACGCAGGTTACAATCACAATACTTGGTGCATTTCTTGCCAAAATTTGCCTACTACTATATTACTATATGGTGATAAAGATTTTCCAGACGATCTAAATAAAAATATACTACTTTTAACTCTACGTTTTATCCACAGAACTGGCCGGTTTGATTAGGAAATCGTTAACTCAGTTATAAGTCACACAACCACCATGATCCTATTTCTTTTCTTTTCTTTTTCTAGTAGTTTTGTGTACCTTTATGTTCTTTTCGTTCTTCTGTTTTATGTTTTATGTTAATCCGCCTTTTCGGGGCCTCCCGCGACGTGTCGCGTGCCGGGTTATTCTAGTAACCAAGGGTACTGAACCAACCAGACTTGCGGATTTTGTCGCTACGTGACTGCTTCGCGGGGGGCCATGAAAAGGTGGATTGCCATTTAGGTAGACATAGTTTTTTGCTCCTAATGGTATTGTCTTAGTAGTAGGGTAGTGTATCATGTAAGTAGTGTAGTCAGTAATATGTATTGTAAATTTTTAATGGAATGTATAAAAAAAATTGCCTACCAAGCAGAACGCTGAGTTCTCTCCTTGAAAGGGGACAGTGGCACCTTACCTTAGCCTACATGCAGACTACACCTGGGTATAGTCTGGACGCAAGCTACCCTACCTCAGCAATTGATTTAAACTTTAAATATGTTTTAACTGGTTGGTATCGAAGTACATTTTCACAAAGATGATTGGCTCCTGAAAGCAATGGCATCCTGTGGTAGACTCAGCAACAATTTTCTTCAGCGGTACGAAAATGGTGCCTGTTTATAGAACAATAGAATACCATTGTTTTTGGGAGCCAGTAGGTTTGGAATACAATGTATGTTGGCAAAAAGTTCCTCTCCTCCTTTTTGAGTTTAATTGTCTGCTCTGGATCTTTGCATCTGATGGTAGAATATTCCAAATTTAAAAGATCCCACTATATCATAGTAAGTTTAGGAATTCAAGCCAGAAGGTAGTACAATAATCAGTGTGGTACAGAAAAAAATTCCTTGAGGCTACAGTGTATTCAGCATCATCAACTCATCCATAATTATTCAAAATTTAGGTGCAGGAAACAAATCAGTCAGTGGTGGTGCCAACTCTGAAAAATCTGAGAGAAAGGGAAATCTATTTTGACACAATTTCTTGCTAAAAAGGTGTACCCAACTCCTTTTCAGTGGCGTAACGGTCTAAAGTTACCTTTAGTTCAAAAATTTAGGGCCCCCGACCTCTAAGGGCCCCGAAGGGGCCCCCAGCAGCAAAAATTTCTTTGTTATTTTATCGTAAAGCTAGTGCTGTAGCTATGAAAAAATGGCCAAGGGGCCCCATGCATGCGTGATTTTACACTCTAAATGAATGGAAAGCGTGTTCATTAACTCTCAATTGTAATCGAAAATGGATGTGTCAATTTTATTGCAGATTTATGCATTTTTTCGTCAACAGAAGCTTTGACCAACGGAGTTGCTAATTGAGGAGATGGGACATTTGTCAAATATATTCCTCAGGGCTCTTTCAAAACAATGGGAAAGTTGTCGGGTATAGAAAGGTGCAATAGGGTATGAGATTTTGTGCTAAAAAAAGCTGGAACGTGACAGGAAGAGTCTCTACGCCACAGTTAAGTTTGGAGTTTTTAAAATGTTCCCAGAAGAGCTACCACAGACTGGATTGTGAAAAGCATTCTTAGCCTAAGTAAAGGGTGCTTGCGTAACTTTCTGAAAGGGGTGATTCATAGAAAACTCTGACAAACTTGTCAGATGGTCCAACTTGACACGGTAAGCGTTGGAACATGATAGGCCTTCTGAGCAAACCTAAGTGATGTTGTCTCAAAAAGTTTAGATGTGCGTTCAGGAGATGATTTCTGAGTCAACGTAGCAGACGTATTGTCAAAATTTTCCTGGGGGCTGGGCCCCCAGACCCCCTACTCCTATGCCCACATTGATTCGTCCATGACATGCTGTTAGCTTAGACAGCCCACGAGGTTCCAAATCATTAGCCTCAAATTGTTGGTTGGACATAATTTTTTATGTCCATCATATCATCTTACATATGCTTTTAGGTGGGGGCCCTAAACTGGAAAATCCCTAAGGGCCTCGACTGCCTCCGTTACGCCACTGCTCCTTTTACGCCATTTTTCTCTGACAACTTTTGCCAATTTTTCCCCCAGTCCCCCCTGTGGTGCCACCACTGAAATCAATCTGAAATTTCTTAAATTGTTTTAGATACTTGACAACATTTACATAAGTCCCGCAATAAACTATCCCTCAAGATTTCCTCAAGAAATAAACAGTTCCTCAAGATTTTCTGGAATCAATCTTATTCAAACAGTGTTAATTCTTCTTGGGGATGTGTAAGAAATTTTGTAAGGTTATATAGCTGCACACAATGTAGTCATCCAGCCAAAACTTTGCAACTTGCAAGTGCTCTACCAGGACGAAGCACATTTGAACAAATATGTGATTTGATGTTGCAGAATCTGAAATTAATAAAGGAGAAATTAGAGAATTAGGTAAATGACAACAGATATACAGCAATAACTGACAAAATGTTGTAGAATTATTGATAAAATATTTGAAATGACTGAACACGCTTTCTTGCTATGCAGCAATCAAACTTAGGGCAAATCTTAGGTCCATTCAAAATTAAATTCTCGTATTTTGGTTTTGGCATAAAGATATTAACTCAACGCAATAAAGCAAGTCATAAAATGGCAATCGAATATTATTCCAATGCATTGACAAGGCAAATAATCCTTTTCAAATATTATGAAACAACAGAACTGGGCAGCAAAACATTAGGAGACTGTCAGTGAAAAAGGATAACAAAAAAACAAAAGGCTATCAAGGCAGGGACCGCGCAGCGGTTTAAAAGTGGGGGGCTGAACGGCGAGCGAAGCGAGGCAAGGTGGGAGTCTGGGGGCTTACCCCGGAAAATTTTTTGAGACCACGCCCTTTAGAACGTCGGAAAGCGCCCCTTTCAAAAAAGATGTGCTTATTTATGTCCATTTTAAGTTACAGTGCCTTTCAGAAAAGCGACAAGGAACTATCAAAGAGACACATATCGTGACAACTATTAGGCGTCATAGAAATGTTATATAAAGGTATTAGTACGAACCAAGTCAAACAAGTTAAACATAACGAAAATTACCCTTAGCGAACAAGATAAAGAACCAACAAAATCAACAATAAAGGGTTTCTCCTCACGATAAAAATTACTACTGAAGATCTGTTTCAGTAAACTTGCTAAAGTTGCCAAAATTGCTTTAGCAATGTTTTGGTTTACGTAGTTAGCTGTCAATGACCCTGATTACGACGTGCTAAAGTTACCGCGGTTGACATGTAAATTTGTTTGCGAGTTATTTTCTTCGCTGTCATCGATACATTTAAATCAGTGAACTTAAAAATTCTATATTTGTAAAAGTTTTTAGACCTATCTCTGAAAAAAGTGGGGGGGGGCTACAGCCCCCCTAGCCCAATGGCTGCGTGGCCCCTGTATCAAGGGAGAACAACAGCAAGAATGCGAAGACAATAGAATGGCCTAGGCATGGATGAAGCAGTTTCTTCAAACGATGTTTACAAACTAAATCGCAAAAATAATCAATGTTAGCCAAGTTTTCGACCAAAACGGGTTCGAGAAATTTGAAGCTGAACATGTTGCCGACACAGTGATGATAGTTTCGTTTTGCGGCAACGACTAGATTTTGCGCAAATTTCAACTGCTTGGGGGTACCAAATTTTTGCATTTTCCCCCAGAAAATGGCCTGTTACAAGAAAATGAAAATTTTCCTGTGCTTAAGATGCCAGCATAGATGCTCTTAACACGATTTATGAAATTATAGGCCTTGAAGAGGTTGATATAAACTTTCCGTGGAACATTCATCTTGTAGGCCTCCGTACGAGGTGCCTGTTTACATGTAAACAAACAAGTGATATATTCGTCATTCAAAACTGACCCAATTTTGTGACAAAAAAAGTAACACAAGGCCAATTTTTCAAGAATACTGACCTGTCTTAAAATGATGCTCATATTTTGCAGATAATATCCACCAACGCTCAGCTTGCGGCACCGAACCGTTTTTCCAAAAAATCCTTTCTTCATTTTGAATTTTTCTTGATAAATATCGCCTCTATCCCAAGGAAAATAAAGTCAAATAATCCATCTTTGTCGAAGCTTTCCAAGGTCGACGATTTTTTCAGCCATGCTTGTTTATCTTCTGAACACTTTCCTCATGCGCCTGATCCCAAACCGCATCTCAAGAGAACTGGATCACAATAGACTCCTCTGCAACTGCGTGCAGTCCCCAATAATTTCACCCCCTCCCACCATTCTGTTTTTGGCAGCTTGAGCAGACGCAAAAGCACTTTTCGACCGACACGACCATCTTACTTGATCATGACAGTTCGAAGGAACTTCAATTGAATTTGAATGAAGCTAGGATCGCTAATCAACATCTTCAGTTGAAAGCAACGAGTTTCCATGATACAGGCTTTCTTTCCTTTAGGTATAATTTCAGCAAGAATACCACTGGTTCAGCTCCACAGCAGCCAGATTGCTTATAACTGAGCCAACAATGTTATTGATTTTGATGCACTGAATATAAATGCCCTTGATGGCAAGGACACGTCACTCCATCCACGATTCTCCATGCAGACAAGTTTTCTGCCTCTTTTTTTTGCCTAGGCCCATTCACGCAAAGAGATAGAACAGATGCGTCAATTGTTCTTGCTCCAGTAAAAATCAAGTTGGCTTTGTAAGCGCAATAGCTAAGATCCGAGCCTCATACTGTGTCTAAACTATTACTAATGCGAAAATTTCATTCGCATATGAAGCGAGCAGATGCTAGCCTGACGCTTGCTCATCGCAACAAATCTGAGATCTACGTGCGCCTTGGTTGGTATAGTCGTTTGACAACAGTTGCATTTGGAAGGACAGCTTGTCTTCATTGGGTTTACTCAGTGTGTACTTTCGTTTCCAAACTTACATCATTTATGAAAGCTCGTTGCTACTTACCTCGTTACCTACTTCCTTGATGAAGTCTTTCAATGCCATTGTTTTGTAAGTTTTATTTACATCTCGGAAAACATCATCAGAGACAGTTACCTTAAAATGATGATTCAGAGATGATGAATTGTATCGTGTGCATACAAATTATATCATGATGCCTTACTAAGGCTGGTATTAACTTCTCCTGAAATCAACCAAGATTAGGCTAAATAAAACTTCAGATTCAACATCTTGTCCAGAAAGTTTTTGAAATTTCATTTAACAGAATGAACAATTAGAACCGGTACAAGGGGAGTTTTTACAGTTGGCAAGTCAGGGTAACTTGGCAATCACGCAAGTCTGTGAAGATTGTGAAGGCTTTCTGGCTATTTCACAAAGAGATACCTTAGAAAAGAGATAACTAAATTTGAATGGATATATAAACATTATGGGAACAAATATTTAGTCAATGAGTAGATTAGATCCAAAGAGATTCCAAAATCAAGCAGACGTAATAGCGTTTCAGCACTTACATTCGCTAATTCCATGTCAAGCTCCAACATGTCCTCAACTTGGGTTGATGACGAATTCCCTCCAAGAAGTGCAACGTACTCTCTCATCATAGTTCTATATGCAGCATATACCTTGAAAATGTTAAAGATTATTTGTATAAGCAATGATGAATTTTGTAAAGACAGACTTAAATTAGCTACATACTACAAACAAAAATCTATCAATTTTCAAACTGCTTCATATTCCGAACAACTAAAACTAAATGAGACATGGAATGGAAAGAAACAAAGTTTAAAAACATACCGATTAGGCTGTTCTATTGGGATTATGAAGTCGGCAAATAAATACTTGGTACACCTACTATGATTACAACGAGTCGTCTGCTGGAAGGCAGGTCCTAGCTCAGGTCATCTGGCTCAATATGTTTGCATTTTCGTGCTTCTGAATTTGAAGGGATTGATGTTGATAGTGCCCAAGAAGGAATTAAAATAATCAAATCATTACTGCCCTCTCAAGGTTTGTCTTGGGAGCACTTAAAGAAAAGGTTACTTGATGAAATTTTGGTAGCATCCATGAAGAGGGGACTTTGGAGGGGGGGGGGGTAATAGGACACGTAAAACTGGACCAAGAATAGTTAAAACCCCAAAAATGCACAAACACAGAATAATATCAAAATTGCACTCATCCACCAAATCTTCAAATTTCGTCAGTAGTCTCCAAAATTTTCGTTTCCACTGATAGTCTATTACTCATGAGACAATTATGAGACATTTATGAATCCCTTGCAGCAAATTTGAATTCGAAAATGGAGGAAAATTTTGAGCTAAAACTAAAGATTCAAGTTTTGTAGGCTGCAGTAAACAACACACCTACGCTCCTACGCAGGGAAATTGCGACAGCTAAGAATACTCCTACGCAAGTAAACTGTGACAGCGGTGAGGCATCTGCACAGGAAGAGCAAAGTTTTCGTTCCCAGTGTGACTCTTATGTGAGTAAACAAAATCGACAATACAAACAGTATGAAAATCTCAAAGAAAGTCAGTGAATTGAAGTCAAGCAATCCCGAGGGAACAAATAAGGAGAGCTCAAGTCGTGCGAAGACGTGCAATGAAATTCATAATATTGAAGGCCTTAAAATTGTTTATGAGAATATACAACTGGAAACAGAAAATAATAAAAGAGACTCAAAACAGAGTTGTAAAATAAGCGCCAAGCCAGAAATAAAAGCCAGATCTACCCATCCAGTCAGATCTTAGGGAAAAAGATGAAATTCCCTCTGGAGATCCCAGTGAAGTCAATTCTAGTTCCGATGTTTATCAAACTAGCATGGCGACAAAAACACAAAAAGTTGCATGCAATTCAAAGGCGAGCTCTTCATCTTCTAGTGAGAACAATAGTACATCTCCCATTGTGAATAATGATAATGCCGAGTTACCCTCAACGAGAGGCATCCCAGATAGAGGTCTAGCGAAGAAAGCGAATGAAGTTGCTAAGCAACTGCAATCGACTGCAACAAGCAACAACAACAAACGACGTGCCGCAGTAATAATTGGCGACTCTTTGGTGAAAAATATCTAAGCCTGGGAGCTGAAGGAGAAGTGCGACAGCAGTGGTAATGTATATGTTAAATGCTTTAACGGTGCCACGATTAAAGAAATGAAGTGTTACACACAGCCAAGCCAACCATCGAAAGTAAACGGAACCTAATTATCCTTCATGCTGGTACAAACGACCTCTCTCTGAAGTGAAACAATGAGCAAAAATCTGAGCTTCAGATTGCAAATGAAATCATTGAATTGGCCAACTCAATCAAAGAAAATTGCATCGAAGTTGTCATCTCTTGCTTGCTACCTCGCGGAGACAGATTTGAAACATATCGACGAAGAGTTAATTTCATGCTTACTGATCTATGCACAGAAAATAACTATACATTTTTAGAACACGCCAATATTGATCCATCCAAGCATCTAAATTCTAGTAAATTCCACCTTACTAAGGTAGGAGAAAGTGTCTTTGAGAACAACTTATTGCGTGCTTTAAGTTTTTTAACTGAATGGTCGACAAGATTCTGTAGCTTATAAAGAGGATGCTTGCTTGACCTCTGCGCAGCTTTCTTCCCCGTCAGCTTAGTCACACAGAGCTTTTGATAATAATGTTTCTGCTCTTGGTCATAGGAAAGGTATGGCGATTGCGTCTCTGAATGTCAATAACCTCCTGCTCCATATTGATGAGATCGGTACTCTTGTTAAGGATCTCGGTATCTTATTTTGGCTATTAGCGAGACTAAACTTGATGGTACCATTGATGGTGCTCTCGTACGTATTGATGGCTATTCCATTAAGAGACGCGATAGTAATCGTAATGGTGGTGGCATTGCACTACATATTAAAGATTCGATTGTTGCGAAATGCTCTATCCGTGTAGACCTTCCAGAATCGTCCTAACAGTCTTTATGCTTGGAAGCCAAGCCTTTTTGAGCCCCCGTTGCTTGTTTTTGCTTGGTATCATCCCCTCTAATGAGTGTGCTGATATTTTTGTCTGCTAGAGGAGAGTATGCAAGTTCTTGATAGAGAAAATGAAGAAATTATACTCTTAGGGGATACTAACTGTGATATTTTGCTTAATTACTCGGATGGGGAAGCTTGAATAGTGTTCTTCCATCACATTCAATGCGTGTTCTAGAACTCTATGACCCTTTCGGCTTTCATCAGCTTATCAAAAGAGAGACCACGGAGACCTTGGAATCTACTACCTTAATTGATCACATTGCCACAATTAACAAGTCAAACATAGTAGCCTCTGGTGTGCATGAAACAAGTATCAGTGATCAACACAAGGTATACTGTGTAATAAAGTTCCGTGGCCTTCGAAAAGACAGCACAAAAACCACAAAGCACTTTGATCAAACCGAGTTCATAAATGATTTGCTTCTTGTTGACTGGAAGGGTATCGTCTCGAATGGCGATGACATTAACATTGTCGTTGAACAGTGGATCAAGATGTTTTCATTAATACTTGAAAAGCATGCGCCAGTACGTAATAGGCGTGTTTCCGTAAAGTTTAGTCACTGGTTGACAAAAGACTTGAAGCAATTGTCTGCTACCAGAGACAGGTTGAAAAAAGCACTCCACATCCAAAATCTTGATGGAGGCTTACAGGCAGACCCGGAACAAAGTTAATAAGCTGAATACTAATGTGAAGCGACAGTTTTTCACTAATAAAATTTCTTCGCACAATGGTGATTTAAAAAAGACTTGGGAGATTATCAATGTGGTCCTTAACAAGAGATCGAAAACCACCCACATCGCAGCACTTCAGGTTGATGGGAGGCAAATTTGTGATTATGAAAGTATTGCTGAATCAATGAATGATCTTTTTTTAGTGTTGGCAATACCCTTAGCAACAAGATACCTTTCATTCATTCATTTTCATTTTAACTTATTTATCCACGGTTACCCCGTCAATCGAAGACTGCTTTTCAGGGGGCCGGGCCGTGCTTAAAATCTGAAAGAAATTTTTTTATCGTTTAAAAACCCTATCCAGTTACAATAATGCATAAAATGAATAAGTAAATAAACGAATAATAAAAAGAAACAGCAAAATAAATCATCTTTTTACAGCGTCTTTAAATGCTTTGAAAGAGGATGCCTGCTTGACTTCCTAATCTAAGTGGCTCCAGACTCTAGCACCACGATATGAGAAAGCTCGTTGAGCATTGCACGTTTTCATTAGAGGGACTTGGAGATCAGTTGCTGTGTTTCTCAAATTTTTCCTATAGCATGCCGAGTTTTTGGTAAAAATTTCTGACAGATAGTCTGGAGCAAGGTCATTCATTGATTTATAAACCATGCAAGCTGTCTCAACTTTTATCATATCCGCTACCGTAGGCCAATTTAGAGTTTTTATCAAGGCAATAGCAGAAGAATCATAACTACTGCTGGTCACAATTCTAGCAGCACGATTTTGAAGTTTTTGCAGCACTTGCAACCTAGTCCCCCCACATGCCCCCCAGACTGAACAGCAGTAGCGGAGGTGTTGTTCAACGATCCCACGATACATTTTACAGAGAGTGTCCTGTGGCAGTAACTTTTTGGCATATTTAAGGAAACCAATTGCACCTTAGATCGTACAAAATGGATATGTTCATCCCAAGCCAGATGTCTATCAATCTGCTGCCCTAAATATTTTACGTTATCTACCATTTCGGCATCGGAGCCCCCAATAGTAAAAGAGGGAGGTTCCACTAGCTTTGTCGAAGTCTTCTTAAGGTTGGGGCGAGATCCAATAACCATCGCCTGAGTCTTGACGACATTCAATGACAGTTTATTGCCTTGGAGCCATTTCCGTAAAGAATCAAGCTCTTTGTTCAGCGTCATATTCAGATCGTTGACACTTGTTGTAGTAAAGGAGATGCTGGTATCATCAGCATACATGGTCACCTGGCAGCTCTCCAGACAAAATGGAAGATAATTGATATAGACTATAAAAAGAAGGGGTCCAAGACAAGTTCCCTGAGGTACACCACAGAGTATTTCTCCTATTCGTGAAGAAACACCATTGACCTTGCATAACTGCCGTCTGTCTCGGAGATGACGTAAACCAAAAAAGCTCGTTGCCAGAAACCCCATATTTCTGCATCTTTTTCAGCAGGATATCATGATCAACAATATCAAACGCGTTTTTTAGGTCAATAAACACCAATGCAGTGTATTTCCCCGTATCCATATTTTTATACCAGTCGTTGGTGCAGGACAGGAGACTTGTTACAACAGAGTAAAGGAGTCTAAAACCGGACTGTTTGGGAAACAAGTGTTTGTTTGTGTCCAAGTACTTACAGATTTGGTTGAAGATCAGTTGTTCAAAGATTCTCGCAAGCACATGGAGAACAGATATAGGCCTGTAATTAGACTGATCATCAGTTTGTCCACTTTTGAAAATAGGGGTAACCCTAGCAATTTTCCAAGAATCTGGAAATACTCCTGTAGCAAACATAAAATCCACTTCTAGAGAATCAGTACTCAGTAAACCCATAGAATCTACGCTTTGAATTCGAGGCTATCAATGTGTCTTAGTTAGAGAGGGTTTTCGGCAAATTCAAAACATCTAAGGGATCTGGTGCTGATGGTATTGCTAATAATATTCTGAAGATAGGCCTACCCGTTATCGCTGAATCACTTTGTGACATGTTTAATCTTTCAATCGCAACTGGCGGATTCCCTGATAGTTGGAAAGTTGCAAGAGTGGCCCCTATTTTTAAAAGTGGTCAATCAAATGATCGCTCCGATTACAGACCAATCTCAGTTCTACAGTTCTACCGTTCTGCCCAGGGTTTTCGAAAAGTTGATTTACAACCAGCTTTACGACTACCTTGACAAAAACAGGCTTCCTTTTTCCAAACATTATTGGTTTAGACCGCTGCACTCTGTTGTGACCTGTCTGCTTTACTGTACGAACGACTGGTATGTTAACATAGATAAGGGTCATTATGCAGCGATGGTGTTCATAGACCTCAAAAAGCTTTTGGCACTGTTGATCATGAAGTTCTACTTAAAAAGACGGCGAAGTATGGTATCATAGGTCTTGAAAATACCTTGTTTGCTTCTGATCTAGAAAACAGAATGCAATTCTGCAGAGTTAACGGGGTTTCCTCAAACCTTGACAAATTATGGGGTGCCACAAGGCTCTTGTCTTGGTCCTCTTCTGTTTTTGATATATAGTAATGATCTGCCATTTTCTCTTCAAAATAGTCAGGTTACCATATATGCAGACGATACTGCCATATCATTTTCGCGCAATAACATCGATGATCTCAACGATAACCTAAATAGAGACTTGAACTGCCTGAAACAGTTGCTTCGAGGAAATAAACTGTCTTTAAATGTTGTTAAGACTCAAGCCATGGTTGTAGGATCTCGATCTAATCTTAAAAAGATCTCTGAAGTAAAAGTTCAGTCCCCCTCCTTTGCGATAGGTGACTCGCAAATTGAGATCGTTGAGAAAACTAAGTACTTGGAAATTCAGCTAGATCAACATCTTGTTTGGGATGGGCACACTAGATTCTTGCGTGCTAAGGTCTCTCGTGCCATAGCGCTTTTAAAGTATGCCAAGAAAATACTACCCCAAGAAACTCTTAGCCCAATATATAGAGGAATAACAGAACCGCATTTTCGCTACTGTTGCTCGGTGTGGGGGGGGGGAGCTGTGAGGAATCCAGAAGGCTTACACTGCAGAAATTACAAAATCGTGCTGCCAGAATTGTAACAAACAGTAGCTATGATGACCTGCAGACGCCCTTATACATCAGTTAAAGTGAACAAATATCGCTGAAATCATAAAAACGAGAGAGTGCAACGATCGTTTACAAATCCCAAAATGGTCCTGCACCGACATATCTATCAAATATCTTTTCAAAGAACTCACCACGGAACACTGTCAAGTTGAGAAACTCTGAGACTGACTTACGCATTCCTCTTTATAAAGCCAGTAATGGGCAAAAATCATTCCCATATCGCGGTGTACATCAGTGGAAAAGCCTTGGACCTGAGGTTAAGCAAGCACCCTCTTTATATGCTTTTAAACATCGTCTTTAATTTGGTCGTGGGTGGCGGGATGCGGTTGGATTGGACTGGGGTCGGTCGGCTTCTTTGCCTACCATGAGGTGGTGTAATGGTGTCTTATTTCAGGGTGGGCGGCAGGGCCGTCGCTAGAGGTATCAAGCTAGGGGGTGCAAGCTGGGCATGGTTCGGTTTGCTCTGGTCCGGTCTGATTGTGTCCTGCCGCTCACGACATGATAATTATGTAAATACTGATTTTAATTTTACTTCATTTCATTTCATTTAAATTTCATTTCATTTTAACTTCTTTATACAGGGTAAAAACATTCAGTTGCTAAGAATTAACTGATTTACAATGTGCCCTGTTAAAATACAAAAGAAAACAAAAGCAGAAAGAAAAATTACCTAATCAATATTCTCCTAATACAAGTTAATACGTTGAAAAGCCCTATGTTAAATAGTCCCATCGAAAAGAAAAAGAAATTAAATTGCAACAGAAAGGAAATCAATAGAATTTATTCTTGATGCAAGGAAGAATGTAAAGTTTGCTTTATAAGCCTTCCTTTAGTTTTAATTTGAAATTTGATAGCGAGGGAGACAGTTTGATTTGGTGATCTAGACCATTCCCAACGGTCGCCCCTCCTAGACCATTCCAAACGGTCGCCCCTCGATATGCAAATGACTTTTGTCTATTGTTAGTTCTAAATAAAGGAACTTTCAAGTCAGTTTCTGTGTTTCTTAGCGTCCTTTTGCCTGTTCACGCTGTCTTTGAAGCATTTGGGCTATATAATTTGGACAAAGTTTATTCACAGATTTGAAAACAGTAGTTGCCATTTCAAACCTGATCAGCTCTTTGACTGTTAGCCAGCCCAGCCCTTTAATCAGAGGCAAGGAGTGCGCATCATAAGCACTATTCGTCACAATACGGGCTGCACGATTTTGGAGAATCTGCAGTCTTTTTCAGTCTTCAACATTGTAATTAGATTATTTAGTTTCGTTTGTTAATATATTTTACTTGTAAATTTTAGATTTTAAGTTTTTGTCACGGCCCCCTGAAAAGCGGCCTTTGCCGACAAGATTACCGTGTATAAAGAATATAAAATGAATGAGTGAAAATGCACTGTGTGCATCGTCTTAAGCATCCGATAGCTGGTTTCTCGATCTCAGTTAACTGCATGGACTGAAAACTCTAGAGGATAGGAAATTTGATAGAAATGCCCGAAAACCGAGCACTAACATTGGCCAAACCCACAACCCGTGAAA
Source organism: Aurelia sp. 4 Dawson et al 2005 (assembly GCA_964019985.1). Classification (NCBI taxonomy): domain Eukaryota; kingdom Metazoa; phylum Cnidaria; class Scyphozoa; order Semaeostomeae; family Ulmaridae; genus Aurelia; species Aurelia sp. 4 Dawson et al 2005. Next base: position 8,246,188 of record OZ026504.1, on the reverse strand, counting down.
CATCTCAAACCCGAACACTCGTACGATTTTAACCCTATTTTGGTTGTGGGGGCAAATTTGCCCCCCCCCCTAGTAGATTTTTTTCAATAACTCTGCTAGGAAGATATTTATAGCCATGAAACTTCTTGACTTTTTGCAACTACTTATTGTGCAACTTCTCAAAAAATTTCATTGTAATATTTTGAAAATGAGGGGGCGGGAGACAATTTTTTGGGACTGACTGATTCCGAAATCGAGGACATAGAAGTTGCTGTTCCACAGGGTTCATGTCTTGGCCCTCTTCTTTTCCTCTTCTACATCAATGATCTCCCGCAAGCAGTCCTTGATTCCAACGTGTCCATGTATGCTGATGATACTAGTTTGTGCTACCAGTCTCACGATATGACTCGGCTGAATGAGGCTATTAACAATGATCTTGCGAAACTGGACACATGGCTACAAGGTAACAAGCATTCCCTGAATGTAGCTAAAACTCATTCTATGCTTATTTCCTCCAAGCAGAAACACAAAAGTATTCTCAAGGGTCAAAATGAAGACTTGAAATTGAAAATACGTGATAACGAGCTGGAAGTAGTCAAAAAGACTAAATACCTCGGTTTGCAAATTAACTGTTCTTTGGATTGGAAAGAACAGATCAAGGCAGTTTCTGCCAAGGTCTCCAGGGCAATAGGATTTTTAAAACATGCCAAGTCTTTTCTTCCGAAAGAAACTTTGCAAACTCTCTATAAAGGCATTGTGGAGCCTCATTTTCGATACTGCTGTTCTGTCTGGGGCTGCGCTAGTTCAAGTGAAATTAATCAGCTACAAAAACTTCAAAAGCGTGCTGCTAGGATAATACCGAACAGCAGCTTTGATGCCCCAAGCAGACCTCTTATCGAAAAGCTGGGATGGAAGACCGTTGACCAACTGATTTCCAGTGAATCTAAGACAATTGTCTTCAAGTCCCTGAATGAGCTGGCTCCACAATATCTGTGTGACCTGTTCACCCGAAAATCGCTCTACTCATCATATAGTCTTCGTAATACGGGAACCGACTTGAGGTTACCGATGAAAAGGTCAACAAACGGCCAGAAATGTTTCTCTTATAGAGGTGCTAAGCTATGGAATAGCCTTTCAGCCGAGTCAAAGCAGGCAACTTCTCTGCATAGTTTCAGAAACAACTATTTAGAAACAGATGCTTCCTTTCACTCTTCTTGTAAATTTTGAACATTATTGTATATAAGTTTTAGATATTGTAAATAAGGTTTTATAGTTTAATTTAATTAATAGCTTTTTTCCTTTTATGTTATATATTGTAATTAACAAAAGCTTGTATCTGTCTTTACTGGTTAAAAACAGTGCTCAATGCCATGAAGGCAGAGCGAATTCCAATAGGACTGAAGTAATAAAACAGACTACATTCCTTGTTGTTACTCAGAGTTTCACGCTTTCTTGCGATCTTCAGACCTGAAGATCGCAAGAAAGCGTGAAACTCTGAGTAACAACAAAGAATGTAGTCTGTTTTATTGCTTCAGTCCTATATTGTAATTAATGTTTTTATCGGAGGGCCCCTTGAAAATCAACTAGTTGAAGGGCAACCCTCCTGAAAAGAATTAAATATGAAATATGAAATATAAATATATACTGACCCTTGAAAAATCGCAAATTCTCAAATCTCAATTTTCGCGAAAAAAGGAACATAAGTTGCATATTTTGCAAATTTCTTTTGAAATGTAGTGTTATTTGATGCATTCTATCACAATTATTATGTTTGGATGGAAAATGTGCTCCAAATTTAATTTATCGTGATTTTCCTGATTTTCGTCAATTTTGACCCCGGGGAGTAACTTAACTTGTCTATGATACGGGGTTGTGCCATTTTTTAGGGTATCTTTTTCATGATAGTTTCCAGATTTATGGGTATGGTTTTCAACAATTTGTTGCATCTTCCGGATTTATGGGTATAGTTTTCTATCAGAATTCAGTTATTGGTGAGCTTTTTTGGCATTTCCGGATTTATGGGTATGATTTTCAGAATTTCTCCGGATTTATGGGTATACTTTTGAGAAAGTTTTCCGGATTTATGGGTGGTACTTGTACGATTTGAATGGCACAACCCCGTATCTTGGAAACTCAAGTTACCCCCCCCCCCCCCGGGATTTTGCCGCTTTTCTTGACCACACAAAGAAAAGTGCTGACGTGAGCAAAAATGACGGCCAATCTTAGGTTAATTTTTATATTTACAAAAAGTGCATGCCTAAGGCTATTAGCACACAAAATTTGGTCACTCTACCTATTACCTGTCAAGAGTTAGGTAGGGGGGGGCTTTTTTGCCCCCCAACCAAAATAGGACTATCAAATAGCCCACCACTATAGGGTTAAACGTAGACCTCTAAACCTGAGGCTAAAATTGGCTAAAACCACAGCCCAACAAACCCGAAAGCCTAGCAAATTTGTGAAGTAAAATAATGTTTCTTTTCCAGCTGTTGCCTTAACACTTACCTTTTCCCAGGTCTGTTTATCCTTCAGGTAATACTTTGGTATTAGTTTGAATTGAGGTTGGTCAATCTACAAGAACAGACAATTATATATTTAATCAATCAAAATATTGCATAGCATATCCAGATGATAATTCCCTTTCATTGTTTCACGCAGCACTAGCCAGGGTTGAAAAACAATGAATTAAGACCCCGTTTACACGATGCCGGTAAAATTTGAAAACGGCAGGATTTTATGCCGCCGAAAATGAGCTCTCGTTTACACGATGCCGGTTGAGTTTGAACACTACATGAAAAAGTGCAGTTTTGGCCTCCCGTTTACACGATGCCGGTAGAATTTTAATGCCATAGAAAATAACAACTGACGTCAGTGATCAATCAAGATAGATAAAGAGCTACGACAATTAGGACAGTAGGGAGGATTAAAAATATTAGCCTCATGACAAAAAGCGGCATAAAATTTTGCCGGCAAAGTGCATTTACAAGATGCCGGCAGAATTTGAAAACGGCAGAATTACAAGCTTTGCCGTTTTGCTACCCGAAACAAAATTTTGCCACCATCGTGTACACGGGAGGCCAAAAAGGCACCTTTTATGCCGTTTTCAAATTCTACCGGCATCATGTAAGCGGTATCTAAGGTTTTTCTATGTACGTTGCAATTCCGCTGTTCAGGACAAGTTTGGATATCGGCCTCAGCTGATGATTGGAGAAAATGTTCAAAACAGCTAAATGGAGCTTAATTGTGCCAAAAAACGTGTTCTAAATGTTCACACTGCAAATCTAGAATTGAGATGACTGCAAGGCTTCAAATACTTCGAAAACTTCCAAGTGGAGAAGATTAAAAGGGAGAACAATGAGAACGAAGTTAGGGCTAGAAATTCTATTTAATCAAGTGGAAGACAGATACCGTTTGGCTTGTTTTACTTCCATCAGGTCTTTTTGAAGACAACCAAACAAGCCAGTTGGATTATTTGGATCAACATCGAGAAAGGAATCTCTGCTCCCGTATGACAATAACACCCTAGTATTGGTCAAAATGTAGGGTATATTCTAAAATGCTCTCTATTTCTGTAAATCAAATTTGTAAGACAGTTGCAGCAGAACATAGCCCCTAAATCTTTTCTTTTGTCTGAAGTTCCCCTGGGGCGTTGACTCATCCTCTGATCAGATCGCGTTTTCTCCTAAAATTGACCAATCAGATGCCGTCATTTCATTACTTTCGCGTTTCGCAGCTAGATTTAGACCATTTGGGGTACCCCCCAATAAAAGCACATTGCACGCTCGAGTAAATCGAATTTTTTGAAAATTTTAACGGGAAAAGGATGCTAATACATAGGACCACGCGTTTTCATGTGGTCTCCTCGCAGTTGCTTGGTATGAATGATTGGTGGCAGCTTTAGAGGCAAGCATCAGTTTCTTTAGACTTTTGCATACAATTTCCAGTATGAAATCAATAGGAAGATTGTCGGTTACGACTGAAAGTTGGAGCAAAGTATCGAAACAACCGCCAAGATTTTTAATTCCTGCGCTTGGGATGGAGTGTGAATGAAACCAAATTGATGGAATTGCAAATAATTCACAAGGAAGACGACGATGAACCAGGTTTTCTTTCCATCTACTTTGCAGACGTTGTCTTGCTGTGAGCACATTTCAAATTATTAAATTCTTATTAAGGGAGATTTTGACAACGATATACGCTCATTGCTTACAAGCAATCATAAAGCAATGCTATATCATTGCTTAAAAGAAACCGCCAATACCCAACTCCGTGCCTGTGTAAAGTAGGAAAATCAATTTTGTGAAAGAAATTAGAAAATCTATAAGAAACTTTAACCCCGGGAAGAAATGGGGTCAAACTTAACAACTCTAAGCCCAGCCCACAGACAAGTTTGTTGTAAAAGTTAGCATAGATTTCACATCCTTTCTATAAGGAACTGAATATTTGGGTCAGTACTGAAAGTATCGAAAATTTCTTATGATTATCAAAGTTCGAGCATTGGTTTGAGTACATAGATACCCAAAGTTTCTTCAGAATTTCCCAAAAATTCCATAACAGTCTTCATGTCTACTATTTGTTCCCTGAACATTTCAAAACAAAAACTCTTATGAAGCCTTTCCAATAAGACCTTTCTCAAGTACCTTCCGAGCAATATGATACATGAAATAAGTGGAAATAACGTAAAAATTTTCCGAAGGATTTCCTCTGTCACTTTAAAAAGTTTCTCAACAGATGTTACATTTTCTTATGAAACTGCTTATGAGAAACTCAACTCTCAAATCGCCAAGAAATTAAGAAGCCTCGATACTTAAAAAATGTAAGTTTAGAAACTATTCACTTTAGTAAAGGAAACCCTTAAAATACTCTTACTTCATTATTTGTTCACGTATCATGTTACTCGTAGGTACTTGTCCTTGAATAATGTCTAAACAGCATCGCAAAGGTTTCAAGGACCCTGTTATGAAATTCACGAGGACACAGGAAGGGGAACACGAATAATCTAATAATCTTGGGAGACTTTTAGTACTGACGCAAATTCTTAGATATTCTTAGCTTCTTGTGAAAGGTACGTGTACTGGGGTTTCTTAATACTTGGCGGTCTGATGGCTGAGTTTCCTAAAAGCAGGTTCTTACGACAAGAACTCGTGCAATGCAACTGTTAGTAACTATTGTCTCTGAAATTTATTTTGTTTTGCAACCCAAACAAACCTTTTGATACGCAGGCAAACTTTTGAAGTTGGTTGGCAAATTTCTTGTATTTTCTCTCTTGTCGCGACATATCATCAGGCAGTCAATGCAAATTTGTTCGTGCGTCTTTCTTTCGATGTGAATGCTTTGCAGCCGTTGGAGAAGATGTTGGGGAGTCTAGGACGGTCTTCGAGAGATCTAATAAAGCTTTTGTCGAGCTACGAGCTCTACCGTTCAGCATGCGTTGCATTTGAATGACATTCTGTTTTCCTTTCCCCCATTTTTGAAGTAAAATTTAAAACGGTAAATCATCTTACCAACAAAAATATGACGACGCCATCGCCTTGAATCATTTTTTTTCCTCCATTCCTTTCTCATGTTGAGTCTAGATCAGAGAAGGGCACAAGTTGCCATTGGGGAAGAAGCACGGACTCTGGAGGGGCTAGGGGTCAGAAATTCCCTTGGCAAGGCAAAATAAGGCGCAGATTTCAAATTTTTTGAAGAAAAATTCATAAAAATTTTCATATTGTTGATAATTTTGCTAAAAACTCCTTTTTGAGGGGACAGCGAGGAAGATGCCGCTACCTATTTGAAAAAACGAATTCCAACATTAAGATCGCCGCAATTTTGTTATCTTAAGTAATAGAACGGAGACTACATGAAAATTTGTGGTCTTATGTATATGCATCCTTTCCCCGTTGAAATTTTCAAAAAAGTTCGATTTACTCGAGCGTGCAATGTTTTTTTTATTGGGGAGTACCCCCAAATGGCCTACCAAAGTGTATCTACCAAAGTTTCAAGAGCTATTGGCTTTTTAAAACATGCCAAGACGTTCCTAAGACAGGAGACATTGAAAACTCTTTACACAGGTATTGTAGAGCCACACTTTCGATATTGCTGCTCTGTTTGGGGTTGCGCAGGTTCGACTGAGCTTACTCAGTTGCAAAAACTTCAAAACCGAGCTGCTAGAAATATAACCAACAGCAGCTTTGACACCCCAAGCAGATCACTCATAGACAAGCTGGGCTGGAAGACCATTGAACAACTCATCGCTAGTGAATCTAAAATAATGGTCTTCAAGTCCCTGCATGAACTGGCACCCCAATACTTGCGTGACCTTTTCACACGAACTCACAGTGCTCTTCATATGTCTTGCGCAATTCAGATTTATGACTACCTATGAAAAAGTCAAGTAATGGGCAAAAATGTTTTCCTATCGAGGAGTAAAAGCTGCGAATAACCTTCTTGACGATACCAAACAGGCATCTTCCCTGATTAGCTTTAAGAAGTCTACTTAGGACTTTTTCTTTTATACTAGATTTTGTAAATTTTGTATTAGATTTTTATATTATGGTTTTTACATTGTAATTTTGCTTTTTTATTCGGTAATTGTAGATTGCATATTGTAAGTAGTTTTTTTTAAGTGGAGGGCCCTTGTAAATCACCTCCGTTGAAGGGCAACCCTCATTAATAAAATCGAATATCAAAATATCAAAATAAAAATGGCCTAAATCCAGCTGCGAAACGCGAAAGTAATGAAATGACGGCATCTGATTGGTCAATTTTAGGAGAAAACACGATCTGATCAGAGGATGAGTCAGCGCCCCAGGGGAACTTTGTTCAGTTCAGTTCAGTTATATTTTAAATTCCACAACATACAATTCAAAAATATTAACGATACATACAAAAAGAACTAGACTACAAAGATTTAAAACATGTTACAGAAAAATAAATACATTGGATAGGAAATTAATACAATATACAAATACTAACTGAGGAAAAAATGAATTGCATGCAGGGAATTACTTAAGGAGGAGCCCCCTCAATAGGTAAACTAATCGAGGAGGGAGCCTCCTATCCTGAAAGGTTATTTAATGAGTTTGAATGAATTTGAATAACCTGAGAAATTGACATTTTTGCATTTCATACGTAAAATTGTGCAACATATCAAATTTAGCTCAGGGTGTCACAGGTAGTGGAAAAAAATCAGCAAAAACCACAAATACCCCCCATACCACCCCATGCTCCCGCCAGATCCACCAGCCCAGCCCAGACAAGCCCAACGACGACAATGCCCGCGATACAAACAGCCCCGGCACCAACCCAAAAGGAAACAAGATCTTATTTCCCCTCGAGTGGACACCGGGACCACACGCACCACAGACACCACCACCGCCAGGCCCACCCAGACAAAGCCGGGGAACCCGGCAAACGCACAAAGCAAAGCGAGAGGCATCCGCCTCTCTCACCAACTTTTCCCAACTACCCATGAGGGTATCAATTGACCTTGTTGAATTAGTGAGTTTTAAATTTTGCTTTGAAAGATATATTTGATGGAGCATTCCTGAGTTCTGTAGGTAGTGTATTCCAGAGTTTGGCACCAAGATAACGTAATGACCTTAGACCATATTGAAGGCTGTTTTGTCGAGTCAAGTATAAATCACCTTGACTGGCCTGCCTAGTGCAATATTGATGAACAGATGAATTGAATATAAAGAAGTTATGGAAGCACCCAGGTGATGTCTTGTTGACAGAGTCAAAAACAAAAGTTAAGAGCCTAAGTTCAAAAAAGTCAGAAAGTTTGAGAAGTTTAAGATCCTTGAAGATAGGGAGAGAGGGTGACAAGCGAGACTGAAATGAGATAGCTCTGACGGCTTTCTTCTGTAAGCTGAAAACAGGCTCAATGTATGATGCATATGTTTGACCCCAAACAATAAGACCATATTGTAAGAAAGACAGAAACAAAGCATTGTACAAACAAATTAAGACATCTAATGGCAGTAAGTTCCTAATTTTGAAAAAAATTCCACAAGTTCTAGCCAATTTTTTAGACAATTCACTGAGATGGTATTTCCAGCTCAGATGCTCACTGAGATGGTATTTCCAGCTTTGGAAAAAAGAAAAGATTTGGCGGCTATGTTTTGCAGCAGTATTTCAGAACAAAAGTTTTGCCAAGCAGTCTGTCTACAACGCGATCCTCTGTCAATTTCATTCTCATGATCCTGAAAGATGGTGTGACCTTTAACGAGAAGTTAATTGGCCAGTTCAGTGGCGGATCCAGAGGGGTGCGAAGAGTGCTCGAGCACCTGTCAGATGTTTTAACTAAGGATTTTGCTCTTTTTATTCAATTCTTGCCAAAATAATATCCATAAATTTTTCTGCCAGCAACCGATGCTCGTGGGCAGCCGCATCTCTTCAACATTCATCGTCCTTCACATTGTCCATATATTTCACCTGACAAATTCCTTTCTCAACTCCCCCTGGTCTTACATTTTGCGGACTCGGAATCCATTGTCTGCCCTATGGGCAACGCAACATAGCACCCATGGCCTGTAAATTATCCGAGTTCACAGATGGTGACAATTTTCAAAGATGGTGACAAGACTGAAAAGTCCAACTATCGTCCAAGATCTTGTTAAACCACGGATTTCTTGGCCTAACATAAAGGTGTATCTTCTGGGTTCGCGGCAAAAACAAGAAATGGATTTTACTAAAACAAAAACTTACGACCTTCAAAATTCCAAAACGATACGAGCGGCGGCTAACGGCGGAACTTCTCTCAGAAAACGACACGGCAATCCTCAACATCTACAGTAACTCTTCAAATCCTTCGACACTTCTTCGAATAGCAACGAACTAAAACCTATCTATTATCTAAAATTAATTATCAAAACCTAAAACTCTTTTGTCGCGGCGTCGTCGGGTCGTCTTTTCGTCTAACATTTCGGCAAACGTCTTTCGGCTTCCAATTCGACTGCAAGTTCCAAAACAATTTCCACACTCCCCCCCCCCAAAGAACGCCCTGACGAAAGGTTATAAGCAAACCGGTGAAACAATAGCAACGCCTAAAAAGTTCATATTAGGAAAACGTACGATAGCATAAGATCAGTCAACGCCTAAAAATGTTCTTATAAGGACAACGTAAGATTTGACAGCGCCTAAAAATCATATGTGTTGTCAATCATTAATTAAGATGCGGAAGTATTGAGTCTACAACGGTCCTACAGCTCGATTATTCGAGTCCGTATTTGGTCTTTTCTTTCAACTTGTTTTGACACCCATCAATCAACATCAGTTCCCAATGTCACGGCAAGGAAGTCCATAAAATGACACGTGAACATGGCTATCTCGCCATGAAAAAGGCAAAGAGCTGGAATTGTCAGCCAAAAGACTGAATATCGAAATGCGATAACAATCACGTGTACTCTTCTTCTGTACACGTCATAATGTGCACAGCTAAATCACGTGTACACAGGGAAGCCACGGTATTATAACAAGCTGTCCTACCTGTCATCTCAAGGCTCTTTGAAAAACTTGTCTTTGAACAGCTATTTTACTTTATGGAAGAAAATGGTCATTTTACCTCTGACCAATCTGGCTTCTTACGCCAACGCTCCACACTAACCTGTTTGCTTAAAATGTCTGATGATTGGTGCAACGGGCTGGATCTTGGCAAGCTTGTGGGATTAGTGTTTATAGACCTGAAAAAGGCATTTTATACAGTTGATTGCAATATTCTCTGTAAAAAGCTTGAATTTTACGGCGTCCAACACCGAGAACTCTCCTGGTTTCAGTCTTACCTATCCAACCGTAAGCAATTTTGTAGGGTTAATGATGTTGATTCTAACACTGAGGAAATAGAAGTTGGTGTCCCACAAGGCTCCTGCCTTGGTCCCCTTCTCTTCCTCATCTTTATCAATGATCTCCCACAAGCTGTTCAAGCTTCCACTGTGTCCATGTATGCTGATAATACCAGTTTGTGCCACTAGTCCAGTGATTTGACTCAGCTGGAAGTGGCTGTTAGCAGTGATCTTAAACAACTGACTACTTGGCTACAAGGAAACAAACTTTCCTTGAATGTTAAAAAACACATTCCATGCTCATTCCTACCAAGCAGACACATAACATTCTTAAAAGTCAAAATGAGGTCCTGGAACTGAAAATTCGTAATAATAAGCTGGATGTAGTTCAAAAAGCAAATACCTTAGTGTATAAATTGGCAGTTCGCTAGACTCGACGGAACAAATCAAAGTAGCTTGTACCAAGGTATCTAGGGCTGTTGGCTTCCTGAAGCACGCAAAATCTTTTTATCAAAAGAAAGTTTGGTGACTCTTTACACTGGCATTGTTGAGCCCCACCTTCGATACTGCTGTTCTGTTTGGAGTTGTGCCGGTTCTACAGAAATTAACCGGTTGCAAAAGCTTTAAAATCGTGCTGCCCGAATCATAACCAACAGCAGCTTTGATACCCCTAGCAGACCATCCAAGGGCTGGTTTGGAAGACCATTGAAGAACTCATTAGTTATGAGTCTAAGATTATGGTCTTCAAGTCATGAGCTGACTCCGCAATACCTGTGTAACCTTTTCACCAAAAACTCGCAATGCTCCTCCCGTAACCTCCGTAATGCCGAGACCGACTTGATGTTACCAAAGAAAAAATCAGCCAATGGGCAGAAAGGGTTTTTCTTTCTGTGGAGCTAACCTTTGGAATAGCCGTCCAGCTGAGTCAAAGAAGGCATCCTCCCTTATTAGTTTTAAAAATTCTATTAAGGGTTGAACTTTTCTTTTATTGTAAATATTGTATCATTAAATTGTAAATAGGTTTTTAGCTTTATGGTTTTTTATTATGTAGGTTTAATTTTTCTGTATATCGTAATCAGAACTTTTTATTGGAGGGCCCCTTGAAAATCAATTGTTATTGAAGGTCAACCCTCCCTAAATGAATAAAAATGAAAAATGAAATGAAAAATGAGTTTGAGCACCCGTATAAGTGAATTAATGAATAGCAGTGCTGCATCTAGGGGTGCTCAGATTTGGCGGGAGCACCCATGAGATTTGAAAATCCAAAAACATCAAAGAAACCGACCTGTTCGGGGGGGGGGGGATTTCAGTTGCTGAAATCGCAGTCAATCATGCCACGATATCATAACAAGGGGGGATAAAACTAAACCAAGGGGAGTTTCATCATGGACTGCAGTCGAAAGGGTGGGATGCATCATCATCGTTTTATGTTTTTCTTTTCAAAATTTGGTGGCAAGGCCTGCTGTAACAAGAGTTCAGCTGGGGATCAGCTACTGTTCTAAAAGAATTCAAATGCAACAAATGTGGTAGGTAGTAATTTGAATGGGAATTCTGCGATGATAAATCGCAATAAAAGGAAAAGAACTATGAGTGATAAAACAGTGCTGAAATGAATATTACTGCAAATGCAAAATTTGGGCTAGATGAAGAGAACAACGGACAGAGGAGATTCAGAGAGTTAGAGAGCAAAAATCGCTTGTGACGGTAAGATGATATAAAATATGGCCTTCGTTTCACTTTTGGTTGGATTATTGGGGTTCTTGCTATGCTTTCAGCTGCTAATGATTCAAGGAAAGTTTGAAGATCACGCTCAACATGCCTACTTTAGGCCTGTTGTGAATAATAAATTCTCTTGCCCAAGATCAGCCGCCTACGCAGTTCAGATCATGCGAGACAAATTTTGTGCATAACATACCAGCTTTTATCTACGAACAATGGATGGGAGATTTCAATAATTCATTGCGGAAAGGAAAGAAAAGTACATGAATATTACCAAAGAATTTCAAAGATTGTTCTTCGAAAAAAACCTGAGCAACAAATTAGCCAATCATACGACTGGTAATTAAGACATTTTCTTGCTGTTTATGGGCGTGGTCACCATTTCCGAGAGAGTAAAGGGCGTGGTCATCAAAAAATGTTCTGGGGGCTTCGCCCCCAAGCACCCTCATTTTTCATTTTTCCTTATTCAGCACCCCTCACAATTTTTCCTGGATCCGCCCCTGCAGTTGCATTGCATTTCAAATCCACAGAGGAAGATTAAAATATCACCAATGCAACCCCTGCTTGATCGTTAACTTTTCATCGGTTATCTTCGTGGGATAATACGGGAAAACGAAGACAGACTGCAATTCTTTAGATGCTATGTCTGATAATAGGATATCTTGATGAAATGTGGCCAGAAGTGATATCTATGTTAATATGCTCATTGAAAAGCCCTATGGAGCCATTAAATGGAAAGAAACTTGATATATATACTCCTCACTTTATTTAGCGACATGGGTTCCAATTGAATCAGTGTTCTAAACTTCCCTTTGCTGATCAATTTATGTCAAACAATGTTAGAGAAAATATTAGTTTGAAAGCAGAAACACCGCGACACGACCATGAGCAACACCAAACAGGGGCGGACTGGCCCGGGTGGCTAGGTGGCGATCGCCACCAGGGTCCCTTGAAAATTTTAAAAAGCGGGCCCTTCATAAGAAAAAAGTTTTTAATTTATATATAGATTTATAACCATTTGCATACACCAAAGGTGGTTTTAGTGCAACTCACAAGGGCCTCTAAGCTAAAAGGGGCCCAAGGAAACTCCATGAAGATGTTCACTAAAAGTAATAAAGTACTTTGATTGACAATAGAAAGATAGATCATTTGTTGACGTACTGGATATACTTGAGGGCCTCTAGATCCCAAGATCTCAGTGAATAGGCGGTATGATACCAAGTTTAACATTTCAGGAAAAGTTGCAAATCAAGTCACTGTGACCAAATAGGCCCCTTAATTCAAAATTGTCTTTAGATTTTGTCTTTAGCATAACCCATGGCTTCATGTGCTGAGAACTTTTTCAAGATTGGTATTGGTCAACTTGAAATCGGAGATGCATTATTATTATTATTATTATTATTATTATTATTATTATTATTATTATTATTATTATTATTATTATTATTATTATTATCATTATTATTATTATCATTATTATTATTATTATCATTATTATTATTATTATTATTATTATTATTATTATCATTATTATTATTATCATTATTACTATTATTATTATTATTATCATTATTATTATTATTATTATTATTATTATTATTATTATTATTATTATTATTATTGTTGTTGTTGTTGTTTTAACTGAAGAAGATTTTATCATCGAAACGTATCTTATAAACAGTTGTGTTTTTATATTATTATTATCATTATTATTATGGTGGTTAACAAGATGGACGTGTCGTGAGACGCTCCTTCTTTTTGTGCTTCCTTCAATTGTAATCCGTCGTAGCTGCCGCCGAAAATGCTGCCTTGTTTATCTCCAGAAACTTAGCATCAAATGCAATTGATACAGAAGCTGAAGAATTACGCGAAAGATGCCATCAAAGCCGGGAAAGTCATTCGTCGTGAGTGTGAAAACACTGCATGGATTAGGCCACTCGATGAATTTTCCTCAAATCTAAATAACCAGGAGTGGATGGAATTTGAAAAACAAGAAAGGGCTTTTCGTCAGTCTCTGAGCAGCAGGGGAGTATTTTACGATAAATTTATCTGCAAGGGAGATTTTAGCAAATGGAAAAGAGTCCTGAAAGTTATCACGGGAATATTCGTGAAAGGCGGAGAATTTCAACAACAAAGTTTCAATGGCAAGCCATGGAACTTGAATCTTTGCAAATATTGTTTACGTATTTTGAAATTGTTACCAAAGGAACCGTCCCTTGGTGATTACAGAGATGAGTCTATATTTTTCCAGTTAGAAAAGCAGTTGTTTTATGTCAATAAAACAATACAGCCATTCTTTTCACTCAGACAAGGCGTGTTCACGGATGATACAGTTTCCAGAAGTAAATTAACAAATCTTTGGCTGCACAAAAGAAAGAAGGCAATTCAAATTATAAAGAATGATTGTAAATGGCCAAACAAAACACAAGTAGAAATTGATCAAGCGGGAACAGAGGCGTTCTATCGAAATGAAAAACTGTTCCCTTTAGAAAGTGATACAGGAAGCGGGGAAGAAACATTTTCCTTTGCTGATGACGATGAAAATGATATCGAAAAAGTTAGGCCATTTAATGAAAAAGAAATTGAGGATGTTGTGAAAATATTACCCAATGGGAAATCAGCAGGGCTGGATGGGGTTGTGTACGAGGATATAAAGAGAGAGTTTAGTGCAATTAAAAGTGACATTGCGGGCATATTCAATACAAGCTTAAAAGATAGAAAAGTACCCTCCGAATGGAAACATGATATAGTGCAAAGAATTCCGAAAAAGAATTATAACCGTGAAGACCTAACGACACTTCGTGATATTTCTTTATCGTCTGTTATATACAAATTATTTTCGCGTTGCATCATCAACAGAATTTTGCCCTTCATAGAGCCACAAATTGAATTTTGGCAAAGGGCTTTTCTTAAGGGAAGAAACAGGCAAGACTTAATTTTTAGCCTGAAAACAGCATTGGATGACTTTAGACACATTAGCACAAAACTCCATATTCTATTTATCGACTTTGCAGATGCTTTTGGCAGTATAAGGCATAAAGAAATTGCAACCACATTGCGTGAATACAACGTTCCGACTGTATACTGTAAGATTATTGAGCACATATATGACCGCCCCAGCTTTCAAGTTATTTGTGGAAACAATTTGACTCAGAAAATCTACATCACGAGGGGCACAAAAAACAGGTGACCCTTTAAGCGTTTTGATTTTTCTAGTGATAGTGGATAAAGTACTAAAACCAGCCTTCAGTCATGCCCTTGTTAGTATGAATATAGAAAATGAAAGAAACATTAGGCCAATTCCAATTCAAGCATATGCAGACGACATTGCAATGGTAGCATATGACTTAGAACAACTAAAAGAGATGATAATGAAATGTGAGCCACTCTTTGATCAAACTGGTTTGAAAGTAAAGGCATCTAAGTGTGCGTTGTTTTAACAATTGGTATAAGGGAAAAGCTGACAAAAAGCCAGCAATTAAAGTCCAAGGAGAAACAATAGCAACGTACAAGAGGTCTGAATCTTATAAATGTCTAGGTAAATCGTTTACCATAGCAGGCGAAGACGAACAACAAGTTCAGAATTTTATCGAAGAATTTAAAGATATAATTGATAAAATCAAGGAATGTACGCTCCCTATTCCTTTAAAACTCAGTGCTTTCAATAACATGGCTTTAGCAAAGATTTCACACCACTTTGAAAACACAAAGATAGAAGAAAAACAGCTTGAGGAATTGGATTCAAAGATTACGAAAACTGTTAAAGAAATGTTTGATTTATATCCCAAGAGCAGTGACAAGATATTTTTCGTCAATAGACTACTTGGGGGGGGGCTTGGGATAAAGAGACAATCAAACGTATATAGGGCAACACGTGTATCTAATTTGATAAAAATGCTGAATCATGATGAAGAGAACATACAGTATCTGGCAAGAAAATCTTTGGAATTAGACATGAAAGCACGTGGTGTTGGACAGGCAGATAGCGAAATCAATTTCCTAGGTTATGCATTAGATGCTAATGGAAGATTAGCAAAGACAAAAACATATGGAGGGAACTCTGATTGGCCTGATCTACTTTTCCATGCTAACAAGTTTAATGGATCAATTATCTACAAAGACGGTTTTGCTGTGGTTGTTGTTAATGGCAAGGAGCTGAATAGGAAAGATTTAAAAAGAGAAATCGAGGGAAAATTAGAGCAACAAGATATCATTAAGAGCTGTGAGCTCCACATGCAGGGGAACTTTATAGGAATGGAGAATATAGACAGAAAGATTTCGCATCAAGTTTATTACGGATGGAAACTGTCTGATAGCTTAGTCAAGTTTATTCTACGTGCACGTATGAATCAAATTCCTTGTAACCAGCTAATTCATATGTGGAATAAGGATCACGATAAAAGATGCTCAATATGCAATGAAAGGACTGAATCAATTGCACACTTAATGAATTCCTGCAGAAGCTACAGAGATTTATATTCGCGAAGGCACGATCGGGTCGTAGAATTCCTAGAGCAAAAAATCCGAAAAAAAGAATTCAACATCAACGTTATTTGTCAACAAAATGGAAGAAACAGCCTTTCCACAAATCAGAGATGCATTGCAACAGCTAAACCAAAGGAAGCCTGATATATTAGAGATAAAAGTGAACAAGAGAGAATGTGAAATTGTTGAAGTCACTGTCTGCTTTGATTTGTATATGGATACATCTCACCAAGAAAAAGAAAATAAATATCAACCATTAATAAACTTACTGAATCGACATGGAATTACAACAAGTATGAGTGTTATGTGCTTTGGATCACTTGGGACCGTACATACGAATGTGAGGAGAAACTTGAAAAGGCTAGAACTATCAGGGGAAGAGGCAAAAGAAACAATGAAGTGGTGCAGTGTATCAAACATGATTTGTGGTAGCATCATATGGCGAAATAGGTGCAAAAAAGTGCATGGACAGTAGGACTGCTAATTTCTGGTGATATGCAAGAACATATTGGCTATAAGACAATTTTTTTATTACAGTTTGTTTCTTAACTTGCCAAATCATATCCCAGAACATATCCTATAAAGGCCAGAACAGAAAAATTTCAAAGTAGCTTCTATCCTCACTGCTTATCTGAATGGAATAAACTTGATCCTGAAATTAGACTTGCACCGTCGGTTGCTGTTTTTAAGAAAAAACTCCTCTCAATAATCCGACCCCCTGCTAAGTCCTTTTTTGGAATACATGACCCAATAGGTTTATCCCACCTTTGTCAATTGAGGGTTGGTCTCAGCAAACTAAACTTTCACAAATTCAAGCATAATTTTAGGGACACTATAAACCCATTGTGCCCATCGAACGATGGCATCGAGGATACGGAACATTTCTTGTTGCTCTGCCCTTCCTTTGCAGTGCCGCGAAGAGGTCTTCTCACTGGAGTGTTAGCTCTGTTACGACTATATGGGTATGTCAGCAATTCTAACGAGGCCCTCATGCAAGTCTTACTGTATGGTGATAAGAACCTTCCTAATGACCTCAATAAAAGCATACTTCTTCTAACTTTAAATTTTATCCACCAAACTGGTCGACTTGATTAGAATATATCAAACTCCATCCTAAGCTTTTCAACCACCATAGCCTCTTTAGCAAATTTTTGTTGTTGTAGTCACGTATATTGTTTGATTTATTCTTTCTTTCGTCTCGTTTTAACGTCAGTAGTTTTTACCTTTATGTTTTGGCTGCAGGGTAGACTAAATGCTTTTGCTCCTTGCGGTATCGTTCTAGTAGTATAGTAGAGTAATTTTGTAAGTAGAGTAGTTAGTAAAGTAATTTTGTTAGTAGAGTATTAAGTAAAATATCATTGTAAATTTTTATTGGAATGAAAAAAAAATCATATCCGATATCATTATTATTATTATTATTATTATTATTATTATTATTATTATTATTATTATTATTATTATTATCATTATTATTATCATTATTATTATTATTATTATTATTATTATTATTATTATTATTATTATTATTATTATTATTATTATTATTATTATTATTATTATTATTATTATTATTATTATTATTATTATTATTATTATTATTATTATTATTATTATTTATGTTTTGTAGGGTACCAGATTTCTGGTACCCTCGAACATACAGCACTACTTTCACATATTATTAGAGATGCCAAACGTAAACAAAGATCCTTAGTAATAACTTTGCTAGACCTACAAAACGCATTTGGAGAAGTACAACATGGACTAATTGATACCATGTTGAAATATCATCACATCCCTGACCATGTCATTGAACTAGTAAATGCACTGTATGCAGATTTCAAAACAATGATCACTACCAGAAGCTATGCTACACCATTTCTTAAAATTGAAAAGGGAGTACTGCAAGGAGACTGTCTCAGCCCTCTCCTCTTTAACCTTTGCATTAACTCTTTCATCCGTACCCTGCAAACAAAGGAATTCGAGCAACTAAGCTACAGGTCAAATAAGCTGTTGACTCCGAGAAACTGGTTCCAATTCGCAGATGATGCAATTGCAATCTCAGCAACAGAGTATGAAAATCAAACTCTCGTTAATGCTTTTTCAAGGTGGTGTAATTGGGCTAAGATGAAAATAAGACCTGACAAGTGCCAAACATTTGCTATGAAAAAGGTTCTAACACAATCCAAACAGTTTAAACCAAAAATTTACGTAGACAATATATTGATTAAAAGCATCGAAGAAAAGGAAAGCTTTCGATACCTCGGGCGTTGGTTTAATTTTGACATGGACAATAGTGAGCACAAAAGGCAGCTTCTTGACACTACAAATCGAATCCTCAGCTTGATTCATCAATTACCGTTACATCCAAAAAATAAGCTTCAAATATACAATCGGTACTTTCTCAGTAAAATCAGTTGGGATCTCACGATAGCAGACATAGATGCAACGTGGATAAAGCAAAACCTAGACATGATTTGCCACGGATATTTCAGAAAATGGTTAGATATACCTGTAAGTGGAACAGTTGAAATATTGCAATTATCTAAGGCACAGTTTGGACAGGAAGTCATTGATACAAGTACAAAACATACTCTTTGTCAAGTGACTTTCCGTAAATGTCTGAAAAACTCCATAAATGATGACATTCGATATCTGCATAATACAACATCAGAAAAGACTAACATCCAATATGACTCGTTCCATACAACAAAACTTGCGCTAAAAAAGATCCGGGAAGACAAAAAATCGAAGGTAGAGTCATTACAGGTTCAGAGTACAGTAATTACAGAGTTATGGAAAACAGCACTCCCGAAGGCAAAAGATTTTTGGTTTAAAGTGCAACCTTCCTAGAAACTTCTTTAATTTTACCATAAGATACATGAACAACTCTCTTGCTTGTTTTTCTAATTTAGCAAGATGGGGCATAAACGTCAGTGCAAGCTGTTCATTCTGTAGGGAGGTTCAGACCACAAAGCATATTGTAACTGGCTGTGCATCATGTTTAAATCGCTACACATGGCGACATAACTCGGTGCTGTTAAATTTAGCTACATTTTTGCAACCAATGGTCAAAAAGCTTTACTGTGACATTCCATCGTTTTTATCACCCGAAATTGTGACTGGTACTGCTGCACGACCGGATCTACTCGTTGTGGACAGGATGAACACTCTGTTTATAATTGAGCTAACAGTAGGCCACGAATCTAACACGACAACAAATGCTACAAGAAAGGCAAAGAAATACGAAAATCTCTTAAATGATGGTGACCTAAAACGTTCGTATCGAAAAATCTGTTTTGTGAATCTCGTGATGACTACTATCGGCATCTATTCAAAACATTCAGAGGATTTCTTCAAATTGCTAAAAGATTTAAACATTGACAACACAGCAGCAACGTACATTTCTACAAAGCTAACAGAAATTTGCATACGTTCGTCTTATTATATCTTTTGTATGAGAACGAAGGAGTGGACGGAAGTGGATCTAATGAACTTCTAAGTTGAACCTTACCTTACTTTTGTTAACTATTTTGAAGCTCCTATGCGAATGCAGGCAGACTATGCCTACACCGTAGTGAGTAGTCTGATTCTGTTACTGTTTTTAAGTTGTATGTAATTAGTTGGATTTTATCATGAAAAGTTTATTATTATTATTATTATTATTATTATTATTATTATTATTATTATTATTATTATTATTATTATTATTATTATTATTATTATTATTATTATTATTATTATTATTATTATTATTATTATTATTATTATTATTATTATTATTATTATTTTTATCATTATTATTGATTTATTTAAAGTAGTCAACATACAAAAATAGCTATAAAACAAGAGCTAATTCAGGCCTACTATATAAAAAAGTAAAATTTGTAAAAAAGAATACATAAGTTTACAGATATTTACAATGTTTCCATATTTACAATGTTCTTTTTCCCTGGTATTTACAAAGCAGTAAATTTAGATCAGTTCAAGAACCCAACCTGAGCAACGAAAGGTCTACGTGGTCTACAATTGCATTCTACCCCTTTCCAGACTTTGATTCTCCTTTTAAAGCTGGAAAGGGTTTCTGACTGCTTTATGTCATTGGGAAGTGCCTGCCATAATCTACACCCGCGAAACGATATAGTATCAAAGCCATTGCACGCAGTGCGCACTTAAGGCAAAAGTAGATCATGGCAGCTTCTTAACCCTATTAATACCGGGCTTTTTGGACCCTTGTAGTACCGGGGGGCACAACGTGCCCCCCTCCTTAAAATCGCTAATAATGCAGATATGAGAACGAAACTGGGTACAATGGTGTACTGTAACAAAATCTACATAATACGCTACTTTTTTATTTTTCATGACATCCATGACGTCACAATGACGTCATAATTGAGGAGAATTTCAGTATTTGCTTGCTGTTGGCAAAATTGACAATATTTAAGTTTTAATTTGACTATTCCTTTTTTAAATGGACTAGAATGTATCAAAAAACATCAATAAGTAAAAATCCATAGTATAATATCGATTTCAGTTCATTATATATATTATATATTCATTATTTATATCCACCAGCTTTTCATTGTTTAATTTAAACCCCTAATTGTCAATTTAAATACCCTGAAATGCCTCAAGACGAAGTATAGTAATTAAGAGAACCCTTTTTGGTCATCAAAATTTTTCTAATACATTTGTTATTATTTATATGACGTCATAAATATTGATGACGTCATTCAGTTTAAAATTGCTGACGTCATAAAAAATGAATAGAACTATACATCATCTGAAAGCTCTCATCAAGATCTATTGAATGGTAGTGTTCTCAATGATCTGTGATCATTCTGGACAAAATAAGAGTCCCTTCTTTTCTTTTACTGCTGACCACGTGTTGAACAGATGTTGGTCACGTGATCACTGTCTACCATTTTGAAACTTTTTTAAATTTTTAATTAGTATACTAAATTTGAGGAAAAGTCACCAAGTTTCAGCCCTGTGTCTTTCCAACTGAAGACACTGCAGCAAATAATCTGCGCCAAGGGCACTTTGTGCACCCCCCTGGTAGTGATAGGGTTAACCCATAAGGACTGCGTTTTTCAACGAAGATCTCCTTCGTGAAGCTAGGATTAAGCTCCCATTTTGTTTTATAGACCTCAGTCATCAGCAACTGTAAATTCCTTATGTGGATTGGGACCGCATTGTCTTTGAGTAACATTGTATCATACATAATCTGATGTCATATCTTCGTAGGTTATCCGTAATGCCGCTCGTGAATACGGTTAATTTCATTGTTCAGTGTTCTGTCACAGAACATTCAAACAAGAGGACAGTAGTTGAACTGGGACAAGATAAATGCCTTCATTATTCGTTTTAGTTGATCAATATCAAGAAAGTACGAAATTCTTGAAAGGGCATGTAGCTTTTGACTAGCCTTTTTGCAGATGGACTTTATTTGCTGTTTGAAGCATAATCTTTGGTCAAGAATCACTCCTTGCAACTTTTCTTCTGTACTCTCTTTTATCGTTATCCTTCCGATAATTACACATCATTACTTTTGTCTCCAACTACCATTAGGTGGCACTTGTCCTCATTCAGCCTCATAAAATTGTTTGGAAACCATTCTGCAATTTTCAGGGCATCGCTCTCTAGTGTTGCGATAACACCCTCAATATTGCTATCGCAAGCGTAGATCGTTGTGTCATCTGCATAGTTACATATTTGAGCACCTTTCACAAACATGAAGAGATCATTGAGGTATATATTAAACAAGAGGGGCCCCAAGACTGAACCTTGTGGTACACCTATCATTGTTTCTCTCCAAGTACTGAATGACCCATTTATCGTTACCCTCTGCTTTCTCTCACTGAGATAGCTATGAATCAACCGCAATGCATTTGGACTGAAACCATAAGCACTTAATTTTGCAATCAAAAGCTTCTGATTTAAACAATCAAAAGCCTTTGAAAGATCCATGAGTAGTGCTCCAGCAAAACCCCCTTTATCTAAGGTTTTCTTGCAGGTTTCTATGAGTCGCAACAGTGCATGTTGAGTTCCATAGCCCTCTCGAAATCCACACAGAAGGGGAAAAAGAAAGCTGAGGGCATGCGATTTTATTTGATTCTCTAAAAGCCTTTCGTAAATTTTGGACACTTGTTGACACAAAATTTACGATGCAGGGACAAGTTCACAAATAAATGCATTTCCTTGATGTGCCAGTCAGTGGCCAGCCACCCAGTAGCGTGGATACGGAGTGGGGAGTATGGAGCTGTGAAGTAATGCCCAAAAATCGGGGTTAGAGTAACTTATAACGGCCCCAGAGCTATAGGGCCCCGAAGGGATTCCCCTCATTATTTTCAGTAAAGTTCTAATTTGATTTTGGAGGAACAGCTTCTTGATTTTGCACCAAATACTTCACGGGCTCTCTAGACAAAGACTCTTGGTAAAGTGAATTAGACGCAAGTTTAGCAAATCATGAAATGCTATAAATTGCAATTTGCAACTTGTCCAATAATGCTTTGTTTCTTCTGGAGGACATGAACGCATTTAGCAGATAATTCGATGAAAAATCCATTTCTGTACGATCGAAAGTCTCCTGGGGAAGCCAATAGTCAATCCCAGCCCGTTTCTCCATTCGACAGTGACATACAGTACGTAAGATAGAATTCAAATGTTTTAGCGAATTTTGCTCATGGCCTATGACCGGAGATCGCCAAAAACTCATTTTTACGGACCAATCAAATGGCGAATAAGTGGGGAAGACAAAAGAAATGTGTGAAGATTTTTCTAAGTTTTACCTACCCTCATAAAACGCAGCCAGGACAAATAACTGCTTGAAATTTCCCGAGTTTTTTTGAAGAAATCTACTCTCGATACATTTGGGCATTCAAGTTTGGATGCCGGTCAAAATATCTCCCGATTCCAAGGAGTTATGGAGTCTCAAACTCACGACCTTTATTCGTTTTCAGCGTGCCACTTCGGCTATTCATCTTTAAGCTGTTCGTCTAGATTAACACACCTCTCAAATTTTCCATTTTTTCTCGCTGAAAAGTTTCAGATAATGAAGCAGTCTACATGGCGCTCCTTGTTTCAGTTATTAGGTACCGAAAGGCAGCAAAAGTATATTAACGTGGATGTGAGATTAATTCAACTGTTAATTTCAACGTGATTTGAAAATAAAGCATTAAACAAAAACAACAAAGAAGGAAAACAAAATCAAAACAAAGACCAGAGAAAAAAATTCACCACAAGAAGACAACACAGAGAACGCAACAAAAAAAGCCGGAGAAAAGAGATGCTACATAGGGTAAATGTTAGCATGCTGAATATATTAATGGAGCCGCTTCGTTTCCTCGATGAGTGAAATTGTAGCCTTCAGAATCAATTTGTTTGAGGCAATATTCATTTTGTCATCGCTAAGCAACAAGACGTTATCGCCTCGTTGAATGAATGCCTCGTTGTCCAAAACTGAAAATTTCAATAGCAGAATCCTATCCAGACTAGGCTTTTTGAACATTTGGGAGACTAGGCAATCTGTACCGTCTGAGAATCATAAAATCTAGAGGCTTGAAATTTGGCACAAGTAACAAAAATGATCAGACAAATAAGATGGCGCCATTTGTTTTTGTTTATGTGACGTGACTAAGAGCTGCCGTCAGCAAATGTTGCTAATTTAGAGAAAAAAGCACATGGATTTTGACGCATTGCTTATTCAAATTGATAAAACATACCGATATGAAATTTGAAATATAGAAAGATTACTTCCTTTAATCTAAGGTTCGTACCTCTAATAGTCTTGCTGATGTCAGCATTTATTTATTTTGTCCGCAAAAAAAAGCAATTTTTCTCTAAAATTTGTTGTAGACTTTTTCAAACGTAGCAAAAATGTTAAATGGAGATAAAACTATCTGCTGAATCGTAAAATGTTGTTAATTTTCGAAAAGTGAAGCTTAACATGGGTTTTCATCAGTACGCATGCGCAACAACTAAATATTGATGACGTCATCAAAAATCAGTGAACTATATGTGAAATGAAAGCCTGTTTCAAGACAAATCTAGTAACGTTTGTTTCATTGTTATAGAGACAGTGTTTCGAAAGTTATGACTGAAAAGGATTTTTATTCTGGAGCACTCAATTAAAGTAAATGAACGGGGATATAGCGACATAATCTAAACATAGCACAAAGAACCGCAGATGCCATTGATCTTCCTTTTGGTTCATCGATCGAAAACATCAAAGACAATAGGTTATGTTCAGATTACCCAGTCTCCCTAGCTAAGTTTGCTTTTAACCCCGTTGATTTACTTTAAAAATTATGCGGTAATCCTCTGAAGCAGGTTGTAAAATTTTGAAATTGACAAGGAAGGATGTCTCATAGATGGAAACTAAAAGTCACTAAAAACTAGACTATTCCAAGCGACATTCAAGGAGCTGGGTGGCAAAATTTTTTTAGTGGCTCTAGTTTGAATAGGGTTAAGCTGACCTCTACAAGCATTGTCAAACAGTTGACAGTGCAGGAAGACATGTTCATCATATTCATTTCCAATACTGCACACACAAAAGAGACTTAAACAATCAAAGCTATGTCTAAATCGATGCTCATTGCGAGGACTAAATCAATTATTCTCTAAGTCTCGTCAGGTTTCTTATAGCTGTGATGTTATGGACATGTAGACAGATCTACACGGAGGACGTATTTGTACAAGTAATTTGCGTTTAAGCTCCCCAATCGAGACAAAACTTCTGGTACATTCATCTAGCAGGCTCCATTCAAAGGGAGTATTTTGAAAGTACGTGTTGGAAGGACGAACTGCTCTACTTCCAGGTTGTGAATATAAACGAACGTGCATACTAAAAGGAGGAATGAGCCAAAACCACCAAAAACCACCCACAACGAGCCAAAACCAGCCACAATCACCCTAAAATCAGCCATAACCACCCACGACCACCCACAACCAGCCAAGATTTCCCAAAATTCAAACCCAAAACCAACGAAAATTATTAACATTTAGTATCAGACCAAAAAGCATCGAAAAGTTTTGAAATTTAGCATCAGATCAGTTATTTAGCAGCTAAAAAGCAATTAAATTCAATCAACAGTTCCTGGGTTGGGAAACTTAGGGAAATAGGGTTCTTCCCCACCTAAAAATAGCTTTAAATTGAATGTTCCATTACTTTCTGAGTTAGTAGTAGTATTGCATCAATACACCTAATTTTTCAAAAGAAGCAATCTTCCTGCTAATCAGAACAGGACTGTCCACTAAAACGATAAATTTGCAAAGAAATTCGTGCGTAGTAACATCAAAGTTTCTTAAAATCAACAGTTTATTGATAGGAGATTGATAGGTTCTCATAATTAATGATGTCTTTATCGATAGGGATCTTCTGTGTCTCCAAGAACCATTAGAGCCCCTTTAATGATACTACTCGCGCTGTTAGTTGTACATTACTCAATTCATACCAACTAACGTGGCACAACAACAAGTCGAAGTATGCTCCAGCTGTATCTTCAGATGGAGTGAAAAACATTTCATACTTCATGCTTTTCTTAATACTTTCTTTGACACATTAGTGCGATCTTACTATTTCTTAACTTTTCGGTAATCTGTGAGATATCGATGTGACGTTTCTGAGGAGACTACTTGCGCTTGCAAGGAAATATGGAACGAGAAAAATTTGCAAGAACTTGCTCAAGACTGAATGTTTAAACGAAATTTGGAGACATTTAAATGTAAAATGAAAAGTCAAGTAGATCATTGAGTCGTTGGTAAGTGAATCATTTAGCTCAAGGATACAAACTATGCCCTTTCGGGGTCAACGAATGAGTTTTAATCGGTAAGAAGTTTTGGCCCAGATCACATTTCTGGCAGAAATTGCTGAAAATCACCTGCGATTTTGAGATGTAATTGAAGGAACATTGCTTGGGTTATTGCTTAAAGCAATATCCATAAAGCAATATCCATAATCGCTGAGATTTTTATCCTTATAGCTCATTTGCAGCGACTTTTATCGATGTTTGAACGATTGTCAATACTCTTCGACCGGAAAATGACTGTAACTTCGGCTCCAAATGAGATATTTTTCCAAGCACACTACAAACTGTAGAGGGGCCTCCCTTCTGATTATCAAAGAAAATTCCATGTAATCATTGTAACTTAGTAGCCATTTCAACTTTCGTGAGGATACTCAAGAATTGACTTCGAACGGCCAATTTGGTATCACGTGGTTTAAAAGGGGCTATTTGATTGGCTGACTACCGTGAAATTGGATGATTTCCGCGTGCTTCAGCAACCAGTAAGGATTTGAGCTGTATACTAATTTTTTGTAGCCTGTTAACCAGCTGTCGACAGGGAGGCGGTTGAAATGGAAGAAAAGTTCGCAAAAAAGAGTCGACGGGAATATCTACAAAGTTTTTTGTACAGGAAAAAGCGTAACTGAACTACCTGTTTTTCCTGTGGAAAGCTTTCTTCGAAACCCTTTATTAAGGTTTCAGAACAGTCAAGCCTACCTATTTCTATTGAAATCACGGCATTTTAAGACCCATATTTATGGACTAGGAAGTAAAAGCGCTCGCTTCGCTCGTGCTTAAACATTCCTACGTCTTGCAGAGCGCTTCTTATGGTTACTGTACTCTTTCAGTGACCGCCATTCATATTCAGCATGAAATCAGGGTTATCCCCGGACCACCCTGAAACCAAATTGAGGTGGAAAAAAGCCAAAACCTTTTGAGACAATGACGTCGCACCACCTATTCTTCTTTTGTTATTTCAAACAAGGGACACTTACATTCCATTGCTTTCACATATTATATTGTGTAGCTCCGAGTGAAAGCACTCTGTCTTTGATGTTGCCTTGTAAAGAAAAATGCTCTAGATTGTCATCGTCCTACAACATCATAGGCTTAGAAAACAAATCGGTTTAGAAATTTAGTCCAGTATGTCTGGGCAGATATTTGGAGAGACATTTCAGCAAACCGATTCCTTTCCTTGTTTTAGAGATAACTGATTTCATATGCGTTGAAAAAGATAGTGTTGAGCCCAGGATAATTCCTAAATGTTTCTGTTCATCCACTTTCTTCACAGGCACGTCGTTAAAAAGGATCACTGGATGATCAATTTAATTTTTTTTTCTTTGACAAAGTCAATTCCACAGCTTGTTTGGGCGGATCAGGATTAAAAGACATTCTCCAAGTGTGAGCCCACTGACTTATCAAGTCCTAGTCATGGTTCATATCACTGGCCGCTGTATTGGAATCTTCTACCACTGTGAACAATGATGTATCACCAGCAAATAGCTTAACATTGCTCTTCAAGCCTATGGCTAGATCATTTTTATAAACGAGAAAAAGCAAAGGTCCAAGAATAGAGCCCTGGAGCACCCCTGCTGAAATATCTCCCCAATTAGAACTCTGTCTATTGAGTACGGTTCTCTGCTTTCGATTCTTGAGGAGGTTTTGGATCAGAAGAAGAAGTTGTCCTGAGACACCGCACTGTTTCAATTTATAGATTAGACCATCGTGCCATACCCTATCAAATGCCTTAGAAATCTCAAGATACACAGAACGAACATCTAGAGGAGGATTACCGTCAAACGCTTTGAATATTGTATGCGCTATTGAGAATAACTGGTTAACTGTTGAGCCACCTGGGCGAAAACCTGATTGATTTGGGTCAAGTATTTGATGTGACACAAGATGTGAGCATAGAGAGTCATATATGAGTTTTTCATGTATTTTTCCAGAAATTGGAAAAAGAGACATAGGACGGTAATTTCCCTTCACATCCTTCTCATTTCTATCATTACGGAAAAAAACTTTGACCAATCATTTAAAAGACTTTCCATTAAGAGACCATTTTCAATCATCGAGAAGATTTTCATTGCCAATATACCATAGTCTTTATGCCACGAGTCTCTTGGCGAAACCAATGATAACATAACAACAGTGGATCATTAATAGGTCTACCTTGTGCTCATATGAGGGCATATGTATCATATAGGAGAAATCGCATCACAATGGAAAGCCTCCATAAACTCTTTCGTAAATTTGAGATCCATGGCCACTGTGACAAACAAATATTTCACTTTGATGAGATTATGTTAATCTCGTTAATCATCCTACAGGCTGTATTTTATTTTGACAAACGAAAGCAAGTAATCCAGTTACCGCAGACAAAAAGCTGCCGCAGATTTACAGAAAATATCATCTAAAGAAGATTGCGTTTTGTCCACTCAAAGTCACCCCCTGAAAGCCTTCAAGATATACTTCATTTAATTGGCCAACAGAGACAGAGGTAATTGGAGGGATAACTCGTGTGGTTCCAATGCAATATGACGTTAAGCAATTTCATTTTCTCATAGATAACGACTATTGGCTATGCCTTTGGGGGCAGATATCTTCTGACAGACGATCCTTCAGTCGCAAAATTTGATTGATGAATTACTAAATGATGCAAGATGAATTAGAGGTTGACTTTTTGGTTTGGTTAAGACCTACTTTGAAAGTTTACATGCAAAGCGCTACGGAGGAGGGTCTATTGAAATGGGTATGAGACCCCTTCAATTGTGAAAAATGGATTTTTGCACGGCAAATTTGAAAACACGAAGAACATATAACGACAGATTGCTTTAAGGACTAGTCATTATTTATGCTGGGTAGGGAGCCAGAAGATATTCAATAAAGGCCAAAAAATTCCCTAATTTCGTTGGTAGCTCATCATAGACGAGCGTTCTTGGTTGGTTAGTGGGTGTGTCACACCTTCTTACTCCTATATGTACTTTTCAATTCGTACATAATTAGAACTAAATTGACAATGATACTGTGACAGAATTATTAAGTAAATACGTAATCCATTTAGAATCGTGACTCTAGAAACTTCCAGAAACTTGTAGAAACTCCTAGAACAATCAAACGTGTGAGTAAGCAAGTTCCATCGTTAGACCTAAGTAAACATGTAGCCTCGTTGTCATGTAATCTATTACTATTGCTGACGCAATGTTTACGTAGAAACCCCAAGAGAGTTCTAGAACCGAGTAAAAATATAACTTTCGTAATTAGCTTCTGACGAATGATTAAATAGAACTGGAATGTTCTAAAGAAATAGTATAAATACCGCAACTAGAGTAGAGAGAAGAACAATTTTGTTGAATCTACGATATGCTGTGAGTGATTGATAATAGTGAATCACTGTGAGTTTACTGTGAAACATCATTCTGTGAGTTATTGTCGCGGACAACTGTAGAATACCCGACAACTGAATGCTTGTTTTGCATTGCAGATTTCACCACAACAGTTTTCAGCTCTAAAACTTTGATCAATCACATGACCAATGGGATCGATGACAAATGGGAATCTGTCATGCTACGGAGGCACAACTAGCAACAATTCAGCAGTTAGCAAATAATAGCATTCTTTGGACATTCTTTGCATTCATCAGTAGTTCAAGGAGTGGCGTGCTTGCTTCCTTAATGAGTGTGAGTGAATGAGTGAGTGTCCAGGGGGTAATTCGATTCTTGAGAATTGAGATGACGGGGGGGGGGGGGGTCGTGCCACCCAGCATTTTAGTTAAATACCAATATTTAAGGATTTTTCTTCGATTTTTCAGATACACTGTTAAGGATTTCAGGATGGTAGAGCCTGTTGAAATTCCCAGGAAGCAAGTTCCATTTCTCTGTAAAGGTTTATCAATGGAAGAAAAGGTTACCAAAAACCAGTTTTCATAACTAAGAAAGAAAATCCAACGATAAACATAGATATCAAAAAGTTTTTGCTAGGATTCAGAAAGCTACCCATTCTCAGTGGAACACTTACATTTTGATACCCATATTTAGGGATTTTTATAGCCTGAGATCAGGCTCTAACGGAAAAAATAGGAAGAGGGAAAGAAAAAGAGAGCCTGAAGACACACCATTCAAATCTGCTTGCAAGATAGCACTGATTTATTCATAATTGTTCTTTCCGGAATGAATAATTATGCAAACCTCGTTTGCAGTATCGACCAGCCTCTGACTCGCGCTGAGCTCAAAGATGGCAGGTTCAAAATGGCTCAAAGCGCCTAAAAAATTTGACAGATGTGCAGCATCTTTTTCGTGCTGCTGTTGCTTGACTCATATGCTCCTAGACAAGTAACGCTTTTGCTTGCTTTGTATCCAAACCCTTATGAGTAAAAGCTGTCCCTGTTTCGCGTCATTTTGTTTTTAAACTGCATTTTTAAGAGTTTATTTTTCATGTGTGAGATCCAACAAAATGACAAGCACTAGTCAAAGATCAAGAGTTGAAGATTACAAAAATCGAAAAATAATGGCAGTATCATGAAATGATTTGAAGGATTCCTATGTTAGCTAGCTAAAAATTGTGGAAAGAATCGAAACATGAGATGAAGAAAACACATAGCACGTTTTACTTCTATGTACAGCATAAAAGTTAAGGAAATATTAGCTTTTAATCAAAAACGAAAACCAAATGAGTTTTCAAATTTCATTTCTTTGCGCTTGGCCAATGGAAACATCAAGGCACTGCTTGTTATATATCCAATTTGGCCATATTATGAGATAGTTCATCATGTCTGCTTCAATTTCAGTGCATAATGATTGAAAACATCCTTCCAGCACTTGGTCTGTCATCACGTCATCACAATGGCATTATTCGCTTCTTCTATAAATAGAAATGTTCGCATTTTGACGTCTTTCACCCATAATGGTGATGCAAACTCAGTCTACTATTTGTGACCATCATCATCCTTCCCTTACTCTACCTCTTCCCTTCGATCACAACGATGTCTCTTCCCTTCCAATTCTAGAACTTCATGTGCTTCTTCCAGGATCAATCAGTCTTTAAATGATTACATCAATTGCCTCTCATGCTTTCTCCAACTGTTCATGGCAAATTTCTTGAAAATATAATGTCAATAACTGCCTCTCATTACCGCCCTTTGGACTGTGATGAATTTAGGCCGCCTTAAAAGGTCACGAGTAAACTTCGGACCGCGACTTGATGAACTATCATTTACTCAAGATTCTTACAACTATCCAGTCGAAACACATTCAGCTCAGAGAGAGTGACAACTCATGCAACGATCCTTTGGGGGGGGGGGGGAATCCTTTCTCACTCAAGAAATGAACAACTGAGAGTATCTGGTACATGAATGAAGCTCTTTCCATCTCTTCCACTAAGCAGCGCTGATAACATCGAAATCTTGGTCGCGATTCATCTCCACTTCTAACGTCAAAAATTTCCCGACAACAGGAAGACAATTTCAAAGCGAAGACAGCAGGAGGAAGGAGCAATCTTGCCTTTGCCTCCTGTTGGTGATGGGCCAGCTAGAGGCTAATGGAAAGCAAGACTCATGTCTTGCATGAACCAAGGTCATGTAGACCCCACAGCAAGGAAAGATCTGTCCGCCATTGCTCAAATTCTCAAGATCACAAATCCCGCATAAATTAGATAACAATAGCGAAAACGCGTCTTAACCAATCACGACTGACCACCTAAATTTAGGTGTTCTTGCAAACAGTTTTGAATAGAGTGTCCTCAGGCTCACTTTTTCTTCTTTTCCTTTCACTTTGTTTTTACTTAAATTTCTTTGCCAGTGAGCCTGATCTCAGAATAGGGATTTTTAATGTTCAAAACCCATCCTTGTGGGAGGCACGATCCCGTTGTTTAATCAATTTATTTGAAGTCGGCATATACGAAGGTAATTCTAAAATATATGCTAATTCAAGCTTACTACAAAGTGAAATTTGTCAAAAATAATAAAATAAAAAAGAAAATGCATTTATGATCCAGAATGATTAGGTATAAATACGTATGTACAGATCTGTATATGGAAGTTACCACCCCGAGGTGAGTGCGAGTGCGAGTGTATGACACGGCCTCCCTCCTACTTGTACTCGTGTTACTTCGTATATAAGCAGTTGCTAATCCTTTCTTGGGGAAAAAGACATGGAACCTCTAAAACAGGCTGAATATAGCTTAGTACTTTGTGATGCATGCCCTTTATTCCAATTTCTTACCCCCTATCTCGTTGTCATTGGGAGGATTTATCTTCTCAGTCAGAATCAGCTCTGCTATTTTAAAGCTTCAGTAATCCAAATGATTTCTGTTTCAAAAGTGATTGGAAAAGTTAATGTACAAAGACTGATTATTGCACAATGGGTCTACGATAGATTGGTCCATTGAAGTCATGTCATTCTAAAAGGTTTTAGAACAGATATTATTGCATTCTTGGCATTGGAGATAAAAGAGTTATTGGCTTGTTTATTATTTGACAAGATTGCAACATGTTCGCAAGCGTAAAGATAACCCTCCCAATTTTACAGGGTGCCCCCCAAAAAAGACTTTCCCTTTTGTGTATTTGCTGTGGAGTAGGCATTTATCTTGATTTCTGCACTGTTGCCTACAGTCCCTTCGACAATCTGCGTTTTTTTCGGAAATACCCCCCACCCTCCATTTCAATGTTATTAACTTTAGTGAGTCACTCTCTTCATAGATCTGCATAAAAATACCCTTTTTGCAACTCATTCAAAATTGAAACAAGGAGAAGAGGTGGACAAAAGCTCGATTCTTCAAGAGTGGCTCCACACTTTTGTCATAGATCGTAGGTAGGCATCATTTAACTATGAGTTTGAGCCCTTGTTTGAGTTAATCATTGCTGAGTTACGTCAGAAGAAAGGCAAAATAACTGGTTGCTGCAAAAA
Organism: Aurelia sp. 4 Dawson et al 2005; assembly: GCA_964019985.1. Lineage (NCBI taxonomy): Eukaryota > Metazoa > Cnidaria > Scyphozoa > Semaeostomeae > Ulmaridae > Aurelia > Aurelia sp. 4 Dawson et al 2005. The sequence goes on along the minus strand of OZ026504.1, from coordinate 8,213,557 downwards.
TGCAGTGCTTCTACCGTTCTCTAGAGATGTCTAAATAAATCACTGCTTGAATAATTTTTTTAACTTTATATTGTGAGAAAGGTTGATAATGCTTTCTTTTCGATGAGCAACACTATTAACTCTTGTACAAATGCAGAAAAGAAGATACAACGCTGAATCTTTTCTTTAAACATTTATCCACTTTTGACATCCTTCGAGCAAAACAGAAGTGCTGCTTTTGAAGCAACCACTTATTCTCTCTTTGCTCTGCCATAAGTTTGCAAGTTTTTGTCAGATGGACTCAAAACAATGTATCGAACTCTAAGCTAAAGCCTGGATTTTGAGGAAATGGGGCAGGCTTGAAATCCGGAGAAAGACACTAAAACAGGGGATCGATTTAAACGGTCAAACGCGATGAACTCTCTACAGCTCTTCGCTACACTATCTCTTTCAAGTTTTAAAACAGTGTGCTCACGTGGAGAAATTTCTGTTATTGCCAAGTGCTCTTGATGCAATGGTCAAGAGGTACGTCTCGTATCATCCTCTACAAGGACTTGGCCTTCGTTTTAAAATGAAGGGTTGAAGGGTTTAGCGACGGGGCTTTCAAAGTTTTCCATAAAGAAAGGGAAATGGTGAATGCACATTTCAAATAAATTCGAATTATTATGATGGCGAGGGGCCTAGGAAATTTTGCAGGCTCCCTAAAGACGCACGTTTTAATAGCAGTTATAATTCCTTCTACCTTCCGTGAAAAAAAATTCTTTTTATGCATTCACATTCATCTGAAAAACGCATGCACCATTTTCCTCTCTTTAAGAATATATAGATAATTTTGAAAACCCGGTCCGAACTCCTTCAACTTTTTCATATCAAAATGAAGGCCATACTCGTGTAGAGGACGAAACGAGGCGTACCTCCTGACCATGACATCAAGAGCACTTGACAATGAAAGAAATTTTTCCACGTGGACATACTGTTTCAAAACATGGGATGGATAGTGTGGCGAAAAGCTGTTGAAAGTTTGTTGCGTTTTGTCAAAGTTGATGGCATTTTTTTGGTGGAGAAAGTGGAAACTGGTGTGATGTTGCTTGTGAATAGCTTCCTTCCTTACTACAGCAAAGAAGCCGACTTGAAACAGAATAATGGCATTCTGCAGTGGATGCAGATAGGCCCAATAGCTTTCTTCGTAGCAAATAGCTGAGACTCTTCAAGGAATTGGGGAACTGAGGCAAAGAAAAATCTCCAGCTTATTTTTTGCTATACTTCACGTAACGTGTGAAATTTTAGGAGCTATATCTTCTTCATTGCGTTAGCAAATAATGAAATTTGAAAATATGCCTATTTTCGGGGGGATGAAATCTGATCCCTGATGAGATTTCATCCAAATGCGAAATGTAATAATGTAGAATCAACGCGTGGCAATACCAGCTCTGTATCTTTACTACTCGAATGTCCATTCGGATTTTCGTAAGAGTACTTGAAAATTCGTCTTAAAGAGCTTATTTTCGGTCATGTGACTGAAAACGGTAACGCCATTGGCTGATTAGCGTGAAATTGGAAGATTTATGGGTCTCCCTGAGCCCTATTGACGGATTTGAATTGTATGTTCTTCGGACTTAAAAAAATGAAGAGCGTGCTCTACTTCATGCTTGGGAAAAGGGCACTCATTCTAAAGTTTCCGGAGAAAGTTCCTACAATCTTAGCCAAAACTCGTAGAGACACATGAGTTTTGTGTTGAAAGATGTCTTTCCTGCGTGTTAACTACTACCCCCTACCACCACTGGCAACACTACCCCCATTGGAATGTTGGTTGATTAAGGAACACATGCGTTTGAACTCATCTATGAATTTTCATTGGCTTCATGATAAACTGCAACTCTGGCCATATGATCCAAGTATTTCACGAAGCAGCATTCAGCATTGTTGCACAATAAACTTCCGTCTCACGTGTTGGTACTTCTCTGGTTTCTCTGGTTAAACTCTGGATTATCCAGGAGTACTTTTTCCCAAAGAATTGAAAGCAGGAGATATAAGGTCGCTCTTCAAAAAGGAGAATGCCTTTACGAAAAAGAACTACCGTCCGATTACAGTTTTACCATCGATATCAAAATTTTATGAAAGATTGGTGCAAAATCAAATGCTACGTTTTGTCCAAAGTTTCCTGTCCTAACTCCTTTGTAGATTTCGAGAGAGCTATGGTACACAGCATGCACTGCTACATTTTGTGGAAGCCTGCAAAGAGCAATAAACAACAAGGGCGTCGCAGGGGCTGTCCTGACAGACCTTTCGAAGGCCTTTGACTGTCAGAATCATGAACTATTAATTGCAAAATTGAATACACATGGTTTCAGTAGATCTGCTTTGCTGTTTATCCATAGCTATCTCACCAAGATAGGAGAATTTTGTTTTTATCCAATCAGCGGATTTGCTATGGTGCGGTTCGGCCAATCAGATCCCTAGAAATGACAATGAAATATGCGGGCGTCAGCGTTATTTTACAAAAGTAAACAAACAAAGCTGCGGGAAGATGCCAAAAACCACGACCCTTTCAAAGTATTCGAAGTAATTCCTGGATACATTTAATTTTCTAGAGATACTTGCTAGCAGAGAATAGATCTACACTTCGCTGTAATCTTTTTTGCCTTGAAGTTTTTTGATTGCCTTCATTCCTTTTCCATCGCATTATTTCTGATGTAGCAAACTGTAAAATTAAAACTCAAAATACAGAGGGATCACAAGCAATCTTACTTAGTTCAATAACGATCTATGATCTAAATAAAATCTAACAGTTGAGGTAACCTTGAGCTTTCCAGTACAATTGTGCAGTGCTTTTAAATCAAGAAATATGTTGTTGAAAAGCATTTCCAAATATTAGTTTCCGTTGCGTTGAAAACTGTCTTGTGTAGAAAAAATTTCTATCAAGGAAGACGAAAACCACGAAGACCAAGGAAGGCAAGGCATAGCCATCGACGATAAAATGATGATTTTCATTTTGGACGGATGAAGCAAACCATGCATTCAGATAGCTTTTAACCAAATTGGTATTGCACCCGAAGTGTTCCAATATACTTTCAGTCTTCTTTTGCGTGCTGTCTCCTCGTCTGTTCAAGCAACTTGAGTGTCATAATACGTACGCCGATATCCAGGGAAAGCCCCGCCTCGAAGCTTTGATTTACGACGAACCAATGCAGATATTGAAAATCTACGCAGTAACATTTTAGCGAAACTCCTGTTCTCTACAGAAAAGTTTTTAAGCAGATGAAATTGTCCAAAAAACGACTGCATCGCACACTTTGAAAGGGTCGTGGTTTTTGGCATCTTTCCACAGCTTTGTTTGTTTGTATGTATGTATGTATGCATGTACGTATGTATGTATGTATGTATGTATGTATGTATGTATGTATGTATGTATGTATGTATGTATGTATGTATGTTTGTATGTATGTATGTATGTATGTATGTATGTATGTATGTATGTATGTATGTATGTATGTATGTATGTATGTATGTATGTATGTATGTATGTATGTATGTATGTATGTATGTATGTATGTATGTATGTATGTATGTATGTATGATTTTGCCATCAAAGTAAAATACAACTATTTAAAAAGAAAAGAAATCTAATTACAATATCTACAATTTAAAATAATTACAGGCAAAAATTACATATCTTATTAATAATCTAATTTAAAAACACCCCATGGTAATCGATGGCAGGGATAGCATTAAAAGGTCAATGCAACCTTGTTTCCATAATGGTCCCTCCAGGAGTGCTATTTAAAAGGAAAATGAACGAAAAACGTTTTCGAGAAAAGAAAATAAAAAGTTTTCATAGTAAATAAAGTTTTGACTAGACCGGAAGTAGAATCGATGATTTCAATGACGAATAAGTATTGTTATTGGTTGTTTTTGGATTTCTAATAATATATATAGGGACTATCATTAACACTACGCGGTAACATTTTAGCGAAACTCCTGTTCTCTACAGACAAATTTTTAAGTAGATGAAATTGTCCAAAAAACGACTGCATCGCACACTTTGAAAGAGTCGTGGTTTTTGGCATCTTCCCACAGCTTTGTTTGTTTACTTTTGTAAAATAACGCTGACGCCCGCATATTCCATTGTCATTTCTAGGGATCTGATTGGCCGAACCGCACCATAGTAAATCCGCTGATTGGATAAAAACAAAATTCTCCTATCCTTATCTCACCGACAGGAAGCAGAGGGTGAAGGTCAATGGTTCATTCAGCACAAGGACAGAAACCGTCCTAGGAGTACCACAAGGTTCGGTCTTGGGACACCTATTGCTTAACATATACCTGGATGACCTTTTTATGTTCCTGGAGGAGAGTAAATCTGTAATTATGCTGACCACACAACTATTTATGCCAGTGGTCCTAAACTCGAAAATGTCATTATACATTAGAGAATGATGCCCTTAAGATGACTGAATGGTTTCCAAACAATTGCATTAAACTAAAGGAAAACAAATGCCACTTAATGATTTTTTATGCAAAGGGGAGTAATGAAACAAAAATCAAAATAGGCGAGTCCTGTATGACAGAAAGCAAAGAGGAAAATCTTCTAGGTATGACATTTGATCAATCATTTTCTTTCAAGCAACACGTCAAGGCTCTTTGTTAAAAGGTTATCCAAAAACTCCATGCTCTTGCTCGAATATCGCATTACATGGACACAGAAAATTGCAGCTGTTAATGAGGGTGTTCGTTTTTTCTCATTTCAGTTATTGTCCGCTTGTATGGCTGATCCATGATAGAGCTTTGAATCATAGGATAAATCATATTCATGAAAGGGCATTACGCATTGCATACAAAGATTACGAGAATGATTTTGGTTTCCTCTTGGAACAATCTCTAAATCGGTGCCACTTTCTGTAAGGAATCTACAGTTGCTCATGATCGAAATTTGTAAAAAAAATTGCTGTCTGAATCCACCATTTATGAAGGATATTTTCATGCAACGAAATATTACACACAGTCTAAGGCATGGCAATGACGCTCAACTGTAAAAAGTATGAACAATGTTCTTTCGAGTTGAGTCTATTGCTTTCCTTGGAAATAAGCTTTGGCAGCATTTACCACAAGGAATGAAACAATCCAACAGCCTTCCTATCTTTAAAAAACAAATAAGACGTTGGAATGGGGAAAATGCAACTGTAGACTTTGCAAAGTATATATCCCGAGAGTTGGGTATCTAAAAGGATAGATTATTTCCTTTATTCTGATTTGTCTCGTAAGTTTCCTAAAACGATTTTTTGTAAATAATGTGTATTGTAAATAGTAGGCCTTAATTAGCTGTAAATTAGCTATTCTTTTTCTAGCCTACTCTAAATAGATTTTCAATGATAAGAAAAATAATGCTGGTGTCGTTGGAACGTCTTGTGCGAAGTTATTTTTCACTCAAACTGTTGGATGTGCAGGATTAAAGAACACATTGTTCCAAGAGTTGTTGGTAGTTTTAGCAATGCTTTGCAGCTTTAGTGGACAAAATCATGTCCACACAGGCACTGTATGAGATAGAATCGTTCGATAAAGAAATGAAAAGAAAGCATGAAGCAAATTCAGGTAAAACTAAGAAATCAAACGCCAAGTGAAAACACTTTGTCTGCTTATAAATCAATTCTAGTGGCAATAAGACAGATGACCAGCATAGCACAAAGACAGGTTTTGGCTAAATCTGCTATGAAGCTGCACAGATTCTGATAATTTCGCAAGCATTTACCAAGGAAACTATTTCAGCGACAAATATTTGCAAGAAGTGTTTCTAACAACAATCAGACAAGAAAAGAAGATGGCTTATCCTGAAACTTGTTTGCTGATCAACAGATAACAGCAGTCCTTCTAATTTTTTAAATGGCAACTTTCACGAGTTTTATTGGTCAAACTCTCATTGTATATAAAGTGCGTTTTACCATCCCCTCCCCCTCAGCGAAAAAAGCAACGTATGACGAAAACAAACAAAGTTAGGGAGCGGTCACTTTTAAAGCTGGGTACAGGGGTGGAAGGATTTTTGGAGGGTTGCTAAATTATTTTGCCTCGTCTAATTGGGGTATAAAAAAATTTTGGCAAAACTTACAAAATATATGATGGGTTGTGAAATTTTAGGAATATATGTCTGACTGAAATGAATAAGCATATCTCTTATGAAAATTCCATATGTTACTGATGTGTTCATGAGGTAAGGAAGAAGATACTTGAAATAGTTGGCGATGTTGCTTTGTTTATGACTTGTTTACTTTAAGTTTTGGTTTGCTTTATCCTCAGATTACGCTACATAGTGGTTCAAGTTTTCCATGTAGATTTAAGATAAATCACCCAATAATGGGGTATGAAATTTTTGGCGTCCTTGAAATGGGGTGGCAAATGTTATTACATTTAGCAAATGGGGCGAGAAAAGGTTCCTATTTGTCTTAAAAATTCTTCCACCCCTGTCCCCTTCATTAAAAATGAAAGCTCCCTTAGGCTTTGTTGGTCGGAATGTTGGAAGTGTTTTCCCAAGGGTAAATGCTGTATCCGTTGTAAAGATTATATTGACATGTTAATACAACCTTATAATAATAGACCTTTTAGCTATTCTACAAAAGAGTCTGGATCGAGCGTTATTTTTATACAATTTTATACGCGAGGTTCGATTGAGTGGCGTTAGATGTTCTAACACCATTATGCACATTCGAAAATTCTTCAAATTGCATCATAACATCGTTCGATTCAGATTCTTTCCTAGAATAGCTAAAACGTCTATTGCGATCAGTTGCATTAAAATCAGTATTTCCTTGTTGATCCATCGATTTGTGTGTACTCTTTGTTGCAGATTTGACAAAACCAATTTTATAAGTGATTGGTTTTTACTCAATTTATGGGTGGTAGTATAAATGCATAACCAAATGTTAAGCCGATCAAAGTGCTTTGTATCTTCCGAATTCCAAAAAAGCTGATCAATTTTTATTGACCTAGGGAAATTAAGCACTTGGTGTCATATACAATATTGTTTTGAGAGTTTGGTCAGATGTCTCCTTCTTTCACTCGTTCTAACCACTGGTGATTTAAATAACCTTTTGTTATTTGCAAAGTAAATAAATAAATGTTGGAAATCATTGCTTAAAATAAACTTTTGCACCGGATGTCTCATAAAAGCATATGGATCTGGTCGGCTCCAATGACAGTTAACTAAGTGTCCTCGATAGTTGACTTCAACAGGTATACCTTGTTCATTGGTATTAGTGCTTTGATACCAGACATATTCACCCTATTCAGAGCACCAAACTTTGCTGCACTACGCTAAAACGATAAGGGATATTAACCTTCAATCTTTGTGATTTTACGAAAAGCTTAACAGGCAATTAAAGTGTTAATATTTCACTGTTCTGAATTTGATCATGTGATCACAGTAGTACCATTTGTGGAGAGTGCTCAACAAAAAAGTGCTTAAAAAAATTCCATAGCTTTTGTCTTGTTTGTACGACTGATCTAAAAATGCACCATTCGACTGGTTTTGATTAATGCTTTCATTTAATATATGCACCTTTTTATTTTGCTGAAATTAGCAAAACTCGATATCTATGACGTCATTTACATTTATGATTTCATTCTCTTAATGAAGAAGTTCAACGCATATTAAGTGTTGTCTTATTTGTGTCATTTTGTTAATTTGATTAATTCTGAGTCCATGTTTACTAGATAAACGGACAGGACGGCAAAGAAAATTAGCAAATGGAGCAAAAAGTTAGTCAAGAGATAATTGTGCTAAAAATGGAGACTAAAATTATTTTAAAGTATGCATTTTTAATATACGACATATTTTCTATTATTTGAAAAACTGGAGAAAATCAGCTAGGCAGTTGATTGGATAGAATTTTTCTTAAGTTTGCCCATTCTCCTTTCTTTTTGGTTGCCTAGCAACTAACAACATGTCTAATAATTGTCTTTGTTACATTTGGAAAGCCAATTGTCTAAAGAACAATTGGGGCAACTCTTATTGTTATGTGCTTTGTGGTGTTGGAGAATAATAGGAGGCGAATAACGCCCACTGTACCCAAAAATAGCATTATTTTAGCCTGCACGAAATACAGTAAATACATCCATATAAGAAACTCCTTCTTGAGAGCCAGGCTGAAATAGTTTCTTATTTCAAAGGCACGAAGACTGATCTCATGATATGGAGGTTCTTATTTGAAGGGTGCCTTGAGATATTTTGCCCTCTATGAAATGTTTTGGAAGAGTTCTTGTAGACCTAATAACTCATCGGAGAGGAGAATGTATCTTTAACAGCCAAGCGGGACCAAATGAATTTAATACAGTAAATCCCCACGTATAAGAACCTACTTTTTTGAGAGTCAGGCTGAAATTGGTTCTTATTCCAAAGATACAACTTTGTACCTGTCCTGTGCCTGGAATATTTTGATGTTGCAAAACACGCTACAAATTTGTTAACCATACTTACAGCCAGTAGACCATTTAATGACAGCAAATGGAACAGAATGGCATTTCAGATCACATATAACATACGAAAGTACGAACGTTGTGTACTTTTTAACTTGCACTATGTGCAATGGAGCAATGAACAACATCGGGCAATTAACGAATTTCCAAAAAATGACTAAAAATCACATTTCGAGTAAAGGATTGGCATGTCATGTTTCAGTTTCCAAAACACGTGTACGAATGCAGCAATAAGAACAATGACTAAACTAACCGTTCTTTAAAGCCTCGCTTTTTGCATTAACAGATCCAAGAATGTTACTACGCGAAGAGAACAAACTACTCAAAGCTTTCAAGGCACTATTGCACTGCCGGCAATGCAAGTGGCAATAATTTGCAGTCGTAAAAGTTGTTCGGGTAAAACACCAAACTTTCAATTGATGATTTCAGTGGGGAAATTGTTTCAAACTATTCTCTTGCGACGAATACAGAATGCAGTTTTTGATGCATTGGTGCAAATGTTACAAGGAGGATTCGTCGACGTATTTATCACACGATTCTGGTTAAAATCACTCGACACTCGACACACATGTATACGGGGGCGGTCAGTCCAAGAGATTCTAAAGCAACCCTAAAATATTAGTTCTGCCTAATTGAAACCCAAAGATATCATCTCTTTTTATGTTATTGCATATGGAGTGCCGTTTGCGTATAAATGCTAATGGTTAATTTTCATGGTCTTTCTCAGCTCTATGCACTGTTTTCTCTTTTCCTTTCTGTTTTTTTGTCATTCCCTTTCTGCTTATTCCATTCCCTTTGTATAATTAACAACACTTTCCTATTCCCTTTGCCAAATTCTCATTCCCTTTACTTTTGTTTATCATTCCCTTTGAACCTATCATCATCCTCTTTGTCTAATTACAGCATTTCCAATTCCCTCTGTCAATTCTCTTTCCCTTTGCGAAATTCTAATAGTCTATCTTATGTGCATTTCTTATTCCATTTGGCCATTGCCTTTCTCTTTGGCATTCCCTTTCTGTTTGTGTTCATGGCCTTTCTCTTTTATCGTTAAATGATGCATTGCGGAATGGTATTATGCATCGAGGCATGGTATGATGCATTGCGGCATGGTATGATGCATTGCGATTTTTGGCGCTAAATTTTAGCCGAATCAACACACGTGGAAGAAACAGCCTAAGTTTCGACGGTCTTCCTTCAGTAAGACGAAATCTAAAGAGTTGTCCGGCATGTCTTCGACAAATGAATCAGTGAGAGAAGCGATAACACTAATTACTCAATTGGCAACTGAAGGTGAAAGACTTCTAATCAGGAAAGCGAGAGGAAGATTTTACATCCTCAAGGCAAAGTGAAGAGTTTTCCAAAAAGTCTGGGTCAACAGTCTCAGCATCAGTGTTTGAAAGTTCCCTGAAACATCCTGAGCAGTATCGATAAACCACACAAAAGCTTCACCAGGATCAATTATAGCCCACAGCTTTCCGTGAGTTCACAACCAAAATTCTGAAAATATCTCGATTGTTCCCAAAAGTTTGATTCGAAGTCAAAATGTCCAGTATAACCAGCAAAAATTGAGGCCATTCAACCAACTCTTCATTGAAGCAAACTGATGTTCTGACAACTTTTCAATTTCATATCTCCTCCATTTCTTGCAGCTCAAAACAACAACACTAATTCGAATTTGTCGTCTCAAAATTCATAAAATCTTTCTTAAATTGAGCCTTCAGTTGTCTGAAGATCACTAGAAAGCGTGAAGCTCTGAGTAACAACTAAGAATTTAGTCTGTTTTATTGCTTCAGTCCTGTTATAAAAATGTTTCTTAGAAACTTGTTCTTGTTAGATTACTATCGCCATGGTCAAACCACTTTTCAGAAAACTGAGATTTTCGGAGGGGTCAAAGAAGTTTTGGAAGGGAACTTACCTTGGAAAGGCTTTAGCCCTTACTACAAACCTCAAAGTGAGATCTGTAGCATCCGTTTCATTGTTGACATGCTGCAACCACACAAATACAGACAGGTCTGAGACGCCTTACTTAGGCAATATCGCCCTCATCAGATCACAGCAGAAGAGCGATGAATGTAGCACATTAAAAGCTCTTCAAGGTCGTCATCAGTTCACTAAAGTGTTTGTTCCTTTCCAAAAAATCAGAAAGTTTCATGACAAATTCTAGTTTCATTGAAAATGATTTCAAAATATTGTAAATTTCCTGCCGGCTTTTGACTCTCTTATTCTCGATCTCAGACCATAAGATGCGTAAACAGTCCATAGAACTAACGGTTTCACCTGGTGGACACAGCTAGGGATATCATGCTAATTGTAGTGCTCTTCCAAAATGAGCCGTAGGTCTCGCAATTTGTGTGCGATTCTCGAGATTTCTGTGGATATGGAAACAGAAGAGTTGGAAAATACATTCCTGAAGACTGTTCTATTTGAACTGAAAGACGTAGAGAGAAACGACACAAAGTAGACGTGGCGTGTGGAAAAATCAGAGAGAATGTGAATTGTACTTACACCCTCGTTGCAGATAGGTCAGCTTCAAAACTTTATTGTAACTCTTCCCAGCAAAACAAAACAGCGAAAGTGAAAAAAATATCAAAGAGATGGCATCAGCAAACAACTTCGAGTGCTTTTTCGAAAAGCTAGGGCCAAGCTCCCTTTAATTTTAAGATCTTATTCAAGGCCATTGCAGACGAGATGACGAATATTTTCCTGTCATAAGAGTTTAAATTGAGGTCTGGGTTGGGGAGAAAATCTCCCTTTTGTTACCAGGCTCATAGGCCATAGGAGTCATAGGACGTCTTTAAACGCTATGTTTTAAGCCAACTTTTGCATACTTTTGTACCCTCCAATTAAAAAAAAGTTATCATGGAAATCTGAATCAACCCCCGTTAATTTGCAAATGTGAGCTTGATTGCGCAGATTAACTAGGGTTGATTCAGATTTCCGTGATAAAGTTTGTCAAACTCAGCAGGTACTGTTGAGTGGGAATTTCGAATACTGGGCAAGATAAATAAGGCCGATTACATGAGCTTTAGCGGTGAAAGTTGTTGATTGTTGAGTTTTGGTAAAACATTCAAACTGAAAGATATTTGAGAATGTTGACTGATAAATAAGCAGCACTTTGATGTGTTGTTTTGCACGTTTGGACAAATAAAAATGCAACGCAGGTGAAAAGAAAACAGTTGTCGCTGATCTGTTTGGAAATGAGTTGCATTCCTCTCCTTATAACCATACTTTGATACAACAATACAACATTGACGCAAATCAAACGAACTGCACTCTGATTATCATTGCGCCTTGATAGCTAGCCTTCTTCGAGGCACTGTATTGGATTGATCGAGGACATGGACGACGAACAAACACGAAATGAATGTCGTATGAGACACAGACAAGGAAATCTGATTTGCAAACACTTTCAACGAGATATTCTATCTAAAGCAAGAAAGTATCTCGGTAAGTCACGACTTAGAGTATTCGAGGGTTCCTTACTACAATACGTTGGGCCTCCTGTGCAAGCTTTTGACAAGTTTTCCACGCATTACACTCGATTTTAGAACTTATCAGTCGAAGTTTATAATTTTTACTAGACGTATACCTTTTCGTCCCTTGTTCTCCGGCTTCTTTGATTTGCTGATATCACTTGGTCTACAAAGACTCATAATATTACACTTAAAAAGTGTGCCCATCTTAGGCCTGCGTAGTGTAATTCCGTAATCATCAATCAAATTGCTAGAATCTAAGCTTTCAACCAATCAGAAGGCGCTATTCAGATATTCGTTGTTGTTGCATTCGAAAAGCCGTTAGGTGTGCATTTTGCGATTTTTATGTCAAGACAACATCATTCTTTGCACTTAAAGTTTCCTTTTCTGTTGAGCCCCGTTGAACCAGATTTTGAAACAATTTTGTGGAGTATACGAGAACTCCCATTTGTTAAGGCCATTTTGAAAAAGTGGGCCTAGGGTATCGGCGGTAAATTCCGGACGGCGGTATTTGCCGGATAGTCAATTCATGAACCCCGTTTCACAAAATCCTTTAATCGCAAAGCAAACTTGCATTTTTTTCATGTTCTCCATATCTTACTCTATCTTTTCACATATTTTGAGTTTTGAAATAAAGTCCTGCTAACCGTAAATCCCTCGTAAACGAACAGTTCCCCTGTGTGCATTCGAAAAGATGGTGTCAGCGTAGCTTCTTGTGATAAATGGGTCAACGATATTCAACTTGTCAGATATGCAAGCAAAGCAGAGTGATGCCGATGAAAAATACACAAATTAACTTTCAAGATTTAACTGAATAAAATGTAAAAGAAGCGCCAACGAAACGTAGCGTTTTACATGCCAAATCGACGATCAATTTTGCGTCCGGAATATACCGCCACACGAGAATTAGGCCCAAACAACCCAGCTGAACAGGAGAGCTACAGATCAATGGAAGATGCAAAAAATTGTGAACTGCTAAGAACAGAAACACAAAATGATGTAAGCTGAACGTGATGATTTTGTTTTTCAGTTTGGAAGGAAAGTTTCGTCTCATTAGACCTCAGAACCTTAACCGTCAGGAATTTATCGCCGATACCCTACTTTTAAGCGTAATATTATAAGCCCCTGTTTATCAAGTGATATCATCAAGTCAAAGAATGCAGAGAAACAAGGGAAGAAAAGGCATAAGTCTAAGTCTTTACCTCGTAACTTCGTTGTAAAAGAAGATAGAATGGACAATGATGACTATGCATGGACAAACAGCTGTATCAAATTTCCTTTAAATCACCATTGGGCATGAGTCCTGATCACACTAATATAGAGTATGTCCTACGAAGAAGTAGTAGATGTAATGAGCAGTCAAAGGGGATTTCGAACAAGCTTTGCTTGAATTGGGTTGCATCTTCCTATTGATGTCTACAGCAGAGGGTCTGTTTGCAAATGTTTAGGCAAGTTGAGGGTGAGACTCACTGCATGATTTGTGTGGTTGAAAGCTGTTCAATTGTTGAAGTATTTTTTCTTTTAAACACTAATACTGCCTTGAGCGATTCCTGAACTGTCCCAAGTTCACCTATTATAATTGGAATGACTGATCTTCTCATGTTGTTCCATAGTTACTGTAATTCTCGTGGCACTTTTCTGCTCTCCTATCTCTTTGCATTCACTCTATACTATTATATAGCATGATGGCAAAGTCTACAACCATTCTGCATTCTTTCGTGTAGTTGTCATGAAGAAAACATCAAGTCTTCTCCATCGTATTGTATGGTTCGTCTTGAAATTGAAAGCCTGCAGTAACTTACAGCTGTCATTTAATCTTCAAGTACACTCAAAAAAGTTCATAGTTTGAAGGAATTGTTCATCAGGCTACAAGAAGTAGCCTCTCGCACTCTAGATATTTCTCAGTATCCCAGCTGTTCCAAGGAGGGCTGAGTTCTGGGTGCCAGGAATATCACTTGGCAATCCAGTGTCCAAAACTTTTCAAATGCTTCCTTAATTTATTTTGGATGGAACCAAGTGTGGAACCAAGAATTAAGTGGAACCATCTATTATTGGAACGCTTTCTGTCACTTGTGTTTTCAGGCAATGATTTGATAAGACTTGGTGTGGCATAAGACAAACTATATTCAGGTAGCTTCATACCCATATTGATTCTAAAATCTTAACTAAAAAGAAACGCATTAAAAAGAAACGTACGCTTTCGCTGCCCTTGGGCAGCCTCCTTAGTGAGAATTGATCAATACTCACCGAGGTTGCCAAGGGGCAGCGAAAAGTCCGAGGGAAGTAATGAGGTGTAAATGTGTTTTAAATTATGGTTTTGGAAACTCAATGTAGGTATGGAGCTTAATCTAATATTGGAATGATCCAACAATCTGATTACTTCCAGCTTTATATTACTGTATTCGATTATCTTCTCGAATTCTGTTTGTTTCATGTTTTGATCAGTAGGAATGGCTAAGGCAATAAAGAACTCTCTTTTTAGTCGAATATTACGATGTCTGTGGTTTAATGGTCTTCTTTGCTCAGTAATGCATGAGATCAGTAGGACTAGAAAAATGCCGCGAAAGTTTGTTTCTCTCGTTTTCTACAAAAATAGCCAGCTGTCGTAGAAACAATATTTTCCTCCATATTCCAAGTCATACATCTTACATAAGAGTCAAGTTTTTTCGTCCAATACCAGGGGAAGTTTCTCAATCAAGTTTCGTGTTAGTTGCAATCGTTCAGTCATATTGAGCTTTTGAACTGACGAAGAATAAATTTCATTACCATAGCTCAAACAACTTCAAAAATATGTTGTCTTGTAGAGGTAACACAACAACTTTCTTAAATATTACACAGAAATAATGACTTGATTGCATCGTTGAATAACCATCTGTTTTGGATTGCATCTGGAAATTTGTCTGTTTTGGTGAATTACTCTGAGATTACAAGCTCTATTTGGAAATGCGCGATCGCCAAAGTTGAAATAAACAATTTCTATAGCGAGGTTCCTCTGCAGAGACTGCTCGTATCCTTACACACTTCTTTTGGGAAACCTGATGAAACTTTTTATGATAAAAGGGGGTCTCTACACGGTGTCGCAAAAACTTGCTCAAAATTTTTTATTAAATGCTAAAAACCGATACGCTTAATGGGCACATGGCCCAGTGACCCTTTTTCTGAGATTTTGAATTAATTTTTGACACAAGAATCTTGCAAATCCACTAAGATTTCATGGAGTTATGAGCCCCTGAAGCTCAATTTTGCGCGAAAACTGACACCAGGGCAAACCAAATGGGATTTCAACAGGTTTTACATAACCTAACTTTGAAGCATTTGACTGCTTTGAGAAAAAATGTTCAGTCTGTCGTCCATTATTTTTAAACTATTGTTTCTGAGGACATGGAGTCTTATGCATATTTTCACTATGATTTTAAGGATTGCATTACTTTAGAAGTTTATTTGGTTTCCTTTGATATCAATGAGAGGTATGACATTGGATAACCTTTTCTCACTTTGATCTTCAAGTTTTTTTGCATTGGACGTAGTTCTGGGGTCTCTGGTTTCTGCTTTCGCATATTTTATATCTTTGCAAGCTCGTAACTCAGTGAATTTTTAACCGATTTGAAAGATTCTGGTCTCTGAAATTATTGAAAAATCTTAGTGACAGGGCTACCGTTCCATGAACCAGTTCATCTTATCTTTATTTGTCAATATTCAATCAAACGTCTAAAAATTTTTGTGAGACACCCTGTACTTAAAATTATTCACCTGCCTTGACCATGCCCTAGTAAGAAAAGCAACTCAGCACTGAAAGATAAGGAAACGCTTAAGATACCAAATGCCTGCTTTGAATTGGTAGTTGCATCTTCTGCAACCCTAATGCATGTGAGCTGAACTAAACAGGAGTGTTTCTAATATCCGAGTCATCTAGCCTCAAGCCCTAGAGCCCTCGAGCCCCGTGCCCTCGATGTTTACTCTTCGAGCCTCGAGCCCTCGAATTCGTTTGTGAAATGTAAGGCTCGAAGGCTCTAGGCTCGAAGGCTCTAGGCTCGAAGGCTCTAGGCTCGAAGGCTCGAGGCTCGAAGGCTCGAGGGCTCGAAATTCCAGGCTTGAAGGCTCAACAAATAGAATACTCACTAAACAATGATTACTGGACATAGCTATTCCGAAACGTTAACTAAATGTGCTTTATCTCAGTATACCTAGCTACCACTTGATCATGGTGAACTAAATATTGTTGTGCAACAAAAAGTCAAGATTCGATCATAAGTGTTTCCCTAACTGAAGTCGGTCACTATTGATGCAACTTTTGAACGAAGATTTTCCTCATAACACCATGTATGGGATTCTTGCAAACTGATGAAGTCCCTAGCCAAGACCTTTAACCCTATTTTAACCGGGTAAAAAGAGTGATTTTCTACAAGGGGCGTTTTTTGCCCCCTAATTATCTTCGCAACTATAATAGCTATGACAATGAAGCTCGTACTGTTTCATAATTAAACAAAGGAGAATCCAAAAATAGCTTCAATAATTTTGAAATACATGTGCCTGGTTGCTAGATAACAAAAAAATTAGGGCAAATTTTGACGAAATTGAGCTATTATGGAAAGAGGTATAATTATATTAAATAACTGGCCAAAGTAGGCTAAAAACTATCCAAATGCTTACTTGATAGCCTTAGTTTGAGATTTCATTTAGTTTTACATGAATATTTGTGGTTCCTAATTAATTAACTAATTAAATAAGGGTAATTCGATTCGATGGAAAGATCTTTGCTCAATAATAATCTCTACACTTCCTTTTGATATTCGTGATGAACTGATTGGTAATTGGCAATCGTCTTAGATGCTTGTTAGATCGGCCTTGCCTCTTTCTTCCGTTTCAAATAGTTCGACGTGATACTCCAAACATAAATGTCCAACTACGTAGGAAAGCTCAGGGAAAAATACCGTATGTGAGTACTTACTAAAACTTCTACTATGACTCAATTTGTCAACCTTCCCAAATTTTGGTAAGAGCAGGGGGAGACGAGGACGTAAGAGTGAGCTTGGTTTTAAATTCAAATAACTTTGCTTAACTCTATCATGACTGAAAATTATATATTGGGGCAGCAGCAGGTGTCATTTGATATAACACTTAATGTGAGTACACAGCTGTAAAATCTAAGCAAGTGTGGAAGCAAAGAACTGGGAAAAAATTACTAACCGATATGATGTGTGCACTTGAATTCTTTTCGTCAACTTTGACATAGGAGTTGAAAAACGGTGCTGGTAGTCCATGATGAATGTAGCTGAACAGCACTTCGTGATTTTTGGCAAAGGCATTTTCCATATCCCACCCCATTTCATTCCAAGAATCATTCAATACCGGCCAGGATCCAAGCTGTAACAGCAAATCTTTTAATGGATGACCTCCTCGTTCCTCCAACTTAGTTACATTCGTGCATGATATGTAAAACTGGACCAGTTTTGACAGGGCACTTCCATGTTTATACGGCTTTCTTTTACTCAAGGCTCTCCTTATGATATTTGCAATTTTGTCTTTCATCACAGTAAACCCATTCAGTTCAGATTTGCTCTCTGGTAGAAAATTTCGAGCCTTCCATCCACCACATGCATATTCATAGAAGTCATTGCAAGGATTCTCTGAAAAGTTTGCTGCTTGGATGACTTTTGCTGCAACAGAAACGCAGTCTTGTGTCAAGCAGATATCTTTACTTTTCACTTTCTCGTCCTTACTTTCGCGAATAATGAGTACGATTATTGTCACACTTAATGCAAGTAATAACAGAACAATACATGCTAGGAGAAAACCTCGCTTCCCACTGTCTGTCTCCCTGCTCAGTCCTACTTTGACGTTATTGCTCTGTGAAACAAATGAGTCCTTTCCATTGATATCAATGCCGTCATTTCTGGCTACAGCAAACATCTCCACTGTGGCTATGTGGTTGTTCTCTCGTTCAACCTCCATAGTGCTAGCTTTCATCTGTACTGACTTTGACAAGGAAACCAACATAAAATTAAAGCTTGCTTCCCTGTTGTCAGGGGGTTAACATAACATTTCTCGAATTTCACGATATGATTGGCAATGAAATTTATTCTCCCATTTCAGCAAGTGATAACTTGACATGCACGGGGACATTTCGGAATGGCAGCAAACATTACGATCTTCAGGGGGTAGACACAATGACTTCTGCAACGAAATTCTCCAAATGTGTCGTACTGTGTGCGAGTATGTTTCTGCCTGTTATCCAAACCTCGTGCTTTTGAAGTATAGGTAGTTGATTATGATAATGTGGGAGGAAAGGTGAGGCTGACTTTCATGACTTTCTTACGAATTCTAGATCTCATTCCGGGAGGTTTTGTTTTTTTGAAGCATGTTCATTCACAGTTTTCAAGTTTTTAATCAACTGACCTCTTGAATGGTAAAACATATTTGAAGTGAGAACAACGAGTGACATTCATGATAATTTTATATTCACTAAATAATTACGAAAGCACTCAAGCCCTGCTGCTAAGGTTGTCGCAACATTTTATGCAAAGTTTTCTTACGTGAAGTTTGCTGCAAAAATTCACAGGAGGATTACATGCAAGGAAATATCAACTAGATTACAGCCTTCTTCGGTACTAAAGGTTATTTGAAGCGATATTTTTCAATTAATAAAGAATTAGGATTTTCCCAGGTAGGCGTTTCAAGTATAACTGATGCTCTTATCATTGATGCCTTAGAACAGCCCTATATGGCAAGTATCTATTTGAAATGCTGTAAGAATCCAATGCAATTTTCAAAGCACAGCAATTACGGGGCGTAAAGCCTTGATCTAACTATGTTATCTATCGTATTTGGCCAGGTAAATATTTGTAATCTGCCGTGTGCATGTGATTTGTTTTAGGATTCATAACAAGATTAATCTGCTCAGTGGCGTAACGAGCTAAATTTACTTTAAGTTCAAAAACTAAGAGCCACCGACCTCTAGAGGTGCTCCTAACGAAAAATTTCCTTTGTTTTTTTTCACAATATTTCTTTTTGTCATTTTACGTAAGTAAAGCTCGTGCTTTGGCTACAACAAAAAGGGCAAGGGCCTCAGTCCAGCATGACATCTAAATCTAAATGAATGGAAAGTATGTTCATTAGCTCTCAATCGAAATCTGTTTTCTTTGTGAAAATAGGTGTGCCAATTTTATTGTAAACTAGGAAGTAAAAGCGCTCGCTTTGCTCACGCTTTAACATTCCTAGCTCTTGCAGAGGACTTTTTATGGTTACTGTACTCTTTCAGTGACCACAATTCATATTCAGCATGAAATCAGGGCTGGTAGGATCCCCGGACCACCCCGAAGCCAAACGGAGGTCGAAAAAAAGCCAAAACCTTTCGAAACAATAACGTATAGTTGTATCACCTATTCTTCTATTGTTATTTCATACAATGGACACTTGCGTTCCATTGCTTTCACATACTTTATTGTATAGCTTCGGATTAAAACCTTTGTCTTTGATGTTGTCTTGCAAAGAAAAGTGTTCTAGATTATGATCGTTCTACAACATTGAAGGCTTAGAATACAAATCAGTTTAGAAATGTAGTCTAGTTTGAAGAGATATGAATGGAAATTGACGAAAATCTCAAAAGAAACCGAAAATAAGCCAAAAGCTAAACTTAATCATTGAAGTCAACAATAAGAGAAAAGAGCAAGATTTTGCCTAGAAAAGCCAAGTTCCCAACCCTGCATGAAATCAGAGCTGTTATGATCATTCATTGCAATTGAAATAACTAAGAATGGTATGCTATACGCCAGAAAATGATAAAAAAAGACATGTGCCCCTTCAAAACATCCTTGTATCCCCAAATTAGCCTCACATACACCTAAACAAAATTGTCATGTTTTCAATACATGAATTCAGTAGCAGATGTTTCAGAGTTCTCTCACATGTCTTAGCTTCAGAATGATAAATGAGACAATTTTGCCTTTACCCCTGGCCTCTTTTTAACATTAATTCAAATGTTAAAGTTGGTCCCTGCAATTTTTCTCAAAACTGATGCATCCTTGATTGCTCTATGCTATCATGAGCTCTTAAGGAGCTATTGTCGCTCAGAATCCTTTGTGTACAGACTGCATTTTCCGATAGTCTAAAAATCAAATTTTGCCCAGCAAAAAAATATGAGTCTCCACTGTAGTAGAGGAACTGATGTTAAAAATTTGAATTTTGATGACTTTTCCATCAGTTCATCTACTACAAAGCAAACTGGATACATATTAGACTTACGAAAATTGTCGCAGTTTCGCTCCTTGGTAGGCGGATAATCGCTATGACTACGACTCATAATCAAACCATTGAAAATCCCGCCAGAAATTGATGAACCTCACATTGATGTTGGAAGACCAGACCTTAGGCCCATTCTACACGATCACAACTCATCAATTCTAAAACGCCTGAAATTCTTATTTCGTTGAGATTGAAACAAAAACCAAACCATTTGATATTTGATATTTTTGATATTTGAATCTTTTTAGGAGGGTAGCCCTTCGGCAGAAGCCGTTTTTCAAGGGCCCTCCATTAAAAACTTACATACTGTAAATAATTAAAATAAATCACAACTAAAATCAGAAACCATAATCTAAAAGCTTATTTGCAATTATACAATATATACAATAAACAAAGAAATTAACCCTTTAAAGTTTTCTTAAAACCATCCATGGAGGATGCTGTCTTTGACTCAGCAGGGAGGCTATTCCATATTTTAGCTCCTCGGTGCGAAAAAATTTTTGCCCATTCGCTGACTTTTTCTTTGGCAACCTTAAATCAGTCTCGGTGTTCCGGAGGTTGTGGGAGGAGCATGCTGAGTTTTTCGTAAAGAGATTACACAGGTATTGTGGAGCCAAATCGTTGAGCGACTTGAAGACCATTATTTTAGACTCATTATCAATGAGTTCTTCAATGGTCTGCCAGCCCAACTCTGCAATAAGTGGTCTGCTTGGGGTATCAAAGCTGCTATTTGTGATGATTCTAGCAGCACGATTTTGGAGCTTTTGCAGCTGGTTGGTGTCTGTAGATCCAGCACAACCCCAGACAGAACAACAGTATCGAAAGTGGGGCTTGACAATACCAGTGTAAAGAGTTTTCAAACTTGCCTGAGGGAGAAAGGATTTAGCATGTCTTAAAAAGCCGATTGCCCTGGAGACCTTAGTAGAAACTGCCTTAATTTGTTCTTTCCAATTCAAACAGCAATCGATTTGAACACCAAGGTACTTTGTCTTTTGAACTACTTTGACTTCATTGTCGCGTATCTTCAGATCCAAGGCTTCGCTACGACTTTTGAGAGATTTGTGTTTCTGCTTGGTGGATATGAGCATTGAATGAGTTTTTGCCACATTCAACGAAAGTTTATTGCCTTGAAGCCAGGTCTCCAGTTTACTGAGATCACTATTTATAGCCTCATTCAGCTGAGTCAAATCGCAAGATTGATGACAAAGACTGGTATCGTCAGCATACATAGTCACAGAGGAACCTTGGACAGCTTCAGGAAGATCATTTATGTAGATAAGGAAGAGAAGAGGGCCAAGACATGAACCCTGTGGCACTCCCACTTCTATTTCGCCGACATCTGAATCAACACCGTTAACCCTACAGAATTATTTGCGGTTAGATAGGTAAGACCTGAACCAAGAAAGCTCTCTCTGCCGAACCCCATAAAGTTCGAGCTTTTTACAGAGAATTTCGTGGTCGACAGTATCAAATGCCTTTTTCAGGTCAACGAATACTAGTCCAACGAGCTTACCGAGATCAAGCCCGTTGTACCAGTCGTCCCTCATTTTAAGCAAACAAGTTAGTGTGGAATGTAGGCGCAGAAAACCTGATTGATCCGATGTAAAGAGACCATTTTCTTTCATATACAGGTACAACTGGTTGAAAACAAGTTTTTCAAAGAGCTTTGAGATGACAGGCAAGACTGATATTGGGCGATAATTAGATTTTTAAGTCTTATCTCCATCTTTGAAAATCGGAGTAATTCAAGCTACTTTCCATAAATCTGGGAACTGGCTAATTTCAATGGATGTGTTAAACAAGAAAGCCAGAGAGTTTTCAATATATGGTAAAGCAAGCTTCATAAAGTAGCTAGAGATATTGTCAGTCCCAAAGCTTTTCGCCGTTTTAACCTTGGAAAATGCATCCCTGATATCTTTTAGCTCAATTGCCTTAAAGTGGAACTTGGCCTTATCTTTGTTCACTTCATATTCACTTGAAAGAAGGGGATTACTTGCAGGTTGCTAGTTCCCTACCTATTGTGCAAAAGAAATTGTTCATTGCATTAGAAACATCCTTTTTGTTCCGAGTTTCAGTACCAGATTCTTTAAGACAATCAATATTACTTGACTTTGATCTCTTGTTGAGAAGTTCAATAATTGTTTTCCAAGACTCTTTTAAATTTTCCTTTTCCTTTACAAGCAGCAATTCTATTGTTATAATGCTGCTTCTTCAATTGAACATTAAGGGCACTGACCTTATTACAGATCTGTCTATGAGAGTCCATAAGGATTGGAGATTTACCTTTGACTGCTGACTTTTTTAGTTTGTCTCTTGTACGCATCAAGTCCCTGAGATCTTTGTTGATCCATGGGCAATACTTTTCAGAAACACGCATTTCAGTCAAAGGGGCATGTTTTTCTATGATCAAAGAAAACATTTCAGACCAGTAGTTGACAAGCAAGTTGATGTCATCAGTTTTAGTGAGCATTTGCTCCCAACATATCCCAGAAACATCAGCAAGGAATGCTTCCTCATTAAAATTTTTCATTTTGCGAGTCTTAATCATTTTGTGACCTTTTTCTACTGCACCATTGAATTTCCGAATGCAGTAAACCATATAGTGATCACTCATGGAAACCTCGTGCACTCCTGATTTCATGATGTTTCTTGGACATGTTGTAGCAACATGATCAATGACTGTTGCTGAGTCAAGAGTGACTCTTTTTGGATCCTCAATGAGCTGTTTGAAGCTGAAAAGCTCATACAAACTTGAAATATGCCTTGCATTGCTATCCAATGTCTTATCAATTGGCTTTTTGGCAAGATCACAACTTGCATCACCAAGGAGAATAATTTCTTTGCCCTCCTTATCAAGGTAAGCTAGAGCTTTTTCCAGCTTATTAAAGGAGGCAACAAGGTCACTTGGAGGTCTGTACCAAGCAACAATAAGAAAATAGGTGGGGATATTTCAACACAGAGAATTTCTAGACCATCAGAGGGCACATCGTCCCTCGGTGTCAATTTAATGGAGTCTCTTACGTAGAGAGCGACTCCACCATCATTGCAGGTCCTGTCAAGGCGCTTTTTTTGTTGATAACCGGGAATTTCAGAAAGCTCTTTTGGAATCAAAGCATCAAGCTTAGTTTCGTTTAAGGCAAGAATATGAATCCCCCGGTCATTTAAAAGCAACTTAATTTCATCAAGGTGACTGCGCAAACCATTGATATTCAGGGATGCAATTGCCATACCCTTCCTAAACCCTAGATGCTGTTGGCACCCTTTCGATACAGTATCATGAACGCAAGCATCCTCCCTGGTGGAGCAACCACTCTCTTTATCTACAATCTCAATATTATCTAGTCAAATTTTTAATGCACGAAGTAAATGTTTACCAAGAATGTTATCACCATGTTGGTTAAGATGGATCTGACTTCTGTTAAGATGTTTGTTGGCGTGTATATTGCTGTGCTCCACGAATGCGAAGCCATTCTGCGAGCATAAATCTTGGAGTACAAAGTTTACCTTCTTTCTCTTCGATTCATACCTGTCACCACGTGTTATAAGCCCAGAAATGATGACTTCGATACTATTGTCGCTAATTGTCTTGGCCAGGTCGATAATTTCTTCAGCAATTTGTACTTTAGTTTTTTCTTTCCCATCGATTTTCAGAGGAAGATCATTTGTGCCGCTGTACAGGAGAATTAGGTTGGGTTTTCTTTCAATCGAAGGCTGAGCATAACTATACATGTCTCTGGTTGTTGCACCATTGAACTTCTTCACAAAGATATTCGTTCCGCGATTTCCACACTTCTCTTTTAATTCCCAGCCATTAATATTCTTTATAAGAGAGTCACCCATAATGAATGCAGTGGGTTTGTTTTTCTCTTGCGAGGGAGTTGGCGTTTTGTTGCGGCGTATAACTTTCCAGGTGTCACTGTCTGAAGGAGATAACTGCTCGATGGTCGCATTTGAAGAGGCTTCTGAAGCTACAGAATCGGCATTTGATGAAGTTCCTGTGTTTTGGTTTAAATTTTCATTACATTTTCTCTTGACTGAACTAATCGTTGCAACCTCAGAGCTTTGCGAGGCTGCTGCAGTGTTGTCAGTACCGACTTTGCTATTGACTGTCGGAGCAATGGTTGTTGAAGGTGAAGCCTCCTCTGTGTTGTTTATTTGCACTTCGGTTTTCTCAGATGAACTTGGAGGGCGTTCGTTGTCCTTGTTGGCAGAATTAAACACGCTTGATCTCGCTCTCCTTTGTCTTCTATTCTTCGTTTTGCGATTATTTCTATTGCTGTTTGGATTATTTCTATTTCTATTGTCTTTTGTTGTTTGTGTTATGCTCTCGTACACAATAAATGGACCATTTCCATTGTCAGATTCATTGTCCATGGTATCACGTGATCGATTTCGAAGATCAACATCATGGCGAAGCTTTGATTGAAGATCAAGGTTTTCCTGCATGAGACGGTGGCATTTTTCCCGCTCCTTTGACAGAAGCTCATTCAAATCGCCAACTGATTTTGATAGCTGACTTGCTGTTTGAAAAATTGTGGTATCATGCCAAAAGGTCGCCATTGAGTTAGCAAAATCAGGACAGGACGGGCCGCTGTTCATGGCTGCACGTGCACTTGTAGCATCAGGCTCTTCTGAATCTAGTTTAATGCCATGTTTTGACTTGAGTGATGAACTTCTTATCTTCGACAGTTTGTCTCTAGCTGCTTCACAATCAACTTCAGTTTCGTTCGTAAAATAAGATTCTTTAACATATAATAACTCAGCACGGACCATTTCATCGAGGGCGCAAGAAACCACTTCTCTGTCTAGGCCATGTAGGGACTCAGCTTCGCGGCAGATAAAATCTCTGTCGGGACGTTTCCCTTTCCCACGAATTGAAGCGATAATTTCAAAGATTTTGACCAGATCGTCATCAGTATCTTGCTGAGATTCCATTGCTCGCAGCGTTGAAAATAAAATCACAATCCCGGAGAACGAAGTGAGGCTCCTTACAGCACCACGGTATTAGGATGAACCTAAGATTTGGTTGACGAAATCATGTGCGATGATCGCAGTTACACTCGTCAAGATGCAGTTGCGATGATCGCAGTTACACTCGTCACCATCCTGCGTCAAGATGAATGCTTCTTCTGTGTACTGCTTGGAGATTCCTTCACTTTGACATGGGAAATCAGCTTTTAACGGCCAAGTTATCCTTCGAATTCACAACAGCAGTCGACAGCAATCCTTGCACGTTTCATCACCTTTGAAGCCTCGTTACTAAAGGGAGGCTAATTCTGGGAATGAGGCTAAAATGTTGATATCCTATTGGTCAATTTGAACATAGTCAAATATTGTTTGGAGCTCTGCAATCTCATTGGTCGCGCCACTTATGCGGCGATTTTGGCTGGATTTTCAGTTAGTTTGATTATCAGGCCCAGATGAAGCGCAGTGGTGGCATGCAATTCAATGAACGAAGCGGAAACTGGGACTGAGGTAGTTAGTCTAGATACATATTTCCGCTTACTTAGGACAATTTTGATCTTCAAGTAGCCTGGCTTTGCAGCATGCCTCCAAAGAACAAGAGCTACACTGACAGTAGACGATTGCACTAAAGATAGTGGACAGGAATTTTTCACCATGATGCTTTGCGTCACCCTGAATCTCGATTGATTTGATTGTCTGATTTATTCAAAACTGCAAAGGATCTTGGTTAAAAATTCCTCGACGCCATCTTTAGCGCAATTGTCAATTGCCCATTAAAAGCTGACTATTGATGAGTTGTTTTTCCATAGGGGGTACGGAAAAACAACCGCTAACAACGTTCCATTGAAAATCGATACGATTTTCCTCGTGAGACTATTCCTCGCACCGGCCAAATTATTTGCTCTACGTCAGAAATTGAGAAACGGAAAAATATCGAAAGATATTGCAAAAACTTGCAAAATGAGAAGCTGCAAAAATATTGAACAATATTGCAAAATTATGAAACTGATGGCCAAAATGTAGCAAATCTCATTTGGCTCCGTCGGAAAATCAAATGACATGGATAAGAATGACTGCTTTTCAGTTCTTCATATTTTCCGGCTTGAACTTGCAATTTTACGGATCAAATGCGCAAATTCGGCACAGATTTTATACCAAACGAAATCAAACTAATCAAAATACAACGCTGTATTAGCTAAACAAATTGAAAATCTTTGGTAATTTCTTGAATTTGATATAAGTGGGGGGGGGCTTAATAGAGAAGGGGGTTATCTAAAATTTTGCCTCAGGGGTGGCTTTTTAGGCAGGGGGCTTAATAGAGAGGGGGCTAAATAGAATTTAAACGGTTGACATAACTTCTATCTTCAGAAACTGATCTCAAGATACGTTTTCTGAGAGCTCGGAAGGGTCAAAACCAGTTTTCCTATTGGGGCTTAACTGTGGAACTGTCTAAAAAGAGAAGCTGAATTGTCACCATCTGCAAAACATTCAACAAGAAAATATCGAAATACAGTACAGGGGTGCAATTGCCTTGCATTCTATATTCACTCCTTTATTTCCTCCCTTCACAGAAAATTGTTCATCACTTGGTTGATTACTGTGCAAATTGAGGGGTAGACAAGGTAGTGGTACAATGATACCAGAGGGGTGGTACCTGGTACAATATTGTGCAAATGGTATGGAATCTGGTACCAAAGGTAGGGGTACAGGCACTAAGCTTATATGAGTAGGTATCAATAAAAATTTCGTCCATGCGTGTTTTTGGAATTCCCAGAACAAATTTTAGCCTTTAACAGTGCAGACAGTGACACAGATGCCACACTGACGTGGTCAGGTGTGATTTGGTCTTGCATTATTGGTCTCATGAGGAATTGACGTAGACCTCCTTTCAGAATTCGTCATATTCATGATTAAATATTAATAATCAGTCATTAGCTCCTCCCCCCAAAATTGGTGGTACCAATACCTTTAATTTGAGTGGAACCTGGTACCTTATGAGTTGGTACCGGTACCAAAGACTCTCCCTGTCACCCCCTCTAAATATACATGGATGCAATCAAACTTGAACAACTAACCTCCTACTTGCAATCAACAAATTCCTCTTACTTTTTTGCATTTATCTTCATTTCTCCCAGGTTTTGATCTGCTCCCTGTTTTACTCTCTACTTTCAAGTAATGACACATTCACGGGAAGACTTTCATCCTTAAGCTTTTAACTTTCAAAAGAAATTTCTCTCTTTTGAATTCTCAAAATTTGCATTGGCAGGCATGCCAATCAAAGATTTCTGAACTTTTCTTTCATAATTCAATCCTTTTTCCTACTACGCAGTACCTTTTGTTTCAAATTCAAAACTTTTTCCTCTGTGACATAAATATTTCTCGATTTCATATCTATATGCGTCATAGGAATGACCCGAAACCTTTTGTCTTCAAATTGTTTCCTCTTTCAGCACTGTAAACAGCATAAGTAAGAAACTGCATCTCTCCCAAGGAAAAGAACCTTCCCATCGTTTGTTCCGAAGTCTGAAGTGGATACGAATGGCTTTATTTTCTTTGTCTACAATATGGGGGCTGGGGTACATCCATTTTTATCCAAGGTTCAACTCGCAAGGGAATGATCCTTGCACATATCCTCATCCTTTATGTAACGAGAAAGCTAACAGAGAGGCCAGGCCAGTGGCGTAACGCAAGGTGTGCACTTTTAAGCACAAAACTCAGGGCCCCGAACATTTGGGACCCGAAGGGGTGCCCAAAGTAATTTGGCAAAAAACAACGGGTTTTTGGATGGAAGGGGGTGAAAGGATATGTTTCAGCATTCACAACATTATCAAAATGAGTGTAAGACTGGATGTGATTTGTGAGTAAGCACAAAATAATGACGTAAAGTGACTGTCTCAATTCACTTGATTTTCACCTCAGAAAAGAAAGCAGAAATAAATGATGCAAAAATCCTGAATAAGGATTTCAAATTGGAAGTAACAGGAAATGAAGAAAATTATTTCATTTCATGTGACACTGATCATTAAAATTTGCATGGAATATAGTTAAGTATGAGGACCCCTAACCATTATTTTCACTAAGGGCCCCACGCTCCTCCGTTACGCCATTTGGCCAGGCTTACTGTTGTCGCTTTCTTTTTCCAACTAAGCTCTAGAGGAGGCATAAAGGAAGGTTTTAACGGGGGTCTTGAATGAGAGGGAAAGCTAATTCTGAGCGAAATGGCACTGAAAACGTCTCAAAATCCCATGCTTTATGTCCTCTACCGATCTGGATTATATACCTCAAACCACAAAGAAACCATCATTCCTTTGAAAAGATCAATACCTTTGTTTGCGATTGCAAGGAGGCTTATAGAAAATTTTTCAGCATTGAAATTTTGAAAGAAGGCTTTGAAAAAAGGTGAATGCATTCCTTTCATCTGACGCAAGATCAAGGTAATGAATTCCTGGAAATGAGAAATCTGAGCGAGAACGATATGGACGTGTTCTATCACAGAGAGCTTCAAGGGGGATGCATTGAGAGGGCAAGTTTTTCTGTGGAGCATTGGGCTAAAAAGAGACAGAAGCTCATGTGTTCTCACACTTTCATTAGATTAGTACGGCTTCTTTTCCCAGCCAAAACAGGTGGTTGGAGGTTTAAGAGGTTCATAGATTCTGTTCCATACCAAGGTGAGCCTCAAGGGGGCTAGAATTAGCAACTTCTCTTAAGACATTACTTGGTACGACGGCGGGCCAGCGCGGCCCCGCAGGCGCCGCGAACCAAGCCTAGTTGCTTTATGATATCAGTAGAAAGTAGAAGTGCTCGCTTCGCTCGCGATTAAACATTCACAGTCCTGTCATTTTTATTTTTCATTTTAGATTATTTAAACACAAAATCCCTTCAGCAATTTCAAAATAAGACAAGAAAAAAAACCTAATTACAATAATACATTATGATTTTTATATATATTTACAGTGTATCTACCTAAGACCTATTTAGACGCAGCTGCTCTTCCAGTGAGTCGTGTTTTTGTTTTCTTTGCGCTCTTGAAATAACATTTTAGTTGACTTTTGAATCTACTAAGTTTAGGGAGCTCTCTGATGCAAATGGGAATTTCGTTCCAAGCTTTCAGTGCCGAATAATGAAAGCCTTTCTTGACGTATTCAAGATTGTTTCTTGGGATTTGAAGATCCCTGCAATTCCTTGTTATGTGGTTGGAGAGCTGGGTCCTTTGATGGTATTTATCCCAAAGGCTTTCGGGACATTGCCTGTTGATTATTTTGTATGTCATAACTGATCGATCGAATTTTTATCAGTTGTTCAACGGTCAACCAGTTATGAGACCAGCCATCCTTTTGTCTGGCGTTATCAATGATAGAACGCGCTCTATCCTGCAGACGTTGGAGGGTATTTAATTTTGTTTTTGGAAGACTTCCCCAAATAACATTAGCATATCGCAGATGACTTTCAACAAGGGCGCGGTATACATGGTCAAGCTGAGATTGTGGAATAAGGTTTTCAGTTTTTTTAGTGACCTTAGACCACCACTCATCTTCCCCTTCACTTTGCTGAGTTGGTTATCCCAATTAAATCCTTCGTCCACAACAACCCCTAATGATTTTGTCTTTGCGACACGCTTTATTTCTGAATCATTAAGATTCAGTGGTTTCGAGACTTCAACTTCGTTGATTCTCCGTGGATGACCAATAATCATGTATTCGGTTTTTTTAGGGTTGGCACTTAGTTTGTTTACTCTCATCCATTCCGAGATGTTTCTTAATTCTCTGTGGGCATTTGTAATCAAATCATCAACGTTGTTAGATGTTAAAGTGACATGCGCGTCATCTGCATACATACTAGCCCTAGAGAACTCTAAACATTTTTCGAAGTCATTTAGATAGATGATAAATAGGAGTGGTCCCAGGCACGACCCTTGCGGTATGCCACATGTTACCAATCTAGCCCCTGACTGTTGTCCATTAACTGAACAAAATTGTTTTCTATTACTTAAGAAAGTTGAGAACCATGCTCCCGAGATTCCCCTGATACCATATGCACCTAAGTTTTTTATCAATATTCTATGATCCACGGTATCAAATGCCTTCTTCAGATCAAGAAATATGGCTAAGTTGAGTTGCTTTTTATCCATGTTGTCGTACCAGTAATCCGTACCATTTATCAGGGATGTTACGGTCGAATATAGTTTTCGAAAAGCAGATTGATTTGGCGTCAATAATTTGTTAGTTACTAGATATTCAGTAAGCTGATCGTGAACTATTTTTTCCAACATCCTTGAAAAGACTGAAATGACAGAGATAGGTCTATAATTATTTGCATCTTTTTTTGAGCCCGTCTTAAAAATTGGTGTGACTCTTACTAATTTTCAGATATCTGGGAAGACGCCATACTTCAATGATGAGTTGAAAACCATGGTTAGTGGCTTCCAAATGAAGTCAGCGGCATCTTTAATTAGCTTAGTGGAGATCTTATCTGGTCCTGGTGCTTTGCCATTTTTTAGTTGCTTAATGGCATTTAGCACCTATGTTTCATCGACAGGTACAAACATCATTTTGTTTTGTTGAGGATTGATATGTTTGAGAGAATCATCATCAGACCTGGACTCTAACTTGCTAGCAAGTTTTGGTCCTATGGTGGTAAAGTGATGATTAAGTGCTTCAGCTATATCTTTTTCTTTTGTAATTGTTCTCCCCTCAACATCTAAGGTCGAAACTTCTGTTGAGGGTGTTGCCTTGTCTAGTACCTTGTTAATAACCTTCCACATTCTTTTTGGATCTCCTTTATTTTCTTCAATTAATCCATGACAGTGTAATTGTATTGCATCTCGTATTTTTTGTGTTACTTTGTTACGGAGATACTTGTATGTGTTCCACTTTTCAGGATGTGTTTTCGTCGCTTTCTTAGCTGCATCCCTTTCCCTCATTAATTTCCTAATTTCTGGGCTTATCCAAGGAGTAGAGGTGTTACCTACTCTTCTTTTTTTCAGGGGTGCATGGATATCTAAAATCGACTCAAAGATCTCTTGAAAAGTGGTAGCCATACTATCAGGATTATCAGCGTAAGAGCTAAGGATGGTTTCCCAATCAATCTGCTGCAGATCGTTACGAAACAATGCCTCATCATAATGCTAAGACTACGAGTCTCCAAGAGTTTTGGTTTCTTATTTTTCACTCGCCAAGCATTTACTTTTCTTATTCCGTACACCAGAAAATGATCAACCATCCCTAACTCTAGCACTTCTGCTGCTAGTATATATTTTGGGCTCGTTGTAGAGAAATGGTCTATTAGCGTTTTACTAATATTTCGCTCGTTACGTTCATTCGTTGTTGTAGCTATTCGAGTATAGCTTTTAATCAGTTGTTCCAGCTGATACTCCTCGTAAATAGCTTTCAGCTTTTTTGTGTTTGCGCTTTGGCTATTTTTGAAATCGCAGTTTGCATCCCCGACAAAGATAATTTCTTTGCCTGCTTGATCCAGGTTTTTCAAAACTTCCCTAAGATTATCGAATGCGGCCTCATCTGCCGTTGGAGGTCTGTACCAACAAACAACGAGAAGAGGTTTCGCATGCTTAGGTGCAATTTCAAGTGAGATCAATTCCAGATTTTCACTTTTTATCCTTACTGTTGGTTCAGGTAAACTTGCTTTGACATAAATTGCAACACCTTCACCATTTAAATTGCGATCATTTCTAAAGATGTTATAACCACTGATGCTGACTTCGGAGTCACTTATTGTCTTGTCAAGCCGCGTCTCACTGAGGCCAATGACATCTATGTCATGGTCATTTAGCACAATTTCTATCTCATGTCTATGTTTCCTGAGGGAGACTATGTTTAAAAACGCTATTTTTAGCCCATTTCTCTTTCTTGGTGGCCCTGTTCTACACTCAATGTTTTCGTTATCAGAACTGTGACACCCCTAACAATACTTTATAAAGCTGCTAATATTTCCAGAAAACTTTCTTATACCACCATCATTAATATGGAGGCCATCGTCCCATAAATTGCTGAACATAATATTAGAATTGTCAATCATATCTAGGCCGTTGAGAGCAAATTCAGTTTCGAGAAGTTCATTTACCTTTCTTACTTTGTTCTTCAGGGCCATGTTATCCTTCCTCTTAAAAATTGAAGAGAACGCCACTTTTGCTTTCGGGTTGTTTGCTTGTATTTGCTTCAGTGTTCTTACAGTTTCCTCACAAAGCTTTTCCGGTGTGCTTGAAGCCACATTGTTTGTTGCAGCGTGCACAATTATAACATCACTGTTGCTTTTGCCGGCTTTTTCGACTGCTTGTCCTATCCTCATCCTGGTTGGAACCTCTTCTCCACGTCACGGCGGCTGTTTGACAGCTTCGATTCATCTACACGACTGAGTTGTGAATCACCAACGATAAAGACTTTAAATTTCTTCTCTTTGTTGTTCAATTCGCTTGGATGTCGATCTTTCCCTGCCTTTTTTGTGCTATTGTTGTTGGTTTTATTACGGGTTTGTGTATCTCGCTGGAAGGTTTGTCTTTGATGTTGTTCTGGCCTGTTATTGCTGTTGTTGTTGCTATCTTTGTTTTTGCCCAAAGCAGTTTGCGTTTGGCTTCGATCTATTTCAGCAGGTCTTGAATTTTGGTTCGTTTTGATTTCTGTTGCAGTTTGCCTTTCGTTGTTTGCTTTGTTCTCATTAATTTTCTCTCTATTGAATCTTTCTGCATCATTTATCAAACTTGTGCGGATTTCCATAGCCTTTTTGGTCTGTGCATGGTCATTTCCTTTGGGACTTGTATCAGCTTGCGTCTTGTTATCAATGAATGACTGGAGCTCTAGATTCTTTGTTTTCAGTGTGAGGTTGTCACAAAGAAGTCTTTCATTTTTCTCCCTCTCTTTTTGTAACAGTTTGTTTAGAATGGAAACTGAATCTGCCAGCTTTGTTATTGTTTGAGCTAAGGTCGAGGCTGTGTCCGGTCTTGATCCAATGTGAGTGTCCGGGATCATTGTTTGCTGGACAGTAGTATGCGATGGAGCCTTTCTGATAAGCTGCGGAGTATCGGTAGGTATTACAATAGGATCTCCATAGGCCAAGTTTGAGTTGTCCGGTTCTTGCAAGATGTGAGTGTCCGGTCCAATTATTTCAGAAATTGGAAAATGTGGCATAGCCTTTCCAATAGACGAGATTGTATCTTTAGGTATCACAACAGGATCCTCCATCAATGGTAAATCATTTGTGAAAACTCGATTTTGTTTTTTCCCACTTTTGTCTTGGGTTTCATGTGGCTGAACTTTTCCCATCCCTTCTTCTTCTTTATCATCGGTCTCAATTATGCTAAGAGCTTCTGCACTCCCTTTTGATACATACAAAGATTCATCACCTCGTTTGTTGGCTTGTTGTAGATCACAGCATCAGTGAGTAAAGCTGCCACAGTTTCGTTGATCACGCTTTCACTTAGGCCATGCTTTGAGGCAACAAACTTTGCGATGTTAATCCTGTCTGGCCTCTTTCTTTGACTTCGTAGGATTGGTATCGCTTCAATAATAAACTTTACTGCTTGATCGTTATCCATATCAAGTTTTAGTTTCAATGTAGTGCTGTAATAATGCGAGGAAATGCGAGCTAAGATTACCGCGTCCACATCAAACCTCCAGCCCACGTGCAGCACTGAAAGTGAAAAAGCTATGGAAGTCTCTTTTGAGTGGCAGAAAACTGCCATATTGGACTATCTAAACTAAATTTTTTATATGAGAAATCGTTGTTCTTTTTTCAAGTGTCAGTACGATTGCCGTTCAAAGGAGAAAGCATTGAATTTCTGACATTTTCTTCCCCCCTTTCCCCCATGTCAATGTTGTTTTGAAAAAAGTACGTGATCGAGATGACACGCGTGACTCGGCAACTTTTTGTGGTACTGCAACATTGACTAGGGGGAAGGGGGAAAACAGGGGCTAAAGAACTCAAAATCTGGGGATGGCTGAACAATTTTGTAACTGATTGTAGGTCCCTTTTTTGCTATGATTCTATGACGCTTTGTTCTCGAGCAAAAGACGGTCAAAGTCAGGAGTAGTTGGTGAGCCATTAAATCCTTGGATCGAACAAGCTAAAAGTCTTTAGGCCATAAATAGATCTTAAAGGCAGACTGTCCCTTATTGTTCTGACCTTAGGAACGGCTTTATTTATCTTATTGACGTTGGAGTTAAATTCATGCATCACTGAGTCTCTATGACCTTGATTTCTTTGGATAACGCTAATTAGCACAAACTTGTGAAGTGTACAATAGAGATCCTTATCGAGTTTATGCTCATTCTTCGAAGGGGACAGACTGCCTTTAACTTGGTATGTTGTCTGCGAGGCGATGCACGTTGATTGAATACCGTATTGTTGGTGTTATTGCTTTGTGAGATGTAAAAAAAAGCACTGAGCACAACAGTCCTTGAAATGTAGAATTATCAGACCTCTTGCTGGCTCGATCGTAACTTACTCATTAATTTTATTAACAGTAAATCAGTGTTAGGACTATCTTTGGACTTCATAGAATCTTAAGAGCTCATTTTATAAGCGCAAGAGTACTGCAGGAGCAAAGAGTTTTTTCTATCAAAACAAGAATTTTTCATTTATAGAAAACCATAAAACTTAGAACTTAGATAACAGAATTAGGCAAAATTTCCATGAAAGGAGCTTATACCAAGCTATTTACGATGGAGATGGATCTAAAGAATGGATTTTGAGAGTAGATTTAAACAATGAGCAGTTCCAGAGCAAAGGATCCTTATTACCTCAAGGATCTTCCAATTTTGCTGAAAGCGCAGGGAGTGTGCGATAACTGTTCGCTCAATTTACAACCTAATTGACGTTAAAGTTTCATTTTCACTTGACAGTTTCATGCCCACATGCCTACTAGAAACCTTTGAAGGACAGCTTGCTAGGCCACTTTTATGCTCTCTCCCAACTTTGAGCTACGAGCTAGGTTCTCGAAGACTTTGGGTTTCATAATTTCAGAAAGGAGCATAAACATTTTTTGTGACAAATCTAACATGTCTTTCTGAATTTTGGAGACATTGGTAGGTCCTTGTGTTTTAGGGTCTATTTTCTCTCGAGCTGCTCCCCTTTTGTCACTTGGACAAATGAGAAAGAATTGACACATTGTTGTGGGCACTGAAATGCTGCAAACGTGAGCGGGAAAGTTGCATTACTTTCCAAAACTGTCCTAGAACCTTCTTGGCAACTAAGATGCTCATAGATTGCTCATTTCTAACTAAAAAGTGCTCTTCGGGGTCATGAAAGTTAATGAAGGTACCATGTTAAGTATTGATTTAGGTTTTAAAGCTACACTCCCATAAATCTGCCCAAGGCTGCTGGGGCTTGGCTGCCCTTAAGATATTTTTCAACCGTTTCGTAATCTTTCCTCTCAAGTATCAGACAAACATAAGGTTGCATTTCCTCATCATTAGGGCAATTTGGGCTTTGAGGGAACTAGCCCATCTCCCGAAAAAGCAAATAACCCTCCCGAAGGTGGGGTTGGAAGGAAAACCTGCATTTTTCCCGCAAAACTAATCCCCTCGTCCATGTTGGACAACACCTTCCAGATGCATCTGCAAAAGAAAGAAGATCCAACATGAAAATGTGAAAGAGGCGGGTGGGTGGGAGATTTTGATTTGCAACCACTCAGCACGAGTTTGCAAAATTTACTAAATTCTCAAATCAAACTCTGTTTTATACTGCATGGAAGAAACCATGCCGCATGTACGATTATCAATGAACACGCAGATGATGAAAACATTACATCTCTAGAGAGTCAAAAACGATGCTATTTTAAATTGCCAGATTTATAAATCTGTAAAAAAACAATACACAGCATGTTCCTTGCTTTAACTCCGATTAGAATTTCATTCTTATCGTCATTTAAAGCTAAACTCCCATAAATCTGCCCAAGGCTGCTGGGGCTTGGCTGCCCTTCAGATATATTTCAACCTTTTCGTAAATCTTTCCTCATAAGTATCAGACAAACATAAGGTTGCATTTCCTCATCATTAGGGCAATTTGGGCTTTGAGGGAACTAGCCCATCTCCCGAAAAAGCAAATAACCCTCCCGAAGGTGGGGTTGGAAGGAAAACCTGCATTTTTCCCGCCACAGACCCCAAGCCAAACAGGGTCGAAGCGTAAATAAGATGAGGAACTGCAACCCCTGTAAGCGATAGCTAAAATGATACCTTGAAATACTTGCATTGCTAACCAGAGGCGAAAGTACACATGATGTATAAATGAAAAAAAAAATTCTCACCAAATCTGAGGCTCCATGCCTCGTGCTAAACCAATGTAGAATTGCATTTCAACTGGCCAACAAAATGGCCTGCTCGAACGAAGCTGAAAAGGAAAACATGGCTCGAAGGCCACAAACATGTAACACACAAACACAAGCAAAGCCTGATGGCCATTTCAACCAACATTACTCAACTCGCTGTCGAGACTTTTAGCATTTTGATTTGCAACCACTCAGCACGAGTGTGCAAAATTTACTAAATTCTCAAATCACACTCTGTTTTATACTGCATGGAAGAAACCATGCTGCATGCACGTCTATCAATGAACACGCAGATGATGAAAACATTACATCTCTAGAGAGTTAAAACAATAGTTTAAATTGCCAGATTTGTAAATCTGTAAAAAGAACAATCCACAGCATGTTCGTTGCTTTAACTCCGATTAGAATTTCATTCTAATCGTCATTTAATTATCTTCGTTCGAGAAGGAGTACCTTGTGAGCGAAGCCCTAAAATGACTCTTATCTCACAAAGTACTCTAAAATCACATTTTCGTCTACTTTTACCTGTTTAGGTCTGTGAAAATACATACTTGACCATTGTTTCATGTAATTTCATTACATTTTGCTCCTCTAGTCACAGGAGGCCCAACGTATTGTAGTGAGGGGGCCGTTGAACATTCTAACGTATTACTTACCAAGATCTTTTCTTCCTTCAGATAGAATATCTTGTTGAAAGAGCTTGCAAATCAGATTTTCTTGCCTGTGTTTCATATGACAGTCATTTGGCTTTTTTTGTGTCGTAGCTGTCGATCAATCCAATACAGCGTCTCGAAGAAGGCTAGCTATCAAAGCGTAGTCACAATTGAAATGCTGTTCGTTTTGATTTACGTTCAGGGACCGCGGAGCCGGGGGGGCTGGGGGGGCTTTAGCCCCCCCCAATAATTTTCAAGAGACAGTTTAAGCTTTTCAAAAAATTTTGTTTTATGATCAGATATCGCCATTTGCTTTATCAAATTTTTAACACCCTTATTTGCGAGTATCTGTATACCCCACTGTAACGTTTCTCATGTATTGATCAGAAATCAAGCTAAGCAGAATGCTTTAAAACCTTTTTTTCTCTAATGAAATGTGTCCAATAGCATCATGCCAAGATATAACAGTTTCATCATCGTAAGCACTGCTTCAAATACCCAAAGTTTTAGCAAGCAATAAGTAAAATGCTTTCATGATATGCGGCTATTTTTAAAGCGAAGTGTAGTTCCTGAAAGATTGCTGATGAGGGGAGTTCTCCACACCTGTAAATCGCAGAATGTCAACCTGGCAACGAGCAAAGAGTGCGACGACAAATTTTTTCTAGCAAGATGTCTATCAACTCAGCTTCGCTCTCTGGAATGTCCAAACGAGTATAATTTAGCAATTCTTAATAATCATATGTAGAGCACAGAAAATATAATCACTATCGACATTTCAACTAATTTTTATCAAAAGACCAAACAACGGTATACAAAATTTTCGAAAATTTGAAAAAATCATTGGAATTATTAGTGATGCAAAATTAAAAATTGAAACAGTGTTTGCGTTATTTTTTTTTTTTATAAATCAATAAAATTTTACAATACATATTACGGTCTACACTACTTACAGGAATTACTTTACAATACAACTGGGACAAATACCCCCGGGGAGCAAAAGGCTGTGTCTACCCCAAGGGAATTAACAAAGATAAAGGAAAGAAAACTACTTAAACTTAATCAACACTACTAAAAACAACACATACGGATAATAAGAACGATTTGATACTAAGTCTGCTGCATATTAGACGTCAGATCAAAGTGATGTTAAGGAAAAGTAACTGGTGGAGAAAAACCATCTTGAAGTTTTTTTTTTTTTTTGAGAAAAAGCCACTATGCACCTGCCGTCCAATATGCAACAAACTTTCAAACGTAAAGAGACAAAAATAAAAGGACAGGGACTTAGTGGTTAGCGACGTGGTTTACATCTTTCGTTAGAAGCGACCTTACTCAAACCGACCAGTTTCGCGGATGAATTGTATAGTCAAGTTGAGAATAGTTCTATTGAGGTCGTAAGAGAAATTTTCATCTCCATACAGTAAAAGCTGGGTTAGGACCTTATTTGCGTTATTTGGTTCTCTATGTTTAAAATGTCTGCTTCTGAAAGTAGAGACACTGTGTTTCCATATCATTATTTTTTGGAGATAATAATTCCACGAGATTGTGAAAGTTTGTTAACTTTAGTCCTTTCGTTCTAGGCTGAGCCTTTTCGCTATGAAAATAAAATGTAATACAGTACATCTATATAAATGATGCTTTTAAAGGTGATTTAGTGATTGGATATGCTGATGATAACTGTCTTTTCCAAGGCGAGTTAGCCTATGGAAAGGGGCGTTGGTCGCATTAATAGCCAAAGTAGAGGGCGAGGTCATGGAAAATTTTTCTGGGGGCTTCGCCCCCAGACCCCCTCTGGTTCTCTCTTACTTTTTAGCCCCCCCCCAATCCAAAATGTGCTCCGCGGTCCTTATTTACGTTAGTGGTTAGCGTTGCACTGTTGTATCTATTGTATAGTTACTCTCGAGTACCGAATAATCGTCCCCTTATCAATTTTTGAAAAATTTTCCAACCCCCCGCCCTTATTCCAACCCCCCCCCCCTTTTATAAATTTTTGGAAAAATGAAATGATTTTAAACATAATTTCTGAATAAACGCAAGAAAAAGTCTCAAGAAGTGCATTCAACAGAACCAGAGTTCAAAAGTAAATGTATCAGTAACATCACTGTTCACATAAATATATAACAGATACGTGTTTACCTAAGAAAAGGGCTATTTTCTATTTCTCCAAGCACCCTCCCCCCGATTATTCCAGCCCCCCGATTATTGTTATATCGAGCCATTTCCAACCCCCCCCCCGATTATTCTCACCCCCCCCCCGTTTATTCGGTACTCGAGAGTATAAGGAGTGCAACTTATTCCCAAGCAGATCAGCAACAACTGTTTTCTTTTCACCCGCATTGCATCTATATTTGTCCAAACACGCAAGACAACACATCAAAATGTTTCTTACTTATCAGGCAACCTTCTTAGCTATCTTTCTGTTTGAATGTTTCACCAAAACTCAACAAATTTCACTGCTAAAGCTTATGTAGTCAGCCTTATTTGCCTTTCTCAGTAGGTTCTATAGCTTCCCTTAAGCCCAATATTCGAAATTCGAACTCAACAGTACCTGCTGAATTCGACAAAATTCATCACGGAAATCTGAGTACACTCCCGTTAATCTGCAAGTGCGAGCTTGATTGCGCAGATCTTTTCGACCTTTTCAAAGAATGCAATCAAATACTGTCAGATAATTTGCAGAACCAGAACTTAGACCAGAATCTATGTTTGAACTCAAGCCCATCGAATAAGATCAAACAGGAAAGATTAAAATCGATACATGTGGAGTGAGCAGCAATGGAGGTCTTGGGCTTGCTTGCCCGCGCTTTCCACGAGGAAAGATGTTTGAGATATGCCCCTTCTCTAGATGTTTTTTAATAACCTTCTCACCGAAAATTGACCAGTTGTTTAAGTTAGATATCAGGACTGACGACCGTCTTTCCCCGGGAGACTTTGAAACTGGGGCATCGAAAAGATTTCTATTAAGTACAGTAAAATCCCTCACATAAGATACTCGCTTTATCGAAATTGCAGGCCGACTCTTTAACTCTATCAAGCCTACAATCCTTCACAAAATGTATTGAGACCAACATAATAAACCTTTAATACCTCCTTGCCTCCGCGACAGAAAACATGTTTTTGTCTAGCTCTTGTAACTTTCTCCCCCCCCCCTCAGTCATTGTCGAGATGACCATTTGTGCAAATCACCAATCTTTCAAATGATGCGTTGATCCAGCTTTTACTATATGGTGATCAATACCTTTCTTATGATTTGAATAGAAATATTCTCGAATGGACCTTGCGGTTCATTCATGAAACTGGTCGGTTTGACTAAAATCTTTTGAAATTTCAGTTATGTACAAACCAGCCACTAAGTCCTTAATGTAATGTTCTTTTTCTTTGTAAATTTTCTGAAAGAATGGGTAAAACATTGGTAGGAGGCAGACGTGTTTTCTTCTCGCGGTACTTCAAAGGATAAATCTCAAAGTATGTCCAAACCTTCCAACAAAGCGTCTACCAAAAATGAAGTGCCAGTGAAACTTAATCTGGACAATTCTACCAAAACTGGCAATGCGGAAATTCTCAACTTGCTCTCAAAATTGCAAGAAGGTCAAGAGAAGATCATAAGAAACCAAGACGGGATAAAGGCAAGGCTCGACAGCATCGAAAACGACGTAGCCGGTCTCCGTGACGAAGTCACTATACTAGGTAAAGGGCAACAAGAGAACAGAGAATCAATCGAGGGTTTGAAGGATGCCGTAGACTGGCAGTATGACAGCATTCAGCGTCTTCAGTTTGAACAGATGCGTGAGGAGCAATATAGTAGAAAAACATCCCTTCGCATTTTTGGCGTTCAGGAAGAGGAATCTGAAGAAATTGAGAATAAAACGATCAGTGTAATCAAGGAAGAGATCGGGGTTGAAGTCGAAAAGAAAGAAATCGACATCGTTCACAGGGTAGGAAGGCATAGGGATGATGGCAAGCCACTTGCCATATTTGTGAAGTGTTTGTCGCACAAAACCAAAGCAAGGGTGCTGAGAGACAAGAAAAAGGCGAAGAACATAGCGATTTATGAAGATCTTGCCGGTGGTGTGAAAAACTTACTTGACGAGTTGGTATCAAGGAAGCATGAACTTGGCCTTGAATCAGTTTGGACTATTGATGGCAAAGTGAGGTATAAAAGGGTTGGCAGCGAACGTATTAATACTATTAATTGT
This sequence comes from Aurelia sp. 4 Dawson et al 2005, assembly GCA_964019985.1. NCBI lineage: Eukaryota > Metazoa > Cnidaria > Scyphozoa > Semaeostomeae > Ulmaridae > Aurelia > Aurelia sp. 4 Dawson et al 2005. Next base: position 8,172,315 of record OZ026504.1, on the reverse strand, counting down.
CACGATGATGTTATGAAAGTAACCGCCCGTCCTAGAAATAGCTAGGATTTTTGCCAAGATGGCCTCGAACCTTTAAATAGTGAAGTTGTTTTGTCGTCAGCTAGTAGTTTCCTGTTATCCACAAATGTAATTGAAAACATTCAGGTCGTCAATCGTGGTAATCATAGTCATATCAATAGTAACAAGGAGAAACCGGGTAGCAAAGATACTCTAGGAATATGTGTTTGGAACATCAACGGCTTAAAACACCAAAAATTAGACAGAATAAAGTTATAAAATTTCAAAATTACTCAAGAAATTTTTTCCAATAATGACATTATTTGTTTCACCGAAACTTGGCGTGACAAAAATGATCGTGATTTGTTTGACTGGGATGATGAATTTATTGAATACCATCAACTAGGTGCTCGCAACAGTAAAAGGGGCCGATCATCAGGTGGTATTTCCGTTCTGGTTCGTAAAACGCTTGAGAAGAAATTTAATGTCTTGGCGGCAAATTCATACAGAGCTTGGTGTAAAGTAGATAAGGAGTGCAATAACCTTTCTCAGGATTTGATTATCTGTTTTGTATACATTCCTCCATCCGACTCGAATTGGTTCAAAGGTGGTCTCTCACTAAACTTTGACTCACTACGAGAGGAATGTGCTGAATATGAAAAAATAGGTAAATGTCTGGTCATGGGTGATTTTAACGCGAGAACAAGTGATGAATATGATTTTATTTGTGATGACGAAACTGACGACTTCCTCCCTTTAGATGATCATTATGTTCCTGACAATATCCTTGCAAAGCGTTTGACGCAAGACCTTGGAAACGTTAGTGCTAGTGGTAGGGAGTTATTAGATTTCTGCAAAAGCTCCGGTCTACGTATTGTTAATGGAAGGGTCAATAATAATGACCCGGGTAATTTCACATGTTTTACACAAAGGGGGAATAGCGTCGTTGATTATGTTCTTGTCCAGGAGGATTTTCTTGAGCAAATTGCTGGCTTACATGTTGGCAGCATAAATGAATTTTCTGATCATGCACCCATTCAAGTTACAATCAAAGCCAATCTTTGTAACTCTGTTTCTCGCCATGTTTTTACCAATAAGGAAGACCATGTGGGATCTCCGTGCAACAGTTCCACTGACAGGCTAAAAGAAAATTATGTGATACGCTATGTGCCAGATGAAGCAGCTGCTGAACGAATAAAACTAGCTCTATACAACGTACAGGTACAGGAGTTCTTGGCGCTAATTAGCAAGGAGTTACAAAATCCTGGGGTTCCTGTCGTGGTGTCTATAAGTAAGCTTCGTAGCAAGTTGTTAGAGATTTCTGATAGTTGTATCCCATCAAAAATACTTTTTAGAAAAGCAAACAAGAAACATAACTCTCATAGGCCTTCCCCTTGGTTTGACAATGACTGTAAACAGGGAAAGAAATTACTGAATAAAGCTCGTAAAATGTATCAATTTGCTTTGAAAAATGACTTGAACGGAAAGAAGGAATCCTTGCGCAACTCTTATTTCTCACAGCGCGGTAAGTATCATAGAACAATTAAATCAAAACGCAAAATTTATAATGAGAAGAGAAAAGAGAAACTTTGGAATCTGAAATCATGTTCTCCCAAGGAATTTTGGCGAACGCTTGGGAGTAGTAATAAATCAAACAATATGGATTTTGACAAAACTACCCTTTTTGAATACTTTAGCAATCTGTTGAATACAAGGGAATCTCGCACTGTTGTCTCAGAACATGAAGTCTCTGAAGAAGAATTCCAAACTGACGAAAACTTGAGCAGACTGATAAATGACACCCTGAACTGTAAGATAACCTTGGATGAGGTCAAAACTATGATTGATAAATTAAAGACAGGCAAAGCGTCAGGCATTGATCTTATCACTGCAGAGCTTCTGAAAGGCCTCAATGAGTTATTCCTTACTGTGTTTACACAACTTTTCAACAAGATATACGACAGTGGAGATTTCCCAGAAGAGTGGGCAGTAGGCATCATAGTTCTTATGTTCAAGGGTGGAGATAAGTCAAACCTTGATAACTACAGGGGCATTACTCTTCTCAGTATCTTTGGAAAATTGTTCTTAGGTGTCTTATTAGAAAGACTAACGACAGTGCTTGATAACTTAAAAATTTTAGTGGAAAAGCAAATTGCATACAGAAAATGCTATCAAACATCTGATCATCTAATTTACTCTTTTATCAATTATTCAGAAAGTATGTAATCAAGATAGTTCTAGTCTTTTCGTTTGTTTCGTTGATTTTAAGAAGGCATTTGACTCAGTGGATCACCCTCTTTTAATGAAAAAGCTGATTGCAAATGGAATTGGGGGTAAATTTTACAAAATAGTTTCAACATTATATGCCAAAGTCAAATCTTGTGCTCGTGCTAACGATGGTCTTACCAATTTCTTTAGCTGCTCTCGTGAGGTTAGACAGGGATGTCTGCTGAGTCCAATACTCTTTGCATTATTTCTAAATGATTTAAACGAGGCTATTAGCTCAAAAGCGAAAGGAATTAGGTTCGGAGAAGATGTGGTCCATTCCCTATTGTATGCAGATGATCTGATATTACTCGCAGAATCTGGCGAAGATCTCCAAAAACAAATTGATTTGTTGAATGACTTCACGTAACAGATTCAAATGAGTGTCAATATTGACAAAACTAAAATAATGGTTTTAAGAAAACATAAGAGGAAAATCAAATCAAAACAATCATGGCTATTTGGTGAAAATGAGATACAAGAATGTGACTCTTATAAATACCTGGGCGTCACAATTAAATCTAACTGCTCTTTCAATGAGCACGTCGAAATAGTAAAAGCAAAAGGCTAGTAAGGCGTACTATTCCCTCATTTCTAAATGCAAGGATTTTGATGGCCTACATCCAAGACTGTTTCTTTATTTGTTCGATCAAACCATTGCTCCTATCTTGAATTATGCTTCCGAAATTTGGGGCCATGAAGAATTCGTTACATTAGAACGACTACACCTTTCTGCATGCAAGTATATCTTGGGCGTGAAATCAACCACTTGTACTGACGCAGTTTATGCCAACCTCGATTCCAGGGCTATCATTGTCTTCAGCCTCACCTCTTCAGCACAAATGATACCCCTGGTTGGTTCCTACCTGACAATTCGTGGTTAACGTATTCTAATTTATGTCCAAAATTATGCAAGCTTTATTTACAGTAATGGCGTCATATTCAGACTGGAAAGCTGCGGAGGTCGTTTGGCTGTTTCCCGCGCTTTGCAAATTGATGGCGTGAGCGAGAAAAGATTGGTTTGTTGCTTTGTAGCAATGTCTACAATTTGATAGGAGTGGGCTACAAGTAGAAAATATTTACTTAGGGAAAACAAAGACATCACGCAAGCCGGTAAGGGGCCAGTAAGTTTGCTTTGTACCTTGATTTTACACAAGTCAAGTTATTTGACTATGTTGTCTCTCATCAATTAGTTCTTGAAATATTTTTAATTATCTTATATGATTTTCTGACATCTTGCCCATGTTGCAATTATTTAGATATTTGATACATCGGTATCTGGCACTAGAATGGTCTCTTTCCGTTGCACCACCATGACACGTCTCACATGAAATCAATTTCATTCATTGACGTGAACAAATTTAAATAATGATTATCAAGATTTGACTGTCGATGAGAAACACTCAAGCATTTATCTACTCGCATTGCATCGCATTTTGAGGTTGCTGAATGTTCTCAGCTTTCGCTTGAAGTCTTATTTGCTCTTCAAAGTAAAATCGACCGCTGGAAGTTTCACAAGTTATTTTGCAAGGAAGCAAGATGAGAAGACCTTTTAAACGATTTAATGAAATTTGATCTGAACTTGACAAGAATGCAACTACATTGTTCGCAAGTCGTTGGCTGTTGCCGCTGTTGCTGACAAAGCAGAGGTGAGTTCGATGTGGGGGTTTGAATGGTCGGAAATTCATTGTTTCAATCAGAAAAGATAGCGACAAAGTAAGTCGCATGTAGGCCTATAGTCTTCAGACTTAATGACGGCAAACCCAACGACAAAACCTCAATTTGTGCTCGAAGTTGTGGCCCTACAATATAAATGTGCGGAATTTAGAAGAGCTTTCAATCTTGCCATTCCGTTGTGTACTTTGCACAAACTCGGCTTCGATTGGCAAACCTTTATAGCTTTAGGGTACTTGCAAAAATTTGTACAGCGAATTTAGACTTCGGTATTTCTTTCATGATATTTCGAATTTGATTACTTGCTTGAAGGTGTCGTTGTTTGGTGTTGTCACTGCAGATACTTTGTAGTTTTGACAAGACTTTAAGAGCACAAAATGATTGCAAGGTCCGATCATTTCTCTGAAGGTCTTAGCTTTGCAGGATATCGTTCTTACCAGTATTTTTAGTGCTCAGTAAAATGAAAGAAAGATTGAAAAGTTGAATTCATTCCAATCCATGTAGCACCAGGGTCTGGTAGCACTTAGCACTATGAAATTATTTTAAGAGGCGACGTCTTTGGTTCACCCAGTGAGCCAAACTTTGTCGAATGCAGAAACGCAAGAATCTTCTTTGAAAGGAGGTCTGAGTGGAGCATCACCTGTGAGTTTCTTGTGAGCTTCTGTAATTTCACGATCGAAAATTTCTCGAGAATCACTCAACTGTAAGTAACTGTAAGTAAGGTTTAGGGAGCGCCCCTGGTCAGGTTGATTTATGTTGCACTCGTACATTGGATAAAAACAGGGAAGTAAAACGCTTTATATGATACAGCTGCAGATGTATTTCTTAGCAGATGCTGTAAGATGCTCATATCAAGAGTTGAGTTTTTAAAATCATGGATCTGTGTATCTGAAACAAAGATAAAGTTTGTGTATGTGTACCTACCGTACAAAGCGCAGATGTTTTAGAAATTACACCTTAGTTATTCATGATATTTTCATAATATACAGTAAACCCCAATCCCAGAAAATTCCAAGTGAAAGTATACCCTAACCATAGAAATTTTCCAGTAAAAGTTTATCCTAATCCCATAATTTTCAGGCCAAAAACTACCCAAAACTTGCGCACATTCCCGTCTTACCCCATAGTGAGGCACCCTCCCCCCGGGTTTCTGGGTAATAAATACTATCCCTGTTTGATGGTTCATTATCTTTTTGTGTTTTGAACTTATTTTTACTTGGGATACAACCACCTTTCACTGTTATTAGGATATTCATGATAAAAGAGATGGTTAAGGATCTTCCGATTTGCAAACTGTCACCTTTTAATTCTTTGTTTGCAAAGGCGAACATTTTCTTTTTTTGTATCGCTAGGCCATTGACCGCAGCAGGAAAACAAAGTTCCCGTATTGACTTATTACAATTGCTCACTCCAAGTGCTTTTACATTTCTACGGGTAATAATTCCGCGACCTCATAAGTGTTATGATGTAATGGTAAATGTAATAAGTCTGCCTTACCGCCGTAGTTAATTTATGCAAAAAGACAGTTATTTAGCATTAGCTAATGAAAACGAAGAAAGGGTCAGGTAGGCACCAGGGTAACAACTGGCCGCCCATTGTTACCCTGGGTTCGAGGTTGAGTTTATGCTGAATTAGGAAGAATTCCCCTACAGTCGAATCGACATGTCTCCATGTTGAAATTCTGTGCAAGACTGATCTCTCTGAATGACTCAGAACCACATCGATTCACCTGTAAGTCCTTTCGCTTCCTTTGCGAATCTGCTGATCTAGGTTATGTTAACTGGGTATCTATGGTACGTGAATTGCAAGGCAAATATAATATTCTGTCAAGTGACAACATCTCCACCATTAAATCAAAGGTTAGAAGCTATTTCGAAAATTACATTATGTCTAATATTAATGAACACCTAGTGCAGAACAAAAAACTTTGCACTTATGCCCAGATAAAGTTGGTTTTTAACTTCGAAGCATACCTAGACACTATAAATGATTTCAAAAGAAGGCAATGCTTTTCAAAACTGAGAATGAGTGCGCATAATCTTGAAATTGAAGCAGGGAGATTTGGAAAGGACGTCACACCTAGGTGTGATAGGCACTGTAAATTCTGTTTGTCAATAGGAACCAAAACCATTGGTGATGAAATCCATTTCATAATGGTGTGCCCACAGTTCCAAGAGGAAAGGAAACTTCTCCAAACAAAAATAGCTGATTTGTACCCAAATGTAAGTCAACTTAGCGTCCATAACAAATTCATCTGGTTGCTAAGTCAAGAGGATAAGTACTGCCTTAACTTGTTGCCAACTTTTTTCCTGAAATGCTTCAAAATAAAATCAGAATCTCAAATACAAATATCCTCTGTCCCACGATTCACGTACCATACTTCGTTCTTTTATCATCATTTAGTATATCATTTAGTATATTATGAAGGTGTTGTGGCGCCGTGGTGTAATCCTCTGACATTGCAGCCAGAATAGTTAGGCGGAGTGAGTTCGAGTCCCGGTAGAGCCCCACTACTTGAGCGTCATGACAAGGGGTCGCGGACTCGATTAGGTCTGCTCTATTTCTGCGATCCCAGTGCTTGGCGCTGAAAAATGCAACTTCACCTTTACCTTCACCATATCATTTCATATAATTTAGTGACTTTAACCTTACATACATTGATTCTTGTGTTATTAACTGTTTTATGTAATAGTAATTTAGCTTGTTTGTAATTAGGTTAGAGGCCCTCTTGGCCTAGATGCCTTATAATTAAAAAAAAAGTAAATTCTGTTTTGTATCGGTTGTCCAGTCATTTTTTCACTAATAACATCACACGAATTGCACTCGTGACATTTAAAAATCATCACAACCTGACACCTAATGTAGGCAGAATCTAGTACAGTATCCATTAGTTTCTAATCATTCGTACTTTGTTCTGTTCTGTGTAGGTACATTAAATTGCTTGTTTTTATATATTGGCCATGGGGTAGTCATGGTCTTTCGCTCCCCATGGTGTCGTCCCTGTAGTGTTGTGAAGTAATTAGGGAAGTATTGTAGAAAGTAAGATATGTTGTCAAAATTTTTATATGGATAAAAAAAGTCAATTTTGTGATTATAAAGAATGTTTTCTTAATGACAATTTACATGTATTCACACTAAGATAACACCAATCAACATGAGGGGGAAGGGGATGAGTCTCACAATTTTTGTGAAGGATTTTCTGAAATTAGAAAAAATTGTGAAGGAGTTTCTGGCTTAAGCTGGACCAAAAATAATCTCATTCAGACCCTATAGAGGGTAACATATTTTTTTAGCAACAGTCAAAGCTGGAAATGAATTTAAAGTTATCCAATTTTTTATAAGTTTTGGGGGTCCAGGTCAGCATGGTTTCATTTGGTACAATCAATGGGAGATAAACCATATACATTCATGACATGGAAAATGAAAGATATGATAGCTTACAACTTCTAAGCACACTAATTTCTTAGGATAGAACTCAAAGTATGACTAAGAAATTGTATCTAAGAATCTGAGCAGGGCCGATACCAGCCACGACGGCGTAGGGAGGGGAGAAAAAAAAATTTCCCGACGATAAAACCATCCATCAATGACAACAACAATAACAACAGTTGTAGGAACAAACGTTAAATTTTATGCACTATATGACCGATCTAACTCCTTCGTTACTAAAATTTGGCCACATTTCGCAATCCAACCTAGAAATCAACACAATCAGTGAATATCAATAAAAAAATATGCAGTAAATTCGATGATTTCTGCTAGAATTTATGTTTTAACACTAATAAATTCATGCTTTTATGCATTATTTCTCCTCAAAATCCTCCAAAACTAGTCATTTAATCACGAAAATTCAGACAAGAGAGCAAAATTTTCCGATAAATGGTCTCTTGGGGGGGGGGGGCACTCCGCCCCTCCCCCGGCCACCAATTGGCTTCGGCCCTGAGTCTGAGATTAGAGTCTGAGTCTGAGAGTCTGAAAAATTGCAGCCATACTAATAGGCCTAGCAGAGTAAAGCCTGAGCACAATCTGTGCTCAGGCCTATGTTTGTGTGTCGCGGTATAGAGTAAGACCATGTTATGATCCTACATATAAAAATAAGATGTGAGGTAAATTATCAGAAGTTGCTTGCAGAAAACTTCAAAAAGTTACTCACATATGCTGTATGAGTGGTCACTGCAAGATTCTCTGATAAAATATGCAGCCATTATTTACCCTATTGATACCGGGCTTTTTGGACCCTTGCAGTAACGGGGGGGGCTCCACAACGTGCCCCCTACCGTAAAGTCACTAACATTGCAGATATGAGAACGAAACTTGGTACAATGGTGTACAGTAAAAAAATCTACTCAATAGGTTACTTTTTTATTTTTCATTACATCCATGACGTCACAATGACGTCATAATTGAGGAAAATTGCAGTATTTACTTGCTGTTGGCAAAATTGACAACATTTAAGGTTTTATTTCACAATTCCTTTATCAAATGAACTAGAATGTATCACAAAGCATCAATAAGTAAAATTTACTGTATAATATCTATTTAAGCTCATTATATATATATCGTTTATTCATTATTTATATACACCAGTTTTTCATTGCTTAATTTAAACCCCCAATTGTCAATTTAGATACTCTGAAATGCCTTAAGATGATGTATGATATTTAAGAGAATCAATTTTGTTCATCAAAATTTTTCTAATGCTTTTGTTATTATTTATAAGACGTCATAAACATTGATGACGTCATTAGGTTTAAAATTGTTGACATCATCGAAAATGAATGAAACTAGAGAAGGGTCGCCCTAAATGGTCGGGTTGCGAGATAAAATTGATTTAAAACGAAGGAGATGCACTAGGACACAGCAAATAGCGATAGAAATGTTCACATACTCTTTCACAAAGCAGACTTTGAATGCAACGACCGTCCTCTTCTTCGTCTTAGGAAATTTTCGTCTCAAACACAAGTCGGTCTGACCTGCCTAATCTTCGGCATGGCGTCTAATTTGGACGTACCCTAAACTCATACCACCACCTTCGCAGTTACCTCGTCGAACTTGTCGCATCGCAAGGAATCCTGAGTGAGAGTTTTGATCTGTGAGTACCGGGGGAGCTATAAGAAGGTCTTAAGAGGTCTTTTGAAATACTTCAAGTTGGAGAAGTACTTTAATTTTCCTATGATCTAAGAGACTTGCTACAAGCCCGATACTTTAGTTTTCTCTAAAAGCTTTGCTCACAATCATTTAGGAAATTGTTTCAAAACTCCATGTATCTCACTTAAAATAGAAACAGTCACTTTGTTTGTACGCTTCTTTATTGAACCCCCAACTCGTCAAACTGTGCTTTTGACCTCGTGACTTCTGACAAGTCTGGTTGACAGTGCAGCCAATAAGAGAGTTCAGGATCCCAAAGCTGACCAATAGGGCCGAAGGTAGGCCAGTCAGACTACTACTGAAACAAAGCCCCCGGCTCCTTTACCAGTTGCAAATTTTTTTCATTTTTCTTTGAAAGTTACATTTTGAGGGCTGGAGTTCCCATAAATAAACCGTAGTTGTGCTTTACTTCAAATCCCGAAGCAACATGAAAGAATAAATCTGGAGCTTGGAAAACAGAAAGGAACCAAAATACACTCACCTGCATCCAGTTCAAGTATGTATTTTAAAAACATTCTTCGCAGCGAAGTTATGCAGTTAAAAAAAACAAAAGAAGAGAGAATTTCTTAGATGGCATCAGCAAATAATTTTCTCTCTCTTTCGAAAAAAAGCTACACCCAAACTCCTTCTTACACGAAGTTTTTGCAGCGCGGTCAAAACATGGTGAAAACGTAGGGTGACCATTTAGGGCGACGCCTCTCTATGTATCATCTGCAACCTCTCATCAAGATTTTTTGAGTGGTAGTGTTCTCAATAATCTGTGATCATTCTGGAAAAAATGAGAGTCCCTTCTTTTCTTTTCGTGTTGAAAAGATGTTGGTAACTTGATCAGTGTCTACCATTTTGAATATTTTTTTGGATTTTTATTAGTACACTAAATTTGAGGAAAAGTCACCAAGTTTCAGCTCTGTATCTTTCGAACTGACAACACTGCATCAAATAATCTGCACCGCGCTCCCCCCCCCAGATTTAGGGTTAAACAGCTTCGTTTAGGCTATGGTTAGAAGGCCGCAGAAAATGTGCTGAAGTCACGTGACTAATCTTGTTACTATTCGTGTTACTATGAAATGCATAGGGTAGGGTAAGGGGGGGGGGTAATTTGGGTCTACGAGGTAATTTGGGTCTATTTCGTAGGTTGAAAATTTCGATTCATGACTCCATGGGTGTCGAAGTCTATACTTCCAGGAGTTGTTTAAGTGGTGTCGAAGAATTATTTAATAATTTTTAGTGCTTCAGTTTCCTGATTTTCCCCGATCTACAATCAGTTGCAAAATTATTGAGCCATTCTAAAAAAGAAGGTTTTTGCCATTGTGCCCCCCTTCCCCCCTTTGCAATGCTGAAATCAGTCAAAAAAGTCGTAAATCGTTAGTTGCCAACAGAAAAGTCACGTTCGTTTCCAATCAACATTGCAACGGGGAGAGGGGGGCCAAAAAACCTTATTTTTCCTCAATGGCTCAACAATTTTGCAACTGATTGTAAGTTTTTATCATGATCTGACAGCGTAGAAAACTGTCGATTTATGCCAACTTGCAACTTCTTTTCATCAACAAATCATTATCAATCGCATGTTCAATCATTTGGAAAGGTGCCAAAACTTTTTCGGAATTTTTTTTGCGATTCTGTAGATTTTATTTCGATTACTTTGCAATGTGGGGTACTTTGGGTCTATTGGGATTTCATAGCATTTTGATAGGAGTCGCGTTGTGCAAGGATTGGTAATGGCTCCCAGGGCCGTCGCTAGAGGCATTAAACTAGGGGAGTGCAAGCTCTCAATTTGCCGACTGGTGAGTATGTCTTTTGGGTGTGGCTTTTTTGTCACACACACACACTCTTTGTTGAGAGGCTCAATTTCCTCACCACTAGTGGCGTGGCCATGTTCCGGCCTTGAAGAAGGGGCAGTGAGCTGCGAGCAAAGCGAGCAGCTGCTGTCGTGGTCCAGGGGCTTTCCTCGGAAAAATTTTTGGAGGACACGCCTTTTAGAATGCTGTAGATGCCCTTTTCTCGAACAAGCTGCCCAGAGCCATGCCAGAATCTGAGAAAACGACGGCCAAGTCCAATGAACTTGCTGATAAAATTTAGCAAGTTGCACTTGCCTAAACTCTCAGGAAAACAAGACTCACAAAAATGGGCCTTAACAAAACAAGCAGACGAAGCTTTTCAATTCAAACTTTTGTTGCTGTCGTTGAAATACATACGACAAAATCTTCTCCTTTTTGTTTCAGTATCATTTGAATTCTCGTCAAAATTTTGCAATTTAGAGATTCTCTTTTAACAGGAGAATATTCATGTCAAAGATTAGAAAAAATTCCCATGGCAGAGGTGAGCTATCACAAGGGCAGCCCTTCCAAGATGACGAAATTCATGGCATCCTTCACAAATTTCAAATTTGGCTTGTTTCAAAACTCTAATCAAAGCCTAGTAAAAAGAACAACGATGCTTATGAAAGGGAAGTGTGGATTTTAACTCCATTCTTCCCTTGCATAAGCATTTTACTGAGTATGTGGAATATGCGAGCGTAATAGCCAGCCGAAAATGTTTAAAAGGCACACAGAGAGTTTCACTAAAACCAATGGTTTCACTACATTGTTGACATGTCAAATTATCGTCAAAGAAAATACACTGTCGATAAAAGTTATGGGAGGTCTAAGTAGTATGCATAAATTTTTGTGAAGCTGGATTCCTGGGGAAACAGAGAAATTGTTTAAGGTGTCAGGTGGAAGCATGTTGCCAAATGCAGATTGAAGTCTTGCTGGAAGTGCGAGCGAAGAGAGCAATCGTTCTTTAAAAGATGGTAAATTTAATCTATATCATGTGTTAAATAGAGGCATACACATATGAAGTAAAGGATTCATTTAAACTATAAAGCTGCATGCCTGCACATCATAGTAAGCTAGTGGCACCGCCAGGATCTTTATTGGAGGGACAAAATAGGATGGGGTCTGGGGTGGAGCCCCACAAAATTTTTTTTCGACCGCGCCCTCTATCTTGGCTATAGATGCGACCAACACCCCTTTTATATACCAAAATAAAGATTAAATGAGTCTGTTAACCCTATAGTGGACGGGCTATTTGGTAGTCCTATTTTGGTTGGGGCCAAAAAGCCCCCCCTCCCTACCTAACTCTTGACTGGTAACAGGTAGAGTGACCAAATTTTGTGTGCTAATAGCCTCAGGCATGTACTTTCTGAAAATATAAAAATCAACCTAAGATTGGCCCTCATTTTTGCTCACGTCAGCATTTTCCTTTGTGTGGTCAAGAAAAGCGGCAAAATTAACTAAAATCAGAAAAATCCCGATAAAACTAAATTTGGAGCATATTTTCCACCCAAACATAATAATTGTGATAGAATGCATCAAATAACACTACACTACAAAAGAAATTTGCAAAATATTCAACTTATGTTCCTTTTTTCGCGATAATTGAGATTTGAGAATTTGTATTTTTCCCGGGTCAGTCCCAGAAAATTGTCTCCCACCCCCTCATTTTCAAAACATTTCAATGAAACATTTTGAGAAGTTGCACAATAAGTAGTTGCAAAAAGTCAAGAAGTTTCATGTCTATAAATACCTTCCTAGCAGAGTTATTAAAAATTCTACCAGGGGGGCAAATTTGCCCCCCCCCCACCAAAATAGGGTTAAACAACATGAGTAGGGTACCATAATGTTTACAATTAGAAAATGACGGCCAACCGGCAACCAAGCGTCCAACCTTTGCATCCCCAAATATTTCAGCGACCAATTTACCACACGCCACTCTGTCATGACATTTGTCACACGGCTATCGTGTACTCTCAGATTCAGAATGTGAAGTATACATGGTTTGAGAAAACGAGGGGATTGGGTGAAGCAGAAACTTCAAAGCTCAGTTACATTCAGGGGGTCTGGGGGTAAAGCCCCAGTACAATTTTTTGGATACACTGTTTACTTTGGCTTAAAACACTTCTACTGATCATATTTTAGTCTGCGCTGCATTGAAATTGTTTATCACTTTGGAAGAGTTTTTTAAATTCGTACCTCTGTAAAATTTTTGAACATCATATTCTTTGGCTTAGAATGATTTTCGCGCGAACACACACTACTTTGTCCTAGAAGGGTTCCTAGCGGTCCTCACAATCCAACTTCCAAGGCCTCAAAAATGTAAGTGAAGTAAAATGAAGTAAGCGAAGTAAGTGAAGTAAAATGAAGGAATTTTTTGAAAGTGCTCGGGAGGAAATGATGAATATTTCGGAATGGATGAGAATTAACAAACTAAGCATTAATCCACAAAAAACCGAATACATGATAATTGGGCACCCACGAAGAACGAATAAGATATCATCCCATGAGCCACTTATGTTGAATGGCGCAGAAATTAAGCGCGCACAGCAAAAAGTGTCAAAATTTCATGAGAATTTTCACCGAGGAAACTTAGAGGAAAGGCACAATTTCTGATGATTTCTGATGTAACAAACGGAAACTTCCCTTTCCCCTTAGTTTTTACGGAGGAAATTTCTAGTTTCTACTGTGTTTCTTCTTTCAACACCATCGGAAATTTAGATATTTTTTGCTGTGGCGTGTCAAGGAGACAAAGTCGTTGGGTATACTTGTTGATGAAGGATTGAATTGGAAAGAACAGAACAGCAAAGTTAAAGGGAAAGTCTCTGGTGGGCTATGGTCTCTGAAAAAGTTAATGAAAATTGTACCGCAATCTAAGCTGGTTAACATTTACCATACTCTTGTGGAGAGTCACTTGCGATATGCAAATGTTGTATGGGGATCTCTCTCCAACACAAAATTAGAAGGCCTTCAACGTCTGCAAAATAGAGGAGCTCAGTCAATCATAGAAAGGGCAAAAATCAAAGATCAGTGGTCTCGAGACTGGTTGACTGTAGAACAACTAATAAACTTTGACCGATCTGTTGTGACCTTTAAGATGATGAATAAGATCTGCCCTGAAAGCCTTTGGGATAGATATAAAACAAGAAATATGTACTCAAGTTATAGAACAAGGAACTGCACGGACATTCAACTTCCGAGATATAATCTTGAGTATTCAAAGAAAAGCTTTCACTATTCGGGTCTAAAAGCTTGGAACGAAATCCCCACTACCATCAGGGAACTTTCTACCTTGCAACAATTCAAAAAACACCTTAAGATACATTTGAGGAGCTAAATTAAACTCAAACAAGACTCCCTGGAAGATCAGCCCCACCCAATGAATTCTTATGTATTTATTTTTTATGCCTGTAGATTTTAAGTTTTGCTGAAGGGATAATTCGTGTGTAAATAATGTAAAATAATAACAATGATAACAATAATAATAATAATAATAATAATAATAATAATGAAAAAGAAGATTGAAATAGAATGCAGCACAGAACTTTTACAGAAAGCTTGCCTGTTAGGAACTGCAAAGATAGTAAGAAAAGTACTGGATACCTAAAGCCAAGGGATTTGGCCTGCTATCCAGAAGTCAACCGGCAGTCAACATCACCGCCGAGTGAACAATGAATAATAATAATAATAATACGGAGATAAACTGACGAAGATATTTGAATCGAAACGTTTTTGCCAAATTACAGTTGTGTTTTCTTACTTTATTTTCTGTCATTTTTAGATGGTGCTTTTTGTTTATTAATAATAATAATAATAATAATAATAATAATAATAATAATAATAATAATAATAATAATAATAATAATAATAATAATAATAATAATAATAATAATAATAATAATAATAATAATAATAATAATAATAATAATAATAATAATGTCCTGGGTATGACATAAAACTACATCCGGTTGTGGAGTTTCAACGTGGGAGAATGAGGTTACCCTTTGCCACAACTACCTCCAGGTCACCCTTGAGCAAGGTGTAGTACCTGTTAGCTCTCCCCGAGACCATGAAATTCCGTGTTGGCGTCCGGCGGGGGCTAGTCTGCCTCATGGGTAGGGGGGACTCTTGAGCCTTGGCTGGCAACCCACCTAGGAGAAGGAAAACTCTTATTACAAACCAGGGCAGATGGGCCTCTTCAGTCATGGCAGACAACCTGTCTAGTGGAAACTACACGAATAATGGTAGGGTAGGTGATGTCCTTTAGTTTCGATAAGCAGATTACCTAGTGGAGGCTACACGAACAATTGTACCCGCAACCCGAAGGTACCGTGCCGATATGGGTGGATGGCCACTGCGTTATGAGGTCACCGATCGCGGGATCTGGTAGAGGAGTGGCGACTCTATCACTATAAAGCCTTATCCAGAGAGCCGGGCAACCCTGGATGGACTTCTTATACCCGTGCATTCAAATACATATCATATGGAAGACTTAGATTACAATTATCAAAATCAACCAAACCTTACACTCGGTGTTGCTGACAGAACAGTGGCTCAGTTAACTGGTGCTGAAAACAAAGCAGACCGAGAACGAGACAACAGACTTCATACAATGAATTGTAGAGAGTGGACTGACGAAGAAAAGAAAAGAGTAGTAGAAATTGACATGAAAGAACGAATGAAAGGGAAAAACTTCATGAAGAGGATAAAAGAACGATGGCATCAAGAGTATCCAGAAAAACAGAGGACAGCGCAGAATTTAATTGACAATGCTAAAAGATTTGCCAAAGAAGGGTGGGGAAGAGTTCAGGAAAACTCCGTTAATAGTGAAGCACAGGAAAGGGATACACAATCCAAAAATGTAGAGTGGACAAAAGAGATGAAGGTAAGATTGGTAAAAATTGACGATGAAGAAAGAAAAAGGGGGAAAGGATTTATGAAAAGGGTGAAAGAAAGATGGGTAGATCAGTACCCAGAACACGCAACAGCCAGCATACAGAAGCTACGTGATAATGCAGCAAGGTTCCGAAAAGAACAAACCATTACAAATCTTATACTAGTGAGACAAAGAAATGAAGTGGAGAATGAGAACCCGGGAAACCAAAGAGATGACCAACAGGAGATAATTTCGAATGAAGTAAATCAGGATGAATCAAAGATAGAGGGTGAGACAGCAGTGGAGGGTCCTGAGCTAATCGATGAAGAGTTAGAGGCTATATTTAATGACCAACTTATTAGCCTGAAACATGTCACAATGACAGATGTGGAACCAAGAGAGACGTTAAGGAAACTCAAAATGCCGGCTGAGTTGCAAGAAAGAGCAGACAGTACCTTGGGGAAGTATTTGAGAGGAGTAGATACCATACCAGAAATCATTGACAAGGTGTATGCGATGGGAAGGGCTGTGGAAATTAAAATGGGTTTACCGCAAAAATTAAGTAGAGGAAATAGAAGACAAAAGCCATCTAACGGAAACAGGAGAGTGGGGAAAGTGAAAAGAGAAATGAAAATGCTAAGACAAAGTATAGCTAGGGCTGGAAATGAACTGCATAGGCGAAAACAAAAGAGAAAAGCAACAGACAAAGAGAAAAAGATCTTGAAGGACTTAAAACATCAAATGGAGGAGTCCGAAACAACATCAAAGAACATCAGAAGATACAAAGAGAAATGGGTGGATCAATTACGATATAAAAAGGTGAAACTGGAAAAGATGATCGAAAGAGGAAACAGAATTAAGGACAATGCCAATTTTGAAAAAGACCAAAAAGCCTTTTTTAAGACTTTGGAGGAAAAGACTGTATACGAAGGAGAACCGCCACCGATGGAAAAGTTTGTTGAGTTCTGGGCTGGGATATGGGAAAAAGATGAAAAAACACCAGAAATGCCATGGATGCAGAAAGTGAAAATGGCGTTGCGGGAGAAGGTGAAAAATGTAAAGGAGTTTACCCTCACGGAAAAAAGAGTAGTTGGAGAGATCAGAAAGAGGAAGAACTGGACAGCTCCAGGCATAGATGGGATTCAAAATTACTGGTGGAAAACATTCAAAACAGCACAAAAAGCGTTGACGAGAGCATTTGAAAGGATGAAGAATGATAACAACCTGATACCAGTATGGTGGCCAACAGGAAGAACAGTCCAAATACCTAAGACAAAGGACCTCAGCAATGAGCAGAAATATCGCCCAATCACGTGTTTGAATACTTCGTACAAGATTATGACAGGTTTGATTGGTAAATACATGAGGGAACATGCACTAGAGAATGAGGTCTGGGATGCAGGACAGCTTGGAGCAGTAGAGGGTGTTTTGGGCACAGTTGACCAGTTAATCATTGACAGCTGTATTATGGAGGAAGTAAAGACCTACCACAGGAATTTAGCTGTAGCCTTCTATGACTATCAGAAAGCATATGACAAAGTGCATCACGACTGGATGATACGAGTGTATGAGTGGATTGGCATACCAACAGTAGTCATTTCATTGTTGAGAGAGCTGATGAATAAATGGAAAACGAGACTGGAACTCTGGAAAGATGGGGAAAAGTGTGTAAGCAGATGGATACATATAAAGTGCGGATTCTTGCAAGGAGATAGTTACTCACCGGTTGGATTTTGTATCACAGAAATACCTGTTGCTAAGCTTCTTGAACAGAGTAAAGGATATCGAATGGGAGAGCCAGGAAAGAGAGATGTAAGCCGGACACACAGTTTGTTTGTTGATGACCTTAAGGTATATCAGGAATCACACAGTTTATTAAAGGAAATAAATGAAGTTATTGTACAAGCGAATTTAGATACAGGAGCTTGTTATGGTGTTTCAAAATGTGCAGAAATTGTGTTCGAACGTGGAAAAATGGTGAAAGGTGAAGGATTGCAAGTGTTACAAGAACGGATGAAGACTTCAGAGCCAGATCAGGAGGAGATGTATAAGTTTCTTGGAGTTGAGCAGGCAGATGGCATCAAGACAAAGAAGGTATATGAAAGGGTTAAAGTAGAAATGACAAAGAGGCTGAAACTACTAATGAAATCCGAACTAAATGATGAAAACTTGATACAAGCAATTAATTCTAAGATTGTTCCAGTGGCAGCTTATCCAATGAATGTATGCAAAATGACAAAAGGTGAACTGAATGAGCTGGATCAAATTGTTAAAAGGGAATTGAGGAAGAACGACATGTTAGGGAGGCAAGCAAGTGATGAACGATTATATCTAAAGAGAGACCAAGGCGGAAGGGGACTGAAGTCTATGAGAGATGTGTATGCAGAAACAAGAACAAGAGTCGCTTGTTATATGTGCAAGTCAAATAATAAATGGATTCAGGCAGCATGGCATAGAGAAACAATAAAAGAAACTAACACAATCATTGACGAAGCAGTAAAAGCAATGATGGAAATTGATAAGACATTAGAATTCGTAGAGAATAGTGTAAAGCTAGAGGGAGAAATATTGGAATTAGAATGGAAGCCAACATGGAAGAAAGTGAAGGCAGAATTGAAGAAGGGTGTGGAAAAGAAAAGACAGGATTCTTACGAACAGAAAGAATTACAAAGTTGTATGTATAGACGACAAGAACAGGAATGCCATCTTTGGCTAAAACAAAGATTGACACCAAGAAAGACAGCATCAATAATGACACTGATTGAGCAAATGGTGGAGACAAGAGGATGGAAGGTGGCAAGGGGGCTAATGGAAAATGGAAGATGTCGATTATGTGGTGAATTCAATGAAACTGTTGAGCACCTTGTTGCTGGATGTAAGACGATAGCCAACAGTGAGTACTTGGCACGGCACAATAGAGCGTTAATGGTAATGGCTATTGCATGGGCAAAGGAATACGGGTTGGTAGGAAAAGAAACAAAGTGGTATATGGAAAATTGGCTGAGAGGACAAGTCTTGGAAAACAGTCGTGCCAAGTTAGTCTGGGATTTTGAGTTCAACTTACGTAAAACAACAACATCCAGGAGACCAGATCTGGTATTGGAGGACAAGGAAAGAAATAAGATTTGGATATGCGATATGGCATGTCCGCAGCAGGCAAATATAGCAGCTAAAAGAAATGAGAAAGTGACAAAATATCGACAACTTGCATTTGAATTAAGAGAGAGAAGACCAGGATATGATATAGCTATAATTCCTGTTGTCATTGGTGCTCTTGGTGGCGGTATGAAAGAAGTATTGCGTGATGTTGAAAGAGTATTTAGCGAACGCTTAGAACGAAAGAAATTAGCTGAGAAAGCAGTAGCAGAGATGCAGAAAACCGTATTAATGGACAGTGAAAGCATGGTTCGAAAAGTACTTTCAGGACTCGCCCAACACTAAGATTAGATATTGACTGTTTTTTTTTTGTATGGAAGGTGTTGCTCATTTTTAGGACCAACAATATTTGATGGTCCTTATTGTAGGCTATTTAACTGTAGCTATTTTGCTTCAATAATAATACGGCAAAGAAAAACAAGACGATTTGTGCGAAAATTTTCGATATATCTTAGCTTCTTCAGTCGCTAATGAAAATTCTATAAATGGATCTAAGGTTAAAACAGTTGTATGGGAATGCGGCGTTCGGTAAATATGGAATATAACGTTCTCTTAAAACTATCGAGTATAGAATTCTAATAATGCGGCGTAATATTAAGGAATCATCAAAATTGAACATATAGGCCTGATAAACAATTACTTACAATTACCATAAAGAGAGAAATATAAACGTCCAAGTTCACTTGTCATGCTGTTCAGGCCAAATGGCTCACGTGAGCCCAATCGCGTCATCCAAAGATTTTCATGATGCTCGAGCACATTAAGTCCTCCTTCTATTTTCTCTAAAACATGTACTTTGAGGTCGCGCTCGAACTTACAGTTCTTACTTCCATAAAAATGCTTTGACAACTCTGTGCTCGTCGGGTCGTGTCCTGCATCATGTTGGTGTTTATTAAAACGTTGGCTCAGAGTGGTTGACGTAAAACCTACGTATAGTTTTTTATGCTTAACGCATTCAGCTGCATATATCACGTTCTTCGACTGGCAAGAACCTCCGGATATATGACTTGTCCTGCCATGGTTGCTGTTTGTTATGAAGTCTTTCTGACCCATGTGGCCGCAGAGTTTGCATGGGCGTCCTCGTTTCTTTGTGTTCTTTGGGGTACATCTAACGCTTGGTCCCGTTGTTCGTGATCTTTTCTTTTGTGTTCTCACTAGAATTGAGCGAATGTTTGGATTCCTTCTGTATGAGACGATTGGTGGTTCTGGAAATGTTTCTTTCAATGTCGGATGGTCGTTCACCATACACTCATAGTTTCTGTGTAGAATACGTGATAATCCTTTGAACTTCGTATGCCAGTTGATGACCAATGGCACCCTTTCCATCGATTTCCGTTTCATATCTGCCAATTGTTCAAGTAGCTCCTTTCTGTCTCTCTTTTCAACGTCTGTTGCTATTTGAACAAGTTTTTGCTCAGAATAACCTCGGTTTATATGAAAGCGTATAAAGTCAGTAGCATGTCTTCGATAATCCTGGACTAAGGTACAAATTCTACGAATTCTTATGAACTGCGACAATGGATTAGAGCGAATGGTATGATTTGGATGATCTGAATGTCTATGAAGGTAGGTATGGGTAGCCGTTGGTTTGCAGTATAGTTCAGTTGTTAGTTGACCATTGTGTAATTTCACCTTTGTATCTAAAAACACTACACTCTCCGTAGAAAATTCCGATGTAAATGTAATCTTTGATCTAAAGTTGTTTTCTCTTGCAAATGAGTTACAGTGCGATAAAAAGTCGTCAAGACTTTTCATATCTCTAGTCCAAATAAAAAATATGTCGTCCATATAACGAATCCAAGACAATGGCCTTTTTCCATGATTTCTTTCATACCCGTCTAACATTTCCGTTTCGAATTTGGACATAAAATGATTTGCAAAGTTAACTGCCATTGGTGTTCCCATTGCAGTTCCCTTTAACTGATGATAGAATTTATCCATGAAGGTTAATGTGTTGCTTTTCAAAATGAAATTTATTATGTCTGAAATGCAATCTGATGGTATGGACTTATCTTTACGTTGTTCTAAGGCTTCTTTGCATGCGTTTACCCTTTCCTCGTGGTCTATGTTCGGGTACAACGAGCAAACGTCCATCGTAACTAGGAAATGTCCTAAGAATAATAATAATAATAATAGTAATAATGATAATAATAATAATAGTAATAATAATAATAATAATAATAATAATAATAATAATAATAATAATAATAATAATAATAAAGTCCTGGACAATTCCATAATAGTTTGTCTAGAAAAGTATTCTTGGAGCCAACTTGTGCTATGGCTTAGAAGAAGTCTCCTTGTCACTGTCCAGTATTTCGCTGAAAGATTGTTACCATGCACCACCTACCCAACTACCAAACTTCTTTCTCCTCTTTCGTGAAAAAGATCTTGACTTAGGTTCTCCATAAGCTATGCTGATGAGATATGCAAACTTGGAGCGTACGTAGAACGGGAACCGGGGCTTAGCCACGAGAAAAAATTCCATTCAATGCCGTACAAATCGTTGGAAAATGCAATTGAGATGGCAAGATTGTAGAAACCTGTGCTTGTACACATTATAATTGCCAAGATCATCGGACTTATCCCCCCGCAATTTTTACGCTGGAAGTAGAAGAATTAGGAAAGTGGTCCTGGAGAACATTGGAGGGGTGGCC
This sequence comes from Aurelia sp. 4 Dawson et al 2005, assembly GCA_964019985.1. Lineage (NCBI taxonomy): Eukaryota > Metazoa > Cnidaria > Scyphozoa > Semaeostomeae > Ulmaridae > Aurelia > Aurelia sp. 4 Dawson et al 2005. The sequence goes on along the minus strand of OZ026504.1, from coordinate 8,150,728 downwards.
ACCCCCTTGCTCCCCCTCCCGGCACATCTGCAAGCTAGGCGGTACTACGATGATACATTGGAAATGCGAGCGAAGCGAGCATTAAGTTTTTTTATACTTTGGTCGGCTTAAATCGTACCAAGCTGCCTTTAAGTAGGACTAGTAAACTGCAGTTCAAATTACTTGCCTACTTGTTTCTGCAGAACTATTGTGCCTATTTCAGGATTTTTTTTTTCAATTTTCCGACTCAGTGTAACTTTTACTTGATTTGTCGACTGAGGCTTGGTCAGGGGGTGCCGCACCCCCAGCACCCCCAATTTAGCCACGCCCTGATAGCTCCCTAATCAAAACAAAAATGGAGATAATGCTGCAAGCAAATGGATGATACATCGAAAACAGAATAAGAAGGTACACGCTTTTTTTGTCCATTTTCTAGTGGTTTCAGAACATGACAGAAGGATTCACTTCTTTTAAATATCATTTCGAAAGAAACTTTGTTTGCATTTCCATCTTCAAGAATCGGCCTAAGTATGCGCTGATGGTGGTACGATTTATTTTCAATTTCCTCTGGGCAAATTTTCAAGTTTTTGGCTGCGAAACTCTGAAAATCCAATCACATATATCCATGAAAGCATGCTAAATTTTTATTTCTGTGGATTTACAATACTCCTGACGAAATAGATACTGTTTTCCTCAAATAGACCCAAATTTCCGGCCGAAAGGTTGAAATTACAAGCAAAAGTGAGGAAAGTGAAAAGTTCTAAAAAAATATTCAGACTTCAAATTAAAGAACGGGAACAAGTTTCCAAGAACGCAAAAAGATATTCTCAATGAAGGAAAAACGAAAAAAGATCTTCAATATTTCCAACGTATTTTGAAGATACACTATTTATTTCGAAAACTGCCCCTAAGGTGGGGCTTACCCTAAGGTGGGGGTAATTTGGGTCTAAATTGGGCATTTTTCGAAATAAATAGTGTATCCTCTCAAGTACGTTGGAAATATTGAATATCTTTCTTTGTTTTACCAACATTGAATCTTTTTTCATTCTTGGAAACTTGTTCCCGTTCTTTAATATAAAATATGAAATCTGAATATTTATTTAGAATTTTCTTCTATCCTCACTTTTGCATGTAATTTCAACCTGTCGGCGGGAAATTTGGGTCTATTTGAGGAAAATCATATCTATTTCATCAGGAGTATTGTAAATTCACAAAAAATAAAAATTTAGCATGCTTTTATGGATAAATGTGATTGGATATTCAGAGTTTCGCAGCCAAAAACTTGAAAATTTGCCCAGAGAAAATTGAAAATATATCGTACCACCATCGGCGTATACTTAGGCCTATTCTTGAAGATGGAAATGTAAACAAAGTTTCTTTCGAAATGACATTTAAAATAAGTGAATCCTTCTGTCTTGTTCTGAAACCACTAGAAAATGAACAAAAAAAAGCGTGTACCTTATTTTGTTTTCGATGTATCATCCATTTGCTTGCTGTATTATCTCAATTCATATTTTGATTAGGGAGCCATTGCTAATTCCTGCACAACGCGACTCCTATCAAAATGCTATGAAATCCCAATAGACCCAAATTACCTCACCTTGCAAAATAATTGAAATAAAATCTACCGAATCGCAAAAAAATTCCGAAAAACTTTTAGCACCTTTCCAAATGATTGAGCATGCGATTGATAATGATTTGTTGATAAAAAGAAGTTACAAGTTGGCATAAATCGAAAGTTTTCTACGCTGTCAGATCATGATTAAAGTTTAGGCCGATGAAAATCTGGAAACTGAAGCAATAGAAATTATCAAATAATTCTTCGACACCACTTAAACAACTCCTGGAAGTATAGATTTCGACACTTATGGAGTCATGAATCGAAATTTTCAACTTACGATCGCTTTAAAAGCGAAAAAGCAAATAGACCCAAATTACCTCGTAGACCCAAATTACCCCCCACCTTACCCTATGGATCATATAGATTTTATAGTGATACCACGTGTTACCATCAAATTTAAAAAATATAGATATTCTGTATCTTTTATTTTTACTGGTAACACATGGTATCACGTTGAAGTCTATATGATCCCTATGCATTTTAAAGTAACACGTATAGTAACACTTTAGTAACACTTGGTATCACATTGAAACTTTCTACTAACATGAAATTTTGAAGACTATAAAAGTATCCAACAGAAAAGATCGAATGATAAGAAAAGACAGCCCAACCTAAAAACTCATTGAAGCTGAATTAACACTTAATGTGCTGCTTTCAATGCATTCCAGATAGCAAGTGCCGCAATGCGGCACTGTTTGATAAATTTAGGCTTGCTGCACGCACCCCATCACATCCCACTACTAGTCATTTCAAGTACTTCACTGTAAACTTTCAAATGCTGGTGAAGAGCCCCAACCCTCATGTCCATAGCTTCCTCCCTCCCTCATGCACTTTGTCATGATTAAAAGAATAATTATCAAATAATCTCTCATGAACTGAAAGATCTCATGGACCGTATGACTTCGAGAACCCGAAAAATGGAAATTTTTGAAAGAGATACAGGAAACTCGAGCACAAAAGCTGACCAAACCCGCAACCTGTGACGCTCTAGAGACAGAATCAATGAAGAATTGCATCAAATCCAAAACAGTAAGTGGTTTGTAAAAAGGTGTTTCTATTACTACGGCAAGGCACGAGCGTTGACGACAGAGAAGACACAAGTTTCGAGTTTCCCTTTCTGTTCTTTATCCTCCTGTACAACTTTAACCAATGCTAGCGAGATTCTGGTTGGCTCTCAATGCTAGGAGCTCTCTAATATACAAATATAACCTCAGGCGCATCCCAGTCTTTCTCAAGCACTGTATGCCCTTTAAACTTAAACAGTAATTAATAAACACTAAGAGCTTTCACAAGACTCTTGTGCTGGTGGTAATCCACCCTTCCTACACTAGCATCACTTATCCATGTCTGTTCTGTCTAATGTAAAGTTGAACTCTTATTTATACAGATTCATACTCTAAGATTTCTAAATACAGAATCAATCAATATTCTCTTTAGTGGTTACCGCGGAAATATTATAGTCCATATTACAAGTACTAAGTTTCAGTCATACAATGGTCGGTTGAGGAGTTACTGTTTGATTCACAAGTGTTATAATCTCTGAAAGAATATACCTTCCTTGAATTTTATTCCTAAAACGCGTGAAATGTCAAATGACGTACATGAACTTCCTTACGATCAACCTAACAAAGATTACGGTTTCAATGTTACGAATGAAGGAAAAACAAGTATAAAATGAATGGGTAATACCTTACGAAAATTGGCCTAAATCAACCTGTATTACAGGTTTGACTTGCAAAAACGTACATTCCCTCTAACTCATTGATAGCTTAACCAAAATGTGGGCCTAACAATAAAGTTTAGCTGCAAGCCTACATGAACAATAAATTAAATCTATTTGTTTAGCTCATTGCTTAAGAAGATTTCTTCTGGATCAGAATGGGATTTTCAAAAAACTTTAGTACCATCCCGCACATACAAATTATCATCCAAATGGCTACCTGGTATTGACACAGAAACAAAAATCTGGATTGAAAATAAAAAAACATATGATACTAGCAAAGACTCTGCACAAACATCAGATGAAATGGACCTCAAATGCCTTTGAGAAATCTGCTAGAACCATTAAGGTAACCTCTCTCTTACTCATAGCTTGCATTATCATGCCGTTCATTCCAAGTAGCGCTGTAACTGTGGAATGGCCTTTTCTGTACCAACATACTCTTTCATAAAGAAGCTGTTCTCTATCGATAAAGCTCACAATTTGTTTCATAAATACTCGTTCAAAGACTTTTGACAGAACCGGTAAGATGGAAACAGGCCTGTAGTCGTCAATGTTTCTAGGATCATTAACCCTAATCCATATGGGCTTTTTTCGAGCTACCATTTATAAGGGGGGGGGGGGGGTTCTTTCCACCCCCTCTGAAAACTGCCATAGCCTTTTCAGAATGCAATACAACTTGGCACAGTTACAGATCAGGTAATTTCTAGCATGTAGCGTAATTTTGGTGTGGCTGCCACACTTTTTGACGTCACAATGACGTCATGAAGTTGGAAATCAGTGAAAATCAGGCTTCCAAGTTAAATTTGAATTTAAAGAGAGTTTTACATGCACATCTTGCAGGTTTTGGTTCACTTTAGCCTCAAATTTGATGTGAAAATATAATTTCATTGAAATTGAAGATTTTGGAGTGATAATTTGGGAGAAACTAGCCAATTTCAATGACGTCATTTGTGCAATAACTTTTTCTCTGTAAAAATAGACAAAAAGAAGCTGGAAAGTGGTAAAACTCCTTTACAAACGTATCGTTGGAGTCTTTTCAATTGAGAAGTTTCGAAAAAATTACAAAAATTCGCTAATTAGCCCAAAATGGCGGCTATTATGACGTAATTATCAAAACATGCTGACATAATCAAATTCCAGAAATTCCGGTATCAAATTAAAGCTCTTCGTTTACTGATTCATTTGGCATATAATACTTTATAATAGGATTAATTCTTTCCATTGAAATCATTAAAAATAATGATTTGTTTCCTACCTGCTTCCAAATATGGGCATGTCACGTGACCTGTGAGCTCTATTGTTTTGAAAATTTTGCCGTCAAAATGTGGTGAATAGATAATTAGTAAAAGTCAGATAGGTTTGGAGGACATAGTTGATGTCTTTGTAAAATGTGGCAAGAAAAACCTCGACGGGTGGGGGGTGGAAAACACCCCCATCTAGATTAGGGTTAATTTTAGGAATTGAAAAAATGCGAGCTGTCTTCCATTGTAGCGGGAAAGCTGACTTCGTGATGCAAGAGTTAATAATATGAAATATAGGAGAAGCAAGATGCTCTGCAACTGGTCTGATAAATTTAGCAGGGATCTGATCTGGACCTGTTGAGCAATCACTTCTAAGAGATTTCAGTTCTTGTAAGATTTCTTTATAGCTGACAGGACCTAAGACAAAGCAGTTGTCTTGGCATGGTAAGTCCTCTACGAGTTTGTAAAGCTTTTTGATTTTAACTGGTGAACATCCTAGTGTTCTCTGTGCTGTACTATTGAATTGGTTGCTTAGTTCGTTAAAATCCGCCTTTATTGGTTGTAGGCTAGGGCTCAACACTCTATGGATAGTTTTCCAAACTTCTTTTGGTCGTTTCGATGACAAAGCTGATTTTAGGAACTTGCGTTTTGTTTCCTTAATTGTTGCTTTAAGCCTATTCCTGATAGTTCGGAAAGCTGCCCAGTCTTCATGCGTTTTTGCTCAGTAAGCTCTATGTCTAATTTTATCTCTTTGTTGTTGAAGAGGCAGACTATTTACATCTTTTAACCAAGGGGCTGGAGGACGCGCTACTTTGGTTCTTTTCAAAGGTACATGCCTGTCTATACATTCTTAGATTAATTTGTTTAGATTTTCCACCACATCATTTGGTTCATCTGTAGAATGAATAAGGCTGAACGGCAAGCAGGAGAATCACTTCTGCATGATGCAGTAAAAAATATCTTTTCTGTGGCTCATATCTGTTCACTCTTATATTGATGCATGCGTATGGGACATCATGGTCGCTTATGTGGCTACATGGAAGTACATCTGTGAAAGTGACCCTTGGGGGGCTATTTGATATTATATGGTCAATTAGAGTGCTCGAGTTCTTAGTCGTTCGAGTTGGCTTTGAGACATGCTGATGCAGGTTCAATGCCTTTAGCATTCCGGTATATTGCCTTTGTAGCAACTCTTCCCCTTTCCATAAGTCAATATTTATGTCACCTGTGGCCACTAAGAGACCATTCCATTGAGATACATTGTGGCTTAATACGCTCTCGGTTTTATCCTTCCATTCACTTTTTTCTAATAATCTATTAGAGCGATAAACCACTCCAAACAGTAAATTACTATTTTTGTTCCGTCCAGAAATTTCCAGCCATAGGGACTCCAACTCTGGTTCAAGATTCTCGATATCCTTTCTGCGCTTATTCTTTGCGCTTTCTTTGATGTAAACACCAACTCCTCCCCCTCTACAACCCTGTCTATTTCTAAACTGAGGAATGTAGCCTGGAATCCTTACATGCTCGAGTAACAATGGAGCCTCATTCAAACACGATAAAGATTCTCAAATACAAAGATTCTTGAAGCATTGACAGAGAATCGGAAAAGAAAAAGAAACTTTTGTTACGTCAAAGAAGCGACTTTCTTCAATTTGATCCTTTCTTGATTCCAATGGCATTTTGAGAGTTACAGGACGTCTACTACGAAGAATGAAATTAGCTGATAATCTGAAACATTCCGTAATCATACCGCATGGTGGAAAGAACCCAATTTTGATTGCAATTATAGAACCTTTATAACTGTTGGACAATAGAACCTTTATACCATAATACCTTTCTTTGAGATGTCGCACTTGTTCTCCAGCCTTGTTGCTTCTTGTTGATTTTTCAGTTTTCCTTAAGTGATCCTGTCAACTCTACTGAAGTCTTTCTCAGTGACGCTACTTGATCACATAATCTTTCCTATAAAACCAGCTATAAAACCAGCACGTGGATTTCTTATCTTTAGCAGAGGACGGCACACGTTAGTGCCGAAACGTACTGAATTACCGTAAAAGATCTATTAAGCCCCCTCTCTATTAAGCCCCCCTCTCTAGCAAGCCCCTATCCTCTGAGTCAAAATTTGTAATAAGCCCCCCTCTCTATTAAGCCCCCCCCCACTTATACAGAATCATAGAATTTATCAAATGTTTTCCATCTATTTAGCTACACAACGTTGCAAGTTAGTTTTAGTATGGTTTGGGATAAAAATTGTATCGAATTTACGTATTTGAGCCGTAAGATTATACGTTGATTCTGCAAAATATGGGATAAAAGAACTGAAAAGCTACCATATATGTCCTTGTCACTTGAATTTCTGAACAAGCACCTCTCTCTAATAAGCCCCCTCTCTATTAAGCCCCCCTCTGGAAGGTCCGAAATTAAATAAGCCCCCGGGGGCCTGATAGAGCTTGTACGGTAATTGGACATGTCAGATATGTATTTTCTAAGTTATTGGATTTTCACTACCATGGATTTGTCTTCTTTTTTAATCAATGGATTTTTTCGCAATCAATGTGTTTCATCTTTTCATCTTGAAAAGTACAATTAATATGCAGAATGAAACTATCCGTCCTCACACTTGTCATAAAATTCATCTTCTTACTGCGATTCCCAAAGTCTATTCTAACAATCTTTCCTTCCACCATAATTCTGTTTGCTTCTTATCATTTCTTTCATTTCGTTTTCATTTCAAAATATTTATACAGGTATATGCTTCATACGTACTTTCCTTACAAACTGACCTATTTGAAATTAAAATTACAGGACAAGAGACAAAACAAAGAACAAAAGAAATGTATTAACCTAATTGACACCCTCTTCCTCTTGTACAGCAACCGCAGCTGCTTTTTTTTTTGGTCCAAGATGGCTGACGACCACACGTGTTTTTTGAGTCGCGGTCTTGGCTGAACTTTGTAGCCTTAGGATTATCAGTTTCGCTTCTGCTAATGTAAGTTTTTACATAAAACATCTTCAGTTCAGTTTTTCATTCGTCAATTTATGGATTCTACCTGAAAGATGACGGAATTTATAACGATTGCGATGTGCAAGGAGCTGCTTGCTGTTCAACAGACGAGTTATGCCAAGATGATCGAGGTTCTCACTGCAGACCTTCGCAACGAAATCAGGTTCATAAAAAATGATATTAATGATCTCAAAGCAAGTGCTCAATTTCAGAGCAATACTATTGACTCTTACAACGTGAAAATAGATTGCATTGAGAAGGAATTAAAACTGATTAAAGACCACCTGGGTAACAGCGATGTGGACCTAATCAATCTTGAGGACAAGGTGGAATACCTGGAGAACAGCAGCCGTCGTAATAACATTAGAATTGTTGGAGTGCCTGAAGCTCCTCAATTTAAGGAGTCATGGGAGGAGAGTGAACAAATTGTCAAAGATAAAATCAACACCCTTCTTGGAATTTCAGAGGATCTCCAAATTGAAAGAGCCCATCGAGTTGGCAAACCGAAAGCCTTCTTCACACGGCCCGACGGGTCAAAGGTCAAAGCTAGGCCTAGGCCAATTGTAGCCAAGTTTCAGTCTTGGAAACAAAAGGAGTCTGTTTTGAGGGAGGCCAGAGCAAAGAAGCCAGATGGCATAAAGTTTGTCCCTGATCTCAGCCAACGCACACTGGATAAACGTGAAAGATTGGTACCCCAACTTCTTGATGCAAGGAGACATGGAAAGATTGCATACTTTGTCCTGGACAAACTTGTTGTGAAAGAGAAAGTGCCTACTGGAGGATTTGGACCAGGATTTGGATCCCCCAGTCATGATGGCCATGAGGCATCTTCTCCACCTTATGAACAAGCTGCATCCTCGCCAATATCTGGTGACGGTGCTGATGACAGTGAAATTATAGTTAACATGCAGCAGTAAGGTGATGTTTGACTCTTGTTGTAGGTGCGGCCTACTTTTTGTGTTATTTTTGCTATCTTTCCTTGTTTGCTTTTTTAAACTTATAATCAGATCAATTATGCCCTGTTGCATAGTCTTGATTTTGTTTTCCGCAAACCTAAATGATTAAGCAAAGATTTCCTTGTGGTATTTGCCACAAAAATGTGCGTGAATCTCAACCATCCATTCTTTGTAATAACTGCAATTTTTATGTTCATATCACTTGCAGTGAAGTTTCTCCTTCAGAGTACAAAATCCTTGCTGATGAGCCTGATGAAGTTCCATGGTTTTGTAAAAAGTGTACTATTGCAGATCATGAATCAATTTTCCCATTTGGCACAGTTGAAAATGAAACACTATCAGATTTGTTTGAGCTTGATAAGCCTTCTGTTGTTGATTCGTTACCGTCATTTGAAATCACCTCCCATCTTACCAATTTGCCTAACCTACAAGACTATGATATTGATGAACAACTGCCTTCTAATATTGACTCTAATTATGTATCAATTCAAGATTTATCTTCTTCTGATACTAACCACACTGATCTCTCTTTCTTACACATGAATATAAGAAGTCTTTCTTGTCATTTTGATGAGCTTCAGACATTGTTGGTTAACCTTAAGGTTCCTTTTGATGTTGTTGCTGTTTCTGAAACTTGGGATTCTTTTAAAAGACCCTTAAAAGTCAATGTTGAAATTCCTGGATATATATTTTTTTCCACAAGATCTCAAAGTCAGAATGGTGGTGTAGGTCTTTATATAAAATCGAGTTTAGGTCCCATTCCAAGGTCTGATTTAGCTAGTGACAGTGATGATTTTGAGACAGTTTGGACGGAAATTGAAAATCCTAAAGATAAAAACATTTTGATCTGCTGTGCTTATCGTCATCCAAACTATGCCCCTGAAACCTTTAATGAGTACATACAAAATATTTTAGCTAATCCTACCATCACTAACAAGAATGTTTTCATTTTAGGTGACTTCAACTTAAACTTACTAAACTATGATTCTCATACACCTACTAAAAACTTTGTTAGTCTTTTTCTTTCTCAGCATTTCCTTCCATTTGTAGTTCATCCAACTCGAGTATCTGATCATTCTTCCACTATTATTGATAATATTTTTTCTAACATTTGTAATTTAGAAACTAAAAGTGGTAACATCTTAACGCATATTGCAGATCACTTTCCACAGTTTTTGATTATTAAGAAAGCAGGAATCTCAAACAGAACCTTATCTTTTTACCAACATGACTATTCCAAATTTAATCAGGAAAGCTTTCTTGAAGATTTTAATAACCTTAACTTTGAGTACCTGAATGAGAACATAAATGATGTAAATGCCAAATTTAACAGATTTCTTGATAATCTTAATGATATTGTTAAAAAGCATGCCCCATTGAAGAAACTCACCAAAAAAGAACTCAAATTGCGTAATAAGCCATGGATTAATAGCAGAATTCAAAAGATGATTCGATTACGGGATAAAGCATTGAAAAAACTAAGGAAAAAACCTGATGAAGCAACCAAGCTTTTGTATAAACAATTCAGAAACCGTATTGCGATTGAACTTAGAGAGAGTAAAAAGAATTACTTTCATAATTATTTTGATATAAACAGCAACAATATGAAGCTTTTATGGACAGGAATTAAATCCATCATTAGTTTAAAAAACTCTCATGTAAATATTATCAACAAAATTAAGGATGTAAATGGTAATCTTACAACTGATTCATCAAAAATGGCTAACATTTTTAATGACTTCTTTGTTAATGTAGCTGATAATATCACTAAGAAGATACCCAGGTCAAAAAAATCCCCAATGGATTATCTTTCAAATAAAAATCCACATTCTTTCTTCATATCTCCTTCAGTTCCTTATGAAATATCAGATATAATTGATCAGTTTAAAACTGGTAAATCAATAGGTCCTAACAGTATCCCTATGAAGTTGTTTAAAATTCTGTCTCCTTATGTATCTTCTCCCTTATCTCTTATCATTAATGAATCTTTTCAGACTGGTGTTTTTCCTACCAAGATGAAGCAAGCCAAAGTTATACCCTTGTTCAAAAAGGGTTGTTCTGTGACTTCTTCAAACTATAGGCCCATATCTCTTCTGTCTATTTTCAATAAAATCATAGAAAAATTAATGTATAAGCGCTTATATAATTTTTTAGAGCTACATGAAGTTTTGTATAATCTCCAGTTTGGTTTTCGTGCTTCTCACTCGATAGATCATGCTTTGATTAGCTTAACTGAATCAATCAAGAATACCTTGGATAACAAGAAGTATGGCTGTGGCATTTTCATTGACTTACAAAAAGCATTTGATACAGTCAATCACCAAATTCTCCTCAGCAAGCTTGAACATTATGGTATTCGTGGTACAGCTTTGGCATGGTTCAGTTCCTATCTTTGCAATAGAAGCCAATATGTATCTGTTAATGGTCACAACTCTAACTGCCTCAATATTACTTGTGGAGTACCACAGGGATCGGTCCTTGGCCCACTTCTATTCCTCATATATATTAATGATCTTCCTAACTCATCAACTAAACTAACTTTTTATCTTTTTGCTGATGATACTAACATCTACTATGAATCACACTGTTTATATAAATTACAAAAGGTAGTTAACAAGGAACTTAAGCTTGTAAAAAAATGGCTTGACGCTAACAAACTTGCCCTAAATGTAGAAAAAACTAATTTTATAATTTTTCATTCTCTAAAGAATTCATTGCATGAAACTGTTAACATTAAAATTGGAAAGAAGCATGTCAAGCAGGTTAAATATGTTAAATTTCTTGGTCTTCTGCTGGATGAAAACCTCACCTGGAAATATCACTTGAATGAACTCTCAAAAAAGTTAGCAAGAACATCTGGTGTGTTCTTCAAAATTAGGCATCTTCTCCCTTCTAGTGTTTTAGTCTCCCTGTACCATTCCTTATTTGGCTCATTTATTCAATATGGGATTGTTGTGTGGGGTCTAACCTATGACATCCACACTAAGCCTATCTATATCTTACAAAAGAAAGTTGTTAGAGCTATTACTTTTAATAATTTTGCTGCTCCTTCTACCCCAATCTTTTCAGAGTTGAAAATTCTTAAGTTATATGATTTATTTTATTTAAAGCTCCTTTCTTTTGTGTATGAATGTATTAACAAAACTTCTCCCTCATATTTTCATGATTATTTTACTTTGTTGTCTTCTGTTCATCAATATGATACCAGGCAGGCACGTATGGGTGGCATTTTCTTAAATCGTAGAAATACGTTGCAATATGGAATAAGATCTGTCAGATACACAGGTGCGAAATCCTGGAACGAACTTCCTATCATCATCAAGCAATGCCCCTCAAAGTTACGTTTTCGCCAGCAATTGAAAGTCCATTTGTTCTCAACAAAATACTAAATATTCGTTTCTGCTTGCACTTTTCAGTCAAGATTGTAAATCTCACAATTCTTTAAAGCATGCTGGCCTTGGAGTGGCTTAGGTGGGCTCTTGCTTTTGGGGCCTGCTCTGGGTATGGAACCCTTCCTTGGCGTTAGCTGTGGATTTGGGTTTTTTGCCTGGAGTGGGCTCCGTGGGCTTGGGGTCGCTGCGGTCACTCTGGGTCTCTTGCACATAACGCAACTTTTGGAATCATTTGATATACTGAAATATGGATTTTTTAACACAGGGGGTGCTCTCTCCTCGATTAGTTTATCTATTGAGAGAGCTCCTCCTTTAAGAAATTCCCCACATACAGGTTTCCTATGTCCTCTGCTTAGATTAATTTAGGTGTTTGTATTGTTTTTTATATATATCTGTATTCTTGTATTTAATGTATTTTATATTGAAACTTGTATGTTGTGAATTTTAAAATGAAACTGAAACTGAAAACTGAACTGAAACTGAAAATCAATCTATTTGTCTCAGTTATATCCTCCCTATTATGGATATATTGCAGTATGCTTTTAACGTTCTCTTTTATGCTGTTTGCATTTGCAGTTGGCTGTTTGAATTTCTAAAATTCATTGGCATTAATTCGTTTGTTTCATTGTATTTGCCCATCACTTCCTATTTCTCTTGACTCTTCGTCAAATTCTGCCGACATTTCTGAGCTGCTTCTCTCATTCTAACTCTCAGATTGCAGATTGCCATGCTCTCCAAGGGGAGACAGTCTCTGTCTATTTCTCTTTATCTTTCATAATCCAATTCATTACATCTAGGTTATCATTTCTTCAATTTCAAACTCAGATAACCATTAATTTGTCTTCATAGCCTTCGCTTGACTTGTCAGTCTTTGTTCTACAGCTTAAACTACGCCAACATTCAACCATATTTCTAGTATTCTTTTGTGTAATCTTTTTCACAGGGTCACTTTTGTGATAACAATGCGCGACAATTCTGTTTATCTCTCCATTCTATGTTTGCCTAGCAGTAGCTTGATGACGACCGGATGCATGGTCCATTAGAGGTAAACATAAATGCAGGGCCAATCAAGCTGGTCAGAAAAGTTAAATGCCTTGGAGTTAGAGGCCCCCCATAGTACCCCTGGATAACGGATTCACGTGTTGATTTTTCGTTTTTCACGCAATCACGGACTATAAAACAGCATTTTCACGTTCACGCTGCAAAAATTTTAAGAATGCTCCAGAAAGATAATTTCTATGTAAATACATAGCTGGCGAAGACACACGAGGGAAAGCAGGGTAATTCTAACATGAATTTTAAAGTTTCGGAGCCAAAACTGTTAGTGAAAGGAGGTAAATAGGAGTCCAGGGGCTTGCCCCGGAAAATTTTTTTGAGTATTCACCTTCTAGAACATCGAAAAACGCCGCATTTTGGAAATTAAAGCCTGGTAACCTATTATTTGCTTCTTAGAAAAAGTCGATTTTCATTCAAATAGACTGCAGCTTTTACTTTGCCGGTGGCAATTGGAATAGTACCATGTATTATTTTTAGGTAACTCAGTAATTCTTCATGTAAGATGAAATGCTTTTATCTAAGACTTTCTGGGAGACAACTATCTTCATATGGGATAGATTGCAAGCGAATTGAGTAAAAATGGGGGTCCGGGGGCTTGCCCCCGGAAAGTTTTTTGAGACTACACACTTCAGAATGACGGAAAACAGCATTTCTTTGTGAAATTTCAAGGCGCAATCACGTGCTTCTAGCGTCCATTTCATGAAATAACGACCAAATTTTTGGCAAATCACGCTGCACGACAGAGTCTTCGATCACGAATTCACGAGTCGAAAATATATCAAAATCACGAAATCACGCGCCTAAATTAGCCAAATAACGCTTCACGTACAAATATGGAGGGGGGGCCTCGAGTTACAGTGGACGAATACGGCCATTTGTAAACACCAGCATTTGAATACTGGCATCGGCATTGGAATTGGCACTGGCATTGGAACTGGCATCGATATTGCACATATACAACGAGGCATGAAAAACTGATCAGGGGGGTTATGTGACTGCGCTTTACGCTTTTTAACTGCATTGTATTGCCAATTGCAGTTGTTCAAAGTAATCTATCAAGCTCAGCCTAAATATTGCTCTTTTTCTGAAGTTATGAGCCTTCTGCATTCGTTCACAAAGTAAAAAAATCAAGTCATGACTGAAATAACAGGCTCCTTTAAATAATTTTGGCAAGGGACATTTCTTCAAAAAAGGTATTTTTACAGACTTTCGATGGCCTTTTCTTGAGAAAAATAAGACTTTGGCCAGGTGCACGAGACCTTCGGGAATTGAATGTCCCTCGGCCAAAATTATTTAAGAAATTTGTTATTTCAGTCGAGGGAATCTATAAAATTATTTGTCTGTATTTACACATTGTTTCACATAAGGCACATCGCGTAAAGATAGAGGGACAAAGTTTGAGTATTTAGATAATATGGAGTATTTATTTTGAGTATTTATTCTGGAAAGTTGCTGAAAGATCGTGGGCTTCTGAGTTGTGTACAACATGTCTCTCACGTCAGGCTTTTTTTTGGCTGACATCACGAGTTCACTTCAGTTCGAGGGGCAAATCATTTAATTTTTTCGTACATTTTCCTTTAAATCACAAAAAAATCAATTTCAAAAATCACAAAATCACAAAATATTGCATGCAAAAATCACAAAAATCACAAATCACTAAAGAATCACTGAAAAGTCACACGAAAATATCGCTAGAGATAATTAAATAACAATTGCAAAAAACTCACATAAAAAATCATGTGATTCTAAAATCACAAAAGCCACGTACTACGCTATCTTGGGAAGTGATTTGCCCTTCACTTCAGTTTGCCTTGGCCAGGGCTTGATTCGTTGACTTGGTTCTTGAATGCAGAAGGCTGATACCTTGAGAAAAGAGAAATATTTGGGCTGACTGAGCTTGATAGATTACTTTGAACAAATGCAATTGGCAGTACAATGCAAATAAATAGCGTAAAGAGCAGTCACATACCCCCCCCCTGATCAGTTTTGCATGCCTCGTTGTACATGTGCAAGATCGATGGCAGTTCCAATGCCAATGCCAATTCCATTGCCGATGCCAGTATTCCAATGCCGGTGTTTACAAATGGCCCCTTGTATCGCAGGAAAGCGATATTATTGGCTGTTACAAAAATGCATTTTCTTTGTTATCACATAGATGCTAAAGCACGCACCACACAACAGCGAGCGGCGTTGCGCAGACTATACCATTTTCTAGGGCTAGGGTATAGTGCGTTGCGCAGACTATACCATTTTCTAGGATATAGCCTGCACGCAGGCTAATCAAGCCCTGGCTAAGGCAAACTGAAGTGAAGGGAAAATCACTTCCCAAGATAGCGTAGTACGTGGCTTTTGTGATTTTAGAATCACATGATTTTTTTTGTGAGATTTTTGCAATTTGAAGGGGATTTTTATTTAATTATCTCTAGCGATTTTTTCGTGTGACTTTTCAGTAATTCTTTAGTGATTTGTGATTTTTGTGCTTTTTGCATGCAATTTTTTGTGATTTTGTGATTCTTGTGTGTGATTTTTTTGTAATTTAAAGGAAAATGTACGAAAAAATTAAATGATTTGCCCCTCGAACTGAAGTGAACTCGTGATGTCAGCCAAAAAGAAGCCTGACGTGAGAGACATGTTGTACACAACTCAGAAGCCCACGATCTTTCAGCAACTTTCCAGAATAAATACTCAAAATAAATACTCCATATTATCTAAATACTCAAACTTTGTCCCTCTATCTTTACGCGATGTGCCTTATGTGAAACAATGTGTAAATACAGACAAATAGTTTTATAGATTCCCTCGACTGAAATAACAAATTTCTTAAATAATTTTGGCCGAGGGACATTCAATTCCCGAAGGTCTCGTGCACCTGGCCAAAGTCTTATTTTTCTCAAGAAAAGGCCATCGAAAGTCTGTAAAAATACCTTTTTTGAAGAAATGCCCCTTGCCAAAATTATTTAAAGAAACCTGTTATTTCAGTCATGACTTGATTTGTTTACTTTGCGTACGAATGCAGAAGGCTCATACCTTCAGGAAAGAGAAATATTTAGGCTGAGGTTGATAGATTACTTTGAACAAATGCATTGGCAGTACAATGCAAATAAATAGCGTAAAGCGCAGTAACATAACCCCCTTGATCAGTTTTGCATGCCTCGTTGTACATGTGCAATAACGATGCCAGTTCCAATGCCAATGCCAATTCCAATGCCGATGCCAGTATTCCAATGCCGGTGTTTACAAATGGCTGACGAATACCTTTCATAGAAGGAGCAATATAAGAACGTCGAAGGTAAATTAAAAATTCCCTATCGTTCCTGCGGAAATTAAACAACATACTACCGCAAACAAAATTAGGTCAGGTGTACAAGGCACTGCTCGAGAGTCATTTGAGATACAGTGATGAACTCCGGGGTAATTTCTTCATCGTCTGCAAGCTAGAGCACTAACACGAATAGAAAGCTCTAGATGATGGTTGGAGTTGCAATTGGCAGTCTCAAACTTACTAATATTTGACAGGGAGATGCTCTATAAAATAATGAATGGTCTCTGCCCGGACAACTTAAGAGGGAGACTTGTTATCAGATCTCAAATATCTAACTATCCAACGAGAAATCTATTAGATCTTGACGCTCCAAGGCAGAAGCTAGAAATTTCGAAAAGCAGTTTTTTCTACTCTGGTGGAAAGACGTGGAATGGAAATCCCATTAGAAATCAGAATGAGTTCCAAGATTACCATTTTCAAAAGGAAACGGAAGGAGTTCCTGCAAATCCAGCATCCTTCCCGAAGCAGGATCCCTAGGAACACCAGCAAATTTCTGAGATTTTATCTATATCTAAGTAGATATTTGTATAGTTTTTTGTTGTTCTTACTAGCTGATAGGGGTTCTGTGTTGAAATATGATAAATTGAAAATGAGATGCTTCCTGTGGCTCCACATCATTCCTACAGGATACGACCACTTAACCATTTTTTACTCCGTAAATTGCGGATTCACTCTCCTGCGGCCCCCAAACCCCTAAAGTCCAAACCACAGA
The DNA here is from genome assembly GCA_964019985.1 of Aurelia sp. 4 Dawson et al 2005. Taxonomy (NCBI): domain Eukaryota; kingdom Metazoa; phylum Cnidaria; class Scyphozoa; order Semaeostomeae; family Ulmaridae; genus Aurelia; species Aurelia sp. 4 Dawson et al 2005. Next base: position 8,133,719 of record OZ026504.1, on the reverse strand, counting down.
TAGACTCACAAACATCAGACATGTCGTATAAGGCATAAAATGTACTAAGCTATTATGACTCCGAGCAGGAATGTGAACAAATGATAAGAGCGACGCATGAGTGAGATTACAAGACATGCCTGTGGCTGGTTAATCCAGAGAGGTAGGGGGACTGGGCCTGGTACACTTATTGGGGCCTGCGGTGTTAATTTTTCACTTGCGCCAGTAGCGTTTATGTCCTTAGTTTCTACTGTTTCTGAATTCATTTCCATAAAATTAATGAGCAGTTGACTTCAAGTGCAACAAACACCAGTATTTTCATTTTTTGCCGCTGTCATGGTGGAAGGATGATGTGCCACACGCAGCTGTGAGAACTGTTGATAGCTGTGGGGACAGTGTCACTTGAATCACCTCATAAAACACATTGGAATGCCATGGTGATTGCCTTCTTGTGATCTTTGAATGACTTATTAGATGTTAACGCGTCAAGCTGAGAAAATGCCAAGGAATGTGCAGTCTAAAGGCGAATGACAAGGCAATGTAGAAGAGCGCCTAGGCCCTTCCGATGAGTCAAAGGAACGAGAAGAGTCTCGGGGGGGGGGGGATAACTTAGTACTTTTCATGGTACGGGGACGTGCCATTTTTTAGGGATACTTTTTTCAAACCGTTATGGAATTATGGGTAGCATTTTCACAATTTTTAGACATTTAACGGAATTATGGGTGTCTTTTTCAGGGGATTTTCATAATTTCCAGAATTATGGGCCAGATTTTCATTCGATTTACGGAATTATAACCCTAAAATCCACCAGAATTTACGGAATTATGGGTGCAAATTTTTCGGGCAAAATTGCACGTCCCTGTCAGAAAATAGGTGAGAAGAGTATCCCCCCCGTGAGAAGAGTATTCTCATCAGAAAATGATTACGGTTATTTCAGAAATTCTCGACAGCAAATTGGCTAGTTTAGAAACGAAAGACGATATGAATAATTTAAAGAATAAAATTGATCAGCAGAGGTTGAAGATTGGGATGCTAGAGGCTAACATTGTTTTGATGGAAAAGTACGAGCGGCGTATCGAGAGCCATGAGAAAAGAGCCACTGAAAATAAAATCGACATTGACGCAGTAAATGAAAGATTAGAGTAACTTGAGTTGAGGTCTGATGATAAGGAAGAATGTCACAGAAGGCGGTGCTTAGGAGTAAATAGTGTTGAGTTGAGAGATGATAGCAATGGAGCGATTAGATGGATGACCTGAAGCTGGATATCCCTGATATTTCCATACACCAAGCTTACCGTATTGACTCTGTGATAACAGACCCTGACCAGTGGCGAAGCTAGCTGAAAATAGTCAGTCATGCTCATACGGAGCGCGGGGGTCCGGGGGCGGAGCCCCTGGAAATTTTTTTGAACCACGCCCTATTTTCCACCTGGAAACGCCTTCTTAGACCTGGAAACGCCCCTTTTTGAAAGAAGATAAAAGAACTCCAATTGCTGCAGAGAGGAAAGTGCACCTGTAAAAGCAAAGAAAACTTTTGTTTTCACAAATTGCAGGCAAAAATGCTTTTCTAAATTCTTTCTTTCAAATTTGATATTTCAGTAAAAACTTTGTGTATATACAGTAACTGTTTATTAGATTTAGTAGGCACTACAGTAAGGCTCCACATTTGAGAAACCACCTACAAGAAACTTTTAGGCTACTGAGAAATGATTAGGCCCCTCTACTTATAAGAAACTCTTGAGGGTCACACCCAAAATAGTTTCTTGTATCTTGACTGACTCTAAATTATTGTCTGATGATGTGAGGGCATTCCATTTCATGCAAGGTTGATAAGAAATTGCTAGCAAGATATCCTGGATTTTAACAGATTTTTACCTTAATTTTATTGATGTTCTTGACAATCAGTGATAACATACACATAAGCTAACATATCTATATAAATAACCCCATTCTGCCTTAACATGATTTTCTAAGATTTTCCAGAAAAATTAGAAACTAAAGTAACTTGAGCCTAAAAATTGAAAAAAATCATATTGCAAGGCCTTACTGTATATATGTCAGGGCTTCAGATGTCATGCAGTCATTTCAGTTGAAAAGTTCCCAGGCATATTTAGTCCCCAAGATCATTGAGTTAAGCTCAAGCCCTGCGTCACGGGTATGCCCATTGCTTGAGTTTTCCATTTTTAAGCAGAAGGAACCCTACCAGCTCATTGGCCCCAGTAAAACTGGCTCTGCAAGAAGATTTGGCTGTTTTGGAGAAAGTTCTTCTGTTCTGTGACAAATTATGATAATACTATACACCTGGAAAGTTCTCTTGGAAAGTTCCTTTAATCAGCAACAAATTATGAGCTGCATACTTCCTTTGCCAGTGTGGAAAGTTCATTTTTGTTACGCCAAAGGTTTATGCCACACCAATTGTCTAAAAAAATAGACCTATTGTTCCTCCATTGTTCTTGATGTTGCTCTACTCCAAAATTATTGGGTGTAACATGCATGTTTTACAGTGTGGTTCCTTTGCAAAAGTTTCTTTGCAGTACAAACAAGAACCTTCTCTTGGAAAGTTTCTTTAATCAGCAAGAACTGAAAGAGTCAAATAATGATCTGATTGAATGCATAGATATGATCTTCAACCAGCAACAAAATAATGATAATACTGCAAAAAGTTCTCTTGGAAAGCTTCTTTAATCAGCAACAAAGTTATGATAAAACTCACAAGCAGGACAATGCACCACTTTCACAATGAGATAACTTCTTTTGAAATTCTTCCAGGAACATCACTTTCCTAAATTTAATTTGGATCAAAAGCCTGCATTGCTCTCAGCAATGCACAACATTGCTATTTGCTTTGTACATGTAGTTGCAACATAATGGTATAATGTAGATTCCTTGCTGTACAGGGGTCACATCTTTTGCCTGGAATTGAATTTAATTGTGAAATAAGTCTATTCTCTTGGAAAGTTCCTTTTTTCAGAATCACCAGCAAACCTCCCATGAAAGCGGCGCTCAAAGACAGAATCAAATTTTGCCAGGCATTTTATCATGGCTCCTGAAAGGAAAAGTTCCTGCTTGGCTAGACAAAGAACAGCTTCAGAAAGAGTTCTTTACATATCTTCGTTCTGCTTCACCTCTTCGTTGTGCCGTTCAATCTCCTCTCTTCTGGCTCTCGAAAATAGGACATCCACCCTCTCCGACACATCAAAGGTTTTCCACATCTTGTAGGCCTAAGGCCTGCATATAAGTCCTGGCTCTCTCGTGCCCTCGTCGGGCAGTCAGACAGGAAACCTTGCATGTTGCTGTAGCCTGTTTCAGCTCGAGTTTGGGAAGCTCGAAGGAGTCGGAATAGCAGGCATGGCCAACAGAAGAGGGGTTTCATTCCTTGGCTCCCACACAGCCAATCTTTCTTCGTGTACCAGGCTTCCTGGATTGATCTGTCCTTCGTCTTCAGCTAAAGCTTCGGAGTTGGCTTTGATCACCTTCTGCTCGCTGGCATTTCTTGCTGCAAAAGACTTCTTCAACAGCTGGGTGACTATGTCTCCTTCAGGAAGGGTTGCAAATGACTCTTCATACTCCATGGTAATCAAAATTCGAATAATAATTCTCCGAACTGCAATGTAGACATTGCTTGAGCTGTGTCTAGGCCTGTCAGTCTGACTGTGCGACACACAAGACAAAGGTTCTTTCGTCATCATTTCTATTGTTTCAACGAAGGTCGTGCTCTGAAAACAGAGCACGCCTTAGAGTTGAAAACTGGCGCAATGAGCACGCGTAAGATCAGCCCTAGCCAATCAAATCGTTGCTATCATTATTATTATGATGACTTTGGTCCAACTTTCTCAGATGAGCATGATGTAACATAGGGAACCAGTATGGGAAACAGAAACATTAGACAATCACTGCAAAGTGGAAGCTGCAAAATGCTGCAGAGTTAGTATAGAAATCCTATGATAGGTTTGCTTTCGAAAGCCAGCAGGACTTAACACAGGGGACCAAGGTATCAATCTGCATGGAAGCGAAGGCTATGTGAGATGTGCAATGATATAAATGTTGCTATTTATGTTACGTTTTCTGCGAAACTTTCTGCAAAAACATGTTTTTTTGGTTGAAAAATATTCATATCTCTGAAAATTGTTACTCATGCTGAGCATGACCAGCATGACCGCTAGCTTCGCCACTGACCCTGACACAGGTAAAAGAAACCGCCAAATAATTTTTTGCTTTGCAACATGTCACCGTACGCAAGTATAAAAAGCCAGAAAAGCCTCCAAAAAGGTAAAGATACGACTTGAATTGACGCATAAAAGTTTCATTTTTTTTTCATTTAAATCATATTTAAAGTTGGTATTTACAATAGTAGATAATAAAATACTAATTCACACCAACTATTTACAAGAAAGATATACTTTATACAAAAGAAAGAATCATTAGCGGCATATTTTGCAGGTGCATTTATCACCAGCCCAGTCTTTGTTCCTCTTTTTGAAAGCCGCAAGTGTTGGCTGATTTTTAATAGTATCATCAAGGGTGTTCCAGAGGAAGCTCCCTCTAAAGGACAGTGATTCTTGCCCATAGCCCTGTGTCTTTATTTGCGGCAGTTTACAAAGATTTTGTATTCTTAGATCATAAGTTACATGCTTCTTTTCATGAAATTCCCATACAAGCGATGGGTTAAGATGATTCATAGACTTGTAGATTTCTTTTAAGAGTTTCTGCAAGTTTCTAACATGTATACAAAAACTGCCACTGCGCGTGAGCAATGTTTCGAAGGGACATTCGTATTCTTTATAGAGGATCCGAAGAGCACGTTTGTGTGTGCGGTCAATCTCTTTGTTTGCACCTTTGTTGCAGAATAGCCAGATCAAAGGGCAATAATTGAAGTTCGATAAGATAACCGCGTTGCAAATTGTTAATGCCTGTTCTCCAGAAATATACGTATTTAGCCTAGAAAAGGCACTGATTTTCTTGTTGACTTTTGAACATAACGTTTTAACATGCTTGTTAAACTTTAATTTGTTGTCAACTTCAATTCCTAGCAATTTAACATGATCTGTTGCAGATAATTTGTTCTCATTGATATTCAGTCGCAGTCTTCTCTGGCCTTTCAAGCCAAGGAACATAAGCTGGAATTTTTTTGGGTTTGCTACCATTCCATTATTTGTAAACCATTCCAGCAATCTACTGAGATCACTTTCAAGATTGGTAACAATTTCATGTAGGTCTATCCCACATGAGTAAATTGTGTTATCATCTGCAAAATTACAGATCTCCGAGTCTAGTCTCATGAGACACAGATCATTGATGAATATGTTAAAGAGCAAAGGACCTAAGACAGATCCCTGTGGTACCCCAATTTTTATTCTTTTTGCGGTACTTCTATGTGAACCAATTTTTACCCTTTGATGGCGGCAATCTAGATAGCTATACATGAGGCAGAGGCTGTTGAAATCAAATCCATACGCCTCCAGTTTTGCGATAAGGAGGTCATGGGGCAGACCTCCTAAAAGGATCAAGCTGCTGCAGAGAGCTAATGGTTTTTTTTGAAAATATTGGGGGATGTTTTGCAATTGCTGATATCAAATTGCAGGCTATTTCGAAATTAAGTGACGAGTATCATTTCTTCTCTTCCAAGACAGAATTCTTTGAGTATGTTAAGTATATTTAGACTCCCAGTTTAAGACTTCACCAATTGCTTGTCGAAGTATCAAAACCTGTATTGCAGGAAAACTTCGTGTAAAAGTAAGTCACATCAGAAAATCCCTAGTGGAGGATATATGTCCCTCTTTTAGGTAAAAGGCAAGGCGTGCGGAACTTTCTTTTTCGGGTGGGACTCGTATGTGGTGCATCGGGTCTTCCTGGTTTGCTTCGTCTTAGTGTTTCGGGGCATCGGGTGGCGGTTTCGGTCCCTGAATGAAGCAAATTGATTCATTTAGTCATCTTTATCCACCAAATCCCTATCAGCTGATAGTACGAAAAAATGTAATAGTAAGATATAAAAAAAGAACACTGTATTATATCTACAAGGAATAATTTGAGGAGGTAAGTACTGCTCTTCCTAGGGACCGTGCTTTGGGTTAAATGCTAGTGTAGCAAGGAGTCCTTTAGTTTTTTATAAATGTGAGAACTGTGGGGCTATTCCTTATATCGAGAGGTATACCATTCCACAGTTTAGCACCAGAGTAAAGAAAACTCTTTTTTGAAAATTATAGGTTTCGTTTTGGGATATCAATATCTTGGCAGTTTCTCGTTGCGTATACACATATTTGAGATCTCGTGATGAATTTTCCCTGAAGACTGTTCGGACATAAATTATTCATAATCAGCCTTGCCATATTTGATAAGGTTAGAGACAGAGAGCCAATTGCACGTCCATCCATCCTTTATATTAGAGCTTTCAATCAATGTGCAAGCTCTGTCTTGGAGACGCTGCAAGAGATTTAATTTGGTATCAAACAAACTGCCCCATAGCTCATTACCGTATCGCAGGTGGCTTTCAACCAGGGCTCTGCAGACTAGCTCTAACTTAGTTTGGGTAATATATCTTTAAGTTTGCGACTCGAGGATAGTCACATTTTACTGTACATTTAAGACTCTTATATTGTTCGTTCCAGCTTAAGTTTTCATCGATTCCTTAGTCAGAGATATTTCACGTCTGAACTCTTCTTAGAGGCCCTTTACATGAAGACCCGACATGAAACTCATGCCGGCATGAACTCATGCCGGCATGAAAATGCACTCTGTTTACATGAGAGCCGACATGAAACTCATGCCGGCATGAACTCATGTCGCCACGAGACCCGATATGAAACTTTCCAAATACGTCATAAATTTTTCACGTGACTTCGCGCAAGAAAAAACAGCGGGAAATTTTGTTTTGTAAATCTGATGTTCAAAATGGCGGCAGACGATCAAAGAAAATTTGTTCTGATCACCGTATTAAATCTCCTTCTCACAACTGTCTCCCTAGCACTTCAGCTTCATTCTATTCTCGCAATACAGTTGCTTTTACAACAAGAAGAGATTAAACGAAAGTTAAGAGTTGCGATTGAGGAAAGAAATCGTGCCCTTGGCAGATACAGAGTTTTGCGAAATCGATTTTTGAGAAGGAAAAGACGACACTGGAAAAATCCTGGTCGCACTGGTGCATGGTGGCTAAATGCTTGGAATGGTGTCCTAACTGAAGAAGAGTGGCATGTGAACTTTAGAATGTCAAGGGCAGATTTCTCAGACCTGTTGAAGACACTTAAGCCATATATTTCTCCAAATCCAAATTCTTTTAGGCCTGATGCAGTCTCAGCTGAAAAAAAATTAGCCATGACACTATACTATCTGAAAGATCAAGGATCCCTAAGAATGACAAGTAACATCTTTGGTGTTGCCCCTTGCACATTGTCATTGATTATTAAACAGGTTTGTCAAACAATTGTGAAAGTTCTTGCATCAAAAATGATAAGATTTCCAACATCAGAGCAAGAACTGAGAGAACTCATGACCAGGTTTGAAAACAAATTTGGCTTTCCCCAAGTTGTGGGATGTGTTGATGGCACCCACATCCCCATCAGACAACCAATTGAAAGCCCACATGATTACTTCTGTTACAAAATGAAATATTCATTAAATGTACAAGCTGTGTGTGATGAAAAAGGACTGTTCATTGACTTTGACTGTTCATGGCCTGGGAGTGTGCATGATGCCAGGGTTTTTGCAAACAGTGCTGTTAATAAACTGTTTGTTGAAAAGAAATTGCCTAATGTTGAGCGCACATTAATTCAAGGTGACATTGCTGTACCTCCATTACTTATTGGTGACCCTGCCTATCCATTACTTCCCAGTACAATGAAAGAGTTTGAAAGGTGCAGCACCAATGAGCAAGTTTTGTTTAATGAAATGCTCATATCTGTCCGAAACCAAATTGAATGTGCATTTGGACGCCTGAAGGCAAGGTGGCGCATCTTGAACAGGCCCATGGATATTGCACTAGAGGATGCACCAGCAATTATTTATGCATGCTTCATTCTTCACAATTTTTGTGAAGTTAGACAAGCTGAACAAAACCCTGAAAATATCCGTGACCAAATCATGGAAGAAAAGCAAAATCAAAGCTGCCAACACCATACAGCTGTTGACAAATTATATACTTATGATAGTTCTGGAGGAAGCAAAGTAAGAGAGAGCTTGACAAAGTATTTTGGACATTTTCTCTAGCAAGATCAACTCAACATCAACATTTTGTAGCTATTATATGACAGCATTTTTACTCCCACACCAAACCTCCCATTAAAATCTATTCAGCACAAGACATTAATCTAAAACAATCACAGAAAAATGAAAATTACCATCACAATTTTGACTTGAATTTTTCCAATTGGAACCCCTTTCTTCTTGGTGTCCAAACAAAAGTTCTTGACCACCAAATATAATAACAAAACACTTAAATTTAAATTTCAGTCACTAAAGCTATAGAACTGATGGTTATGTTTTTTGTGGTGATGGAATTTTGGTTTGGTACCATGAAACAAAATGTTATTTTCAACAGATCTCCTTGCTACTAGTTCAGTATCATTACCATTGGCAAAATATGCAATACATCCTTGATTTACTAACATTTCATATATCTTTTATAGATATTTTGCTGATTTGCCTAAATTTCAGCTGTGGCAAAGCCCCTGCTTTTCATAAAAATTTCAAGTTTGGTTTCACCCAAAGTGCTCCCAGAATCCCTCATTCCTAACACAACTGTTGTTATTCTTTAAGCTGCAGTGCTTTGCGGTGCACTGAAAATGGTGAATTTGAGCCCTGCCATAGTTGCAGCTACATACTATATATAATCAAAACTAACATTAATATTTGTATGTTCCACATAAAATAAAGTTTCAGACACCAATAGTGTCCATAATAGTTTTAATTGCTGTTTGCAGATTGACTGTCCTCTTGATCCATCATTGACATGTTTAACATAGACATATATGTGGGTGTTGATCTATACTGAGGATTATATTGATTGGGAATTTGATTTGAGGGAGGTGAATGAAAACCATGATTGAACATTTGCTGCTGGTTGTTTTGGTAACCACCCATTGCCTGTGCCAGCATTGCCAGCCCATTTCCCAATTGTTGCCCAAGCAAAGTGATTGACTGTGACATGCTTGACACCATTTTCTCCATGGACTTTGCTGATTCTGCCAGGATTTCTACACCTTGTTTTTTTACTTCCAGCTCATCCTTGGCAACACGTACCATCAGCTGGTCACGCTGCTGGGCTGAAAGGGATTTGGAAAGCTTAGCTCTTTTCTCATCTACAAACTTTGAAACTTTTGATGCTTGCACATTTGACACATCACTGAGACGTTTTCTTGACTGTGTGCTAGAAATTGTATCTTTGTCTGCACTATTTTGTACATTTATCCCCACATTGCTATCCACATTTTCACTTTCATTATCATCTGACTCATCTTCTGCTGCATTTTCTTTGTCTTGGCTGCTGTCATCTTTTGCCTCCTCGCTGTTTTCTTCCAATAATGACTTCATGGAACCATTCACCTGTGTTACCGATGGACATCCACCCCAAATAAAAATGAGATAGTCCCAGTTTTCAATGATTAATTTACCAGATCCTGATCTTCTGCCTTCGTTGACTGCTTTTTTGAAAGTCTGCCGAAGGAGCTTTATCTTAGCTTTGATTCTTGTGTAACCCTGCTTCATCTGCTTCTTTTCATTTGAAATTCTTTTTTCCCAAGCACCCAGCTGAATGGAATCTAGTTGCAGCTTATCTCTGTCAATTTCTGTTATTTCAGCAGGTCCAAAACATTCAGGTGGGTACATCTCAGCCATCATCTTGCGAATTTCTTCATACAATGTGACAAGGTCTGCTTCCATATCCTTCCCCTGATAATCTTGTTTTCCTTTGTGTTCATGCAAACAAAGAATTAGGCTGTCCACCATCTCATCAGTCCATTTCCACCTTGCATTACCTTTTGGCTCTGATATTTCCATTTTTCTTGATTTTGGAGCTCCTACATTCACATTAGGTTTGGGATATGCAGATAAATCTCCATTCACATTTTCATCATCACTGTTCCTAAAGTGGCTTTCATTTTCTTCCTGACTCAATTCTTGGCTTGTTGGACCATCACTTTCTTCATCTGCTTCTGCAGCTGCATAGTTTGCAATGACTTCACTTGGATTGAAATACTTTGATCTGAAATGTTAAAATAGCAACCTTAATGAAGTGCTTACAACTTGTGCTTTTTGGATTTTAGTCAGTGGCAACAAAGGCAAGTTTCCTTTGCAGGAGGGGGCAGCGGTGGACATTACCAAATATCATGGACAAGCAAATGTTTATTTCTGTTGTTTCAGAACAAAAATCTTTGCTCTAGCCAACAAAGGGGGAGGGGGCTGATCACATCCACTTGCCCCCTAAGTGTCTGCCAAGGAGTTTTACTATATTTTTCATTTGTTATCATAATTTAGCTGAATTTGATCAAGGGGCTTTCCACTCCCAAGAAATTTCATACATCGTTGGCAAAGATCCTTTTGTTTTCAAGAAAAATCTGTGAAAATTCCTTTGTTCTGCATAAATCTTGTATGCTTTTTTGAATGAGTGAAATGCCCCTGGAATTTGATTGTAAACCCTTGTTGACCCTTCCAAACCTGGCTAATATGAGCTTCATTAATCATTGTTCTTGTTGGCATTATTGTTATTGTTATTTCATTTTTAATAACTTCATCATGCTAAAGAAGCACAATTGTTATGCCCTCATTAGGTAGAGCTCTTTTGATACTATATGATGATATGGTCATTATTGTAAACCTTGAGTTGAGTTTGAGTTACTTTAGTTCAAATGTTATTGTCATTGTATTTGCTTTAGTTTCATTCCATAAGTTTTAGCATTAGTTTAGTTGAGAAGCATAGCTGCCATGCTATGCTCATGTAGAGGCAGGTACTTTTTCATAATGATGATGATATTAAATAAGCTCATTTTATTGTGAAAGTAATTTTCTGAAAACTCACTTGAAGTTAAGAATGAGAGAGTATCTGCAAATTTCCTAGTGCTGTCTGAGACAGTATCGGCAAATTCTTCTGTGATGGGGCAACTCGAAGAACGAGAGCCCACACCACAACAAACGGCCTAAGCGAGGCGGAGGCCTACGTTTGATCCTCAAATCTTTAAAGATATCTGTGTTGATTCTTTCAGTAGTTGCAAAGCAAGTTTAAGTTTGTTAAGCCTGGCCTTACCTTTTCTTGATTCCAAGAGTTTTTGTCCCTTGATGAAACATCATGAACTCGTCAACTCGACCTTGGTTGATACGTACAGTAATGGCAAATGGCGCTCTGTCTGTGACGAAGATTGACACTTCCAGCAAATTGGCGCGTAAAATGCGCAGCGATCGTGTCGCGACGTGGGCGATTTGGTTTTCATATCGCCCCGACATGAAAAAATTGTGTTTACATGAGATTTTCATCCCATTTTCATGCCGGCATGACTTTTCATGCCGGCATGAAAAGGCGACATGAAATTTTCATGTCGCCCCGAAATGAAAGTTTCATATCGCCCCGACATCATGTAAACACAACAGTAGCTCAGACCAGCACCCGATATGAAAACTCGTGCCGGCATGAAACTCATGCCGGCATGAGTTTCATGTCGGGTCTCATGTAAAGGGCCTCTTATCGGTTCCTCATCAACCTTTAGCTGCACGGGTTCATGGATATCGTTAAGTTGTCTTTTATGGCCAACAATCAAGAATTCAGATTTGTTAGCATTAAGACTAAGCTTGTTTGATGAAGTTGGTATGCCGTGCTTGGCGCTGTTATTTGAAGCCTCGGTTGTCAGGGGGGGGGGGGTTCGACTCGGTGGCTTGGTGTGCTGTGCTTGGGTCTTATTTTGTTTCGGAGGTTTCCTATAGCCCGTATGGTGCTACTTAGCAGATTCCCTATATTCAGCGATTTGGGTTAACCCTATAGTGGTTGGGCTATTTGATAGTCCTATTTTGGTTGGGGGGGGGCAAAAAAGCCTCCCTACCTAACTCTTGACTGGTAGTAGGTAGAGCGACCAAATTTAGTGTGCTAATAGCCTCAGGCATGTACTTTTTGAAAATATAAAAATCATCTTGAAATTAGCCATAAGTTTTGCTTACGTCAGCATTTTCCTTTGTGTGGTCAAGAAGAGCGGCAAAATTGGCCAAAATCAGGAAAATCGCGATAAAATTAAATTTGGACCACATTTTCTATCCAAACATAAAAATTGTGATAGAATGCATCAAATAACAGTACACTACAAAAAAGAAATTTGCAAAATATTCAACTTATGCTCCTTTTTTCGCGATAATTGAGCTTTGAGAATTTGCGATTTTTCCACGGTCAGTCGCAGAAAATTGTCTCCCGCCCCCTCATTTTTCAAAAATTTTAAATGAAACTTTTTGAGAAATTGCAATATGAGTAGTTGCAAAAAGTCAAGAAGTTTTGTGGCTATAAATATCATCCTGGCAGAGTTATTCAAAAAAATCTACTAGGGGGCAAATGTGCCCCCAACCAAAATAGGGTTAACAGTCTTTTGTGTTTACATGTCTTAGGCAGGCATTTTGTGTTAGCTATCGTATACAGCTATCATATACTTTTGATTGGTCACGAATTCCCTCGACAGCTCCCAAATTAATGACAATAAAAAATAGATCATTCTGGTGTCTGCAGACACTTTAAGTTTCTAACTTGAAAAAGAGACCGAATCGACGCACTGTGATCCAGAGCATCGAATTTAACCAAAATTTGAAGTTTTCGATTCCTTTTTTATTTTGCGCTTGAGACATGCACTGTAACCTAGGGGCTCATGTGCTTCAAAAATTTTCGAGATCAGTCAACCGAAAGCGAAGATATTGATTTTTGAAGTTGGACCTAAATCAGATCTTTGTTTACATGACCAGAAGAGGCATGGCGCTGCTTTAACAGCAAATTACAAGTCCTTGTATCTAGGCTCAGACTTCACCGATCCTTTCCATTTTAGTCTCATTCTGATCCTCTAAATGTGTGCTTTGAGGCAATGTAAAGCATGCTAAAATAATTTGCCATTTTAGGACCATTTTTAGACCATTTCACAATGGTACTTTTCTAAAACTTTCTTGTCTTCAAAAATCAATTGTAAAATTAAACGCTGAAGACAAAAAAGTATGTTTCGCTATGCTCTTCAAAATAAGTTCAGCAATTAGAAACACCTTTCTAACAAGTTTGTATCAAAGGGCTGGTGCCAGTTCGAACCCAAAAATTTTTATGACTATTTTCATTTCACAAGTCTTGAATTTGAGTTCTAAGATTTTGCATGTAATAACCACTAAACTTTAACAAACATCCAGTGAAGGGTGTAAAGGTGACCAGGCCTTGCCTAAATGTTAAAATGATATAATTATTAACATTTGAAACACTTCGCAGGGCTTTATTTGTTAAAATGTTTGCAAAATTTAAAATTTGTGAACTATTTTAAGGAAAAATGGCTGAAAAATACCATTTTGGCCATTAAACTGTTTGACTTGAGGGTTTAGCAGGCTTAAAGGACAAATAAATGGCCTTCCCTATGACTCTGCATCTGTTTCAGACAATAGGAAAGCTTTCCGCTTGACTTTATCTAATTTTTCATTGCGAAATGTGCAAAAATATTAAAATTACGTACAAAACTTGTAAAATTAAGATTGTTGTTAAAAATTTTTGGAGGCGAATTGGCACCAGCCCTTTGGTAGAAACTTGTTAGAAAGGTATATCTAATTTTTGAAATTATTTTGAAGAGTGTAGCAAAACATACTTGTTTTGTCTTTAGCTCTTAACTTTACAATTGATTTTTGAAGATAAAAATTTTATTGAAAAATACCTTTGTGAAATCGTCTAAAAATGGTCATAAAAAGGCAAATTATTTTAGCATGCTTTACATTGCCTCAAAGCAGACATTTAGAGGATCAGAATGAGACTAAAATGAAAGAGATTGGTGAAGTCTGAGAGTAGATACAATGAATAGTAATTTGCTGTCAAAGCAGTGCCATGCCTCCTCCGGTCATGTAAACAAAGATCTGATTTAGGCCCAACTTCAAAAATCAATATCTTCGCCTTCGGTTGAGTGATCTCGAAAATTTTTGCAGCGCATGAACCCCTAGGTTATGGTTCATGTCACAAGTCTAAAATTTTATTAGGATTAGGAACTTTAATTTTCGGCATTAATTTGATAAAACGGGCCTAATAGATCACAGTGCGACGTCTGCAAAGAAAATTTTCCATTTAAAATAGTTCCATCAATTCTTAAGGTTTTACCGTTACACGACTCGCAAGCATTTCAACTTTTATTTTTCTTTTGAATGCTGCCTTGAAATCCCACAAGAAAACCCACCAAAATCACCAGAGATACCGAACTTTCCTTCTTCGTATTGTTGTCTGTTCTTGTTTTTGATGTCCTGGCGATATTTTTCTTTGTTTTGTGTACTACAAGGGTTCAAGTTCTTTAAGTATTGTGTTGAAGCTAGTGGTTTCCTCAGTAGTCTTGTCAATAACGTTCACTTTTGTTTATTTATGTTTCATCATTTCATTTAACATTTGTTGGTATGGTGCACCGTGACCCATTATGCCCTTTTTATTAAATTGATGTCAAAAAATAGAGCTTCTAATAATGATAATAATGAAAGTTTAGACTTTTGACATGCACCATAACCTAGGGGTTTATGTCCTGCAAAAATTTTCGAGATTTAGTCTAAATCAGATCTTTGTTTACATGACTGGAAGAGGCATGGCACTGCTTTGACTGCAATGTATCTGGGCGAAAACTGCACTGATCTTTCTCATTTTAGTCTCCTGCTGATCCTCTAAATATGTGCTTTGAGGCAACGTAAATCATGCTGAAATATTTTGCCTTTTTGTGACCATTTTTAGACCAATGTCATTTTTCCAAAAAAATCGTTGTCTTCAAAAATCAGTTGTAAAATTAAAAGCTAAAGACAAAAATGCTTGTTTTGCTATGCTCTTCAAAATAAAATCAACAATTAGAAACGTCTTTCTAACAAGTTCTTCCAAAGTGGTGGTGCCAATTCGTCTTCAAGAAAATTTGACAACGATGTTAATTTTACAATTTTTGTACATGATCTTACCATTTTTGAACATTTCGTGATGAAAAATTAGATAGAGTCAAACTGAAAGCTTTCCAATTGTTTTAAACCGATACAGAGTCAAAGATGTGCCATTTATTTCTCCTTTAAGCCTGCTAAAGCCTCGATTCAGGCATTTTAAAGGCCAAAATGGCATTTTGCAGCCATTTTTTCCTAAGAGAATTCACAATTTTTAAATTTTTGCACGAATTTTAACAAATAAAGCCTTGGAAAGTGTGTTAAATGTTAGTCATTATATTGTTTTAACGCGAAGGTAAGGCTTGGCCACCTTTGGTCCTTTCGCTGGATGCCTGTTAAAGTTTAGTGGTTATTATATGCAAACATCTTAGAAATCAAACTGAAGACTTGTGAAATCAAAATAATTATAAAAGATTTTTGGCTCGAATTGGCACCATCCCTTTAGACCTTTAGACTTATTAAAAGACATTTCTAATTGTTGAATTTATTTTGAAGAGCATAGCGAAATATACTCTTTTTGTAATTAGCTGTAAATTTTACAACTGATTTTTGAAGACAAGAATTTTTTGGAAAAGTACCATTGTGAAGTGGTCTAAAAACGGTCCTAAAACGGCAAAATATTTTAGCATACGTTACATTGCCTCAAAGCATACAGTTAGCGGATCAGAATGAGACTAGAATGGTGAATTCTGAGAAAAAGATCGGTGAATTCTGAGCCTAGATAAAAGGAATTGTAATTTGCTGTCAAAACAGTCCCATTCCTCTGCTGGTCATGTAAACAAAAGATCTCATTTAGGCCCAACTTCAAAAATGATATTTTCTGCTTTCGGTTAACTGATCTTGAAAATTATTGCAGCACACGAGCCACTCCGTTATGGTGCATGTCTCAAGTGCAAAATCAAGCAAGAATCTAAAACTAATTTTGATTAAATTCGATGATCTAGATTACAGTGAGGTGGTTGGTTTGTGTCGCATTGTCCCTCAGGGACAGCAAGAGGATTTCAGGACGATGATGCCGGTTGAATTCATTCAGTGGCGAGCATCAATTGGCTGTTTCCGTGTATCCTTACAAAAATCGTCCCAACATAGGAAAATTGTCACGCCTTTTCAATTCTTTTCTAGATGATAAGGTTGTTTTGGTTTTGTTACTGTTTGATCACAATTTCAATCCTTGCTCTGCCCTTTACACTAAGAGTTCAGTTTCTTGCAGTTCACTCTGTGACAACGCTATCATGTTCCTTGCCCTTGTTTGTCCGCGTGCATCACTTTGCGACGACGTTACTTTACACAACCGTAGAACGTTTGATGCGAATCCTCGCGGAATAATTAGTCTTGTTCGGGCCAAGCATGTAGCCTAGAAGCAGTTTCTTTTCCTGAATACTTGGGTGTATAACATGCCATTCATTTCATTTGCAACCGTCGATTTTTAGGACAATTTTATAATGTAGTGAGTGGTGATGTAGAAATGAACCTAGGCCCTGAAACTCTCGAGCTCTGCACTTGGAATCTAAATAGTATTACAGCGCATGATTTTTTACGAGTCTCCCTTATTAGGTCTAAAACTCGGTGTACAATTATGACCTTATTGGCTTTGTTGAAAGCCATCTTGACAGTACCATTGATAAAGATAAAGTGGCACTAAATGGCTGCACTTTAATCAATGAAAAACATCCTCAAAGTTCAAAAGGGATGGTGTTGGGCTGTTTGTCAAAGATTACCTTCCATAAAAATCGTTCTGACCTGGTGACTCTTCCTGAATGTATTGTATATGAAATTCAATTAAACTGGAAAAAGTACCTCTTTGCTGCAATTTATAGAAGACTAACTACCTCAGTCCTAGTTTCCGCTTCTTTCATTGAATTGGATGCCACCACTGCGCTTTGTCATCAGTTAGGCAAATAGCGAAACTACGACTCAGGATATGGATTAAGTCTATACATTTCAACGAAAGGAGGCCTGTTGAAAGTGAGGCTGCTCTACCTGCCGCCATTTATTTTCTTGAAACATTGGAAGCGTGCTTGCAGTGGCAGCAACAACGATGGCTGAGTCACTTGAATACAATGATGTTTATCTTGTCACAAGAGGAGCTTTGGTAAGATTCCCATAAGTAAAAGATTTCCCGAGAGGCTTCACACAAATCGATTCTTTCACGCAAAACGTCCAACGGATGTTTGGGGGGGGGGGGAGGGAGTAAAAGGACTGGACGTTTTCAAAATTTTGTTTTATCGACATTTCTCCCTGAATTTTCTGCAAGAAACTTTGTTCTGCAGCTTTTGTTTGCTGTTATACTACATTGTTAGGGAGCTATCATTTTTAATGCTGGGGACAGGGGTGGAAGAATTTTAAGACAAATAGGAACCTTTTCTCGCCCCATTTGCTAAATGTAATAACATTTGCCACCCTATTTCAAGGACGCCAAAAATTTCATACCCCATTATTTGGTGATTTATCTTAAATCTACATGGAAAACTTGAACCACTATGTAGCGTA
The DNA here is from genome assembly GCA_964019985.1 of Aurelia sp. 4 Dawson et al 2005. NCBI lineage: Eukaryota > Metazoa > Cnidaria > Scyphozoa > Semaeostomeae > Ulmaridae > Aurelia > Aurelia sp. 4 Dawson et al 2005. Next base: position 8,116,163 of record OZ026504.1, on the reverse strand, counting down.
ATCTGAGGATAAAATAAACCAAAACTTAAAGTAAACAAGTCATAAACAAAGCAACATCGCCAACTATTTCAAGTATCTTCTTCCTTACCTGATGAACACATCAGTAACATATGGAATTTTTATAAGAGATATGCTTATTCATTTCAGTCAGACATGTATTCCTAAAATTTCACAACCCATCATATATTTTGTAATTTTTGCCAAAATTCTTTGATAGCCCAATTAGACGAGGCAAAATAATTTGGCAACCCTCCAAAAATTCTTCCACCCCTGTACCCAGCTTTAAAAATGACCGCTCCCCTAGTGCGAAAGAATTTCGACAATAGTGACATATCTTGTCCGTTTTCCTTGGTCCATGGAAAACACGTCGCTGACGACTTCATAAAAGCACTTAGACCCATTTGATATGCAGCAAAACAGCCAGAATGGAAAGTTTGTTTTTGTTACGCCAAAGGTTTACCCCACGCCAATTGTCTAAGGACAGTAGACCTATTGTTCTCCTTTTGTTCTTGACGTTTCTCCACACCAAAGATATTTGGCGTAACATGCATGTTTTCCAGCGTGGCAAAACAGCGGTTTGAAATTTTCTCGTGATCTGAAAAAATTACATCAATTTTCAATTGGAAGTTTTGGGTGGAGGGGAGTGGGGGTAATTTGAAAATGTCCACAATGGATGTTATGCGTGAAATAATCAATTTGTGTGCAACTTAAAGTTGCTGACTGCAATTTTCAATGTCGATTTACTCCATTTGCGTCGACGCCAGCACCAGCTTTGCAAAGTAGGTTGTCCCTCCAGCATGCGGACAGTACTATTAAACTGGTAATCATCAGGCACGGTCTAACCCCGATAGCAAAGTGGCGATCGCTACTCGGGCCCTCTGATGTTTAACCCTAATCGATATAGGCTTTTTTAAGCTACCATTTATGGAGCACTTTCCAGTCCCCCCCCTGAAAACTGCCTTAGTCTAAGGCTTAGACTTATCACAATTCAATACAACTTGGCACACTAAGAGTGCAAGAAATTTCTAGCATGTATCATAATTTGGGTGTGGCTCCCACACCTTATGATATCACAGTGAGGTCATGAAGTTGAAAATTTGTGAAATCAGGCTTCCAAATAAAATTTTAGTTTAAAGAAAGGTTCTAATAAACTTTAACAGTTTTTGGTTCAAATTAGCTGCAAATTTGATAGGAGAATGCAATTTTATTGAAATTCAAAATTTTAGAGTGTTATTCTGGGAGAAATTAACCAATTTGGAGGACGTCATTTGTGTGATTGATTTGTTCTGTGTAAAAATAGGCTAAAAGAGGCTGCAAATTGCTATTATCCCATTCCAAACATATCATTGGAGTGTTTTCAATTGAAAAAATGGGTAATTAGCCCAAAATTGCGGCCAAAATGACATCATCAAATCCCAGAAATTCCAGTAGACAAATTAAAGCCCAATTCGTTTACTGATTCATTTGGTATATGATACTTTACAATTTAATCAAAACATTCCATTGAAATCATCAAAAGCAATGATTTTTCTGCTACTTGCTTCCAAATGTGGGCATATAACGTGACCTTAGAGTTCTATTGTTTGATAATTTTTCTGGCAAAATCTGGCTAATGGATAATCAGTAAAAGTCAGAGAGGTTTTGGGGCTTAGTTGATTTCCTTGAAACACGCAGCAAGAAAAACCTCTGGGGGTGGAAAGCACCCCCTCAGATGGATTTGGTTGAAGTAAACAAGAAATTACCGGCCCTTTTTGCGAAAGTTGGAGGAGATAACTCGCATAAATTGAAGCAGTACAGTAATAACCATTTCCCTACAGTTATCTGTTCTTGTTTAATCAAAGAACACATTTGAATTAGTCTCTTTCAAGTGAATTCAAATCTAGCACTAGGACAGTGGTGTTACACACAGTGCTTGACCCTACACGATTTCCAGCAAAGTACATATTACGTGTTGATTTGCATTGGATACATTAAGACCCATCTCAGTTGGACCCTAAATGTTTAGTGAGTTGACCACATTTGTAAATAAAATCGAACGCAAGAACTACGCTTGAAAAAGCCGGAATCATCCAAAACCAGCCAGAATCACTCAGAATCACCCAGAATCACCCAGAATCACCTAATAACAACAACGGCCTTATCACCATTAAGAGCACTTGATTGTTGCTGATCTTCAGGGCTGCAAACCTTTAACTCTGCCCTCTCTTCAAATAAAATACGCAAAAATAGGCCCAAACATTAGGCGTACCTGTCTGCGCATTTTAAGAACTTCCTTGTAGCAAGGTTATTGGTTATTTCTCAGGTAATTGTCATTGTCATTAGTTTGTGTGATATGATTGCTGATTTTATACGTTGAATCAAACGCTGAATGTTGCTGAACTTGAAAATCACTAAAGCTAAACTCACCTTCATTAAATTCAGCTCCGCCATGATCACCAACTCGTGGTCGAATGTGGTTGTTGAATAGACTTACCACATCGTCATTGTTTGTTGCTGGTGCAATTCAATGGGGTTTCCTATTTTTATGTTTTGGAGCATATTTCTAACCTATTTTGTTTTAGAATCAGCTATAATTTGAAAGGAACGATTCTAAAGATTTTGTGTGGGTGCACCACTGTACAAATTTAAGTCAAACTCCTCCCCCCGGTATGTAACAAGACTGCACATTTCATCATTCTTGGTATCTAATCACGCTATAATCATATGATCATTTGCTAATGATTGTCAACAACCTGCGGGCTACGTAACGTCAACATCATCCAGTAACGTCTACAACAAACAATAGCACCACTGATGACTAGGACCAACAATAGCACCACTGACTGGGGGCAACAAAGGACCACTGACTGGGGGCAGTCATGTGATGGGATCCCATATCACGTGGCAAATTCTCCGTCGCAGTATGCTAAGTTGGTCGGAATATGATGCTGCAAAGGGGTAACCAATCTACTACACTGGTATCCAAAGAGTGGCAACCAACCTCAGGAGGGGAAGGGCAACGAAAATATGTTATGGTTGGCTTGCCTGCCAAAACACATTTGCATCTGGGGTCATAAGATAGATGGTAAATGGGGGCTGTCACGTAATGACCCCCACGTCACGTGACTTGCTTGGCAAGTTTCCAAAATTGATCATGTGGCTTGGCACTTTCCCCCTACACCCTATCATATGACTTGTCAACTTAACGCGTCTTGAGAGACTACAGTATGGAAGTGACAACCAAGTACGTAACCCTACTCACCTCTGAAGCAATGTGTAGAACTCTTCTGTTTTTACTGAAAAATTTCCAAGTAGCATAAAATTTCAGCTTCATTAATGCTTCAGCGGCAAAATAGACCTACTTACGTTTCACTTCCATGCTGCTAATTTCTGAAATTCCACAGGATTTGAACAGGGTCTATGGAAACCCTGATTTGAATCCCTATTGCCCACCCTTTTTTTGATGAAGGATCCACTTTAAGGACATTCATAATATAGCTTTCTTTGAAACAGTACTCCCCAATAAACACTCTTGAACATAGTCAACATCTTCATATTCAACTGTCAACGTGAGATCTTCTGCAACACCAAATTTTGATGTCACCACAGATCTGCAGGTGATTTGATCATGCCAAAACCATTAGGTAGGACGTTTCTCATGCCAAGATCGTTAGCTAAAAAGTTCTCTGAAGACAATCGTTTTCAAGGAAGATGACATCATTAGTTGCTCATTACTTCTATTCATTATTAAAGCAGAGGCCTGCACAGAGGTTTTCTGACGCATCTAGCTTATACACATTGCCCTTGGCTAATTTGAACTGATACTGATCCTATAGTGAAGGTACTAAAGAAGAAAGCCAGCTGCTATTGGCTAATTTCAAATGGCTCAACCCATCTAGCTTATATGTATTCCCATTGGCTAATTTGAATTAATGCGTATCCCACAGAGAAGCTACTAATGAAGAAAGCGAGCTGTTATTGGCAAATTCAAATGACCCAACCCACCTAGCTTATACACATTGCCATTGGCTAGTTAATTACACAAGATGTATTGTGGTAAAGGCGATATGCAACTGGGGGCAATCAAGTGCCTACCCCCATGTCACATGACTTACTTGGCAAGTTGCCAAAATTGGTCATGTGACTTGGCACAGTGCCAAGTTCCGGGCATGTGACTTGGCACTTTACCAAGTTATGAAACGTCACTTGGCACCTTGCCAACTTCCCTAATTGCATTCCTCTCAACAAGGCAACTCCATTTCTTTAACAATTTCCATGAATGCTCCTTCGCACGGCAAAACATACCCTCTGCAATATGCTTCTTTCACCTCCTCTTCAACGAAGGGTTCTGAACTCCATGACAGAACTTTATGATAGTATTTCCAATACCTTCCGTTCCTCCCATATAGCTCATACCTTCCGTTCCTCCCATATAGCACCAGTGGCGTCGTGGAAGCATAGTTTTGGGGGGGGGCAAAGGTCAGAATTTTCCGACAAAGAGACAATTTTCCGACAAAGTTTAGTTGGGATATAGCTAATGGATATATTGCAATGGCCAAATATCTTTGAACTGTCGTCGTTTCGAAGTGCCATAACAGTAAAGAATCTACCAAAGTACAGAGCAGCCCTTTTTTAGAGGAGATTCGTGTTGGGAGTGAGGCTAAAGCGAGTAAGAAACGGATCAAGAGAAACTGGGGGTCCGGGGGCTTGCCCCCGGGAAAATTATTCATGACTATACCTGTAAATTGTTGGAAAACGCCATTTTTAGTGAATAATTGTAACGAGGTCTTCCTAGGAAATTGGAAGATTGTATGCTTCAACATTATTTAGAAAGACCCAAAAGTCAGAGGTGGCCGCCGGAGCTATGAGGTAGTGCTGTTTTCCGTCGTCTCGCATACTGGGATGTTGAAATGCTAGTCTATATATTAGTTCACATTTACAGAATAGATATGTGACACTGATCCAACACATTAATTCATCTGGAGATCGTTAAAATTGATTTAATTCGCATTTCAAATTGAAATACCGCAAAAGGCCTAGGCCAAGTAAAGAGCGAAGACAAGAACCGCACATGTCATGGATCCAGAGGAGGTAAAGAAAGCTGTTTCTGACGCAATTTCAATTTCAGAATTGCCTGACAAGAATTATTTCGATGCACTTGTGAAGAAGCTCGAAGAAAACCTTAATGGTACTATCAGTGCTGCAATTGAAAATGCGGTGCGTCCCCTCAATAACAAGATTGAATTGTTGGAGAGGAAAATTGATGTTTACGACGCACATTTCGCTGGCCTTGAGAAAAGACTGTGCAGAGCTGAGCAGTTGATCGATGATGCCGAGCAATATAGCCGCAGAGCTTGTCTACGAATATATGGCGTTCCCCTTCCACAAAGCGGTGAAGAATCCAATAAGGACTGTCTGAGCAGGGTTAAGGAGGTGCTCAAGGAAATGAAAGTCTCAGTACCTGCCGATAGAATTGATAGGGCTCACCGTATTGGGAAAAAATCAAAAAGTAAAGGTCGTGTAGATCAAGCGATTATTGTGAAGTTTGCTCGCTGGAATGATAGAACAGCTGTGTATAAAGGCCGGAAAAACCTGGAGAGTAAAGTTGTTCACCTGGATCTAACGCCACGAAGGGCAAAGTTATTGGCTCATGCAAGAGAAAGAGTAAAGGAAGTTCCCGAAATCGCAGAATTCGCATTTGTCGACGTCAATTGTCGCGTTGGTATAAAGACCACAGAGGGTGAACTCAAATTTTTTAACGACATTGAGGACATTGATGCCTTTTTGGACGATGAAGAGTGAGTTAGGTACTCTCCTTCCTGTATTTTCTTCTTTGCTTTAGATTTTTCAGGGTCCTGATTCAATTGTAGTTCTTTATTAGAAGTCTAAGCATGAAATGATTAATTCGAGGGGCGAGTCGCTCCCTAGTTTGGAAAAAATCCCTGAAATTCCCCAGAAAAAAAATTATTGACGTTCTTTGAAATCTCGTTCATTGTTTTTTGTTTAATGGAGTGATGCGCCCCTCGATGCAAACTATTTAGACCCCCTTTAGACCTCGTCGATGCTCTATATGAGAAGATGGGACCCAGAATTCCAAGGACGAATGATTCTATATCATTCATCCTCTCCCAGGTATCTAAATGGTATTTTTCACCAGTGGATAGCACCGCCTGTTTCTGTTTTTGTTTTTGTTTTTTTTTCTTTCGCCCTGATATTCATGACATTTGGTGTAAAATTTTTAAAGGCCTAGATCTCAATCCTGAAAACACGACAAACCACACTTGTTTTTCCAAAAAGTCTCTTGAGGTTTACATTCTAAACGAAAAGATAGGGTTCGTTTTTTTTTTTTTGAAAACTACAACCACATTCCCTTGTGAAAATTTTCTATAAAGAACAAAAATCGACATGCTTTTAAATGTTAATGGAAATCCCTTGCCACTTTTATCGTGTGGGTTAAATTTTTACAGTGATAAATTGTGTGAATAAGCAGACGAGTTTAATATTCCCTAGTGAGACCATGCGCCACCATTACACTACTTCTGGTTTCTTTGGCTGTTATCCCACATTGCCTTGTTTGTATTCAAAGTTTGTGTTCTTTTTATTTTTTTCTACTTTTCTGAGTGACGATGAGTGTTCCGATTTATTTTTTTAGTTTTAGTTGTGCCTGTAATGCCTTTTGTTTAGTTTATGTGTTACTGTTTACGCTGCGGCTTATGATTGAAGGGCTTTGCATCAACATGGTCAAGATTTTTGCATATGGTCAACTAGCGGGAGGGTTTCTTTTCCGTGATGCCGGTTGAAGTAAATCAATGGCGGGCAGCAATAGGTACGTTTCGAATATCCACACAAAAATCGTTTTGTCTGAGCAAACTTGTCAGGCCGTTTTCATTACTTTATCAAATTATAAAGCTATACTGGCTTTGTTGCTGTTTCGTTGCATTTTCAGTTCTGGTCCTGCCTCTGGCAATGATAGTACAGTTTCTTGCAGTGCACTCTTTCGAAGGACAGTCCAGCTTTTTGCCCACATTTTCCCGCACATATTACATCAGCAGGGTAATCATATATATAACTGTCGAACTCTCTAAGCGAATGCCCCTAGGTTTCATTTATTTTGTCAGACTTGCTCGTTACCGATATTGCACTATCCGGAAATTCATACTTGCCTATGCCTATGTTTACATGGTTTGCATGACATGTTACACACTCTATACACAATGGGCTTTAAGGCGAATCCTGCTTAGTGGCGACGTCGAGACAAACCCTGGCCCAGATACCCTTGATTTTTGTTGTTGGAATCTAAACAGCATCACAGCACATGATTTTCTGCGAGTTTCCTTAATTGAAGCATATAATTCGGTTTATAACTATGACCTCATTGGTATCGTTGAGACTCACCTTGATAGCACGAGCAATGAAGATAGACTTGCATTAGATGGTTATACTTTTATTAAAAGTAACCATCCACAAAATGTGAAAAGGGGGGGTGTTGGTCTCTATGTCAAAGATTCCCTCCCTTCGAGAGATCGCTCAGACCTCGTGACTTTTCCGGAATGCATTGTGCGTGAAGTCCAAGTCAATAGAAAAAAGTATTTTTTTGCCGTAATTTACAGAAGCCCAAGCCAAAATCCAACTGAGTTTGATGATTTCACCATGAATTTTGAATTGTTGTTATCTAAAATGGCTGCCGAGAATCCTTTCTGTGTCGTTATCACCGGTGATTTTAATTGCCGATCTTCTCAGTGGTGGGAAAATGAAATAGAAAATGATGAGGGAAAACATTTTGAACCACTAGCATCTGACCTTGGTCTTTACCAATTGATTTCTGAACCAACTCATTTGATGGGCGATTCTAAATCTTGCATTGACTTAATTTTTACGGATCAACCCAACCTTTTTATCGAATCTGGTGTCCACTCCTCGCTACATGATCAATGTCATCACCAGATCATTTATGGAAAATTAGCTGTGTCAAATTTAGCCCCACCCCCATACACTCGCAGAATTTGGTATTATGATAAGGCAGATGGGGTCGGCATTAAGAAGAGCGTTGAAATGTTTCGATGGATGGAGAATCTGGAAAACGTATGTCCCAATGAGCAAGTTAAATTACTGAACGAAGTTCTTCTGAATATTTTCTCAAATTTCATACCCAATAAAGTTAAAATAATCAAGCCCAGTGAAGCACCATGGATAACGAAACATGTTAAGAATTTTCTGCGGAAAAAGAATCATGCGTATAAAACCTTTGTTAGGAGAGACCGGCCAGGTGATAAGCTCGCGGAAATACAAAACATGATATCAAAATGTTCGGAAATGATTGAGGATGCAAAGCGACAGTACTTTCTAAAAGCTGGTAAAACCTTAGCAAATCCAGCGACGGGCCGTAAAACATATTGGTCATTAATTAACACTGTTCTAAACAAGGCCAAGATTCCTATAATACCACCTCTTTTAGAAAATGGGATATTCGTGATGGATTTTACTGAAAAGGCACAAATATTTAATGATTACTTCATTCTTCAATGCACAACGATCGATACAGGTAGTACCATACCACAAAATATTCCAGTAAATGCTACACTACTGACCGATTTTCACGTGTCCGATGAAAACATATTGAAAATTATTAGATCACTCAATCCAAACAAAGCGCATGGCTGGGATGAAATATCCGTAAGGATGATAAAATTGTGTGATTCTGCGTTGGTTGTACCATTAAAAATAATATTCATGAGCTGTTTGAGAGACGGTACTTTCCCTGATATATGGAAACACGCAAACGTGGTGCCTGTGCATAAAAAGAATGAGAAAAATGTAAAGACGAACTATCGTCCAATCTCTCTGCTTCCAATTTTTGGCAAAATTCTCGAAAAACTCATATTTGATTCTCTTTATTCTCATCTTGTTTCATCGGAATTACTGAATCCCAACCAATCAGGTTTCCGTCCCGGTGACTCAACAATTAATCAGCTAATCTCGATAACACATACAATATTTGCGGCGTTTGATTGCAATCCTCCTCTTGATGTTCGCTCCGTGTACCTTGATATTTCTGAAGCATTTGACAGGGTATGGCATGATGGTTTAATATATAAATTAAAGCGATGCGGTGTCTCCGGGCAACTTCTAAGTCTTATCAAAGATTTTTTAAAAAATCGAAAACAGAGAACTGTACTGAATGGACAGAGCTCTAGTTGGGGAGATGTATCAGCAGGAGTGCCCCAGGGTTCCATTCTAGGTCCCTTATTTTTTCTGGTCTACATTAATGATCTAACTGCAGACTTGAGGTGCAACGTTAAGCTTTTTGCCGATGATACGTCACTTTTTACAATTGTGCAAGACTCAGACACAGCTGCAAGTGACATGAATCATGACATGGAGTTGATCAGTAAATGGGCTCATGACTGGAGGATGTCCTTTAATCCTGATCCACAAAAGCAAGCAGTCGAATTAATATTTTCGAAGAAAAAAACTGAAACCAATCATCCCGAAATTCTTTTCAATAACACACCCGTGATGCAAGTTGTCGAGCACAAGCATTTAGGAATAGTTCTAGACTCAAAGTTGACCTTTTCTTCCCATATTAAAGTAGCTATTTCTAAAGCAAGAAAGAGTATTGGTATGTTGAGGTTTCTTTCAAGATATCTACCTAGAAACACCCTTAACGAGCTATACAAGCTCTATGTTCGACCTCACTTAGACTATGGAGATGTCATATACCATGATCCACCAAAAATATGCGAGTTCAGTGGAAATGTCACCTTGTCCAATCTTATGGAAAAGCTAGAATCTGTCCAATACTCTGCTGCTTTGGCCGTCTCAGGTACATGGAGGGGAACATCTAGAGAGAAGTTGTACGCTGAGCTTGGATGGGAATCTCTTAGTCTTCGTAGGTGGAGTAGACGCCTTACTTTGTTCTATAAAATTGTAAATAACCTAACACCCAACTATACAAGGGATCCAATTCCACCTCATCAGCAGTCTCAATACTCTCTCCAAAAGCATGATGTGATCGGGCAAATAAGGACAAGAACTGAAAGATTCAAATCTACGTTTTATCCACATTGTCTGTCCGAATGGAATGCACTTGAAACTGAGACTAGGCTTGCGCCATCTGTTGCCATCTTCAAGAAGAAGATGCTATTGAAAATTCGCCCTTCTGGAAAACCCGTCTATGGGATTCATGACCCAAAAGGTCTGTCCTATCTAACTCAACTAAGAGTCGGCCTCAGCAAGCTAAATTTTCATAAATTTAAACACAATTTTAAAGATACCACGAACCCTATGTGTCCGACAAATGATGGTATTGAAGATACGGAACACTTCTTGTTGCTCTGCCCTTACTTCGATTTACAAAGACAAAACCTTCTCGCTGGAATCTATGCATTATTACGACCACTTGGATATGTAAATCTTAAAAATGATGCTCTATTGCAAATCTTATTGTATGGCGATGATGATTTTCCCAATTCATTAAATCGACATATTCTTGAGCTTACGCTACAGTTTATCCATGAAACTGGTCGATTTGAATGAAGATCTATCATTTACCCTATTCATTCATAAGCCACCCAGCAGTCATCGGTAAATTGTTGTATGTAGCTTTTTGTAATCGTATATTTAATTTTAGTTTAGTTCTGTGTTTTTATGGAATGGCGTCGGGGTAGACAGGGTATTATGCTCCTCGGGGTATCGTCTTCGTAGTGTAGTTAAGTATATTGTAAGTAGTGTTTTAGGTAATTCGTCCTTGTAACAATTTTTATATTGAGTAAAAAAAAAAAAAAAATTATTTAGAATCAGATTGTTTTTAAATTTGGGATTCAAAAAAGGCACTTATAATTTCTTTCAGCATATATAAGTTTAAATCTGCGTTTCCACAAGCATGCTTTCACCGAAACTGAAACAAACTCAATCTTCGCGATCATTTGTATCATCCTCAAGTCTCAAGGATAACTACTTCTCGAAATTTCTGGTCACCCATCCCTAAAATGAAGCACGATCCATAAATAGAAGGATCAAGTTTAAGCAGGTATACCAAACTGTAAATGTATCATCATTTAGTCAACAGAATTTGTGTAAAAATATCTGAAAGTTCGCGAAAAAGTTCCAAGAGTTGTTGATCAAAAATGTTTGGTCCGAAATTTATTCCTTCAAATTTTTTGCACATTGTACCTCCTTTTTTAAATAGAAATTGCACCTTTTGCCAGGAAAGCCGATTTTTAGTGGGAAAAACAGTTTTCGCAGAAAAATAAGTGCTTTTTGGAACGACAGACCTAGTTGATTCGCTGAAAAGCCTACTTTTTCGGTAAAAAGATTTGGTTCTTGACCAAAAAGATGGCCTTTCAGTTGTATTTCACTTGCCATAGATGAGCCATATAAAATGTAAGAATCGATTAATCAAATTTCAATTTTCCGACAAGAGTGGAAAATTTCTGAAATTTCCGACAAAATTTTCGTAGGGGGCCATGGCCCCCCCCCGGCCATGACGCCACTGTATAGCACTCTCACGCGAGTGCAGTCAGAATTTACGAGAGACCCAGCCCGTAACCTTGCAGGAGGCGAGATCATACACTGAATTTGTCTGTTTGCGATTTGCCTGAGAAGATTGCTAATCCTCTCTACAAGTCAACGGTAAATTATTCGTCTCATTCGCAATAAAAATTTGACGCTTGCTTCCTGCTGCTGGGCTTCTTTTCCTTACTGATTATTACAGAATTTCATTTACACACGAAGAACCAACACCTACACAATGCTGCGAGGAAGACAGCAAGAACAATGAAGATAGTTCATGTTTATAAGCTAACCCGGGAAAGTAAGGCAACTACATTAAAAAAGGCAACTAGGGCAGCAAAGGCTACTCTCGAGTACCGAATAATCGTCCCCCCCCGCTTATTAATTTTTGAAAAATTTTCCAACACCCCCGCTCTTATTTCAACCCCCCCTTTTATTAATTTTCGGAAAAATGAAATGATAGTAAACATAATTTATGAATAAACGCAAGAAAGAGTCGCAAGAAGTGCATTCAACAGAAACGGAACTCATTATTACTATTATTATTATTATTATTATTATTATTATTATTATTATTATTATTATTATTTTTGTTTTTATTATCTTCTTCCTTAAAGGTCTTGACTCCAACAACAGAAGAGTTTCCAGTCCTAAGTGCATTAATAAACGGTGCTACGCATGGATTTTAATATGGTTGTTTACTGGGATTGGAGTCATAAAAACTTTAAAATACTTTGGGACTTGGTTCGCGCTGGGTCTTTCGGGTCGTTGAGTTCGTGCGGAGGGACCCGAGAGACAAAGCACTGAGACTTTGGCTCTTTGTCTTGTGGGTCTTTCTGCGCGGTCTTGGCGGCCCCGGGGGGCCCAGTGTTAGCCAGTTTCAAACATCTTCTTTTAAATTTTGTGCGAGTTAATGCTTTTTCATTGTTAGCAATATCATTTTGGAATAATTTTAGCTTAGCTTTTGTAAAGACATTGTCTTGTAAATAGGGTTTTCAACATGTATAAATACTCGGCTGTCCTCTGGTTTAGTTTAACTGAAGAAGATTTTATCATCGAAACGTATTTTATAAACAGTTGTGTTTTTATATTATTTTTATTATTATTATTATTATTATCATTATTATTCAATTGTACATTCTCGGGTTAGATTTGTTCCGGTTTATGCTTTGAAAGCAAGTTGCAACAAGCAACTAAAGGTTTCAAAGTCAATCTCCAGCTTCTTCAGGTTTCTAACACCTTCCTCAATATTCTCGCTGTGCCTAATAATGCTGTTTTTTGGACATGTCCAGTTCTCAAATCAATCCCAATCTTCTCTATCCATTTATCAAATTCTTTCGATACTGCTCCCAATGCGCCAATAACAACAGGAATAACAGTGACTTTCTTCATGCCCCACATAGTTGCTACTTCTCTTTTCAAGTCCCCATACTTTTCAATTTTTTCTTGCTCTTTCGTTCTTACTCGAGAATCCCACGGCACTGCTACATCAATGATCTGGCATTCCTTTGCATCTTCATTTACCACCACAATGTCCGGTCTTCTTGCTTCAATTTCGTGATCGCACTGAATGTTGAAATCCCACAATATCTTGGTATTTCCCTTTCTTGAAACACCCTCCGGTTGATGTTCGTACCACTTATTTGCCCTGTCAATGTCAAGCTTGTCACATAACTCCCAGTGTATATTCCTTGCAATGTTATCATGCCTTCTCTTGTATTCTCGCTGAGCTAGCACCTTACATTCGCTCACAATGTGGTTGATAGTCTCTCCTTTTTCACCACATAACCTGCACAGAGGTGACTCCAACGTTTTATCAATATGATGTTTCACATAGCTTGTTCTTAATGCCTGATCTTGTGCAGCACATATTAATGCTTCTGTACCAGCTTTCAAATCACCATTTTTGAGCCATCCCCAGGTCTTATCTTTATCAATGTTTTCATCCATGTCTCTAATGTATTGTCCGTGCATTCTTTTTTCTTTCCACGCTTGTTCACTTGCGTTGATCTGCATTCTTTTGAATTCTTCCGGTCTTACTGTCTCCTCTGTTTTGATGGTTGTTTTCATACTTGCCACTTTCAGCATTGGTTCATTACTTTGCTTCACGTACCAACCCAAGCTGTTCTCTTCATCCTTTATACACCACTCGCAACTAATTAGTCCCCTTCCTCCTTTGCGCCTTGGTACATACAACCGTGCAACGTCACTCTTTGGGTGAAGCGTTTTATACATTGTCATCAATTTCCTAGTTTTTCTATCCATCCATTCAAGCTCTTTCCTTGTCCATTTCAGCAACCCAGCTCCATATCTTATTGCCTTTACTATATTGTTTCCATTCAATTTCGACTTCACTATCAATCTTGTCCTTCTGAGATATTCATATTTAAATTTGTCTTTCATTTCTTTTTCCTTGATGTTGTCCAGTTCCAATATCCCAAGGTACTTGTAGCCATCCTTCTCTACTTCCTTAATCGTCTCACCATTTGGTAGTACTATACCATCCGTTTTGTTTAATTTTCCTCTTTTCATAATCACTACACCACACTTCTTTATCCCGAATTCCATTCCTATATCTTTACTGATCACTTGCACTGTCTTAACCAAACTGTCAATCTCCCTTTCATTTTTCCCAAAGAGTTTCAAATCATCCATAAACAGTAGATGGTTCATCTTCAAATTTCCCTCCTTAATAACATAGCCTGCCCTTATCTTTCGCAGAACTTTAGTTAATGGTATCATGCAAATTACAAATAGCAATGGTGAAAGGCTATCACCTTGAAAGATTCCCCTTCTGATGTCAACTTTTCCCAGATTTCCCCACATGATGCTAGCTCTGTTGCCCAATTCTTCATGGTATTTTCTACAAATTTCTTGATGTTCTCAGAAATTTGGCTCAGCTCTAAGCATTCCAAAATCCACGAGTGCGGAACTAGGTCATATGCCTTGCGATAGTCTACCCATGCCATGGCTAAATTTTTATGTCCTTTTTTGCTGTCCTGCAAGATCACTTTGTCTATGAGGAGTTGATCTTTCGTTCCTTTGCTTTTCCTTCTACATCCTTTCTGTTCTTCCGGCAGTATGTTGTTTCTTTCTAAGTACTCATACATACTCTCAGCTATTACTCCAGTCAACAGTTTCCACATCAATGGCAAACAAGATATTTGGTCTGTAATTGTCAACTGCGTTACCCTTTGAATGATCCTTCTGGCGCAAAACAGTTCTTCCTTGAGTCATCCAGCTTGGTACAGGTATTCTGTTATTAATCATATCATCCATTTGACTCGCAATTCTACCATGTAATGATGTCAGTTTCTGTATCCAATAACCCTGAACGCCGTCAGGGCCTGGGGCCTTCCAGTTTGGTATCTTTTTGCACTGTTGTCTTATCAAATTTTCTGTGATTTCTATATTTTCCTGCTGTTCACCTTGTTGTTCTACTCTCAGGTCATTTAACCATGCTGTATTTTTATTATGATGTTTTTCATTGCCCCAAATATCTTTCCAAAATGCTGTACTTTGCTGGGCATCGGGTTTCACTTCTTGTTTTCGATTCTCTCCATTAAGATCTTGGTAAACCTCTTTCTGGTCGTAGCGAAACATTCTATTTTGCTTATATTGCTCTATTCGTTGTTCATACCTCCTGATCTTAGCAGCCTTTGCACTAAGCCTTGGCTTGAGTTCCTCTATTACAGTATTTAATCCTTTTTTCTTGATGTGATACTTTTGTTCCAGGTTGTTATATTTCTCCTTATTTCTTATTTCGTTTCTTTTGTATCTCTCCAAGATGTTGATATGTTTTCTTATTTCATTTATTTTCTTTCTTATTCTTCTTTTCCAGAATGGTTCCTTGTTTCTCTCTGGTCTGTTCTCTTTGACCTTAAGTCCCACTTTCTGTCCCACATATGTAGCCACTGCAGCAATCAACCTATTTGTGTCCGAAATCGTTGAAGTTTGGATGAAGTCAATCGCCTGGTTCACCTTTTTTATTCCTTGATCTAATTTACTTCTTTCGATTTTCTTAAACCCCTTAGGAGCTTCCACGTTGTCTTCTTTCATCATGTTGACGATGCTATCTACAATCTCTGTTTGTTCTTCATTCATGTCCACTTCTCCCCCTGCTATCTCAATCTCAACCTCTTCCGGTTCTACTTCCTCTACATTGTCTGCATCATTAACATTTCTCTCTTCAGTTAAATCAACCTCCTGTTCTTCCTCTTGTAGCACTCTCCTCTTAATCTCCTCAAGTTCAACCAACGTCAGCCATTCATTCTTTCTGATTGCTCTTGCCTGATCACACAAACGTTGTTCACTAAATTTAAAAATTTCCCTTTCATTCCATATCCGATGCATCCTTTGCCTATATCCTTTTACTGGTTTATTATTTTCATCCATTGGGTTACTGAGATAATAACACTCCATGACAGCAATATTAATCGCCTTATTCCATTTCATTCTGGCAGTCACAGGATTACGACCAGGCCCACGCTGCTCTTCCATGAGACACCTGCCGGGCGAGGAACCTACATCATTTCTGGATCCAGTCCCATTTACGCTGTTGTTTGATAAATCTATTGTAGACATTACACTCATAATGATAATGGGGACTGTGGTGATAAGGTGCCACAATCACCAGTATTTTTATCGTGACACCATCACGAGGGGGGTTGCCAACCAAGGCTGAAGGGTCCCCCTGCCCATGAGACAGACTAGCCCCCGCCGGACGCCAACCCGGTATTTCAAGGCCTCGGGGAGTCATCATCATTATTATTATTATTATTATTATTATTATTATTATTATTATTATTATTATTATTATTATTATTATCATTATTATTATTATCATTATTATAAAATTCTTTAAAGTTGGTTTACAAAAAATAGCTCTAATATAAGAACTAATAAAGACCAACTATTTACAAAAACAAAATTAATTACAGTTCATCAAAAAGCCAACGTAATACTTAAAATACCCTTTTTACATATTTTACAACGACAATTCTCCCCATTCCATTGTTTTATGCATGATTTGAAGGAACAGACGGAGGTGGCAGTTTTATTGTCATTAGGTAGGGAATTCCATAATATGCTACCACGAAAAGATAAACTATCATTGCCATAAGTATTTGTTTTAGTTTGAGGCAACATGAACAGATTTTTTTATTTTGAATTATAATTACTGTCCTTTTCTTGGAACATATCCCACAAAATGAAGGATTTTGTTGTGTTAAACTGTTATAAACCTCGAGCATTAACTTTTGCAAGTTCTTTGGATGAATTGTGCACTCATTTCCTCAGCGTAACAACTCATTAAAGGTGGATATATAATCATGGAAGAGAATTCGAAGGGCTCTCTTATGGGTGTGATTCAGCTCATTATTTGCAACCTTTTCGCAAAACATCCATATCAACGGACAGTAATTGAACTGGGACATTATGAAAGAGTTGTACAGCAAAAGAGATTGCTTCTCATTTAAATAGCTTGAGACTCTGGAGAAGGCACTGATCTTGTTGTTTGCATTTAGACATAATTTTGCCACATGTTGGTCAAACTTTAGTTTCGAGTCTTTTGTGATCCCCAATAACTTAACACTACTGACAACATCAATGGATACCTTTCCAATGTCGAGAACAATATTATCATCTGTCTTCAAATCGAGTAGCATAACTTGAAATTTTGATGGATTGGCTACCATTTGATTAGTTTTATATTACGAGATCGCTTGAGACATATCTTCTTCAAGGTTTGAAGCCATACTTTCAAAAGTGTCATCACAAGAAAGATGGTATTATCATCAGCAAAATTACACACCTCCGAATGCTCGACAATGTATATAAAATCGTTTAGGAATATATTGAACAGTAGGGGCCCTAGCACAGAGCCCTGGGGGCACCAGTTTTCGTTTGTAACCAATCACTACATGTTGAGCCAACCTTCACTCTCTGCTTTCTATCAGAGAGGTAATTTGCTATTAATCTGAGACCGTGCAGACCAAAACTATACGCTTTTAATTTAGCGATAAGTAAATGTATTAGTAACATCACTGTTCACATAAATATATATAAGAGACGAGTTTACCTAAGAAAACGACTATTTTCTATTTCTCCGAGACCCCCCCGATTATTCCAACCCCCCGATTACTGTTATATTGAACCATTTCCAACCCCCCTCCCTCCGTTTATTCGGTACTCCAGAGTACTTGAGCAAGCAAAGCAACGAAAAACAGTGTACCTAAGACAACCACAATCATGGGCAAAAATTATGAGACAAATTCATCTTTCCCGACGTTTTCACCTGTTGAGCATCCTTTGCCCTCGTTCCCCCCTCAATCAATGTTGAAGGCTCCGAGGACCTTCCTTGACCCGTCACCAACATTGAATAAGTGGGGAAAGGGGGATCTTCAATAGTCAAATTTTAGGTTTTGGCTTTATCTTTAACTATTTTGTCCATGATTGCAGTGGCAATAATGCAGGACAAGCCATATAGGGCACAAAAGCTACCATGGCCACTAAGACAATAATGCCAAGTTGAGCACCTCAACTACAACAACCAAGACACGCAGCCCAATGGGGGCAACTAAGAGCTCCCGCTACTTCCTCCCACAATATGATTTATCTACACACTTGAGGTACCAGAACAACCGCAACAACTTTACTGACTTGGTGTTCCTACTCTCGAGTTCTAAATACGGGGGGAGGCAATAGTTGGGGACTGGTAACGACTCGATAAATTCTGCGGGGCTGGAGCAATCAGCGAGACGAGTTTTGAAAAATTGAAAATAGTCATTTTGTCTGTTAAAAACGTATCTTTTCTATATCATTCCAGTTTCCCACAACAGTAATAAAATGGGGTTCCAATACAAGTGGGGGAGTTGGAAAACTTTTCAAAAATTAATAAATTGGGGGGGGGGCATTATTCGCTACTCAAGAGAGCGCAACCATGTCAGCTAAGGTACTTAGAAAAACGAGACATGGAAATAGATAGTAAAACTATTAGACAACCAGAGCAACAACACACGCTTGAGATACGAGAACAACTGTAGCAACTATACCAACTTTATTTACCAACTATCGAGTACCACAAAAACACAGAGGGGGGCTAGGAAAGTCAGAGGGGTTGGAAATAGTTTCATATAATAATTATTGGGGGGCTTGAAGGGAGAAGGGGTGGCTTGAAAGTTGAAAATATTCGCTTGCTGAGTTAGTAACGTATCGTTACTATATATATTTACAACATAGTCACTATCAACTCCCTTTTCCTAAAAACATAATAACAGGAAGGTTGGCTGCATTTCATTTCATTTAGCTGGTTCTGGGTGATTCTGGCTGGCTGTGGATGATTCTGGCTGGTTCTCGGTGATTCTTGGTCATTCCCTTTTTAATTTCTAATGTTATGACAATAAGTGAATTCACCATGAAAACCGACAGAAGGAAGAGTGGCAGAGCACACTACAGCCAATATCTCAGCATGACCCTCCATCATATCAATCCTTGTTGAATGAGTCGTATTGAAATAGATCCTTTATGTGCTCCACGGTATTACACCTCATTCATCCAGTACTCCAGAATGTAGTCTCATTGTGATTGGTGACTTGTGATTGGTAAAACTCATTGTGTACCGGTAAACGCAACAACAGTAAATTTTGATCGCAGTACTAGATTCTTCTTCCTAGTACTGCTGTGTGGCCGTCAAAATAACACATCCATTCAAGATTGCAAAATCGACCCCACAGTCCTTTTCAGCAGTATCAAATGGCATCGTAAACCACTGTTATTTCAATGTCTGCTGCTGTTCTCTGCTGTTTTATAGAACGATGCTAAGGTATTTGAAAGTGCTTTGCAAAGCTATTAGGTCTGTGTTCGTTTCTCAGCAATGACTAGTTCGAATGTCTACGATTTCACTGTAGATGAACCGAGTTTCAGGGATCTGCTACCTTTCTGGAGTTCCGTATATTTTTACATTGTCGTCAGCAGGGTCATTTAATCATTTTTACTCACTAGCAATATCTTAGTTTAAAGAAGGATGCAGACCTTTCCCAGAAATTAACACTAGGAACCAAAACTGTGAGAATGCTTATAAAGATTTTTCGTGGATGCATGGTGAATATTTGCCTTCTTCTTTGTGAACTGCTAGTGAGGCAATCTTTCAAGCTGTTTTCCCACTCCCATACATTCCTGGTGTAAATGGAACCATTCAAATTGTTCTACATATTTTCATGTGTTAGTTGGATTGATGCAAAATACATGTTGCTGTGCATTGCACACCGCAAGTGGAATGAAAAACCCACGTTACTAGAATCTCATTTCTAGTACCTCTATGAACTGCAGCTAGCCAGTCATGGGCTTGCTGCTGCAAGTGATTAACTTTCCAAATGTGTTGCTAACAAGCCTCTAAAATGGCTGCATCTATTGATCAACATGACTCACAACATTTCTGTGGAAAAGTTTCAGTGATGCAATTGGCGTCAAAGGAAAAACGTGCAAAAAATTAATTCATTAGACGAAAAAAGCATCATTTCTAAAAAGGAAGTATAACATTATTTCCAGATAAATTGTGTTTGCACTGTAAAATGTTATCCTTTTCTGCTATTTTTGACTTGGGGCTCACAGCCCCCATCCCCCATCTGGTCTGAGGCAAAAATTTGTTCGCTTTGCACACAATTTTTGTGTCCTAGTACCATCCTATTTTGCCTGCCAGCCACCACTGACTTAATTCACCCTTCAACTCATATTTTTCTATTGCCAATGGACCTTTATGTAAAACTGGTGCTGGGCTTGCCTTCAAAGCGATATTGCCCA
Source organism: Aurelia sp. 4 Dawson et al 2005 (assembly GCA_964019985.1). Taxonomy (NCBI): domain Eukaryota; kingdom Metazoa; phylum Cnidaria; class Scyphozoa; order Semaeostomeae; family Ulmaridae; genus Aurelia; species Aurelia sp. 4 Dawson et al 2005. The sequence continues at coordinate 8,095,874 of OZ026504.1, read as the reverse complement.
TAAAGCATTGTTTTCAATTTTGATATTTGTCAAACATTTGTTGATCTATTTATATCCGGAGGGGGCCCCTGAGTAGCCAAGTCAATAAGGACCAAAGCTGCTTTGTTACGCCACTGTACAAAAACACTTTTCAGAGGAATACTTCGCACAATGGGACCTGCGACCGTTGAAGCCTTTAGTGCGCAGTCCTCCTGCCCCTACTCCATGGTTCCCATCACTCCGATAGGTCTTACGTCAACACCCCCTTTTATTATCAGGAGATCAACTTGCCTCAAAAGTAGTTCTCCCCACTCCCTACCCCATTCCCTTTTCAGCAGTTTCATTCTCTGTCAGAACCTTCAGATATGGAGGGCTTGGGGGCTTCAACCCCTCAATAATTTGCTGAAGCTCTGTCATTTGCAAGAAACAGGTTGTGAAAGTTACAAGCTCATCTAGATGAATATTGAAACTATCTATATTTGAGGAATTTACTAGAATTTTTCAAGCTATCAGTCTTGACATCATGTCATCTTCTTGCTATGTGCCGTCTACTTGCTGTGGGTAGGCTGCCATGAATTGCCTACCTTTCTCTCTATCCTGGTCTCTTCTCGCAAGTAATCCACAAATGCTTTCTTCCCACCCAGTCTCCGATGTTGTTGATCCACATAGATCTTGGTCTTCCCCTAGGTTGTCTTGTTGGTATTCGACCTTCCAATGTGACCCAATGGAAGTTTTTCCTCCTTATGACGTGCGACAACTGACACATCATAATGATGTATGACATCATGTATGATGATGTTGTTTTCGAGATGTTTTTGTCTCCAATGAACTCCCAATACACCTAAATCTTCCCCATTTGTTTTTCATCCCGGTGGGAGATCCACTCTGATTATGTCATTCAACATTCCTTCTACTCTGGCAAAATGAGTGTTTCTAAACAACCACTTTGTATCAATATTCAACGTAGTCTGCACTCCCTCGGGATTATGCCATAAATGCAGCTTTGAACTTCACACCATGATCAGTTTTTCAGTATTTGGTCAACCAGTCAACTAGTGAGATATTTCTCGGCTGTCCTTGAGCGCGGGGTGTGGAGTGGTGGTTGGGGTGCTGAAATGCTCGTCTTTTCGTCATCTCGGTCCGTCGTTCCGTGGCCCGCGTTTGAGGATGGCCGCTAGTTTCTTTGAAGCAGTGTTCCCACTGGTAACATAAGAAATGCTTATTCCAATGCCCTTAGGAGTCACTGAGTGCCCAAAATGGTTTGGAAACTTTGCGTTATTAATATTGTTGTTGTTATCTGTAATTTTCCTTTTTTCCCAGTTGCATCAATGTTATTCTAAGGCCCTATTTATATGGGGAAAAACACCTCACCTGCCAGACCAGGGGCTGACAAGCGAGGTAACTTTCAGTCACTGTTTACATGAGATGTTTCACCTCACCTGTCAGCCCCGGGGCTGAGAGGCGAGGTGGATTAAAGTCTCTCTTCCGTGAAATCAGAATGAACTGACCAATGAGAATCAACAAAAAATGTCATTTCACCTCACCATACCGGTGATGTTTCGTTTATATGGAAAAATTTCACCTCATCCAGGTGAGATTCCACTTCTGGTGAGGTGGGATTTCACTATACCGGTGGTGTTGCGTTCGTCATGTAAACGCGAACTGAAAATACAAAGGATTCTTGTGGAAGGTGGAATCTCACCTCTCAGCTCCGGGTCTGGCAGGTGAGGTGTTTTTCCCCATATAAACAGGGCCTAATTTTGCTTTCAGTTTTCGGTATTATCGTTTCGTAAGTCGTGCTAGTGGTGGTTTCGTTGAGGTATATTGTCCCTTAGGACTAGCGGGAAGATTTCATCATTTTGATGCCGGTTGACATAAATCGATGGCGAGCAACAATAGGATGTTTTCGTATCTCTCTCCAAAACTCCCCCCTCCTGAGAAAAACTTTTCAGCCATTTTCAATTCTTCTTCAAGTACTGGTTTTTCAAGCTGTACTGGTTTTGTTTTTGTTTTATTGCAATCTCGATAGTTGTTCTACCCCTCACATTAATGCAACAATTCTGTGAACTGCACTGTGCTGTGACAACTCGGACAGGTTTCTTGCCCCGGTTCACCCGCGTGCATCTCTTTGTGAAGATTGTAATACATAGGTCTGTTGAACTTTTCAAGCGAACCCCGCTCTTTGTCATTAATCAAGTTCACTACAATAATTTTGCACTTAGGAAATTTCTTTTCCTGTATGCATATTTTTACATCGCATGCATAACCTGTGCGACTCTGCATACCCAATGGCTGGTTTTCAGCACAATCATGCTGAGTGGTGACGTAGAGACTAATCCTGGTCCAGAAACACTTGACTTTTGCTGTTGGAACTTAAATAGTATTTCTGCGCATGATTTCTTGCGAGTTTCCCTTATAGAGGCATACAACTCGGTTTATAACTATGACCTAATTGGGATTGTAGAAACGCACCTGGACAGCAATGTTGAAGAAGAAAGGTTAGCACTCAATGGTTACTCGTTTATTAAAGATAACCATGCACAAAACGTGAAGAGAGATGGTGTTGGGCTGTACAACAGAGATTCCCTTGCATCAAAAAGACGTTCTGACCTGGTGACTCTCCCTGAATGCATTGTGTATGAGATCCAATTAAATAGGAAAAAATACTTTTTCACCGTTATCTATAGAAGTCCAAGTCAGGACCAGAGTGAGTCTGATAACTTCACCATTAATTTTGAACTGATGCTATCCAAAATGTATGCTGAAAATCCATTTTGCGTCATCATTACCGGTGATTTAAACTGTCGATCAGCTCAGTGGTGGAAAGATGATATTGAAAATAATTTATCGTGCTTTCCATATTTGCTCGTTTTATCACAATTTTCATGAAGAAATTTTTCGCATTAAGAAGATCCTGACCGACAATTGCTTCCCAAAGAGCCTGATTGACCGTATCATTAAGAACTTTTTGGATCGCCAATTTGAATCCGGTTCTTCAACTAAACCGGATAATAAAGTCCCTCTTCTGTTCTGTATACCTTACCTGGGGCAGTATAACTTACAAATCAAAACTAGGCTAAATAGAATTATCAAACAATGCTACCCTAATATCCAATTGAAAGTTATTTTTCGGTCCCCCAAACGCATTGGATCACTTTTTCCGTTTAAAGACCGCTTTCCTGCTCTTATGCGCTCATCTGTCATTTACAAGTTTCAGTGTCCTGGCTGCCATGCCTCGTACTATGGAAAAACATCACGTAATTTGATTACTCGTTGCAGAGAGCACTTGGGAGTTACTAAAGCTGGTCTTAAAGTAAACGGTGGTCCATCTGCCATTCGGGACCATATCAACCAATCAGGGCACGCTGCGTCGCCCAAAGATTTCTCCATTCTGGACAGAGCCAACAATGAGTTTGATTTACTCATTCATGAAAGCCTTTTAATTCTACGGGATCGACCCAGTTCTCAATTCCCAACAGTCGTCTATTCCCCTGGTTCTCCTCTAGTTTGTTTGCCACTTTATCCACCTGAGGCTCAGGCCTCGGGTCCCCTGTGCGTAGAAAATGTAACTCACGCTTGTTTACCTCGTCTTTTAGTTTGTTTGTCTCTTGGTTTAAATTGCCACTCATTATCAGTTTGATTCGCTGAAGATGAACCTAGTTGGTTCGAAACGTTCGAATTACAAATAAAACATGTTTACGTCTAATTAATTAATTAATTTTTATCTTAACTGGAAATGTAACCTCGAATTTGTCTCACTGGATTTGTACTGGATTTGTCAAAATATAGCTAACATGGAATGTCTCTAATTATGAAGTTGAACACAATGATTGTCGTCGCTTGCCTCATCCTTCGGTTCTTAATTAAACTGCGATTTCCACAAAACTGTCATATTGAAAGTAATGAAGGAAAACACTTTGAGTCGTTAACGTCCGATCTAGGCCTTCACCAGTTGATTTCAGAACCAACACATTTCATGGGCGAGTCAAGATCCTGCATTGACTTGATTTTTACTGATCAGCCTAACCTCGTTGTCGAATTTGGGGTTCACCCGTCACTACACGAACAATGTCACCACCAATTAGTTTATGGAAAATTATCTGTTTCTAATGTAAAACTGCCTCCCTATAAACGAAGGATTTGGTATTATGACAAGGCCGATATTGTCGCCATCATGAAAAGCATCGAAATGTTCCGTTGGCAAGAGCATCTTGAAAATATGACATGCCCTAACCAACAAGTTGAACTTCTCAATGAAGTTTTGTTAAACATCTATACCAATTTTATACCTAACAAAGTTAAAACAATTTGACCTCACGAAGCCCCTTTGATAACCCAGAATATCAAAAACTTTTTGAGGAAAAAGAATCATGCCTATAGAAATTTCGTGAGTAGAGGCCAGCCAAATGACAAACTAGAGGGAATACAGAAAATGATATCTGAAGGTGGGAAACTGATCGAGGATGCCAAACGAAGTTACCTCTTGAAGGCAGGAAAAAGTTTAGCAAACCCTGCGACTTCTCGTAAGACATATTGGTCTTTAATCAACACAGTCCTAAAAAAGGCTAAGGTTCCAATAATACCACCTCTTCTCGAGAATGGGTTATTTATAACGGACTTTACTGAAAAGGCACATATATTTAATGAATATTTTATACTCCAGTGTACGACAATTAACACTGGTAGTGAACTTCCAGAAGATGCTCTAGCACCATCTTCTATGATAAGTGATTTTCCCATCTCTGATGAAAAGATACTGAGCATCATAAGGTCACTTAATCCTAATAAAGCACATGGCTGGGATGAAATATCTGTCAGAATGATAAAATCAAGTGATGCTGCATTAGTTATTCCACTTAGAATAATATTCAAGAATTGCTTGAGGCGTGGTTTATTTCCCAAAATTTGGAAATATGCAAATGTAGTGCCAGTTCATAAGAAAAATGAAAAAAAAATGTCAAGGCGAACTACCGTCCAATTTCTCTTTTACCAATTTTTGGTAAAATACTGGAAAAGCTTATGTACGACTCTTCATACTCGCATCTTGCTACAAATGAATTACTTAACCCGAATCAGAAACTGGTCGATTCGATTAGGACCGCATCATAGCTTGTTAAACCTCGCACAACCACCTAGTACGTCATCGTAAAGTATCTTGTCTGTAAAGTTCTGTTTTGTTGATGTAGATTTCTTTGTTTTATAGTATTTATATTTATTTTTTATGTGATGGGTGGGTCGGGGGTGGGGTGCTGCTTGCTCGGGAAGTCGTGGTGCAGGGTCACATGCCCGATTCGTCCCATATTTTCTAAATTTTTCAACTGAGGCCTGGGCATAACTTCGTTTAAGCCTCTTCGATGCATCGTCAATTCGTGATAAATTGTGCGAATCTGTTGGTGGCTCTTGTGTGCGGCTTTGCGGGCGGGTGGTGCATCTTTCCTGATGCACCCAGTAGTTTTTATTTCTTTCTATGTTAATGGCCACGGGGTTGTCATAGTCTATTGCTCCCCGTGGTATTATCGTCCTTGTAGTGTTTCGTAGAGTAATTAGTAGGTAGTGTAATAGGTAATTTGTCTTGTAAATTTTTAATGGAATATAAAAAATGATGTATGACTCATGATGAATGACATCATATAACTCAAATATAATCTGAATCCTTGTGAAATTGAAGTCCTATTTCAAAACTTTCCGTGAAAGAGCCCCATCAGTCGTGATCCTTTTCCTCTTTCGAAGGCAAATGGTCTAGAAATAATGTGTTTTCATTGATCCAGAGGCCGTGGTTATTGAAAATTTCGCAGGGGCAAGCTCCTAGAACCACACTTCTCCAACGGCCAGGTCTAAAATGCGGACGACATGGACAACGCGGACCAATCTAGAACAACAGTCTGCGATTTTCTTGTCCGCGTTTTAGATTTTCTCATTGGGCAAAATCTAAAACATGGACAACGATTTCGCGGACCATTTAAACCTAAGGAATTTGAACGCTTGCTACCTGATTTTCCGTGTTTCTCCAAAGTAAACATTGTCCTTTTGCACCATTTTACTTCTTTCGTATTGTGCTTCCGGAATCTCGTCCACTATTCGTAGATACTGCATGGATGTGGCGGTGGCCGTTTTTGGAGCAAGGGGAATTGAAAAATACACATATCAGTTCTCAATCATTTTCCTTTGTCGACTTTTTACTATCTGAGTTACAACCATTCGAGTATAGATGTAGGAACCATGGGGGGGGCACTGGGAGTGCATGCTGCCCCAAGATTTAGCAATAAGCAAGAAATACCCTTTTAATTTTTAGGGAATGCCCCCTTTCCTTTCAGGAAAAAGGTGCACTGGAAGTGTTCTGCCCCCAAGTTTGAGATGCTTCTTATCAAGTGCAATAAAGACCAGCATTTACCCCAAAGGTTGATTACAAAGTTTGTGTCGCAAATTTTTCTTCTGGGATCTCTAAATATTTGTACTGGGATATTGGGATCAAGCATCAGTCACAGGCATGTGGTTACAAGAAGGTTGAATGGTCCCAGAAATTGTTGTCCACGTTTTAGATTTTGCCCAATGTGAAAATCTAAAATGCGGACAAGAAAACAGCAGACGAGTTCTTGACTGGTCCGAAAATCCCAAATGGTTGGCTAGTACAAAATCAACAAATGAAAATAATGAGAACCAAGGTGTATTTCTCCATCTTCCCCTCTCTTCAAAACGGCCACCGCCACATACATGCAGTATCTACAAAGAGTGGAAGAGATTCCGGAGCACACACTCACAGAAAAAAGGTGGTTTTGAGAGGTTCTGGAAAAGAACCCTAGGGTTCTTGAATGCCCTAAGGTACTTCAAAGAACCTTAGGGTTCTCTAGAGTACCATATAGGGTTCGTCGAGGGTACTCCAAAGAACTCTAGGGTTCTTCAAGTCAAAAAGGTTCTTCAAAGAATCCTTATGAGTGCAAATATCACGTGACTTACGCAAAGTGCTCGAAAATAGAATGTATTCGCGTTCTCTTCTTCTCTTGAAAACGGTTGAATTTTGAAGTTTCGTTGCTGCGGCGAAGGTTGGAAGGAAAGGCAGGAAGAACATCGTGAAAAAGGTAAGCTTTAATGAATTCATTTACCTGAATTAACAAAATATGATAAAGTAGTAGGATAATGCATTTTACAGCAATACAATTGTTTTATTAACTTTATCTGAACTAGGGAGAATGCCCCTAGAAAGTTTGCTACGCGTTGCAGGCTTACGGACTTGCCAAAACGCGTTCCCACTGAGTTGAGAGCAAATCACAGTCTGGCTGTGTTTCTTTAGTTCACCTTTCTGAAATTTTCCCAACAAAGAAGTTTTGGCTTTTGTGCAGGCAGACCTAGGCCTAGCCTCTTTCCAAAATTATCTGGCCTACGAATCGGTTGACGAAACGTTATGACATCAAGTAGAAAGTAGATAGTAGATACATGGAGTGGGCCCGGCCTTAAAGGTAGCAAGAAATACTTCTAATACTTGCTTTTCAGCTTGTCTAGGAAATAGCATTCTCAACCTGAACCCCATCTTGTCTGCATTTTGTAGTAGGTCAGTTCCTTGTCCATCAACATTACGCAAGCCTGCTGCCTTAGCATTTTCTAGAAACAAAAATTTTTTTGATTAAGAAACCGTTTGTATTGGTTGTGCAAACCAGCATGATACAGTTTTTTTCGAACTTTTTCGAGACTTTTTTGATATCTTTTATTTCTTTTATTCACACCTATTTCATGTTTGGGTGATGATTATGTCTTTTGGATCCAAGAATTTTTTCAAGTCTTCTAAGGACTGTATAACGAAGGTTATTTCTGAGAACCCTATTTTCCTCAACTTTCTTGTCAGGTTTTGCAACTGTGGTGATGCTATGGATATTGAATTTATCTTGCTGTTTTCAAGAAACTGACAGACTAGGCCATCTGACTTGGTAAAGACAGAAATCAAAGTAGCTCAAGCAAGTAAAAGATGCAACACGGAAATCACATGAAAATAAAGAAATGTTGGAATAACAGCCAAAGCTGTGAAATGTTCAGTCTTACAATAATTGGAACGAAACAATCGTAATCTTAGGGATGAAGAACTTTTCTTGAAACTTAAAATGAAGACAAAACTGTTAAGTTTTCCCAACAGAAATCTGAGCTTTGATGGTCAAAATGGCAAAAACGTAGGACTTGTGGCCAGTGAGGTGTAATAGGATGGACTGATGATATGAAATTGAAGAATGTAGTGATCGTGTGAAATGAAGGGATGAAAGTGAATGATGAATGGAGTGCTCAATGGAAAGGGGAAAATGAATGATCGAGAAGAATGGATAAGATAAAAAATTTTTCAAGGAGCTCAACATTCCAGAAGCAGTTTTGTCTTCATTAAGATCATTGTCTTCTTTGTCAAGTGCAGTAGAATGCCACCCTTAAAAAAACCTGTCTCAGCTCGAAGTTTTGAAGCGGTCAATGTCTATGGGTGGGGGGGGGGAGGGGTTCAGTGCGCACCCTTCTTTTTCTTCGCTGTTATAATACACGTTTTTTCTTTTATGAGAAACTTGGATTACACGTTATAAGAAACATTAAGAAACTAGAATCATGCCATATTACTAAAAATTTCACAATTTAACATGAAATTTTATCAATTTTAGTACCAAAAGTTTCTTAATTGGTTTGTTATTTTATGAATGAAAATTATCAACGTGGTTGCTAACACTGCTGCAGATATGTTTCTTTGAATTGGGCTTAAAGCATAGAATTATTATGAATATTACCAAAATACAAAGGGTCAACAAAAATTTTCCCACAATAGCTTAAAAATAGTTTTTTAGCACTTCTCAAACATATAACTAGAGTTTCTTGAGTTTTTCGACATCCTAGTACTAGTGTCGTATAAACCAGTTTCTTATGAAATAATAAACATGTAGATAAGATCATTAAACTTAGTAAATAAGAATGATTTTGATACGAACAGCTAAAACCACGTGATTAAGTCAGATGAAGTCAGTTGCTATGACAATGAGTTGTTTCAGTTGCTATGTCAGTGAGAAGAACTTAAGTTATGATTAGCATGATTATCGGAAAAAAGTAGGTCCTGGGGACAAGGTCGGAGTTGGATTTGCATCAAGGATCTTAGGACACGGATGTTTTTGATTGATTATTTATTTACTTTGTTTTGATCCCTGTATCTTGTTTTGTTGTCTCGATTTCTGTTCTGTTTCGTCTGTAACTGAGTGTGTTAGGCCCAACCGCCCTCAGGTTGTTCGAATAGAGCTCCCTTGTATTTCTGTGTCTTAGTGAGCCTTTGCGCAAGAAAGCTTTTTAAAACCATAACGCCAAAGAAGATTTTCCTTTGGCTTTGCGGTTTTAAAAACCTCTCTTGTGCGAAAGCGCACTAAGACACAGAAATACAAGGGAGCTCTATTCGAACAACAGAAACAACAGAACAACAGAAACAGAACAGAAATCAAGACAGCAAAACAAGATACGGGGATCAAAACAAAGTAAATAAATAATCAATCAAAAAATCCGCGTTCTAAGACCCTTGCTTGGATGATATTTGAGGTTACACATTTTTTTAGAAAAAACTGGTTTATAATACTAAGATGAATACAATTTTAAGAAACTCTAGTACTGTGTTTGAGAAGTATTAAGAAACTCTAAAAGCTAAAGGCATGGATAATTAAGCAAATACATTGTTGAACCTTCATTGTTGAGGAATATTTACCAACCATTTGTGTTTTGAGCATACCAGAACAGCATTTATTCTAAATGCTTTTCTGAATGTCAAGAAACATATCTGCAGCAGTGTCAGTGGCGGATTTAGGGGGCAAGTGGGGGCAACTGCCCCCGTTCACGATGAAAACTAAGCTTTGGCGCCCCCTTTTTGGCAAGAAAAGCGCCCCTTATCCTGACCCAAATGCATTCTTTTTTCAGTGTTTCCTTTTGAATGCGGGGAAACACGTAAACTAAGGTGCTATTCAGAAGAAAAGCTAGAGAACTTTATTGAACGAAGCCCCAAAAATTTTCGCGTGCCTTCGGCGAGCTCGCTTTTCATTTTCTTTTTGGCGCCCCCTCTCCAAATTGCCCCCCCCCTTCAACCTCGGGCTGGATCCGCCCCTGAGCAGTGTAAGAGACAACATTGATAATTCATGCATTCAAAAAATAAGAAACCAATTAAGAAACTTTAAGCATTGAAATGGAAAAAATTTCATGTTAAATCACGAAACTTTTAGTAATATGGCCTTAGCCAAGTTTCCCATCATAAAGAAAGTGTAATATCAGCAGCAATAGACGATTGCGCTAAAGATGACCGCTAGGAATTTTTTAACGAGATGCACTGCGTACTTTAATCGAATTCCTATAGAATAGTTAAAGATTTGTAATTCGAACGCAGTGCATCTCGGTAAAGAATTCCTAGCCGCCATCTTTAGCGCAATCCTTTATGGAAAAAATTTATACAGTGTTTGGTGACTAAGTCGAAAAGGGGTAGAGGGGTAGAAGGTCCAGGGCCCGTAAATATTGTGCCATAGAATCTTTGTTATTGCTATTTTTCTCTGTAGTGCATATTTATTGAAATTTATCTACTTTGAAAGGGTACTTGCGAGAACCGTCGACTTTGATGACAATTTTCACGTCAGAAACCAAACCGTCGTATTGATATTTCTAATTTATCGAAACTAGTTCTCTCCCAGCGAGTCAGTCGTAGGTGTTGTAGGGTCGTCGAGTTTTGGTTCACATTCAGTCTTTTTGGCCTGTGAATCGCTCGTTCCATCTATCACCTCCAGTGACTACAGCGATCTGGTGTGAATAAGGCATTACCAGCATAAAACGATGTCCTTGATTCATAATACAATTTTTTTGTATAACCTTTACACGGAATGTTTAGGCAATTTTTTTAGAACAATTAGTCTTACAAGGGCTGTTTTCCTCATTTTCCGGGAGACTAAAGGGCGTGGTGACAAAAATCGTGAGAAAAATTCTGTGCAATTTCAACTTTAGGTCATTTATGCAACTGTTTGTGCCATTGGACAACTATCGTGATAATGTTTTCTAAATCTTCGTTGATATTCATAATAAGCACACTTGATATAGATTTTGCGCTAATTTTGAGATAATTCCGTGTAATTTCAATGTTTTGTCATTTGTGCAACTTTTTGTGCCACTTGAACCACTTTAGTGACAATATTTTCAAAGTCTACGTCTATATTCATAATCAGCACAAATAAAATAGGCATTGCACCATTTTAAAAATATTTTTGGCAATTTCAATTTTTGGACATTTGTGCCACTTTTTGTGCCATTTGGACCAATTTAGTGACAATATTTTCACAATCTTCATCCACATTCATAATCAGCGTACTTGAAATAGGCATTGTAATTATTTTGAGATAATTCTGTGGAATTTCAAATTTAGGTCAATTGTGCCACTTCTTGTGCCATTTGGACTACTCTAGTAACAATATTTTCAAAATCTTCGCCCATAATCATAATCAGCGTACTTGAAATAGGCTTTGCACCAGTTCTAAGATAATTCTGTGCAATTTCAATTCTAGGTCATTTGTGCCATTTTTTGTGCCATTTGGATCACTTAAGTGAGAATATTTTAAAAACATTCGTTCATTTTCATAATCAAGACACTCGAAATAGGCTTTCTACAAATTTTGAGATAATTCTCTGCAATTTCAATTTTAGGACATTTCTACCACTTTTTGTGCCATTTGGACGACTTTACTGACAATAGTCTCACCAGGTTCTCTGAAGTACTTTAGGAATTCTTTGAAGAACCTTTCCTCTCAAGTACCTTTAGTGGTTCCTTTAGTGGTTCCTTAGGGGTTCTTTGAAGAACCTTTATGGATTTTTGAAGAAGCTTTAGGGGTTCTTTGAAGAGCCCTTCTAAGCTCTCTGAAGAACCTTCATGGGTTCTTTGAAGAACCTTTCTAGGCTGTCTTGGGTTCTTTGAAGAATCCTTCTAGGCTCTCTGAAGAACCTTCATGGGTTCTTTGAAGAACCTTTACTGGTTCTCTGAAGAACCTTCATGGGCTCTTTGAAGAACCTTTGTTGGTTCTCTGAAGAACTTTCATGGGTTCTTTGAAGAACCTTCATGGGTTCTTTGAAGAACCCTTCTAGGCACTCTGTAGAACCTTTATGGGTTCTTTGAAGAACCCTTCTAGGCTCTCTGAAGAACCTTCATGGGTTCTTTGAAGAACCCTTCTAGGCTCTCTGAAGAACCTTCATGGGTTCTTTGAAGAACCTTTATTGGTTCTCCGAAGAACCTTCATTGGTTCTTTGAAGAACCTTTGGTGGTTCTCTGAAGAACCTTCATGGGTTCTTTTAAGAACCCTTATAGGCACTCTGTAGAACCTTTATGGGTTCTTTGAAGAACCCTTCTAGGCTCGCTGAAAAAACCTTCATGGGTTCTTTGAAAAACCCTTCTAGGCTCTCTGAAGAACCTTCATGTATTCTTTGAAGAACCCTTATTGGTTCTCTGAAGAACCTTCATGGGTTCTTTGAAGAACCCTTCTAGGCTCTCTGAAGAACCTTCATGGGTTCTTTGAAGAACCTTTATTGGTTCTCCGAAGAACCTTCATTGGTTCTTTGAAGAACCCTTATAGGCTCTCTGAAGAACCTTCATGGGTTCTTTCAAGAACCTTTACTGGTTCTCTGAAGAACCTTCATGGGTTCTATGAAGAACCTTTATTGGTTCTCTGAAGAACCTTCATGGGTTCTTTGAAGAACCCTATAGGTACTCTGTAGAACCTTTATGGGTTCTTTGAAGAACCTTTCTAGGCTCTCTGAAGAACCTTAATGGGTTCTTTGAAGAACCTTTATTGGTTCTCTGAAGAACCTTCATGGGTTCCTTGAAGAACCCTTCGAGGCTCTCTGAAGAACCCTCATGGGTTCTTTGAAGAACCCTTCTAGGCTCTCTGAAGAACCTTCATGAGGTTCTTTGAAGAACCTTTATTGGTTGTCTGAAGAACCTTCATGGGTTCTCTGAAGAACCTTTATGGGTTCTATGAATTACCTTTAGGGATTCTCTGAAGTACCTTTATTTGTTCTCTGAAAAACCTTCATGGGTTCTCAGAAGAACCTTTATGGGTTCTATGAAGTACCTTTAAGGGTTCTCTGAAGAACCTTTATGGGTTCTTTGAAGAACCCTTATAGGCTCTCTGAAGAACCTTCATGGGTTCTTTGAAGAACCCTTCTAGGCTCTCTGAAGAACCTTCATTGGTTCTTTGAAGAACCCTTCTAGGCTCTCTGAAGAACCTTCATGGGTTCTTTGAAGAACCTTTACTGGTTCTCTGAAGAACCTTCAGAGATCCTGAAGAACCTTCAGTAGATTCGTGACAGGCTTGCAAGGGCCATGATTGATCCTGGTGAAGCTTTTGTGGGGTTTATCGATACTGCTCAGGATGTTTCAGGGAGCTTTCAAACACTGATGCTGAGACTGTTGACCCAGACTTTTTGGAAAACTCTTCACTTTCCCGTGAGGATGTACAATCTCCCTCTAGCTCTCCTGATTAGCAGTCTTTCACCTTCAGTTGCCAATTGAGTTATTCGTGTTATCGCTTCTCTTACTGACTCATGTGTCGAAGACATGCCGGGCAACCGTTCAAATTTCCTCTCATTTAAAGGTGATCTGAAGCGAAAATTTTTGTTGTTGCAAATGGATAGCACTTTTGAATGATAAAGAATGTCTTTTACCATTTTGTGATACCATGTTTCATTTCGAATGATACACTATTTTGTATGATTGGCTGATGACGTCATTTTGTTTCCAAAAAGTAATGAATATATATGAGGTTGGCTATGTTTCCTAAAGGAAATTGACTCCAAGAATATTTCTTAAATTGGCATACCTTTCTAAACATCATATCAGTCCATGAAACAATTTTTATTACATTTATTCAGCTCAACTTAAATGTCTCGGGCAACTGTAACCTTTCAAAACTTAGATACAACTATATTCCAGTACATCATCCTAGCAATTTGCAAACAAAATGACGTCATAAACTGAAACTTGATATCAGTGGATAACTTGAAAACAAAAAGAGATATCAAAGAAATTTAAACAGGAGTCCGTATCATTCGACGGTGCTATTAATTTGAATCAATAAAAATTTTCGCTTCAGATCAGCGTTAAGGAAGACCGTCGAAACTTAGGCTGTTTCTTCCACGTGTGTTGATTCGGCTAAAATTTAGCGCAAAAAATCGTAAGGCATCATACCATGCCGCAATGCATCATACCATGCCGCCATGCACCATACCATTCCGCAATACATCATGTAATGATAAAAGAGAAAGGCCATGAGCGCAAACAGAAAGGGAATGCCAAAGAGAAAGGCAATGGCCAAATGGAATAGGAAATGCACATAAGAAAGACCATTAGAATTTGGCAAAGGGAAAGTGAATTGACAAAGGGAATTAGAAATGCTGTATTAGATCTATTTCTGTGCTTCCTGTAGTCTCACGATTATTTGAAAAGATAGTCTTCGATCAGGTATATAATTATTTTACTGAGAATGAATTTTTTTACGCAGACCAGTCGGGTTTCAGATTATTTCACACCGTATTGACATGCTTACTGAAGTGTACCAATGACTAGTATCTAAGTTTAGACAAGGGACTCTTTTCTGGAATCACTTTCATCAACTTAAAGAAAGCCTTTGATACATTGGATCACGATATTCTCATAGCTAAGCTGCGTTTCTATGGAGCTGAAGGCGTGGAGCTCGACTGGTTTATTTCATACCTAAGTAATAGGAAGCAATGCTGTAAGGTAAATGGCAAAACTTCTGAAATACAAGACATCCAATGTGGAGTTCCTCAGGGCTCTTGCCTTGGTCCACTCTTATTTTTGATCTATATCAATGACTTGCCGTTTGCCTTACAAAGAACTAAGGTCACAATGTATGCAGATGATACAAGCATTTCCTATTCCTCGACTGACCTGTGTAATGCCATCAACTCAGATCTTCAGAATCTTAGTTCGTGGCCTCAGGGGAATAAATTGTCTCTTAATGTGGCTAAAACTCAGAGCATGATCCTTGGTACTGTACCAAACCTCTAGATAACAATGATTCAAACAGTTTTCCCCTCTTCCAAATAAACGGCGATGAGATCGAATCCACTGGAAATATAAAATATCTTGGAGTTCAAATCGATCCGTCGTTAAACTGGAAAGAGCAAATCAACGTAGCTATCGGTAAGATTTCAAGAGGAATCGGAATGCTCAAGTATGCTAAGAGATATCTTTCGCTGCAAACCATACAAAGGATGTACTTCAGCATAGTAGATTCGCACTTTAGATACTGCTGCTCTGTCTGAGGTTGTGCTGGTGATACCACTCTAAGAAAATTGCAAAAGCTACAAAATCGGGCAGCTCGTGTCGTGACAAACAGTCCCTTTGACCATGCATCGCTGCCATTAATACCAAAACTAGGATGGTTAACAGTTAACGAGATGATTGACTTCGAGACAGCCTGCATGGTATATAAAGCCTTGCATGGGCTTGCACCTCCCTATATGAAGTCGATGTTTCAAAAATTGTCCGAGTCTTGCAATCGGACTTTACGTAAAACCAGCACTGACCTCAGGATTCCTTTGTGTAAAACCTCAAATGGGCAGCGAAGCTTTTCTTATCGAGGGGCCCGGCGGGTGCACTTGTATATAAAAAGTGGTACGCAAGCTTGTCTGTATATTCACTGAGGAAGGGGTAAAAAAATTTTCAAATCCTAGGACCTAGGATTTATAAAAAAGGGGGGTTATCTTAAAATATAGTCAGCGAATTTTGAGAAAAGGCCCTTCAATCAAAACCAAATATTTTCAAGTAATAAGACTGCTGTTTACTGTTTTCTCATATGATGTATATAAGACTAGTCATGGGGTGCAATAAATTTGATTCTGAATTATTATCAAATTCATAACGTCATTATCATATATGCACTTCCTTTCTCTGCTTCTTGAGACCAAAACAGTCTATGATGTAAAAATGTCTGTGGTGTAAAACTCCTTCTTTGGACAAAGTCAATGCCTCACTTGATGTGTATAAAATTCAGTCATAACTCTTTTGCTTATAGCAAACACTAAGGAAGCCACTGGCTAAATCTAAAAGCAGGTGCAGACAGAAGGGAGGGCTTGTGAATTCTTCTTGAAGGGGTCATGTTTCCTTTTCCAAGGTAACTGGTGATACATTGCAATTGGAAAAGCAATTTTACATCAGTAACTCCATTTTCTCTGATTGGAAGCCTGACACGGTTTGCTTTTTTCGCAGGATGATCAGCTTTTCCTTCATGCTGCATAGCTTCTTTACCAGAGAGCCTGATCTCAGGCTATTCAGTTCAACAATAGATTTACATTTTTCTGTCTTGAGAAATAAAAGCAAAAGCATCTCCATAGCAAAACATCTTACCACAGGCACTGTAACTTCATGGTAGTGGAGCATTCACTCAAAAATTATTACATTTTGACTAGAGTCTCTAACAAACACACAGCCATCTTTCCATTGAAACAAAGCGGAAGAATGTGAGCCTCTTTTGCAATCCGAGGCATTCTAAAAACGCGGGAAAAGTTTAGAAGCGATGAGCCGAACAAACCTCAAATCGCACCGTGAGTGATGAAGAAGTTGAAAAAAATCATTTTACTGATGCTGTTTACATGTAATTTGGTTGTGGTAAGACAGTCATTTGGCCCCAGTTGTTTTTCATTTCAATTACTATTTTCTTCAGGCACACAAAGAGGGTTAGGCCCACCAGGCCTAAAACTTAAAATATTTTGTTTGCCATATATTTTTTCGGAAATGGTATGATCAAACAATAATAAGGGCAACATTTCCTTGAAATTAAAATGAATTTTAGTGCTGTAAAGGAGATGCAATTTATGTTTCTTCGAGACTGTTGTGCTTTGGTCAACATTGAACAAATCTCATGCATATACAGCCAGAAACCTAGACTGCACAAAACCAGTGTTGTTAAAAGAATTTAGAAACCTGAGTTTGTAGGTTATATGACTGAGACCAAACCATACAATATGGTTGCAACCATATTTTTGTTCAGTGAATTGATGTGTAGTGGAAAGGATATACTGTATGCAGTATTAGTGTTTATGTTCTGTTGAACTGAGAAAAATATACAAATGTTCTGTTCCATTTTCAGTAGTTGGTAATTCACTGCTTACTTTAGTGACGTCTAAAGGAAATAGTCTGCAGAGCATATCAGTGATTCTCAAGAATAGGGGTATACATGTATGAAACATTGCGATGAAATGTCAGTGAATAGGGTCCAACTGCGGAGTCATTTCTCAGTGAAAAGGGTATGTTTTGGAAAGCTTCAGACAAGCTTGTGTATCACTTTTTATATTGAAGTGCACCCGCCGGGTCGAGGGGTTACTGTTTGGAATCAATTAAGCCTTGAAATAAAAACTGCTCCTTCGCTAGTTGCTTTTAAGACGAAATTAAAATCTTTTTTGAAAGATCAAAGAGGTTGATGATTGAAATCAACATCAGCCACATGTTTTGACTCCAGAGTCACCTTTCCTTTTACACTTTTTCTTTTTCTTATACATTGGATTTTAATGCCGATAATCATTCAATTCATGTAATTAAGTAAGTTAGGGTTTTAAAGCAGGGCACATTGTAAAACAGTAGACATCCATAGTTACTGAATGTATTTACCCTGTGGAAATAAATGAAAATGAAATGAAAATGTAATAGACCATTTCGACAATTAAAATCGGAGACTGGGGAGAGCGGTTTGTTCTGATAAATGGCGGATGCAGTTCTGGTAAATGGCTGCCGCGTAGGTGGGCCGTTGAAGTAAACATTGAGTTTTGCAAGCTGTGGAGACGATCGCTACAGTATCGGCGCTGTTTTAGAATTACAGTTTTGAAATATCAGTTTTGACTACGTTCAACCGTCAGATTAAGAAAATTTGAATTATGTTCGAACTTTTTCATCGCGTCAATTTTAATCGAATTCAACAAGGATATTCGAAATTAAAAACTTCAGTTGAATTCCATTCACTTGAAAATCGAAGTCAGAGTAAGCTGTCTTATTCTAAATTCTTCAAATGCATTATGTATTTCGTCAAGTTATGCGGAAAGGGCCTAAACTCGAAGCAAGCATTGCTGTTTGCAGCACTGAAATAAAGGCTGAAAAGGAAATCAGTTGCGAATAGAGGTAAACATTACACGTTTGTTTGTATTTTGCATGGACAGCTATTTGGCTAAATCCTAGGGCACCTCCGTTGCTGCGTTTTTATGCAGTAGCGATTGCCATGTTTACGTCATTCACTTCAACGGGCTCACTCCGCGGCAGCCATTTACCAGAACTGCATCCGCCATTTACCAGAACAAATCGCTCTCCCCAGTCTCCAACTTTAATTGTCAAAATGGGCTATTAAACAAAGAGAATGATGATAAGGATAAAGGGGATGATAACAAGTATAAAGGGAATGAGAATTTGGCAAAGGGAAGAGGAAAATGTTGTTAATTAGACAAAGGGAATGGAATAAACAGAAAGGGAATGACAAAAAACAGAAAGGGAAAGAGAAAACAGCGCATAAAGCTGACAAACACCATTAAAATTAACCATTAGCATTTAGACGCAAACGACACACCATAATATTTGATGCCAAAAAAATGTTATGAACATATGCATAAATCTAATGATATCCAATTCGATTAGAAGCAAAAAATTTCAAGGAAGTGCCTCATTTTATTGTTTCAATCATGATACTGGTAATCATGGCAATCATAACTTATTTCTTCTTATTGTCGTAGCAACAGAAACAATAGAGCAATTTGATTTGATAGAGTGATTTTGATTGTTTGCATCGAAAGTTTAATGATCATAGCAGCTTTTACCATGAGTGATAGGACACCCAGTGTGTAGCAGTTTGAAATTTATAACAGAATTCATAACAGAAGCCGCCTTATTGTCTTTTTTTGTGTTTTGAACTTATTTTTACTTGGTATACAGCCACCTTTCACTTACTTAGAGGCATTTATAGCAACCTCTTTGGTGGTGACCATTCTAAATTCAAATTTGCCTGAAAGCATCATAGTATTTTTAATTTTGCAAACACTTGGATGAGCATCGTATTTCTTAACAGATCCAGTTGAAAAGTTTGTTAAGAAATACGAAGCTCATCCAAGTATTTGCAAAATTAAAAATACTATGATGCTTTCAGGCAAATTTGAATTTAGAATGGTCACCAACAAAGAGGTTGCTATAAAGATCAGACAACTTAATCCGAGAAAAGCCTCTCCAGTTGACTGCATACCTGCAAAAATTCTAATGACAAATTCTGACGTATTTTCTGTTGCCAGACAGAGTTTATTCAACTCTGGTTTATCCAAGGGTACTTTTCCCAAAGAATTGAAAGCAGGAGATATAAGCTCGCTCTTCAAAAAGGAAGATGCCTTTACGAAAAAGAATTACCGACCGATTACAGTTTTACCATCGGTATCAAAAATTTATGAAAGATTGATGCAAGATCAAATGCTACCTTTTGTCCAAAGTTTCCTGTCCTCACTCCTTTGTGGATTTCGAGAGGGCTATGGTACACAGCATGCACTGCTACGCTTTGTGGAAGCCTGCAAGAAGACAATGGACAACAGGGGCGTTGCAGGGGCTGTCCTGACAGACCTTTCGAAGGCCTTTGATTGTCTGAATCATGAGCTATTAATTGCAAAATTGAATGCATATGGCTTCAGTAGATCTGCTTTGCTGTTTATCCATAGCTATCTCACCGACAGGAAGCAGAGGGTGAAGGTCAATGGTTCATTCAGCACATGGACAGAAACCGTCCTAGGAGTACCACAAGGTTCGGTCTTGGGACCCCTTTTGTTTAACATATATCTGAATGACCTTTTTATGTTCCTGGAGGAGACCGAAATCTGTAATTATGCAGACGACACAACTATTTATGCGTGTGGTCCTAGCATTGAAAATGTCATTATGCATTTAGAGAGTGATGCCCTCAAGATAACTCAATGGTTTCCAAACAATGGCATGAAACTAGATGAAGACAAATGCCACTTAATGATTTTTGGTGCAAAAAGGAGTAATGAAACAACAATCAAAATAGGGGATGCCTGTGTGAAAGAAAGTACAGAGGAAAATCTTCTCGGCATAACGTTTGATGAATCACTTTCTTTCAAGCAACATGTAAAGGCACTGTGTAAAAAGGCTAGCCAAAAACTACATGCTCTTGCTCGAATATCACGATACATGATACAGAAAAACTACAGCTTTTAATGAGGGCGTTCGTTTTATGTCATTTCAGCTACTGTTCGCTTGTTTGGATGTTCTGTGAAAGAACCTTGAATCACAGAATAAATCATATTCATGAAAGGGCATTACGCATTGCATATAAAGATTACGAGAACGATTTTGGTTTCCTCTTGGAACAATCTAAATCGGTGCCAATCCATGTAAGAAATCTGCAGTTGCTCATGACCGAAATTTATAAAACAAAATGCGGTCTGAATCCACCATTCATGAACGATATTTTCATACAACGAAATATTAGCTATAGTCTAAGGCATGGCGATGACGCACTACTGCCAAAAGTACGAACAACGTCCTTTGGAGTTGAATCCATTGCCTACCTTGGAAATAAACTGTGGCAGAATTTACCACAAGAAATAAAACAATCAAACAGCCTTACCATCTTCAAAAAACAAATTAGATGTTGGAATGGTGGAAAATGCAACTGTAGGCTCTGCAAAGTATATATCCCGAAAGTTGGGTTTCTAACAGGATAGATTTTCTTTTTAACTCTGATTTGTCCTGTAATATTTATTGATGGTTGTAAATAATGTATATTGTAAATAGTAGGCCTTAATTAGCTGTGATTTAGCTATTCTTTCGTTTTTAGCCTACTTTAAATAGATTTTTAATAGTAATAATAAAAATAATAATAATTACGGTTAACGTGGCTCTGCACTTAAGGTGGTTCATTACCGAAAAATTTCAAAATTATGAAACAGTGAAAGGTGGTTGTATACCAAGTAAAAATAAGTTCAAAACACAAAAAGCAATCAGTTAAGATGGCTCGCTTCTGTTATAAATTTCAAACTGCTACACACTGGGTGTCCTATAGTTCATGCTTTTACAGCAGAAAAATAGAGGAGAGTGGAATCCGCCCCCTCAGGAACGCCCAGATGAGGTAGGGTTAAAGAGTGGGTGTACATAAGAAAGAGTAAGGATACAACTAAGTAGTGGTGAAAAGAGCAGCGATGCACCTCAAGAGTGGAAATTGAACAGTTGTCAAGCATATATATGAACGGCCACTTCGTAGATCGAACCTTAATGAAACCATTATCACAATAGCTTGCCCACATAAAGTGGTTAACAACTACAAATGTCAACAGGCGCAGCAAATTCCTCCTTAAAAATTACTCGGTACGACGGCGGGCCAGTGCGGCGCCGCAGGCGCTCCGCGGCAAGCCTAGTATTTCTATATTTTAGCAAATTCAAATTTGGAATATCTCTTGATTTGAAAAGGATAACTGCATTTTGTCTTTGCTATTCAATAATGCACTTAATGATGGATAAGGTCGTTTAAAAAGTCATTTTTTGCGAAATGTCCTCATGTGTGCCCATTGTGTGATGATATTTTGACGCAGCAAAATCTTTTTTTATGATTTGTGATCTTCGCACACAGTCCCAGAAGGACCTTTCGTACTACTAAAATACTGTGACATGCTCACTCCAGGAGCGCTGTTTACATGTTCTAATTTGGAACCATTTTCAGGAATCATCATTTTGAGTTCTACTCTTTTCTCTGAATACTGTCTCCTTTTTATTGTGCCTTCATAAGTTGAGACAATGGATTCAATGACGGCTTCAACCGAAATGCTTGCAGCAGCTACACAGATCTTTCGAATAATCATTTCTACATTAACATGATGATTGAAAGCAATAATCAGGAATATCTTTATCAGTACAAGGCTGCCAATGTCATTTTCGCTTAGAAGTGCAACAATGCACTCTGATTTTCTTACAATATCCCTGAGTTGAATTCTCAACTCACTGTCAAAACATTTTCTATGTCATTCGAAGCTCATCCCATAAAAGATAATGACTCCTGTCATTTGGGTAGTAAAGATTCTTTAACATTAACCTTTGGAATGCTTTTCCGTTTGACCTTTCAATCTTTAAAATGAAGATTGACCCAAGATGATGATTTTGAAATGATTGAAATTTATGAAATTTTCCTTTCAGAAAAGTACCTATAGAAAGTCGGAGCATGTCGTTTTTGTGCCTGCGAGCGGCGCATGCGCGCGCATGCAGATTGAGGAGCTCTGTACACCCACGAGCAAGATAATGCACTCACCATTGACTCCAGCACCCATTTTAGCTCGTCTACCTGATCAATTGGAGCTGAATTAGACAGAAAACAAATAGTTTTAGCAAATTCGTTGAAGCTCCCACGTTCTATGTCATGTCGAAAAACGCAAGTCTCTCCACTTTTGACAAACACACGAGGTACTATGGTGTCATTTCTCTGGAGTAGTGTTATGTCATGGCCCTCCTTGATGAATGTTCTCAAAATGTATATTTACATTGTTTGGAATGTAAATATTGTTGCTTTGAAAAAACATATGGCTTGTGTAACATGCAAATCTATTTGCGCCATTGCCCCTTCCCCCAGTTTTATGTCTCTGTACGTGATTATGGACATGCAGAAGATGAAGCAAATATATTTCCCTGGAAAACTGCAAAACAAGATAAAGTCATTGATCCAGTGTGATAGTTTTGATCAAAACCAAGTGCCCTGCAACAACTATTGGAATTTACAAGAGTGAATATCAGTACCAATTTCTTATTTGGAAATGTTAATGGGAAAAAGATACAACACGAGGAAATTCATCAGGAGGGCCATGGCATAGCACTACTTCTGAGTCATGACAACATAGTGCCTCGTGTGTTTGTCAACAGTGGAGAGGTGTACATTTGTCGACATAACTTGGAACGTGGAAGCTTCTGCAAATTTGCACAAAACTGTTTGCTTTCTGTCCAAGTTAGTCCCAATTTAATGGGCAAATGAGCTCAATGGGTTCTGGAGTCAATGGTGAGTGAATTATATTGCTCAGGGTTGTATATTTGGCCGATTTCTGGCCCAAGGATGGTTTTTTACCCTAGATGGCTGTGGGGCCATTTGCCTTGCCTGTTGAAAATCACTGAAATTTGTCGAATTTATTGAGATCTTTGGAAAACAAATTCATCTGAGATATAGCCCAGGTTTATGTACATACTCTGTGAAATTTCAACGATGTATCTCCTTTCTAGCACTTTATATAAATTCTTGAAGAAAGGTAATTTTGTCTTGGCCGGCAAACGCTCGTGGCTCCGGCTCCAAATAAGATAATTGCTTTAGCATGTAAACAGCTCTGGACGGATATCTCTGCAACTTCTTATTTCTTATTTAATCACGACATCCATTCAGTATAAAAAAGTATAACAAAAAATAGTATGCTTAATAATAGATATAAAAGCCAGTAATGTTCTTCCATGGATTCGTGCGAAAACATATTTTTCCTCAGCTTAGAAAATGACTTTTTAGCCCATTCTTAAACCGGGTGAGTGTGCCAGACTCTCTTATGTGTGTTGGAATAGAATTCCAAGTTTTTAGACCAGTATAATTGAAACTTTTTCTACTGAAGTCTAGATTTAGCCTTGGGATTTGGAGATCAGTTTTATTTCTTATATCATACTTGCTTATCGAGGATCTCTCAGCAAATTTATCGTGCAGACTCTCAGGACATATCTTGTTAATTATCTTATACATCAGAACCGACCGGTCAAATTGAAACATCTGGTCGATGCTAAATGTGGGTCGAATCAAAGAGTCCTTTATTTTCGATCCTTGAATGATTTCAAATGCACGATTTTGCAGTCTCTGAAGGGCTGTTATTTTAGTTTCCGATAAGCTCCCCCATACTACGTCAGCATAGCGAAGATGACTCTCAACAAGCGCTTTGTACACTTGAAAAAGCATTGATTTTGGGAGGATGCCCTTAAGTTTCTTCATTGCTGCAAGGCCCCCAGCAACCTTTTTCTTAACTGATTCATACTGTTCTTCCCAACTTAAAGTATCGTCAACTATTACCCCAAGATATTTTGTTTTGTCAACCTGCTTAATTTTTTCGCGATTTATGAATACTTGCGGTAATAATTCTCTATTTTTCCTTCTACGAGGATGATCTAGTATCATGTATTCTGTTTTGGTGGGATTGAGACTGAGTTTGTTAATCCTCATCCATTCTGCGATGTTTAATAACTCAGCTTGTGCTTTTTCTATAAGCTCTACTTGGTTGTTTGAGGATATTGTTATCTCAGTATCATCTGCGTACATGTTGGCTCTTGAGTGTTCGAGACAGTGCTCAAAATCATTTAAATAAATGATAAAGAGCAGCGGTCCCAAGCATGAACCTTGGGGGATCCCACAATCTATTTCCATAATATCAGATACTTGACCATCAATGGAACAGTACTGGCTTCTGTTAGTTAAATAGGATTTAAACCAGTTGTTCTCAATACCTGTTATTCCATATTTTGCTAATTTACTGATGAGTATCTCATGATCCACGGTATCAAATGCCTTTTTCAAGTCGAGAAAAAGAGCAAAGTTAGCTTTGTTGTTGTCGTTACTTGAATACCAATGATCTGAGACACCAATCAGTGAGGTAATTGTAGAATGAAGCTTACGGAAAGCGAACTGATTCTGCGTTAGTTTTTTGTTAGATTGGAGGAAATCAATAAGTTGGTCATGTGCAATCTTTTCAAATAACTTAGATAGCACTGACAAAATTGAAATTGGCCTATAGTTATTCGTATCATCTTTGGCACCTGATTTATAAATTGGTGTAATTCGTGCTATTTTCCAACGGTCGGGGAAAGTCCCTAGCCTTAAAGAACTGTTAAAGATCATCGTTAGTGGTTTACAAAGAAATTCAGCAGCGTCTTTCAAAATTGCCGTTGGTATTTTGTCAGGACCAGCAGATTTTCCTTGTTTTAGATTTTGGATATATTTCAGAACTGTTCTCTCATTTACTTGTTTGAACTGGAAGACTGTTTCTTCTGTAGGATTATTAAGATGACAGAGAGGATCATCGCCCGGTTTAACTTCAATTCTATGAGCAAGTCTCGGACCGACATTAACAAATTGGCCATTTAGGACATTCGCAATTTGCGTTGAATCAGAAACTGTTTTGCTGCCATCCCTGACTTGCATAATAGTTGTTGAATTTGTTTTCTGCTGCATTTGTCATTAATAAGGGTTTACCAATAAACCCTGTACATAGGTTTCAAAGATTTTACCTTGTATTTTCGAAATCAACATGGAATTTGGCGACTAAACTGCATAGTTTCAAAACAGTGTTGAGCAAAAGACATTTGAAAATTATCATATAACATGCTGCAGAGGAAACCTTTGTTAATCTCTTGTATCGGATGCTAAAGAAGTCTCGACCTGAAATAGATTTGGTTTAGAGTGGAGGGGCATGTTTCAGATGGAGCGTAAAAGAAATGAGGAGGTTGAATGGAGCTTTTGCGGTAATTAATAACGCTTTGTTTCGTAGAACAATGGAAGACTTAAGCTTCACAAACAAGGTGTGGTATTCAAATCACAAAAGACGGGGAAGGTTGAGCAAATCACTGCTGCAGATATAGAAACAGCTAACTGGCTTCGAGTAGCAAGGGGATTTGGTCTGAAGCTTATATTGAAGGATGGGTTACATTTTCGTTTTGATGGATTCAGAGAGCCAGTATGTATAGATTTGTATTTACTCTTGCTTGAATCCAATTGCTCAGTTTCAAGACTGTGCAGATTCACCTTTTGATTTGCAGACTTGAGTTGGCCAGGTCCACAGCTATGCACAGTGCTTACATCGCAGACATTACATGCCTTTCCGCCCTACCCGCACGACTTTCATATTTGTGTTTTATGCTTTGTATAATGAAAATGCCAAAACGCTGACATCTCGGGCGTCGTGTAATTTCCCATATAAAATGTGATAAGCATGTTGATACGATCGTTATTCACAGAGCTTCAAGGAAAGATAGAAATGAGAGTAGCGAAAGTTTCTCTCTTCAAACAAAAACATTTGATTTGCTAGTTAGGGGTCATATCAAGGAGATGCCTATGTTGGTTCGGTAATTTCTGCAAACCGTTTTATGAGCCACGAATTCGAGGAATTATACCATATTCACACTGATTCAGTTAATCCAGCGTTATCTAAACCCAGTTAAATTGCAATTAATCAAAAGCATTCGACTTGCAGGATTAACCAATAAAAAAGCTTCATTAGATAAGCTGGTCAATTTTAAGCTAGTTAACTTGGAAATGTGAATGGGACGTTAGTGGTCTTTAATTTCTTCATCTCTGCGATGCCGAATCCTTGTGTTTGCCTGGATGAAAGTCGAAAACTTGGAAATTCAAGATGCAAATATGAAAGGTGCAATAGCGAAAAGGTCTTCGCGAAGTATTTGTTTGTAAACAGTTTCATAAGATAGCACCAAGTGGACTGTCACGTGCTACGATTGAATCATTGCCCGTAATTATTGTAAATTATCGGCAACATAGCGCCTCGCTCAATTCTTACCCTGACCACCCCAGGAACGCCCCTGGGCATTTGCAAATTAAAATATTCCTTGCCCACGTGCATTTGAATGCCAATTTTTACCTGGCTCCCGGAGCATTTGACAACGGCAGGAGCTTTTGCTTATATAGTTACGGGGAATATGGCCTTTTTCAGTGCCGGGCCCCCAAGCTTTTGTCCTGAATAATTTTGTTGGCTACCGGGAATTTGTAAGAGAAATTTCTGTTGACCCACGGACTGCCGGGGGGGGGGTATGTTCAGGGTAGGAATTGAACGAGACATAATAGTAGTGTCGTTTGCATTTTGTCTATGTAGATTTCATTGTTTCCAGTGAGAAGTATCTTTGCAAAGAACTGCTCGTCATTGTTTACACTTATCACTGTTTTCCTGGACTCTTAACGACTGAGAATATTTTTCTGTGCAAATGTTTGTCATGTCCACGCTGTAGGTTTTGCCCTACACGGAAATCTGAATGGCCTACTTCGGCTTTGCTGACATGGAGAAAATTACAGAGCACTTTCTTTTCAAATTCCGATTTTGCAAAAATAACCTAATGAAGTAAGGAATCTCGTGTATATGATTATAGCAGACGTTCATCAAGCGTCTTCATTGGCAGCGAGAAACGTCTTTAGAGGAGCTGCTTAGCAGTCTCATTGCTACTGGATGTCCATAAAACTGTATACAATTTCACAAAATCCTGGTGCAAATTGTTTCCCAAACTATTTCTTGTTATTCCTCATGGCTTATTAAATGTGATATTTTCCTTAGCATTTTTGGTAACTTGGGTACGGAGTAATGAATCAGTGAGTATGAAATTTCCTCTCCGACTCCAGCTTGGGCTGCCTGCGAGGAAGGGTCAACGATTCTAGTGAAGGCAGTAGCACGCCAGTCCTTCGTATCCGAAGATGATACACCATATGGCTGTAATAGTTAGAAGCCGAGAGAAAGACATTCTTAATGGACAATGGAATTCGAGATTCGAACGAAATTCGTGGCAAATCACATTTTCGTGTTTCCCGGATCTTTCTCAGCAAACAATATTTGTTGGAAAAACTTGCTTTTAAGATCCATAGGATGAAATGTGATTTTGACGAAGACCTGACGAATATCAAACGTCAGCGCTCTTGGACATGGCCACGATGGCAGGACCAAGTTACCATCATTATATCATTTAAATTTTCAAGGAGGATAGCCCTTCAGCAATGCTGATTTTCAAGGGGCTCTCCATGACGAACCTTACAAAAATAAGAATACTGTCATAACCTTAATCAACCCAATACAAATCAATTTATAATGTATAGTGATGAAAAAAAAACTCTATTATCTAAGATAGATCTTGGCAGTTAGCTTTGCCTATAGACATTGTTGGAATCTGTCGGCAGATTTCAAATTGTTGAGGAGATGAGGTTTATTTCTCGACCGTTAAGTCGAAAAAGTCAGCATTCTTGACACTGCAAATTCATCTTTTTCCTTAGAAATTGGTTTCGCTTGCAAGAGCAATGGAATACATTAAGTGCAAAAAATTTCGGCGTGATAAACTTTCGGACAAAGATTTGTCCGAAAATTTATTTGTACGAAATTTAGGGTTGTCCGAAAGTTTGTCACGCCGAAAATTTTTGCATAGACTGCGCATGGGCAATGTGAATTGACTTAAAAAACGGAACTCAAGTGATCTCTGAATCTGAATTCCCACCATGAAACGAAACGAAAGGTTGCAATGCTAAAACATGAGTCTGAATAGATCTGCGAAATCTTTGGAACAGTTGTGTTTCTAAACAATATAAGCATATATACGTGTAAAAAAGTGGCCAAAGATGAATGCAAACAAGAAAATTAGTGATTTTTTCCTTTCCTCTTCCATTTTAGAATAATTGCATTCCATTTTATTTAATAACCTGACGTGGTTTTCCTTCAAGGTTCAAAAGACTGGTCAACATTTTTGTCCGAAAATTAATTTGTCCGAAATTCAAAAAATATGTCCGAAAATATTTTCGCCGAAGTTTATTGTCCGAAATTTTGTCCGCTGAAAATTTTGGTATTTAATGTAGTAAAAGTTTAATGTTTCAATTCAGAGAAAAGTATTGCTTTTCTTGACTTTAGAGTCAGGAAACAGTAGTAGCGCATATTAACACAATTAAGCTAGGCCTCCATAAAAACGTGGTTGGGTCTCTTGTGGTCGATCTTAGCCCTCCTGTCCATAACGATGGAAGCAAAATCACCAAATAATCTTTGATCTTTTTGTTTGGTTCATGCAGAGCTCAATTCATTCAAATCCATCTGGAACTAAGTACTACACTTTTTTATAAGCCCGGATTTGTTCTGACGCTTCTGGCATGGAAACAGATTATTAGATCATGCAAAGGAGAATAACATTAGTGGTTCAATGAATGAAAGGGGATCTTTTGGTATCCGAAGAATCATGAAAATTATAGATTAGAGGAGCTGCGCCCTAAATGGTTGGGTTTCTAAAAGGATGGGTTCAAAGCTAGTGGAATGCGCTAACACTGGCCACGTCACGATGTGCCCTTCGATTACGTGTTTTAGGCGATGACTTAAAACATGACGGCAAACATCTCCTATGACCTATTAGCCTGTTAACAAAAGGGGTATTTTTTCTCTGACACAGACCTCAGTTTAAACACCCGTGGCTGAAAAATATTCGTCATATCTTCTTCTGCTTATCTAACCAACAAGAACAAGTTTGTATGAAATAATTTATGAATTTCGAGACGAAAACTTGGATGTAGTGTTGTAGTTTTGAGCGGTACGAAATGGAGGAGATGTGAAGTGGAAAATCTGTCAAAACAGCAGTTTGTTGAAGAGTTGGCTGAATGGCTTCATTTCATGTTTTTTTTAGTGGACATTTTAATTTGAAATCAAATTTTTGGGAATAATCGAGTAATTTTCAGAATTTTGCTGCTGTAAAGTCAAGGCAAGCTACGAGCAAGTAGATGACATTATTTTCTTTTACCTGATGCTTTTGTTTTTAAGCAAGACAAGTCTGCACGAAAATTCCTCAAAAAGCTGAAATCTGAAAAAAATGTTATTTTGTTTATTTGTGTATTCTTTTTCTTTTTGACTGAGCCATTAAAGGTTCGATGTGAAGCCATTGCAAGGCAGTAATGGAAACGGGTACAAAAGAAATCGAAGTTACAAGCTTATCTGCTCACAGCTTGCCTTGACTTTGCAGCAGCAAAATTCTGAAAATTACTCGATCATTCCCAAAAGTTTGATTTCAAATGAAAATGTCTACTAAAAGCACCAAACCATTCAGCCAGCTCTTCATGGAAGCAAACTGCTGTTTTGACAAATTTTCCATTTCACATCTCCTCCATTTCGTACCGCTCAAAACAACAACACTACATACAAGTTTTCGTGTCGAAATTGATAAATTATTTCTTTGAAACTTGTTGTTGTTTGTTTGGCAAACAGATGACGAAATGACAGATATTTTCCCGCCATGGGTGTTTTTTTGAAGTGAGGTTTGGATTAGGGAGAAAAATCTCCCTTATGTTGCGAGGCTCATAGGCCATACGACATCTTTGCCACCATGTTTAAGGCAATCGTTTCCATACTTTTGTACCCTAAGTGTAGAATGCTCATGAGCTATTTCTCAAGGCTGAATGTAAGTGTAAGAACTGTCCACTTGTTTTTCTTGGTAAATTTTCAGCTCAAAGATTAGTTGGTATGAACAGCCTAGTCTGTGCATGGCGTCCAATTTGGACGTACCCTAAGTTCGTAACGATGCCTTCTCAGTGTCTTTGTTGAACTTATCGCATCGTAGGCAACCTACGCCTAATTATGAAAGTATCAGTGCCTGAGAAAGAATTGGGGAACGTTTTTGGAAATCAGCAACAAGAGGAGGTGTTTCCAAGGACTATGCGGCATTCAGATCCCAAATCTTGCACCACGACAAAAGCCATTTTTTGTTTTTTCATGTTTCGGCTTAAAGCCTTCATCAGAGCCATCCATACGAATATTTTGTCAATCGGCATTAGCTGACACGGTGAAATAATTTATCACGAGTGGGCTACCACAATTGGAGAATCAGAGTGCGCCCCTGCCCGGGATCGAAGTCGGAACCCTCGTGTCGACAGACTCTCCAAAACTCCAATGCGCTGCTCAAGCGCAATGAAATTTAGGAGAAATCTGAAGTCATTCAGATCCTAAGTCTTACACCACGACATGAGCCATTTTTTGTTTTTTCATGTTTCGGCTCAAACCCTTCATCAGAGCCATGCATACGAATATTTTTTCAATCGGCATTAGCTGACACGGTGAAATAATTTATCAAATTTATCAAATTATGGTCATGTGCTGGAATGGTTCCAAAAAATGACAGCATCAAGCATGAAAGATCCACTTGCCATTTATGATAGAGTGCCGATCCAATCATATTGACTATATACACGTCAATAAATCAGATTTATTTATGCGAGCAGCTATATTTGACGTGTATTGAGGGATGGTCGAGCAATAGAGAGAGGGACAGGATCCTGGAATAGTTGCATGCAGGGAAGGATAAGAATAGAAACAGCTCAGCGATGAAAGAATTTGTTTAACAATACGAGTGTCAGTTGTAAAATCAAGTGATTCGACAGACAGTAAAAATATATCTCGCAATAAGACCTGCCTAGACTTTAGCTATGATTAAAAGAAAGTGAACGATACAACAGAACGGGGGTCCAATTGAGCATAGTCAGAGCCATGACTTAGATACCTGAAACTGAGTGACGAGAGTCATTTCAAGATTATTGTAAGAGGAGGACAGTAGGAATTGGAAATGATTCAATTCACAGTGAGTGCAGGATGAAAATATATATTAAAACGTTGCGATAGTTAAGTTTCTAAGGTAGATAACACACACAGAAATCTTCTTCCCAGGGAGTGCTTTTTGAGTTAGAGGAAGCAATAGGAGAAAAGAGGGGTTCATGAAAGTGGGATAGTAGAGTATCTAAAGAAAACCCTCTACAAGACTATTTATTTTGACTATAGCACATTTGCTTATGAAATGATGCAATTTGAGGGACAGCTAAAGTATAAAATATAAGAAAATACTAATAAACGAAGGAAAGAGCTACAACAAATTTGCATATAAGATTTATATTGAGTTTGAAAATGTAGCAAGCACAACGGGAAGAGGCATGTAAATAGAGAAAATTTTACAAAGACTGCGATAGATCTTTACTTAGTATATGCCTCGAAGTATTAGATCCCAATTAAGTCTTCTCTTAAGACTTCACCGATAGGTTGAAGTGAATTCTTCTGCAAAGACCCGAAAAGCTTTTGAAACCTTTACTTGGCAAGTGGATGAATTTGACATGCCAAAAGATAGCTTGGTTGCTGCATAACTTTTACTGTCTTTGCATAAGAAAGTATCAAAGTTTTGCTTTCCTTTGAAAGTATTTCTACATTGTAATGTTATCAGTGTTATTCAGTGTTAGTGTTATCTACATCAGTGTTCTGTCAATAGCAGTGCATCACAGAAACAAAGAAACGAAAAACAGATAATATAATTTCAAGACCCCATGAAGCCCCCTCCTCCAGTGGCGAAGCTAGCGGTCATGCTGGTCATGCTCAGCATGAGTAATAGTTTTCAGAGATATGAGTGATTTTTTGACGAATGAAAAACATTTTTCTTGCAAAACGTTTCTTAAAATGACAAGACTGAAGTCACTGTACATCACATAACCCATCGCTTTCACACAGTTTCATACCTCGGTCCCCTGTGCTAATTCCTGCTCGATTTGGAAAGCAAGAATCATCATAAGGTTTATATCCTAATTTTGGTACTTGTACTTTGCTGTTATGGTCAAATTTAATTACTTTCTGCACTGGTTCCCTATGATATGGCGTGCTGATCTGAAATAGGATGAATTGGGTCATCATAGTAATAAACGTAGCAATGATTTGATTGGTTGGAGCCAATCTTATGCATGCCCATTGCACCAGTTTTCAACTCAAACTCATGCTATTAGTTCAGAGCATGAATTGCGTAAACAATAGAAATGATGACGAAATATACTTTTGTCTCATGATTTCATTACGACTGACACAGGCACAATGCAGTTCAAGATGAAGTCTTCGTGTTCAATCGAAGAATCATTATTTGGATTTTGATGATTGTGGAATGCGAAGGAAGATCCATTTGAAGTTTACCTTGCGGGAGACATTATCCAGCAAAGCTATCGAGGAAATCTTTTGCAGCTTCAGCGAGCAGGAGGTGATGGTATGTGATTGTTAGGCCCAACTGAAAGCAGCTAAACGCCAAGCCAACCCAAAGCTTATTCTATATTGTTTCAGGGTCTTCCAAAAGTCTGGTGATAAAGGCCCGATAAAGGAAGTAAGATGGGCCGTGGGATTGAATGCATGAAGTGCCATTTTGTAGGCCATCCTTGCCATTTTGACCTGCTGTGTCCTTGATTAGCTGTGACTTCGGCATAACAACAATGCTGTGTCTACTGGACGTTCAGTATTTTGTTCTATTATGCAAAGACAGCCTATTTTATATTAGACTTCCCATTGAAGAGCATTGTCATGTTTTTTGTGCAGTATTTGAGTAACTTTCCGAGAGAACTTTCCTATACTAGCAGCATATCATAATTTGTGTCGCTGACAAAAGGAAATTTAGCAAGGGAAATTTCCTGTTTGTGCTTGCACATCATGGTTTGTTGCTGACAAAAGGAACATTCCAAGTGAGCTTTCCTGTTTTTGCTTGCAGTATTATCATAATTTGTGTTGCTGACAGAAAAGGAACTTTTGCAAGGGACCTCTGGCCTGCTGGTGAAATTTGTTACTGACTTTGGAACTTACCAAGATGACCTTCTGTTACAGCATGTTTATCTCCAGGGGGTACTCTGGTTTTTTACAATAGAGGTGTTCAGATTCCTTTTGGGTCTAAACTTTTGGCAGAAATAATATATTGGGGCATTCATTTGTAGGCAAGAATTTTTATTGGTTCATGGAATTCTAGATCATTGTTTGGGTCTCAAGAAATATTATTTACAAGCAAAATCAAAGTCAAGCAGCATTATCAAATATGTAAATCCAAATGTGTTACATGACATCTATCAGTTAAGGGCACTTTTCCATGTATATTGTTGCTTACTATATTGTTTTTGGACATGCAGGCTTAGACAAGTTATCTTGTACCGTTTTGATGACATAAATTTTTTGGGGTTAATATTTTGTACCCCAGCCTGAGCAGCCTTATCCTTTTATATCTGAATAACCCCCTTCAGGTTATAGTACATGTGTTGCTAATTAAAGGAGCTTTCTAAGAGAACTTTGCTAAATGTGCATTATCATTGTCAGCCTTGTAAATTTTGCTTTTTGAGAAACTTCCCAGACAACTTTGCTGTTTTTTTTGTGTTATCATAGTTTGTTGCAGATCAAATGTCTTCGTATAACAGCCAATTTTCTCGCAAAATAAATCATTAGTTTGATTGCCTGCCTGTTTACTTGCCAGTGAACTGGGATAGTCTCTCCAGCTAAGAAAGATATTCCTGTGACATGGGACTTGTTGCAGTCAATTATCTCTTCACTGAGGACTTAACACGTTAGGCAACTGATCAAAAGAAATGATTGCATGAGATCGGAAAATACAATTCCTGCCAAATTTAATGATAAATAAAAGTTTTACCAGTGAAATGTCAAGAACGTTTTTGATAACAATTCTTGGCCTAAAATTTGTGATAGTAAGAGTTTTTCCCAAATCCATTCGTGCATTTTGCCTTGCTACAGCAATGAGCGTTTTCCAAGCTTTTCTACGAAAATGGGCGTTCCTAAAAAGAAAAATGGGCGTGACCCAAAAAAATTTTCCAGGGGCTCCGACCCTGGACCCCCGCGCTCTTTGCGCCCGGCGCAAAGAGCTTCCCTCTATGGCTTCGGCACAGAGCATGACCTACCCTTCCGAGCCAGCTTTGCCACTGCCCTCCTCCAGGAGGCTTATTTCATCTCTAAGGCTACAGAAAGGTGTTTTACACGAGGCGGGATTTCTATAGAAGGACCTCATCCATTGAGTGAGTTGTCAATGCTAAGAATGACAGCGAATTTTTGAAAACTTGGGTCGTGCACTCGACCACTACAGTGAAAATTATGAAAACTTCATGAAACCAGAATCTGCTCGAGAATTCTGACATTTAAAGCAATATGGCGGCCTCCGAAGAAGACGGGCCTAAAGCTGCGATGACTAAACTTTGACTGGAGGCGCCACTGAAGTAATTCGAAGGCATCCAACCACCAGAATCATGACCAGGAAGGTATGAGGTATGTATGAGACCAGGAAGGTATGAGACCAGGCAGTACGCAAGCACCATTATCGGAACATTGAAAAACGTGCAGTAAACAAACAGATTTACAACTATAAACGAACCATAAAGAAACAACAATATCAAACCAAATGGAAAAGTGTATGATAGCAAACACAAACATTCAAGCACGTTGTCAGCAGCTATTGCCAAATGACTTGGGAAAAATGATTATTAGAAAAAGTCCGACTTCCAATGCAAGGCACTAAAGTTGCAAATTTGAAACTATTGAATAGTTTTGCATGAACGAAAAATACAATCTTAATTGCACACCTTATTTATTTAAGTGATATTGCTTAGGCCTTTTCTGGTTGCCTACCTTTCCGCGAACCATCCCAAGCTCAACCCTTGTTGTCCTAGCTTCACTTAAGAAAAATCTGCCTTGTACGGAGGTCTTTGAGGGAAAAAGTGAACATTGAGATAGAATAGGAATCAAATCATGAAAGATAGGACACCCAGTGTGTAGCGATTTGAAACTCATATCAGAAGCCAGCCACTTTAACTTTGTGTTTTGTCGTGTTAGCAGTAGGCCCAGTGAGCCTGTGTCATATTGAGCCTGGTCTCAATAACTAGGTAACAAAATGCAATGAAATATTGAGAAATATCTGTGCAAGAAATAATCTAAACTGCATCAAAGGCTTTTTTTAAGTCGATGAATGTCACCGACGTATATTGTCCACTGTCTAT
Organism: Aurelia sp. 4 Dawson et al 2005; assembly: GCA_964019985.1. Lineage (NCBI taxonomy): Eukaryota > Metazoa > Cnidaria > Scyphozoa > Semaeostomeae > Ulmaridae > Aurelia > Aurelia sp. 4 Dawson et al 2005. The sequence goes on along the minus strand of OZ026504.1, from coordinate 8,060,319 downwards.
GTTTAGGTACTAGTCATTAGTGCATTTGAGCAAACAAATGAGTGCTGAGTGCAGCTTTCTGATAGGCTTTCATCAGCTTTCAAGTGTACTAATGATGAAGGTCCCTTTTATCTTGCATGCCTTTTCGACAGGTTATCAGAAACCAGTACCCGGGAACTTCGAAATACCGAAACCGATCTACGTGTCCCGTTTCTACGAACAACATGTGGCCAAAAGTGCTTTTCTTTTAGAGGGGCGAAACTATGGAATGGCCTTGACGCAAAATCCAAATTAACAAAAAATTTCAAATGATTTAGATCCTTTCTCGAAAACTCCAGACCATAAAGGAGCCCTTTTACTCCAGAACATAAAGGAACCAAGGAACTACTTTTACTTTATTATTGTATCTTGTATATTGTAAATTTTTAAAGGTTTATCTTTTTTTCTTTGTACAGGGCAGCTTGTAAAGCAATTTATGTATACACAGTTGATGGCTTTACCCTGTTTAAATAAATAAAAATGAAATGAAATTAAATGTTTATAAGAGATTTCAGTATGACTGAAACTGAGGAACAGATGAAAGATTTTCTGGACCTATATAGTCTCAAAAATCTTGTACGCGAGCCAACATGTTACAAATCTCAAAGAGCAAAGTGCACAGATATCGTATTGACAAGTTGAAATAGGAATGTGCAACAAACTACTACATTTGAAACTGGTTTGTCAGATTTGCATTAAATGGTTGTCACTGTTCTTGAAAACAATTTCCCTAAACACGGACCCATTGTAATTAACTATAGAAATTACAAAAACTTTAACGAAATTGCTTTTAGAAATCATCTGCAGGACGAATTAAGGAAAATAGAACCATCCTATTTGAATTACACTTCTTTCGAATCTACTTTTTATAGAGTTCTGAAAAAACATGCTCCAATTAAAAAGAAAGATGTGCGTGCAAATGTCAAACCATTTATGACCTGATTTCTGCGTAAAGCGGCCATGTTACGCTCTAGACTTCGTGATAGATATAACAAAGATGAAACCGTTGATAATTAGAACAAATTTAGCAAACATCGCAACTCCTGTGTTAAGTTTTTTCGAAGGGAATAAGGAAATTACTATAATAACCTAGACATTTCACTTGTCACTGATAATAAAAAATTCTGGAAAACCGTGAAAACTTTTTTCTCGGACGAATCACAATCTCAGAATAAAGTTGTTTTGATTGAAGATGAAACTATGATATCCTACGATGTCGAAGCTGCAGAAACCATGAATGAATTTGTCGTCTCTGTAACGGATTCCCTTGGTATAAATGAAAACTTTGGTTATGAAAATGCAACAGAAGGAGTTACGGATCCTATTGATAAGGCCGTCACAAATTTTCCAATCATCCTAGCATTCTGAAAATCAAAGATTATTATCAAACTGCTGGTTCCTTTCACTTCTTGAAAGTTACCCCTGATGCTGTGAACAAAGAGGTCAGGAATCTAAATCCTAAGAAAGCTACAACGCACAAAAATGTTCCTCCTAAAATCCTCAAGTCAAATTCTGATGTATGTATGGAACCTTTGACGCAAATCTCTAATGATTGCATAGAAAATTCGCTTTCCTGATGAACAAAAGTGCGCAAATATCATATCTCTTCCCAAGAATCGACCACCCAATGCTAGGACTAACTTTAGGTCAATCAGTGTTCCGCCTAAGGTCTCAAAGTTGTTTGGAAGAATAATGGATAAACAAATAGTTGCATATATTACACCCATTTTATCGTCACTTCTCTGTGGTTTTCGAAAAGGCTACGATGCCCAGCACGCTCTCATAAGGCTCTTAGAAAAATTCAAAATTAGCCTTGATGAAGGTCGTAAGGCAGAGGCTATATTAATGGATCTTTCCAAGGCATTTCATTGTATCAGATATGATCTTTTGATCGCAAAATTGTACGCCTATGGCTTCTTTCGCGGGGCATTAGTACTAATTAACAATTACGTCACAAATAGACAACAAAGAGTTAAAGTAAATGGTTCATTCACTTCTTGGAAAAGGGTCGCTCGTAGTGTTTTACATGGGTCAGTCTTAGTTGGGCCTCTGTTATTCAAAATTTCATTAATGATCTTTTACTCTTTATTCAAAACTCGGATATATGTAATTATGCAGATGATGCTACGATCTATACATGCAATAAGAACCTTGAAAATATAGTTCATAGGCTTGAAAATGATTGTAGTCAGTCTCAGTTCAGTTTCATTTCATCATCAATCTATACTACTTACAATAAGTATGGTTTATAGTTTTAGAATGGTTTGCCGACAACTTTATGAAATTAAATGCAGATAGATGGCATTTCTTGGTTCTTGGGCATAGATGTGGCGATCCTGTTACTTTGAGGATTTGAAGTGCTGACGTTGTAGATAGCTATGAAGAGAAAATACTCGGAGTTCAAATTGATAGCAAACTTTCCTTCGATAATCATGTTTCCAAACTGTGCCAAAAGGCTAGTAATAAACTTTATGCACTTGCTCGCATATCACCATATATGGATAAGAGAAAATTAAGAACTCTCATGAGGGCTTTTTAGTACCAGTCAATTTCAATACTGTCCTTTAACCTGGATGTTTCACAGCAGTCAGGTGAAGAGAAAAATTAACAAAATACATGAAAGGGCTTCGAGAATAGTTCAGTCCAGTTCAGTTCTGTTCAGTTCAGTTCAGTCCAGTTCAGTTCATTTCAGTTCAGTTCAGTTCAGTTCAGTTCAGTTCATATAGTTTAAGGTTCCTCTACATAACATATCTCAATAAAAACTAATTACATACAATGACTATGAATTACATAAAAATACTAATAATAGCACACAAAAAATAACAATTTACATACGATGCTGCATACAGGGGGGATTTCGTTAGGAGGAGCTCTCTCTTAATAGATGAACTAATCGAGGAGAGAGCACCCCCTTCTTAAGATGGTTCTGAATCTTATTTATTCATTGACTGAGTGACAGAACAATATTTATCACTTTAGGATCAACTTCGCTTGTATTTCATAAATAAAAAGGCTCGAAGCTTTTCACGAAAATTGAAAGCAGGTGATGATCTTTTTATGTCGACTGGTGCTGTTCCACGATTTAGCATCAGAGAAACGCACAGACCTGGTATCATATTGCAAAGTATTGTTTCGAGTTAAGAAAATTTCATTCTTTGTGGCTTGCCGTGTACCATGCTGATGAACATTTGATACCGATTCAGAAAAATTGTGGAAGCAATTAGGAGAGTTCTTATTGAAACAATCATAAACAAAGCAAAGCAATTTAAGCTGAAAAAGATTTTGAAGCTTCAAGATTTTAAAGTCAGAAAAGATAGGAGTGGAGGTGAAGTAAAGTGCTCAAATACAATAGCTCTTACCACTATTTTTTGCAAAAAATATATGGGCTTGATATGACAATCATATGTAAGTCCCCATACTACTATACCGTATTGAAGAAAGGAAGAAAATAATTAATTGTACAAACAGATCATAACATCAACAGGAAGAAAGTGTCGTATCTTGAAAAACATACCACATGTTCTAGCCATTTTTTTAGAAAGTTCAGATAAATGGTATTTCCAGGTAAGATTTTAAGAGAAGAACATCAAGAAATTTTCCATACCTAGACTGTTTTACTTGTTGATTCCCAATTTTGATGTTTACTGTTCCCAATGATGAATGTTGAGGGGACTTAGATATTATGAAATTAGTTTTATCGATGTTTGATGACAATTTACATCAAGCCATTGTTTAACCGTTTTTAAGTCATTATTTACTATTCTTTGCAGCTTATCAAGATTTTCAACTTCAAAGTAGATATTTGTATCATCTGCAAATAAGTAGAAGGAGAGTACAGATGTTGAATTTGGTAGATCATTAATGAAAAATTGGGAAAAGTAGGGGAGCAAGGACAGAGCCCTGTGGAACTATACATGTAACATTGAAAGGGATGGAGCTAGACCCATTCACAGTAACATATTGCTCTCTACCTAATAAGTAAGATTCATACCACTCTAAAGCAGGTCCTCGAATTCCATAGTTTTCAAGTTTCATCAAAAGAATGCTATGGTTTACGGTATCAAATGCTTTCTGCCAATCAAGAAGGATCCCGCAGCCAAATTTCCTGTTATCAAGTGAATTTTGGATGGTTTCTGTCATGCTGGCTAAAGAATGATTAATAAAGTGACTTTCACGAAATTCAAACTGAGATGAATGTCAAATGCTATGCTTTTCTAGGAAGTCATATAAACGCTCATACATAGCTTTTTCAGTGATTTTGCTGAAAACAGACAAGAGAGAAATGGGACGATAATTAGAAGCAATAACTGAACAGCCCTTTTTTAACAGAGGGATAACTTTTGCAAGTTTTATTTTGTCTAGAAATATACCAGACTGAAAAGATTCATTAATTACCTGAGAGAGTGGTAGACTTTTCAAGGGACACAGGTGCTTTAGAATCTTGATAGGAATGCTATTGGAACCTAAAGACGTATCAGTATTTAGCATATTGGTAATATCAGATATTTCTGAAGGAAATTAAGGGGCAATGAAAAAAGAGTATACTATTACGGATGAAATCCAAGGGAGACTTTCTGGTTCTTGGTATTTTCTTAGTAATATCATGAGAGACATTGACTAAAGATTTATTGAATAGATTAGCAATCACAACAGGATCACATGTAAGGGCACCATTAGAATTTTTCATTTTGCTTATGACATTTACATTAGAAGATTCCTTTTATTTATGACTAATTTAATACCTGAGCATAACTATTTCATATTTGTACAATTAGTTTGAAAGTAATTATAATAATAATTGGCTTTGCTGTCTTTTAAAGTAATTGCAATCTGGGTATGAAACTATTTAAACAGATCTCTTGTAGGCTGATCATTACTTCTCTAGAGTTTTTTAAGCAACCTATCTTTGATACGCATCATTTTTTGTATCTTACCAATGATTCCAAGGTTTCTTTCTTAACTTCACTTCTTTCTTTGTGAATTTTCTTCAGAGGAGCGTGAGTTTTTACTAGTTTATCAAGATCTGAAAGAAATCTATTGAATTTAGAATTAATATCTAATTGATCATCATTCAAGTAAGTTAGGTCTAAATTTAAAAAGTCACTTTGGAATCTATCAATGTTAAGTTTAGAAACATCACGGTAGGAGTTTGATAAGTTTTTGTAAGCTATACCTGCATGCTTTACAATAAGAAACAGAGGAAAATGGTCTGTTATTTGAGTTGGACTATTACCACTTACTGTTTCTTGATCAAGAACTTTGGCAAAAATATTATCTATAATTGTAGAAGAATTATCAGACACTCGAGTTGGATGCATAATATATGGCAAAAATTGCTTGGAAAGGTGCAAATTGACAAATGCACCAGTTCCAGTGTGAGAGTCATAGCTTAGAAGATCAAGGTTGAAATCCCTATGAAGAAAAATTTGTTTATTTGAGACAGCAGGATTAGAAAGAACTTCTTGTAAATAGGCGCTAAGGTTATCAGGATTAGAATTTGGATGGCGATAAAAACAGCAAAACAGAAAGTTTTTCTCTTTCACATTTTCAACCTCAACCCATGCAGCTTCATAATCTGCACTGTCTTTGCTCAAGTCAGGTCTTGTAATTGGAGAAAGACCTGTCTTTACATAAAGACCAACACCACCAATTTGGCTATGTGACTCAACAGAACACTATCAAAATCAGACTTTATTTCCAAACTTACCAGTGTAGAGACAAGCTCATCAAAGTGACAAGAAAGACTTCTAATGTTCATATGTAGCAGGGAAAAATCATTTTGAGAATAGTCAGAATTTGAAATGTCCTGGCACATGTGATATGAAGAGTTTATGTTGGCAGGTAAATGTTCATCAATATTGTAAGGCAAGTTCACAAGATCTGAAGTAATTTCGAAGGATGGTGCTCTGTCAACAAAAGATGGAATATCAATTTCATATAAGTTTAGAAATTCCTCATTTGTAAGTTCTCCGAAAGGAAATATTGATTCATTTTCAACTATTATGCACTTAAGGTAACTCTGCTTTCCGCTCCAGTGAGCAGCGAGTTGCCGTTTTGCAAAACCACTCTCCCCCAGAAAACATTTCTCCAATACTATTCGGTCGATCGAAAAACGGTAAAAAGGACGTTGCTCTACATGGTCTTGGTAATCGAAAGATATGCAAATCGCAATGTTTCCGTTAAGGCTGGCTTTGTAAATTATTTTTCAAAACTTTTTGTTGATTTCAGAAAATTTGATTTATCTCCAAAACTACTCGAAAAGTTTTCTGTTTTCTTTTGCTATATCGTTAGCTAGATTGTTGATCTACAACTTTACCAAGTCTGATTGAAAAAGCTAGTCTAGATTTGTCGCAATCGAATTTTATATTTCTGTTTACTTTTCGACACTGAAGGGTAAAAACCTTGGTCAACAGATTACCACGTTACGAATCACGCTTTCAAATACTCAGCCTTTGGCTTCATTCACATTGCTCAATCTTTTGTAAGCGCGTAGACGCTCGTGCAGAAATCCCCATATTTTGCAATCCGAACACTGCAATGGATTAGTGTGGCGGATTTCTGCACGAGCGTTTACGCGCTTACAAAAGATTGAGCAATGTGAATGCAGCCTTATAATAACTCTCTGAAATGCTTCCATTGGCAAAAGAATGAACATGATCTGTTGGGAATGCTGTATTCAAGTCTCAATAGACATCATTGGAGCACTTGTGAAAGTATCATTTCTTGAATGCTATCATTTTTTACTGCCTTCCGTTTCATGTCCTTTGAGACTTTCATGAGCATTCACAAAATATCAATTTCTTTAAGAGTCTACAAAGAACAGAGATCTGAAACTAAACTTTTTGCAAAAGGGTTCAACTTTTTCTCATGTCCTAATCAGTAGACCAAGTTTTCTACCCTTCGTAGTCACAAAGTAAACAGAAGTATAAAATTCGATTGCGACAAATCCAGCCTAGCTTTTTCAATCAGACTTGGTAAAGTTGTAGATCAACATTCTACCTAACGATATAGCGAAAGAAAACCGAACACTTTTCGAGTAGTTTTGGAGATAAATCCAATTTTCTGAAATCAACGAAAAGTTTTGTAAATTAATTTACAAAGCCAGCCTTAACGGAACCATTGCGATTTGCATATCTTTCGATTGCCAAGACCATGTAGAACAACGTCCGTTTTACCGATTTTCGATCGACCGAATAATATTGGAGAAATTAACTGTTTTCTGAGGAGAGTGGTTTTGCAAAACGGCAACTCGCTGCTCACTGGAGCGGAAAGCAGAGTTACCTTAATGCAAAACCATGGAGCATCATTGGGTCTGTTAGAAATTGTTGTGTACACTGCTAAAGAAATGTTATTACATTTTATATGAACACGAAAATTGCAACGATAGCAAAAAAGAAAGGATTTATTATCCTTAACCTTTTTATGACAAATGCCATAAGGATTTTTGGATAACTTAGTCATTAAACGTTCCTTCTACATGACAAACTGACCGAGAGAAATCAAATGCTTGACCATGATCATGGCCACCAAACTCAACATAATATGGAATAGTCAATGGTGTCCAATGTAGGTATTCAGTTAGCGTTAATAACAAATTCATCATCTTCATCAGAGACGTCAGAAGGGGCTTCTCTTTGATGATCAAACGGTCAGCAATGAAGAAAGCAATCTCACCTTGTCTTCGTGCTTCCTGTAACTTGGGAACTAGCTCATACCTGCGATCCAGCGTTGCCTGACTGAAATCCTGCACAAATTTAACTCCATCTGGTTTTATTGATCTGGCGGGAGCTAGCACACGCTCCTTTTCCTTCCAGCTCAGGAATTTGGTAATTATTGGCCTACTGCGTTCTTCTTTACGTCCTCCACGTGCTCCAGATGAGCCATGCCTTCCATTTGGTTTTGGTTTTACACGATGCGCTCTCTGGATAGTTAGTTCGTCATTGATCTTCAGAAGCTCTTTAATTTTAGATTTCAGAATAACTTATAAGGATGCCGAATCTATCTATAGTGAACTATTAGAGAAGGACTGTTCTGTTACTATTCATACAAAGAAACTTCAATAACTTATGGCTGAGGTATACCTGAATCCTTCTTTCATGCAGGAAATTTTCTGTGAAAATGAAAGTCATTACTATTTGCGTAACAATGATGAATTCATCAACCTAGGGTGAGATCAGTCGGTACTGGCACAGAAAGCGTCAGATTGAAAATTCCACAACTATGGCAAATATTACCGCAAACAATACGAAACTCTGGAACCCTTGCTCAGTTTAAAGCAAATATAAAGCATTGGAAGGGAGAAAATTGTCCATGCAAGGTGTGTCGCACTTTCATACCGAACTTTGACTTTTTATAACGTTTTCAGAGATTTTTTTATTTGTATACTTTGATGAATTGTAAGTAGTTTAATTTTATTTTGTATATTTTATCTACACTTGTAAAATACTTTTTTTAGCGTTGGATTTAATCAGCTAAATATTTTTAGCTATCATTTGTTATAGCCAACGAAATATAAATTGATAATGATAAAAAATAATAGGGATTCTGGCACCCAATTTACAAACATGGGAAGCATTTAGGACGATGGTTAATTACCTTTCGTGTTTCATATGGGTTGGAGGAGTAAATAGAAAGGGCATATCCATAATTTTGCCTTAGAAGGAAGGGGTTTATTAGGAAACAGACGTAATAGAGCTGGACTAACAGAGCTTCTCTTTCACTTCGTAATCGTAATGAAGCGAAGTACGACGGCAGGCCAGCGGGGCAAACCTAGTATGTGTCACGAAGTTTCATCCAACGATCAAGAGCTGTGCTCAAAACAAACACACTGATTTCTTCGGCTTTCTACGTCTTCAATTTTATCTCTAAACTGTAGCTCAACTTCAAATAAGAATTAATGACAACTCACGAGTTCTCTCACAAAAACTTTCACAACTCACAACTCAACTCACAACTCAACTCACAAATAAACTCGTAACTGCTCTACTCAACACGCCCCTTCTAATTCATAACTATGCTCAATGAACCGTTACTTCCATGCTCCTTCACAGTCAATATTATTAACATACACAGGCCACTTATTACATATGTTAACAAGATACAGAAGTTAACAAGGTTTTAGAAATAGTTGCTTTGATGACGGGAAAGCCAGTCGCGTAGTATTGGAGCCAAATAGCCTAGGTATCTTTACTGAAGCAATTTCTGCTGCTTCTTTTCCTAACAGCAACCTAAAGACAGCAGTACATTTTCTTTGAACAGAGGAAAAATGAAATTCATTCCATTAAATGATTGATTGTTTATCTGTGTCTTTCCTCTTCCCTCATCCTCCAAAATCATGGCAGTATCCTGCCACTTTGATGGGATCGAATATTCTGTTGCTTTACAGCAGTGGCTCAACATTACTGGCTGTTTGTTTTGTAAAGTTTATGTTAGAGAGAATTGCAGCTTATTCACCTGCCTAAATGAAACCAAGGCCTTGCCCTCGCTCGATCTCGGCAAATTTTGTATTAAACGCCCGATTCTTTGCATTAATTTGTCCCTCGGCTTTTAAATGTTGTAATCAATGCATTCTCTTTCACTTTCCTCCGTGAGATGACTGGAAACAAACTCGGAGTAAAGCTTGTCTCTGCGATGGTCTGAACTCTGCCGAGCTTTGGCCCTACCATCCAGTCCACATCAGAAGGCGCCAACGTTCGATATTCGAAGGAAATTCATTGCAAAGCGCAGTTTTATTCCTGAGCACGTGCCCTCAAGATTTTGCAATGAAACAAAGAAGTGCCTTTTTATTTTTAGAAAATGCCCCCTTTTCTTAAGGAAAAAGGGGCCCACGAAGTGTCGTACCCCCCCAAGTTAGAGATGCATGCTACGTCCCTGTACTTGTGCACTCATAAAATTTTCAAAGCTGTAGTTTCGAAGTCTTTTCAATGTTTAGTTATTGTTTCAGTACCGTCCTTGAGATGTGATACAAGGATCAAATGCGAAGGATTTCCTCTACCAAATAAGCAGGTTCTTAACAAAATTTTTCCCAGCACTGGAGTTTCTTATTTTTTTGGCATCTGAGAGTTGAGTTTCGTGTTAAAGAATATTTTACAACCTGAAAGTGGTTGTAAAATTTTGGGAATGGTTTCATGAAGTCGATAAACGTTCTTCCAAATCTATAGCGAGCCTAGAGCTGTTTCTCGGTGCGATGTCATTCACGTAGAAACGATGCTAGATACGTGTAGAAACGGTTTCGAAACATTCGTGTAGAAACGATAATTTCGAGGTCATCTTTGATGAAATACTGCTAGATTTTAGAATAATAAGTCTGCCATTTTGTTCTGATATAGTGTCATGATTTGTAGGAATACACCTACCTATCTGTAGTAATTGTAATCCACTGCTAATCCCCCCGATTAGCCTTATAGGACTTCGAGCAACGCTCTGCAATCGAAGTTTAAGTTCTTAATCTTAAATCGCAGATTCAGCATTTTATTATCAGATCAGCCCAAATCGGAATTGTGAACACCCGGGCCCTGATCTCTAACAGCAGTGCTTGCAGCCAGCATCCCTTGCTGGGAAAGAGGGATTAAACTGTGGTTTCTTTTGGTGGGATAAAACTGTGATTTCTTTCGAATATCCTCTGATGTGGACAGGATGGTAGGGCCAAGTCTCGGCAGATTTCAAACCGTTGCAGAGATAAGTTTTATTTCGAGTTTGTTTCCAATCATCTGGAGGAAGAAAGTGAAAGCGGATCCATTGAGTACAACATTTAAAAGCTGGGGAACAGTTTGATGCAACGAATTAGGCGCTTAATGCAAGATTTACCGAGATCGAATGAGGGCAAAGCTGTTGTTAGATTTAGTCGGGTAAATAAGCTGTTGTCTTTGTTACAGTGGTTGGGCTGTCTGACACGTCCTATTTCGGTTGGGGGCGGAGCAAAAGCCTCGCGACCTTGCTATCGAGTGGTAATAGGTAGATAATTTTGTATTTCTAATAGCTTCAGGTATGTACTTTGTGAAAATGTAAAACTTAACCTAAAATTAACCATCATTTCTGTCCACGTCAATGTTTTTCTTTGTTTCGTCAAGTAAAGCGACAGATTTGACCAAATTCGGGAAATACAGGGTGTCCCAGAAAATTTGTGCCCCGTTTGCCCGAAGACCACGACAAAGCAGCAAAAGTTCGTCACCATATTTTGGCATGATGTTGCTCGCAAGATGTTAGATTAAAGTTTGTTTCCATCCCCGTAAAAATCCGTTAAGAAATGATGGAGCTATGACGTTCAGAAGACCAAATTTCTCTGATGACTGAAACCAGCGGTCGGCCATTTTGTATTACTATTTTTCAACGATAATCAGCTTCATGGATGAGCTGAAACAGTAGCCTCTAATCTCATAGCTCTCGCGAAAGTTTCAATAATCATCAGAGACTTCAGCTATTTCTTACCCCACGATCCTTTATTGAATGTCAAAACGAAGACGAGGATCCCATGATAAAATAAACAATCGAAAGGCAATGACAAAAATATAGTCACCTTTTTTTGGTAGGTGTGATGAGTGCAGCAATTATTTAGTTTATCTATCAGTTCAAAATGAGACAATACAGCTCCAAAAATCTTTTGCCCTTCTCGTTTCTTTTAGTTCATTGTCTTCGGTAGTAAATCAACAATTGCTTGTAATAAATGAAGGGAGAAATCTGAGTAGGGATACGCTAGGGATGGCGACAAATTAAATGTGAAATATATTTTTGTCGAAGCTTTTGATTTTTATTACTTTGGGAATTCTGATCTTCAATTTTGAATTCTATCAAAGATCGTGGGGTAAAAAATAGTCAAACTCTCTGATGATTATTGGAACTTTGATGAGAGCTATGACATTAAAGGCTGCTATTTCAGTTCATCCATGAAGCTGTTTATCTTTGCAAAATAGTAAGATAAAGTGGCCGACCACTGGTTTCAGTCAACAGGCAGATTTGGTCTTCTGAAAGTCAATCATTTTTCGACGGATTTTCACGGGAACGGTGGCAAACTTTAATTGAACATCTGAAGAGCAACGTCATGGAAAAGGTTAGTGATAATCTTTTGCCGTTTTCTCGCAATCTTCAGGCAAACGGGGCACAATTTTTCTGGGACACCTTGTACATGATAAAATTGAATTTTGAGCACAATTTTCAACCAAACATGTCAGTTATGATAGAATACATTAAACAGCACTACTCTGTAAAGGCAATTTGCTAAACATTGCAATTTTGCTAATTTTTTTCGTGAATATTGAGATTTGAGAAGTTCCGACTGCGACTTCCATGGAGCCATGGAATATCATGGAGCCATTGGTGCCATGGAATATCATTTTTTAGTCCTATGATAAAGGAAAAGAAAGGGGTCTGGAAAACATTGTCTGAATGAATATGATCTCAAATTTCCATAAATTGTAATCCAATGCAACACGAGGCAATCGATCCCGTTCTAATTTTTTGACTGTTTTGCAAACACATTGTTTTGGAAACCTCTTTCTTTTCTCAAACATGAACTCAAACATAACTCAAACATGATATTCTACAGCTCGTGCAATTGAAGCAGGTTTGCAAGGAAAAGATAGATCTGTACTGTCGTTCTCGAAAGAATGCTGATTTGTTCTATGCATGCTTGCAAGCGCTTCACTGATTTGTTCGCATTTATCAATCCATAACTAATTGACCAGTTTTTCTAGTGTCTGTAGTCTAGTAGGATACAAACGTTGGTATTTTACTGCGAAACAACAGGCCAAGCTTTTGACTTCAAACGCAGTCGGTAAACATACGTTAAAATACCAATTTCATGTTTTAACGTATTTATTTTGCTTTATGTCAGGATCAGTAAATTTGGCAGCGTGGCAATAAAGATCTACCTATTGATTTTAACAGAAAAATTCTCAAGTTGACTTTAGCTTTCATCCATAACACTGGTCGGTTTGACTGAGATAATTTTAATCTTTGTCAAACGCCAAGTAACCATCAAGTCCCTTTACTTACTTTTTCTTCTTCCTCTGTTTCTTCTGTCATTTAGAGTAACTGCATTGTATTCTTTTACTTAATGAAAATGAATGATTGCGAAAAAGACAGTGGTATTATCCTCCAAAGAAAACGCTGGCTTTCTACATTTAATCCATCGATCAATTTGACAATTCGGTAGAAAGCAGGGACATTGTTCTGATATACCTCTCCCACAGTCTTTATGCCGCAAACGTTCATTGTGATATATTTAGGTCGTAGTTAGCGTATAGTGATTAATTTACACGTATTCTTTGTTTCTTTTTTGTGTATCGTCCTAGTAGCGTTCGTTGTTTCATGTTATATGTAAGAACATGGGGGTAGCCATGCGATTTTGCTCCTCACGTTATTGTCCTTTTAGTGTTGTGCACTTGTATAGTATCTATTGGTAGAGTAGGTAAAAATGTATTGTAAGAATTTTATATGGATAAAAAAATCAATAAATTTTCTATTTCTTTCTGAAACAGGATTTTGAAAAGCTTTCTGACTTTGTGAAGAAGAACTTTGAGACAGAACTTGGTGAAATCGAGTTATCAGTAAAAGGGTGGAACTGGGGAGTGGCAAAATTCCATGGTTAGTGATTTTTCTTTCAGGATAACTTTTCTAAAATTTATATAATACCGTGTGTGCCATGCTTGCTAAAAATGGATAGTTTGGTACAGTGGGTCTCTAATCTCGTTCCGATGCAAATCACCCGAGCTCATTTGAAAGCAGTTGGCCTGTTCAACAGATTAGAATATAAGAAACGTGGAACCGGGCTCTATGCGAGTTTGGTACAGAAGCCATCTGGAATCACATCGAAGAGAAGGAGCTCTCCTGGCCCTTTGCTAGCCATCGACGCCATCGGCATCATTTGCAATTGTGGGAGAGTTTTGTGCAAGCACATTTTATCTGGTGCGCCAAAGAATTACAAATGAGCCTCGAGTCAGGGTCAGGGTCAAGGTCTTCTCTTTCAACTAAAATGCAACGAAAATTTTCCTACGTCCTCACATAAATCATATGGATCAATTTACTTTACACTGTCAGACGTGTTATTTCATTCAGTTCAAGTTTCACAAAATGGATGATTCCATATAGTAATCGAATACGGTAGAAGATGCACTAACTGCATCCCGATGCCATGAACCAAAAATATGCGCGTTAAAGGACAAGTCGGGGGTTGATAAAATTATTGTTAAAAAGCAACCTTGCCAACTGCTGAACATTAATCGTGAGTTATTTCCAAGTTGTGATGCCTCCTACTTTCATGAATTGGTTGTTAATGACTCTTCGTAAGGGAGGCCAAATATCGTCGTTATTCTGTATTTTTTACTTTTGCACGAAGGTGCGATAAGGAGGCTGTAATGATGATGATAATGATAACAACGGTAATACATATTTATACAGGGTCAGCCTTTTCAGTACATGTTATGCTCTGCTATCAATAAGGGTCCTGCTTAAAGAAACTGATAAACAAGGTAAACAATTTGATAGCTAAGCTACTACACGATTATCATACAAAATTTACGGTATCTATCTTCCGTGTGAAGTTTACAAAATAAGATTCATTCCCTATGTCGGTTGGCAGTCCATTTCAGATCAGTGCGCCTTGGAAGGCGAACATGTGAATGATGTAATATGTCAACACATTTGGCAGCCTTGTTCAGGTCAACGTGAAGTGAAGTGATAGATAATGACGTAATTTTGCACTTCTTAGCAATTGAAATATGTAAATTCGCAGATTAAAAGAGAAAAAATGAAAAAAGTATTACGCGCCATTCGCAGCACTGTAATCTCTGGAATAATCAACAATTATAGAACTTTGGACTTACCCTTTGACCTGCAATGTTGCTGTAATGTGGATGGATATTTCAAAACCTGCCCGAACTCAACTTTGAAGTTAGGGCAATTACACTACCATATATGATATGAAAGGGTTTCAGGTTATCTGAACTTAGCAAATAAAAATGACAGTGTAGAGGAATCACATACTTGCTATATTTCAAGCAACTGTTGAAATTCTAAACCAGGGCATGAAAGCCCACCTGACCATGCGACGATTCGGTCGCAGGAAATGTTCAGTCTATAATGTACTGCAGGAAATTTCTCCAAAGATATCTTTTTCGTGTATTTTGCACTGTTTTCTCATTTCTCTTAATTAAACATACTTATAAAATCTAGTAAGTTACCGAACATAGATATTTATCATGTACAGTTTTTATGAATATTGTATTCAGCAAACATTAAATAAGTGGGTAATTTGATTTTCCCATGTCTCTTAGAAGGCATATTTGATTTCGTTCATGTGTTTCCAACGTAATCAACTCCAAGCTTCCTCCAAATTCATTTGTTTATAGAATATTGGCTACACTTTTATCGCCAATCGTTGGCACATGACCTTTAAGAATGCCTGATACTTCACGTTCGTGTTCTTGCAGCAACTGTAAGCAATATTTTTGTCTGGTCGCAGGAGAGAAACTTTTTTTCATGCCCTGTTCTAAATCATACAACAGTACTTCAAATATACAAATACACCTTTCTCGAATTTAATTTATCTCATTCCCGTTAACGTGAGGACGAGGCCAAACTTGATAAAGTGTTTACTTCCTTGCTTCTTGCTGAGTGGATAATGGCTGTTGATAAAAGTTCTGCAATCGGTTTTTCCATTGAAAATAATCAAGAAACTGCTTCGTCGTCATCAAAAATTGGCAAGGATAGTTCTTGGGGAAAGATTTTAAAGAAAATGCCACTATTTTCAGTCAAGGAGGTTGAAATTCATCGTCAAGCAAGGGGTAAAACCAGGAACGCCGTTATTAACCCTTTCACGCCCGGCTAAAATTAAGCTTAACAGGAAAACCTAATGTAGATTGTCGTTGTCCAGGGGGTATCATAATCAGTGATTCAGTAAGCAATAGATAAATGCAATGTGCATAACGTTTCAAATCAATCAAAATTCCAAATGCTTTACCCCCTGAAAAATTCGCAGTTCTCGATGAAGACTGTTGGGCCGTATGGCCCTTCCAGGGGTGAAAGGGTTAAGACTCTCGACCGTGGGAGAAAGTTTAAAGAAGAATGATATCTGTCTGCCGACAATATTTTTACTCGTGTCGTTGATAGTTTCTTCACTGTTAAGGCAAAATGCAAAGCTAGTATAAAGAAAGTATTCCGTAAAGTTAAAGTTTCGCTAAACCGGGAAACTGGCCTCTTTGTTTTGTCAAAGTGTTCTTGCCTAGCCGGAAATAATGGGTATTGCAACCACGTGATGGCCTTACTATTGGAACTGGCCGATTATTCCCTTCATCAACTGGTAACCGTTCTAGAGGAGACTGCTTGCAGAAGTAAAAGTAGGCAGTTGGGAATTCCTTGGCAAAGCGGTGGCACCAAAGTACTTAGCATGGCAAGGGCAGTAAAGAAGTTGAGTGACAAGGGGAGCATTTGTTGCACTCTTAATGATGCAAGGCTAAAAGCAGAGTCAGATCTCAAAATTAGAGCCTTGGAGTTTCAAGGGAAGCTTCAACAAAAAGATAAAGAATAGGCTTTGCCAACTGTATAGACATTCACCTCACCCAGTAAACCTGCATGAAGTTTGAGGAATTCTCAATTGGATCAACTTTGTGCCATCAGTTGACAACATTAGGATCATCAAATATTCAAGTATTAACGAACATTATTACTGCTGACAACTTTACTTGCACAGATCATGATTTTACTTCTTTGCCTTTAGATTTTATCCCACAAGATCCTGTAGCTCTCACTGATTGGGGCATTTTACTTGAGAAGGAAGTGGAATATTTTGAAAGAATTAAGATTTCCGAAGCAGATTCACTTGAAATTGATAAGCAAACTATCTTGCAAAGCAACTGTGTATAGTGGCACGATATTCGCAAGGAACGTATTACATCTAGCAATGCCTATAAAGTCATAACTCGCAAGCGCAACTTTGAATCACTTGCATATCAAATTTTAAACCCAAAATCTGAAAGTGAGCTTGCCCAAATGATAAAGGATGCCTTTAAGTATGAAAGAGAATATGAGCCTGGTGCAGAAGACAATATGAAGAATACCTTAAATACAACCTAAAGCATGAGGTGTCAGTACGGGATACAGGTATTGTTGTACAGCCTCATTTCTTTTGGCTGGCTGCTAGTCCAGATGGCCTTGATATTTGAATGATTTTTGAATCTGCTCTTTTGAAGGCCAAATAGGGACACTGCCAAGAGAGAAAAAGAGAAAGTTCATCCAAGATATAAGATATCGTGACACTGTAGATTTGGGCAGCTGGAACAGCCAAGGCATCTGTGACAATGAGAAACCATTCTTTAGCCAAGTCAAACACATGAAAGATTGATCCAGTGCTTTCACTTTCAGTTTTTGCCCGCGCTTCTTCCCTGTTAATGAATCACTTGTTGAGTTGCGGTCAGCTGTTGCTTGCTTTCCTCCTTCATAAAATTTAGTGTTATTACAATTTTCACCTGGCTTGAAAATACAAATCGTGGAATGTTTCTTTTTCAAGACCGGTAGCTTTTATAAATAATTCAGAATGGCTGGAAATATTGCCAAAGTTGTATGAACAATTCTTCTGTAATGACACTAGTTCTTTTTCTACATATTATTTGCAAAGCATGTACGTGGTCTTCCAAAGTATGTTTCTCCTTTCTTAACTTTTCAATTTCCCTTTCATAATCAGCACAAGTATTACAATTAGAAACATCTTCAGCCTCTGAAAACCCCACCTCCATGTCTTCTGTTGTGATGCCTTCTCGTTCACCATCTAAGTCATTGAGAACAGGCCTGCTTGGCAAATTTCTGCGATCAAATGGCCTTTACTTGTTTTAGCTATCTTAGTTTTAAATTTAAAAACTGATGGAACAGTACCAGGTATCAAAGACTTCTATCCATATCCAGAAGACACTTTAATTTCGCTGATTTTGAAGTGAAATTCACATATGACAGTGGAACTTGTCACTTTGAATGAATCAGAACCCCCACTGCTCCGAAACTGTTTGGTAATGCCTGCCCATTTCGCTCTAAGATTTTCATCTTTCGGGAATCGAAATACCTAATTCCAGAGTTATGTTTATTTGTGTTGTACGCAGCATTTTGCAGAGAGGAATACAACAGTATACCCCTGATCCACCACCATCAAGTTGAGCTGGGCGACCTTGCGATGTTCCTGGATAAACATTTGTATCTTCTGCCATAATTTTGTAAATCAAAGATACCAGATGGAAACCAACTGAAACTATCTTTAACTATATGTATTAATAATTCGATGTCACATACCAGTATTTAGGCTTGAGAGGATTGGAAGTTTATCAAGCTTGTCCTCGAGTTCAAGTGGCACCTAAACGAGGCTACTGAAATTCAAGAATGGCGTATTGATTTTCATTTTTGATGTAATATAAGGTTAAGGTTAGGCCTAAATATAACCACATAGACTGATTACGATGAGCGCCAGTGATCGCTCATCCAAAAAGAAGCTCACACCGAACCGAGACCGCCCATACTGAGACTCATAAGAAGACTGCCCTTTGTTGGACTCACTGTTTTGATTTTTAAACGCTCTTTGGAACGTGGGCTCCTTCCTATCCAATGCCATTGGGATTCGTGAAAATTCGATTCATTGATGTTGACTGCACTTACCTCACAAAAGTATCCAAAACGGTGGCCCAAAGTGTCATATAGCTCAAGCAACAAAATTTACAGAACATAAACCGGAGGGCAAGGACGACGACAAAAAAGATCATATTGTATTCAAAGATGTAGATCTTCACTAGCATATCGTCGTAAAATAATTGTAGAAAATTCATAACATAAACATCAGCATTTTAAGGGCTTCCCTGCCTGATTTTTTTTGGGGGGGGGCAACTGTCTGTTTGTCCACTTTTTATTTATCATTGAAATGAAATATTGTTTTGTTGGTTTCCTTGATAACTTAACAAAAACTTCAGGACAACATTGAACGAGATTTTGGCTGCATAACTGGAGAAGTAGGCCACAACAGCACAAATGAATAGATATCTTAGAGCAAAGATAAGAAAACTGCGTAATTTTCAAATCTGGATTCTGCGAACTTTATCGCTATGACGAAAGTTTTCCACGAGGAATGCAACCTGGATATAAAGCAGAGATGAAACGGAAAGAAGCCATTTCAAGATATGAATATGCTTGGCGTTATTTTTATCACGTAAGCATTAATTTTTGTTCATGGGGAACTTTAGGTAGGTGGTTGGCTTTAAATATCTTGATTTAGATATACTAACAAAGTCCTTTCGCTCCTATTTGGTCTGAAGGCGATTAAAATCTTCAAAATGACTGGAACTTGTTTTTCTTCAGTGACTTCTGTTGATTGATTTAAGTTCATTTACCTTAAATGACTTCCTTTTTGTTTACTTGAATGTAAAATTTTACCCTATTCAAAGATAGAAACTGTTTTGTATTCAATATAAAATTTTACAAAACGAGACTACTTAAAACCCTACGTACGAGCTACTTTGCTAAACTACGAGGACGATACCACGGAGTGCAGGAGACCATGACAACTCCGCAGTCATTATCATAGAGAACATTTCATTTCATTTTCAAATTTTTAAGGAGGGTAGCCCTTCATCTATAACGATGATGATTTACAAGGGGCCCTCCACTCAAATACATACAAATTAAAATATATTGGAAAAAAAAACTAAATTAACCTAATTACAATTTCATAAAATACTAATAAAATAGCCTAAGATCTAAAATGAATATTTACAATGAAAAGAAATCCAAATACATATATACACCTACTGATTGTCAACACGTTTGAATTTGTAAATTGTGGAAGCATTCTAATGCTCAGCTGAGAGGCCATTCCAAGATTTAGCACCCCTAAAAGAGAAGCATTTCTGCCCATTTGCTGACTTTTTCTTTGGTACTCTTAAATCCGTTGCTGAATTCCTAAGATTCCTTGAGGTTAGCTGGGATGTTTTTTGAATAGATTGGACATGTATTGTGGAGCAACACCATGAAGGGATTCGAAGACCATGATATTAGACTCACTACTGATTAGCTCATCAATGGTCTTCCAGCCACTAAACTAAACTAAAATTACTAAAAAAACATGTAACTAAACTAAAATTAAATATACGGCTACGAAAAATACACATGAACTTTACTGACAATTTCTAAGGTTCGTTCACAGGGAGCCCCCTTAAAAGGTAGCGAAAACCAGACAGAGAAAACCAGGAGCGAGTTAGCGATCGCGGAGGAGGAGGGAAAGAGCGGAGGAGAAAGTGCGGAGGAGAAAGCGCGGAGGAGTCTTTCCCTCTGCCTCCGCAATCGCTAACTCGCTCCGTTCTTCCGTCTCCATTGCTCCTTCGCAGATGCTACGCTCGCTTAATGTGTCTCACTGGTAGAGGACGGGTAGAGCACGCATTGTGTCTGGTTTTCGCTACTTTTTAAGGGGGCTCCCTGTGGTTCGTTTCGCTTTGCCTGTCGGGCTAGCTTTGGGCAAGCAGGTCGTTCACAAAATCGGTAAACTGGAGATTCGATCACAGATTTGGAGAAAGGATTTGTGCCCAATGAGCCTAACATCCAATGCGAAACAAACTTACAAGCAAAAGAACCATGGGTAAGGGGACTTGATGAGTATAAAGTGTAAAACAAAGGTTTAGAAGTTCCTTAGTCAGACCGACCAGTTTGGTGAATGAAATTTGAAGTCAGTTCGAGAACATGTTTATTAATGTCATTGGAAAGGCTTTTATCACCATACAATAAAATTTTTACCAAAACGTTGTTCGAGACGGTGTTGATTTGAACAAATGATTGCAATACTACTGACACGCCAGTGAGAAGATCTCGTTGTTGGATGTTAAATGAAGGACAATACAGCAGAAAGTGCTCCGTTTCCTCAATACCATCATTTGTAGGGCACATTGGGTTTATGGTGTCCTTAAAGTGGAAACTTTTGTCGTGGTAATAAAGTTTGCAGAGTCCAGATTTGAAAACTGCGAAATTTGTAGTTACCTGGTTTATCTTCCGGACCAATGTGCAGTGTTGTGAAATAGATTATTTGCTATCATATTTCAGGATTCAAATATCCCTGGTTAACTTCCTTGAAGAAAGCCTTCAGTTTTTGTGATCTCAACCCTTGTGCTACTGTGATTAATCTTTGCATATGTTTTTTCTCAATAAAGGATCTCTCATGTCTTTTGAAGTCGACAAGAAAGCAGCATTTGAGATTCCCTTGAAGGACGTCTCTCAAGCAACGACAGGTATATCATTTACCTCCTTCCTCAAATCGACTTAATTTTTACCAGTCAGCCTTCATTAAATGTTGTGTTCATCCGTCTCTGCATGAACACTGTCATCCACATACAAACATACATGCATGCATACATACATACATACATACATACATACATACATACATACATACATACATACATACATACATACATACATACATACATACATACATACATACATACATACATACATACATACATACATACATACATACACACATACATACATACATACATACATTCATACATACATACATACATACATACATACATACATACATACATACATACATACATACATACATACATACATACATACATACATACATACATACATACATACATACATACATACATACATACATACATACATACATACATACATACATACATAAGTTATTTGTTTAAGCTGGTTATAAACTGCGGCAGCGCTGGCTGATGTGGACCTGCTATCTAAGTATATCCATTTAACCTACTCACTGTGATCCAGATTTCACGTTTTGTGTAATTAATGTGAAAAAAATGAACTGTCTAGAATCCAACCGAATGTATTTTTTCCTTGTTCTTCACACTCTGAGGCATATGAAATTGCAAACGATTTTCAAATCAAGTAACAGGAGCCCGAGATATCATTTTTGAAGTTAGGCCTAAATTGGGTAGTGTAAGCTTCTTGCTAGACCAGATAAAGTCACAAAGTAGCATGTAATTTCAAATTTCCATTTCATCGCTTGTATGTGCCCAATTTGAGTGATTTTGTTTTCTGTTTTGTAGATTGAACCTTGTAGAATATGACTCACATCCGTTGATCAACGATTGTGGCTTTAGAATGTGGAAATTTTGTAATTTCATAGTGAAAAACCAACTATTGAAAATCATGTTTCCTGAATTATCAAACCCGATTTCAACACTGACTACAAAAAATCTATGTTTCAGAAAACTTTGAAAACCTATTTTAAAATGGACTTCAGCCTATTTCTGACACTCTTGATGCGTGTTAGCGGTATCAGGAGCATGGAAGGGTACAAGTGGGCAAAGGATTCTACAGGAACTGGGTTGGGAAACCCTTGATGTTTGGTGATGACAATTTAAACATTGTCTCAAACAGAATGATTTTGGAAGCTACAATTTCCTTCATCGAAAAAACGAAGCGGCTCCATTAATATTCTCAGCATGCCAACATTTATCCTGTGTAGCATCTCGCTTTTTCGGCTTTTGTTTGCTACGTTCTCTGTGTCGTTTTCTTGTTGTGATCTTTTTTTCTCTCTCTGGTCTTTGTTTTGATCTTGTTTTCATTCTTGTTGTTTTCGTTTCGTGTTTTGTTTTTTTTTTGTCATATTTTCTAGAACATTAACAGTTGAAATATAAGTGTCATTCATGGTGGGGGCCAGATGACCTTGTGTCTTTCCCCGCCATGAATGACACATGTAAATAGTATTTCTTTCTTACTTAGCTTTGCGCTTTGTTGTTATAGAAAAAAAAAACACTCTTGATAAAGCACGAAGTAGAGGCTCCACGTACAAAATGTTCGCGATTTTTTTACGAGATCAAGTGAGGACGAGTTTTTTGACGAATTTCGTCGACAACTCTCATTTCAATGCAGGCAAGGATGGATGCCTGATGAGACAACATTTTCCGTCATTTCAAGATCAAGAAGCAAAAAGGAAATATTAGTCATTCCATGAATGAATTTTTCGCGTTTTTCGCGTTTTCTAACGTCATTCACTTGTTTTTTGCTTATTCATTTATTCATTCTTTCATTCATTCATATGAGTACACATTTCTATAGTGCATTCACTAACCATTCCAGGAATGATTATTACCAGGGTCAAAAAAATTTTTGATCAAAAATAATTTCATTAAACTTTGTTTCACAGCAGGACTTTGTTCAAAGTGTGTGCAATTCAATAGTATGGGATACAACACGCTCGTCCATACTATTTCGTAGAATGTCTTTTTTCTAACTATCTAGTTTGCGAAAGACCCAGTATCATGGAAAATACAAAGGTAACCAACTTTCAGGAGTATTTGTGAACCCTAAAGAAATCTGTACGGTAGAAATATTGGTTCTGAGTGAAAGTTCTGCGATGCTTGCACTGCATTGCCATTCATTTTACTAACATGTTGTATTGAAAAGCAGCAGAAAACCAATAAAACGTAAGGTATAAAAGTTTTTCCAGGGCAGGTGAATTTCACTATTTTCCTGTGTCTCGACTCCATCAGCATTTAACTGTTTTTTGGGATATTTTCTGGAACAAAATCTCCCTTGTTTTGAGATCCTAGGTCCTAGGATTTGCTTTGAATATACCCCTTTCTCAGCAAAATAATGGATGAGCGTGGTGTCATATCTTCACCAACATTGCACCCAACAGGCTCAAACCACTGTATTACAGTGCTGCAGTGGTCATGACATACCAGAGAATATGTTCAGGTACGCAGATTTTGATGCTTGATTATCAAAGCCTATCTCAAATGAGGTGTTAGGTGAGATTTCCGAGAACGGAAAAATTCCTCATGGACAATTGTCCAATTTTGCTATATTCACGGGCATTCTCAAGTGGAACATCGTTTGGAAAGCGCAGCTTGATGATAAATCTTAGGGCGAGTACGACGACGAAAAACATCATGTTCAATTTGCTCATATTTCATTAGTTCATTTGCTCATCATTAATAAAGATGACAAGTCCATGTTAAATTAAATAAGTGACAAATCAGGAGACAAGTCCATGTTATTAGTGACATAAATCAGGAGACAAGTCCATGTTAGCATAAACCAAGTGGCTAAGCCATAATAACTAAGTACGTTTCGAACCTTCCTAGGTCCATCCTCAGCAAGTTGACTGGGTGGAATTACGACTAAATACTAATGAGGTACACGCTAATGGGAATTGGAAATAGTCCAAAAAAGGGCAAAATTGCCATATAAAGAAAAGCCGTGTGCAAAAATGCGAGAAAAACAACTAAGAAACCGGTAAAACCAGTAATACTAATAGAAAAACGGAGACAAACAACTCAGAACAGTACCAGGGGGATTGAGGATTGCTGGAAATTAAGGGAAGGATGGTCCCGAAGGATTAAGAGACTTTCGTGAATAAGAAGGTCAAAAGAATTCTCAGTTTTGCTGAGAATATTAAAATCATCATTCTCAAGTGACATTGAATTTGTGACAATCTTTGGTTGAAATAAACTTTTCTCATTGCTATCATACACAAATGTTTGAATTTAAATCTATCCGTCATTAAATCAAATAGGCACTCATCACATTATTCTGATGAATGAATGAACAAAAGGTGAATGACTTGTGAAAACGCGAAAAACGCGAAAATCATGTTCATGAAATAACTAATATTTCCTTTTTGCTTCTTGTTCTTGAAATGACGGAAAATGTTGTCTCATCAAGCATCCATCCTTGTCTGCAATGAAATGAGAGTTGTGGACGAAATTCGTCAAAAAAAACCCGTCCTCACTTGATCTCGTAAAAAAATCGGAAACATTTTGTACGTGGAGCCTCTACTTCGTGCTTTATCAAGAGTGTCAGAAACAGGCTGAAGTCCATTTTAAGATAGGTTTTCAAAGTTTTCTGAAACATAGATTTTTTGTACTCAGTGTTGACATCGGGTTTGATAATTCAGGAAACATGATTTTCAATAGTTGGTTTTTCACTATGAAATTACAAAATTTCCACATTCTAAGGCCACAATCGTTGATCAACGGATGTGAGTCATATTCTACAAGGTTCAATCTACAAAACAGAAAGCAAAATCACTCAAATTGGGCACATACAAGCGATGAAATGGAAATTTGAAATTTCATGCTACTTTGTGACTTTATCTGGTCTAGCAAGAAGCTTACACTACCCAATTTAGGCCTAACTTCAAAAAATGATATCTCGGGCTCCTGTTGCTTGATTTGAAAATCGTTTGCAATGTTATGTGCTTCAGAGTGTGGAGAACAAGGAAAAAGTACATTCGGTTGGATTCTAAAAAATTCATTTTTCACATTAATTATATGGCGTGGATCACACTTTTACAGTCCATTTTAAATATTTTAGTTCTAGAATTTATGTAAAACAGGATCAATATTAAAAGGTAGAATAGTTAAGGATATATAAAATCTTGCTGTTTGAATGTCATTACAGATAGTTCTTACTGAAAACTTGATGCTTTATAGCTGATTTTGCCATCTTAATGTTCCTTTTTAAAGTTTCTTGATTATGACTTGACCTTAGAGAGTCTCTAGCAAGTGATTCCATAGATTTATACCACGAAACTTTGCTGACATCCTTCCTCATTCTATTGCTACTCGAGACAGGACAAATGAATTATTTGGCGCATACCAGCCGCAGCTTTTGTGAAAGAGCTGTTTGAAGTCCTCCGGACTCTCTTCATGACATACTTTGTCGATGATCGGCAGCGTTCGTCTCTGTTAGATGTAATCTAGTCTGTCCCAATTCGCATTCAACAATGCTTCCTCATCTGAAATATTCTATGGTAATTTGTGAATGATTTTCGCAGCCCTAGCGTGAATTCTTTCAAGTTGCCACGTAAGTGGTCGAGAAAATGTTCCCTGAACTGCTATTGCGTACGTTACTGCAGCAATCACGGTTTTAAAATAGATCTCTTCATGGGTGGTGATTGGGAGGTATGTCATTCTCCACAATTGGCTCATCTTTTCTCTATAAGATCCAGGTAGCTTTCAAGCATTCTGTACGCTTTTCCTGTAAATCTAAAACCTTTTAGTTTTGCTTTTATTATGGTATGACTGACTCAGTCTAAAGTTTTCGAAAATCAATAAGCAATACACCAACAATCCAACATTTGTCTCAGGCCTTTTTCCATGCTTCAATCGTCAATAGGAGTAGTCCATCTGTGAATTTACTCTTTTTAAATCCCCACTGGTAAGGAGTTGTAGCTCAATTTATGTCAAGATGCTTGTCCACGGTCTTGCAAATTTGACCCTACTGTCTCTTACTAGGAATGCTAAGTAGTGACAATGGCCTGTAGTTTTCTCTTTCAAAATTTGATCCTTTTTTGAATCCACTTTTTAGCTTTGCAGTCTTCCATGGCTGGGGAATCTTCTTTCCTCAAAGCTCTTACCAATCACAAGCTTTAACCCTCTCAAGATGGAATGGTTTGGAGCCTTGAGTTCTTTCGGGGCTAGTTCATCAGCCTCGATGGATTTGTGTGGATTTAGGCCTGCAGTTTAATGTGCCAAATAAGCTGTATCGCTCTCAAAACATTCGCAAGTAGGTGTTACTCGAGTAATATGTGTCATACAATTTTCGTCATCTTCACTGTAAAGCTTGAAGCTAGCATAAAAAAATGATTCTTCAAAAGGTCAGCCTATTCAGAGTCGTTTGTAACAAGTTCTCCCACATCATTCTTTAATACTTAGATATTACTTGTCGGCCAGAAGTCTCTGGAACAATTTGATTTTTTAAATTGTTCCTTCCAATGCTCGGCTTCAGCTTTTCTGAGCATGTAGTTGACCTTATTTCTTAAAGATTGATATTCGTCCCTCAACTTCATATCTTGTAAGATTGTTCATTGGAAATTATCAGTTTCAAACATAACAATACCTCCCTAAGATTTGATTATACGACAAGGCAGATTTTGTTGCCATTATGAAAAGTATTGAAATGTTTAGTTGGAGAGAACATCTCAACAATATACAATGCCCTAATGAGCATGTCAAATTGCTGAACGAAGTCCTTTGAACATTGATTCCCACTTTTTTCTTAATGGAATCAAAGCAATAAGACCTTCTCAAGCACCGTGGATGACGCCAACAATTAAAACTTCCTGAGGAAAAAGGGTCGTGCTTATAAAAGCTTCGTGAGGAATGGCCAGCCGAAGCAAGCTTGAGGGGATACAAAGTATGATTTCTGAAGGTTCAAGAATGATCAGGATGTTAAACGGAGATACTTTCTTAAGGCAGGCAGAACTTTAGCTACCCCAGGAACCTCTAGCAAATGTATTGGGCCTTGATCGATACTGTTTTATTTTAAACAAGGCTAAGATTGCAATGATACCACCACTTTTGGAGAGTGGGCTATTTGTGACTGATTTTACTGAAATGGCTCAGTTATTCAATGACTATTTTATACTGCAGTGTACGATGATTAGCACAGGCAGTGTAATTCCAGAACATGACCCCATAAATTCTACTCTGATAGATACATTTGTTATCTGTTAGGAAAAGATGCTAAATTTCATACGATCACTTAATCCTGATAAAGTACGTGGATGGGATGAAATATCTGTGAGAATGATAAGACTACGTATTACAGCATTAGTTGCTTCATTAAAGATAATGTTCACAAAATGCCTTAGGTTTGCCCTGCCTCGCTAAATATTAAAGCATGCAAACGTTGTGCCTTTTCACAAAGGGAACGAGAAAAATCGAAGGGAGATTATCGTCCTATTTCACTTCTCCAGATCTTTGGAAAGTACTTGAAAAATTCATTTACGATTCCCTATATTCTCATCTTGTGTCAGATATTTAATCAAAGTCAATCAGGTTTTCGTCCAGTTGACTCAATGACGCACACACACGCAGCCATAATGCACACAGTTTTTGAAGCATTTGATTATAACCCCCTCTCAATATTTGCTCTGTGCAAAAGAAGGTCAAAGGTGATGTGGCGTCTCAGGAAGTCTTCTCACTCTTATCAAAAGTTTTCTCAAGGGTAGAAAACGGTGCACTGTTTCAAATGGGCAGAGTTCTTCTTTGGGAGATATTTCGGCAGGAGTACCCCAGGGCTCCACACTGTAACAGGATTGCGTTTACTCGTACGTCATATCCCTTTGCCTCGTAATCGTGTTTAATTTGATAAGATTGCAGATTGCAAATGGATTGTTACAACTCTAGGAACTTATGCCCCGCTATCGGCCCCCCTCCCCCCATTCAATGTTGGTTTATTTTTGGAGCATAGCTGCGAACTGTAGCTCATACCTACCAACATTGAATGGGGGGAAGGGGGTACAGATTTTTCTCAACATATTTTGTCCAAGATTGTAGGTAGGCCTCAGATTGATGTAAAGTTTATTTCGGATGAAGGGAAAGGGAGATATCGGGTGAATGTTCCGTATTTTCGAAATTCTTGCTTACATTTATGTAGTTTATGTGAAAGAGCTTATGATTTATCCTTCTTTATTTGAAATTTGTTACCTATAACTTTTGCTTGGCTTGTAGGAAAGAACGAAGTGACTGTTGAATTCCACCAAAGTGATGATGCACAGATATCACTAATGGAAATGAGATTTTTTGTTCCAAATGCAGGAGATGGAGATGATCCTGTTAAGGTACTGTTTCACCTAATCTTTTCACGAATAATTAAAGTTTAGGTGGTTTAGTCTGGTTAGAATATTTTCTATGTTCGTCTTCCAGGTGACTAAGAAATATGAAAATTTGACGACCAAATCAATGTATTTGCTCTTGGCTCTGACTTCATGGTAATTTATAGCAACGGGTTGAATAATGTTTCTTGAAAACTCTTGGCCTATCTCTTTCAACTAAATGCGTCAAACGAACTTTCGCTACCTTGTTAAAATCCTGCCTTGTGGACTTTCGTAAAATCTCTCATGACATTTTTAGAATTGAAGTGTTCTCTCATTTTTTAAGAATTTTAGATAGCCCCATATATAAGAACTCACTTTTTGAGAGAGATATTGAAATAGGTTTCTTTCAAAGCCACTGAGACTAAATTTCAATGTGCAAGGTTCTTATTTGTAGGGTGCCTTGTGTAGGCCTTTTCAGAGTCTTCGCAATAGATGTTCAGTCCTAGTGTTTGTTTTGGCAAGGTTCCAATGGACCTAATATCTAATTGGATAGGAGAATCAAACTTTATCAGTCAAATGAGACAAAAATGAACTTGATAAGAACCATCAGAACTCACATTTACTGCCCCTGCATTAAGAACCTATGTTTCATAAAACTGAAACAGGTTCTTACTGACAGGGTGTATGATTTAGGAAAGACAGCATCTTGGTCACTTTTTATAGTTCTTTGTATGCGGGGATTTACTTTATTGAATTTTGCTTTGCAGTTTTAGAAAATTTGATGCAGGAATGGACTTTGGATGTGATGACACTCTATTCTAGACGTTTTTGAACTGTTTAATTTCACTAGGTCTAAAGGCGGATGAGAAGAAGTCAAACTTTACTCCGACAATTGATTTGTCCGAAATGCCAATAATGTTTCCGAAATATTTTCGTCGAATTTTATTGTTCGAAATTCTATCAGCTGAAAATATTTGGACTTCCTGTACCTGCAACACAATTGCTGCAGCTCACGTGAATTTGATTGTTGGTCCAAATATCTCTGAATTGTGTTGCTTGGGTACAATGTCCATCAGTACTATCAATATCCATAAGTACTTCAAATGCTTCATCGATTGTTTGGATTGTGTGCATGGATAATGCCCATTGTTGCAACATTCCCGATTCCTTTCTCTACAGGTAGGTGCGTAGGTCTGTTCCTTCTGGTTGGAGAAAAAGCCCCTCCATAATGTTTTCATTCTTCAAACATAAAATCCCTTCCATAATGTTTTCATTCTTCGCACATAGAAAATATGAAAAACAGAGAAATTTATGTATGGCTCCTTCGCAGTAGCCACTCAAGCTCTTAACTTGTTTTTTAGGAAACCTGTAGTACCAGCTCAGTTTACTTCATTGCTTCAGAAGATCTTATATGCAGAAATATTTTCAGCCTTTATCCAAGCACTGATGCATCTTCGATTCATATTTTAGTAGTTTTGAAGTGCAGTTTGCTGTTGAGATGAGGCTCTTTGGATCACTGCTTTTTCTTTGAAATTGAAAGCTAGCTAACACTTACTTTATTTTCTACAGAATTTCCACGATCAAATAATGTCACAAGCTGACGTTATTCAAGCAACTGGTGATGCAATTGTCTCATTCCACGAAATTGCTTGTCTTACTCCCAGGTAGGGCTTTTTATTTCTCAAGCTTTATTTTACAGAAGATAATGGCAATTAACGAGTAGAAATCATTCTTACTAAGAAGACTCGAATTACTACTCGATAACAATTACTATGATTGTCTCTTGGCTCCAAACTTTTGATAGCCGTTGAGAAAGGGTCTACGACACTTGCTCTAAATGCAAAGTAACTCTTGTCCAGGGCCCGGTTGTTCAAAACCCCGATCAAGTTAACACAGGATTAGAGTCAAATCTAGGTTTACCAACTTATTCCCCGATTTGCGAATCGGCGTATTAGGAAGCGTTGTTGAAAGGCATATTGCAGTTGCGATTAGTTAGTCTCCGATTATGCTTTCCTAATCCCCGGTTAACGTTAGTCGATGCTTTGAAAAATGGCGGCAAACCAAAACAGTGAAGCTGTGAAGGAACGAAAAGCGAGGAAACCAAATCTTAGCTACATCGTCGGAACTCTCCGTGCTGACAGAGCAAGTAGAAGAAAATTTTCATGTTTTAAAGTCCAAATTCACAGACAAACGCCAAAAACAATAAAATTTTGGGATGAAATAACAGCAGCGGTGAATGCAGTTGCAGTGGCAAAAAAGGACGACCTCAGAAGTCAGGGATTAATGGAAAAATCTAACTTCGGCTGCAAAAAGAGGGGTCACTAATTTCGGTAAGGAAATCGATATGTTCGATATATTACAGAACACTCCTTCCCTCCTTCCTCGGGTTAGATCAAATCCTGTAGCAGATTAGGTAGGGAACAACACAAACATGTCCGTATTTTAGTGCTCATGCGCACAAAATTTTAGATTCACTCATCACAAGATATGTACACTCACCACTTCTAGGGAGTGATTAGATCCCAAAATCCTTTCAAAGTAAATACATTGCACTCTAAAACTACCAAAGAAAATGCATAACATCCCAATATCGTTCAGCACACAATTTAGGCCCTTTGCCATCACTTTTCGCAAGAGTTTGTTATCTGAATGATTCTGCACACTGGTAAGAAACTTCGAGTACACGTTAATGTATTTATAGAAAACAAAGAATTTGGGCCAGCATTTGAGTGCTTGGAGTTTCCTAGGAGTTTCTTAGAAATTCCACAACAGTCTTCATGCTTGCTACCTGTGCACTCGTAAAAATTTCAAAATGAAAGTTTTGAAACCTTTCCAATGTTTACATATCCTTGTTTTTTTTTTTGTTTGTTTGTTTTCAATTTGTTTTGAGTGGGCTTGTCAGGATTTCTAGCTACTGAAAACTAATTTAGGCCCACTGTGCATGCCGCATCCAGGCATGGGACCTCTAGTTTAACATCCCTTCCGAAGGACGACGAGGTGAGTTGCGCGGTCAGGCCTCAGAGGTCACCCTTCCGAAATCTGACCTCACTCGACCAAGATTAACTTCAGTCACCTGACGAAGACTGTATAAGCCACTCAGCCACTCACTTCTTTACGTGCCTTCTTTGAAATATGCTACAGGAAGCAAGGGGAAATGCAGTATTAAGGATTAAGTATGTTAAGGATTCCTTTACCAAAATAAGTAGTGTCTTAACTCGAATTTTTACTGGAGTTTCTTATTTTTGGCGATCTGAGAGTTGAGTTTCTCATAAGCGATTCTTACAAAGCAGTATAGACGCTCAATATCTATTTTTTGTAAACGCTTCAAAAACTATGTTACACCATTCGTGTCAAAACCTATTCTACAAACTGTAAGATTTTGGAACAGTAAGTCCGCCATTTTGTTCTGATTTAATACCAGGATTTGAAGTTAATACACCTACCGAGCTGTATTAAATTTAATCCACTTTTTTACCCCCGATTAGCCTTAATCGGGCTTTGAGCAACGCTCTACAATCGGAGTTTAAATTTTGATCGCGGATTAAGCATTTTATTCTCCGATTAGCTCTAATCGGAGTTTTGAACAACCGGGCCCAGAACAATAAAGGAAGTCACATTTTTGCACGGCTAAAAAGATAAAGTTTGCAAATTATCATCACCATGTGGTTGGAGGACTCGTTGGCTGGTGTCTCAAAGTTTAATTTCAATAGTTCTTCAGACAGATTAAATGCATCTGTACCTTGCTCTTTGGGAGGAGGTTTCTTTATCATTCATTCATGTAATTTCGGTCCTTTTTCACGCAATTCGCCACTGAGAAATTGTTGTAATGAAGTAGACTTATATAGCTATTTGTGTCCATAAAACGCGAAGAAAGCTGCAAAAATACCTTGATATCTCTGCTGCTAATGGGATTCAACATATTTAAAAGCTAGCCCGGGCCAGGTCAAAAATATGAGCTATTATACTCCACAATTTTGACACATCCGGTTTCATTTTGTAGCAAAGAAACAATGGGTTTGTGGACGTTTCTTTGACGTATTTTAGCGGCTACGAGATATAACTATGTCTATCCCCTTGAAGTAGAACTCTTTGCATTGAAATCCATTCATTATACTAGGTGCTGCGAATGCTTAAAGCTTTTTCTGGCTCACCTGCTATGAATCGTTCCTTTTCAGCTTCTTACGCTTTAACGTATTTTTTCTTTAATACTGATGAGTGCATCTTGCTGGAATTTTTTGTCTCATTTAATCTAGGCTATACAGGGAGTTTCAGGAAACCCGTAACCTAACCCAATTCTATTCATGATTCGTTGGAAATAAATAGTACTTAGATCTATTTGACGCGTACCATTTGAAAGCACGATCAATCTTCTTTCCAATGATATCTAAGTTGGACATATTAATTGAACCATTTGTCTCTTGGTATGCGTTTTCATAAGTATGAACTATTTCAGACGTCGACAAGTGACAGAACATTTTCATACAGGGTGTCCCAAAAACATGTATGCCGTATGTGGATGAGCCATATGTCCAACTTCCCCCTTCTTTCAGATTTTTATATGATTTCGGCTTAGAGTTTGGCAACGAGTTTGAGCAAATCTGACAAGTGGTTGGTAATTTATTGAGGAAGATAGTCGAAATCAATTGTTGTTCCAAACAAGAGGATTTGATCTCCATACTTATTCTTACAACTTTAGTTTTAGCATCAACTGGTCTGAAAACGTTACAATCATGTCAGGAAAGACATTTTGGAGTATTTAATTACCACATAAATCAAGAATGCTAACCAGGCAGCCTGCTGAGTGCAATATTGTTGGTTTAGAAAAAGATTTGATCGTTTTTGAGAAGCAACTGATGGACACATGTCATGGCCTGCAGCAGTTGTGTTCCACATTATCGTTTCTTGCAACCCTAAGCGTTCACCCAGCCCTTAACGGAATCCGTAAAGCCATTGGCAAACTTCAGCCAATGCTGGCTGCATCTGAAGAGCACAAGAGGGTGTTTCCGGAACAGCCCCTTGTGGCCTTCAGGCGTGCTAGCAATCTCAAGGATAACCTTGTTAGGGCGAAGCTTCCTCCGATACCAGGAGATTCCATTAAGGGCTGTTGTCGCTGTGGTAAATCTAGGTGTCAGGTGTGTAAGTTTATGTTTGAAGGAGATAAGTTTGTCTGTCACGTTACGGGTAAGGAGTATAAGATAAATTCTAGGTTTGATTGTGACTCGTCCGGTGTTGTTTACTTGTTAGGTTGCAAGGTATGTGGGATGCAGTATGTTGGTAGCACGTTTACCCCTTTTCGAACTAGGTTTAATAATTATAAGTCGTGTTGTAGGAGATTTGAGAAAGGGGAAATGGTTACTCAGGCAGATTTTCATAGGCATTTTGAGTTAGCAGGGCATCATTGTTTCATGGAGGATGTTAAGGTTCAGGTTATTGATAGGATATTTGGTGAGTCTCGAGTTTGGGAAGGTTTTTGGCAATTTAAGTTAGATAGCTTTGCACCGAAGGGGCTCAATGTCAGACTTGTGGACTCCTAATCTTTTCGCTTCTTCATAAGGTTTTTTGCTATTATTTACTTTCTGTAACAAGCTTTGCTTATTTTTTCGTTGTTTTTTGAATTTTGTTTTATTTTTTATTTTATTGCTTATTTTTTTCTTTGTTTGTTTGTTTAGACGTGGCGGGTTTCTTCGGCCTCGTCCCCAGGACCCCTAGTCATGTTGGCATCTCAATATGGTGGGCGGCTCTGTAGATGAAGTTGGAGTTTCTTGTTAGGTTTTCTATCGCTTTATTATTCTGCACTTTTTGGAGCGGGTTTCCTTATTTTGTTTGTTTGGAGTTTTATGCTAATGACTTTTATTTCCCGTGAGATGGCGGCACATCTGGCTCCCACTTCAAGTCCATCCTTCTCTCTGTCGGCTTTTTCTTTACTTCTCTTTATACTTCCGGCCCGACGTTTTCTATTTCAGTTATAACACTTGTGTATTGAGCAGGTCCCTTTGTTAGGTCGTTTCTGTTGTTACCCTATTGTAATCTAGGTTTTTAGGTAGGCCCCCAAGTCTTGTAAGAACAGTTACTGAAGAAGATGAAAGTCGAAACGTTTAAAAAGTGATAGTATATTTTTGAAATATCTTGCAACCCTAGATATGTTCAATGTTCTTAGTTATCGCAAAATCTAATTCCTATTCAAAGACTATTTTTTTCGGTAAAGAAGGTGGTCATTTTGCTCTCGGAGTATGCAGCATTTGACACACCAATTACATATCAATTGAATGATGAAAATTTCCATGATTCAATCCAAACTGCATGTCATCAGCAAAAAGATAGATTGTATGCTCAGTCGCTATACATTACCCCTACCAACTCTTGTCATTGTTTCTAAATTTCAACTATGTTTGAGTTGCGTCCTTTCTGAAACACCCTGAATGCTATTTTAAAGTTATATTGTGCGTATATTGCTTGGTATGTCTACAGATTCAAGCCAACAACTTACATCTATTTGAGTCAACCTATGGCCATTCGGCTCCCCAATGGGGGTAAAGATAATCTAGAACCTGAAACCAAACTGAAAGATGATCTCTAGCCCTATTTGGACCGAGATTGAGTTTGTGCATTTCTGTTGGGGACGGGGCGTTATTCACCTCCCTCCCTCTTTTTCCAAAACTGCAAGAGATATGACAATAAAACTTGACTCAGTTGCTCCTGAGACAATAATCTTTGCAAATGTAACAATAGAGCTTAATCATTCACGTGGTTGGTTGGCAGACAACTAAAACAATATAAAAATGGCCAAAGTCTGACAGTCGTCTTACAGTGCAAAATTTGTCGAGATTTACATAAGATAAAAGGCAGCGTTGCTGCCAAAAGTAGCGAATGAGATTAGGGGAAGATATTTCCAATGTAATTTTGCATTGAAATTGCAACTCTTGCTAATTGAGAGCAATTAGCAATAGACGCTTCCGGAAAAGATGATGGACCTCATTCTACGCAATGCATGAAAGGAATATACCCCTAACAACGCATAGCTACCAAATTTTACGACCGCGGTGCTAAATCCTGACCACAGCTACAATAGACTTTGGCCGTTGCAACTTTATCATGAAATCTACATATCTGCGCGTCTTCTTTTGGACAGCTGAAGTCTGCGAAGCCTTATGAAAATGGTGGACTTAGCAGATAAAAACCCCAGCCACCAACAGGATGCTAATTCCGTAAACAGTAGAGTCGAGAGTCAGTAGACTTGGCGGAGAAAAATCCCAAAAGAATGAGAATTCTGAAGGAAAGTTAGAGCTCTTCTACTCTTACTTCTACTTGAATAATTGACTTCTTCTTGAAGAAGGCTATGTCTATATAAAGTAATAAGGAGGGAAGAAAAATGAAGAAGAGAATAGGGGGAACACATAGGACAACAGCACATGCCAAGATGAAATTTGGTGATGGAAATTAGAGGCGTATGGCATATCAGAGCTCATCATAACCTATCCTTACAAGCCCTGTACATGAAATGCTTTAAGTAGAGAATGGTTGCTCTGTTGTCCTATGGTCTGAGATTATCTAAATAAATCAAAGTAAAGCAGCGAGAAAACAACGAAGTTATGCTACAAGAGCATTCTTAAAAGCTACCACTCAGTTTGTCTCAACTGTTTGCTGTGCCAGCCTATTCCATTCTCTAATTGTTCGAGGAAAAAGGTAAAACTATGATATTGTGGGCCAGCTTGTGGTAGCTCATATGCTTGGTTATTAAAATACCTAGATGATCTTCAATTGGATGATTGGTTGATATAAGCATCTGTCTTTACTTCTACTTGGTTATGATGAATCTTGTAAAGCATGAATAGTTGCTGTCTCTGTCATCTCTCTTCGACAGAGTCCCATTGAAGTTCCATCAACATTTCAGTTGCATTGGCATATCTTTCGTATCTGTTTGTCACATACCTTTGCTGCTCCTCGTTGGATCATCTCAATGGCCTTCATATTTTTCTTTGTGTAGGGATCCCGTATTGCACCATCGTAATCTAGGGTTGGTCTCGAATGTTGTGTTATCGAGTAAATTGAAGTCATTGCAATACTTTTGTTATGCAAATCTCAAGAGAAAAGAATCTATAATGTTTCATTCTTTTTTCGAAATGTTTTTACAACTTTCTTTTCACGGTCTCTTCAACACCTCTTTTTTCTATACTCAATGTAAAAGTTTACGGTAATAAAATTACCTACGACACTACTTACGAACTACTGTACGACACTACGAATACGGTACCAGGAGGAGTAACATATCATGACTACCTCCTGGCATTAAACATAGATCTAAGAAATACAACTAAATACACTCTTAAATACAAAGTAATAAATATGAATATTTAAAACAAAAACCTTTTTTCTAATAATTACTTGAGCCGGTTTCACACTAGACGTCAGGCCAACATAGGTGATGGTAGAGGACGAATTAGACGTTGGTTTTGCAAATACTTTTTGTAGTCAAGATGGATAATCGTTTACACTACGTAAGCCTAACATCAAGTGTGAAACGGGCGTACAACAGAAAAAGGAACGAGACTCTACGACAAACGACTTTGCGAAAATGGACTTGGTGGTTAAGTGACGGCTTACTAATTCTACTGCGATATTAATTGAATCGACCGGTTGCGGGGATGGTATGTAGGGTCAACTCGAGCATATTTCTGTTGATGTTATTTGGGAGATTTTTATCACTATACAATGAAAGTTGCGTCAAAACCTCATCGGAAAAAGATCGATATATCCATATGGTCGTAGCAATTCAAACACTCTAGCGAGAAGATTTCGACGTTCAACCTCAAAGGAGGGGCAGAGCAGCAGAAAGTGTTCCGTACTCTCAATACCATCTTTTGAAGGGCACATTGGATTTATGGAATCTCTAAAATTGTGCTTGGATTTATGAAAGCATAATTTACTAAGACCCACTCTTAGCTGAGTCAGATAAGATAATCCTATTGGGTCGTGAATCCCAAAGAAAGACAGGGGGACGGATTATGGAAATCAGCTTTTTCTTAAAGATACCAACCGACGGTGCATGTCTAATCTCTGGACCTAGTTCATTCCATTC
Source organism: Aurelia sp. 4 Dawson et al 2005 (assembly GCA_964019985.1). NCBI lineage: Eukaryota > Metazoa > Cnidaria > Scyphozoa > Semaeostomeae > Ulmaridae > Aurelia > Aurelia sp. 4 Dawson et al 2005. The sequence continues at coordinate 8,022,676 of OZ026504.1, read as the reverse complement.
AGACAGGCAAGTGGGATAGAAACAAGATTAGAATTTTTCTGTTCTTGCCCTTGTTCACCCAACGATATCCGGATTGCGAAGAGAGTAATGCGGCTGTGGAAGCTGAGGGACTGGATCCATTGTATATTCTGGCAACAGATTATTTACCATTTTATAAAACAGCATAAGCTACCTTCGAGAACTCAGTGACTCCCAACCTAGCTCCGCATATAGCTGCTATCGCGACGTGCCCCTCCATGTTCCCGTAACGGCTAGAGCAGCAGAATACTGAACAGACTCCAATTTTTCCATCAAACGTGGCAAGATAGTGTTTCCACTAAATTCACATACTTTGGCCGGAATATGAAAGATAACATCTCCGTATTCCAGGTGGGGTCGCACATAGAGTTTGAATAGTTCGTTTAGGGTGTGTCGGGGAAGGTACTTTGAGAGATATTTCAGCAAACCGATGCCCTTTCTTGCTTTAGAGATAGCTGCTTTGATATGAGCCGAAAAAGATAGCTTCGAGTCCAGAATGATTCCCAAGTGTTTATGTTCGTCTACTTTCATCACTGGTATGTTATTAAAACGAATTTCTGGGTGATTTATTTCAATTCTTTTCGTAGAAAATATTAATTCAACTGCTTGTTTTTGCGGATCAGGGTTAAAAGACCTCTGCAACACCTCTGCAATCAGTTATGTAAATAAGGTCATAAATCTTCTTGAAAACTCTTGACGAAACGACGAAAACAGCTGGCCTTTACATCTTGATGTTGTTGGAAAACTGAAACGTAACTTACTGCGAGCGAATATTTTGAAAAGTGTAGATTTCACAATGAAATTGCGACGGGCTAGATCTATCGTAGCTGCGGTCAAGATTTTTGCTGCAGTTGTAAGTTTTGGTAGCTATGCGTTGCTAGGGGCATATTCCTATCATGCATTGCGTGAAATTAGGTCAGCCATCTTTTCCGGAATCGTCTATCGAATACGCTAATTGAGGTTTCCATCGTCAATAATTTTCAATTTTTAAACCTCTATTTAGCTAAAATAGTAAGTAACAAGGAACGCATGACTATTTTCTGTAAGTTTTAGAATATTATGTACTAAGTTATTCAAACCTTGACGTCATAAAGATGAATAACGTCATTGATATTAAAATTTGCTGATGTAAGCAAATATAAACACGCTATATATCAACTGAAGATACTCTTCAAGACAAATCAAATGGTGCATATAACTTGATTAATTGAGTAAGTTGTGAAAGTTAGCGAGATTTTTGTGATTTTCGTTGTCCCCTGTCTCCAAATAAAGTAAATCTTGTTGTCACGTGGTCAGCAATAGACAATTGAATTGTAAAAATCTTTTAGCCAATTAAATTTTATAAAAGTCAGTAAGTTGTGGGATCATATCTAAACCAGCGGCGGAGATGGCTGGCAATGTTTTTGATAAGAGGGTGGCGACAAAGCGCCCCCTGGTCCAAATAGGGTGACAGTGAATGCGACGCGAAAATGTTAATGTCTTATCTTATGCATTAAACATCGCTGATCGTGATAGTTTAATTTATGTTTTAACTTGGGCCCACATTTCTACGAAGAATGTCATTAAGCAGACTCCACTTTGCTTCGAAAAGTGGAGGCAATTGAGCGGCAATTCTGTGCGGTCAGACCGTTGAGTGCCAGATACCTGTGAAATAAAGTGTAGGCAAAGAAACTACGGTGCAGTGTATGAAACCTTGATAGCAATCAGGGTTTGAGTGCTCATTTCTCCAGTTTACTTAATGAAATTCCTCTCCTGGTTTCTTGAATACTTCAACAGCTAAAGATACAGTGTTTGGAAATAGCTCTGTCTCTCTTCAATATGTTAAAAAGGCTATTTGCAGTTATATATCACGATGGCAAAAGTCATATCTTATAGCAATTTTTGCATATCTTGACTATCCTACACATTCTAAGGGCTCTTATATGTTCGAAATAACAATAAATGATAACAGTCTGCGTTGCAAACATTTTAGACATTTGTAGCTTCATACTGGCTTATCGGTGCTTCATGGAATGAAGTCGTTCATTCTCGCGAAAGTTTGACAAGGCTTATGATATCTACAATTCTATGCGGGTCTCAATTTTACCAACAGAAAGAATGATGAAGCAGACCATGCTTGGATCTGCTGCCGATCTGCTGCCGATCTTCACCAAACAAACCAAATAGCAGTTCAAATAAAGGGTCCTATATCTAATAGTTTTGGTCTGCATCCATCTCATCTCATCTCTTCCTACAACCTGTGCATTTGAGACACTGTAAAACAAGAGTGAGAGTTTCCTTGGCTTGGGAGTTGCTCTTGGGAGATTGACATACTGCATCTTTATTCAAACACTGATGTCACGAGTAAACCAAGCAAGCAATTGTGATGAAAGAATTAAATCAGGCCAGTATTGTTCTTCATGTTTCTGAGTCACATTGATAGTCAAGATAATAAACCCGAGGTTGAATACGACCATACACTCTGATAGGACATACTGCTCGTTCCATCAAAGTAAATAATTAATTTAGTGCCAATTTCTAGCATTTGAGTGTACAAAAGGCACAATTCCATTAGCAATAAAGTGCGAGAATATAAATGCCATGGCATTCGCAGTGCACGAGCTTGCATATTTCCATCGGACTTCTTTGGAACCCTAGAAACTCTGCAATAACTTCACAGTTCCTTGATTTGCTTGTATCTACTTTCTGCTCATCCAAAATCTTTACATCTATACATCACAAGTCAGAAATTCGACCCAGATCTCCTAACAGTTTTCAAAGCAAAACTTTGATTTTCAAATCTCTATGTTGGAAAAACAGTTTGGTTTTTGATAGTCTGACTTTTGAAATTCGAAATCAGCCCACTTAAATTGCCTTTTACATCAATAAAAACTTTCGCGTCAAATTTACTTTATTGTGCAAGTCGTAGAAGCGTATCACCATGTCGTCAATAGTAAAAAAAGAATCGAATCGTCAATGCATTTTGTTTTCTCTGCATAAAGAAATCATTGAAGTTTCTCATTCATTGTTGTTTCGAAGGGAAGGAGCTCCTATTGTAATCCTCCATGCGCTCCGCCCAATGGAAGCAACATTCGAATCGGACGTAAGCAATTAACAAAAACATTCTAGAATAGTCATCCAATCATGGAAATCTATTTCCAAATAATCTTTGAATTTACATGGTGCGCTACTTCCGCTTTCACTGTACTATTTCTAAAGAAAGGATAGTTGCATGATAAGCTTTACCTAGTCGCTGTTCTCCTAGGGGACCTAGAATTAGAGTTTTGGCCATAATGAACCACTTTCAATGACTGAATGCTATGTGTTTATTTACTTGTATCGAGGACGGATTTCCTAGCTTTGCAGGTCCTTTGGGATTTTGCGTTGCCATATGTCAACAATAGTCACATCGATGTCAAATGGAACAAGTCTGTAGTCAAGGGTGTCCCAAAAAAGTATCCGGAATTCGTCGGCCCTAGCGATAATAATATAGTGAGAATCAATCCGAAATGATTTTCAAAACATATCTCGATAGCCAACTTGAACATACATACCTCGGTTGTTGATATCAGTGCATTGAGAGTGAAGATATTAATCTTCAAAGGACAAATTTGCCTCCACCTCCAAACCAGAGCTTTGACGTTTTGGCCTAAGCAAATTCTTGAAGTACAGTGAATAGAATCAACAAAATTTGAAAACGGCACAACAGATGTGTTTTACAAAATGCAGTTTATGTGAGACCTATCGTCAAGGGAGCTCCGAAATCAGCTTCATTCATTTCAATACCGACAATTTATTTTACACTTATTATTCATCGGTGAAAGTACTCCCTTGAGCATCAATGCACTTTTGAAATCGTTGAATCATTCCTTGAGAAGAATTTTTCATCAGATCTCTAAGGCCTTATTATTATTATTATTATTATTATTATTATTATTATTATTATTATTATTATTATTATTATTATTATTATTATTATTATTATTATTATTATTATTATTATTATTATTATCATCATCAGCATTATTATTATTACTATTATTATTATTATTGTCATTGTTTCAGCTTATGCTCTGGCTGTTGTAATTGTCGTCATTTCTCCTGTTAGGCGAGTCATAACAAATGATCAATGGCTAACAGAAAGTCTCTCTCTTACATCTCTAACACCATCCACAGGATCCTTGCAGTTCCTAACAAGGCAGTCTTTTGAACAGCTCCAACATCAACTGGCACTCCCAATTTTTCCATCCACCTATTGAATTCTTTTGTCACACTTCCAAGGGCACCAACAACTACAGGAACAACATGCACCTTCCTCAGTTGCCGCAGCCCTCCAATTTCCCTCCGCAAGTCTTGGTATTTCTCCACCTTTTCCCTCTCCTTTTCATGTACTCTTACATCAGCGGGCACTGCAATGTCAACGATTATACAGCTTTTTTCCTTCTTATCAATTATAACAATGTCTGGCCTTATTGCTTCTGTCACATTGTCGCATTGTATATTCATGTCTCATAACACTTTTACGCCTTCATTCTCTGCCACTCCTTCTGGGTTATGTTCATACCATTTTCCTTATGTTCTAATCCATTTTTCTTACACAGTTCCCAATGAATTTTCTTTGCAACTTTATCATGGCGCCTCTTGTATTCTTTCTGAGCTAATTTCTCACATTCACTTATTATGTGTTGCACACTTTCTCCCATCTTTCCACACATTCTACATAGGGGATCATCATTACTCTTATCAATATGGTGTTACACATAATTTGTTCTGATCGCCTGTTCTTGTGCAGCACATAACAACGCCTCTGTCTCAACCTTTAAATCACTTCTGACTAACCAATTCCAGGTTTTGTCCTTGTCAACTTTCTTCGGCCTTTCCCTTATAAACTGTCCATACATCCTTTTCTCGGTCCATTTTTGTTTAAGCTTCTGCGCATTATGTCGTCTGAATTCACTTCTGCTGATAGTACCTTCTGTTTCAATCGTCCCTGATGTACGAATCCATTGAATTAGTTTTTCCGCAGAATTCATTACGTACAATCTCAAGCTATTTTCCTCTCCTCTGACACAATGTTCTATGCTTATCAAACTTTTGCCTCCTTCATGCCTCTTCAAGTACAATCTGTCCACATCACTCTTGGGATGAAAAGCACCATACATTGTCATGGTCTTTCTTGTTGTTCTGTCTAAGCTTTTCAGTTCACATCCTTTCCATTCCAAGATTCCAGCTCCATATCTGAAGATAGCTACTGCCCATGTGTTCATGGCTGTAATTTTGTTTCTACCATTCAATTTTGATTTAAGAATCAACCCAAGCCGTCTCTTGTATTCCTTTGTCATTTTCACTTTCATCTCATTTTCTTTGATCTTATCCAGCTCAACTATCCGTAATTATGTATAACCTTCCTGTTCCACTTCTTTCATTACTTCGCCATCTGGGAGCTCTACCCCCTCACATCTAGCTATTTTTTCTCTCTTCAGGGTAACAACACCACAATTTCTAAGACCAAACTCCATCCCAATGTCTGTGCTGAAGATGTGAACCGTGCTCACCAGTTAATCTATCTGTTCTTCATTCTTACCAAATAGCTTTAGATCATCCATGAAGAGAAGATGATTTAATTTGTACTCTTTCTTTTCCCATTCATAACATGCATTGACCTTCCTAAGAACTAGCGACAGTGGAATCATGCTCAATGCAAACAGCAAAGGTGACAGGCTGTCACCCTGAAATATTCCCCTCTTCTTAGTAGAAAGTTTCTTACATTCTCTGCAATCCCAAACCTTTCCATACACTCACTAATCCAGCTATGGGGACAGTCATAAGCTTTCTTGTAATCTATCCATGCCATAGCCCGATTAGTATGTCTTCTCCTACAGTCTCTCAATACAGTCTTATCAATTAACAGTTGATCCTTAGTGCCACGACTCTCACGCCTACATCCTTTTTTTCTTCTGGCAGAAGGTTTTCTCTGTGTGAATAGGTGTACATCTCTTCTGCTATCATTCCTGTCAAGAGCTTCCACATCAAAGGGAGGCAAGTAATAGGGCGACATTTTTCCACTGCATTACCACTTGCTTCCAGATCTTTCAGTTTCCTTTTCTTCTTTGTTCCAAGTTCACCCTTCTTTTCTCTTTCCAGCAAGTTGACCTCCTGTTTCAGTCTTCGGATGTCCCCCTCAATTCTACGTTTCCACCTTGGTTCATTTTCTTCTCACATGTAATTTTCTTCAAACCTAGCTGTTCCGCAACCCATACACCTGCTGCCCTGATTAGCTCATTCGTTTGTGTGATATTGCTAGTTTTCATAAACTTGACTACTCTATTAACTTCTTCAGTTTTACATCTTAAAGTCTTTTTATCAACATTTTTAAACATTATCCCTTCAGTTGTCCTTCCCTCTGTCATCTTTTCTTTCAGTTGCTCCACAATCTGTCCCTTTTCTTCGTCAATCTCAACATCGTTGGTTTCAGCTTCATTTACATCCTGTTTTATTACATCAGCATCATCTACCTGATAATTAGCATCCCCCTGGTCGTTTCTGACCTCAGTTTCCTCATTTACAATTTCACTCTGAGCCTCGTCTTCCAGATTACCACCCGCATCCTGTTCTTCATCTTCTATTTTCCTTTTAATCATTTCCAACTCGAGTTCTGATAGCCACCCGTTCTTTCTAATGGCCCTCGCCTGATCACAAATACGCTGTTCCGTTGAGTCAAACGTGCCCCTTACTCTCCATTCTCGAAACATTCTTTGTCTGTAGCCTCTGATGGGCCTCCCTTCTTCATTAAATGGGTTACTTCTATAAAAGCATTCCATCGCTACCTTGTTTACTTGTTTATTCCATCTCATTCTGGCAGTAGTAGGATAACGACCGGGCCCCCGCTGCTCACCCGGGGAACACCTGCCGGACGAGGAACCTTCACACGAAGTTCCAGCCCCATTTACGTCGTTATTGGATATACTATGATTTGACATTTAGCACTCATATAGAGGTTTAGTGAATTTAAGGTTGCACAACCACCAGTGTTTTTATCGAGAGACCATCTCGAGGAGGGCTGTCGACCAAGACTAAAGAGTCCCCCCCTATCCATGAGACAGACTAGCCCCCGCCGGACGCCAACCTGGTACTTCATGGCCTCGAGGAGAGCTAACAGGTACTAAACCTTACTCAAGGGTGACCTGGAGGTAGCTGTGGCCAAGGGTAACCTCATTATCCCACGTCGAAACTCCACAACCGGATGCAGTTTAATGTCATGCCCGGGACAAATTATTATCATTATCATTATTATTATTATTATTATTATTATTATTATTATTATTATTATTATTATTATTATTATTATTATTATTATTATTATTATTATTATTATTATTATTATTATTATTATTATTATTATTATTATTATTATTATGTTCATTTTTACAGTTAAAACTGGATGTGTAAGCTTGAAATCAAATTGCAGCACGCAAAATCAGATTTCAAGTACTTTTCGTAAAATCTTTGCTGTTCCTAGCAATACTGTCTTTTGAATTTGAGCTGTCTTGATCGAAATGCCAATTTCCTTGATTCGGCTTTCCAACATTGTTGGCACAGTTCCCAATGCACCTATCACAACAGGAATTATTGCAACTTTGACATTCCACAATTTGCTGACTTCTCTCGCTAAATCCCTGTATTTGTCAATCTTTTCATCTTCCTTCTCGGCTACTTTACTGTCGCCAGGGCATGCTATATCTATCAATTGGCACTCTCTTGTTTCTTTGTTAACAATTGTGATGTCAGGTCTCCTAGCACCGATCACTCGATCAGTTTGAATTGTGAAATCCCATAATATTTTACATTTCTCATTTTCCATTACACTTTCAGGCTCATGATCATACCATTTATCCACATGATCTAAACCATTTTTCTTGCACTGCTCCCAATGAACTGCTTTGGCTACGTTGTCGTGTCTGATATTGTATTCCGTCTGGGCAAGCTTCTTGCACTGACTTATGATATGAGTTACTGATTCGTCTCCTTCCTTGCACATCCTACACTTAGGGTCATCACGACTTTTATCAATATTTGCTTTGATTACGTTTGTTCGAAGTGCCTGATCTTGAGCAGCTATCAAAAGACCTTCAGTTTCTTTCTTTAGGTTCCCGTTGGTAAGCCATATCCAAGAATCCTTACTAGCTATATTCTCCGTCTGCCTCAAATGTTGCCCGTGTAATACTTTTTCTTTCCACACCGCTTTTCTCTCCATTTTCATTCTCCGTTTGAAATCTTCTTCATTCTCACTAGGTGTATCTATTTCTCTTCTTGCTGCGAATGTCAATCGTTCATAACTCTCGCTTATATATCTTTCAAGTCCCAGTTTAGCAAGGTCAATACAATCTTCTACTGCAATTAATCCTCGACCACCCTCTTTCCTTGGTAAATACAATCTGCAGACGCTGTCTCTAGGATGTAATGCCTTGTGCATTGTCATCATTTTTCTTGTCATTCTTTCCATAGTCCGTAATTCCTCCCTTGTCCATTCAATGAAGGGAGCTTAATACCTTAATGAGGAGACTGCCCACGTGTTGATAGCTTGCACCATATTTCTTCCGTTCAATTTCGATTATAAAACTTTCCTCACCCTACGTTTGTACTCATTTCTTAATTTTTCTTTCATCTCTTTTTGCTTTACTTGATCGGATTCAAGAACACCCAAGTATTTATATGAACAATCCTCATTCATTGACTTGATTCTGTTTTCATCTGGTAGCATGATCCCGTCAGATGTTATCACCTTTCCTCTTTTAACAACGATTGTAGCACACTTATCTATCCCAAACTGCATCCCAATGTCACTGCTGAACACATGAACTGTCTGTATCAAAGAGTCTAATCCTTTCTCATTCTTGGCATACAGTTTGAGATCGTCCATGAAAAGAAGATGGTTTATCTTTTCCCTATTTCGAAACTCGTATCCATGACGAACGTTCCTCAGGACCATTGACATTGGGTTCAACGCCAACACAAACAAAAGTGGTGACAGCGAATCTCCTTGAAATATTCCCCTCTTTATCTGGACATCCCCGAGGCTTTCTCCGCAAGATGTTAACTCTGTTCGCCATGTTTTCATACTATTTGATAGCAGTTTCTTCACGTTGTCAGCAATTCCAAATATTTCCAAACACTCCTCCAGCCATGAATGTGGGACCATGTCGTAGGCCTTTTTGTAGTCAACCCATGCCATGGCAACATTTTTCTTTCTTTGCTTCACTTCTTTCATTAGCATTTTATCAATAAAAAGCTGGTCGTGCGTTCCTCTTTACTTCTTGCGACATCCCTTCTGTTCATCTGGCAAAAGGTCCCTACTTTCTAAGAAACTGTACATGCCATCAGCAATAATCCCAGTGAGCAACTTCCAAATTAATGGAAGGCAGGTAATTGGGCGATAATTGCTGGCCACATTACCCTTACTCTTGTCTTTCATAATGAGGGTTGTGCGCCCTTTTGTCATCCAGATCGGTACATATCCATCATTCAAACACCTATTTAGCTGTACCATGATTCTATCATGCAGAACTGTGAATTTCTTTAGCCAGAATCCCTGAACCAAATCAGGGCCAGGTGCTTTCCAGTTAGGAAATTTCTGCAATATCTTCTTCAGTTGAGTCTCTGTTATTTCTATTTTGTCTTGACTGTTGACTTCTACGTCCTGTTTAATCTTATCAATCCATTCAGCTGATGCATTATGTTTTGCCTCTTTGCTCCAAATATCAGTCCAGAATGCCTTAGCTTCCTCTTTATTTGGAACTTCGTTCGATCTTTCTTCTCCATTAATCTCCTGATAAAACTTACTTTGATCTTCTTCAAAAAGCCGGTTCTGCTTGAACTGCTTGATTCTCTCTTTGTACCTTCTTACTTTCGCAGCTTTGGCGACGATTCTCTGTTTTAATTCTTCAATTACACATTTAACTCCTTTCTCTCTCAATCGATATTTCTTCTGCAGGTCTTCTCTGTGACGGGTTTTTGACAGTTTTCCCTCTTTCAGTTGTTGTAATCTACTTAAATCTCTCCTTAGTTGCTGTATTTGTCCTTCTAACCTCCTTTTCCACCAAGGGTCGTTCTTGTTTTCTTTCTTAGCAGTCTTTACACCGAGATTTTCGGTTACTACTGTGGCAGCAGCATAGATCAAATCGTTCGTTTGTGTTATATCACTCGTTGGCATCTTGCTAAGCACTGCCTCTACTTTCTTGAGTTCTTCCGATAATTTTTCTTATCTACTCTTTTAAGATTTGGCAGCCTATTCCTATTTGTTTCATTCATAATTGATTTAATTCTTTCTACAAGTAGCTTCTCTTCTTCGCACCACTCCTCCCCGATCTCATCTGTTCCTAGTACATCAGATTGAGTTTGCTCATCACTATAATTACTTATTTCCTCCCTCCGTATCTGCTCTTCGTTGCGAGTTGGCAAGTTCGACGATTCAGTGTTATTCACATTTCTCTTTATCCTCTCAATTTCGAGATCCGACAGCCATTTCTTTTCTTTTATTTGTCTCAACTGATCCACCAGACGTTGTTCCCTTACTTCAAAAATATCATTGTCCTTCCAGATGTTTATCATTCGCTTTCGATATCCCCTTTTTTCTGGTTGGCTTCGCAAATAGCATTCCATCACTTTCTCATTCTCTCGTTGTGTCCACTTTCTTCTTGTTACTCCAACAGTAGCAGGATAACGACCGGGCCTGCGCTGTTGTTCCACAGGGCACCTGCCGGGCGAGAGGCCTTCGCTTACAGCTCCGGACTCATTTACGCCGTTATCATCAATATTTTGACTGGACATTGCACTCTTTTAGAGGTTAGTGAATTTAAGGTTACACCACCACCGGTGTGTTTATCGAGATCACCATCTCTAGGGGGGTTGCCGACCAAAGCTTAAGAGTCCCCCCTACCCATGAGACAGACTAGCCCCCGCCGGACGCCAACCTGGTACTTCATGGCCTCGGGGAGAGCTGACAGGTACTACACCTTGCTCAAGGGTGACCTGGAGGTAGTTGTGGCAAAGGGTAACCTCATTCGCCCACGTCGAAACTCCACAACCGGTTGCAGTTTATAGTCTTGCCCAGGACAATTATTATTAATTAATTATTAATTATCAATTATTAATTATCAATTATTAATTATTATTATTATTATTATCATTATTATTATTATTATTATTATTATTATTATTATTATTATGCTGATTTCCACAGTTCTGATGTTAAAACTGGCTTGTCCTCGATCTCAGGAAACATCGAGAACAAGCCAGTTTTAACGTCAGATCTGTGGAAATCAGCATAATAATAATAATAATAATAATAATAATAATAATAATAATAATAATAATAATAATAATAATAATAATAATAATAATAATAATAATAATAATAATAATAATAATAATAATAATAATAATAACAATAATAATAATAATAATAATAATAATAATAATAATAATACATTCGTATCTGTCCTAGTGCCTGAGCTAGCAGCTCAGTTAACGTATGAATACGCTATACTAGGTTTATGTTAGCTACTACACACAGTATCACATGAAAATACCTCAGCAAAGGGGGGGAAGTTTATCCAAGCACAGGCAGACATTTAGCTGACTTATTTCAAACGGAAAGAGAGCAATGCCCTCGAATTTCAAAAGTGCTAAATGTAGGCCTAGACTATGGGAATAACTTCCGCACCCTGTGCCTCCAAATATAATTTGCCATAACAACATTTGATATTGAACACCATTGTAACATCTGCTTTGCAACTAATTTGTCAACTGACAAAGATCTCAGTTCTCTCCAAATATGTGCTTTCAATAACATGGCTCTTACTAAAACATTGCATCATTTTAACAATACAAGGTTTACCGAGGAACAGCTCGAAGAATTGGATAAGGCTCAAACACAAACAGTTCGAAATTTGTACGATTTATACAGTTCAACTACGCAGCTCATCATTTACCTACCACGCGAGGACGGAGGAATAGGAATTAAACGTGTATCTGCTGTATACCGGACGACACGAATTGTGTTTCTCCTAGAAATGTTGAATCACGAGGAAGATCATTTTAGAAACAGTGCACGTCAGTCTCTAAGTCTTGACATGTTGAGGAGGGGGATAGCAGAATCGAGTGATGAAAAGAACTTTCTTGGTTACGAAGTCACAGTTGATGGATATTTGAATAATAAAACAAACTTTGGTTGTCAGTCTGACTGGCCTGAGTTGTTGCGCTATGCAAGGAAACTAGATATCTCCATCGTTTTCAGAGATGGGAAAGCAGGTGTAATCATTGATGGAAAGTTTCACGACGACACTTCATCGCTACAAAAGATTCTATTTCATTACACAGTTAAACGTGATTTGATTAAGGCAAAAGAATTGTCAATTCAGGGGTGCTTTTTCGGTATGGATGGCATTCATTTGAAGTCATCACATTCCATTTTCTACAACTGGAAAATAGACGACTTGTTGGTGAAATTCAGCATAAAAGCACGACTTAGCCTCTTTCCAACTAACTTTACGCTGCACATTTGGAACCGTGAATATGATCCTTTATGCCCCTTTTGCCGAAATCATACCGAAAGTATGGCACATCTGATGAATGGTTGTCATGAATTTCGAAATTTTTATAGTCGTCGCCACAATCGAATCGCTGATAAAGTAGAAGATGTTATTTCTCAGAGTAACCGTCGTCTACGAGTCTACTCAAACAAGCTAATGGAGACAATATTCACAGAGTATCGCGAGGAACTGCTGTTGATTGAACATCGCAAACCAGACATTATTTTAATTGATCATGTATCACAGAAGTGCACCATTGTTGAAGTAGCTGGGTGTTATGATTTGTACTTTGATTACGCGTTTCGAGAGAAGTTGGGGCGTTACGAGAGCGTTTGCTGTCTATTACGAGGTCATGGATGGAACGTTGAATTAAAGGTTATGTGTTTTGGCTCGCTTGGTTGCATAAAGAAGGATATTTGGAGAGAACTGAGATCTTTGTCAGTTGACAAATTAGTTGCAAAGCAGATGTTACAATGGTGTTCAATATCAAATGTTATTATGGCAAATTGTATTTGGAGGCACAGGGTGCGGAATTTATTCCCATAGTCTAGGCCTACATTTAGCACTTTTGAAATTCGAGGGCATTGCTCTCTTTCCGTTTGAAATAAGTCAGCTAAATGTCTGCCTGTGCTTGGATAAACTTCCCCACCCTTTGCTGAGGTATTTTCATGTGATACTGTGTGTAGTAGCTAACATAAACCTAGTATAGCGTATTCATACGTTAACTGAGCTGCTAGCTCAGGCACTAGGGCAGATACGAATGTATTATTATTATTATTATTATTATTATTATTATTATTATTATCATTATTATTATTATCATTATTATTATCATCATTATGCTGATTTCCACAGTTCTGATGTTAAAACTGGCTTGTTCTTGATGTTTCCTGAGATCGGATCACAACCCATGATCTTAGATCTCAAGAACCTTTCTCAACACTCTGGCAGTTCCTAAAAGTACAGATTTTTGAATCAGTTTTATCTGTGTTTTGACTCCAATTTCCTTGATGTAGTTGCTCAAACTTTTTTTTTATATTGATATTAAATATTACAAATAACAATATTACTTTCTACCATACAAAATTTCTAATTACTATACTACACTACAGGGACGATACCATGGGGTGCGAAAAGATAATGACTACCCCATGACCAATAAGAAAACACGCAGCATTAAACTGTCAAACAGCTACACTACGATTTAAGACTTAGAGGATAATGTACTAGTTTCTGTTTGACATTAGATGTCTGGTCAGGGCTTCAGATAAATAACATGTAGTCACGAGAGCAAGTCGTTCCGTGAAGTTGAAAGATGGTAAGACTGCCTGGCACCTAATGTGAAACAGAATTACAAAGAAAAAGAACATTTACTTTAAAGGACTTGGTGGCTGCTTGGTAGGGACGTTGCAAATGATTTTAATCAAAGCGACCAGTATCGTGGATGAAGCGCAAAGTCAATTCAAGTATATTTCTGTTCAATTCAGTAGAAAGGTCTTGATCACCATATAATAAAAGCTGTGTCAAAGAATCATTTGAAAGATCGGTAATTTGCCTAAGTGGTCGTATTAATTCAACAATTCCAGCGAAAAGATCCCGACGTTGAGCATCAAAAGTTGGGCAGAGCAACAGAAAGTGCTCCGTATCCTCAATGCCATCGCTGGTTGGGCACATTGGGTTTATTGTATGCTCAAACTTCGTGTTACTGTTCCAAGGGCACCCAAGACAATAGGAATTACTTTTGCTTTTACTTTCCATAATCTTTCCACTTCTCTCTTTAATTCATCATACTTCTCGATTTTCTCCGTCTCTTTTTCAGCTATTCTCACGTCTCCCAGGACTGCAACGTCAATGATGTAGCATTTCCTATCTTTCTTGTTAACCACCACTATGTCAGGTCTCCTTGCCTGGATTTCATTGTCTGTTTGGATGTTGAAATCCCATGGAATTTTTACATCTGATGTCTCTACCACTCCTTCTGGTTGATGTTCATACCATTTATTACCAGTATCTGAGACAGAACAAAAAGAAAAACATTTTCGGGCAGAACAAAAAGTATCTGCAAAATCAACGTCTAATTCGTCCTCTAACATCACCTATGTTGGCCTGACGTCCAGTGTGAAACCGGCTCAAGTAATTATTAGTAAAAAGTTTTCATGTTTAGTACTTGTATTTAAGAGTTTATTTAGTTGTAGTTGTATGAGTTGTATTTCTTAGATTTATGTTAAATGCCAGGGGGTAGTCATGATATATTGCTCCTCCTGGTACCGTATTCGTAGTGTCGTACAGTAGTTCGTAAGTAGTGTCGTCGGTAATCTCATTATTGTAAACTTTTATATTGAATATATAGAAAAAAAAAATTATTACCACAATCTATGTCATACAGGCGGCATAAATCCCAATGAAGGGCCTTTGCTCAAAATCATGTCTACGTTTGTACTCTCTCTGCGCCAATTTTGGGCATTCACTGACTGCTTACTGTTTCCTCTTTCTGTTTACACATTCTACACTTTGGATCCTCCTGCGTCTGGTCAATGTTTGTTTTAATTGAATTAGTTCGCAATGATTGAGTCTGCACCCCCATTATAAGGCCTTCAGTCTCCTTTTTCAATTCCCCGTCCCGGAGCCATCCCCATGATTCTGGATCATATATTTCCCTTGTCTGCCTGAAGAACTGACCATGAAGAGCCTTTTTCTTCCAGTTCTGATCGTCTTTCTTCTCTTCTTCGCTTCTGGAAGTCTTTCTCTGTCACTCTTTCTCCTGCCTCGCATCTTGCTGATGACAATATCCTTTCTCTGCTATCCTGAACATAGTTTTCAAGCCCCAAAATTGCTGTTATTATTATTATTATTATTATTATTATTATTATTATTATTATTATTATTATTATTATTATTATTATTATTATTATTATCATCATTGTTATTATTACTACTACTATTATTATTATTCATTTTCATTTTTTCATTTTTAAATATCTATACAGGTTACAAAATTTCAGTAAAAGATAACTGCTTTACAAATTGACCTGTGCAAAAACAGAAAGCCTAAATTAAAGAGAATTATATATATATATAATGTACAAACGAGCATAATAGAAATAAAAATGAAAATATAATGTACCTCTCATATGAATTTTTTAAAGGTAGCCAGGGACGATGCCAATTTAGTTTCCCTATTCAGCTCATTCCATAATTTTGCTCCACGATACGAAAATGCTTTTTGGCCTGTGCTTGTTCTTAGCAGGGGTATCTGCAAGTTTGTTTCGGTAGAGCGAAGAATGCGATCACTGCCCTCTGAGCATTTACTGAAAAGTTCCCCTAAATATTGAGGAGCAAGTGAATTCAATGCCTTATAGGTCAACGTTGCTGTTTCTTTTCTGATAAGATCTTTGATTGATGGCCAGCCAAGATTTTGGAGCAGAGGGGCAGCAGAAGCATCGTATGGACTATTTGTAGTTATTCTTGCAGCTCTATTTTGGATCTTTTGGAGAGAATTAAGTTTGGTTTCACTACAACAACCCCAAACCGAGCAGCAATAACTGAAATGTGGCTCAACAATTCCTCTATACATTTTCTGCAGATCACCTGATGGAAGAAATTTCTTGGCATGCTTAATAAGACCGAGAGCTCGCAGTGCCTTAGTCTTAACATGTTCAATGTGGCGATCCCATTGGAGTTTGTCATCAATTTGAACTCCCAGATACTTAGTATCGGTTATCATATTGATCTTTTGATCACCTATTTCGAAACTAGGCTTAGCTTCAGTCTGCTTTTCGATTTTCTGAATATTTGGTCTGGAACCAATAATCAAAGACTGTGTTTTTACAACGTTTAGGGACAATTTATTGCCATGTAGCCAGTTCTGTAAATTCACAAGATCCTGGTTTAGATCATCCTGCAATTTAGAAAGGCATCTCGAGGAGTGTGAAATCGCAGTATCATCAGCGTACATGGTGACCTTTCCTTTGTTTAGGCAGAATGGTAGATCATTTATGTAAACAAGGAAGAGAAGTGGGCCAAGACAGGAACCCTGGGGGACACCACAACCTATAGCGTTAATACTAGAAGAGGTGGAATTTACCTTGCAGAACTGCTTTCTCTCATGCAAATAGGAAGTAAACCAGTCAAGCTCTAGTCCACTTATTCCGTATTTTTCTAGCTTCTTTAGTAAGATACCATGATTTACTGTATCAAACGCCTTTTTTAGGTCAATGAAAATCAAACCAGTGTACTTGCCCCTATCTATATTCACATACCAGTCATTAGTGCCAGCCATAAGGCTGGTGACGACTGAGTGTAAAGATCGAAAACCAGACTGATGCTTGTATATGAGCCTATTACTATCTAAGTAGTCATACAGTTGATTATAAACTACTTTTTCGAAAGCACGAGACAATACAGGCAACACAGAAATCGGTCTGTAGTTAGAACAATCATCTCTCGCTCCGCTCTTGTAAATAGGGGCAACACGCGCTATTTTCCAATCTTATTGTTGTTATTATCATCATTATTATCACTATAAAGAAAATAAACAAGCAGGAGAAACGCGAAGAATGCCTCGTTGCACATTTTGTCTTCGCCCGTGACTAAAATTGCAACACTCATTGCTATATGTTTTTGTAGGAAATTTAATTCGTCATGACAGGCAAGGATTATTGAAACAATAGAAGAAAGAGCGTTTAGCACCTCCATGAGATGCTCAACTTAGCCAGGCGGCTTCTTTCACGTGTCTTTAAAATCTTGCTCATGAAAAGTGGCCAAAAATGGCAATTTACACAGGCTGGGATACTCGTTGATGATGATAATCCGCTTAATACCCCGAAGAATTTGAGAATGCCTGTTTTTAGCTCTCGTGTAGATGTTCCTTATCGAACAAGGAAAAGCCAAACAAGTATGCCTATAAATCCGGAGAAAGTGGAAAATACACATCCTTAAGTGATTTTGTACCAAAACTCAGACCCTTGAATCTAGAAATCATTGAATACCTTAATACAATACCATAAATCCGGGGTCTTTTGTTCAGAAGGGACCTTAGAAAATGGCGCAGTCCCGTACCATAGAGTACATAAGTAACCCCTGCACGGAGTTGATGACTTTTGATATTTCCGGGATTGTCGATTGAAGTTTTCGTTGGCCAAATATATTCACGCGCAGTAGGATGCATGGATTATTTTTGAGTGAATAAATTTTGTAGTATGTCCTTTTTAAAAACGACCAACCGGATTGGGCCAGGTGGTCACCTAGAAGCGAGATTACTAAACGGCTACGACAGCGACAGCCTGAAATACGCCACCATTAAGATTCCAAGTAGATTGAAAATACATCATATCTGTTGCGAAGCACATGCGCAAGCCGCCACATATAACAAATCTTTGAGGATGGGTGGACAGTGGTGGATTATTTACAGACTAACTACGTCTGTTCCAGCTTCCGCTTTGTTCATTGAGAGCTGGCTAGGATTAATGAATGTTTTTTTCAAGCAACAATAACAAGAGACTACAAAGTATCTTACTTTCCTGCCGGAGAACGCTCACACCACAATTGCAGTTTTTTGGATTGAAAGCTGGCACAAGTTCATTGCCAGAAGAAGATGGTATTTTAACGGACTCTGGAATGTATCGAATGATTTTTTAAGTCTCATTTAATAGTAAATATGAGAGGATTTCTTTTTACCATCTCTGTTGTGTTGACCGTTTTTGTTTCACAATGAGCATGTTTCAAATGTTGCAGACAGATGCATTCAAGGAGGGTCTTGGCATTGCTCATGCATTCACCAACAAGCGACAGAATGCACCTCTTGCCACCAGCAAGAGGTGGTACGAGGAATTCGGGTTTAGCTCAAATAATACTTTCAAGTTTTGTTAATTTACAGTGGTTTCATCATATCCCCCACATCGAACCCAATCAAATTGGAAAATTCTTCAGATATGTGTCATGGATTTATTATTTTAGAACAGAATAGACGATAATTTTCTTCAAAGGAAATCATCAAAGGAAAGATTGCACAAATGTAAGTGACAAGGATCTTTGACCATGATAATTTTCATCTGAAAGAATTTTATACTGCTTTCCATCTTCAGCATGACATGCCATTGACAATAAACTGCAATCGTCTACCAAGAAGTGACATTTGTTTGTGCTGCCAACCATGACCCACAACTTTTCCACATACAAGCTTATTTCATTGTATATTGTTGCAGGAGTGAAAGGCAATTAATTCGCTTGTGACATTCCTGTAAAGATCAACAGAGCAAAGTCCTTTAGAGATCACCATTAATGCATCACGACTTGGGAGTGTTTATCTAGCTTGAAACATTCACAACACTGCATTGGTACTTAGTTAGGATATTTATTTACTTGTGTCATTGTTGCAAAGACCAGACCAAGAAATCACAAGGAACAGTATTTTCTGTCACCGTCCTCTACACCTTGTTACTTGACTTTGTCATAAAATATTACTGGATGAACATTGCATGTGAGATAATTGCGGTAACCAAGTTTTGTGCATCATGAGCTCTCAAGACTTTTTCAGACATCAAACCTGCTCACTGTATACATTATTGAGTATTTAGCCCCGAGTTTTTGGCATATTTACCATGCTGACAGATGCAGACAAAAATAGATAATGGACAGTAACTATGCGCATTTACAGAAGAATGATAAAATATATTGCTACACATAAGATGATCTGTGGACAATGAAGAAAATCATGCCATGTAAGGTACCAAAGAGGATAAAAGAAAGTTATAAAGTCCAAAACATAGCTTACCAACATCAACTAACTGTATGTTGTCTATCTTATCAATGTCTGTCCATCTAATATGATAACTTATTTCATTGGCGGGGGAGATATTGCATCAAAGTCTATAAATGTAATATAATAGCTTATTTTATTACAGGGGAAGATACAGCTTCAACGTCTATTCATCTAATGTAATAACTTATTGTATTGCTTTTTTCTGGGTCCTTTGCTATTCAAACTTTACGTCAATGATTTGATTTACTTCATCCAAAATACTGAAATTTGCAATTTTGCAGACGACAATACCATTTACTCTTCTGGCACTAATTTGGATAGAATTATTATTGACCTGGAAGAGGATCTATGTCAAGCACTAGAATTGTTTGAATCAAACAGACTGGTGGCCAATCCATCTAAATTCCAGATGATTCTCCTTGGTACCAAAAGTAATGATAAAATATGCATGGACATAAATGGAGCTACTGTAAGCATAGCGGACAAATCTTTTCTTTTGTCCAAAGCTCCCGTGGGGTTCTTCGCCACGCTCTGATCAGATCACATTTTCTCCTAAAACTGACCAATCAGGTGCCGTCGTTGTGCTTACTTCCGCGTTTTGCGGCAAAGTTTAGGCCTTTTTGGCCGTTTTGACCACCATCCCCAAAATAGCATTGTACACTCGGCTATGTCGATTTTCGTCAAAATTTCAACGGGAGAAGATTCTCCATACCTCGGACCATAAGTGTTTTTGGTATCACAATACGATCGCTGAAATTAGCCGATTCATGGGATTTTGAATCTCATTAGACGTAAAAAATCCAACAAAACTTAGCAAAAGGCTCGCAAAAACTGATAATTTAAAGTCTATAAACCTACCTTAACTGTTGTGAAGAGAAGTATCCACTTCTCTACTGCAATCCACTCCCAGTTTCACGACCAAATCGCTCCCATTTGCTATGTGCCTTTTTCGATATACAGTGCCCCGATCCTTCTCCCAACTCCTGCCATATTTGCTAGTCTGAAGGAGTGGAAGCTGACAACTTCAACCAAAATATTGCATATATTTTGACAGCCCATACTTCTTGCATAAGTAGAGCACAAGAGAAGACAGTGGCGTATTTCAGTTTAGCAGATACACAAAATAGAAATGAAATGAAGCTGTGTTTGTCTTCTTACAAATAGCAACATGGGGAAGAAATTAAAATTCTCTTTTCACCATGAAAAACCATTTAACTTTTTAAAGACTTTTTTAAAAGCCCCTCAAAATCAATTTCACATTTTGTGCGGATATCATAGAACATATCTTTAGTCATCGATTACGTATTAGGAAATCACCCCTTGACAGTCATAAAGCAAAGCAGCATCATAGCAAACATAGATGTCAGTGTTACCTTTTTTAAACTCATGGAAGTACACATGCATTTTTTGAGATACTAAAACTTTGATCTCGTATCCAAGGTTTCTCAAAATTCTTGTTATTATATGAGTAAAGAAAGATTCTTAAGGGTTCACCTCTTGTTAGCACCTGTGAACTGTTTTCGAGGCGCCTCCAGTGTTTGGACATCACTCAACCTTGTGAGTTTTATGGCAGGGTTTCTTACAGGCAGTTTCCTATGAAATTATGTTTACAGAGCAAACTCGTTTCATCTTTTGCCTATTCCTTTTACTCCAAGTTTCTTATGTGATCCCGATCCACGAGATCCCCCACCAATAACAATGGAAATCTGAGGGACCTCCTGTCAATGGAAATCTGAATGAACTTATGAGAAACCAATAAGAAACTCTCTCTCTCTCTCTACTCAGATGATAATAATAACAAGAATTCTGAGAAGCTTTCAATACTGGGTCAAAGTTTTAGTATCTCAAAAATACATATGTACCTCCATGAGCTTACAGAACGTAACGAAGATATCTATATTTTCTCTGATGATGCTTTCTTGTTCTACTACCCCGGGATGATTTCCTATTACGGACTGCAGGACTAAAGATATTTTCTATAATGCTAGCACAAATCGTGAAATTGATTTTGAGAAACTTTGAAAAAATAGTATTTAAATGCTAAGTAGTTTTTCGTGATGAAAACAAAATGTACATTTCTTCCGTACAAGCACAGCTCCACTTCATTTCTGTTTTGTTCTACTGTAATACAACACTATCATCTCTTGTGCTCTTATGAAAGAAGTTATTCACAAATTTCCAAAATTTTGGTTGAAGTAGCCAGTATCCACTCCTAATGAATTCTGACTAATGCAGGAGTTGGGAGAAGGATCAGGGCACTGTTTATCGAAAAAGACGCATAGCAAATGAGAACGATTTGATCGTGAAACTGGGAGTGGATTGCAGTAGAGAAGTTAGCATTTCTCTTCAAAATAGTTGAGGTAGGTTTATAGACTTTAAACTATCAGTTTGTGCTCGCCTTTTGCTATGTTTTGTAGGATTTGTTACACAAAAATGACTACCATGAGATTCAAAATCCCACGAATCGGCTAATTTCAGCGACAGCATTGTGATACCGAAAACACTTATGGTCCGAGGTATGGAGAATCTTCTCCCGTTGAAATTTTGACGAAAATCGACATAGCCGAGTGTGCAATGCTTTTTTAGGGGATGGTGGTCAAAACGGTAAAAAAATGGCCTAAACTTTGCCGCGAAATGCGGAAGTAAACACAACGACGTCACCTGATTGGTCAGTTTTAGGAGAAAATGTGATGTGATCAGAGCATGGCGAAGAACCCCACGGGAGCTTTGGACAAAAGAAGAGATTTGTCCGCTATGCTGCTACTATATGCCCATCAACCAGTGTAAAACTTTTGGGCATTACAATCGATGCTGGTCTTAAATTTGACCAACATGTCAAAACCCTGTGCCAAAAGTGAATAAAAATGTGAAAGCATTGTCTAGGGTAGCTAAACTGCTAGATCTAGACAAGGCAAATTGCTATACAATTCCTTTCTGCTGTCAAATTTCAACTACTGTCCTCTAATTTGGATTTTCTGTGGAATGCAATGTAATAAGGAAGTAAACCGAGGGCATAAACGTGCACTACGCGCACTGCTTGGTGATTATGAATCCATTTTTGAATGCCTCCTCACCAAGAACAATGAAATAGCAATCCACACGAAAAACTTACAACAATTAATGACAGAGATATATAGATCATTATATCACGAAAATGCATCATTTATGGGAGAATTTTTCGTGCAGAGGGAACTGACGTATGATCGACGAATCAAAAGCACGCTACAAATTCCGCCTACCAAAGCGATATCTTTCGGCATTAACACTCTAGCCTTTTGAGGAAGCATTCTCTGGAATGCCATGCCTGATACAATAAAGAGTCCTGGAAACGTATTCAGATTTAAGAAAGGCATAAAAGCCTGAAATGGAAACAAATGTTGCTGTAATATATGTAAATAAGTGGATCGATATTGTAATTGTTCTTTTTCTATTATCTATATAGTTGGTATTCATTTGTTTGTACATGATTATTTATGTATATTAACTATCTCCCTACCAACTGTAAATAAAGAGATTATTATTATTGCATTGTTATTTTTTCATTTCATTTTCATTCTTAGCTTATTTTTTCGGGGGGATAGAGCATCAAGGTATATTTATCCAATACGATAACTTATTTTGTTACAGGAAGATATCGCATCAAAGTTTATCAGCTTGCTATGATACCTTGTTTTATTGCAGTGGGAGATATCGCATCAAAGCCTATCCGCCTATTGCAATACATTATTTTATTGCAGTGGGATATACAGCGTCAAAGTCTATCCGCTTAATATAATACCTTGTTTTATTTCAGGAAGAGATAAAGCATCAAAGTCTATCCGCTTAATATAATACCTTGCTTCTTTTCAGGGGGAGATATAGCATCAAAGTGTACCTACTTAATACGATACCTTGATTTATTCAGGGGGACTTATAGCATCAAGGTCTATCCGCTTAATATAATACCTTGTTTTATTTCAGGAAGAGATAAAGCATCAAAGTCTATCCGCTTACTATAATACCTTGATTTATTTCAGGGGAAGATATATCATCAAAGTCTATCCGCTTAATATAATACCTTGTTTTATTTCAGGGGAAGATATAGCATCAAAGTGTATCCAACTTTTCTGCAACTTCATGGGAAGACGTATGATTACAAAATACCACATACCACATGCCTCAGATTATTCTTGTTACCGCATAAAGACCAGAGATTCATGTTCTTCGTTGTAAGTATAGGTTGACTCATGTGAAAGTCATCCATTTGAAAATTATGGTAGATTCGATTCAATTCCAATAGATTCGATTTTAGACAGCCTCAAATTACAGCATGGCCGCAAAGGCCCCCGGGCAACAATTGCTCTTTGAATTCTGCAAAGCGTCAGTTTAAGCAAATGATGACGTGATTTACATTGTGTCCCAAACATTTTCGCTAGTTTGCGGTGCTGCCGTAGCAGAGCTGTAACTTGATTGTTCCCTGTTGCATAGTTGCATAGAATGTGTCCTTGCTGATTTATGACACAATAAATTGATATTAAGTGACTCCTTCAAAAGCTAAAGTTATTTTTTACTTCAGCAATGTCATTCAACAATGTCAGTCAAGATACCTCGGTTAATAACCACATGGAAAAACTTGAATCAGTTCAATTCAGTATTCTGCTGCACTTGTAGTGACTGGAGCATGGAAAGGGAACTTCTCGTCAAAAACTTTACGAGGAATCTGGTTGGTAATCCCCAAGGAGCCTTGACCGTTTCTACAAGATCGTTAACGATATTATCACAGATTGCACAAGATACCCCATTCCGAAATTACGGCGGGCTATGTACTGTTTTCGTAATAGATGTAATTGAACAAATAAGGGCAAGAACGAGAAGATTATAGACTAGTTCTTATCCTGACTGTCTCTCTGAATGGAACACGCTTGACCCAGGTATAAGGTTATCACCTTCACTGAGTATTTTTAAAGCTAATTAATGGAAACTTATTCGACCTGCGCCTAAACCAGTATATGGTATTCATGACCCAATAAGTCTTGGGTACGACTGAGCAAACTCAATTTTCATGAATTTTGGCATGATTTTACATACAGTCAGCCCGTTGTGTCCCGCAAATGATGGGGCAGAAGACAGAGCATTTTCTGCTGATTTGTCATTTGTATAACGGGCCTAGATCTGATCTCCTCAATATCGTAAATGCGATATTGCTGCCTTTTTGGTTTTTCTTCTCTTTCAAATTGCGTTTTATTTTGTCGGTGATGAGCGGTTAACCATTGACGCCAATAAGAGCTACTTGTGGCAGTCCTCCAATTCATTCATACTTCAGAACGCTTTTAGAAGCTCCATTGCTGCAAACTCCCATACGTTAGCACCTACTTTTTGTCTGTTTACGTTGTATTCGTAATAGGCTTACTTTGTTTAGTTACATTCTTTCTATCTTTGTGTAATGTTGTGCGTCTTTCTGTATTGGCCATGGGGTAATCATTGTCTATGCTCCTCATGGTGTTGTCCTCGTAGTGTAGTACAGTAATTAGGGTAATGAAGTAGAATGTAAGATCTGCATTATAAAAATAGTGTATGAATAGAAAAAAAGTATTTTGACCAAGATTGTAGATCATGTGATCCGAAGCAATCTCCTATCAGAAAGTTGTAAACTGTGCAAACACAGTCATCTCGATGCTACGAGAAGGCATGATAGGAATTAAATGTTTTAGCCGATTTTTGTCCGTGGCCCGTGGCCGGAAACCTTCAAAGCCTCATTTTCACGGACCAATCAGACGGCTAATAAGCGAGGAAGACAGTAGAAATGTGTGAAAATTTTCCTCAACTTTACCTACCCTCATAAAACATAACCAGGACAAAATACTGCTGGAAGTTTCCCGACTTTTTTTAAGGGATCTACTCGCCAAATGTTTGGGTATCCAGATTTGGATGCCGGTTTGAATATTATGGCCTTGCCAAAACCGATGAGGCACTCAGCCTTAAACAATAGAAATTATTGGTGAGAAGCTATGGCAATAATGAAAGTGACTGTTTTAAGAACGATCCCAGAACTGCAAATATTTACGTTTCCAATTGTTCTTGCTATTGTCCTTCCACCGCAGTTTCTTTGGCCCAAGATTCAATGCCCTTTGGATTTCTATGAGAACTGAAGAAATATCCTTCGATTATTTCACGCATTTCAAGTCATATGGCAATACTCTTAAGAAATTTCTGCATTATACTACTCTTTGCTTCAATGGCATAAGGTTTCATGGCTCGAAATTAGTAACAAAATTGAAAGGAGGTTTTATCAAGAGGCTTTATAAGATGAATTGAAGTGGCGTAAACAAGGCTTGGCAGGCCTCGGCCGATTTGCCTATCGGAAAATGCTATATCTCCACCAAACCGTGTGGTATTTAAACCTGCATCCAAACCTGGATCCCCATAAATCGAGTGAGTAGACATCTTCAAAAAAATTCTGGAAATAAAGGACGGCCTTAAGAAGCAAGACACCATCTAATTTTATCCCCGCTTTCCGCGGATTTAAAGATTTGGAACCTATGCTCTCAAACATATATTTGGTAGAATTTATAACATTAATTTTGGTAATTTTTCGGCAAATGGAAAATTTGAAAAAGTATGACGAGAGCGAGTCTCGAACTTGCAACCTTCTGCTTTCATGGCAGATGCTCTACCGATTGAGCTATCCCGTCGCCAGTCCATCCAGCTTGGCTCGAGGATATCCAACTCGGTGTGGTGACGTAGCCTGTATAATGTCTAACCCATGCGACCCAGTGTCCTAAACGCAGACCGGCTCAATGCCCTGGACGCAACCCTGACAGAATTATGTCACCTTAACGTCACACTTTTCCCTCCCATTGTCGTACAGAATATTTGGTCGAATTTGTAACATTAATTTTGGTAATTTTTTGACAAATGGAAAATTGGAAAAGGTATGACGAGAGCGAGTCTCGAACACGCAACCTTCTGCTTTCATGGCAGACGCTCTTCCGATTGAGCTATCCCGTCGCCAGTCCATCCAGCTTGGCTCGAGGATATCCAACTCGGTGTGGTGACGTAGCCTGTATATTGTCTAACCCATGCGACCCAGTGTCCTAAACGCAGACCAGCTCAATGCCCTGGACGCAACCCTAACAGAATTATGTCACCTTAACGTCACACTTTTCCCTTCCATTGTCTTACAGAATATTTGGTAGAATTTATAACATTAATTTTGGTAATTTTTCGACAAATGGAAAATTGGAAAAAGTATGACGAGAGTGAGTCTCGAACTCGCAACCTTCTGCTTTCATGGCAGACGCTCTGCCGATTGAGCTATCCCATGCTGTCAACCAAGGCCCAAATTCTTAGTTGTAGCCTATGCCTGGTTTTTTTTTTAATGAAATGATTAAAGATACGGCTCATCCACAGCACCGCTCAGACATTGCACGTTGTTGTTGTTGTTGTCGACTTGTCTTACTTCAAATGAATAAATAGCTTCTAATTATATATAGTATATAAAAGAAACTAATCAAATTTGGAGAAAAACTAAAACTAAATAAATACACTCTTTGGAACTACCCGTATTTTGGTGTCTCAATCTTAGTAATGACATTGATGTTAAAACAATGGCCACACGCTTTCACTAGCCAACTTCCGTTTTCAGTTATATTTGTGTGTGTGTTTGTGTACATGGCTTTGCATTCAACTTCAACATAAATGCCTTCAGTGCATAGCATTTATGAAACTGGGCTGATTTAAGATGGCGTACACAGGCCTGCTTGATAAATGTAGGCATTATATTATTTTGCCATCTGTCGGTAATAAGTATTTCAGAATCAATGCACCAGAGGCGATGATTTGAAACCTCCCGTTTTCAATGATGCTCTAGAGCTATTTTTAGGTCCTACATCCTGTTTCTATATTTGTATCTTTCACTCAATTTAGCTGATTTTCTTGATAGATCAGTATGGATCCGCCGATTCGTCAAGGACAAACAAGATATCCATTTTTGATACTACAATTTGAAAGAGATGAAGAAATCAGCGTCAATCTCAACTTAAGCGAGTAAGACAGTCTTAATTTTAACTAAGTCGATTGCGATTTTGATAGAGGTCCTTTTTATTCTCTGTTGTGAGTCTCAATTGTTCCGAGATGAAGCGTCATTCTCTACCTTTTACAATACTGACAGGCATTTGCATCCGTAAATGTTTGACAAAAGTCCAAAGGAATTACATATTGTAACACCAATCAATAAATAAGTTCAAGATTTGCTGTAAGGATTTTCATTTTGATGTAGAACCATTTCCTTAAATTCTATCATTTTGAAAAGACTTTTTCAAACTACATTGTGTGTGAGACAGAGTGACGTAAAAAAATTTCCGACTTTTAGATATAGAAATAAATCAGGAAGTGTTTGATATATTTCTACCGTCCAGCTATTTTCTGAGAACTTAATAATGTTATTTACTGTTAAAGCTAGTGTGGTAAAAATCTGGCAAATGTTAAGAAACCAGATGCATATTGAATTTGTGGCCGATTTTTGCATGTTTTATTCGCCTTTGCTTTGCTACCATCTAACTTGGCTAGGATATCTATGGGTAGAAAGGACAAAGAATACCTCTTCTCATCGGAAATAAAAGCTCCAAGTGTTTCTTTGAACACAAGTTTTCCGATCTATTTGAAATCTGATAGTTTTTCACTGTTAGGGAACGTAACGAAATGGACCTTGCGAAGTAAATTTAGAGGATAAAAAGTTATTACCTGTGTTTAGAATATTGATTGAAGTCTAAAGTGCAAAGGTATGAATACTCCAGATGCATTCAATCAGAAAACGAAGAATTTGCATAACGGATCGATGATATGACAAAAGTGGCAAGCTTCACACAAACAGGCTATGTAGACTGTGTTCTCCGTAGCCAAGTTTTAGGTGTTCCCCATCTTGCAATATCTAGGATTTGAAAAAAATAGATAAATTGGTAAGTTATATTCCGGGCGGGCGAAATATCAAAGAAAGCACAGAGTAAAGAACTGCTGAAGTCGGTGGCTGTGTCTGTCTCGCCGAAACTGGAAAAGATCACATGTTACAACAAAACAAACAATAGAAAGATCCGAGAGAGGATTGGCAGAACAGAGAACCCTAAAAAAACAGCGTGTGTCCCTAACTAGAAGCTCAGCGCCAAAATTAAAACAACACAACAACCAAAATGTAAAAGATAATGAAATCTATGTATCAACCTGCCTAGTGTTTAAACCCTTAGGGGCAAAGCAATCCAGCCGATATTGCCATAAGCTTTCCCGCATCCTATTCTCCCCAGTTAGCCTATCGATTATCTTATCTTAATCCTTCTGAAACCCGTGGTGGCCTTCTTCAGTAAAATGCCTGAAGAATTCCACCTGGGGTACTGAGGCCCCCTAATTAAACTTACGACTGCACGCCTTGTAATTGTTAAACCTAAGCCTAAGAGGCGTGCAGGTGCTACCAACATATTGTACGCCACAAACAGTACATTCCGACAAATACACAACATTTGACGAGTCACAATTAAACGAATGATTTATCCTATATTCCTGGCTATCTACCGGGTGTCTCAAAGAAAGTAACCCCTTTTGACTTGAAATAGCAACGAAACGATAAGATATCATTACTCTCGTAGTGGACAGCTAAATTTATCAATCTTCAACTTAGATCCACATACCTTGCATTTAAAAACCGGCCACCAAACACTGGAGATACAAGCTTGCAAAGTCTAAATTTATAGTGCAGCCGAAACCAGAGGTTTTGTAAAAGGGCCTAGCCATGATTTGCTATCACAGGCATGTTGCACAGGAATTTCGACTTTGACCTGTACCTTTCTCCATTGAAAAGAATTATACCTTCAAATGCTTCAATTGTTCTACAAATAGTTATTCCTTTGAGGAATCAATCCGTGCATTGCATTCCACTCCAAGTGTCAGAGAAGAAGAAAGGAACACATGTATGCTCATTTGGGAGATGTTGCACGACTTCATCATTCTTACCACACTTTTGTTGTATTTGTTTAATCAGGACGATTTCCACGAGTCTTTTTTATTCTTTTCAAAAGCGAAAAACTGAAAGTTAAAGTTTACAGGTGCTTTGGAGAAGATACATAATATAAATCATGGCTAGGCCCTTTTGCAAAACCTCTGGTTTTGGATGCACTGTAAATTTTGTTTTTGCAAGCTTGTATCTCTGGTGTTTCGTGGACGATTCTTAAATACAAGGTATGTGAATCTAAGTTGAAGATTGATAAATTTAGCTAACTGCTCGGAGAGTAATGGTATCCTATCGCTTCGTTCCTATTTCCAGTCAAAAGGGGGTACTTTTTTGAGACACCCGGTATATTAGAATGAAAATGCTCACTATTACTCATAACGTTGCACACTTGACAACGAGATTTACCACAACGAGAACATCCCTTTTATCTTTTCACCCATTTCCCTCACTATAGAGCCTAGCCCTAACAAGTATATCCTTAAGGTTCTTACATCTCCTAAATGCTATGAGCGGTGGCTCAGGAAATACCTCCCTCCGAATTCGTGAGCATAGGATGGAGTCTCCTGTTCGGAAGATCGCCAATTTCAGGAGAGGGTAGGCGAGTTAGCTGGATGGCTTAAGGACAGGGGCTACGAAGAGTCTTTAGTTAATGAACAAATAGATAGGGTACGTAGGTTGGATAGGACAACTCTTCTAGCAAATTCGGGAAATAGGACCAATGACCAAGGGAGGGGGGAAAGGGTTCCTCTTGTTGCGACATACCATCCAGCGCTCAATAGTTTGGGGAAGGTTGCCAGGAGACTCCATCCTATGCTCACGAATTCGGAGGAGCATAAGGAGGCATTTTTTGTTTGTGTATATGTCCATGCAAAATAATGCCTATAAGGTGCTAGAAATAGAGAGAATTAAGGTGTGCCATGGTAGTCTAACGGTTAAGACGCTTGCCCGGAAAGCAGGAGATCCGTGGTTCGAGTCCCGGTTGTGGCGCATTTTAATTTTCTCGATTTTTCCTGAGAATTTTTAAAATGTTTCCATTTGCACTGAAAAAGGAGAAATCCTGGTTGCTCGCTAGCTGCTGAAAATTTATATATGTACATATATTCTCAAAAGCTCATTCTAAAATATGCTATAAAATTAGTATAGATGCTCAAAGAAAAACACTTCTGGTAAACGTTTTGACTTGCGTCTTCATCAGTATTGCTTCTCAAATCCGAAAGAACGTACATATAACCAAAAATACAATAGATGTGTTATTCAATAACTTCAAACGAAACCTACCTAGTACAAGGTGTAAATGAAGCATACAGCTTTTGCGGCAGAGGAAAGATAAAAGAGAGCGCAGAACGAAGAACCGCTGGAGTCGGCATCTGTGTCTGTCTCGCCGAAGCTGAAAAGATAGCATGTATAACGAAACAAACGATAGAAAGATCCGAGAGCGGATTGGCAGAACAGAAAACCCTAAAAACAGCGTGTGTATCTAACGAAAAGCTCAGTGCAAAAATCAAAACAACATAAAAACCAAAATTAAAACAAAAATGAAATCTATGTATCTACCTGCCTAGTGATAGGTTTAATTGCAAGGAATTCGGTGTCTTCAAGTGGAATGGATTCTGCTAAAACCACAGTTGTACCGCTTGGTCCAGCTGTTGATAAATCGATATCTGATGTTGTCTTTGATGGAACCTGTGTCCCTTTTCCACGTCTTGATCCCATAATTATAAAGATGAACAGAAAGACCCACAATGGCCTTTCAACATCCGACTCAACAACTACAGACATAGAATCAAATCGACTGACCACCATAAACTCCTCCCTGTCGAGCAACACTTTCACCTAGCAAACCATAACTTCTCCAGAGATGCAAAATTTACAATCATAGAAAGGATTGAAAAGAACGTATCCGATGAAATAACATCGATTCTAGAATCACACGAAGATAGCTGGATCCTACGTCTTAAAACTTTATACCCAAATGGCCTAAACAGCAAACTGAACCATCCAGAAAATATATCATTATAAAAATCTGTCTAAGAAACCAAAGGACAAGCTACAGAATTACGTTCAATTATTTGTTACTACATTATTCCCCTGTAGCCTGTCATTTAATAAAACGTAGTATGTGATACACAATTTAACGTCATATTCGTAAAAGAGCCTGTATAATCCGTAGCATTGAAAATATTTCTCATTCTCCTGATGATGACCATATTGGTCGAAACTAGTTGGGAATTGAGATAAAATACATTATATAGATACATTTCCGCTCGTCTTTCTTTCTGTTCATCTTTATAATTATGGGATCAAGACGTGGAAAAGGGACACAGGTTCCATCAAAGACAACATCAGATATCGATTTATCAACAGCTGGACCAAGCGGTACAACTGTGGTTTTAGCAGAATCCATTCCACTTGAAGACACCGAATTCCTTGCAATTAAACTCAACCGCAGCATAGACAAAGTTACTCGGTACGAATCACACCAAGAATACTTAACAGCATGTATCAGAGACAAGCTGATTCCTACAAACTTCAAGATAGAGATAGAGCCTTCTATTGGTAATCATAGCGAAGCATTTCTTACCACTTGGTATGATAAAATCCAAAAATTATCCATCGACCTCATGAAAGACACCGTTAAATTCTGTGAAAAAACTGTTGCTGAGACCAAAACTGAAATTAAAACACTCGAAGACGAAATAAAAAACCAAGCTGACCCAGAAGAGTACGTCGAGATAAAGACAACCATAACGAAATACAACGAACAAAAGATCAAAGAACTTCATAGAACAAAAACAGAAAAACACCGTAAACTGAGATGGAACCTCACATCCAGACAAACAAAACAACAGCCAAATAGAGAACAACGAGCAACTACCAAAGAAAAGACAATACAACAACCCTATTCACAAAGATTACAACAAAACCTCAGAGATGAACCAGCAGCAGCTAAGGAGGCACCAACACAAACAACACCACGCACTTACGCGGATATCCTTAAACCAAAATCCAACAACATAAAAACAACGCAACGCATCACAGAACACAGTAATACCACAGGAATACAAATGCAGATACCTACAAGAGACACCCCAACACAATTTCAACCACAAAGAAACACAAAGTCATACAAGTATCAAAAAAACGGAACAGGCCCCCAACCAAGGAACTTGGAAGGGGGCATTCAAGAACTTCTCACCACCACGATGCAAGCTTTCGAGCTCTTACGAAACAACTTCGAAAGACTCGTAGACTTAAAAATGACCCAGATGGACGAATGATAAATTTAAGCCAACACAAATTTACAGTAGATACATTTAAATTATTAAGTAAAGGTCTTAACTTCTGCCCACGCCCAGCAAAATTTAATAAACATACACTAGAAGACGACTTAAAATCATTCTTTAGACGAATCAGATTACGAGCCCATTTTGGAATATCTAACTATGAACCAACCATTTTACAATCACTTAAAGAAAAAAACAATTCATTTACACCAAAAAACATTGACGCAACAGTCCAAACTTTTGAAATTGCAGTTATGGAAGACATAAAAAATCACGAAAAACGACATTTACTCCACGATAACTTGACAAGAAAGCAACGTGAAGCCCTTAAAAATCTCTCACAAAGAAACGATCTCATCATAACCCGAGCCGATAAAGGCGGAGCAATAGTTATTTGGGGTATTGATGAATACCTCAAAGAAGCTAATAGCCAACTAAGCAACACAGAATTTTATGAAGAACTATCAATTGACCCATTTGAAGATTACCAAAAAATAATTGTAAATTCACTTAACGAAATGCTCTCAAACAACATTATTGACAAAGAAACATCTGATATATTAAAACCGGTAAATGTAAAACCTGCTCGCTTTTATTTACTCCCAAAAATACATAAAAAGAACAACCCTGGTAGGCCAGTAATATCCTCAATTAACTGCCACACGACTAGACTCTCAAAATACGTTGATCACTACATACAACCTTTAGCCATGAAAGTCAAGTCTTACATACGTGATACAACAGACCTCATTAACAAAATAAAACACATTAAAAGAATGCCACACAATGCAATTCTAGTCACAATGGACGTCCGATCTTTATACTCAAACATAAAACACCATGATGGAATATCTGCCCTAAAAAAATGCCTTGACAACAGAATATCAAAAGAACCACCTACAGAAGTATTAACAACCCTGATGAACCACATATTAACGTTAAACAAATTTAACTTCAATGGAAGACACTTTCTCCAAATAAAAGGTTGTGCTATGGGCACTGTAGCAGCCCCGTCATATGCCACTATATATATGGGAAACTTTGAAGAAACTCATATCTATCCAGAAATTAACAATGATTGCCCCTTTTATGCCAGATACATTGACGACATATTCCTTATATACACAGGTGGAGAAACAAAATTAGACGAATTCCTAACAAACCTTAATACCAAGCATGACTCCATTAAATTTGACTACGAAAAATCAACACAATCAGTCGCATTTCTAGACACTCTAATATATATCGATGAAAAAAGACAACTACAAACGACACTCTACACAAAACCTACAGATACTCATAACTATCTACATTTTAAATCCTCGCACCCACGACACCTTAAAGAAAGCTTACCCTACTCTCAAGCACTTAGGTTAAGAAGAATCTGCTCAGAGTACAATGAATTCATTAAACACAGTGACAAATTAAAACAGCAATTTACAGCACGCGGCTATTCTCAAACTTTAGTTGAAAACCAAATAAAACAAGCTATCGCTATCTCAAGAGAAGCTACCTTAAAGCTAGCAACAAAAGAGAGAATTAATCGTATCCCCTTTGTAACAACGTTTAATAATACCCTACCTCCATTAGCTCAAATCATCCGAAACCGCTGGGACATTTTAAAGCTAAAACCCAACTTAAAGGACATTTTTAAAGAGCCAGGCATGCTGGCCTATCGTCGGC
Source organism: Aurelia sp. 4 Dawson et al 2005 (assembly GCA_964019985.1). Classification (NCBI taxonomy): domain Eukaryota; kingdom Metazoa; phylum Cnidaria; class Scyphozoa; order Semaeostomeae; family Ulmaridae; genus Aurelia; species Aurelia sp. 4 Dawson et al 2005. Next base: position 7,988,386 of record OZ026504.1, on the reverse strand, counting down.
CTATGAACCTCAAAGACATGATAGGGAGCAACACTATTTTAGATAACAAAGTTAACCGCAAAAATCCAACAATAAAAACCATCAAATTTTGCCAACCATGTAACACTAGAAATAGCCTCTGTTGCAATCACCTCAAAACTACAAACTCATTCACCAGCTTTGTAACTAAAAAGAAATATAACATCTACCACGAATCAAATTGCAAAAGCAAAAATGTTATATACCTCTTAGAATGTACATATTGCTCAAAACAATATGTTGGAAAGTCTGAATGGCCTTTCAACATCCGACTCAACAACTACAGACATAGAATCAAATCGACTGACCACCATAAACTCCTCCCTGTCGAGCAACACTTTCACCTAGCAAACCATAACTTCTCCAGAGATGCAAAATTTACAATCATAGAAAGGATTGAAAAGAACGTATCCGATGAAATAACATCGATTCTAGAATCACACGAAGATAGCTGGATCCTACGTCTTAAAACTTTATACCCAAATGGCCTAAACAGCAAACTGAACCATCCAGAAAATATATCATTATAAAAATCTGTCTAAGAAACCAAAGGACAAGCTACAGAATTACGTTCAATTATTTATATATATATATATATGCACGCCTCTTAGGCTTAGGTTTAACAATTACAAGGCGTGCAGTCGTAAGATTAATTCGGGGGCCTCAGTACCCTAGGTGGAATTCTTCAGGCATTTTACTGAAGAAGGCCACCACGGGTTTCTGAAGGATATTAGCGTTAAGATAATCGATAGGCTAACGGGGGGAAATAGGATGAGGGAAAGCTTCTGGCAATATCGGCTGGATTGCTTTGCCCCTAAGGGTTTAAACACTAGGCAGGTTGATACATAGATTTCATTATCTTTTACATATTGATTGTTGTGTTGTTTTAATTTTGGCGCTTAGCTTTTCGTTAGGGACACACGCTGTTTTTGGGTTTTCTGTTCTGCCAATCCTCTCTCGGATCTTTCCATTGTTTGTTTTGTTGTAACATGTTATCTTTTTCAGCTTCGGCGAGACAGACACAGCCACCGACTTCAGCAGTTCTTAAATCTGCGCTTTCTTTGATCTTCTCCCGCCACCTTTGTAATTACCGGCTGCGTTAACACTTTAATTACGCATTGTAATAGGTAGGACCCTCATAGGCTATTGTTTTGTATTCTTAGTAATTTTGATATCTTTATGTATGCTCTTTTTGATTGTCACCAGTCATTACTGATGAAGGCTTGGGCCGAAACGTTTAAACGAAGTTGTATTTCTTGAGTTTATATTAATTTCTTAATACAATTTAAAGATTGAGCTAATGAATACATATATACACATATATATATATACCCAAAAGCTCAATCGTTGAATTGTATTAAGAAAAATATATAAACTCAGAAAATACAACTTTGTAAACGTTTCGGCACAAGCCTTCATCAGTAATACATATATGTATATATAGAATATTCTCACAGTTATTCAAATTTATAAGTGGAACACGTTTTGGAACAGCCTGTATATTTTGGCTGCAATAAGTTTTCATGTTCTTGGTTGATAACAGCAAATTGATAGCAAATTGATAGAAACGAGTTTAGCTATATGGTTTTCAATTTTATCAATGTTATTACCATCAACTTGAAAGGAGGCCATTTGCTTTGATGGTCTGAAAAATGTTGAATAAAAATTTTACTTAGCTGGTGCATTCACTACACTAAGTTAAAGACTCAGGATTTAGAAATATTTTATTGCCATTGTTTCAAAAATTTTCATTCATGCTTACTTCCAGAGATTCGAATTTTTACTCTTGCCAAGGTTTTCTTGGTTGTTTCCTTCTATTTTTCAAACACTATTGACAATTTGTCACTGCATGGACTTGTCACTTTGTTGTTATCTTGCAGTGAGGGGTTGACTTCTGATTGTATGAAGGCTGTGATAGCTGTTTTATATATCCAATGTGACTGAGGTCTTCCCCTGTAATGGGTATATCTTCTCTTTTTAAAGAGGTGATATCGAAGAAAAATACAGCGGAAAGCTAAGAAAAGAAATGTCTGGACCTCTGTTTGAAGTTGTCAGCCGTGTCCTGAAAGAAATAATCGGTCGTAAGATAACAGTTCCAGGCACTTTTAAAGGGTAAGAACTTTATACTTACTATTGATACCTTGCTCGTTTTCAGAAATTGGGCAAATAATAATGCTTACCAATATAAGCCACGATCTAATATATCCTGAACATACCCAGTTGTCAGTTTTAAAGTAAAACTGACAGGCCAAAACGTTCTTTTTTATCTGATGTAGCGTTGTTTGGACTATGAGTCAGTTAAGTTTTGGACAAATGTCATTTTGTTTGGTTTTACATGGGTTTTTGGTGTAAAAACAAAGCTTGAGCCGACTGTTTTCCAATCAATGCAGTGTCTGGCCAAGAACCAACGGATGGATGCCAAATCACAACACGATGTTCCTAAATCATATCAAGATACCTCAACATGCATCATTTGTTCGCAAAACTTCTGGATGTGAACTTCTCTGACTTGTACTTTTTCCACTAAATGTAAATAAATGGTTAAAGGATGAATTCCGGTTCTAGAAGGGAATTGCAATATTCCAACATTCAACCAGTGAATGTCATTATCCCTGTTTTAACCGGATGAAATTTGTATGATTTTTTACCAGAAGGAGGGAATCCCCCCGCCCAAATTATCTTTGCAGCTATGAGAGCTATGTCGATGGAACTTGCATTGTGTCATAATTGAAATCAAAGGGGGCCATTAGCCATATATGAAGAATACTGCTACATGACAAAGTTCAAAACAGCTAAGGGGAAAGCATTCTAAATAGCTGTTGCAAACAGGGAGCACATGGAACACTAATCGTTCGTTGGCGTTCACAGCGCTGACATTTCTAGGTGTGAACAATGAGCTTCTTCCAAACTTTGTTAGTTTCCTATTTCAGTTTTTACTGGCCTTCAACGCAAGTGCTAGTTTTGAGGGATCCTCCTGAAGAGCCCAAAAACTAGTAATTGATGTTCTAATTTGTATGTTTTTATCGATACTACAAACATTAGGCCGGAATGGTAATGTAAACAAAACTTGGCATCATCTGCCAACTTCAAAAACTCATAATCCTGGACTCACAACTCTGACTTGAAAATTTCTTGTTTTGTTCAGTTGTATTGTGACTCTCCCTTATGCTGAAACCACAAGAAAACTTAAAGTCGAATTTTCATCTTTTTGTTAATTATATGAACTTTAAAGAGCTGGATCACGGTGGCAAGATCTGAAAAATAGAATCCAATAGGTCTTGCGGGAAGATGCGAAGTTTGTACTTTTGCCACTCAATTCGAGCTGTTCGAGGCCGGAAAATGCACTGTTATATAATACGGCACATCGAACAAAGAATTGACAGCTATTTCTAGTTAAACAAAGAAAACTGCGAGACTCCGTGAAACCGTGGAACAGTGAAACTCAATTTTGAAAATTTCCAGTCGGCATAATGCAAAAATATCAATGGCAATCTTTTTTGTCCTGAGACAGTCCACGAAGTTTTTTCGAGCGGGTGGAATTCCCCCACAATCAAAATCATTCATAGCTAAAGCCTACACAACCAAAGAGCGACGTTCTCTCTTTTAAACAAAAGAATTTGTTTCCCCTAGGAAAATCCCGCTGACTGGGAAATAACGTTTTTACTGTTAACATGCGCAATGAGGTCCCGTATACACGATACCTTTTCATTTAATATGGGATTGGTTTCATATCAGATTAGCCTTTTGTTTAAACGAGACCGTTTTCTGACATATTGGATTGGCCTCCTGTTTACACGAGAACGCACCAATCTATTGCGTTTCATTCCGTTTTCATGTGTAAACAGAGCCCCAATCTGATATGAAGTGATAACTGTATAAATTTTTGTATCGGATTGTCACAGCCAATCCAGTATGAAATGAAAACGGTTTCGTTTAAACGGGGCCTGAGTAGAAGCATTGCCCGTTGTCAAGTTAGTAAAACATCATCAACTCAATGTTTGTGTACGTTATCGAGGAAATCCCCTTGTACCATCATGAAGAAGGATGGCATTCAGATCTCTCTGGTTTTGTCTTAAATATGAAAATGAAATATTAGAGCTCATAATTCTCTTTTCAGATTAATAAGTTCTTCTAACGATATGCCAAACCGTAAGTTAAAGTGTCTAGCATGCAGCTAGAGTGAATAGATATTTTCAGGTTCAAAACCTTTTTCCTTGTATTTCATGAAACGTCGGAACTTTTTTCTAGGACACCCGGCCCACAAATTATCAATGCATCATCCGTTATCTAACTAATTCCTTCATAGGAGAACAGTTTTGCGTGACTTTGGCGTTGACCTGTTTATTTCTTACAAAGGAGGTTTGAATCGAGCGTTAACATCTTGTGAATTTGTGAAGGAAAACAAAAGTATGGCTCCCGTTCTCAGTAGAAACACTGCTAGCTGTGACACGACGATGGTTAGGATTGCACAAAACTTTTCAGAGATTTTGTTATCGACAAATTTATACAATATTACTTAACAATGGTTCAGTTTACACAGAAGCAAGTGTTATTGGTCTTTCTGCTTCGCTTCTCGTTATTTCATTTCATTGTTAGCTCTTTTTTGTTCAAATTGAATACTAATGGTTGTAACCAGCGTCTTCTACTTGCAACTCGAATTAGAATCAGCGGATCTGCTGGAAACAAAGCCATGAGGCCGATGAAATTTTCGTGTATGAAGTACATCATTCCTAGCTTGCTTTGAGTAAAGTGTTGTTGATTAACTGTCTGAAAAGTGGTCTGATATCCCAGTATCCCAATAAATGCTTCCCTTTGCCTTCACAAATTCACTAGACTTGGACGCTCGATCCAAAAATATTTTTTTAAGAAGTAAAGAGTTCTATTGTTTCGTGGTGTACTTGTTGTCATTGTGTTGTAGCGACGAGGGAACCGGAGAGTGTGCGATGTCAAAAATGATTGTCATTTGGGAACGAGACGCTGCATGATGGATTTCTGCATTTTGCCCGAAATGTATGTGATGGAAATCGTGGTTTATCTGTAAAACAACGAGAAAGAAGGAGGCTACTGTTAGTTATTTCATTCTCTGGAGGTGATAAAACGCGATAAACAAAAACATAAAACTTTCAGTTCTTCTCACTTCATCATCGTATCCATAATTCTTTTTCATCGACAACACGGTTTTTCCTTCACAGCATCATGGGATACATTAAGCATCATGGGATTTCTGCCTCGCAGAGGTCACTGAGGCTGGAATTCCCGACACACCCCCCTCTTTGACACTGTTAAGAGTCAAGCATCGCACGGGTTTTCCACCTTGCATCCAAGGCAGATGCACGCTTGGGTCGGCTTGCAGCAATAGGAGCAGGATCGCGCGCAGGCTCAGCGTGATTATCATCCAGCATTGCAATCCTTCCTTCATTTTCACTTTTGACCTCAATTGGAAACAGCTTTTGAACAGGTCTAGCCCAAACTGAATTCTTACCTTTGCTTGCTACTCTCACCTTTGTTCCACGTACTTCTCCATCTGTGCCTGGAACTAGCTCCTGCACGACTCCCAATTTCCACTGATTGCGTTTCTTGCTGTCATCACCTATAAGAACAATATCGCCAGTTTGAACAAATTTGCTGCCGAGTTTGCTTTTATTTAAATGCTGCTCTCCGAGGTTAACTAAATACTCATTCCTCCAACGACTCCAGTAATGGGCAAGCTTAGTAGTTAAATACCTGTACCTAGCACCCACATCTACATCTTTGTAATCTTCATCTCCAAGAGAATTTTCTGGCAAGGATTTGATATTCCTTCCATGTAGCAAATGAGACGGTGTAATAACTTCAAGCTCAACATCATTATACACGTATGTTAAAGGGCGTGCATTCAATGTGCACTCTACTTCAACCAACATAGTATGCATCTCATCGTAACTAAGCCTGGCATTGCCTAGTACTTTCTTCAGGCATCTCTTCGTGCTACCCACCAATCTTTCATAAAATCCTGCCCAGTGTGAAGCTCTTTCTAAAATAAATCTCCATTCTACCTTCGTCTTTTCAAATTCTGCCCTAACTTCTGGGTGATTATACAACTTTAGCAAATGTCGGTCCATGGCCTTAAAAGTCTGTGCGTTATCCGACACAACAAGCACTGGTACCCCCCTTCTGGTAGTGAATCTCTTGAAACATCTGATAAAAGTTTGTACCCCCATATCCTCCACAAGTTCTAAGTGCACAGCTCTAGTGACACAACATATGAAAAGTGATATAAAACACTTTACTATCTCATTGTGGCTAGACTTAATCCACAATGGGCCTGCAAAATCAAGTCCCACGTTGGAAAATGGTTCTGCCTCCTTGACCCTGAAATCTGGCAGATCTGCTATCATTGGGCCATCATAGGACTTACCTTGATGCTTCTTACAAACGACACACTTATTCAATTCTTTCTTAACTGCCTGCCTTCCTCTTGTAATCCAAAATCTTGTTCGTAATTCTGCTAATGTTGCTCTATTTATGAACATTTCAGTGAGCTTGTGTTCTCTGGGCAGTAAAATAGGTGTTACAGTTTCAGTGTCAAGGTCAGATTGTCCTAACCTCCCCCGACATCTAAGAATTCCATTCTTTTCAATCAATCTGAGCTGATTTACAACTTGCGTATAGTTGTTTTTGTTGTCTTAGGTCATTTTGGGCAAACTTTATCCACAGTGCTTCAGCTTCTAGCAACTCATTTCTTCCAAATGCTCCAATGGTTCTCCTCTCCCCCCCCCTCTGTTTAGCTCTCACATTCCTTGTAAATCTCACAACAAGTGCAGTCACTCTGAGCAGCTTCAAGAGGTTGCTGTGTTTGCTTAACTCAATTATGCTGCACATACCCTGTGGTTTATTCACAGATACAGCCAAGGAGCTCACTTTTCTTTCTGCCTCTACACTTTCATCATTCTCTAGCCTAGAAAGCTTTGGCCAGTCCGCTTGAGGTTTCCTTAAGAATTCAGGCCCTTCCCACCATAACACACTTTCTTTCAATTGGGTTGCAAGTACACCCCTAGAGCCTAAGTCTGCTGGGTTCATCTCACCTGGGCAGTGTTTCCATTGTTCTTTGTTTGTCAAACTTAAAATTTCATTCACTCTGGTTCTAACAAATTGCTTCCATTCTCCTTTGTTCTGTATCCACTGAAGAGCTGTCATGCTATCTGACCAAAAAAAACAATTTGTTATTTTTGCATATGACTCAATGGCCTCTCTAACAGATTTCATTTGTTGAGCTAAAATCCTAGCAGCCATAAGCCTAGGGATTGTCATTGATTTCAGTGGTGCAATTCTAGTTTTGCTTGTTAGCAAGGATACCTGTACATCCTCACCATTCTTGTACACAAAATATACCATTGCACAATATGCTGTTTTGCTTGCGTCACAAAACCCATGCAAACTACATTCAAGCTTTCCTTCACTCTCCTTCCTTTCTTTGAAAATTTTTCTGTCAATTTCAACATAAGCTGCAGATTTGAGATCTTTTATCCACTTATCCCAGGTAACTTCCTATGGGCCCCCTGTAACTTCTTCGTCCCAGTCAACATTCTGGCTACAAAGTTGCTGAAAAGTAACTTCATACTCACCTGAATGGGGCTTATCATTCCCAAGGGATCAAAGACACCTGCAAGGAGACTCAAAATATTGCGCTTTGTTGGCTTAAGACCTTCTGCTTTCTGTAGGATTGGTTCAAAATCAAAGAGGACTGTATCATTCAAGTAGTTCCAATCCATTCCTAATACCTTGTGATGTGGTGCTTTGTCATCGAAACCTAATGTAGTTTTTGCATAGCTGATGTCATTTTCCTGCTCTGTCTTCTCATTTCTAAATGTTTCCTCTTCCCTAGATTGAATCATAGATGTCAATTTCTCGTCATTTGTCACCCATTTCCTTAATTTGAAACCACCCTGGGCTAATCTATCCCTTGCCTTCTCATACAAAGTGTACGCACTCTCTACACTGTCTGTTGAAACTACCATATCATCAACGTATAAGCTGTCAATCATTTGCTGCACGAATTCTGGGTCACACTCTTGATAGCTGTTCAAGTGATATCTCAATGTGCCATTTAATAGAAACGGGCTGGCACGGACCCCGAAGCACACCCTAGAAAAGCGATAAATCGATCGATTTATGGTGTCATGGCGGACACACGTGTCTGTGAACTCGCTGACACTTTATCTGGTTTCTAACTAAGATACCTAGTTTATTTAATGTTTGGAATCCTAGAATGTTTCAGAAAATCATCAGTTCAGTATGTTACAGTTATTCATCAGTTGGAATTACAGATTTAACGAAGAAAATGACGGAATTTTGTACTGTTGGCATGATGCGGGAGCTGTTGAGCGTGCAGCTCGAGAGCTTCCGCTCAGCAGTCACGCTGTTAACAGGTCAAATTAATGAAGAAATCAAGTGGATCAAGGGTGAAGTTAACGAAATTAAAGCAAGTCTGCAATATACTCAGAAGGACGTTGATGAAATGACTGTTAAAATTTCACGTGTGGAGAAGAGCTGCGATGATTTGACGGCAAATGTCAAGGAAAACGTAAGTAAACTTGCCAAGATGGAGGACGGCATGGAATATGCAGAAAATCAAAGTCGTCGCAATAACGTTAAACTGTATGGTATTGCGGAGGAAATGAATGAGATTGAAACTTGGGACGATTGTGAAGAAAAGTTCAAAGAAAATGTGAAAACAGCTCTCAAAATTGATGATCCAATTGAGATAGAAAGAGCACATCGAATAGGAGAAAAGAGGAGGCCATATGTTGCCCCAGGTGGAAGAGTGGTTAGGCCAGATCCAAGGCCTATTGTTGCAAAGTTCACCAAATGGAAAGATCGTGAGTCAGTGATTCAAGCTGCTCGTAAAATAAAGCCTCCTGGTATGAAGTTTTTGGAAGATTTTAGCAGCCGTACCCTGGAAAAGAGAACAGCTCTAATACCTAAGCTGGAAGAAGCAAGAAATGCAGGAAAAACTGCCTATTTTGTGGCCAGTAAGCTTGTCATAAGGGAGAATCAATTTCATCATAGAGATGGAACATTCCAGAAGTCAAGGAGAAGAAGCAGACTGAGAAGTGAGCAGGGCTCAGATAATGATACCACAGATCCAGGTGCTGCAGATGATGGTAGGTCAGATGATGAAGTTACTGTTAACCAGGGCTGATCAAGTTCATGACTGTGGCATTTACTGTAAAAACAGACTCTTTGCTTATTGAGTTACAAGAGCGTGAGTGCTCAAGTTTGTTGTTCTTTTTATTCACTTCAGCTACAGATATTATATTAAGGAGTTCAAATGGTAAGAGGCCTTAATTGCCCTTGTGGCATTTGCCACAAAAATATTCCTGATCATCATAAATCAGTTTTTTGTAACAACTGCAACCTCTGGGTCCATATTAAATGCAATAATATTTCTAATTCTGAATATGAAGAGCTTCAAAATGAAGCTGATGATGTGCCTTGGTTTTGTTTAAAATGTACATTAATTATGTTTCCTTTTGGTCAATTGGACAATGATGAGCTTTCAAACCTGTATGATTTTGACTTTCCATCATTTGTTGATTCAATGCCATCCTTTCAAATAACATCAAGTCTTACAAATATGCCAAACTTAAGTGACTACGACATTGATGAATATTTACCTTCTAATGTCAACTCAAATTATCATACTCTTCAGGATTTATCAACTCTTAGTACCTCTGATAATGATTTTTCTTTATTTCATATGAATGCTAGAAGTCTTTCACTTCATTTTGATTAACTTATTTCAACCCTTGCTACTCTGAAAATTAGTTTTGATGTTATTGGTGTTTCTGAGACTTGGAATTCTATTCAGAATCCTATAAAAACAAATGTTGAAATCCCTGGCTATAATTACTTTCCATATGAATCTCAGAGTCAGAATGGTGGTGTTGCACTGTATGTGAAAACAGGCCTTACTCCGACTCCCAGACTAGACCTAAGCAAAGGTAATGCCGATTTTGAGTCCGTTTGGGTTGAAGTTGAGAACAGAAATGGTAAAAATTATTTGTTGTGTTGTGCCTATCGCCATCCCAACTCAGCTATTGATACTTTCAGTGATTATTTGCAAGAAATTTTGTCCAATTCAGCTGTATCTAATAAACAAATTTTTATTCTTGGTGATTTTATATTGATCTTCTGAATTATAACTCTAACACACCTACTACAAATTTTGTTAATTTACTCTTTTCAAAACAATTTCTTCCATATATTATCCACCCTTCTAGAGTATCTGGGAATTCTTCTACTCTTATTGACAATATCTTCTCAAACATCGCAGATAATGAAACTTTAAGTGGTAATATTATGACCCAAATAACAGACCACTTCCCTCAGTTTTTGATTGTCAAGCATGCAGGTATCACCTACAAAAATTTATCTTACTTTCAACATGATTTCTCTAATTTCAATGAGGAAAACCTCCAGAATGATTTTGCAAATCTTGACCTCAATTACTTGACAGACAATGCCTTAGATGTTAATACAAAATTCAATAGATTCTTATCCAGCCTTGATGAATTGGTAAAATCTCATGCTCCACTAAAGAAACTTTCAAAGAGAGATATAAAATTCAGGAATAAACCATGGATTAATGGTAAAATACAAAAAATGATGCGCATTAGGGATAATCTGCTTGCAAAGTTAAAAAAGAATAAAAACCAATCTCTTGTAGATCTTTACAAAAAGTTTAGGAACCGGGTTTCAGAATCCTTGAGAGAAAGTAAAGCCAGTTATTTCTATAACTATTTTCAAAAAAACAGCAATAACATGAAACAGTTATGGTCTGGAATTAAATCAGTTATAAGCATTCGGAAATCAAGTAATGTTAATGTTATAAGTAAGCTCAAAGATTCTAATGGCAATGTTACATCAGATCCAGCTATTATTGCAAGCATTTTTAACAAGTACTTTGTCAATGTCTCTCATAACATCACTAGAAACATACCAAGATCCAAAAAATCACCTATGGATTTCATGGGTGACAGAGTAGGAAATTCTTTTTTCACTGCACCATCAACTGCTTTTGAAATATCTGATATAATCTCGCTTCTAAAATCTGGAAAGTCTCTTGGACCAAACAGTATACCAATGAAAATTTTAAAATGTCTCTCCTCATTGATATCCTCTCCATTTTCTCAAATTATAAATGAATCATTTCAATCTGGGATACTCCCAGACAAAATGAAATTAGCTAAAGTAATTCCACTTTTTAAAAAGGTTGTCCCCAAACAGCATCCAATTATAGACCAATTTCTCTTCTCTCTGTCTTTAGCAAAATAACAGAAAAAGTCATGTATGAGCGTCTTTATAATTTTCTGGTAAAACATGAAATCTTGCATGAATTGCAATTTGGATTTCGTGCTAACCATTCCATTAACCATGCTCTGGTTAGTCTAAAAGAAGCTATCAAGAACTCACTAGATAACAGGAGATTTAGTTGTGGAATATTTATTGATTTGCAAAAGGCCTTTGACACAGTAAATCATAACATTCTTTCGATGAAGCTTGAATATTATGGAATTAGAGGAACTGCTTTAGATTGGTTTAAGTCCTATCTATCAGATAGAAAGCAATATGTTTCAGTGAATGGATCAAATTCCAGTTGTCTCAGTGTTACTTGTGGGGTCCCTCAGGGTTCTGTCCTTGGCCCCCTCCTTTTCCTTATTTACATTAATGACTTGCCTCGCTCATCCAAAAAACTAACCTTTTATCCATTTGCTGATGATACTAACATTTACTATGAATCTAACAATCCTGATCTGCTTCAAAAAACAGAAAAAAAAAATTGAAAAAGGTGAAATTATGGCTAGATGTAAACAAACTGTCACTGAATGTTGATAAGACAAATTTTATCATTTTTAAGTCTCCCCGGCATCCTCTCACTGAAGCTGTCAGTATAAAAATCGGAAATCTTCCAATCAGGAAAACGTGTTATGTCAAATTTCTTGGTGTCCTTCTCGATGAAAATCTTTCTTGGAAATATCACTTGACATAGCTTTCAAAAAAACTTGCTAGGACCTGTGGCATGTTCTTCAAAGTAAGACACCTTTTGCCCACTAATGTGTTAATCTGTCTTTACAATTCTCTATTCTCACCCTTTCTTCAGTATGGTATTTTAGTTTGGGGACTAACCTATGATACTTATATTAATCCAGTATTCTTATTACAAAAAAGGGTTGTAAGGGCAGTTTCATTTGTAAATTTTACTTCACATTCTACACTTATCTTCTTGAATTTAAAAATTTTAAAGCTGCATGACCTTTTTCAGTTGAAATTACTTACTTTTGTTTATGATTGTATCAATAAGATTGCTCCTTCTTATTTTCATTCTTTCTTTGCATTAGTTGAAACTGTTCATCAATATGGTACGCGGCAAGCAAAAAAGAATGATATTTTCATCACACAGAAAAATACTCTTCGATATGGTCTCAGGTCTTTGCGCTACTTTGGAGCAAAGTGCTGGAATGACATTTCCATTGATATAAAAAGTTCACCATCTGCTTGTAGTTTTCGTCAAAAACTCAAATCCTTTTTCTTTGAAAACAATTACTAACCTTAAATCATCATTCACCCTCTAGTATCAAGTTACCTTGTTAATGTCTTACCCAATTATGAAACTGAATAGACAGGTTGAATCAATTTTCCAATTTCTTTAATCATTCTCAAGACAGGGGGTGCTCTCTCCTCGATTAGCTTAGCTACTGAGAGAGCTCCTCCTCAAGAAATTCCCCTACATACAATTCCCAAAATTTGTATTATTTCATTATTATTATCGTGTATCAGTTAATTATGTTAGTTTAGTTTTCTCATATGATTGTATTAAGTATATTTGTTTAGTTATGTAGTATTGATTGTATGTAGTGGAATTTTAAAATTATATGAACTGAACTGAACTGAACTGATAAACTTCATATGCAGTTTCCATGTCATAAGGATCTTCTGGCCACAAAAACCTAAGACAATCACGATCTCTCTTGTCAACCTCAATAATCAAAAAGGCTTTCTCTATGTCAGATGTCATAGCAATTCCAGTTAACCTAAATCTCAACAAAATGTTGTATAACAATGGGGTGAGGGAAGGTCCAGTATGCAAACAATCATTGAGACTGACACCCCCTTTTCCTGATTTTGATGAGGCATCATGCACTATTCTTACTTTTGTTGTTTTTGCACTCTATCGAACAACTGGTCTATGTGGCAAGTAATGGATTTTCTCATTCTCTGGCTCTAGACTTACCACCTTCTCAATTATTCCTAAGTCTAGTTGTTCTTTGATGATAGACTCACACTCATTCAAGACTTTCGGTTCTTTGCGTAACTTACCCCATAAGCTCTTCATTCTTGAAACACTATTGGAATAGTTTGTTGGCAATACCTCGTGACCTACCTTCCGAGGAAGTCTGACCGAATACCGTACACCATTGAAGACAATTGCATCATTGAAGCTTACATGTACGTCATCCTCTGGGCAGATTCCCAGAGTTTCCAAGTCCCACAACTTCTGAACTTCAGCTTCCTTACCTTTACCAGAAGATACACTGACCATGTTAACTTTTGCTGTTGTTAAAGCGGATTTATCTAACTTACCTTTGAATGGACCTGACAGGACCCACCCTAGTGATGTATGAATGGCTACAGGCTCATCAGACTTACCTCTAATTATGCAGCCTTGTTGAAATTGCCACAAATAATCAGCCCCAATCAACACTTCAATTTCCAGTTCCTCCTGGAACTTACTTACGTCAGAGAGATACAAACCTTGTAAGTGTGGATAAACCTTCTTTGCCAATTCAAGATGTGCATTCCTAACACTCGAAATATGCGGAACAACATATGCCTCCATCACAATGCAATTTCCACCTGAAATAGAGCATAATTTAATTTCTACAACTTCCCTGAGGCCACCCTGCTCAGAGCTGTTTCCAAATGTGTTCAGTTGTAGCCACTCCTTCCGCCTCACAACAGGGTTACTGAGCTCTTTGACTCTAGATGTCAAAAGGATTTCTGACTACCAGCATCAAAGAGCACTCTCACCCTACACTCACTACCCCCTTGCACTAAAGCCTGCGCAGTCTGTAGCGCCACATGCTCACCCGCCAAACCAACATGCATGGGGCTAACCACTGAACCACCCACCCCCTTATTGGGCCCTTTTTCCTCCTCAGTGCCCTCACACAAAGCAGAGTGGTGATTCTAACTATTACAAGATTCACATTTTATACTGGCATAACAATCCGAAAATTTGTGTCCCTTTTTAAGACATTTAAAGCATCTAGAATACCTTTTCAGTTTGTTCTTACGATCTTTTACAGCTTTCACCTTCTTGCAGTCCTTCGCCGCATGACTACCAAGGCAAAATGGACACTGGCCATCTCTCCCAGTGAATAATGTACTGGCAGTAGATCTTTGTGTCAATGGTTTCTTCTTCGCATCTTTCTCTGTGTTTGATTTTGCTGAAACTTGCTCTCTAAGTTCAAGCTCTCTTTTTAATGCAATCAGAAGATCTCTTACATTCCACTCCAAATAGTCAGTTCCTCGGATGATAGTGAAATGAATATTCCTAGGCAATTTCTCAATAAGATCTGGCACAACAATTGTTGAGTATACAGCTTCATCTACTCCCAGGGCTCTCAGACCTCTGTAATGAATTTCAACAGTGTCATAGAATTTTCTCAATGATGAAACATCGTCTTCTTGTGTGACTGGTAACAGATTCCTCAAACCATTAGTAGGCCTTAATTAGCTGTAATTTAGCTATTTGTTTTTCACCTTTTTAGCGTACTTTAAATAAATTAATGATGATGATGATGATGATAGTATGTGCTCGTTGTATGACTGCTTTTTTTCCAAATCTGTCCCTCAAAAGATCCACAGCTTCAGAATAATTTGTAGAGGTTGATTCCAAGCCAGCTGTAGTTGCTTTTGCTTGACCATCCAACAATCCCTTCAAATAATTCAACTTCAGGGAACAGGGGCAAGATCCTGGTCGTTATCAACAGCGCTTTCAAAACAGTCCCAAAATTCCTGCCATTCACATATGTTTCCATCGAATCGCTTCATGTCCAGCTTTGGCAGCTGTGCTGCTTTACTCGTAGCCTGCCTCTGCTCCCTTTCTGATGATGGGGATGGAGTCGAAGGCAGCATTCTATGTTGTCTACCAGGGCTTCTCATCATTGCTGCACCTGGCTGCTTGGCCAAGGATTTGTCAATTTTCCAAAGGGCTGTCGTGATATCTTGTTGCCATTTGTCAGCCTCTTCCGTTTCAACGGCCAGATCTTCGTCAGTAACATCTTCATTTTCGCACAGCTCCTCTAAGATTTCCTCATCAACTCTTGCTAATTTTTCGAGCTTGTTCTTTAGCCCAAGCTTATAAGGCCTTAGAACTGCTTCATTCACACTATCGTCATCTTCATCAATGATTTTATGCACCTCCCTCAAGATCTTCTTCACGTTCGTACGATGTGCATTTCTGCTTCGCCGAAGTTTAGCATCCGCCATTTTATCTTGTTTCCAGCTTCATAACACTCAGTGGTAATCATAAACTTTATGTGGCTCGGTTGTGACCATGTGTTAGTTATTTCATTCTCTGGAGCAGATAAGACGCGATAAACAAAAACACAAAACTTTCAGTACTTCTCACTTCATCATCGTATCCATAGTTCTTTTTCATCGAAAACACGTTTTTTCCTTGACAGCATCATGGGATACATTAAGCATCATGGGATTTCTGCCTCGCAGAGGTCACTGATGCTGGAATTCCCGACAGCTACATTGAAGATTGACGAAAATTCTTTTTCGGCGATTATAGTGTTTTTAGGTGCTAGAGGTTATACATCTTCCAATCATCATATCGACTCCACACTCCATCGTTTCCTAGATAATCCCTTGCATCATGAAAAACAATCACATAGACAACACTAGACGCTGGACAAGAGAGAAGTTCCCCACCTTTGCGAAAGATGTGAAGCCGTACTGTATACTCCTTAATGCAAAAAGAGATTAAACATGGTACTTGTGACGTATTTGATTTAACACGTTGAAGCCCCACAAAACGTAACGAGAACTGGCTTTTCAAAATTGCTGAGGCGGTTTGTTGTTGATTTTCACAAAAAGGAATGACAATAACGTGAAAAGAAGGTTATATTCGTTTTCTACGTAACAGCTACATCAGATAACAAGAACTAGTTTCGGCGTGTGATTTTTCCTTTTTCATTCATTACTCCCCATGTAATACAGATTGCGTCAAAGTGAAGGCAAAGGGATTAGCCAATGTTTTATATATTTTTCCTTAGTATCAATGTTGAGATCATTGCTCTTCGACATGCAACGGATTTCTTGATTATTGTTTATGATCATGACGATTGTTTAAGATAATGTTGTGGCATTCTTTATTTTTTTCGTTATTAGCTATTGGTTTTTTGTTTTTGTTTTGCAGTGTTCCTTGTTTACCAGTTCATTTCATATTGTATGATCATTTCTAATGCATTACTACGTCTATATTAATTCTCGGTATATCAATTCCATTATAAATATATGTTATTGGTCATCGCCGCTGTTGATGTGTTTATATGTACCATAATTGTATTTGACATCAGCAACACGGATCCAAATCATGCTTGGCCTTGAAAGAAGGTCCACATCGAACTGACCTTGAATCTTGTGAAATTGGTATGCAATTTTCAAGTTTTACATAATGTGATGTTATCTTGCAGACACTCCGGTACCAGTTCGATCACATGTTCCCACAAAGCTGGCAATGGACTGCTATATCCACTCGAACGAGGCTTCATATTTGTTCATAAACCTCCAGTTCATGTAAGATTTGATGAAATTGCTTGTGTTAACTTTGCTCGCGGAGGTTCAACAGGAAGAACGTTTGATTTTGATATTGAGCTGAAGAATGGAACGTCTGTATCATTTAGCAACTTGGAAAGGTATGTTTTGTTTTCATTTATTAGTAAACTTCTAAAAAGGAAGGCCCAATGATAGCCCAATGTGTGCACTATTTCCATTTGACTTGTATTATTTTGCTTTCTAAAATATATTTTCTGTTGTTGTACACTATGTACACTATGATATTGCCATGCTGCTGTTCTTTCAAAGTTTTCTTAAGTAATATCATTTCTTCTTATGCGTGCGCATCGGTGGGCGGAATACTCCAGAATATCTACTTCTTTGTCTTCTGAAACAACTTGGCTAAGTTGGCTAAGCCGTAAGAACAATTGTTTTCAAGCATGCTCGAAACATAGAGTTTGCTGTTCTGTGAACAACTTTTCTTATGCAGGAATAAGATAGACATGATTTTAAGCCTTTTGAGATTCAAAAACAGAATTGTGGTGAAATTAAAGAAGAAACCAACTAATAATAATTTCTATCTATACAAAGAGTTTAGAATCCGAGTGTCTAATGAATTGAAAGAAAGAACATCAACATAATTCCCAAGTCATATTCCATTCTAGATATCATTCAAAACAGTTTAGCGAATCAAACTTGCTTCTTGTAAGCATCATAAATTACCTTTGTGGTGTTAAGTCCCTTGGGAAGTTTAGAAAGTTTTTACTTCACGAAATTTTCCAGCCTCCTAAATAGAGTGACTTGTTTGACCGTCATGGAATGGGCTGAGATCAATTTTTTCTCTATGTATACCATCGATAACATGTTACCGAGCTAACCTCCAACAGTGGCTATTCTTGACCTCACAGTTTCAGAAGGAACGACTGTAAAGCTAATCTGTGTTGAGATTCCCAATAAGGGGAATTCAGAGTTTCGTAAGATGCCAAATTTAAATGTTCAAATATTTCCCGAGGGACCAAGCCACCCCTTATGTCAGCAAAATTTTATAACGCTTGAAAGATTCGAGTTCCAGTCTCAAAATCTGTTCTTTCTGTTACCCAGCTTCCATTATTTTCCAACAGAGTGGTTCATTTCATTTCATTTTTATTTATTTATGCACGGTAGCCCCGTCAGTCCACGAGAACTGCTTTTCAGGGGGCCATGGCACAAATATTACCAGTTTGCGATTTGATTCTTCTCTTAAAGGTGGCAAGAGATGGTGCCTGTTTAACATCAAGTTCAAGGCTATTCCAAAGCTTAGGTCCACGAAAGGAAATAGCCCTCTGCCCATTGTTAGTTTTTCGTAAAGGTATCTAAAGATCCGTTTCGGTGTTTCTGAATTCCCTGACATTTCGAGTCGACCTTTTTTCAAACAAGCTGGAAAGGTACTCCGGGACGAGACTGTTTAGCGATTTGTACACTGTAGTTGCGGTCTCGCCTAATGATGTCGCTTACAATAGGCCAATTTAAACTTTGTATCAAACCTATAGAAGGAGTATCAAAATTGCTTTTCGTAACGATTCTAGCCGCTCGATTTTGCAACTTTTGTGAGGTTTGCAGCTTGGTCACCCCGCAGCACCCCCATACCGAACAACATAACCGAAAATGGGGCTCGACGATAACCGAATACATTTTATTCAATGTGTTTTCAGGTAAAAATTTCCTAGAGTATTTCAGAAACCCAATTGCACGAGAAATTTTGGTACGGACATTGCTAATGCGCTCTTCCCAATTTATGTTCTTATCGATTATCACACCCAGGTATTTTGCTCGGTCAACATTTTCAACTTGAGAGCCACCAATAAAAAACTGTGTATGATCAACAATGTTGTCAGTAATTTTCTTAATTTTTGGCTAGGAGCCTACAACCATAGCCTTAGTTTTTAGGACATTGAAAGAGAGTTTATTACCTTGCATCCATAGCTTCAAATCATTCAGTTCACTATTTTGGAGTTTGTTCTATTTTTTTTTATTTGCTCTATGTTATAGTCATAGTTCTGTTCTATGACTTTGGTTGCTCTATGACCAAAATCAATTAGCTCTACAAAAACTTTGGCTGTTCTTCCGTTTGGTCGTGTTTTTCTGAAATACCCTATAGTATTCTCTTCAAACAGAAATGACAATTCTTTTTTCTTACTCCAGTTACTTGGATAAAAGTTGTTGATCTAATTGACGTCTTAAATCCAAAATCCAATCCAAAATCTCAATGGCTGATGACCTTGTTCGCTCGACATAAGACGTCAAAAATAAATTTGACAATAAAAGATTTGGTTTTGGTTATAATTCATTGTTCTCCTATTGTGGTCCGATTGTATGAAGGTGGTCCGTTGTTGAGTATCCTATGCTATAAGCTGCTTTATCCGCTGGTTGATTTTAAGTGAATGTCCTTTCCATTTTATTTTTTATGATTTCATTTGAATTTACCACATTTCGTGAGTAGAATTATTATAGTTGCAATTTTTCACAGTGTTGTCATCATTTTGTGTTCTTTGTTACGATTTTTTAAGAATTTTCACTGATTATTCAGTTGAATGAGTTGTAAGCACAAATTTGAATTACGATAAGGTAATTTAGCTTGTGCTCCGGAGAAATGATTGCTATGGATAATCCCGAATCTGTGAAAATGTTGTGCTACTCTGGCAGTGAAAAGAACTTCGAGTTGAGCATCTCATGAAGGGCTGTATAATCAACTTGAATAGGAATCATTGCACTTTAGAAGATAGATTGGTCTTCTTATTCTTTTATGTTAATGTATCAATAAATTAATCCCTGAGTACGTAAGGGTCCCTTTTCCACCATTAAATGGGTATCAGCCAGTTGTAGAACAGATAAGGGCATTGACAGAAAATTCATTTCAAGCTTTTACCCTGACTCTGCCCCTGAAATAAATCAAACGATTTTGATGCCAAAATAAAAGAATTCCTATTTGTTTGGGTTCTTAAAGACCCATTATTGACCAGCATCCTTTGCGGGCCTCGAATGCCCTTCACCGCAGCTTCCACTAACTTCTTTATACAGAAAGTAGCTGCGTCCGTAATCCGTTTTAATCTTCGATTAAAATAACTTAAATGGATAACAAATTATGTGAATGGCTTCTTTAGTCTATAAAAAGTGCATTTAGGCATGCATTTTCTTTTCGTATGGTCAGGGTTAAGCAAATTGGATGAAACAATTATGGGCCAGAGGCCACAGTAGACAGGAACAAACCCAAGTAAAGGAAAGGAAATTTATTCTTATCTCCAGACACTCAGACATTGGAGACTGAATTACCTTTACGATCAAACATTAAACTCAACAAGGAATAGCATCTAAAAGCCCGAAAATCAAATTACGAGAAAATGTTGAAGGAACTGTACCTCATGTTTTTGGACGAGCTGGCGCCGTAGAGGAAACAGAGTCTGTGGGCCAAAACTTACGGATCTAGGCTGGTCTGTTGGTCTTCTTCGTTGAAAGGTCGAAGAAACAAAGCCCCATAGTCATTCCTTCAATGTCCACTTAGAGCTGTGCCAATCCTGGAACGAGATCTAGAGGTGATCCTTGATCTTTTCTGCCTTGCGATCTCGTGTTTCTGTCAAAGCAAGAAGACAGGAATACCCTGCCAGTAAGAATCTTCTTACGTCCTGAATCTCAAGCACAATAGCTGCGTTGTTGCATTCAAGGTTCTGGACATTACAATGTGCTTCCACGCAGCATAGCAAGTTCCGTTTGGCTGTCGCTGGATCTGTATTCTTACTAAATCGTCGTAGTTATCAAATATTGACAATTCTCGCTTAATGAATGATGAATTAGGCTGATTGCTATCAGTTTTTTAATCGTTGTAAACAAAAACAAAGGCACGCAAAGGTCGCTGGTCAGTCATGGGTCTTTTAAGAAGAAATCATTTCCTGCATTTGTGACAGGGAATCCAGGAAATCATTTTTGCTGAAATGAATAAATAGTCTCTCATTCGCTTGGTCATGTTTGTAACTTAGTCCCTTATGCACTAGCTGTCCACCCTATTAGAACACATGGGACTAAGGTGCAAAAATTCCTAAGAGTCCATGGAACAAAGGAAGTCAATTCTCATTTTTAGCAACAATTATTTCATGGCTTCCCTTTGAATTTATTTGTAATTTGTGTCTATAACTGCATTTGTGATATGCCACGTAGTTCAATTTCAAGTTAATTCTTGTTCAGAGACTAGAAGATACAAACAAGTTGAGGTTTGAAACTTAAATGTTTAATTTCCAGGCAAGATTATGGCCATCTTTATGACTTTGTCACGTCAAAGAATCTAAGGATTAGAAACAAAGGAGGAAAGGTGATACTTTCTTTGCTATATGCTTATGTAATTCTTTAACAGCACCTTTTCAACTAAGCGGCCTCGTTTTGGAATTGTTCAAAATTTCTTTAGCTTGTGTCATATGAAATTTCTGATCCCAGATTCAAGTTCAGTACCCTAACTTAGTCTGATTGCAAATTTTCCTGATCTTAGTGTTGGCGATTTTGCTTTTGCGAGGATACCTAATTAGAAAATTTATAAAGTATTGGACTGTGAGAAGTGACTGAGCGTGTAAAGTTACACCCCCAACGATTTTTCACCGTTAAATCCCTAATAAATTCTCAAATTTATCATTTCCATAAAATCGAAATCGCGGACTCTGGGAATATGAAAATTTGCAATTAGACTTAACTTGCCGTGCTGAATCCAAATCAGAGATCAGAAATTTCGTATCAAGAAATTTTGAGAACTTTCCAAAACAAGGCCGTTAGTTGAAAAGGTGTGTTCTGCAGTGAAAAGTTAAATCATTTCATTGCTTCATTTTCATGCTTCATTGATCTATAAATTGATGAATAACAGCTTGAATGCTGACAAGCAAACTTCGAATGGTATAGACCAAGAAGTCCGGATCGAACGTCTAAAGCTGGTCAAGTTTTGCAAGCACGGCCTGCGGCGAACAGGATTAGGAAACCACCCTTACCATTTGTTAATGATCCATTTTCCATGGCTGGCACTTTCCAGGAGATTTTCGATTCTCATTTTTTCATCATCAATTAAAAAAGAGGTAAATCAAATCTATTTAATCTGCATCATATACTGCGGGAAATGGCACAAAGTCATTTGATCCCTACTGCATATGCTGCTTACATTTCAACAAATGCTTAACACGACAATAAAGTTTGTCACACGTTGAATGTCACGTAACTTTATAATGAAAAGAAGAAAAACAGATTGAACTGTTCTTGAGTACTGATTACGTCGAAGTATGTCATCAACTAAGATACAATGTGAGACAAGCTTATTCAAATTTAATCATCAAATAACAAAAATATAAAATAAAATGTGAGGGGCGCTGCTGGTAGTTTTAGTCAGTTTGCTCTATCCTTCCATTCGCTAAAATAAATGTTATTGTTGCCCCCGAAATAAATTTATTAGTAACATTGTTAAAGCATGGAGCACCAAAGGAGAGTAGCTCACACAGAGCCTCGGAGATAAAATTTTTAAGTTCAAGGCCCGTGATTTCTGAAAACCGGGTGAGTCAGACAAGATATGGGGCGTTTTTTGGACTGTGACATCGCATTTAGTCACCCGATTGTACTGAAGTAAATTTCTGCGTGCAGCCAAGAGTCAAACTTAGATCATAAACCTTTCCCCATCAAAATCGGTTATTTCATGCATTCTTAAAAGAGATTTTCTTCGTAAGAACTTGTTTGGGAATCTTGCAAGGTGGTGAAATCTTTTTGCCAAACCCCTTCCGTATTTTATTTTGTCTAAAGTTACAGGTACACGAAGTCTTATCAAGGGAGAATGAAATAGTTTGGAGCTAGTTTCTCCTCGGTTATGTCTTATCAGATTTTGTCTTACGTGGAGAATATGTTTTAATTATTTGTATAAGACCTAAAAGACAAGGGATTCGGACTCTGATTCTTTGTCGTTTGGTTTTCTCTGCAGGATCTTAGTGACCTAATTGACCTAGTGTGAACCAGGCTTAACTATTTCAGTAACCCCTGATAATACCACCTGTCATTGCAACTCTGATGAGACTAACATGCTGAAGAGGCTTGGTCAAAGATTCAATCATGTTGTTAGAATCCCAGGCAAGTTCTTGCTAAGAAAATCTTTTTGACAGATGGATTAAGAGAGCGATTTCAAAGGGGACTCAAAGTGATAGTTAATAAAAATCTAAATTTGGATGAAGCGCACCAATATAAAATGAGTGGAGGATTTTATCGAAAGATACACCTGCCGAAATTCGTGAGCTAGCAACATTAGATCGTTTTAAACAGCAACGAAAGGTGATAGAGAGCTAGACTCTCAAACAGGACTCCCTGGAAGAACATCAATGCTTATGGTTCATAGGGATATAGATCTTTATTCTTAGACTTTTTATAATTGTAAATAGATGTTGTGTTTTTGATTTGTTGATGATTTTCTTTTGTTTTGACAAATAATATCAAATGAAAATGAGAATAAATGTAAGTACGGCTGATAGCTAATTTGTTTTTATTCAATAGGTTTATTCTACACCATACTGTTTGCCAAAAATTTAATCAGAATTCATATTGAGAGAGCCTTTCAGATTTTTCTATGCTGACAGTTACTTTGGTTGGCCAACCCGTTAAATGCTTTGAATCTGTTAGAAACGCAACGTTGCACTTTGCCGTAGATGCCTCGCCGCAGATAGCTTCTGCAATTATAGCATCTTGAAGTACTCTTTCCCACGCTATCTCTTTTGTTTTGACTAGCGTATTCATGGACCTATTCTTATGACGGTTGTATGCCATTCGCACTGAGCTCCCTGCTCTGAGCCAAATGGTCGCGAATGCTGCTGTGTGCCTAATTAAACTTTTCAACGGAAGAGGACGGAAGCTAAATTATGAGTTTTTTTTCATAATTTGATATGGATTTGTGAATATTGTTTTGCAGTCTGGTGGAACATCAATGATGGACGATTTGATGGATTCTGATGATGAATCGCATGATTATTATTTAGAAAAAGTTAAAGCAGAAGCTGCTGAGGATGATGACGATGATGAAGATGACGATGAAGAGTCTGGTTTGTATCTACTTTTTGTTTTTGCTTTCCTTTCCTGTGTTCGTTTTTCATTCTTGTTTTTTTTGTTTTTGCTTTTGTGTTTGTTTCAATACATAGTGCAAATAACATATTTATTTGAGTGTTTTTTATGTAAATTTGTGGCAACATGATTTTATCTTGTCTTTATGATGCCAAGAAGCAGAATGGTTTTCTGAACTGTTTTAATTATGCTTTTGCGAGATTTTTATTCCTAGGAAAAACATCTTTGAGGCAAATCAAACTTTTAAAATAGGCCTAAATTTGCAGCTGTTGCAGAGCAGGTAACTCCATTTTTTACTTGTCGTGTTATCAGACGATGAAGTCTTGTAATTGCTTTTCATCTACTAATAATAATGATAATGATAAATTTATTTACAGTTGGTGGCAGCAATAGTTTTAAAGAAAGCTAATAAATGCCGACTATTTTGCGATGCAAAGTTCATACCTAAATATAAACGTAAATATATACATGCATCTGTATACACATCATCTGCAGATGTTGCAAGTGTCTCCTTTCCAATTCTTAATCACAAATTTGAATTGCTTTGTGTTTTGAGCGGCTTTTATTGTATCAGGTAACGTGTTCCACAAAATGCTTCCTTTAAATGATAAAGAATTATTCCCATACGCTAACGTATTGGTTTTGGGGAGCTGCAGGAGGTTATTCGTTCGTAGGTCATATTGAATGTCCTTTGGTGTGAAGAACTCAGGCATGAAGGAGGGGCAAGCTGCATTTATGCATTTGTATATTTCAAGCATTAGTTTTTGCAGATTTTTGCAGTGGATTGTAAGCTCACCAGACCTTCTCAAGAAATCTTCGAACGATGCATTATAGTCCCTATACAGAACTCTCAGTGCACGTTTGTGCAAACGGTTGATTGTGTTGTTAGTCTTCCCACAGAACATCCAAATTAGCGGGTAGTAGTTGAAATTGGAGTATTGGTATACTGCAGACTTCATTGGAATGAATATGAACCTCGTTACAGAATTTTGAGCTTTTGGTCGCCTTTTATTAGTAAAGAGATCATTTTGAAGGATTTTACAGAAAACAGTTTTAAGGTAAAGTTGCAAGCTTTGTATAGACATAGGAACCGGCGGCAAAGAGGGGATCTTAATGCTCCAAGTTTCTCGAAAATGACTGACCTGTTCTCATGTTTTTTCAGAGCATATACCCTCAACATGAGAACTGCTTCGAATGTCCTTGAATTTATGAATATAAGATCAAGAAAACACATAGGATCAGCTGTAAAAATATTAACAAATAACTATCGAAGAAGTGTCTATCAGGTGCACAACCAGAAATCCTACGGAGCAAGGGTCTAAACGAGTAAAAAGGCACACTCCAGATGATTTCATCAAACCCCCTTACCTCTCAGAAAAATGCTTGTCTGTATATGTCAACACACAGCGTAGCGATACCAAAATGGATCAAGGAAATGCAGGTAAAGTGTGCTATAAGGAGGTACAGGGCTTCCCTCCGGACAAATCGTTGAAACCTGTTGATCCCTGGAGAATGCCTAAGCATAAATATCTCTAAGCATAAAGATTGATATTTTATTAGAAGAGAATGAACGATCAATACTGCGCAAGTAAATGCAAAAACTTACCCACTTGAAGGCCCTGGAGATCTGTTAACAATTAACTGGCGAATGTTATTTACACTTTTTAAGATTTTCAGCTGTCTTTGCACATTTTGTCAAATATTCTTCGAAACCTTGCTCTATCTCTTTCGATTTTGTGGAGCCACTAGGAATGTTTTAAATCACTATCTAAAAATTCTTGCTCTCGCCCTCATGAAAAATAGAAGTGAAAGTTAAAAGCTTTTGAAATAAGAAGGTACCGAAAGGAAATATACATAATCTAAACAAGCCTCATTACAACTGAACATAACTCAAAAGAATTGAATGCTTAAAACGATATCATTTGTAAAGCAATGTTTTTGAAAAACGGTCTTCCATAAGGAAAATTCAACGGGACGGGACACTTTTTGTTGCTTTGTCCGTCATTGATATTCAACGACGAGATCTTCTCGATGGAGTCTCGGTTGCATTGCGACCATTTGTTGAATTAACAATCTTTCTAACAACGTTCCTGTGCAACTTTTTTATATGATGATACAGACCTTTCAAGTAAAGTTGATAGAGGTATACGTGAACTGACTTACAAAGTCCTTTCTCATTGGTTCTATTTTCATTTTTTTGTCAGTAAACATCGTCTATATGTATCTTTTTTGTATCTTATGCCAGGCTTACGCATGTGGCACCGCATTTGTCTGATGTTATACCAATTAATTTTTTGGGACGAATTTGCTTCCTGTTTTCATTTGTAGCTGTTAACTATTTATCTTAGCAAAGAATAGTCATATGGCTTCGTCGAGGTTCGCTTTTCAAAGCAGCGATTCATAGTTATGGCAGAGAATCTTTATTGGCCATCTTGAATGTCTTCACTGCCCTTTTCATCACTACATACACATATTTGTATTCTTACTCTTCCTTTGTATACCCTCTCTTTACTCTTTGAAGCCTTTTATTCCAAGGAATCCTTCAGGGAAATTTTTTATTCTACACTTCTATAGTTTTATTATACCGGATGAGTCAAAAAAACGCCCGGCGTTTGAAAGGCTGCTGCTCCCCAAGTAAATAAGCAATGCTATTTTGAAATACCTGATTGAATAGCTACCATGTTCAGTTATTTTGAAAAAAGTTTTCTGGCAAAAATCAGTCACTTTGTGCAGATTCTCTAAGCGATTTTTATGTTTGAAGAATGAAAACATTATGGAGGGGCTTTTCTCCAACCGGAAGGAGGAGATCCATATACATACCTATAGTGGAAGGAATCAGGAATGTTTTAACAATAGGCATTATTCATTTGCACAATCGAAACAATCGATGAAGCATTTGAGGTATTTATAGACATTGTTAATTTACACAATCAAAACAATTCAGAGATATTTGGGCCAACAATCAAATTTAGGTGAGCTGCCAAATTATGGCTGTTAATGAATCCATCAACTGAGCTGCCAACTCATTAAACAGCAATTTGCCATTCGATTTCTCCTGATTAAGGCTTATTACTAAGTGTTCCTAACAAACTCTCGCTGTTGATGAGATCATCAACAGAGTTGCAAAGTCATTAAAATGCAATTTTCAAAGTTTGACCTGGCATAGTTACCTTACTGTTTGAAATCTTTATACGAACGACTGTTGTCAAGGAACCAGCCAACCCGTATCAAGGAACAGGTGTGGCACTATCACAGTGACAAATCCTGACTGGCTAAAGTGAAGAATTTGTCAGTATCATATGCTATCCTTGTTTTCGAACAGTATGGAGGGGCTTTTCTCCAACCGGAAGGAGGAGATCCATATACCTACCTATAGTGGAAGGAGTCAGGAATGTTGTAACAATAAGCATTATTCATTTGCACAATCGAAACAATCGATAAAGCATTTGAGGTATTTATAGACATTGTTAATTTACACAATCAAAACAATTCAGAGATATTTGGGCCAACAATCAAATTTAGGTGAGCTGCCAAATTATGGCTGTTAATGAATCCATCAACTGAGCTGCCAACTCATTAAACAGCAATTTTCCAAGATCTGACCTCTGTGACCTGGCAAAGTTCCCTTACTGTTTGAAATCTTCAACATGGAGGAGTGTTGTCAAGGGGCAAGCAACTCATTCTAAGCTATCAAGGAAGAAGTGCTGCACTGTTCAGGTAGCAGCTTGGTTTCTGGCTAAAGTACAAATTTGTCCGTTTTGTCCAACGTCCCTTATTCTCTACATCTACACGCATTTTTGGTAAGAACCTAGGGATTTGAGTAGCACTGAAACATCTACACATATTTGTATAAGAAACTGAGGATTTGGGGCAGCACTGAAAGTTTCTTAAAATTATCGGATTTTGAGTATCAAATTTCGATGAGTTGCCAATCGATTTCTCCTGATTAAGGCTTATTACTAAGTGTTCCTAACAAACTATCGCTGTTGATGAGATCATCAACAGAGTTGCGAAGTCATTAAAATGCAATTTTCAAAGTTTGACCTGGCATAGTTCCCTTACTGTTTGAAATCTTCATACGGACGACTGTTGTCAAGGAACCAGCCAATCCTTATCAAGGAACAGTTGTGGCACTATCACAGTGGCAAATCCTGACTGGCTAAAGTGAAGAATTTGTCAGTATCATATGCTATTCTTGTTTTCGGTACATCCACTGTAATAATTTTGTTCCTTATCAAGAAATCTGGTCTCCTTAAGGGGGCTGAGTATTAGGCTATTGCCATCCTGATATGAACTAAATCCTGCATTGAACAGTTCCAATTGCAAATAACATCACTTTATGAAGCAAGCTACCTGCAAAATCTCATTCTTCAAACATGGCTAATGGGGGCCTTTAATCTAAATTTGAACCTTTGAAATGGAGTCCTTGGCGCTGAGGCAAGAACAAGACAACGCATTGCAAACTGTGTATAGAGTTTCACTTATTACCTGTACGGAAAGAAACGTCTTCTCAAACTATGAAAGAATAATTTTGGATAACATACAATGTCACTGTGTCAAAACAGTTTTTGCTGCTTTTGATTAATTTGGATATTATACTGTATTAACACCGACACAATTAGACCAGCTTTATTTTAGCCAGTTTGAATTTCAACCAATTGAAATGACTGCATTCGCTGGCTTGACCAATCAGAAGGCCCTATTCGAATACGTGGTTTAATTTCAGCTGGTTTGGCTTACAGTGTGAATGGGGCATTAGATTTTAATTAACAGGCAATACATATTTTGTCTTTTTCTTCCATACTGAAGGACCTTTCTGGTAGCAAGGCATTTTCGAAGATAAGGCGCAAGGGCGCAGTAAAGGTGCAATCGCAAATTTTTATCATTGATACTGACATGTCTCATATCCATGAGCTTTGTTGGTGTTCAAGTCACGTATCAATGAATCAGCTTCACTCCTATCAATAACAATGAATTCCTTTCCACTTTCAAGTGTAATTTTACAGTGCATATGGTGTCTCAAAAAATTGTTCGGCGTTTGATTAAGTACTTCTGAACACTTGGTCTATTAAACCTTTTCCTGGGATTCTAAATTAATTTTTGACAGAAGAATCTCACAAATCCGCTAAAAATACATGGAACTACAAGCCTTTGAAGTTCAAGTTTGTGCGAAAACTGAAACCATAGGCCTCGCGATTGCATTTGTTGGTAAAAGTCCCACGCGCCATTGTTTCTGTTACTTTTCTATTGTTTCAGAGCGAAGCATATGGGATTTGGACACCTTTTCGATAACTTAATTTTCAAGTGTATGAATGCTTTGAAGAAACAGATTCAGTCACTTGTCGATTATGTTTTGAGCCACTGTTATGGGATACTTGCAATTTTAAGCAAATTTTGACAGTGATCGCTAGGATTAAATTACTTTGGAAGTCCTATTTGGTTTGCTCTGATATCAACGAGAGATATGGCATTGGATACGCTTCTTTCAGCTCCGTCTTTTAGCTCTTTGCATTACAAGTAATCTGGAGGTTTCTGGTTTCAGCTGTCGCATATTTTTATCTTTGAAAGCTCGCATCTCAGTGAATTTTCAACCGATTTGCAAGATTCTTGTCGCTAGAATCATTGCATAATGTTAGGGAAAAGGGTTGTCTTCTTATGAGCATGTTCATGTTATTATCATTTTTCAATATTTAATCGAACGTCTAACATGTTTTGGAGACACCATGTACACGAATGTTTTGCTCTAATATTTTAGCCATAGTTTCTGACCGGCCGTAGCTTTTATATGTGGGAGTTTACTGCATCTAGATTTTAAGGTACAAGAGACCACCAGGACCTTGTCCATGCATTTGTTTTGACATTTTTAGTGTTGATGAGTGCCTTTTTGCATTATATTTTTACGTACTTTTAGATGATGAAGATTTCAAACCTGACGCTGTGGATGAAGATGTCAAAGAAGAGTGAGTATTATTTTGCTGAATACTGTGTCCCCAAGTCAGAGTTTGGGGTGGTGGCGTTGGTGATTGTGGTGAAGATTGTGCTAATGATATTGGTAGTGATGGTGTTGATAATGGTGGTGTTTTTGGTGAAAACCAAATATGGGTATCATTTGTTGTCATTTCTTATGCGTCATAAATAGTCTCTATATTCAAATTGCACTAATAATTAGCCAGAGTATGCTATCTTCTCGTTCCAACTTCATGTTTGATATGATTCAACAAAAACTTTGTTTTCGGGTGTTTAGCATCATAATTTTTATGGACGGTTGGGTTTTTAAGCCTCCTATCACATGAAGAGTAAAGCAGTTTATCAACTGCTAGAAATATTGAGAAAGTCTTATACCCTTTATCATGCACCCTGAAACATAAAATGCTGAATTTTTACGCATTTGTTACTTGCTTATGACAAAACAACTTTTCAGTTCATTGAAATTAAATTCCCAAGTGTATGGGGATTTTGAAAAACTACTCCTGAACGTATGGTGCGTACGCAACATTATGAATCATTCAGGCCAGACTTTTCCACTTTCAAGGTGTCAGTCTGATGTCACATGACTTCCTCCATCATAGTATTACATAGACACCAGGTGATGAACGAGACAACGCACGACATTTGAAAAGTAGGGATCCCTGAATTTAAGTAATGATATCAAAAGATACCTGTTTCATAGCCACTGCACTGTTGCTTATAACCATCCGGCCTCACTGCATAAACCTTAGCAATGCATTTCTACTATAGTTTAGTGCGGCTGATTTGGCTACTTGTTATCATCTGTTGTAAAAGATCCGAATATCGACGTTTTTTTAGCGAAATTACTCACCATTTACCTTTAATATCACTGCAGAGATTTGAGAAAAAAAACATAGATGAATTCGACCTTTAAAAACTGAGTGCTTGTCAAATGGTTGAAAATGGCCTAAAACACTCGATCCAACCGCAAAGAGTCACTCGCATCGTTAGAAGTCTCCCGCACAAACACTGTGCAATAGCATTTACGCCCTCTCATTAGTTTTTGCAAAGTATTTCAAATAGATACCCAGGTTTATTCGACTTCATACCAGTAAATATGTAGAAGACATCTGATACATGCGAAAAATTTATGTTTGCATTGTTCGATGTATGGTGTGAGCAATTTCTATAATGTCCCTTTTCCGGACATTTTGTTAGCAAGGGATTTTCTTAAGGTTGAAGTTTGCTTTGTTCTCAGTACTAAAACCGAATGAATCAAAAAGCGCGGCGTTTGCGTTACTGCACAAAGGCTGAGTTGCAAGCAACAATAATTGAGATACAAACCTTGCATAATTTGACGCTATAAGGACATGTTTTTTTTGAGTAGCTGATAACTGTCATTTTCAACTATCTAAACTAAACTTGATATGAGAAATTGTCGTTCCTATTTCAAAGGTCGGCAGGATTGCCGTTCAATAGAGAAGACATTGAATTTCTAGGTCCTTTTTTCTCCATGATTCTATGTTGCTTTGTTCTCGAGCTATAGACGGTCAAAGATAGGAGTAGTTGGTGAGCCACTGAATCCTTGGATCGTATGAGCTAAAAAGGCATTCAGCGATAAATGCCTCTTAACTTGGTATGTTGTATGCGAGACAATGCAGGATGATTGAAGACTGTATTGTTGGTGCTATTGCTATTTGAGATGTTAAAAAAGGAGCACTAAGTGAGCACAACAGTCCTTGAAATGTAAGATTGTCGTACCTCTTGCTGGCTCGATCTTAAGCTACTCATTAATGTTATCAACAGTAAATCAGTGTCAGGACTATCTTTGGACTTCATAGAATCTTAAGAGCTCGTTTTATAAGCGCAAGAGTACTCCAGGAGCTAAGAGTCCTTCTACCAAAACAAGGATTTTTCATTTATATAAAACAATAAACCTTAGTACTTAAGTAACAGAATTAATCAAAATTTCCATGAAAGGAAATCTCCACCAAGCTATTTACGGTGGAGATGGATATAAAAAATGGAATTTGAGAGTAGATTTAAACAATGAGCAGTTACAGAGCAAAGGATCCTTATGACCGCAAGGATATTCCAATTTTGCTTAAAGCATGGGGAGTGCACAATAACTGTTCGCTCATTTTCTAACCTAATCGATTTTGAAGTTTCATTTTTACCTGACCGTTTCATGCCCACTTGTAACAAATAATAATAATAATAATAATAATAATAATAATAATAATAATAATAATAATAATAATAATAATAATAATAATAATAATAATAATAATAATTTCGAATATTTAAACTGGATAGACACGTCAACCTACGAGAAGCTGTTATCAATGTGTGTCCAGTATAAATTAAAGAGTGCAACCTAAACATAAACCAAATCTAAAGAAAAGCAATATAAAAAGTACTTATCAATTTTACAATAAAAGTGTCCTCGCATCTCAGCTAAAATGTTTCTTTAAAAAAGTAAGAAAATCAGTTGTTGGCATTTCACGAGCTTCCAATGGGAGCATATTGTACTCTTTAGCACCGGTGAATGAGAAACTTTTTCTGGCGTACTCTGTTTTAATCATTGGCAGACGTATTATTTTTGAACTGTTTCCCGCCTGTATTGAATGCTCTATCAGCTGGAAGTAATTTTTGAAAGGATCGACGACTTTATCATCTAGGCATGATCTGACAAGGGTACAAGCTCGTTTCTTGTTGGCATTGGTAACTGACTGCAGTGTGATTCTGTTTACCGAGTTTCTATTTACAATGGCTTCGGCTCTAATGTGGAAGGAATCCAACTTTTCTGATTGGGTTCTTGTGTTGCAGAGCAGGAGGATACCGCAATATGTGAACGTTGGTAAAATCATACTTTGGTATATGGCCTTAGCTGCTTTCATATCCAGGTCTCCTCTTAGTTTTGCAAGGAGACTGAGTCGAGAGGACGCCTTTTTATAACACTTGTCAAAAAACGAGTTCATATTCAGGGTACTGTCAATTGGGATTCCGAGGTACTTGTAGCTTGCGGTTTTTGTTATCACCCTATCGCTTACGCTCGGTCTGAAATCAGATGAACCATTCGCTATTTTCTTAGCGGTTCCAAATAGAAGAGCTTCAGTTTTTCCTTTGTTGAGGTTCATAATAAGTTCATTTTCATGGAACCATTTATCCAGCCTACTGAGATCTCTGTTGAGTTCCTCAGTGATATCGGTAGCATTTTTCCCAGAAACGTACAATACTGTATCGTCTGCATATTTTATTACTTTAGAGTTTTCAATGACATCAGTCAGATCGTTAAAGATAATTAGAAATTACAGCGGTCCAAGGATCGATCCTTGAGGAACCCCTGATGAAGGGCTAAAACTTTCAGAATATTCCTGTGCAAACTGGACGATCGCATTGCGGTTGAATAGATAATCAGTAAACCACTCTAGCTCTGTATCGTGTATGCCATATTTTGGTAGTTTGGTCAAAAGTTTTGCATGACTGATTGTGTCGAAAGCTTTCGACAGGTCTTTGAAACACGCACCAGTAAATTTTCCTTTGTCGACGTTTGATCGTATTTCGTCTAAGAAGAGAGTTACTGCTTGCTCGGTAGACATACCTTTGCGAAATCCGAATTGATGACTGTAGAGTAGATTGTTCTCTTCTAGAAACTTCATCAGCTGTTTGTGAACAACTCTTTCAGCGATTTTAGACACAATCGGTAGGATTGATATCGGCCTGTAGTTGTTAAATTGAGACCGGGGGCCAGACTTGTAAACTGGTGTGATACGAGCTGCTTTCCAACGGCTAGAACCTTTGAAGAACAGCTTGCTAGGCCACTTTTAGGCTCTCTACCGATTTTGAGCTACGAGCTACTAAACGTTATTAAAGACTTTCAGCTCTTTACCAACTCTGAATTTTGGTATGTTAGTGGGTTTCATAATTTCTGAAAGGAACACAAGCATTTTTTGCGACAAAACTAACAGATCTCTAAGAATTTTGGAGACATTGGTTGGTCCTTGTGTTTTAGGGTCTATTTGCTCTCGAGCTACTCCCCCTTGTAACTTGGACAAATGAGAAAGAATTGACAAAGTGTTGTGAGCACAAGAATGCTGCAAACGTGAGCGGGAAAGTTGCATTTCTTTCGAAAAATGTCCTAGAACTTTCGTGGCAACTAAGATGCTCGTAGATTGCTCATTTCTAACTGAAAACTGCTCTTCGTTGTCTTCAGAGTTAACGAAGGCTCCTTGTTAAGTATTGATTTAGGTTATACTTATCCTTGTTCGAGAAGGAGTACCTTGTGAGCGAAATCATGAAATGACTCATAACTCACAAAGTACTCTAAATTTACGCTTTGATCTACTTTTATCTGGTTAGGTTTGTGAGAATGCATACTTGATCAAAGTTTCATGTAATTTCATTACGTTTTGCTCCTCTAGTGCTCAGTTTTGTAATTTTTCGACTTTCAAAATGGCGGATATTCTGCCAGTCAAGAAACATGTCCATAAATAGATAATCTAAACCTAATTTATCAATGAATCAATCAAGTAAACAGCCAACTTTATTCTCGCGTCTCTCGCCAATTCATCACACTGTTTTCATAGGTTCAGTTCCTATCAATCAATCAAGTAAACAGCCAACTTTATTCTCGCGTCTCTCGCCAATTCATCACACTGTTTTCATAGGTTCAGTTCCTTTGATCTTCTCTTTTATCTTGGTTTCATTGAGTTTTCTTCGTATTCATCTTCATCGTCGTCGTCGTCGTCGTCGTCGTCGTCGTCGTCGTCGTCGTCGTCGTCGTCGTCGTCGTCGTCGTCGTCGTCATCGTCGTCGTCGTCGTCGTCGTCGTCGTCGTCGTCGTCGACGTTACCTTTGCATCTCGCCAGATTTCCTTCCCTATCCAATTTATACCCAAAACATAGAAAAATATGGTAATCTTCATGATTTGCAAGTTCCTATTCCCCTGACACATTGGAATAACTCCCGTTCAGATGACTTTTTATCGACCAAAAAAACTTCAACTTTGTGAGTTATTTCCGTGATCTGCCTCCCAGGGGCATTCACAGAACCTTGTAGTTCTCCTGAGAATGCCCCGCTGCTTGGTTACCCATAGCAGCAGCAGCTGCAGCTACCGTTATAATGGCTCCTGTCCCCTGAATATATAGGCAATAATGTTTTGCAATACTTGATTGAATAGCTAATATTTTCAGTTATTTTTAGAGATTTTCCTGGCCAAAGTCGATCACTTCCGTCAGATTCTGTAAGCAATTTTCTAAAATGAATCCATTTGAGAAGCCTTAAAAACCGTCCTAAGATTACAAACAAGAATCCCTAATGTGTTTACCTCACAGCGATGACTTTCAGAATGCCGTATCACGTGCTTTCCTTTTGGCGGGTAAAAATTCGTCCCCTTAGTGTGAGTAGATTATTTAGGGGAATCCGATTCTCCCATTAGGACAAAATATATGAATACATGCAAGGTTCATTATTGTAAGGAAGGAGAACGAAGGGAAATCTTGCTTGGCGTTTTCACTCATTTTGGCAGGTTTTCGAAATGGGATTTCTGCATAAAATCTCCTATTTCGACGGGAAAGAATGACCGATTAAGGCCAGGGAAATTACTGAGCCTAATTTGACGTATCCGGGACAAGGCAGTTTTCAACATCATTGCTTTGATATTCAGGGAGCAGGATTTTTCAAACGCCATGCATTTTTATTGACTCACCAGGTAGAAAATCAGAACGTCACGGGAATACTGCGGTATTCCTGCTGTCTGACAGTATCTATTCGATTCCATTCCATGTGTAATATTCTACCGTGTCTCCCAAAAAAGTATACATATTTGGTTGAGTTCGGGGATGCAAATTTAGCTTTCATCAATGCTCTCAAAACGTTCCTTGATAGTTAACTTCAACATGAATAGTTTGTTTCGTGATATGATAGTTTGAGAGTAAAATATTATGCTTGCGAAAGCTCAACTTTTACCATTTTGCGTGGCAAACAGCAACATTGCGACAATGAACAGTGGGTAACTTCTAGCAAACACAGTGTAATATGGTCTGTGATTTTTCGAGTCTTTCTTATCAGTGTTATTGTTGATTTGATGGTTGTCCTTCCAGGATTTGTCAAGGCCACGGTGCCGAATTCGTGGTTTTGAGGTGGACACAGATTTCAGTTTAATGTCAAATTTTGCTCTCAAAGCATCAGTACCAATAAATGAGGCATCCGTATTCAATCTAGCTATCGAGAAATATTCTTAAAGAAATTAGCCGTGGATTACGCATAATTCACATCATTGCGTCAGCAAAGGTTCGATTTCTTTTATTGACTGACGCGCAGAAACACCTTGAAAATCTTCACACTTTCAAAGCCAAGGTCGTTCGAGAATTTGTGACCATATGACGGGAACGCCCTCTTTTGGCTTTCACCCCTTCCCTCAAAAAGCCCGGTGTAAAATCTGTTACAAAATTTTCAACTTTTTTTTCTCGTACATGTTCAGCAAACCTGCGAGCACATTTTCCTGGCGAACTTTCCTGATATTCCAAATATTCATGAAGTTACGGAAAGTTGAAATTGATGCAAGCGTTTTTACGGTCTAAACATCTGCTAAAAACGAGGGAAGAAGCAAATATTTCGCAGATAAACAGTAAACTTGACATTCAAGAACAGCACGTCATCGATTTAAAAACTCCTTAGTCACATTGGCCTAGTCTGGTCGAGGGATGAAGGCAAACTTTGTGGTTCGTTTTACAAAGAATGCAGATCAAAACTTGCCAAGAGTTGCCACGAATACTTATCAGTCCACAATCCATTTGCTTAGTGGATGCAGACAAACAATTACGCAGTAAAGTAATCATAAAATCCTTCTCCATATAGCCTCAACTCCCAATATTTGCTATTCTTGCCTTCAAAACAATTTTATGACGAAAATGAAATTGACATCTTTATAAAACGACGCGAAGACAACTTGCCAGGTGGAACAAAAGGAGGAAGTTCAACAATTTCTGACTTGTTTGCAAGGTGGAACAATTTGTTTCGGTGGAAAAGGAAATGCATTGTTTTTACAGGATATTTCGAAGGAAATTTTGAGGAAAAATCAAACTGGCTCGTATTATCAAATGTTGGTCGAACAAACAATTAGAGCGCGTACCAATGTCATCATATTGTGATCCATAATGCCAGTATTCTCCATTACATGTGACTACCAAACTGAAAAATACAATCAGTAAAGTATCTGCAAGTCCCCACAAACTTCCCCAACCTACTTTGCATCAATTCACCAAACTGCTGCCTTCATTCATATTCCCACGGAAAATCGAGTAAACTAACACTCTGGAACATGGGATACTCCGGACTTGGGGCTTCTTCCAGGTGCTTCTAAGGAAAAGGTAAGTATTGCGACGGAATTCTGCTTTCATAAGTCCATTATGTTCCTTGTCCTATTATGGTATAAGCTTCAAAGAAGTGAGAGTTTTGCACCAGACATTTTCTGATGATTTTTTGTCAGTTCAAACTATGTTATATGCTAAATTAAATTATATGTTTTCAATACTAACATTGTGATTTTTTTATTATTCAGTCGTCTCTTGTATGTCTCTGGACTGAACAGATTCACATATTTCTTTGTATAAGAAATTACATATACGAAGCTCAACTCTCAGATTGTCAAAAGATCAAGAAGATTCAATACTGGGAAAATCTAACTTAAGAAACCATTTAAGTTTGTAAAGTAAATCTTTGGCACATTTTCTCTTCTTTTTCACTTGTTCCATTATAAATCACGAGGTGCTGGAGTAACGTGTAAACATTGGTTAGGCTACACGTCAGAAATTCTTAGTTTCCTACAAAATAAAACGTGTATATGAATGGTCATTTGAACAGTCTTCAATGAATTTCTACGTTACAAATTGAAAACAGCCTACAACAAAAGAAGTGTTGCTATGAAACCAAGAACGAAGCTTCTTGTTGAAATAAATCTAATTGACAAATTTACCCGTTCTTTGACCCTCTCTTCCTTGCGTCTGACAACTTTGGATATTTTGGCCAATTGAACTTCATTGATTTAAACGTTTTTTAGATATTGAAAACTTTCAAAACAAGCAGATGAATGTGATTTGTTATCAGATTGACCTGTTACTGATCACCTGTGTGTGACTATTTATATCAATGTTCCCAGTGTATAGATTTTGGCGTACATTTCTTTCAAAATAACACGAACTTTGTAGTTATATGATAGCAAGATTTGGTACGGACAACAGCCAAAAGTAAGACAGTGCACTTATTTTTCATATTATAGAAACTGTTTTAGAAACACTAGTAGCCTCTCCCAGCAAAAAGAATCCCTGGATGTGATCAAGGTCGATTCGAGGTTCAGAGACATTTCTACTTCTGCGCGAGTTACAAAATGTTTTAACCAAAAAGTACATAGCTTGAACAAATATTCTAAGATGTATTATTTTTTACGATTTTTTTATTTCTTTCAGTCCTGCTCTATCACAAACCTTTCTTTTATTAAAATTGGGAAACTCTGCAGGAAAATTTCACCTAAAGAACTGAGCCCAAATTTAAAAATCCCAGCTAAAAAGTTATTAGTGTTAGATGTAGGTGGTAATGTTTCTGAACATTTGCTACATCTGAAAGAATTGATAAATTATGAATGAATGAATGAATGAATGAATGAATGAATGGATGAACGAATGAATGAATGAACGAATGAATGAATGAGCGAATGAACGAATGAATGAACGAATGAATGAATGAATAAACAAATGAATGGTGGGTGCCTGTGGCAGGAAATCCAAGCCTTTGTGAGCTTGTTTACGCGTAGTAGTGCCCTCAACTTTACAATTTTGCCTGGTTTTAATCATAAATGCACTACATATAGTTGATAAGCACGTATTTTTTATAAGAAACAAATAATTTTGGCCAGTTCTGAAAGTTTCTTAAATTATCAGATTTTCAGTCCTTAGAGTTTCTTACAAGTTTCTTTAAGGTTCCATAACATTCTCTATGTTCGCTATATATTCCCTAAACATTCCAAAAGCAAACTTTTGAGGACTTGCCAACGTTTAGACTTTATTCAAGAACCTGCCAAGTAATATGATACAGGAACGAAGTGAAAATAGACTAAACTATTCTTGGGATTTTCTTTGTGGAATAAATAGGTTTTTAAGTTATGTTGCCAATACTGGAGTTTCTTAATTTTTGGTGATCTTAGAATCGAGTTTCTTATAAGCAGTTTCTTATAAGATTTCCTAGTTTCGCTTTCCTCATGATGTGTCCTAAAAATTCAAGCTGTCGCTTCCTTATTCTCTTCATTATCGTTCTTCCTTTTCCGACCCTCTTGAGAACTTCTTCATTCTTAACTTTCTTTGTCCATGACAGTCTTAACATTCTTCTGTAGAACCACATTTCCATAGCTTCCAGCTTCTTTTCCATCTCAGAAGATATGGTCAAGCAGTCGCTTACGTACATTAGGGTCGATATAACATACAGATACTTTAATGATTACTATAGTTGTCTATTGTTGTCATGACCATTTGCTCGGAAGGAAATTGGTCAGAAACTTCCTTGAAAACGGGATCAATTTCAAGGGAATTCGTAATGTTGATGAAATACGCATTAAAGCACTCAGCAATTTCCATGTCATCGGCGACGAACTTACCATCATCAATAAATGTTATCATTTCACTCATAGGATTCTTATTTGTAAGTAAAGGCTTCACAACTTGGAGGAAATGTTTTAAATGAGCTATTATAAACCTCACTGTTTGTTTGCTTAGTGTCTGAAATCTTAATTATAACCAAGCAGTTTTTACAAAACATCGGATGTAAGAAGAAATGTTTGAAGGAGTAGATTCCACGAATGAATTTTTGTCACATTTTATAACATTACCGACGCCTCAGGATAGGCGAAGGCTCTAATGCCCTTTTGAATTGACGCAGTCAGGTTTTGGATATCACCTTGAAACTTGTTTCCTCCTAGCTGTTTGTAGAGAATTTTGGAAATGTTGTTGAACACGAAGTTCCAGGTAGAAAGGTGCAGAGAAGAGCTTAGTATGGTTGGTTTTCTGCACGGGTCGAAACGCCTGATAACTTCGTTACTTTTTTTATACATATTTAAAGCTGGTATTTACAATAAGAAATAATAGCATACTAATTCACATCAACTACTTACAAGGAAAATACAAAGAAAATAATAATTTGCGGCATATTTTGCAGGTGCATTTATCACAAGCCCTGTCTTTGATCCTCTCCTCCCTTTGAAAGCCGCTAGTGTTGGCTGATGTTTAATATTATCAACAAGGATGTTCCAGAGGAAGCTCCCTCTGAAGGACAGTGATTCTTGCCCATAGCCCTGTGTCCTTTCTTACTTCTGATCTATATCAATGATCTTCCGTTTTCTCTGAAGAAAGCTTGCGTGACGATGTATGCCGATGATACTAGTATTTCTTAGTCTTCATCGAGTTTAGATGGTGTAAATCAAACTCTAAACAGTGAACTAAGCCATCTGAAGAAATGGTTGCCAGGTAAGAAACTTTCCTTGAACATCCTGAACACTCAAGCCCTGGGTGTGGGCTCGCAGCCCAAAATTACGAAAATTGTTGATAAGAGTGCTGATCATCCGCAGTTTTTATCGGCGACTCTCAAGTCGAAAACGTAGACCGGTCAAAATATCTGGGTGTGATAATAGACAGGATTTTAAGTTGGGAAGAACACATTAATATTCTCTTTACCAAAGTTTCTCGAGCAATTGGATTTTTGAAATGTGCCTGAAAATTTTTACCTCAAAACACATTAAGTAAAATGTATCGGGATATAGTGGAGCCCCATTTTCGGTACTGTTGTTCGGTGTGGGGATGCTGTGTGGCGACCAAATTGTAACCCTACAAAAGTTGCAACATCGAGGGGCGAGAATTGTAACCAAAAGTGAATTTGATAGGCCTGCGATGGAACCAATACACAATTTAAATTGGCCGACTGTAAGTGATATTATTAGAAGCGAAACAGCTACTACCATGTACCCCATTCTCTAAATTGCCTCGTACCTGAGTACCTCTCCAACTTGTTTGTCAAAAATTCAACTCGAAATGTCAGAGAACTGAGAAATACTGAAAATGATCTTTCGCTACCACTGCGGAAAACTAAACATGGGCAAAACGCAGTATCCCTTCGTCGACCTAAGCTTTGGAATCAACTCAAAAATGATCTTAAACAGGCACTCTCCCCTGCTACCTGCAAAAAAGATTAAAAAATTGATTCACATGTCCTTTTTCTTCTTCTTATCAATATTATTCGTCTCATTGATTTAAGTTTTGGATTTTTGCCACGACCCCCTGAAAACCAGTTGCTGATCAACTCTTTGGGCTACCTTGTTTAAAAAATTGAAAACTGAAATTGAATTGAAATCTTTGTTTGCGGCAGTTTGCAAAGATTTTGTATTCTTAGATCATAAGTTACATGCTTCTTTTCATGAAATTCCCAAACAAGCGATGAGTTAAGATGATCCATCGACTTGTAGATTTCTGTCCTTAATTTCTGCAAGTTTCTAGCATGTATACTAAAACTGCTACTTCGAGTGAACTAATAGTCTCAAGTTTTCTGCAAATTTCAACGTGACGTCACAAGTAGATTGTGCGTAATAAAGCCAAAAATTCGATGTTCAGTATTACTCAGTTGTTAAGAATTTCACTAAATATGCATGTTTAAAGTTTAAAGGTGCATGTAAGTTTGCCTGATAATTTGGCCGCGAAAGGGGAGGGGCTTCTCGGGAAAATCCCTAATGATTCGGAAGAAAGTTGCCTATTTCAGGCAAAAATTCTAAAATCTATAGTTTGTCATGTGAGCCATTCAGAAAGATAATGACAAATATAGCTACTATTAAATTCAGGAACATTAGCCTTTCTACCGCAGTACATGTAGT
Organism: Aurelia sp. 4 Dawson et al 2005; assembly: GCA_964019985.1. Classification (NCBI taxonomy): domain Eukaryota; kingdom Metazoa; phylum Cnidaria; class Scyphozoa; order Semaeostomeae; family Ulmaridae; genus Aurelia; species Aurelia sp. 4 Dawson et al 2005. The sequence goes on along the minus strand of OZ026504.1, from coordinate 7,946,586 downwards.
TCTGAAAGACTAGTTAGTCTGGTAATCTACGAAGTTTGTTTTAATTATTCCTTTTATTTTGCATTTTTAATAGGGGGGGGGGGTGGGTGTTGTCCTGCATTCGTAACATCCATAGAACAGTAGATGAAATTAAGTATGCTTTTCTACTGAAATGTTTTTGTCACTTTTAAGATGGTCAAAATGTTTGAAACAGTCAGTAGATGTTGGAAAGATGCAACAGGATCCATTCATTTTGATTGAAATATTCAATAATTCAACTGTGCTCTGCAGGTTTGATTCTGCTGCTAGCTCTTCGGAGAGTGAAGACTCTGATGGTGAGGAGAGACAAAAGAAGAAAAAGGACATCAAAAGAAAGCCTGAAAGAAAACATAAAGAACCCGCGGCAAAGAAATCTAGAGAGGTATGTTGCGATTAGTTTTGCAAGCCCTTCATATTCAATGTTCTTTCAGTTCTCCATCTATTCCTTCTGTAGACGCTTACAAAAATAATGTTGGATGGGCCTAGCTATGTAGATTTTGAGCCGTTAGATCGTTGTAAAAATTGGTGGAGCCTTGGCCAATTCCCATTGAAGTTGTTCAAGCCTCCTCGCAGCATTGAGATCACTGTGCTTGCAGAGTTTATAACTTTCTGATAGGAGATTGCTTCCGATCACATGATCTACAATTTTGGTCAAAATACTTTTTCTCTATTCATATGATATTATCACAATACAGATGTTACATCCTACTTTACTACCCTAACTACTCTACTACACTACGAGGACAACACAAGGAGGAGCGAAAGACAATGACTGCCCATGGCATATACATAAATACGCACAACAGTACACAAAGATAGAAAGAATGTAATTAAACAAAGTAAACTAATTACGAATACAAAGTAAACCGAAAAAAGTAGGTGCTAATGCATGGGAATTTGCAGCAATGGAGCATCTAAAAGCGTTCTAAAGCACGAATGAATTTGAGGGTTGCCTCAAGTAGCTTCTTATTTGTGTCCATGGCTAATCTCTCTCTTCAACTGTAGTTTTTCTGAGCGAATTTATCCATCCGCTGAAGCAAGCATAAGAAGGAAGTGCCTATCAGCGACACTTGATGAAGAAGATGACTGTTACGGTCATATTTTGTATGCCCTTCGGTCTCTTGTTGGAAGAAAGGACGAGCTAAACAGTAACTGTCACTCATTCATATTTCCTCTGGGGATTATTTTGAGTAATGGATATTGAATAATTGAGAAGTATTCTTGAGATTTATGCCATCTGTCTTCCATCGCTCACACTTAATTGCTTACATTCTTTTGAGTAGATTTGATCTGAATGACAAATCCTCCCAAAGCCTTTACTGAGAAGACACCGTTTGTCAGTGTCGGATTTCTGTTATCATGCGGTGGCCACTTATAGTTCGTGAGAGTTAACCACAGTGCTTGCAGAAAGTATCAGATGAACCCCAAAAAATTTGAGTTAATGTTTCTTGGTCTAAAAAGAAAGCGAGGACTGCGCCTAAATATTCAGGGCAATAAAATACTAGCAAAAGAGCATGTTAAACTTCTTGGGATTGAAATTAACAACAAACTAAAGTTCGACAAGCATGTGCAAACTCTGTGCCAAAAAGTCAACAAAAAGACTAGTGCTTTTTCTAGGCTAAATATGTATATTTCCAGAGAACAAGCATTATCAATTTGCAATGTGGTGATTCTGTCGAATTTCAATTATTGCCCTTTGATCTGGTTATTCTGCAATAAAGGTGCAAATAAGAAAATAGATCGCGCTCATAAGCGTGCATTAAAGATTCTCCACAATGACTATGGCCCGATGACTATGGCTTTATGATAATGTAAAACAAGAACCGACACTCGCACGTTTTAAAACAAGATAAGAAATTGGGCCGGAGAACATTGCACCTGCAGAATATGCCGTTAACAATACAGGACATGGTACTAGTTTTTATTTAGATTTATGGTTTTTGTATTTGTGTAGGTTGGTCTGAATTAGTATTTATTAATACTATTCTCTGTAAACCACCGTTAAATAATGATTATATGGTATGATATGATATGACCCTTTGAGTGGTAGAACGGTAGAAAATGACAAAAAATTTCCAACCATTCCGTCCAATGCTAAAGTACTTGTAAGGGACAAAGGCATAGTAACTGTTTGTGCGGAAAATTGATGAAATCTGGCTGAATGTTTAGATGCAGAAATTTCTCGCGTGGGGTTGAACAATATTCGTGACTTCTTTCCAGGTGCGGCTTGGAGTTGAATCTTTTTTGTATTAGTTTTGGAAATCCCCAAATGCTCAAAGCAAAAGTTAACGATTTATTCGTGAAGCAAAGAAATTGGTAACCAGTGCAGCTGGGGGTATGGGGGGGGCTCTGTATGTAAGCCCCGGCAAACATCAGCATTTTTGATGAATAGAAGTCTTCGATTTTCTCTAGGTTTCAGGTTAAAAGTGGGTTGAAAGTGTAGTGCGTCTTAGACTTCTTATGACCTGTAGCTAGATTCGAAAGGCTTTGACCGGTAGGTGCGAATCTAGATTCTTCTTCAAAGAAAGAAATAGAAACAGAAGTTGAATTTTAAACTGGTGGATTGCTAGAACAATTAAGTGTTTCCCCTTCTTTTAACTAATGCCCCTCCTACCCTCTCCCCCAAAAGTGAAGCGCATTTCTAACTGCCACTTCTCGGAGAAGCCATTTGTTTGGCAACAGGACGGACTGAGAAGACGGTCAGTTTGAGTTTCCAATAATCGTTTTATGAAAAAGACGTGTGGCTTTTTGCCCTCTATTGGCAGCACACCACAATCCTGACACAAAATAGAGATACTGTGACCAACAACCATGGCAATTGAGGCCCATAGTCCACGCGAAAGCAGTGAGGTGTTTTGATCAAACCGGCCATGGTATGAGGAATCGAAAACTCTTACCATGGACGACAAATCGCCTTGTTTTACGTTTGGGTAACAATATGCCCTGGCGTAACACAGGGCCATTCAGACCAAAGTGTATTGGCATCATGGTATGAGAAATGAGAAACTAATACCTTGGCCATAAAATGCCCTCGTGATTCAATTGCTATCAAAAGGATCAAATATACTGATTCTTACTGGGTTAATAGGGAACTAACATTCTTTTATCAGCAGAAGCCAAAGACAAAGCTACGTTGGCATTGACACTGAAATGGAAATTTGATCACGTAATGGGCGTCCGCTATTGCTACAGTGTCAAGCAGAACAGAGGCCAATGTCCGTAAAGAGCCCACGTTTTTTTGGGCAAGTTTTGGAAAAAAATGGTATGAGGCTGACACAGTTTGTACCACTGAGCGCCGCCCCTGCTTCTTTCCAAAATCCATGGGTGTGTTGCACACCCCTGTTAGCAAAGTTTTGGCAGTATTGTGGTATTAGCTTGTTCGCCACCTTTAACCCGATTTACCTGTATAGTCAACTCACCCCCCCCCCCTCACTTACGTTTTCATTTCTTTCAGTTTGCGCGATGCCTTTACAGGCTACTTCAGTGCTTTTTAGGTTGTAGATAATTTTCGAAAATGATACCTGTTCTTCCCGTGGTGACGAAATCGTTGATGTCTCTTCGCTGACTACGAAACAACAAATCTACTTTTAAACGTTATTTCGATATACGGTCTGTAATCGATATGGAAGTTTTGCATCAATGCCACGTTGTTATGACGTCATTTTCTGATAAAAGACAGGCTGACTGTTCATTTATTTTCCAACTAGATATTACACATTGCATCAAGTTTTCTTAGGTAGATGCAGTTTCTTAATGAGTTAATAAAGTTGCTCTACTGTTGGATCTTCCCTAATGCTTTTTGTATCATTTTCTACACTGGCCCGATGCAGAACTAGTAGGGAGAAAACGTGACAAAATGTTATATTTTTTCAGGAAAAGTCATCCAAAAGGAGATCGAAGAAGGATCCCGGTGCTCCGAAGAAAGCAATGTCCGCTTACATGATATGGTTGGGTGAACACAGAGAACAGATCAAGAGTGAGAATCCAGGAATCTCCATAATTGATATATCGAAGAAAGCTGGTGAGAAATGGAAACAGTTAAGTGACAAAACGGTATGACTTTATTATTTTTTTTATCATTTCTACTGAGAGACACTAAAATGTTAAAGCGTTTGACTTAGGCCAGTCCATCAACCTTCAACTAATCAAATAGTCGGTGTAGCTCCGATTGATCTGATACCATTTGGCGTAATCGATTACTAGAATAATTACGATTCAGGGGTGGGAAAAGTATCGGACCAGGGGACCATTGGTCCCAGAAAATGTTTTACCTCTCAGAAATAGAAAGATCACACCTAAGAATGTCCATTGTAATATACCTGGTGAGTCAATAAAACGCCCGGCGTTTGAAAAAATCCTGCTCCCCAAATATCAAAGCATTGATGTTGAAAATAGCCTTGCTTTATCCCAAATATGTTAAGTTAGGTTCAGTAATTTACCTGGCTGTAATCGGTCGTTCCTTCCCGTCGAAATTGGAGATTTTCTGCAGAAAGCTCCTTCCGAAAACCTGCAAAAACGAGCGAAAACAGCAAGCAAAATTTCCCTTTGTTCTCCTTCCTAGCAATAATGACTCTTGGATGGGTTCGTGTATTTTGTCCTCATGGGAGAATGGAATCCTCCTGAAAAAGTTATTCACACTAGGGAGAAGACTTTTCAACCCGCCAAAAAGAAAGCACGTGCTAAAGCGTGCTGAAAGTCATCACTGTGAGGTAAACACATTAGGGATTTTTGCTTGTAATTTTGGCACGTTTTTTGAGGTTTCTCGAAGGGATTCATTTTAGAACATCGCCTACAGAATCTGAACGGAGTGACCGATTTTGGCTAAAAAAATTCTAAAAAAATAATTGAACATGTTAGCTATTTAATTAGATATTGCAGAATATCATTGCTTATATATTGAGGGAGCAGTAGCCTATCAAACGCCGGACTTTTTTATGACTCACCCGGTACTAAATTTCTAAAAAGAAAGAGTTAACAACATCAAATTACGAGACAAAGTAATTCAACTAATGAAATAGCAATGATTAGTGAATCACAGTTTTAAGATGTGCTGCAACAGGTACCGTACAGCCAGTAGCAACCTGTTTTTCTTGCTTGATAAATTTTAAGAATTCTTCAGAAAACTGTTAGTTTCTTAAGAATTCTTTTGTCAGAATAGCATTAGGCAATTTTTCATACATCTCCAGATTTCTTATCAAAACATGAAGAATTCTTGAGAATTCTTAAGAATTCTAGGGAACATTTAGGGGACATCCTGTACTTTGCTGTCGCATGCCTTATTCACGGAGAATCTTATACATCGTTGCCGCAGCTTTATTCGATAGGCATTGAATTGGCTGGAAGTGACAAATGGTGGTTTGTAGTTAGTCTGGAAGGTAAAAGAAAAGAAACTTGTCTATGCTGTTTGGGATCATTTTCTAAGTTAAGGGTCGTTTTAATGCATGGCTTTCTGAAAAGGTACTTGACACAATTAGGAATGTTGTTTTAACTAAATTTTCTCACTTATGACTTAGAATTGCATAACTATTGTTCAAACTTCTGTAAATCTGTTCAATTCATGAAGTTTGATTTAAAAACCTTTTGAAATGTTTGAAAGCCGAGTGTTTGAGACAAAACTTTATGGGAATTCAAAATTCCAACCACAACCAAAAAAGCAAACTTTAGAAAAGTTTAATTTCTACGTCAGAGTCTTTCCTTTTAATTCCAATCTTCTTTTAAGTTGATGCCTCCTGAGCCATATTATGGACTATATTCTATTTATGTGGAGATTTTCATCTCTCAAAACCATACTGTTCCTTCTTCAAATACCAAGTGGTCAGTTTCATCATTAGCAGTTGCCTTTATTTCTTATTTGGTGTTAAGAAAAATTTTCGTTTTCTGACTGCGATCCCAGAAAGAGAAAAATATTTTTCACCCCTGCCTAAGAAACAACAACGGTGTACTTGGTGTTATTATAGAAAATTAGCTTTTCATCTGTTGGTTTGTATCTTTGGCTATTTCTATTCTATTTTTCTATTTTCTAATTCTTTATACACTGAGACCCTTCAGCAACGACGTAGCTTTAGCTCAAAGAAGACATCTAATCACAATCATGTTTGGAACAAAAAAAACTACTGCTGATCTTGCAGGGGGCCGTGTTTGTACTGGTTTTCAGCTCATTAAATGCCTTTTTAACTGTTTTTTATATTGATACAAGGTAGGGAGCTCCCTAATATTCATAGGAATCTCGTCCCAAGCCTTCAGAGCTGTGTAACAAAATCTCTTTTTAGAATATTCCACGTTATACTTTGGAATTTGAAGGTTCTCACAAAATCTAGTATTATAGTTAGAGTAATGAGATCTCCGTTGAAATTCATTCCAAAGGTTTTCTGGACATAGCCTGTTCATGATCTTTATGACATGACTGATCGATCGAACGTAATGAGTTGTTCAACTTGTAAAAAGTTCTTCAACCAGTCATCCTTTATCCTGGCAGTGTCAATTATCGAAATGGACCTGTCCTGAAGGCGCTGTAATGATTCCATTTTGGAGTTGAATAGGCTACCCCATATGACATCAGCGTGTCTTATATGACTCTCTACGAGCGCACGATAGGCATTGCTTAGTTGAGATTGTGAAACAATGTTTTTTAGGGTTTTTAAAGAGGCAAGGCCCCCGAGTACTTTCGCTTTGACAGCTTTAAACTGGTCCTCCCAATTGATTCCTTGATCGATAATTTCCCCCCAATTATTTAGTTTTCTTCACTCGTTTTACTTCTGAGCCATTTAATTTGAGTTTTTCTTATTCGGTTATCTTGTTAGTTCTATTTGGGTGCCCTATAAACATGTTTTCAGTTTTTTGTAGATTAGCACTTAATTTATTCGGTCTCATCCACTCAGAGATGTTACTTAATGCAACTTGGGCTTTGCGAACCAACTCATTGACACTTGAAGATGCCAACGATACTTGGGTATCATCAGCATGCATGCCAGCCTTAGATGCTTTCAAACATTTTTCAAAGTCATTTAGATACACTATGAACAGGAGAGGACCCAAACAGGATCCTTGGGGAATCCCGCGTGTGACAGTCTTAGCCCGAGACTCATAGCAGTTAAGCTTGCAGTATTGTTGTCTGCCTCCTAGATATGATCTGAACCAGTCGCCGGCTAATCCTCGGATTCCATACGCCTCTGATTTTTCAAGCAAGATCTCATGGTTAACGTTGTCGAAAAATTTTTTCAGATCAAATTGCCAAATTAACCTTTTTGTGATCAATATTTTCATTCCAAAACTCCGTACTGTCAATTAAAGACGTTACCGTTGAGCAGAGTTTCTGAAAAGCTGATTGGCTAATCGTCAAGAAGCCACGTAATCTTAGGTAATCATACATCTGGTCATGCGCGATTCTTTCCAGAATTTAACTTTGATTTGATGTATCATTTTTGTATTTGACGGTTAGCTCATTATGATTAATTTCGGAAAACCTTCTCACGATGAGGTCAGAGAAATTGGTTGGCTGGTTTATTGATAGAGGTGACGAAGCGGGTTTTGTTGGGGACCAGGCATAGTGAGTTTGGCATTTGGATGCACAAGTGTTGATTAATCATATAAAATATGTATGTTGCGTGTGGTACTAGTATGCAAACTGAACGATATTACTGTAAATAAAAGATTTAAGTACCAATGTAGCATAGATGTTAAAAACACGACGTTTCGAGCGTATACTCGTTATCAAGTGACTCGAAATCAGTCAGGCCGGGCAAAGAGAAGACAAGATTGGACGGACAGGAAAGAATGCAAGATGCGACGTGACGTAGCATGAATAAGGAAAAGGGAGGAATTGAGAATACATTCATTCATTCATTCATTCATTCATTTTTATTTATTTAGGCACGGTAGCCCCATCAGTCCATGAGAACTGCTTTTCAGGGGGCCGTAGCACAAACCTGTCCAGCTTACGATTTCATTCTTCTCTTAAAGGTGGCAAGAGATGGTGCCTGTTTAACATCAAGTTCAAGGCTATTCCAAAGCTTAGGTCCACGACAAGATATAGCCCTCTGCGCATTGTTAGTTTTTGGTAAAAGTATCGAAAGATCAGTTTTGGTGTTTCTGAGTTCCCTGACATTTTGAGTCGACTTTTTTCAAACAAGCTGGAAAGGTACTCCGGGACGAGACTGTTTAGCGATTTGTACACTGTAGTTGCGGTTTCGCCTCTAATGATGTCGCTTGCAGTAGGCCAATGTAAGCTTTGTATCAAACCTATAGAAGGAGTATCAAAACTGCTTTTCAAAATAGATAGTGGGGAAGTGGCAAATTGCAGATAGGTAAATTGCTTATTAAGTCCACTAGGACAAAGAGTTTTTAAGTTAACCATACCATCTTACTACAAAAACCGAGTCACTATGGCATCAGATGCACCTCACTCCTTTGGTTTCAGTCCTACCTGACAGGTAGACAACAGTATGTTTCAGTCAACAATCATTCTTCTCAACTAGGGAGCATTACGTGTTGTGTCCCTCAGGTTCTGTACTTGGCCCTTTACTGTTTCTAATTTATATCAATGACCTCCCTAGTGTATCCAAAGTTCTCTCATTCTTCTTGTTTGCTGACGATACAAATATCTACTGTGAATCTGAAAATATAACAAATCTCAAGGATAAAATAATCAAAGAACTGCTGAAAGTAAAGTCATGGCTGGAGATAAATAAGCTAGCTCTAAATATTGAGAAAACAAATTTTGTTATATTTCACTCATCTAGGAGGAGATTGCCTAATGATATCCAAATCAGACTTGGCAAAAAAACAGTGGCCAGAGCAAGGTACCTTAAATTTTAAGGTGTCCTGATGGATGAGCATCTCTCTTGGAAATTTCATATTACTGAACTAACCAAGAAATTTTCAATGACAATGGCATCTTCTTTAAGATCAGACACTGCCTTCCACTTGACATTCTGAAAAATCTCTACTATTCCATATTCTCTTCTTTTCTAAGTCATGGTTCATCAACATGGGGACTCTCCTATGATACATATCTTACACCGCTTTTCTTAGTGCAGAAGAAAGTACTAAGGTCTATCTCTTTTCAGCCTTTCCTCTCATCCTCAACACCAATCTTCCATTCCCTTAAAATTCTGAAACTAAATGATAGGATTAATCATGAAATTTTCAAGTTTGTTTATAATTCCTTAAATGGTCTCTCACCTTCTCATTTTCAGAACTATTTCCAGCTCAATAACACTGTTCATAGGGGTGACATCTTTCAATCCATAAGAAACACATTTCTCTATGGTCTTAGATCTATAAAATATTTTGGTGCTAAACTCTGGAATGGTATTCCGACTCTTATCAAAATGTATCCTTCTTTTAATATCTTCAAGTCAAAATTAAAAGAATTCCTCATTCATGGCTATGACCTCTAATTCCTAACTCAGTCAAAAGTAAATTGTTATTTGGGTTTTTTCTGGTTTTCTTTTCCTCTGTTTTTTAGCATAAATTTCTACTTTTCTTTTTTAGTTTTAGGTGGGGGGGGGGGCTCTCTATCGATTAGTCTATCCACTAGAGAGCTCCTCCTTGGACTAATATATCTAAATACATATTGTCGTGTAATGTTTTCCTATTAGGTTGATTGTTAGTGTATGTTCATGTATCTTTTTTGTGTAGTATGTATTATTGTCTTCTTGATTTAATTTAGGTAGTGTTGGTATATAATTGTATTGAAATATATGATGAAACTGAAACTGAAACTGAAGTTAAAGATTACGCGTTTCTCCAAGGTTTTGCGTCTGATGGTATCCTGAGGTGCATATAACAAGCCGATAATGGACATATCGTCAGTTGAATGATAAGTTGAATTAAAATGCTTGGATATGTTGCTGTCAGGTTCGTTTTCATTGCTTACTTTGGCTCCCAAGTTAACAAAAAGGATGCAGGATAGAGAGTCAAGGAACTAAGGATCACCTGATAGTAGACAAGTTTATCCTTAGAAACTGTAAGAGGAGGCATACCAATTTGTCTATGGCTTGGATAGACTTTAAAAAAGCCTATGATATGGTGCCCCATTCATGGATCTTAGGAAAACTGCTGATGTTTGGTATTGCTGATAATGTTGTAGAACTGTTGTCTGAAAGTATGAATAATTGGAGGACTACTCTCTTTTCGGGTGGTAAACAACTAGGAACGGTTGACATAAAGAGGGGGATATTTCGAAGAGATACATTTTCACCATTGCTCTTTGTTATTGCACTAATTCCCCTGTCTATGGCATTACGAGAATCAGGGATGGGATACAAACTTGGAAAAGCAGGGTCCACTGTTAATCACCTTCTGTTCATGGACGACATAAAGCTTTTTGCAAAGCATGACAGTGAAATTGATTCGTTATTACATACGGTAAGAATTTGTAGTTCGTACATAGGTATGGAGATGGGATTATGAAAATGTGCACTCGTAATCATGAAGAGAGGGAAAAATGTGAAGAGTTTAGGAATCAAACTACCAGGGGGTGAAGAGATTGGAGATGCTGACAGCAGATGTTATAGATACCTGGGTATCTTAGAACTTGATTCCATAATGATGGGTGACATGAAACAAAGGTGAAAGAGACCTTTCTGACAAGACTCAAGCTCTTATTGAAAAGTAAGCTGAACTCTCCAAATTTGATCACGGCAATAAATAGTTGGGCAGTCGCAGTAGTTCGATACAGCGCAGCTTTGATTGACTGGACAAAGGAAGAAGTTAGAGAACTTGACAGGTTAACCAGGAAGCTGATGTTTGAACACAGCGCGCTACATCCTAAGTCAAATGTAATTAGCCTGTACATGAAGAGAAGAAATGGAGGGAGAAGGCTTATTAGCATAGAGGAGTGTGTGGCCAGTGAAATTCGAAACCTAGGCGAGTATATTGCTAACAGCAAAGAGGAAATTTTAAGCTTTGTGGCAAAGGAGGTACCATTACAGCCTGATGGCATAGAGGGGAAGAATTAGTATAGCTCAAGGATTCAGAAGGAGAAGCATGACGCACTGATAGAAATGCCACTGCATGGTCAATTTGAGAGAGAAACCAGAGATCTAAAAACAGAAGACTCGTGGGCTTGGCTGAAAAATGGAGATTTAAAAAGGGAGACAGAGAGTTTGCTAATGGCAGCCCAGGAGCAAGCCTTAAACACAAATTCCGTAAAAAAACATATATGCTTGCGGTGAATCTTCGCTGCGTCGATTGTGTGGGGAAAAGAGGAGTATGTGAGCCTTGTCATCAGCTCTTGCAAGATGCTTGCTCAAAGAGAGTACAAGCGCCGCCATGATAAAATTTGCAGCAATGTGCATTGGAATCTATGCAAAAAGTTTTGTTTCAATGTCAATGATAAGTGGTACCAACACAGAATTGATAAAGTTTTGGTTTGCGAGAAAGTTAAGATCTTGTGGGATTTTGATATGCAAACGGACAGAGTCATTGGGCACGTGAGGCCTTATATTCTCTTGATCAACAAAGAAACTATTGAATGCTTCATTATTGACATTGCAGTACCAGCGGATTATAACATAGATAAGAAGGACCTGAGAAAATAAGTAAATATTCTGAGTTGAAGGTAGAGCTTTCACGAATGCTAAACAAGAAGACGTTCGTTATACCAATAGTCATCGGAGCCCTTGGGTCAATCCCAAAGAGACTACATTCATTTTCTGAGAAACTGGGCATAAGGAATGACTTTATGATAGGGCAAAGATCAGCACTGCTGGGAACTGTTCGGATCCTGCGAAAAGTTTTATGATTACGAAAAGTTGAAGAAGAGAGAAGGACAAGTCTTTATCTTAAGTGTTTGCACCTGATGAAGAACTTAAAATAAGCAGCGTTAACATCAATAGCTGTGGTGTGATAATCATGATGATAATGATAAATAAACTAAACCACCATCATGGATAACAGGAAAGTAAAATTAAAAACAACACTGTTAAAAGCTTCAACCTTTGGATAAAATCTTCATCAGGAATCCTTAATAATTATCTTTTAAACTTAGAACTAAATAAATGAAAAATTGCTTGAGAAGCAAATCCAAATACATCTTCTCGCATAGCAGAGAAGCTTGTGTTTTGGTTGCAAACTTGCATCTTCCTGACAGAAAATGTTGATACCAAACTTTTGTTTTTTTTTAGGAATTGGAGCAATAATAATAATAATAATAATAATGATAATAATAATAATAATAATAATAATAATAATAATAATAATGATAATAATAATAATAATATAAGAAACAAAGCCATCATCAAAAAATTAACAGAAAAAGAAAATAAAAAGAAACACAACTGTTAAAAACTCTGTACGTTTCGATTAAAAATCTTCGTCAGCAATACTTTTCTAATTGGACAACCGAGGATTTATACTCCATGGTAAACAACTTCAATTCAGTTAAGAATAAACTACAATTACATTTCATTACAAAGAATCCTATTCTTAGTAAATATGACTGACCCCGAAATCAAGACCCAGTGGGAATTAAAATCGCGCTTTAAATTCAAACTTTTTTTCAGCGTAAACAAGAAATGAAGTAACTGGCACATCAGCAAATGTCCCCTCCCCTATGACCCTCCCGTATGTCCTTTCACCCACCCCGTGGGATCAGATAGATCACAGAGCAAACCTCCAAGGGATGCAGCCGGCAACCCCAAGGCCCTCCCACTTGACCTTTCAATGATTCGCAAATTGCTGAATCTTGAATGGCTTGATAGGGAATTCCACCCTAACGCCACATGCAAAAAAACATGAAGCCAAATAGGAAGACAGCAGAGCACTGCCAACCAATAATAATAATAATGATAATAATAATAATAGTAATAATATTAATAATGATAATAATAATGATAATGATAATAATAATAATAATAATAATAATAATAATAATAATAATAATAATAATAATAATAATAATAATTTTGTTCAAACTTCATGTCATCATTTTAAAATCCCACTATACATACAATAAAAAGCAAAGATATCAGAAGAACTACTATACCACTCACTATAAGGCATGGTATGTAAACGATAAAAGTCACAAGCAGTCTACCAACTCATTAGTTCCGGATCTGTCCACCCTTTGTCTCTTATACAGAAAATGTAATAAGTACTACGGATGCATACATTCATTACCCATTTCACTAGAAAGTCAATGGACTTTGAGTCAAGAGATAATTTCGAAAGTGCTGAATACAATTCAGAGCTATCTCTACCAATAATTCCTAATGCACCCATGGTTAGATTGACAGAAATTACTTCTTCATACTCTCGTTTCATTGTGTCTATTAAGTCTGTATACTTTTCTCTTTTCCTTCGTCCATTCTTTCAAATGTTCTTCTCAAACCAGTGGTCAGGTCAACAATAACAAGCAGCTCATCTCTGACTGAAACAATGTCAGGCCTGTAAGTATCCCCCGTGATTACTGATGGTTTTGAGAATCTAACATTTTTATCCTCAATATCGGCATATTCTTTAAGCCTGACTGATTTGGAATAAGCTTCATAATGTTCAGCAAGACTGAGTCGTGTCTCCAATTATATCTTCTTTCGTATAGATGTACGGGACAGCCAGCAACAACATGTCCCAACGTCTGCTTCATGTCACAGGCTTTGCATGAAGCACTTTCTGTTGTTTTCCACCGTGCTGTATTGCTTGCATTTGGTAGAGAATTGTTGAGATAGCGAATGCAGAATTTATAGATGATCTTTGGCAGCTTTTCCAGTACCTTGAACCAGCACGATCTTGTTCTTGGAAGGATACTGTTCCATATAGCTGTAATGACAAGCTTTTGAGTTGTTAATGACGCTACTATGCGTTCTTCCTTCCCGTCTCTGATGGCTTTAAGGGTGTCTCTAATCAATTGATGCTGGTCGTACTAAATGTTGGTATGAGAGCTTTTTTTATTGTGTATTGTGCGAATGCCTGTATTTCTGGACTCGCTCAGACATTTCCTATTGGTAACTTGACATTGGGCGAATCTTGCAGAAACAGATGTAAAGTTTACCCCAAACTTTAAGGTGTAATGGCAGAAGACATCCAGGTGTAATGGCAGAAGGAGTTATCAGATCTGTCCTTTGATACGAGAGGGGGATACTTTTGAAAATGCAAATGATTCTAGGACATTTAAAATATTTTCAGGGCCTCTTCATTCCAACACAGAAAGTGTGGTTTATATGTTGCAATGTAGCTGTTGTAACAAAAAGTATGTAGGCAGCACAAAAAACAAATTTAGGCAAAGATTTAATGTTTATAAATCGTATTTCAGGACATACGCACACAAAGATACCGAGGGCAGTCTTGGGACAGGGAAACCGGTCCCACAAGCCAGTTTTTTTTAGTCATTCTTTCGACGAACAACACGGGAGCAATTTTTCTATTACCATCTCAATCATCGATAAGGCAGAGCAAGTCTTTTCACTTCGTAGGAAGGAGTTATTTTGGCAATACAAACTTGGGACTTTCGCGCCTGCAGGCCTAAATGAAAGGGCATCGGGTGTTTAGCTTGATATGTTTGCGTGTGGGGTGGCATGAATTCTGCCCTTGCATTTTGGAGTCTGGGTTTTCTGACGGGACACTCCAGTCTTTGTCTTTGTCTTTTATAACATGGTGGTAGGGTGGAATTCCCTATCTTGCCATCCGGGATTTAGCAGTGGCTACAATAGTTTTAGCTGTTTTGCAAATCCTTGGAGGGACATTGGTTGGGTGCTGACGTTAGTCATTCTGGGTTACCATGAGATGAGTGTAAAGTTTCCAGTCCCAAAGGTACCGACTGGTAAGGGGAAAAGAAGGGGAAGGGGATTCAATTTTCAAAGGATTTTATCTTTGTAGGCGAGGTTTCTGATAGAGGGGGCGGCGTGCCACGGTGGGACGAATGGACAAATCTCAAAACTTTTTGTGTTTGTTTGTTTTGCAGCGCCGCTCTGCCTTCTTTTCGTTTGAATTAGTAATCTCTGTGCATGCCTTGCTATTGTAAATAGCAGGAGTAAATTTTGTAACAATAGAAATCTCAGTTTGTTTACATTTTGCACCATAGCCAATCAACGAGCTCCATTTTTATCACATGATCAACAACTTCGCGCGTCGAGAGTCGTAGTTGTGGAGAAAACCATAAGAGAACTACCCTCTCAATTTTTGGTCGCCGCAAAAAGATACTTTCGAAGAAGCTTTAGAAATTTTAAATCTGTGTTGTCAGATTAATGTCCTAGCCAGGGTTGCTTGCTCACTTGTCTGCCGTACCTTGTTTTTGTGAAATAATTTCTTGAAACTTCTTCGTTTCACGGACCTCTCGTTTCCTTTGATAGAGCTGAGTTCCAGCGCAATGAAGCTAATCTTTGTCTTTAGGAACGACAAAATGGCACTTTAAACGGCTAAATTCAGTTCCAGACTGGAAACTAAAAATAATAATACATTTAATTTTGATTTACCAGAACTATGTGTTGCAGCAGCTTATCCTAAACGGTCGTCAGTTAGCCGTGGCAACGAAATTTGCAGAACAAGAAAAATCAGCATGGAAGGGTTTCTCTTGTGGGTGTTTCAGCAGGTGTTTTTGCCAATTCGTCGACTGATCAGAGTGTAACATGAAGGATCATTTGCTGGTTTCTTCGGAAAATAAAAACACTAAGACAACACTAAACAAGACTTTGGCCGGTTGGCCGGTCAACTGAAAGAGTAGAGTAAGAAATAGTTGCACAACAAAGTTTTGTGTTATTTGAATTTGGATTCTCGAAATTTAGTGATTACGATAAATTTTCCTTTCGATGAATGTTGAAAGAATACACATTTATTTGTAAGAGATTAACAATTTAGTCAAATATTGAAGGTTTATTAATCAAAAGGTTTATTATCAAAATTATCAGATTTTCGGTCAAGAATCGAGTTTCTTACGCGTTCCATAAAAATCACTTGTACCCTCGTGAAAATTTCAAAAACAGAACTCGTATGTTTAGACATTAACTCAAGTAGATACCTTCCGAGTGATATAAGAAAGGAAACAGGTAAAATATATAAAGTAAACTATGCCGAGGCTTTCCTTGACTAAACTGGAAATTTCCAAATGCTTTTTGCCAGTTCTCGAGTTTCTTAGCCTTTTATTGATCTTCTATGGGTTTAGCTTCTCCATATAAAACTTGAGTGTAAAACGTACAAGGAAATTTGATAAGGACCATGTTCCAACGTAAGAACATCTTGAATTTCAATTCTATCTCACATAAATCTTTGTAGCTGGAATGCTTCCGACCCAGGTGTGTAAATTCAAATTCATAAATTCGGAAGTATTTATAAAAGTTCGTCATTCTCTAATTTTATTTGAAGGCGAAGTTAAATCCGACGTTTAAGAAGACAAGAGTTATGTGATTCATTCTTTTACAAATTAATCCACTTACCTTTCAAGACTGACTTCTTTTAACTTTTCTGCTCCCTGCTTTTATGCCACTCGTTGGGGAAACCTTCGTGGCCATAGAGTTTGCAAAATCAAGATGTCAGAAACAACATTCTATTTCTCATCGACTGATTAATTGTATGAACTCTTCATGATCTTATCTCCTATTTTACCAGTTCTGCTGCCAAAAGGTGCCACAATCTTATTCAATTTTGTCCCAAGGTTTTCATCATTTATCGAAGCAACCAAACAATGTTTCAGTCCAGTTTTGAATAATAAGAGGATGAATTGACAAAACTCCCGCCAAAACACTAACAAGAGAAACCCTTACATGCTAATTTCCCTTGTTATGCAAATTTTGTTGACAGGGCCAACTGACGGCCACTTAGGATGGTTGCTGAACTACTTCTTTTTCCGGTAAATCAAAATAAAATGCTTTGTAACTTTAATTTCCAGTCTGGAACTGATTTTAGATGTTAAGAGTGCCATGTTTATCGTTCCTTTTTGCGCTGAACCTCGGCTACTTCAAAGGAAGTGAGAGGTTCCGTGAAATGACGGAGTTTCAAGGAATTATTTCGCAAAACCAGGTATAGCAGACAAGTGGGCAAGCAACCCTGGTTAGGAAATTTATTTGACAACACAGATTTAGAATTTCTAAAGCTTCTTCGAAAGTATATTTTCGCGGCGACCAAACGTTGAGAGGGCAGTTTTCCTATGGTTTTCTCCACAGCTACGACTCTCGACGCGCGAGTTAGTTTATCACGTGATCGAGTTTGAGCTCGTTGTTTGGCCATGGTGCAAAATGTAAACAAACTGAAATTTCTATTATTACAAAATTTACCCCTGCTATTGTAAATGAATTTTTGGTAAACAGTAAACAGCTTTTGTAATGCAAATTAGGTGGATATTAAGTTGCTCGACTGTCCTGGGTTTAGTTAAACAGACGAAGATTTTTCAATCGAAACGTTTTTAAAAAAACAGTTGTGTTTTTATATTTTATTTTCTGTTTTATTCTGGATGGTGGTATTTTAGTTCAAATGATAATAATGATAATAATAATAATAATAATAATAATAATAATAATAATAATAATAATAATAATAATAATGATAATAATAAAAAGAAACACAACTGTTAAAAACTCTGTACGTTTCGATTAAAAATCTTCGTCAGCAATACTCTCCTAATTGGACAACCGAGGATTTATACTCCATGGTAAACAACTTCAATTCAGTTAAAAATAAACTAAAATTACATTTCATTACAAAGAGTCCTATTCTTAGTAAACATGATTGACCCCGAAATCAAGACCCAGTGGGAATTAAAATCGCGCTTTAAATTGAAACTTTTTTCCAGCGTAAACAAGAAATGAAGTAACTGGCACATCAGCAAATGTCCCCTCCCCTATGACCCTCCCGTATGTCCTTTCACCCACCCCGTGGGATCAGATAGATCACAGAGCAAACCTCCAAGGGATGCAGCCGGCAATAATAATAATAATAATAATAATAATAATAATAATAATAATAATAATAATAATAATAATAAAAATAATAATAATACTAATGATAGGCAAGGGTATACAAATGAACTGAACGGATTGGTGCCTAAATCTTGGGACGTAATGAAGCAAATCGACGAGGAAGGATATAAGTATTTGGGAACGTTTGAAATAGATAAAATGATGGAGGAGGAAATGAAGAGTAGAACTAGAGATGAGTACTTCCGCAGATTAAGACTTATCTTGAAGTCGAAGTTAAATGGACGAAACAAGATTGCAGGCATCAATACATGGGCAGTTTCACTACTTAGGTACAGAGCAGGAGTGATCATGTGGACAGTAGAGGAGCTTAAGAGTGCGGATCGAAAGACGAGAAAGCTGCTGGCCATACATGGTGTGTTTCATCCAAGGAGTGACATTGACAGGTTGTATATACCAAGAAAAAGAGGAGGCAGAGGGCTGATAGGTTGTGAAGATTGCGTTAGAGCAGAGGACAATAACGTCGCATGGTATATAAAAAATTCTGTGGAACCGCTACTTTTGGACGTGAGACGATCAGGGATGATAAAACCGAAGACTGTAAGGATAAGAAGCATTACAAAACAGTGAAAGTGACTGAAACCGTTAGCAGATAGACTGAAAAACCCATGCACGGACAGTTCCACAGAGATGACGAAGAAAGGACTGATCAAGAGAAAAGGTGGTTATGGTTAGCAAAGAGTGATTTAAAACCAGAAACGGAAGCCTTGATCTGTGCTGCTCAAGAGCAAGCACTTAGAACTAACTATATCAAGCACAGAGTTGATCATACAGCTGAAAGTGATAGATGTAGGATTTGTGGCGACAAGAGAGAGACTGTATGGCAAATTACCAGTCAATGCACACCTCTAGCCCAAAGAGAATATAAAAGGCGTCATGACAATGTGGCAAGGATAGTGCACTGGGCGATTTGTGGAAAGTATGACATTCAAAGAGATGACAAATGGTATGACCATAAACCTGAAGGTGTCATAGAGAATGAACGTGCTAAAATTCTGTGGGATTTTATGATTCAGTGCGACCATCAGATAGAGCATAGGAAACCTGACATTGTCTTGATAGAGAAAGAAAGCAAACTATGTTGGATCATAGACAATGCCTGTCCAGCTGACAATAAGGTGTGCGATACAGAAGGAATGAAGAAGGATTGATATGACAGATTAGCATTTGAGATAAAGCAGTTGTGGTCAATAAAAAAGTGACTGTCAAACCAATAATAGTTGGTGCTTTGGGAACAGTGAGTAAAGACCTTGAGAACTATATTGAACAACTAGGGATTACAATACGATTGGAACACTTGCAGAAAACAGGACTTCTTGGAACTGCTCGAATACTTTGGAAGGTGCTTGAAGAATAAAGATGTTACATCTCCAGCTGAAGAAGAAACAAGCTGAGCAAAGGGAAGAACATAATGATAATAATGATAATAATGATAGTAATGATAATAATGATAATAATAAATGTAGCCCTTTGTCTTCCTCTCGCTGGTTTCCTCTAAATTTGTTTCTGTCATTGCTAAATATTCGATTGTTTCTTTTCTAACGTGACCTAAAAATCTTATTATATTACAGGTATCATTTTACTAGTTTTCTGCCAGCATCTGCCATTCTTAATACTGAATCATTTGCCATCTGGTCCATACACTATCTGCTACGCATTCTCCTAACTAAAACCCTAACTGTGTGAAAAAATGTTTGCTTCTTCTAGACATTCCTGCATTGCATGGCATGTGGTCCAGCTTTCGCATCCATCCATTAGGGTAGGCCACACGTAACATTTTAAAATAGACCTTTTCAAAGAGGTCTGGGGCTGCGTGCTACTTTTCTGGAAGATTGCGGATACGAGGGAATCCTCTCCGTGATGCTGAAGTGGAGTTGCAGTGGGAGAAGTCGTTGACAAAGGATGGAATTTAACCCCAGTTATATGGTTCATACAAGGCCAGAAAGACTTAAAAATGACCAAAAATACAATTTACAAGGAGGAAATGTTTATATCTTCGAGTCATTTCAGCAAAGTTTGGCCTTCGTGATAATAGACGATGATGAAGACCTCAGATTCGGTCAGATAGATTTTTTCTGTTTGAGCTTGTCAACTGCAGGAATAGGAGCTGTCTTTTGTGTCGTAAAAAACAAGCAATGAGTTATCTCTTATTCCAATAATACTGAGGTTATGCCTTTCCAAATCAAGTCAGCTAAGGTTGTGAAAAGTTTATGCGATCTTTCAATTGGTTCATGCTGCAAATAAAGTTTCGACTGGGATGTTTCAAAGCAAAGCATTTCTATTTGTATTATTAAAATAAGGGAACTTACCTGCTCCAAACAACTTAACTTGCACGTTTCTCCAAGGTTCTCATTTGGTTATTTGTAAAACTTTAGCTTCGACTGAGATGAGACAGTCAAACACAATCTTGAATCTGTACCTAATGCGGTTTGCAACCAATATGTCACCAAATTACATTTTCCTCCAAGCAAAACAATACAATTTAGCAAATCTTTGACTTGGCATCTCTTCTGCATTATGCAACTAAGAAACGACAACACCTTTTCAATGTTTGCATTCTATAATCCACGAGCGGTGTGTTGCAAACCAGCTTCTTATTCTTTGATCCAAGAAGCAGAGAAGAAATGACGAATACAAATTTGATCACGAATATTTTCCCGCCAAAGTCTCTGCGCTGCTACGAGGCTCGAAGGGTCCAAGAGAAAAGGGTGACCTTTGCCCATACATATTTGTACCAAAAGTCCCTTCGTATTTCTATAGTTAAAAAGGCAATAAATAAGCACCATTTATTCATAAACAAAAATCTGAAATGAGCAAGTGATGATCATACAATACAAATTCAATAAACTCGAAGAAAGAAAAGTTTCGTTATAAAATCCACTTTGATACGATAACCAACTTTTAGTTTGCAATAATAAGATTTTGTGGGCCGCTCTGATCCTCTGAGTGCACAATAACTGAAGTTTATTTGGGTTTTCTTGCATTATCTCACCTACTGCAACTGCAAGTCAACTGTTGCAGTGAGAAGGGGATTCCCCTTGGCAGCTAATCCGCCATCTTCCAGAAAAGTGGTGCGCAGCCCCAGACCTCTTTGAAAAGGTCTATTATCTTTTTAACTTAGAACTAAAGAAATGAAACATTGCTTGAGAAGCAAATCCAAATACCTCTCTCATAGCAGGGAAGCTTGTGAGTTGGTTGCAAACTTGCATCTTGCTGACAGTAAATGTTGATACCAAACGTTTGCTTGTTTTAGGAATGGGAGCAAAAAGCTGCTGATGCGAAAGCAAAATACGTCACTGCTATGGCTGAGTACAACAAGAAGCTAAAGGAGAATGGAGGGGCAACGCAATCAGCATCAACATCCTCAAAATCAAAGAATAAGTCGGTAAAAGAGATGCTAACAAAGAAATCAAAGCCGCATAAAGCCGCTACTTCATCGCCATCAAAGTTCAAAAGCAAAGAGTTTATCGATTCATCAGAGGATTCTTCTTCAGATGATGACGTAAGTTGGTTTTACGGTAAATTAATTTGTCTTCAACAGCAGCTGAGCATTGAGCTGTTGTATTCATATTCCTTTGCAGAACGCACTGAGCGTTTCCTTAATGAAGTCACTGCGCACTCATCATGGATTGTAATAAGTAATTTCGCAGTGAAAAGTCAAAACAAAGGTAGACTTAGGCATGATATGCCATTCATAAAAGCGTAACCTTTCATTTTTGTCATAATCATACCAGGCCTAAACTAGTCCTTTAGCCCTAGGGGGCTGATTCAATATTTTATCTTCGTCCTTGACAACCTGGAGCCTTGAAGTTTGGCGTGTGTATAGAACATATGAGGTGAACCCCAAGAAATGTCTCTTTCGATTGAAAGTGAGAAGCCTTATTTTTTAAATTGCAGCTCCTTGCCTACACAGCCGTCGAGCTTAAACAGCATATGGTTAGAAAGCCCTACTGTAAATGTATCCTAATATGTGCTCCATTTGTTTGTCAACCCATAAGATTTTTGTCGATATACGAAGAAATGGCCAAAGCTCAGCAGATTTTTTGGAAATCTGGTTTTGTCCGTAACGGGGCAGCAACTACTCGCCGCAACAACAAATAACATGGACTTTTCTGCAGTGAAACTGTATCGGGCATGAAAGATTATATCATAGGAGTTTGACCCGACGTCACTTCTTCGTGTCAAGTGATGCTGATTTCTTTGAAAGATGTTTCATTCGAATATTCAACTGTTCGATTTGGCACCTGAGACAACAATCATGTGTTGAAAGGATTATGGTATGTATCGATTGTAATCTCTCGAGCGGCTAAAAGTGGAAAACACTGCTCTACTGCAAAGAAATACAAAAGCTCTTTGCAAATTTTTTAAGTGACTAAATTTAATTCTTGAAAGCTTCAAATTCAAGCAAAATATCAACAACAGTTAGCACGAAGCAGTAGCTTTTGGATCAAACTCTCTTGAGATATAATTTTTCATGCCCAACATAGTTTCACTGTGCTTATGTCCCTGCCATTTCTTGCTATGGCTAATTGTTGCTTCCCTGTTATCAAGAATCCAGATTTTCCAAAATCTGCTAACCGTTGGCCATTTCTTTGTATTAACTAATGTGACCGGACGCAAGCTGTTATAGAAAAATATGTAAGCGGCCAATTGAAATGCTTCAAACGTTTTTCCGTCGCTAAAAGACTGCTCTACGTTGTGAGTATTTTTTTGTAGGTTTTCGGCACAGTTGATTCCCCAAATTAAAGTGAATATGACGCGAAAATTTTATTGATGAAACCCGTCAATTTGAGTGTGCTGATTTCGAATGTCGACATTAAACTTTCCAAAACTGAACGGTTTTTTTAGTTACAGCCTTTTGAAAATCAAATTTCTTCACAAAAACGTGCTCGGGGATCTGGGTCGAGTCTTTGGACTTGTGACGTAAAGTGTTTGGGTAGGATGGCAGGAGATACTTGCATATCAGAGGATAGTACTGTAGTCACAAGGGTTTTAGGGTTTCATAGTTGCCCTACAGAAAA
Organism: Aurelia sp. 4 Dawson et al 2005; assembly: GCA_964019985.1. NCBI lineage: Eukaryota > Metazoa > Cnidaria > Scyphozoa > Semaeostomeae > Ulmaridae > Aurelia > Aurelia sp. 4 Dawson et al 2005. Next base: position 7,923,641 of record OZ026504.1, on the reverse strand, counting down.
CCTCCACACTCATATGATTTAAATGCCAAGGAATTTATATTCTCGCATTATTTTGGCAATTAATTGATGTCTTTTGAACACGTGAATTCCACAAATTGGCACTCAATTAACGCTTTCTTTGATGAAAGGAGTGGTATCATATTTAACAACGGGGATATTGGATTGTAACTAACAGCATGACTCAGAGAAAACAATGAAAGTAAAATGGGAATGAGCTCATCCTTTCATCACAACTGCTCGTTTGGTTTCCTCATGATTTCAAGTTTCAAACCATTGCAAACAGAGTTCAAACAGAGTGCAAACAGACAGCTTCGCTCGCAGAAGGACTTCAAACATTTGCTGTACAGTGTCTCAAGTGGACATGTTGTACGAAGGGAGGGAAAGAATTCAGACCAACAGTAGTTTGACTCTTGTTTGGTCAACAATGGCTATGCTGTGAAAGAGAGGGTCTATAGGTTTAGACCATGTGCAGTCTGTCTGGTTGCACTTGACTGGGGTACATTTATGTCGATGTAATCGCTTTTTTCAAAGTTTCATGAGGTCCAGAGATATGCTGAAACTACAGAAACTTTGCTTTGGTAATTGCTGATTTCTTTACTTAGCGCTATCAGACTAAATCAAGGACAAGTCTGGTAGTTTGGTGTCTGATCACTCTCTTGGTATGAGAATTGAGAACCGCGTAAAATCACGAATATCATAAGTCTGGTCAAGCTTCCTTCCCCAGATTGCAGGACTTCGTCCCGTGAAATGCCAATATTCAACCATTTACAAGTTACCCGTGAGTCAGATCATGGGAAATGTGGACACAATTTGGTTGTTGATTGTGTCCTCAATACCTGGCCTAAATTATGTTTAATGATTGAATGTATTTCGTTACCTTGCATGTCTTCAATTCACTTTTTATCTTCTCGTTCTTGTCTGGGAGCACAGCAGGCTGCTATCAATGGTTCCGCATGGGCCTAATGTTTTGACAGACAACATTATGATTACATCTGTATGTCAGTTGTATTCAATTTTTCAATTGAGTATTTATTAGCCATTCTATCTTTGTAGCCAAAGAACCCTAAGGGGTTCATTCAGTACATGCACATATTGGGGTAAGTTTGATATTGAGTATAGGGAGGTAAGCCTGATTTGGGTCCAAATAAAACTGAAATTATGTTCATTATATTTTTGGACACCAAACATTGTTGAACTGATATTTCTGGCTTCTCAGTAGGCCATCCTGATCTTTTTGGTATAATATGAGCTGATGTTTTTGGGGTGCAATATGGCTGAGTGAAGTAATATTTTTGGGTTGCCTAAAAACTTCTTGGATTGATCCCATAGCCTTCTTTGTGTGTATGTGCTGAGTGCCCCCCCCCCAGGCAAAGAATATTTTGAAGCTTTAGCAAGGTTCTGATCTTGCATTGATCAAGTACCTACCGAGTAATATGAAAAGGGATACAACTTAAAAAGAAGTGAAAACACAACATTATAATAGTTTCAGTGATTTGAGGGTCAGTTTCTCAGAGGAGGGGTGGGGGTACATGAAGTATGGATGGACAGGGTCTGCTGCCCGGTTCTCAGAGAGGTACCCTCTTTCAATTACCAAAACTTGCCGTCATATCCACTTTTATGATGAATTTTGATGGAAAACAACCTATTTTTGCCTATTTTTCGCCCACCCATGTGTAAGGTGAATCTGCCAGAAAAGGGACCCTTGTTTAGAGAAGTTTGGGTGTGGCACACACCTGTGCCATCAACATGTTATGTACCTCCCCTAGGCAGTTTCTTACGGTCAGCAATCAGTTCCATATAAATATCTTTGTTTACATACCAGACACCCCACAAAGAAAATTGGAATAAAATTAACATTTTTGCACAGAGGAGGTATCCATTAGAGATGGAAATAATAAGATGTTTGTCAACTGAAGTCTTGCATGCGCTCCATGCTGTCACTTCCTACACCACATCAGCATCACACAAGATGGAGGACAAGCTCACAGGACAGCAATGCACGATTCTAAGGTTGGCTTTAGATGGCATAAGTCTTTTCTTTACAGGAGATGCTGGAACAGGCAAAACAAAGACCCTTCAAAAACTTTATTTGCAACAGGTAAAATGGAATATTTGCAACCTTTGCTCAAATGGTCAGAAACCCCTCACAAAAAATGTGGATCAACAAGTTGCATGGCTTCTTGCACACCATGAACAGAGCATTGAATCTTCAAAACAATGTTTTACTTTCAAAGTATCTCAGTCTTTTCAAGTCACCTAGACTCTGGCACTCTAAGAATGTTCTATGGTGACAAATGAATTTTCTGAATGTCTTTGTTGCTGCTGAGTATAATATTTGCTGACCAACTCAGGCATTATAACTCTGCTGAAAAATAACTTTGTTTTCTGGATCTACACTATCCAGAATTTTTTGTCAAACTTTATAAATACCATTTTTATTTGTCCATACAAAAAAATCACATGAGTTGATATCAGTCATTGCCATTTGCACTTGAATTTGATGAATCTCTGCAACCTTGAACCATTAGCACTTTATCCTAAAAAGAAATCTGATGATGGATTGCAATGCCTTCATCTTGAAGCTTGAAGGGGCACTTTATTTCTAAACACTTTGCCTTGCATTCACCACACAAGCAAGGAACTATACCATCAGGTGTTGCACCAATAAAACTGTATTCAGTTCCAATAAAAAACCACAACTTTGCACGTGCAATGATTTGTGCTTGCAAGATTGAATACTGACATACAAATCCCTGGCCACATTTTTCAATACCCCATTTTGAAGCTGCAGACTCAAAGGAAAATTTCATGCTGCCAGAATAGCAAATTTGTTCAACAAGGCTAACAGAGGTTTTGCAATATTTGTTGACACAGCAGCTTTAAACTTTGAGGCTGTGACTGTGATTCTGCCTGCTCTAAATGCAAACCAAGTTGGCGAAGCATACTGATCTCTGGAATTTTACTCTTCTACATTTTGTTGCTTATCAATGCTCACAGTCAATTTTTCTTCGGTTTCATTGCATATATTTCAGCTGTTCAGTCTTGTGGTTGTTGTTGCACGAAATGAACCAGCGAAGCATCCTCCGTGAACAGAAGCTGTCTTCGCTTCGCGTTACGTGACACAAGCCATGGCTGCACCCCTTATATGGTAATTTGGATGTTTCGCGGATGGTACGAAAAGCCTCAATGAGATTTGCGGTCTATTGCCATCCCATCTATTTTCATTTACTGGATGAGTCGTTCGAGGGCCGCGTTGATCTGGAAACTAGTTCTCAGGTCACGGCTTTCGAATCGCAATGCAGTTCAAAACATAAGGTCCATGCGGAACCGTTGATAGCAGCCTGCTGTGCTCCCAGACAAGAACGAGAAGATAAACAGTGAGTTGAAGACAAGCAAGGTAACGAAATACATTTAATCATTAAACATAATGTGGACCAGGTATTGAGGACATGATCAACACCCAAATTCCACATTTCCCATGGTCAGATATGCAAAGGTTGCTGCGAGACATGGTTTCGTGAGAATCAGCTTGCAAAAAAGGCGTTTTTTATCACATTGACGAGAGACAAAAATATTTGAAAACATTGTAAATTTAGCAGCTGAAGTATTCAAGAAGCCAGGACTGGAATTCCTTAGTTTTGATCGGTTAAATGTTGAATAAGCAATCCAAACCTGACCACTTATCAAGGTTTCGTAATGGTTTCATGTATGAAGCATTGCACGGTGTTGTCTTTCCACAAACACTTTACGTCACAGAGGCCTGGTAATCAACGGTCTGACCGCGCAGAATTGCCGCCACTTTTCAAAGCAAAATGGGGGCTGCTCAACCCCATTTTCTGAAGAAATAAGCGTATAAATTGAATGAATAAAGTACACCATCGTGACGAGCGACGTTTAATGCATAATATTAGACAATAAAAATTTTCGCGTCATATTCACTTTAAGAACTTCGAGGTAAAGGGCATGCTGGAAATCCTCAAAAAGTTGTCAAAAACAATTGATCGATTTACAGCCATTTCAGCTTTTCAAAGTAATGAGGAGTTGGTTTTATGTGGAACTCTAGGAATACAGAACTCAATTAAATGCTTCCAGAGCATCTTTATACTCCCAAAATATCTAAAATATTCTTGTCTCAAGGGATAAGGATACTCCTTCCTTCCTGAAAGCAATTCTTGAAGATTTCAATTTGCATGGATAATTGAACTTCTTTGAAATTCCATGAGTTGACAAGGAACATTTACTCCATATTCTTAGGTACATGAGAACAATAAATTTTCTCTTGAATTTTCTGGCTGAGTTGCCTATTCTCGGCCTGAAATAAAGCACGCTCATCATTTTCTTGAAGACCTGAAATAGCATAAATCAGTCTCCTCTTTTTGACGGCTTTTTGAAGAGTTCAGGCTTGCCCTTTTCTGCAACATCCTTAATACGCGAAATTTACTGTGCCGAAAAAAAATTGCACTAATAATCATAGTTTAGTGTAATCTTTCAGCAACAGAACCACGTTTCAGGCATTTCCTTGGGCCTCTTACTTATTTTTCTGTAACAGATTCTGTCGGGTCACTTTTTTAGGGTCACCCGATAGACAAAAATCTATCGGGTTAACAAAAAACGTAGCACAGATTTGGATTCTGCTAAAGTTGTCCTCCTTAAGGGGTCTGTTTCGTCCAGCATTTAACCAAGAGACGGCACGTGCAAGGCATGCTGGGTGAAACAGACCCTGTAACCGTATCCCTTTTTAACCTTGATTGCTGTGTCAGTCAAGATTTGTCTGTTTATCGTGATTTCAACCCCCGTCTTCAAATTAAACTTCCGACTTTTTTATACTAACGTTGTGTAGTTACTAAGCAACCGCTCTTGCGACATAATCCACTTCCAAATTCCATTTTTATTTGGAGGAGTGCTCACTTTTTTCTGCTAAATTCTGTCCTGATTGCAGTTTTTTAAGACTTTCAAAACTTTTACTTTGAAATATATTTATTACAGATGATGAAATGGACTTGGGGCAAGTCTACTGATTTTTCCTTTTTTTACTGTCTGTAGGCATCAAAATTTCAAGAAATCGTCAATGTATCAATAATTCACCATAAATAACGCCAAAGATATTACCGAGAATAGTTATTTGATATTGGCAAAAGATTAAATAAACACTTTTGAATCTAGTCCCATTTTTAATTGATCTACGCCTGTCGGAGGTGGGAAATTTTTTCTGGCTAACTCGGTATAGTGTACTGCTTTTGGAAGAAAAAGATGGATTGTTTATTGTTCTGGGTCATCTTATTCGATATGATTTCATAAAAGAGTTAACGCCCTCTTTCAGGCACTTTGCCACCAAGCGATTTTCTCTGATTCTAAATTACCTATATTTCATATGCCTGTTGAAGCCTCAAAAAATTGCAAAAATATCTCGTTCTTCCGCTATCAAGCAGAGTTTGATTTATTCAAATCCATTAAGTGCGGGAAGTACTGCGAATTTTTTAAACGCCTGCATTTTTTCTTGCGTGCCCTGGAAAATAATAACCAAGAAATTTTTATTTGTCATTATGATTGTATTCTCTTGGTTGTTTTTCTATTGCAGAATTCTTACCAATCTTATATTGTTGTGAATGAATTTTATAAATTCTTTCATATGACAGAAATCAGGGAAGAAGAAGACCACATCAAAATCGGATGATAAATCGTCTGACGAGGAAGACGAAGAGTCGGAGGCGAAAATGACCGATGATGATTCAAATGAATCGGATTCCGATTAACTGTCAGCCCAAAAGGATGCATATTTATGAGCACTTAACAACCAAGACAATAAACTTGCCCATTGCTTTTTCAGAAGGATGCTATTCTTTGGCAACGTTGGTGAAAGAGACATTGATAGCTCGAGAAAACATTGTAGGAAATTTTGTGCTGGTTCAGTAGCAAATTAAGCAATTCCTGCTCCAGTTGCTACTGCTTGGTAGATATTGAATCGATAGCCTCTTTCTTTGATTGCCAAACGATTGAATTTGTTATGGTTTCTTTACATGTGCGCAAAACTTCTCATAACTTTAAATTTAGTTTATGGAGATAAAAATTAGCTCAGAAGCTGCATATGCGTTCCTAAATGTATCCTATTGCATTCTATTGTATTCTATTGTGTTTGAAAATTCTACACTGTCTTTGAGCTAGAGGAACACTAGCGTGCGTAGGAGAATCGTTGTCCTATTCATAGATAACATCATCTTTGGTCCGTCAACGGACTTTACATGGGGTGACCTAATGGGGTAATTGGATGGACAACGCAGTTTTATAATGATGCGGAGCTTGAGGCAAGCGACTACAATCATTGCATGATTCTTCATTGTTTGTATGCCACTGTTCGTATGTTTGGATCCGCCATCGTTTTGACTTAGAAGAGAGTGATCGAATTTGCTATTTACGACCAAATAAAAATGTTTCCAGTTTGTTTGCTCCCATTCATTGGTGGCAAGGCCTGAAAAACAGTAATAGTAACACCATCTTCGCATTTTAAACGCAAAACAACGTGGCGGGATGAACATAAGTGCAACAATAAGTGCACTAGCTGATTGCTGGCAAGATGCATTCTGTGTGAAATGAGTGGCCTTTTGGCCACAACCATGAACAATTATGGGGGGCAGGACTCATCAAATCACATCCGCCTTTGTTACACTCTTTTTAAGATTTAAGACATTTTTCTTCAAATTTAGAAAACCTGAGAGAGAGAGAGAGAGCAGGTTTGGCTCCACAACCCCCATAGTCCTATAACTGCAACGTATCATGCAGTCTTAAGGCCGATCTCCACTTCGGTAGTTTTGGTCGACGACTGCCGCGACCAGAGTTCGATCGTTCGTACGCGAAGCAGAAAGTAATCTCCAGTCGTTTTATTTTGGCGTGCGGTTCGCATTTGCAAAAAAAATGGCGGCCATAAACAGACGTCGTTTGCTGATGTTGATCTTGTTAAGAAGAAGGTTGGCTCGGGGAAATGAAAGAAGAAGACTTCGTCGATTTTGGGTGAGACAAATTTTTACAGAGAGAATAGAAAAAGGTGAATACCGTACTCTAGTGAAAGAAACAATGCTTTTTGACCATGAATATTTTTCAGGATGTTTAGAATGAGCCCAACGAAATATGAAACACTTCTTCAGAGGCTGGCTCCTTTCCTAGTTCGTAGCAATGTTAGACGGGAAGCAATAGGCCCAGGGGAAAGACTTTGTGTGACTCTGCGCTTTCTAGTGACAGGGAATGCCTTTGCTATAATTGCACACAGCTACAGAATGAGCGAAACAACAGTAGGAAGGATTGTCGAAGATACATGTGAAGTGATCTGGAATGTTTTAAAGGATAAAGGCTTCCTTAAGGTTCCTGGAAATCATAACGATTGGACGAAAATTGCAGATGAATTTGAAAAACGGTGGAACTTTCCAAACTGCTTAGGGGCCATCGATGGAAAGCATGTAATAATACAGTGTCCACCAAAAGGCGGCTCCAAATCCACCAAGAGGCGGCTCCAAATACTTCAACTACAAAAAATTTCACAGCATTGTTCTTATGGCTGTAGTCAATGCAAATTATGAATTCACCATGGTTGATGTGGGTGACTACGGTCGATTAAGTGATGGAAGTGTATTTGCCAGTTGTGACTTGGGAATAGCAATAGAACAACAAAGGCTTAAGATGCCACCACCCAGAGTGCTCCCAGGATCAAATGTGAAATTTCCCTACGTTTTTGTTGGTGATGACGCTTTCCCGTTGAAAACAAATGTAATGAAACCTTACCCAAGAGGGCATATAGAAGAGAAGGAGAAAATTGCAAACTACAGGCTATCAAGAGCAGGCAGGATTGTGGAAAATGCATTTGGTATTGCCACATCAAGATTTCGTGTTTTCCGCAAAGCAATATGTGCAAATGTTGAAACAGCTCAAAAAATTGTTAAGGCAGTGTTAGCAGTGCATAATTTCTTGATGTGTGGACGTTCATTTTCAACATCCTGTGAATATTGCCCAGCAGATTTTATTGATAGCGAGATAGAAGGAACACTGACAAATGGGGGATGGAGAAATAATTCAGCTACACAAGCAATGCTCCCAATTTCTCAAATGGGATCCAACAACTATTCCAGGAGTGCAAAAGAAACAAGAGACAATTTCAGAGATTATTTCTGCAGTGCAGCAGGCTCTGTTCCATGGCAATTGAATGCAGTCAGAAGTACACAAGATCTCTTTGATGAGAATCAATGAAACAGCTTTTAACATTTTAAACATTAACATTTTTCTAGTAATGTTCAGTGTGAAGTTTTAAACACTTAAAACAACAATTGAAAAGTCAGTCAACAGAATGAATAACAGGCAAAGTTTACTGTATACTGGGTAAACCAAAAAAGGACAGCTATATTTGACCTCGCTGGCTCAAATATACTGTCTACTTCATGGCAGGGTGGTCTGAACTCAGGTTACCATGGGAAAGGTCTGGAAAATTTGATGCCTACTTTGCTATTCCCTTTGAAAGACTATCAAAAAGGACATACAAGCTTGTTTACTTTTTTGGCATACCCAGTACTGCACAATTAGAAAGCACAAAAGAAACTTTGGCCATTCCAAGTGTTCAGTCTATGCTACCTAATATTCAGTTATCAAACTCAAAGTCAATCAGAAGCTTCTGTATTTCCAGTCTTGCGAGTCTGTTCTTTTTTGGGAGCAAACTTTCCAAAAAAGGAACCAGGCTCTTACAGAACAACAAATTTGAATTTTCTTCATCATTTGAAACACGCGCAGAGGTCTCAGTATCATCACATTTGGATAATGCATTTACAAGTAAAAGGTCAATATTGTCTCTTCTTTCATCTGCCTTCTGCTGGGTACGTTGCTTTTTTGTAGAAGGCATGTCCACTGGACTACAACTCTTGTGCTTTTGACAAGTACTTTCCACCTCTAGAGATTGATCATTTGCTTGCAACAATCCATCAAAATTTTCAACGGAGTTTGTCAAATCAACTGGCATGCTCAGTGTTAAGTTGCTTGAAGTGGATTTGTTGTTTGAAATACTATCCTTCAAGAACAGCAACTGCTCCTAAAATTGGCATGTGGGTGATTTTGCTGCGCCAGAGCCAGATTTGCTTTCAATTGAAATTTTTTTCAAGCATCTCATCATTCCATCTTTGAGGTTTTTCCATCTGTTCTTGATTGCATTAACTGGAAGAAATAAATTAACTGTTGTCAGTATATAATCTCTTCACATTCTTTCAAGTGGTGCCAACATGAAAACTTGTGTGACCTTGGAAAGTTGAAGCTGCAAATAGAGTTTTGTGACTTTTTAAATCTAGGTAGGATTAGTACACCCTATTTTTATAATAAAGAATGGATTTGGGCCAGTACTAAAAGTTTTTAAAACCACTCTAGATTTTCACCATTGAGAGCTTCTCACGAGTTTCTTGAAGGTTCCATAACAATCTCCATATCTGCCAGTGTCCTCTCAGTTATATTTGCCCAGTACTGAAGTTTCTTCATTTTTTTAGTGATCTGAGAGAAGAGTTTCTCATAAACGGTTTCTTATTAAAACATGTGTGGATTCTAAATATGATTGTCTACAGTAGTGTCCCGCATAAAAGAAACATGAATTTAAGAAACACCAGACCTTGATTTTCAAAATAATATCCCCTCTTATAAGAAACTGGTGCAGGTCTGAGAAAGACTTGTTTCTTATTCAAAATACTATGTAAACATTGGAAATTTGAAAAACATGAAAAATTCAGCTCTGCAGTTGAATCAGCCGGTACCTATTCAAATGGAAACAAGAGATTTGCATGCAAATGAAGCAAAAATCACCTTCCTGGAAGAAATCTGAGCTTTCTTGGTTGTGAATATTCACAATACAAATGAAAATTGTATGTTTTGTATGACAATCAAAAAGCTTGTGTCTTACTGTAGTAGTTCATTGATAGTACATGATTCTTCTGATAAGAAACTTTACCCTGATTTGAAGTATATATTTCATTTTATAAGAAACATATCAGACCTCAAATTGAAACTGTTGTTTCTTATATGCGGGGGACTGCACTTACTGTTTATTGCATGGGAAAGTGCGCAGGTGAGAACAATAAATAAATAATAAATTCTAATGTTATTTAGATCAAAATAGTGCAGAGAAGATTTTATTCATGTGCTGCAAGAAATATTTACAAGCTGTTGTCTTTGGGTGGTAAAAATAGACCGAGTTTCAAGAATCACAAGCATTAAACTTTTTCCAAAAGTCCAACGTTTTTGAGAGTCCCTGATCCAAATTTCACAAAGAGAAACTCATTTTAAGTTAATGAAGAGAGAAACTCCAGTTTTTATTTGCTATGCCACTAATCCAAAGAAAATATTTTTGTTGTCTAAAAATTTCCTGAGTATAGTAGATTTTTGGACACATCATCCTACCCATACCCTGTGGGTTAAGCACTTGCTGCTGCTTGTCTAGAACACATGACAACAAAATACTGCACATGTTTTGATGTTGACATTTTTGTTGGAATGGACATTTCTCAACTTCTACCCTCCAGTCCAGCCCCTAATAATAATTTAATAGAGGTGGAGGTGGCACCAGGGTAACCTAGAACTTACAAGGGGAATGCTTCGAACGTTTAGGCTTGGTTAAGGCAGCGTATGATGGATAATGGAGTAAATGTAATAACTGAAATATCGCCATTGTGTAACACACAAGAATAGAATTAATACACGGAATAGGCCTGTCTTACCATCGATGTTGTCCATTTTCATGGCAATTTCCCTCCAGGCCTGATTTTTCTTCTGGCTATCCTTGTATCCCCTTCCGCTAGTAAACCAAATGATCCTGTAACTCCTAACAAGATCTATAAGCAATTCATCATCTATCATTCCTTCAGTGTTTCCATTCACTCCTCCAAATTGTAGTTGCTTGCAAGCTTCGGGCCTCGACATATTCGCCATTTTCTTTTCCCGCTCTCGTTCGAAATCCTCACTTCTGATTGGCTGAAATTTGCGCGGAGCATTGCGGTCGCATGAAAAGTTGAAATGACTCCAACTTCCAAAACTACAATTGCGAACAGCGCGACTGAAAGCTGAGCATGCGCAGTAGCCAAGCGCTTTGGTCGCCGACCAAAACTACCGAAGTGGAGATCGGCCTTTATGTCCAAAAGAAGGACGGATAAGTTCTACATTTACTTTGCTCAAAATTTTTATGAGGAAAATATTCACGTATTTTTTCTAAGAAGCTAAGAATTTAGGCCAGTACTGAAAGTTTCTTACAATTATCAAAATTCAAATACTCGAAGTTTCTTACGAGTTGATTATAGGTTTCATAACTATCTTCATGTTCACTACCTGTTCCCTCATGAATATTTTAAAACAAGGACTTTTTAAGCTTTTCCAATGTTTTGACGCTACTAAAAGTACCTTTCGAGCAATATGATACAGGAAAAAAATGAAAATAAAGCAAAAGCATGCTAGAGTTTCGTCGGTCAAAATACACGTATTTTTTTATAAAAAAAGTAAGAATTAAGGCCAGTACTGAAAGTTTCTTAAAATTATCAAATTTCAGTACTTAGTGTTTTTAACGAGTGTCTTACAGGCTCCACAACATTATCAATGTTCATTACCTGTTCCCTCCTGAACATTCCAAAGCAATGTTGTTTAAGGCCTTACTAATGTTTAGATTTTATTCGAGTACCTTTCAAGAAATATGATGCGGGATAGATGTGAAAAAAGAGTAAAATATGCTGGGGATTTCCTTTGTGGAAATAAATAGTTTCTTAGGTGATATTTTCCGAGTACTGGAGTTTCTCAATTTTTTGGCGATCTGAAAGTTGAGTTTCTTTTTAGCAGTTTCTTATAAAAATACGTGTAGTCTTCTCGGTTTTGGGTTATCAATAGAATCTTTCAGTCACTATGGTCTTGGACTTGCGAAGTCCATTTGAAAGTCCATTATGGACTCAACTGAATGAACGTGCAGGGAAGGAAATTGATAAAACAGCTGGAAATGAGGTCAAGTGTAAGTCACATCACTTCTAAACTTCTTCAAGACATAAAATATTTACTTCCGACAAAACACTTTCGGTTTTACTTTAGGGAGCACCCTGGTGAACTCTCATTTATGTAAGCCATAGTCACTATAGGAGAGTTCTCCTATAGTGACTATGTGTAGCTGATCTTAACGAACGGAATACATATTTTCTCCAGTCTTTTAATTACTTTCCTCAACTTTGACTTTTATCTCTTGCCAATTCTCTCAAAACATTTTCATGTGTTGTTGAAGGCCATTCGATCAACAATATACGTTTCTGTATCGTTCTTTATCCAAATTTCACATTCCCATATTTCTGTAAAAATTCTCTAGGCATCTCAGCAACTTACTCCGTAAACACAGGCATATTCCCCTGGGAGTATCGGGCCAACATTTAGCCAGCGCAAGAGCTCGGATTTTCCCGCCAAAACTTTCCCGCCTAAACATGCTAAATTTCTCTTCTGGGAAGAGCTGAGCTGAACAGTAAGGAGATATGTGAAGAATGAAAAACGCACTTTGATTCTTGAAGCAAAAAGAGATCGAGTCCCCTTGTCCAAACTACCCTGGGCACCAGAGACTAAAAGAAGAACAAGCGAGAGGAAATTTCTTCTCTCTTTTTCTTTTATTTTTTAAAGTTTTATTAGGCTTTGGTACCCAGGGTATGTCAAGGCATGTCTTGCAAAATGTTAGATGAAGATTCCCTGTTTCCACATGTTAATTACAAGCTATTTCACCTTTTGTGGACTCCTTCACAAGTTGATTAAGGAAGTAAATTTTTAGTTGTCAATTTCAAAGTCGCATGACATGTGAAACCATCTTTTTAAGCATGTTTTGATCTCCAAACAATTTCCTTGCGGTTTCTTTGAACTCTAATGGAAATAGCACAGTCTTAAATCATGAAAGTCCATCATTTATGGGAGAATTTTTCGTGCAGAGGGAACTGACGTATGATCTACGAATCAAAAACACGCTGCAAATTCCACCTACCAGAACGGTATCTTTCGGCATAAGCTCTCTAGCCTTCCGAGGAAGCATTCTCTGGAATGCCATGCCTGATACAATAAAGAGTGCTGAAAACGTATTTAGATTTAAGAAAGGCATAAAAGCCTGGGATGGAAACAAATGTAGCTGTAATATATGTAAATAAGTGGATCTATATTGTAATTTTTCTTTTTTCTGCTATGCAAATAGTTGGTATTAATTAGTTTGTACATAATTATTTATGTATATTAACTATGTCCCTACCAACTGTAAATAAAGAGATTAATTATTATTATTATTATTATTATTATTATTATTATTATTATTATTATTATTATTATTATTATTATTATTATTATTATTATTATTATTATTATTATTATTATTATTATTATTATTATTATTATTATTATTATCATTATTATTATTATTATTATTATTATTATTATCATTATTATTATTATTATTATTATTTATTATTACTTTTGAGCATACAGCTTTACTGGCACATTTGATCCGCGATGCAAAACTAAAACAGAAGTCCATTGTCATCACTCTCTTGGACCTTAAAAATGCGCTTGGAGAGGTACAACATAATCTGATTCATACCATCTTGAAATATCATCACGTACGAGACTCCTTTACTTCAATCGTCAAGAATTTATATGACGGTTTTCACACCAGTATTACAACAAAAGATTACGCAACCCCCTTCCTACGAATTGAGAAAGGAGTCTTACAAGGTGACTGCTTGAGCCCCTTATTGTTCAACTTATGCATGAATTCCTTTATCCAGTCCATCAAAACGAGGGAGTTCGAACAGTTAAGCTACAGATCAAGCAAACTTCTAATGCCAAGGCATTGGTTACAGTTTGCAGACGATGCAGTTGCAGTCTCTGCCACAGAATTTGAAAACCAGACTCTAGTGAATGCGTTCTGCAGATGGTTTAATTGGGCTAAAATGACAATACGACCAGACAAGTGTCATTCTTTTGCCATGAAAAAGTTCAAAACTCTAATGAAGCAATATAAACCTAAGATATGTGTGAATAATTAACCTATCAGCGCAATAGAAGAAAACGAGAGCTTTAAGTATCTAGGTCGATTGTTTAGCTTTTCCATGGATAACAGTGAGCACAAAAAGGAACTCCGTGAGACACTTGAAAATAAGTTGGAAATAATCCACAAACTACCCTTGCACCCCATGAATAACCTCTGGCTGTATAGTAACTATCTGATTCCAAAGTTATGCTGGAACCTAACGATTGCTGATATAGATATTACTTGGATCAAACATAATCTCGATTTATTATGTCACAACTATTTCCGCAGATGGTTAAACATCCCTGCTGCCGGAACAGTTGAAATTTTACAACTCTCGAAAACAAAATTTGGGATGGAACTTCTAGATATCAGCTCTAAATTCACCCTTTGCCAAATAACAATTAGACAGTGTCTGCAAAAGTCACCGAATCCAGACACACATAATCTCTTCAAGGGTACATCAGAGAAAAATATCCAATACGATGCATTTTCGACAGCTAAAGAGGCACTAAAAAGCATAAGATCTCAAAAAGAAAACACTGTAAAAAACTTCCAAGTGCAAGGCTCAGTAGTTAAAGAGCTATGGAACTGCGCATTGCCTTCTGCTCGCGAGTACTGGTTCAAGGCCCAGCATATGCTGCCACGTAACATCTACAACTACACAGTACGCTATATGAATGACACACTACCCTCGCTCTCCAATTTATTCAGATGGGGTAAGAGTCTTACAGCCAGTTGAAGTCACTGTAGACACGTCCAAACAACGAAGCACATTCTCTCTGGCTGCTCATTTTGCTTAGACAGATACACATGGCGTCACAATTCAGTTCTCTTAAACCTGGCAAACGTGTTACAACCATTCGTCAAGAAGATTTTCGTTGACTTACCTGGAAGATTCTCAACTCCAGACATCATCACTGGACCTAGTCTAAGACCTAAACGCAAAGCGTAAAGCAGAGAAATACAGTCAATTACTTCATGATGAAGCATTATGTAGGTCGTATAGGAGCATTGATTTCATTAATCTGGTAATGACAACCGGAGGCGTCTTCTCTAAAGACACGAGATCATTTTTCGCAATGCTGAACACTCTCAAAATAGACAGTTCTTGGATCAAATACACAGCAGTTAAAGTGACATGTATCTGCATCAGAACATCGTACTACATATTCTGTTTGAGAGATAAGGACTGGTCCTCACCTGAACTTATGGAATTTTGAAACAAACTTTCCTTTCTACACGCATTGACTCCAGATTTCATACTGTGCATGCAATTCAGCCATGCCTAATTATATAGAGAGTGGTTGTATTGAATAGGCATAAGTAGAGTCTTTTTACTTTTTTTTATAGCATTTTAGAAACATATGTACTAGGATATATATTCAATGAGAAGTTTCCATTATCATTATTATATTATTATTATTATTATTATTCTTATTATTATTATTATTATCATTATCATTATTATTATTGAAGCAAAATGGCTACATTTAAATAGCCAACAATAAGGACCATCAAATATTGTTGGTCCTAAAAATGAGAAACATCTTCCATAAAAAAAACAGTCAATGTTTAATCATCGGGTTGCACGAGTCCTGATAGTACTTTTCGAAAGTTCTTTCGTGTCACCTGTATTCTTTCGGGCAATTATTATATCACCCTTCCTGATGTCTTGTTGTTTAAGGCTTTTGCATTTTTACGTTTTACGTTTTGCACTGCCAAGGGCACCAACAACTACAGGAACAACATGCACCTTCCTCAGTTGCCACAGCCTTCCAATTTCCCTCTGCAAGTCTTGGAATTTCTCCACCTTTTCCCTCTCCTTTTCATGTACTTTTACATCAGCGGGCACTGCAATGTCAACGATTATACAGCTTTTTTCCTTCTAATCAATTATAGCAATCAATTATAATATGAGAATTGCTTACCAACTGAATAAGATATTGGAGGGTGAAGATAATTTACCCACATGGATGACATATGGCCGTACAATCCTTTGCCAAAAGGACCCTGCGAAAGGAAATGCAGTGGAAAACTATCGCCCTATTACTTGCCTCCCTTTGATGTGGAAGCTCTTGACAGGAATGATAGCAGAAGAGATGTACACCTACTTAAACAGAGAGAGCCTTGATAATGTTGGAAAGAAAATTCATTGGGAACTGTGTAAGAAACATGGATTAGAACATAAAGAAAAATGGTATGAACATAACCCAGAAGGAGTGGCAGAGAATGAAGGCATAAAAGTGTTATGGGACATGAATATACAATGCGACAATGTGATAGAAGCAAGAAGGCCAGACATTATTATCATTATTGTCCTTTCTTCACGCCTTTTTGTTGTTTGGCGGCTTTTTCTGGGCAGCGGATTGAATCCCTCAATCTTAGGTGTCCAGAGTCCTTCTAATTATCTTCGCCGTGCCAAGTACACAAGTCTTTTGTAATAAAGATGTCATCTGTCCCATTTCAAGTTGCTCAACATATCTCTTAAAGTTTTTTTGCTCAGCGTACCAAGAGCTCCGATGATGATTGGTATTATCACCACTTTCCTGACATTCCATAGTTTTGCCACTTCCCTTCTAAGATCTTCGTACTTTTCCCTCTTCTCCTCTTTTCTTTCAATCACTCTTCCATCAAACGGGCATGAAACGTCAATGATTTTGCATTCATTTTTCTCTTTATCGTGTATTACGATGTCAGGTCGGCTGTGATTCAACTGCTGATCCGTTTGAATTCTAGAATCCCATAAGTTCTTTGCCTTTTCATTCTCTAAAACACTTTCTGGAATATGATCACACCATTTCTCTGTACAATCGAACCCATATTTCATGCAAAGCTCCCAATGAATTACTTTCCCAACTCTATCATGCCGCCAATTCTTGTACTGGTTCTGGGCCAACTTTTCACATTCAGCCACTACATGCGCAATAGATTCCTCTCGTTTTCCACACATTCTACACACAGGTGAAACATCTTGTTTATCTATGCGGCTCTTAATAGCATTCCTCCTCAACGTCTGATCCTGGGCTGCCATTAACATCCCCTCTGTCTCCTTCTCCAGCGTACCTTTCCTCAGCCATTCCCATGAATCAGAACTTCTTATGCCAGCAGTCAACTTCTCATACTGACCATGTAAAACCTTCTCTTTATGAGATTCTATTCTTTTTACCCTGATTGCCTCCTTTGGCATCCCAGAGCCCAACAAGTTTTCTTCCTTGACTGCTTTTAAAAATGGTTCTTTGCTCCGCGCTACATAGCTATACAAACTGTTTACCTCCATCTCAACGCAATCCTCAATACTGATTAAACCCCTGCCACCGTCTGCTCTTTTGTAATAGAGTCTGTCAACATCCGCCTGTGGGTGCAATGCTCTATAGATTGTTAGCAACTTTCTGGTATTCACATCGACGGCTTTCAGCTCATCTACCCTCCAGTTAATTATTCCTGCGCCATATCTGATGATTGATACAGCCCTGGCATTTATTGCTTGGATGATGTATTATTATTATTATTATTATTATTATTATTATTATTATTATCATTACTATTATTATTATTATTATTACTATTATTATCATCATTATCATTATTATTATTGAAGCAAAATGGCTACATTTAAATAGCCAACAATAAGGACCATCAAATATTGTTGGTCCTAAAAATGAGAAACATCTTCCATAAAAAAAAACAGTCAATGTTTAATCATCGGGTTGCACGAGTCCTGATAGTACTTTTCGAAAGTTCTTTCGTGTCACCTGTATTCTTTCGGACAATTATTATATCACCCTTCCTGATGTCTTGTTGTTTAAGGCTTTTGCATTTTTACGTTTTACGTTTTGCATATTTAAAGTGACTGGACTTAGTTTTGCCCTCTCAAATATGAATGCCAAGCTTGCTTTCTACGAACCAATCGCAGAGTGAGTTGAAATTTCTGTTCAAGGTGCTCTCCATCTCAGTTGACTCTGGTCTCCTCCAACATTGAAAATAGTCAAATCTAATGTATTAAATTCTCTTACCAGACATATCTGCATTCAGTCCAACTCCAATCTGGTATTCTTTGCTTCCACTTATTGCACCAATCTAACGAAAGAAGCTAAATAACTGTAGCTAAGCATAGTGGTTACTTCACGGGGGGGGGGGGGTATCTCGACCTATCATCTGACGGGGACGTGCCATTTGCCCGAAAATTGGTACCCATAATTCCGTAAATTCTAGTAGATTTTAGGGTCATAATTCCGTAGATCGAATGGAAATCTGGGCCATAATTCCAGAAATTATGAAAAATCCTCTGAAAAGGACACCCATAATTCCGTTAAATGTCTAAAACTTGTGAAAAAGATACCCATAATTCCGTAACGGTTTGGAAAAGGTACCCCTGAAAAATGCCACGTCCCCGTACCATGAAAAGTACTAAGCTACCCCCCCCCCCCCGAGGGTTACTTAAGGAATATCTAAGCAAATTCATTACATCTTTGCTATGTATACACAACGAAGTAGGGATTGCAGCAAGATAATGCGATATCTTCAAATTTATTTTTTCATGTAGGCCTAGAAAGATGGTGGCAGTTGACCGCGGAACAAAAGCTGCCAACATTTACTCCATAGCTGACACATCTGTAAGAAACCTAAACTCTTGAAAGTCTCTCACTCAATAGTTTTCAAGGAACTAAGCTGTAACGAATTTGAACTTATATCGGTGTCTTGAACTTTCCTCAACACAACTGACTTTTCAATTGGTATTAGCTTCGACCAGTTCACGCATCTCTAGGGCTGCTTGATTTTAAGTGGTAGTATCAAACGCATTGACAATTACCAAAGGACGCACACAACCACTGCAAATCTCAAGGATGATAGCGATTCTCCAGGTAGGACTGGCAAGTTTCATAAAAAAATAAAGCTCAGATTTATTTTGTAACCCATAAATGTTTACCATTTGACATCATAAAACATAACTGTCATTATTTTGAATTTGTTTATGTCGTTAGTAATTTTCGATGAAGTTTTAACAGGAGTAATAATTATCTTGAGGCACTCGGTATGTGTTTATCTTAGGAGTAAATGATCATGTCCCTTCTAAAGCCCTGGCCAAACGCATTCAAAATTTCACCCAACATGCTGAAAACTAATGTTGGATGAAATGCTGGATGCGTTTGACGACCCATGTTGGATAATCAAACACTTGCAAATTGATGTTGGATGAAGTTTCATCGAGATAAAAAATTTTGTTTTCACATTTTGGATCCAATGTTGGATTCATCATAGAAGCAACAATTTCATTCATCAATGCAACAAAGCGTTTTGATTGAATAGTCAGAAAGTAAACAGCAGCGACCCATCCCCTTACCATTGTTAGTTTTATCAGGTAGCTTGGTACCAAATAATCAGTTAAACCTTGAGATGTATAAACCTAATTGGATTTCACGTTTAAGATTTTTAGGGTTTTTGTATTATTTGGTACAAAGCTACCTGGATTCCACTTTTTTTGTCTTGCAGAAGTATTAGAACTGTAAGTGTCATCCAAAGTGGGGACAAGATGACCTTGTGTCTATCCACGCTTTGGATGGCACCGTAGAATGTAACGAATTTGTGTTTTAATCTTTTTGATGTTGATAGAAACAAAATCCAACATTTCGTCCAACAGTTTATTTGTGGGCACGCGCATTACCCTTTAAAAAGTTGACGTTTTGTCATCAGAGCGCCATTCTCAGCCTTTTTCAGTAGGTTGCACTGAAAATCAGCAATTGGTATTTGTAGTTTGCTATACGAGCATTTTTGATCATTCTAAACATGTTGCTGCGCAGGCAAATGACGATGATGGACTTTGCTAGCAATGTTGGAGGAAATGTTGGATGAGTTGCTAGATGCGTTTGACCAAGGCTTAATGTCGCTAAGTTTGAAATCCATTTTTACTTGTCAAATTAGTATGAAAACAATTACCATGTCTTCAACAAACATCACAAAAGTCTCAAAGGCTGCGAGTAACTTAAATGATTTTAAATATATCTTGCTTTAAGTAGGAACAACGCTGGACTGTAAATCCTAGACATGCAGGAACAATTTCTGCTTTTCATGACCATCAATAATTTGATGCCGCAGCAAGTGTAGCCTCCCTTGATACGCGGATTTTTTCTCAATAGACTGATCCACCTTTGATAGAACTTCATCCGTGGAATGCTCTCGATACGCAAAAATTGAATGAAAAGGAGGATGAATGAGAATGGTGTATCACTTTTTTCAGTAGAAGAAATCTTGCGTATTTTGACTGTCATTAGTTAGGTATTGAGCATAGATTAAACTTTGAATGCTAGCCATGTAATCAGATTCTTGTGTTTCCGGTAGCAAAGTAAAAAGAAATGCATACCAACCTTTGCACCTGGAAGATTAAAGACAGGAGTTGCACTAAGGTGCAGAGCGGCAGTGACAAGGCCAGTGAACAGTGATATCAAAATGATTCCACACAAAATCCAAAATATACAAAACATTCGTGCCAGTATTGACTTAGGAGATCTATCGCCATACCTAAAATGCAGAAATACTGAAACTAAGTCGGAAGGAGGTAACCTGTCCCTAATTTTGAATTAAAATAACTTAGTAGAGATAAGAATTTAGTTCCCATTTATTATCCTTTTGATAATACTAAGCTAAACTCCGAGATAAGATTTTAACACAGCTGCATTTATTGATTTGCGTCACCATTAATGCACTAAATGAAAAGAACCACACCATTTCTCAACTCTATTTTTACCGTGGGACATTTCTACCCTCTCAAACATTTTTAATGGCTTCTAAACGATAGAAGATGCAATGATGAAACTTCCTGACTGTATTGAAATATAATTGATGCTCAGAAAGTAAATGTTTTGACACCTATTTTAACCACGTGACCACCAGATGCCCATATTTGGAGAGTGGTCGCAAAGAAAATCATTTGAAATGGCTCTAAATTTTATACTGAATCTCATCTCTATGTATATAAATCACTCTATTTGTCTCGGTGAGTTCTTTCACTTGATACATAATTTGTTTACATTTGCTGACGTCAGCAATTTATTGTTTAGATGATGTTATATTTCTAATTAACTAGAAACTTTGGTAACTAAGATCATGCAGTGACTTAAAATGTTATGAGAGCACTTGATTTTCCCAGTACTTGCGAGACTGATGATGCTTTATCAATGTCTTTGAGCAAACAGCTTTGTAGCCTTGTACTGAATCGATTTATCCTTGTTTTATTAGTTAGTCGATTAGTAACCACAATGTATATATGAAGCTATATGGAGCAGTAAAATGAGGTTGCCAAGTATCTGGATAATCTTTTTAGCTAATTTTAACGAGTCATTTAATAAAAATCTCCCTTTTTTGCAAATAGCTCAAAGTCGTCAATTTTACGCCGTCTTTGCTTGCTTAACACCCAATCACATGGCTAGAAATCAATTGATGCAATTTTTTGATCCTCATTTGTTCAATTATGAAATATAAAGTCTTAACTCTAAGGGTTCTTATTTGGAAATCGTATGACCAAACCTGCTGGGCTAGGACTTCGATAGCATTTTGGAGGAGTAAATAATTTTTCTGCTCAGTTGCAATAACAATCTTATAGATAGCCTAAAACTGAAGGTAGCCACTCTTTTCATGCCTAAGGTCATACCGGGTGTCTCAGAAAAAATGCAACAGATCTGGTCGGGTCTAATGGCAAGAATTTAGATCCAGTTAATTCAGAATGATTTTTAAGTAATCCTTGATAGTTAACTTGAAGATGAATACCTTAATGGTTGATGCTGGTGCATTGATAGTAGGAGCATTAATCTTCAAAGTACAATTTTGCCTCCATTTCCAAACCAGAGGTTGTTGGTCTTGGCCTAAGTTGCAAACGCGCTGTTTGGGGATCTCCGGAATGAACGCAAAGTACGAGCACAAAGCCTTTTCCCGAGGAAAATATCTAAATAGAAATCCAAACCTTAACTTCCCAATCAAAGAAATTAATTTTGGCCTCAACGGAAATCTTTCTTTATTCTACAAAGTCTTGAAAAGTTAGAATTGCATCTGTTAAACTGGTGAACTAGTTTCCTTGAGTGAGCTTGAAAAATAAGTTAGCTCTGCGACTTTCATTATTTGCATTGAATCCATTTTGTATAATCTGTTTCAGCATTACTACGAAACACATCAAATGTACCCACAGGAAAAGTATCCATGAATAAGATCCTTGCAAGTGCTCACATTAGCTTGGCTTTTTTGCGGGTGCACTTTAATTGAAAGACATATTCCTTTGTGTATATGTGCAATAACATGTTTTTCCACTTTTCTCTTTCGACTTTGTATTGAAGTGTTTGCTCAAAGTATGGGTTCTTGCTCATAACTACTACGTTATGCTTATGACTATGGAGATTCCCCTGGACAGCAAGTTTACAGTTAGGTCAAAATCCAAAAGCTCTGCTTTGGAAGTGCAGGAAAACTGGACTTTAGATATCAACATTCCCTCCATCAATGCACCAATATCAACAAACCAGGTATGTATCTTCAAGTTGACTATAGAGGATTATTTTAAACATTATTTTGGGTTCATTCGATCTAAATTCTTTTCGCTATCCCTGATTAAGTCAGTTGCGTTTTTTCTGGGACACCCGGTAGTGACAATTGCAAATTACCAACGCAAGGCAAAACGATATCTATTTGTCATTTAGACATGGTTGAACGACATTACATTAAAGATAGGAATTACCAAAGCTTACTTGTCTCCACCCTATTGAAAGCCTGGTGAAAAAGGGACTTTCTAAAAGGGGAGGCGCTCTTCGCCCTCTAATTATCTTCGCAAGCATAATAGCTATGGCAATGAAACCTGCAATACGAATGTCCTATATCAATTTTAAATCGATTTGAAGCTTGAGAGCTAAGAAATACTTAATGGGAACATGTACCACTAATGGATAAATAGAAACGACAAATTTCTTACCCAACCGTTGTCATAGTAACAAAGGCCCACCAAAATCCTTCCCATGCACCGACAAAGAATGAAGGTGGAAATTCTCCAGGATTCTTGTTGCGATCCTAAAATACACGATAGATTGCTTAATTCTGCCTATTCATCGAAATAAGATGAGTTGACACAATTGATTAATTTAGAACGCATGATGTCACGATTTCAAATAAAACACGATGGCGCATTGCCTTGCTGCTTGGAGGCAGCATGAAAAACTTTTTTGGAGATTTCTGCGGCTGCAAAAAATCAATCTTATGATTTACCTCGCGATAGTGAGGAAGGGAAGGACGGGTAGTATCTGTCAATCAACACACAACAAATTAAATAATCAATAACTGCAAGAAAATGCTGTCTATTAAGGCAAAGCAGAAAGATGATACTTGAAAGCTGTCTGAAAATAGTATTGTAAGCAGCACGGCGAATTCTGACAACTAAGTTTAGCACCCTGCTTTAAGTCGACCTTCCTTTCAAATTTTGCTTGTCTGTCAGACATGATAAATGGACATAAAAAGTTGGTTCCAGTGCATAAGAGTACCCCACAAAGTGATCGAATTGCATAGTGACAGAATCACATCACAAGATGGTTTGAGCAAACAACGAAGTAATGATAGTACAACATTGATGGTCGAAGCAAAGCAGGTCATGATGATTTCAAGACAATGAAACTTAGAGGGCAGCAAAGAAAGGGTGGATACATGGAATGTTTCGCTGAAGGAACAGAACGTAATGATAAAACTTTAGCAAGATAATGTCATTCACATGACTGTACACATACCAGAAACCAAATTATGAGACCAGACAAGCATGCAGATACAGAAATAAAGACAAGCATCGGCCAGGAATTAAGAACAGTTTTCAGCAACACTTGCGTCCTTGTGTTCTTGTTTTCAAAGAGAGACTCTGGTACTAGCAGCACCATACGAGGAGCTTCAACCAGCGGAATGAAAGGATGATCTTTATATGTTGTGGTTGCATATCCTTGAAGACCATAAATTGGGAATGTGAAATCTAGGTGTTTTTTCCTATCAAAGCTTTCCTCTGCCTGTTTTATTGACTTGTATACTTCAGCAAACGTCACTTTACTCAGTGGGCAGCAGCTTGTTAGGATATCAGCCATCAGAGCAGGGATTATGCCACTCAAAATAAGATATTTTGCTGAAATAAACAGAAGTGTAATGAGCGTATTGTAAAATTTTACGAAGTTTTAATACATCAATGTTATGGCTTGCTCAGTCTAGAACTCTAAGATTAGGCTTTCAAGAAATGAATAGTTATTTATGGGCCTTAGTGACCATGCACAATATGGCTCGAAAAATTTGTGCCATGCTTAGGTGGTTGCTGAAGAAGAGTGGCAAAATCAATTGCTTCATATATTATACATCTGCATAGGAATCATTTCATGGGGAAGTTTGAGATATTTGTTTGATAAATCCTGCAGTTCGCCGCTGATCCATTTTAAAGCTAAAGACTGGTTACTTCAAGAAAGCCCTTCCTCTGTTCTTCTATGATGTGAAAATTGAAGAAAGCTTGAAAAAAGCGCTTGCCATCAATGAAGATGAAACTCTTTTTTGAGATTTTTTTAATTTTCCAATGCTTGAGGAGTGATATCTTCGAAGCGATAACTTGTTTTGTCTTTGGGGTACCAAGAATCAACAATCGCCTCTTAAATTGAATCAAAGAAAGGTCTCAAACGCTACGTTCAAGCCTATCCTACGTAACTGGCTATAACTGAGCGAAAACGGGAAATTTAAATGCTAGCTCCTTTACAACAGCCACACAAACGGGCAATTGGAAAACCTTGTAGAATTTCAATACAATAAAGGATCACAAAAAATTTGATCAAGGATGAAAGAAGGTTTTTTTGAATCACAATTGGGATACATTTTAAGCAAAAGTGTTAAAGGACAAGTCCGGAGTTGATGAAATTATTGTTAAAAGGCAACCTTACCAACTACTGAAGACTTATCGTGAGTTCTTTCCAAGTTTTGATCCTCCAACTTTCATAAATTGATTAATGAATCTTCGTAAGTTAGGCTAAATATCGTCGCCATTTTGAATTTTTTTCGAGTGTGCGAAGGCGCGATAAAGAGGCTAGCAATGTCAGTGGACCATGTCAACACATTTGGCAGCCTCGTTGAGGTCAACATGAAGTGATGTCATAGGAAATGATGTCATTTCGCACTTCTTAGCAGATTGAAATATGTAGTTTCGCAGATTAAAAGGGAAAAAAATTGAAAAAATACTGCATACCATTCACAACAGTGTAATCTCTTGAATAGTCAGCAAATATACCAACCCCGGCCTTGTCCTTTAAACCAGTTCAAGTGTTGGGAAGAAAAATTCCAAAACTAGGCCTTTAACTTTTCCTCTAACTATGTGCTAAGGAAATCTGTCATAGCACATTATTCCTTTCTATGGCTTGAGATATCATGTGATTCTTTCTACCAATTTTTGAACGTGAGCATCAAATGTGATAAAATGTGAGGAACGCTCGTTGCCGCCAAGCGCTGTTCACATGTTTTTGTTTGCAAACGTTGACTCGTGTGTATGCAACAGCATAATTTTCGCTTCAACGATATGTTTATGAGTCTAAAAAGAGATGAGATTAAGGCTACAGCAAAGATATGCATTCGGATCGTCTTAAAAAGTATGCAATATCTTCATTTGCGCAGTTGTATAAGTAAACTCACGATCATGCACAGTGTCAACATATGGTGTATACATCTGAAACGCTGCTGAAAGATCTAGCCCAGAGCTGCATCGTTCATCTAGTGACATGTTCGCAAACTTCTCTTGATGGTTTTCAAACTCTGTGTTATTCTCATCACGTGAGTCAACTTTAACTAGTGTATGCTTTATCTTTAGCGTTCCCTTGATACTCGAAGAGGCATCGCTGTTCCACTTGATCAAATATGCTCTTGCAGTAAGCAATAGGTGGCAGCACAAAGAATAACGGGCCAGCCAGTATAGGGCCATTGCTTCACCTAGAAAAGATTGCTCCGTCAGTAATGCCAATTTACATCATTAGGAGCGACAGTTGAAAACTTTTAATTTAAATGTGTCAAGACAGTAAATAGGGTAAGGTGGGGGTAATTCGGGTCTACGTGTGATTTGGGTCCATTTGCTTTTTGCTTTGAAACTGATCGCAAGTTGAAGTTTAAGATTCATGATTCCGTGGCTGTTAAAATTCATGCTTTTAGGAGTAGTCTAAGGTGTTTTAAAAGATTTTTTGATAATTTCTAATGCTTCAATTTCCAGACTTTGCACGGCCTAACCTTTTATCGTGATCTGACACCGTAGACAACTTTCGATATATGCGAAATTGCGACTTCTTTTCGTCAAAAATCATTATCAGTCTCACGTCTAATTGTTTGGAAAGGTGCCAAAAGTTTTTCGGATTTTTTTGCGATTCGATAGATTCTATTTTGCTTATTTTGCTAACTGGGTTAATTTGGGTCTTCAGCACAAGACGCAAGGATTCATTTCTTTTGACTTTATTTCGCAGGAAACTTTGTTTACATTTCCATTTTCAAGAGTGGGCCTAGGTAGGCTTAGCAATGTGCGCTGGTGGTAAGATTTATTTATTTTTTTCTCTGTGCAAGTATTCAGCTCTTTGGCAGAGAAACTCTAGAAATTCAATCACAGTTATCCATAAAGCCATTCCAAAATATATTTTATTGAATTTACTATAATCCTGTTGAAATAGATACTGCTTTTCTCAAATAGACTCAAATTTCCCGCCGATAGGTTGAAGTTACACGCGAAAGTAAAGATGGTATAAAAGTTGAAAATGAAATAGTGGAACTTCAAACTAAAGAACGGGAACAAGTTTCCAGGAACGACAAAAGATTCAGTGTAAGTAAAACGAAAAAAGATCTTCAATATGTCCAGCACTTTTGTGAAGTTGCTCCATTTGAGGTTGCTCCTTTGGAGCAAAGGAATTTGGTATCTATCCATGTAAAGAAACTACAGTTGCTTATGTAGGTCGTATAGGAGCATTGATTTCATTAATCTGGTAATGACAACCGGAGGCGTCTTCTCTAAAGACACGAGATCATTTTTCACAATGCTGAACACTCTCAAAATAGACAGTTCTTGGATCAAATACACAGCAGTTAAAGTGACATGTATCTGCATCAGAACATCGTACTACATATTCTGTATGAGAGATAAGGACTGGTCCTCACCTGAACTTATGGAATTTTGAAACAAACTTTCCTTTCTACACGCATTGACTCCAGATTTCATACTGTGCATGCAATTCAGCCATGCCTAATTATATAGAGAGTGGTTGTATTGAATAGGCATAAGTAGAGTCTTTTTACTTTTTTTTATAGCATTTTAGAAACATATGTACTAGGATATATATTCAATGAGAAGTTTCCATTATCATTATTATATTATTATTATTATTATTATTATTATTATTATTATTATTATTGTTATTATTATTATTATTATTATTATTATCATCATTATATTATTATGTATCATATTATTAGTATTATTATCATTATTGTTATTATTATTATTATTATTATTATTGTTTCAGTTCGCACAGCTTGATGTTCTGCTGGAATTTTGCAATGTCAGCTGTCCACAGCCAGTAAACTAAGGTGACATTGTCTTTTCTGCTAGCTACTCCCTTCTGTCCTCAGTAGCATCATTTGAATGAGTTCTATCCTGATCTTTCTCCTTTGCCATTCAGTTCTCTAATGTCCTTCTCAATATCCTTGCTGTTCCCAGTAAAGCGGTCTTCTGTAGATGTTCTGTCTTAATTTGTATTCCTAGCTTTTCTATGTACAGTTCAAAATTCTTACTGACAGCTCCAAGTGCTCCAATAACCACTGGTACTATCTCTACCTTTTTCATTGACCACATTTTCTTGACTTCCCACTTTAAGTTATCATATTTCTCTATCTTTTCCTTTTCTTTTGCACCGACTCTGTTGTCTCCTGGGATGGCAATGTCAATTATTATGCATTTCTTTTCTTCCTTTTCTACAACAACTATATCTGGTTTTCGACATTCTATGTAATGATCACACTGGATCATAAAGTCCCAAAGCATCTTAACCTTATCAGACTCAACAACACCTTGTGGAGAATGTTCATACCAGTTAGTTTCTCGTTCTAGGTCATATTTCCCACATAATGTCCAATGAACAATTCTTGCAACATTATCGTGCCTTCTTTTATATTCTCTTTGAGCAAGTTTTTCACATTCACTAACTACGTGGCCTATGCTTTCCCCCTTTTCTCCGCACATTCGGCACAAAGGTGATTCCACCGTCTTATCTATATTGAACTTGATGTAATTTGTTCTTATTGCCTGTTCTTGGGCAGCACAAATAAGAGCTTCTGTCTCCACTTTTAAATCACTCTTCTGTAACCATCTCCACATCTTGTTCTTATCAATATCATCACTTGCCTCCCTGCAGTATTGGCCATACATCTTCTTCTCTTTCCAATTCTGCTCTTTCTCTGTTGTCTTTTCTTTCTTGTACTGTTCTTTAGGCAAACATTCTTCGGTTTGAATCACACCACTCATTCTAACTTGCTCTAACAATGGCTCCATAGAATTCTTCATGTAAAACCCAACACTGTTCTCTTCTGATCTTATACAGCTTTCGCAGCTTATTAAGCCTCTTCCTCCTTTGGATCTCGGCAAGTAAAGCCTGTCTACGTCACTTTTGGGATGGAACGCACCATACAACGTCAATAATTTTCTTGACTTTCTATCCAAGTTTTGTAATTCCTCTTTGTTCCATTTAATGATACCTGCTCCATATCTGAGTGAGGCTACAGCCCAAGTGTTTATTGCTTGGAACTTGTTTCTTCCATTGAGCTTTGACTTTAATACTAATCTCAATCTTCTTAGATATTCCTTTCTAAATTTCATCTTCATTTCATCTTCCATCACTCCATCTATTTCCAAGATCCCTAAGTACTTGTACCCATCATTTTCAACAACTTTCATCAGTTCACCATCTGGCAACAAAACTCCCTCATAATCTACTACTTTGCCCCTCTTCAGGATTAAAACACCACATTTTTTAACGCCAAATTCCATTCCAATATCTTTGCTGAACAGGTGTACTGTTTTGACTAACGAATCGATTTGAGTGTCACTTTTACCATAAAGCTTCAAGTCGTCCATAAATAATAGGTGGTTGATCTTTCTTCCCCTCTCTTTAAACTCATAAGCAGCTTTTACTTTCCTTAATATCAGGCTTAATGGTATGAGACAAAGCACAAACAATAAAGGGGACAAACTATCACCCTGGAAGATCCCTCTTCTAATGTCAACATGACCTAAATTCCCTCCACATGATGTTAATTCCGTTTTCCATTGAGCCATACTCCGATGAATAAACCGTTCTACGTTCCTAGCGATGCCAAATATTTCTAAGCATTCGATGATCCATGAGTGCGGCACCATATCGTATGCCTTTCTATAATCGATCCAGGCCATCGCTAAATTAGTGTGTCTTCTCTTAGAATCTTTCAGGACCATTTTGTCAATTAATAATTGATCTTTAGTTCCCCTGCTCTCACGTTTGCACCCTTTTTGCTCATTAGGCAAAATGTTATTGCTCTCTAAGAAGCCATACATGCTTTCTGCTATTATACCTGTCATTAGCTTCCACAATAACGGTAAACATGATATAGGTCTAAAGTTGTCTACAGCGTTTCCCTTTGTCGGATCTTTCTGGCATAGCACTGTTCTTCCTTTCGTCATCCATTCAGGCAGTTCTTCCTGGCCGTTCAAGATTTTATCCATCTGTTCTGCTATTCTTTGGTGGCACGCTGTTAGCTTTTTCACCCAGAATCCCTGAACCCCGTCAGGTCCAGGGGCTTTCCAATTTGGCATCTTTCTGCATTGCTCTTCTACTTTATCCTTAGAAATATGCATGTTCTCTTGTACTGGATATGTCTCAGTTTCCTTGATTTGTTGTAACCATTCTGCCTGTTTATTATGCTCTTTCGCATTATCCCAAATTTCTCCCCAGAACTTTCTACTTTCTTCCGCATTAGGAAGGATCTTTTCTTTCCTTGTCTCTCCATTTATTTCTTGGTAGAATCGCTTCTGATCTATATAAAATAATCGATTTTGTCTGTACTGCTTTATCCTTTGCTCATACCTATTTAGTTTTGCTTTCTTTGCTGTTACTCTCTGCTTCAATTCTTCTATAACAACTGCTAGTCCCTTTCTATTTACATTATATTTCTTCTGCAGAAAGCTGAATTTTCCTTCTCTTCTCAGCTCTCCCCTTTTCTTCCTTTCTAATATTGCTATGTCTTTCCGGAGTATATCGATGTCATTTTCAATTCTCCTCTTCCACCATGGTTCATTATTCCTTTTTGACCCTCTTTTATTCTTTATCCCTAATCTTTCTGCTACACAGATGCTAACAGCTTTCAACAATTTGTTTGTCTCAGATATACTTTTGGTCTCGATATATTTCAACACGCTGTTGACTCTCTTCGTCTCCTCGTCTACTCTTGATTTATCTACTTTCTTAAAGTCACAAGCAGCTTCTCCTTCCATGTTATTCATTAACTCTACTATCCTTCTCACCATCACCTTTTCTTCCTCTGTTGCTTGCTCAATGTCAGTCAATACATTGATTTCGGACATGACATTCTCTCCATCTTGCTCATTATCCGCTGTTCTAATGTGTTGAATATTGTCACTGTTTGTATAAATTCCATCATTATTTTCATCTCTTCCTGACTCCTCATCATTCGCTTCCACCCCCAGAATTCCTTGGGCTTCATCTTCTTCCTGCATGACTCGTCTTTTTATCTCTTCCAGTTCTACAGACGTTAGCCAACCATTTTTTCTGATCATCCTTGCTTGGTCGCACAATCTTTGCTCAGTTACTGGGAATAATAATCTTTCTTTCCATTTTCTGTGCATCCTCTGCCTATATCCTCGAATGGGCCTTCCTTCCTCTGTGAATGGTCTACTTTGATAGAAACATTCCATTACTGCTACGTTAACCTCCTTCGTCCAATTCATTCTTGCATTAGCAGCAGTAGTTTGATGACGACCGGGCCTATGCTGCGGCTCCACAGGGCACCTGCCGGACGTGGAATCTTCACTTATTGTTCCAACCCCATTTACGTCGTTATTTTCAAATTGATTTGTTTGCATTTTTCACTCGGGTGAGGGTAGTGGTGATAAGGTGACACTACCACCGGTGTGTTTTTCGAGGACACCATCTCTAGGGGGGTTGCCAACCAAAGCTAAAGAGTCCCCCCTACCCATGAGACAAACTAGCCCCCGCCGGACGCCAACCCGGTATTTCGTGGTTTCGGGGAGAGCTGACAGGTACTACACCTTGCTCAAGGGTGACCTGGAGGTAGTTGTGGCAAAGGGTAACCTCATTCGCCCACGTCGAAACTCCACAACCGGATGCAGTTTAATGTCATGCCCAGGACAAGTTATTATTATTATTATTATTATTATTATTATTATTATTATTATTATTATTATCATTATTATTATTATTATTATTATTATTATTATTATTATTATTATTATTATTATTATTATTATTATTATTATTATTATTATTATTATTATTATTGTTATTATTATTATTATTATGCGATTTTTTGTTATTTCAAAACCCTGTTAATCTTGATTTAGGCCTAATATCAAGAAAATTCATATTGGAAGTGTTCATCAGAGCTCATTTTTAAGAAATTCGTTGTCATTGTTTGAAAATATTCGAAAGAGGCAAATCCGTGGCACAGAAAGAAGGAGGGGTTTTACCCCTTTTTCGAGGCTTGGTTTGTTTACAGCGAGCCGCCACCTGTAAAAATAGCGTGATCTGATTGGTCAATCTCCCAATCAAAACAAACACAGCTGCCTGTTGAAAACGAAATGTTCGTTGATTGGCTCATTTGGCTTGCTTGGCTCAGAACCATTGACGCCCTGGGAACGAGGTTCATGATGCCACCAAGGGCAGCACCTCGATATATCAGAGGATGAAATCCTAATTATAGACAAATGTCTTGATAAAGGTTTATGATCATCTCCGATTGATCAATATCCAAATCACTAGATGCTCAGGATTCACCAACGTAACAATCTAAGCTAATCAATAGCTAAATTAGATCATATCAGATTAATCACAAATCACAAGATTAACTCCAAAATGACAAATGAGACAAAACTAAAGTCAAGGTAGTCATGATCACTTTTGAATCATTGCAAAGTGAAGTGTGAGTCATGATCACTGTTCAATCATTGCAAAGTGAAGGTAGTCATGACCATTGTGTATCATCACGGCGTTTCTCCCTTCTGTCATTAGAAAGAAATCGAGAAACAGAGAAATTTTCGCTGGACGGGGCGGACGGGTGGACGAGATGCATGTGGTACGTCATAAGAAAGAAATAGAGAAACTGAGAGAATCTATGGGTTGACAGGGTGGACGGGTGGATGAGATGCATGTGGTACGTCATAAGAAAGAAATAGAGAAACTGAGAGAAACTATGGGTTGACAGGGTGGACGGGTGGACAAGATGCATGTGGTACGTCATAAGAAAGAAATAGAGAAAGTGAGAGAAACTATGGGTTGACAGGGTGGACGGGTGGACGAGATGCATGTGGTACGTCATAAGAAAGAAATAGAGAAACTGAGAGAAACTATGGGTTGACAGGGTGGACGGGTGGACAAGATGCATGTGGTACGTCATAAACAAGAAACTGAGGAACTGAGAGAAATTATGGGTTGACAGGGTGGACGGGTGGACGAGATGCATGTGGTACGTCATAAGAAAGAAATAGAGAAACTGAGAGAAAGTATGGGTTGACAGGGTGGATGGGTGGACGAGATGCATGTGGTACGTCATAAGAAAGAAATAGAGAAACTGAGAGAAACTATGGGTTGACAGGGTGGACGGGTGGACGAGATGCATGTGGTACGTCATAAGAAAGAAATAGAGAAACTGAGAGAAACTATGGGTTGACAGGGTGGACAGGTGGATGAGATGCATGTGGTACTTCATAAGAAAGAAATAGAGAAACTGAGAGAAACTATGGGTTGACAGGGTGGTCAGGTGGATGAGATGCATATGGTACGTCATAAGAAAGAAATCGAGAAACTGAGAGAAACTATGGGTTGACAGGGTGGACGGGTGGATGAGATGCATATGGTACGTCATAAGAAAGAAATAGAGAAACTGAGAGAAACTTAGGGTGGACAGGGTGGACGGGTGGATGAGATGCATATGGTACGTCATAAGAAAGAAATCGAGAAACTGAGAGAAACTTTGGGTTGACAGGGTGGACGGGTGGACGAGATGCATGTGGTACGTCATAAGAAAGAAATAGAGAAACTGAGAGAAACTATGGGTTGACAGGGTGGACGGGTGGACGAGATGCATGTGGTACGTCATAAGAAAGAAATAGAGAAACTGAGAGAAACTATGGGTTGACAGGGTGGACAGGTGGATGAGATGCATGTGATACGTCATAAGAAAGAAATAGAGAAACTGAGAGAAACTATGGGTTGACAGGGTGGAAGGGTGGACGAGATGCATGTGGTACGTCATAAGAAAGAAATCGAGAAACTGAGAGAAACTTAGGGTGGACAGGGTGGTCAGGTGGATGAGATGCATATGGTACGTCATAAGAAAGAAATAGAGAAACTGAGAGAAACTATGGGTTGACAGGGTGGACGGGTGGACGAGATGCATGTGGTACGTCATAAGAGAGAAATAGAGAAACTGAGAGAAACTATGGGTTGACAGGGTGGACGGGTGGACGAGATGCATGTGGTACGTCATAAGAAAGAAACAGAGAAACTGAGAGAAACTATGGGTTGACAGGGTGGACGGGTGGACGAGATGCATGTGATACGTCATAAGAAAGAAATAGAGAAACTGAGAGAAACTATGGGTTGACAGGATGGACGGGTGGACGAGATGGATGTGGTACGTCATAAGAAAGAAATAGAGAAACTGAGAGAAACTATGGGTTGACAGGGTGGACGGGTGGATGAGATGCATGTGGTACGTCATAAGAAAGAAATAGAGAAACTGAGAGAAACTATGGATTGACAGGGTGGACAGGTGGATGAGATGCATGTGGTACGTCATAAGAAAGAAATAGAGAAACTGAGAGAAACTATGGATTGACAGGGTGGACAGGTGGACGAGATGCATGTGGTACGTCATAAGAAAGAAATAGAGAAACTGAGAGAAACTATGGGTTGACAGGGTGGACGGGTGGATGAGATGCATATGATACGTCATAAGAAAGAAATAGAGAAACTGAGAGAAACTATGGGTTGACAGGGTGGACGGGTGGATGAGATGCATGTGATACGTCATAAGAAAGAAATAGAGAAACTGAGAGAAACTATGGGTGGACAGGGTGGTCAGGTGGATGAGATGCATGTGATACGTCATAAACAAGAAACTGAGAAACTGAGAGAATCTAAGGGTGGACAGGGTGGACGGGTTGACGAGAAGCATGTGTTACGTCATAAGAAAGAAATGAGAAACTAGTAGAATCTAAGGGTGAACATGATGGAAACATATTTAACAAAGTTTATTTAGAATGAATGCAATGGCTCTTTGGGTAACGAGTCATTTTAGTACTGAAAGCAGCCGTTGTTTCAAATTGCACTTTATAATCAGTACATAATCAAGGCTCTGATATTTTTTCAACTGTTTGGTTCTATACTGGCTTATTTCACGAATGATGAAGCATGATTTTAGTCTAGATTTGTTTTGGTGATGATTGGTCCTTGCCTGGCAAATTAGTTGACTTTGAACAATTTCCTATACGACTTCTTGGAAGCCTTTTTCAGTGCAAATGTATATTTGCTAAGAAACTACTTATAAGAGACTTATTTTTAAAATGGCCCTAAGTAGCGGATTCATCTGAATAAACCATGGACGCAAAATATACTTTACCCTAGGTATTTATCCTGTAAGAAAACACTATCAACTTACAGGATACAAGTCAATTTTGTACCACTAGCTCACGCTCTAGTTTGGCTTAGGACATAGCTATTTAGGTTAGCATCCCTTGTAGAATTCGGGGGTAAAATCGTTTTCGTAGAATAAAACTTTTTTCCATCTTTATCAATTCCAAGCTGTCCAAACTGAAACTTTCACATTTGCTATGAATCACCACCTCCGGGAAAATTTTACACAGTTACCGGGCAGTCACCTTTTACCTTGTCTCAGAGGGCGAAACCTTGAAAATTCTATGATAGTTTGTCATTGAAAATGCCAATGATGCTAACCTCGACTTTGGTTTAGAATTGGAGAAGGCTCTCCCAATCGCTCTCCATTCTTTGGAAAAATTCTTGTCGTTCCTTGCCTATACCCAAAAACTTTCCATTTCTTTTTGAAATAATCTCGAAGAACACTTTTTTGCTGGAGTGGAAGGGGCCATTCCCCCCCCCACCCCCACCCGTGCCCACGCCACTGCTGAAAGTTTGGTACTAGTTCATTTCTTAAGACGCTGGGCACTGTAAGTTTGAAGTGTTTGAAAAATCCATCCTGAATTGGAGATGGGATGAGAGCCTCCTAATTAATTTATGTATGTATGTGCTATTACTTATTGGAGAGTGGATATTCACTAACTAGAGCGAACTGAGAAGTTATGGAAAATGTGAATTTGCAAGTGAGGGAGACTTTCGTATGGCCTTTTGTTGTTCACTTACTTCATATCGATTATGTACATCTAGCTTATTATGTACAATTTTATATGTACAGACAAACTAATCCATGTTGATAAAAAGAAATAAATTGATATATCAATTACATGATTAAATAGATGTACACGAATGATATGAAACTAACTTTTGGAGACATACTGGCAGGCATTACATTTTCAGTTTTGGCTTCGAAAGTGCTTTAATACAAATGACGGTTGTTTCATCAAGTTCTCGTCGAGAAAGAAGCAAGTGCACTGAGCTGAGCATCGTTAAACTACATTTGTTTACATCGAATTGCTTACGTGTAAAGGCAATGTCCGGCTAAATATGGCAAGCCAACTGCACAAAATTCCAAAAGCATTGCTGACGGCCGAGCAAGGGATATCCGTGTATCAAAGCCCGAGCGAGGCGAGGACATATTTAGCATATTCCACCCAGACCATTGCAGAATTTCTTAGTCATGGGCCGTCAGAAAGCATTTGTGTCGAAACAGGGAGGCCACTCTCTCACTGTGAAGCACCCAACAAATTTTGACCTGTGAGCCATCTACATGAATTACTTGAAGTTCAGTTACACTTAATGTTGGTTTGCCGTTTGGTTTCCTAATTTCTAAGAGGAGCACACACATTCTTTGTAACACCTCTAACTCGTCTAAATGAATTTCTGAGTTCTTCATTACAGTAGGTTTTTGTGTCTTTGGGGACTATCTACTTTCGATCTACTCCCCTTTTGTCTAGGCATGAGCGATAGGACACTCAGTGTGTGGCAGTGTATATCAGAGGCGAGCCACCTTAACATAGTGTTATTTGTGTTTCATCTTGTTTTTACTTGGTATACAACCACCTCTAACAGTTTCGTAATTTTGAAATTTTTCCGTAGTGAGCCACCTTAATTTTTCCGTGCAGAGCCACCTTAATCGTAAAGCTCCAAGCGGGAAAAATTATATATAGCATATGAACAAATAGTAAACAAAGTGAAAGTAAAGTAAAAGTCCGCTACTGAAATAGATAATTTCTTAGCTAATTTGCTCCCAGACAAGCCAGAGTTTCTTAATCTATTAGCGATCTGAGAGCTGAGTTTCTTATTAGCAGATTCTTATAAAAGATATAGAAGCTGCTCCCTAAATGGTCGGGTAACGTTTTGCGTGATATGTGACCGCACGGTAAAAACTTTGCTTTAAACGGAATTCGGACCGATTTTTTCTGCAGGAAAGCCAGTGAAAATTATTTGCTGATGCCAATTCTGCGATTCTGCCATGTTTTTTTCGTTTTGTATCGCATATCCTTCTCGTAAAGAATGTTTAAAGAACACTTACCTGAAATGGATAAAGGTTAGGGCATTTTATTTAATTTTCTTGCGGTTTTGCGGTATCACATACCCCCCCAAAGACCCCCAATGAACGGGCACTCCCCTTGCGGATGGCAGATTGCGCTCATTGAATATAGATCAATTTTCTACCCAAGAAAATATTACTAGAAACTAACAGATTTGACCAGTATCTACCTTGATTATGCTTCAAAGTTCCCAAAAATCTCATGCTGTTACATAGAGTTCTGGAATTTTTCGCAATCAAGGCATTTCTTACGGAGTGACTTTGCTTAGGGCACTTCCCCAGTAGATGGCAGATTGCGTTCAGTGATTACAGCTCTATTTTCTATCCAACACATATTGTTAGAAATTAACAGATTTAACACGTATCTACCTTGGTTATGCCTCAAAGCTCCTTGAAAATCCATGCTGTTGCATGGTGTAGTTATTTTTCTAGAATTGTTGCATTCAAGACATTTCTTACGGAGTGGCTTTGCTTGGGGCACTTCCCCAATGGATGGCAGACTGCTTTCAGCAAGTGCAGCAAACTTTCCCACCCAACAAAATATTTTTGGCAAAGAAAGGATTTTATCAGCATCTACCTTTATCAGTTATGTCTCGAGGCTCCTTAAAAATCTCATGCTGTTATATGGTGTAGTTTATTTTCCAGGATTTTTTGCAATCAAGACATTTCTTATGAAGTGGCTTGATTAGGGGGCTCCCGATTTGGAAGGTAGGCTACGTTCTGTGAATACAGATGAACTTCGTACCCAACAAAGTACTTTTGGCAAATAAAGGATTTTACCCACATCTACCTAAGTTATGTCTTGAAGCTCCCTGAAAATCTCATACTGCTACATAGTGTAGTTATCATTCTCTAATTTTTTGCAACATGGATAGCGTTTGCAATTTCCACTCATTACTATGGCCTCGTCGATACTAAGGGCTTTCAATCGCTGTAATTCAAAATCATTTTAGTCAGTGTTAATAACAGAATTTAAAGTAAATTGTCTGTTGAAATCCAAAGCTTATTTCTTTGAAGAAGCTATGTATAGGAGGATAGCAAAATGAATGAATGAAACTAGATTCTGCTGGTTGAAGAAGCTTCGATTTATTCTGGATTTCGTCACGGGGCACTTTGGTTAGCGGTATAAAATTTTCCCTCATCTTGGCTGCAATGGTTAGAAAAGAAAACCCAAAGAGTGTTACTTGTCGTTCCTATGTATTGTAAAATTGTAAAGATCTGCCCTAGAGGCATGTCACTGTTATAAATCTAGTACACCTTTGGCAAAAATCCTTTCGTTCTAAAAAATACATAAAAAATGCGTCACAATCCTTTTATTCTGAAGAAATCTCGTGCACTTTCCTGGCTTTCGTACGCTTTTTGAGTGATTTAAATGCCCCTTCGATTTTCCTCTCCCTTCCACTTAATCGTACAACCATGATGCAACAGTGTCTCCTTTTGCGAAAAAAAAGCAAGATAGGATGTAAAGTCTTGATTGACAAATTGACAAATGGTGTACCTTTTGTATTGCTTCGCAAAGCAAACATAGCTACAGCTGCTGATTCCTGATTACCCGCACCTATAGTGCCATAGGGCCAGTGCAACTGATTGGTAAAACCTGGAAATCAGCCTTCAGAAAAGCTGCTTTTGTAGCCAACAATGTTTTCGATTTAAAATGTGGGACACGCACACAAGGACGTGCCGTGACAACTCGATAAATCACTTCCGCGTTGTAAGTGGCAGTCTTCGGACCTGGTGCTAAAATATGCTCCGCATGCCACTGTTACACAAAGAGCTTGGTCTATAAAGACTTCACAACAATAACACGATCAAAATTTTTAAGAATTCTATTGCTGTGACAAAGAAGCAATAAGAAACTACTAAAACTTAAATTCAAGGATCTTATACCAAATATGTCTTTGAAATCTTATTCTTGATTGATATGATATCAACTAGCGATTTTTGCTTGGACGTAAAAATAACAGTATTCATCCCTGCGTGATCTTTCAGATGTCAAGAAACGTACTTGATGCAGTGTCAGAGACGACAAGATTATATGAAAGATCCAACAGACTCATGCTAATTCTAACAACTTTTAGTACTACTGTATTGGATGGTATTGGCATGTCGTGAAATTATGAAATAAGATGTGTATAGCATACTCGTCCACTCGGCCGAGTGGACGAGTATGTGAAACCACGAAGTAAGATGTGTATACTCGTTCTCTCGGCCATCCTGAGTTTCTCACTGTTTCTGGATATCTTTCTTATCAAGCATCACGTACCATATGCATCTCATCCACCTGTCCACCCTGTCAACCCATAGTTTCTCTCAGTTTCTCGATTTCTTTCTTATGACGTACCATATGCATCTCGTCCACCCGTCCACCCTGTCCACCCTAAGTTTCTCTCAGTTTCTCGATTTCTTTCTTATGACGTATCATATGCATCTCATCCACCCGTCCACCCTGTCCAACCTGTCCACCCTAAGTTTTTCTCAGTTTCTCGATTTCTTTCTTATGACGTATAATATGCATCTCATCCACCCGTCCACCCTGTCAACCCATAGTTTCTCTCAGTTTCTCGATTTCTTTCTTATGACGTATCATATGCATCTCATCCACCCGTCCACCCTGTCCACCCTAAGTTTCTCTCAGTTTCTCGATTTCTTTCTTATGACGTACCATATGCATCTCATCCACCTGTCCACCCTGTCAACCCATAGTTTCTCTCAGTTTCTCGATTTCTTTCTTATGACGTACCATATGCATCTCATCCACCTGTCCACCCTGTCAACCCATAGTTTCTCTCAGTTTCTCTATTTCTTTCTTATGACGTACCATATGCATCTCGTCCACCCGTCCATCCTGTCAACCCTAAGTTTCTCTCAGTTTCTCAATTTCTTTCTTATGACGTATCATATGCATCTCATCCACCCGTCCACCCTGTCAACCCATAGTTTCTCTCAGTTTCTCGATTTCTTTCTTATGACGTATCATATGCATCTCATCCATCCGTCCACCCTGTCAACCCATAGTTTCTCTCAGTTTCTCTATTTCTTTCTTATGACGTACCACATGCATCTTGTCCACCCGTCCACCCTGTCAACCCATAGTTTCTCTCAGTTTCTCAATTTCTTTCTTATGACGTATCATATGCATCTCATCCACCCGTCCACTTGTCCACCCTAAGTTTCTCTCAGTTTCTCTATTTCTTTCTTATGACGTACCATATGCATCTCATCCACCCGTCCACCCTGTCAACCCATAGTTTCTCTCAGTTTCTCGATTTCTTTCTTATGACGTATCATATGCATCTCATCCACCCGTCCAACCTGTCCACCATAGTTTCTCTCAGTTTCTCTATTTCTTTCTTATGACGTACCATATGCATCTTGTCCACCCGTCCACCCTGTCAACCCATAGTTTCTCTCAGTTTCTCGATTTCTTTCTTATGACGTATCATATGCATCTCATCCACCCGTCCACCCTGTCAACCCATAGTTTCTCTCAGTTTCTCTATTTCTTTCTTATGACGTACCACATGCATCTCGTCCACCCGTCCACCCTGTCCACCCATAGTTTCTCTCAGTTTCTCGATTTCTTCCTTATGACGTATCATATGCATCTCATCCACCCGTCCACCCTGTCCACCCTAAGTTTCTCTCAGTTTCTCGATTTCTTTCTTATGACGTACCATATGCATCTCATCCACCTGTCCACCCTGTCAACCCATAGTTTCTCTCAGTTTCTCGATTTCTTTCTTATGACGTATCATATGCATCTCATCCACCCGTCCACCCTGTCCACCCTAAGTTTCTCTCAGTTTCTCGATTTCTTTCTTATGACGTACCATATGCAACTCATCCACCTGTCCACCCTGTCAACCCATAGTTTCTCTCAGTTTCTCGATTTCTTTCTTATGACGTACCATATGCATCTCATCCACCTGTCCACCCTGTCAACCCATAGTTTCTCTCAGTTTCTCTATTTCTTTCTTATGACGTACCATATGCATCTCGTCCACCCGTCCATCCTGTCAACCCTAAGTTTCTCTCAGTTTCTCAATTTCTTTCTTATGACGTATCATATGCATCTCATCCACACGTCTACCCTGTCAACCCATAGTTTCTCTCAGTTTCTCGATTTGTTTCTTATGACGTATCATATGCATCTCATCCACCCGTCCACCCTGTCAACCCATAGTTTCTCTCAGTTTCTCTATTTCTTTCTTATGACGTACCACATGCATCTTGTCCACCCGTCCAC
This sequence comes from Aurelia sp. 4 Dawson et al 2005, assembly GCA_964019985.1. NCBI lineage: Eukaryota > Metazoa > Cnidaria > Scyphozoa > Semaeostomeae > Ulmaridae > Aurelia > Aurelia sp. 4 Dawson et al 2005. Next base: position 7,882,365 of record OZ026504.1, on the reverse strand, counting down.
CCTGTCAACCCATAGTTTCTCTCAGTTTCTCAATTTCTTTCTTATGACGTATCATATGCATCTCATCCACCCGTCCACCCTGTCCACCCTAAGTTTCTCTCAGTTTCTCTATTTCTTTCTTATGACGTACCATATGCATCTCATCCACCCGTCCACCCTGTCAACCCATAGTTTCTCTCAGTTTCTCGATTTCTTTCTTATGACGTATCATATGCATCTCATCCACCCGTCCACCCTGTCCACCCATAGTTTCTCTCAGTTTCTCTATTTCTTTCTTATGACGTACCATATGCATCTTGTCCACCCGTCCACCCTGTCAACCCATAGTTTCTCTCAGTTTCTCGATTTCTTTCTTATGACGTATCATATGCATCTCATCCACCCGTCCACCCTGTCAACACATAGTTTCTCTCAGTTTCTCTATTTCTTTCTTATGACGTACCACATGCATCTCGTCCACCCGTCCACCCTGTCCACCCATAGTTTCTCTCAGTTTCTCGATTTCTTTCTTATGACGTATCATATGCATCTCATCCACCCGTCCACCCTGTCCACCCTAAGTTTCTCTCAGTTTCTCGATTTCTTTCTTATGACGTACCATATGCATTTCATCCACCTGTCCACCCTGTCAACCCATAGTTTCTCTCAGTTTCTCGATTTCTTTCTTATGACGTATCATATGCATCTCATCCACCCGTCCACCATGTCCACCCTAAGTTTCTCTCAGTTTCTCGATTTCTTTCTTATGACGTACCATACCCGTCCACCCTGTCCACCCTAAGTTTCTCTCAGTTTCTCGATTTCTTTCTTATGACGTACCACATGCATCTTGTCCACACGTCCACCCTGTCAACCCATAGTTTCTCTTAGTTTCTCTATTTCTTTCTTATGACGTACCACATGCATCTCGTCCGCCCGTCCACCCTGTCAACCCATAGTTTCTCTCAGTTTCTCTATTTCTTTCTTATGACGTACCACATGCATCTCGTCCACCCGTCCACCCTGTCCACCCTAAGTTTCTCTCAGTTTCTCTATTTCTTTCTTATGACGTATCATATGCATCTCATCCACCCGTCCACCCTTTCCACCCTAAGTTTCTCTCAGTTTCTCAATATCTTTCTTATGACGTATCATATGCATCTCATCCACCCGTCCCTCCTGTCAACCCATAGTTTCTCTCAGTTTCTCTATTTCTTTCTTATGACGTACCACATGCATCTTGTCCACCCGTCCACCCTGTCAAGCCATAGTTTCTCTCAGTTTCTCAATTTCTTTCTTATGACGTATCATATGCATCTCATCCACCCGTCCACCCTGTCCACCCTAAGTTTCTCTCAAATTCTCTATTTCTTTCTTATGACGTACCATATGCATCTCGTCCACCCGTCCACCCATTCCACCCATAGTTTCTCTCAGTTTCTCGATTTCTTTCTTATGACGTATCATATGCATCTCATCCACCTGTCCACCCTGTCCACCCTAAGTTTCTCTCAGTTTCTCGATTTCTTTCTTATGACGTACCATATCCATCTCATCCACCTGTCCACCCTGTCAACCCTAAGTTTCTCTCAGTTTCTCGATTTCTTTCTTATGACGTACCATATGCATCTCATCCACCCGTCCACCCTGTCCACCCTAAGTTTCTCTCAGTTTCTCAATTTCTTTCTTATGACGTATCATGAGCATCTCATCCACCCGTCCACCCTGTCCACCCTAAGTTTCTCTCAGTTTCTCGATTTCTTTCTTATGACGTTTCATATGACGTATCATATTTAGCTGACATTTTGTTTCGCTTTTGTCTTTCTTGTTCTTGTTGTCATTATCATAGACTTAGTTGTAGGTATAAACACCTGTAAAACTTGTATGTTTATGATTGCTATAAAAAAATATGCATCTCATCCACCCGTCCACCCTGTCCACCCTAAGTTTCTCTCAGTTTCTCGATTTCTTTCTTATGACGTACCATATGCATCTCGTCCACCCGTCCACACTGTCCACCCTAAAGTTCTCTCAGTTTCTCAATTTCTTTCTTATGACGTACCATATGCATCTCGTCCACCCGTCTACCCTGTCCACCCTAAGTTTCTCTCAGTTTCTCAGTTTCTTTCTACTGACACAACAGAGGAACGCCGTAATGATGCAGAGTGGTCATGACTGGTCATGTTTCTCTACCTTCACTTTGCAATGATTGAAAATTGGTCATGACTACCTTCGTTTTGCAATGATTGAAAAGTGATCAGGACTTAATTCACTTGAAATGATTGAAAAGTGATCATGACTTACTTCACTTTGCAGCGATTCAATGTGATCATGACTTCCTTCAATTTGGTTTCGTTGGATTTGTCATATTGGAATGACTCTGGAGATTTGTGATTAATCTGATATGATCTGATGAGGATATTGATTAGTTTTGATTGTCATGTTGATGAATCATAGATTATCATAAACTGGAATGAAATTTTGGTTCACTCAATTTCCATTATTAGAATTTCATTCTCTGATATATCGAGGGACAGCCCCACCAAGATTAACCAATCTCCAAACGAGGCACGATACAAAAACCGGTCTTCCAGCTTCAAGATGGCTGCCAGAGCAGGACCCAGAGCTGCAGGTACGGATGGCAGTGATTTCCAGCACAGAGAGCAGGTCGCATCACATTATCAAGCAAGCGTCGCAAGCAAACTGAATATAAGGAAGAGTTTAGTTCCCCACATGTTTTTAACTGTGCTAGCATTCGGGAGGCTCGCATCCGTGTCTTTTGGGTAAGCAGTCTTGTTCGTTCCGCTTGTTGACGATCTTCTTTAAAGTTGTCCAGGCCACTTACAATGAATCAATAGGTTCTCAGCATAATTTTTTCGAAACTGTCGCGAGGTTTATATTTCATATTTTTTACATAAATTATTTTGGCAAGTCTGGGCAAATCCTTTGAAAGGAGGAATGGTGAATTCTATGGTCAACAGTGTCTTTTTGCTGCAGGAAATGTGCCGATAATACTTTGTTTTTTGTGGACATGGTGGTTGACTTTACTTACTGTTTCCAAGCATGACGAAAAGGAAGGTTTGTCACAGTTTTTTGGACATGGTAAACAAAGAACTAACTGCCAGGGTGCATTCCATGCACGTAAGCCCTAGAAGATCTTTGTCGTAGGACCCAACTCTTTGACGGCATGGAGCACTGTCGCCCTGAATGGGTCTAATCACAAATAGAATTGATATTCTTATTAAATACTATGACTCTCAGAAATAGTTTCTTCATAGATGTAGACTTCATTTCCTTGCCAACCGTTATTTCTAAGCAGAAATTATTTTTACTCGCGTTTGATTCCAAAACTGTGGCTAACATCTGCAGCACTCAAAACAACAGCTTGCCTCAATTTTCGCCTTGAAGGGGTCTAAGTATTGTCAGGGCCTCAGCAAGGAAACTTTACTAGCAGAGAAGCCAGGAATCTCGCTACATTTAGCCATTTACTATACTGAGTAGACTTTGAGAAAATGTGTATGGCATCCGGTTTTTTACATTATTGACAACACAAGACTTTGACAAACAGATTGTGCCTTTCCTGCGCCGATGAAGCTCAAACTTATGTAAAACTCAACCGTTGCAGTATTCCTCAAAGTTGAAGGGATACAAAAGTTGATGAAACGCTAAAAATATATCAAAGTAGGTAAAGTAGCACCCTTCCTTTCTAAACGGACACATAACTGGCACATATAAACTTTGACTCGCTAGGTAGAGTCATTTGAAAAGAATAGACCCATTCAGGGCGAATTTTTCCCGATCTATCTGCCTCATGAAAAATACCCATCTATCGGCAACAAAAATTTTCAAGATGTTGCGATGAGTGCTAGAATTTAATTTTAAATGGTTAGGTAGAACTGTGAAACAGTTTAACAGATTATCAAATGTACAAAAGTGGAAAAAAATACAAGCTGACCCATTAAACCCAATATCAAGGCGAACTGAAGATTTGACGAATCTTGCAAGTCCACGGAAAATAGCCTGCCCGAAAAGCTTCATAGTTTTTAGAAATATCCTCTTTAACAAAACACAGGCAAGGAATATCACAAAAAAAGAGTCAGCAGACCATTTTCATTGGATTTTTGAAAAATATCAAATCCAGGAGACTTGTATTTCACGTTGAAAGAGGAGCGTGTGATTCTGATGAATAACAATATTAGACCCATTCAGGGCGAAAGTGCTCTAGTCATAATAGCAGCATCATTTTTTATTACAAAGTCCAACTTTGTAATCTAAGAGGGGACTCGATGTCAGTAAGTAAGTAAGTAAGTCAGTCAGGCTCGTTAATGCAATTGATTGCCGTTTTATCCCTGCTAATTGGTAGTGAAATAAAGAAAGCATGTGGAAAGCGCATACGAGACACAAGTTTCCTGTGATCCTATAGCAAAATTTGACGTTGGCTTATTTCATGTTGGACAGATTTGACACCATAAGATTGACATATGGCTATGTTGTTTTCATTGACTTGGCACGAACTTGACCTAATTAGCAACTCAATTAGGCTTAAAGCACGTTGAAAATTGAGCGATCTCTCTCATTAGCGTTTTTTTGGCAAGATCTTTGTCAGTATTGTTTCTTGATGTCCTGTTCTGTCATGAGTTCAACTGACTGCGCTTGGTGCTCCACACAGGACCGTTTTAACTACTCAAAATCCATGTCAAAGTATTCCTCTGTGGAGGACTATTGGCAGTCAGTTTTGGAGGCAGTCAGTTTGTAATAAGTCTATCTGTTTTTTGATTGACGACAAAGACTTGGGGCAAATCTATTGCAGAACGCAACATCGCAACAAATTTTCAGGTACTTTTGTCGTCTCCTTGACTTTATGTTTTTTGCCAAAGTTTATGCTAGTTTCGTTTCTTGATGTCCTGCTCCATAATCTAGTCCCATAATCCCTTAAGTTCAGAACTTTGCCAAAGGTAGAAGGAACCCTTCTAGTTTCTTGATGCATGTGCCCTTTTCAAGACCGATGCAGACAGAATGTCGTTTAGCTTTTTTACCATCTACTTTTGTGACTTAGTTATGTTTACTTCTCATCCTGTGTTGTTGTGAAGGAAATTGAATATCTTTAAGGATTCGCATTATTTTGTTCTAAATTTCACATTCGTACAATCAAAGTATGACGTACGTCATTTTGAAAAAATTTGGGTGCTGATTGTAAATCTGAGGTCAGAAATTTCATATGAAGCGATAAAAAAATTGCAAAATTCGAAAACGAGGCCACTTAGCTGAAAAAGTGTATTGCGATCTTATAGCAAAATTTGATGTCGGCTTATTTCATGCTGTGCGCACAGAAAGCGCATACGAGACACAAGTTTCCTTGTGATCCTATAGCAGAATGTGACGTCGGCTTATATCATGTCGAACAGATTGGACACCACAGGATGATATATCGCTATGATGTTTACCTCTGACAGAACAAAAATTTACCCGAATTGGCACGTTTTTGACCCACTGAGCAATGTCTCTCATGAGCGTTTTTTTGGCAAAGTCTATGCTAGTATTGTTTCTTGATGTCCTGCTCTATAATCTAGTCCCATAATCCTTTACGTTCAGAGCTTTGCCAAAGGTAGAAGGACCCCTTCTAGTTTGGCGATCTGAGAATTGAATTTCTTGTCTTCGGTCAGTAACACGAATGATTATTTCTGTCTCTTTTATCCAAGGGGTCTAAATTTAGACTAAATTTAATTTATTCACTTCTGCTAAAGATTTGCACAGATTTGCACTATGTCAACAAATCAATATCATGGATCATTTGCAGCCTGCCTGCTTCCATAAACAATTCTTATTCTTCATTCATGCAAATTAATCTGGCAGGCAAATTCGCAGAAAACGCGAATAAATTCCCGATTGCTCAATTATAGCTGAAGATGGACTTTGTAATCATCGAAAAGGATCTTGTGTTTGATAAAGTTGGTTCTTGGCATCACGGCGTTTGAAATCTGCCTACCTTGTATCATTTAGCAATTTCTTTTGATAATACATGCATTTCTTTTATAAGAAACTAAGAATTTGCCCCAGTACTGAAAGTTTCTTAAAATCATCTAGCTTCTTTCCACATGAAAATACCTGGCGTACAAAAACTTAGGGCTTGGCATGCCTTTGGCATAGATTTTACACGGAATGCATCCTGGGAATGCTTTAGGAAGAAACTTTGCAGGGAAAAAACTTTTGAGTTTACCTTGTTCGTTCCTAGTCCCTAGTTGCAAAGGTTTATTCCCCAAGAGTTATTGTAATTTGTAATCCGCAAAAGTTTATTTTCAGAAAATTTCCCAAGATAAGGAGTCAAATGTTTATGTAATGAAATATGTATACTCTTCTTCCATGACAACAACCATTGTGAACTAATTTGTTACAACAAGCATATTTATGGAAGATTCCAAGGAGTCATTTAAAAAGTGGAGGAATTATAACCATTTGATAAGAAACCTGATTCACAAAAGCTTATTCCCTGAAAATCTCCAGTGTTGGTGGATTTGTAGAAGTCGACTCCAAAATTTACATTGTTCTTACAGCCTTTTTGTACTGCTCCTGCTATAGAATGGTTAATGACCTGGAGCAGTGCAATTGATCTTGAACCATAACATCTTTGTAACAGATCACAACTGTGACAATATGGTTGAAAGTTGATCTTAAATTGATATATGTTTGCAGCTTTAAGTGATAAAAGCATAAAGCTGTCACAAATATGACAACTGATGAGTGGAAGGTACTTTTATAAATATTTTGTAAACAAAATATAGAAAAAGGTATTGACACTGGCTTCATTCAGGCAGGCAGTGATGAGAATCAATTATTTTATTTTGTATGGCCTTAGAACAGTTAAGTAGGTATGTCTTGCCATCTCTGCCACTTGAGCTCAGCATGCAGCTACCGATAATAATGAATTTTCCACGAAACCTTTTGTGGAATTCTCATTTCTAATGGTTAACACAAACCCTTTCAGCATTTCTAAGGCAAAGGGAAACTCACGTGAATCGATTTTGCTATGCCAAAGGTAATTCTGAAGTTTGGGATTCAACCCCCAGCTTACCCGCCCCCCCCCACTGTGATCCAGATTTCACGTTTTGTGTAATTAATGTGAAAAAATGAACTTTTTAGGATCCAGCCAAATGTATTTTTTCCTTGTTCTCCACACTCTGAAGCATATAAAATTGCAAACGATTTTCAAATCAAGCAACAGGAGCCCAAGAAATCATTTTTTGAAGTTGGGCCTAAATTGGGTAGTGCAAGTTTTTTGCTAGACCGGACAAAGTCACAAAGTAGCATGAATTTTCAAATTTCCATTTCACCGCTTGTATGTGCCCGATTTGAATGATCTTTTTTGTTTGGTAGATTGAACCTTCTAGAATATGACTTTAATGGCAACCAACTATTGAAAATCACGTTTCCTGAATTATCAAACCAGATTTCAACACTGAATACAAAAAATCCATGTTTCAGAAAACTTTGAAACCCTATTTTAAAATGGACTTCAGCCTATTGCTGACACTGTTGCCAAAGCGCTAAGTAGAGGCTCCACGTAAAAAATTTTCGCGAGTTTTTTACGGGTAAAGTGAAGACGGATTTTTTGACAAATTTTGTCGACAACTGCAATTTCACTGCAGGCAAGTATGGATGCTTGATGAGACATCATTTTCCATTATTTCAAGAACAAGAAGCAAAAAGGAAATATTGGTCATTCCATGAATATAATTTTCGCGTTTTTCGCGTTTTCTAACGTCATTCACTTGTTTTTTGTTTTATTCATTCTTCCATTCATTCATATGAGTACACATTTTTATAGCACATTCACTAAGCATTTCAGGAATGATTATTGCTAGGATCAAAAAAAAATTTACGTAAAAAGTAATTTCATTAAACTTTGGTTCACAGCAGGACTTTGCTCGAACCCCCGGTGGGTGCAATTCAATAGTAAGGGGTACAACACGCTCGCCCATACTATTTCGTAGAATGCCTTTTCTCTAACTATCTAACTTTAGGTTCTTAGCTTGTAGTGTACAAGGTAATTCTTCGTTTATTGTTGCTTCGATGTTTAGTTCAGAAGCAAACTTATTACTTTCTTTCTTGATTGAATGCATTTTTTTGCCTTGCTCATGGATATTTACTAACTGTAGCATCCAGTCCTTGGATGTTTCAAGGTATTTCTGTAAGCCAATTGTTGTCGTTTTCAAGCTTAGTTCTAATTGTATCATCCCCCTGCCCCCTTCCTTTTTTGGGATGTATAGTCTGTCTACGTCAGCCTTAGGATGATGCATCCGGTTGCATGTCATGAGTTTCCTGATTTTGACATCGATCTTCTTGATATCAGATATGGTCCAGTTGATTATGTTGAAGCTGTACGTAACTACAGAAATGGCTAACGTGTTTATGGCTTCTATGCGGTTCGCAGAGTTAAGTTCAGTTTTTAGTATTGCACGAACTCTACGATAACATTCTTTCCTTATCTTTTCTTTCATTTGGCTATGTTGGATTCCGTCACTCTAATTATTATTATTATTATTATTATTATTATTATTATTATTATTATTATTATTATTATTATTATTATTATTATTATTATTATTATTATTATTATTATTATTATTATTATTATTATTATTATTCATTGTTCACTCGGCGGTGATGTTGACTGCCGGTTGACTTCTGGATAGCAGGCCAAATCCCTTGGCTTTAGGTATCCAGTACTTTTCTTACTATCTTTGCAGTTCCTAACAGGCAAGCTTTCTGTAAAAGTTCTGTGCTGCATTCTATTTCAATCTTCTTCAACCAGTTTTCAAAGTTCTTTCCAATCGTACCCAGAGCTCCAATGATTATTGGTACAATCTTAACTTCTCTTACATTCCAGAGCCTCTTAATCTCTCTCTTCAAGTCTTGATAGACCTCAATTTTTTCCTTTTCTTTTCTTTCGATCCTGGTATCGAAGGGACAGGATATGTCAATCAGCAAACACGATCGATCCTTTTTATTTTCAAAAACAATGTCTGGTCGGTTATGCTCCAGTCGATGATCTGTCTGTATGGGAAAATCCCACAATAACCTAATGTCTTCTGTCACAATAACATTCTCTACTTTATGGTTGTACCATCTATCTCCATAATCTAAACCTAGTTTTTGACATAACTTCCAGTGGACAATTTGAGCTACTTTGTCATGTCTCCAGCCTTTATATTGTACTTGCGCTAGCTGTTGACATTCAGATACTATGTGCGCTATCGTTTCATCTGCTTTTCCACATAGTCTACATTCTTTTGATACATTTTCTTTGTAAATGATGTTCTTTACAGAATTCGTTCCCACTGCTTGCTCTTGCGCTGCAAATATAGTGCTCTCTGTTTCTTTCTTTAATCCTGCATGTTTCAACCAATTCCAGTTCTTATCCTTATCCATTAAATCTTTTGTAGCAGCAGCTGTTTGCCCATGCAGCGGTTTATCCATCCACCCGTTCTTATGCTGTTCTTTATTCTGCCGTTTCCATACTTTGGGATCTTTGATTTCATTTGATCTCAGTATTCCTTCCTTTTCAATTGATCTCATTATTTCGTGGGCGTTGTTCATCACATACCATCCAAGACTGTTCTCCTCACTTCGTACAGTCTCTTCAGCTCCAATCAAGCCCCTCCCTCCTTCCTGCCTTGTTAAATACAGTCTGTTCACATTGCTTTTAGGGTGGAACGCTCCATACATGGTCAGTTTCTTTCTTGTTTTTCTATCAAGTTCTTGCAGTTCGTTCTTGGTCCAATTTATCAACCCTGCACCGTACCTCAGCAATGACACAGCCCACGTATTTATTGCAATGATTATATTCTTTCCATTCAGTCTTGATTTAAGAATCTTTTTCAACCTTCGTAGGTATTCTTTTTGTACAAGCTCTTTCATAGTTTGATTCATAATCTCATCTATCTCTAGTATGCCAAGATACTTATATCCTTCTTCGTCGACACTTTTAATTGATTCACCGTTTGGTAGCTGTATACCATCGCTGTTGACAACTTTTCCTCTTTTCATTACGACCACTCCGCACTTCTGGACTCCAAACATCATACCTATGTCCTCACTAAAAACATTCACCGTTCTTACCAGTGAATCGATCTCATTTTCATCCTTTGCAAACAACTTCAAATCGTCCATGAAAAGGAGGTGATTTATTTTCGTTTTTCCCCTTTCAAGTTGATATCCAGCCTTACACTTTCGGAGTATCATCGACATTGGCAAAAGACAAATCACAAAGAGTAGCGGGGAAAGGCAGTCACCCTGGAAGATTCCTCTCTGAATGCTTACTTCACCTAATTCTTGTTTCCCTGCTGTTAATATCGTTTTCCACCTAGGCATGCTTCTTCTAATTAGCTCCTTGAGGTTGTCTGCAACTCCAATCATGTTAAGACATTCTATTATCCACGAATGTGGCACCATATCGTAAGCTTTACGATAGTCAATCCAAGCAATGGAGAGATTCGTATGTCTTCTTTTACAACTCTTTATAATGGTCTTATCGATAAGTAGCTGATCTTTTGTGCCCCTTGCCTTCTTCTTACACCCCTTTTGCTCATCTGGGAATAACTCTCTCTCTTCCATGTATGTGTAAATCTGATCTGCAACAATTCCCGTCAAAACTTTCCACATAAGTGGTAAACATGATATCGGTCTATAATTGTCTGCAGCATTATTATTATTATTATTATTATTATTATCATTATTATTATTATTATTATTATTATTATTATTATTATTATTATTATTATTATTATTATTATTATTATTATTATCATATGCTTCTGCTTTAAGCACTGGCAGTTCTAATAGCCGAATTTACATCCCAAGGAAGCGGGTCAAAACCCTTGGCAAAGGGTCCCTTGGGGTCATTGTCCTTTAGTACTCAAGTACTTTTGTTAATATCCTGGCTGTTCCTAATAATGTCGTTTTCTGTAAGAATGCTGTATTCACTGTGATATCTAGTTTTTCTAACCATTCTTCCAGTTTCTTTGTTATACTTCCGAGTGCACCAATAATCACAGGTACAACTATCACATTTCTCATGTTCCAAATCCTCTTAATTTCCCCTTTCAAATCTTGATATTTCTCCACTTTCTCTTTTTCTTAATAATAATAATAATTATAATAATAATAATCATTATTATTATAATAATAATAATTATTATTATTATTATTCTTATTATTATTATTATTATTATTATTATTATTATTATTATTATCACTATTATTATTATTATTATTATTATTATTATTATTATTATTATTATTATTATTATTATTATTATTATTATTATTATTATTATTATTATTATTGCGATTGTACACAGCACTAAATACTGGATTAAAACACTATCAAGCTCTGTCTCAGAGCCTAAGATAGTGAGTGGTCCATCTAAGTTTCTTCCTTGCTTCTATTCAGTCAATCCCTAGAGTGTCCAGCACTTTCCTGACTATTCATGCAGATCCCAGTAAACATGTTTTCTGGATGGTTTCAAGTCCATTTCTGTAACCAAACTTTTCTAGTTCCTCCTGGAGTCTTTCTGTCACCGAGCCTAATGCACCAATTATAACTGGCAATATGATGACTTTCTTCACATCCCCTCTCCAGACTTTTAGAATTTCATATTTAAGATCTGTATAGGCATCAACTTTTTCCTTTTCCTTTTTCTGTATTCTCGTATCAAATGGACACGCAACGTCTATTACATAACACTGCTTTTCTTTTTTGTCAAAAATAGAAATAGTTATGTCAGGCCTGTTGTGCTCAATTCTTTTTTGTCAAAAATAGTTATGTCAGGCCTGTTGTGCTCAATTATATTATTATTATTATTATTATTATTATTATTATTATTATTATTATTATTATTATTATTATTATTATTATTATTATTATTATTATTATTATTATTATTGAAAGATAACGCACATTGTTCTAGTCAATGGATTGTTCTTCTTGGGGTTTGATGTCAACAAGACTCATCAAACCTCAAGGACCTTTCTAAGGATCCTTGCTGTATGCAGGATAACAGTTTTCTGCAATTCACCGATTCTGGTCTCAATGCCAATGTCCTTCATTCTTTTCTGCAATGTCTTTGGGGTAGTTCCAAGTGCCCCCAATACTATAGGAATGACCACCACCTTCATGTCCCACAGCCTCTTTAGTTCTCGTACGAGATCTTGGTACTATTATTATTATTATTATTACTATTATTATTATTATTATTATTATTATTATTATTATTATTATTATTATTATTATTATTATTATTATTATTATTATTATTATTTTATTATAGAAAATAAAACTGTTTTTAAAACTGACGTTTCGATTTAAAATCTTCTTCTGAGTAAAACTTTACTGGGACAGCCGAGAATTTATACAAGTTGTTTACAGAAAAAATATACATATTTACATACAAAATATACATAAAAATATACACGTATATTTTTTCTGTAAACTACTTGTATAAATTCTCGGCTGTCCCAGTAAAGTTTTACTCAGAAGAAGATTTTAAATCGAAACGTCAGTTTTAAAAACAGTTTTATTTTCTATATTTCATTTTCTGTTTTTGTTGAGAGGTGGTTTGGTTTTCATATTATTATTATTATTATTATTATTATTATTATTATTATTATTATTATTATTATTATTATTATTATTATTATTATTATTATTATTATTATTATTATTATTATTATTATTATTATTATTAAGAAAACACAACTGTAATTTGGCAAAAATTTGCCAAATTACAGTTGTGTTTTCTTACTTTATTTCCTGTTATTTTTAGATGGTGCTTTTTGTTTATTTATTATTATTATTATTATTATTATTATTATTATTATTATTATTATTATTATTATTATTATTATTATTATTATTATTATTATTATTATTATTATTAAGAAACAAAAAGCACCATCTAAAAATAACAGAAAACTAAAATAAAGAAACACAACTGCAATTTTGCTAAAAACGTTTCGATTTAAAATCTTCCTCAGTTTACTTACAATTGGGGACAAGCCAGGTTTTATACGTTGTAAACAAAATTAAAATTAACATACAATTTCCATAAAATCAAAATTAGAATACCCTTGATACAACTCGAATTATGAACATAAAATACATTACAACGTAAACAAAATTAACAGAAACCTAGGCCTGATTCACTTCGGGTCTCCTGGGCCACCAGGGAAGCGCAAAAAAACCCGAAAGACAAAGAACTGGAGTTTAAGTCTCTGTCTCTCGGGTCCCCCCGCACGACCCCAACAGACCCAAAAGACCCAGCGCGAACCAGGCTTTAAGATAAAAACAAGAATAAAATACTACACCTTCCAAACCATAGAGTTACAATAATAATAATACAGCCTATCTTTTTGGTTTCTTTACCCACATGGGATTGAGAGTGTCCTCCGTAGCAGAATCCTAATTTCCAAGGGAACAGAAAAAGAGACGCTAGCCAGTAACGCTCCAAGGATTTGCTTAATTTGCTAAATCCCGAATAGCCCGATGGGGAATTCCACCCCAACACCACGTGCAAAATGCACGAAGTTAACCGACCAGCATATCCTTCCACTCCCTCGGGATCTAAGTGCAAAGGTAGAAGGATTATGCGCTCCCACAAGCAAACAAATCCAACTCGATATCCGCCACCCTTTCATTTAGGCCCTTAGGGGAAAATACACCCAATTTATATTGCCAAAAAAGCTCCTTTCTGCGAAGCGAATACACGTCACCTGCACCATCGATGATGCTTATTTTTACAGAAAATTCACCCCGATGATCTTGTTCAAAAAAGTGAGAGAAAAAGCTTGCCTGTGGGACAGACTTACCCGTATGAAGATTACCACTTAGATGCTTTTGTTTGTATGTCCGAAAATACGATTTATAGACGTTAAATCTCTGGCGAAATTTAGTCTTCGTACTGCCTACATACTTTTTATTGCAACATGTGCATTGCAGCAAGTAGACCACATTCTCCGAGTTGCAGTCATACGCCCCCGAAAAGTTCCTAAAAAACCGAGAATCATCTGCATTATAAAACATGGACCCCTCTTGCATCATCGGGCATATTTGGCACCTTCTACCATTGCACTTATGTGTACCTTTTTCCACCAGCTCCTCATTTTCCGGTTGTAATTTTGCCCGAACCAAGGTATCTTTAAAGTTTTTGGCCCTTCTAAACGAAACGAAAATTTTTCCCGAAAAAACCCTGCGATGCTCACGATCCACAAGAAGGATGTTTTCACATTTCCGCAAAATCTCATGAGCCTCATTGAGTGCAGGATGAAAAGTAAGGACAAGGGGTATCCTCGTGCCATCTTTGGATTTTGATTCCCTATTCAAAAGGGTATCCCTTTGCAAACCTTTGACCCTCTCCAACTGTGTGTCGATCTCCCAACCCTTATATCCCCGATCCATAAGCCAAGACTTTAAACTAGCCAAATGTTCCTTAAACGAGGAATCCTCTGAACAAATGCGCCGAATGCGAAGAGCTTGACCATAAGGTATACCCTTTTTAGTATGATAAGGATGGCAGGAAGAACGATGGAGGAGCTGATGGGTGTCTGTTGGTTTTGTGTATAAATCCGTGACAAGAGTGTTGCCTTTCTTAATAACCCTTGTGTCTAAAAAATTGATGCTTTCCTTAGACCATTCTGCGGTAAATTTGATCGAATGGTGAGATGCATTCAAGTAGTCGACAAACTTTTGAAGCTCTTCTTCACCATGCGTCCAAATCAAAAAATACGTCATCAATGTAACGCCACCATACACTAGGCTTAAAATCGTAAGAATGCAGAAGTTTTCCTTCTAAGTCCGCAAGAAAAAGAATAGAGTACGGTGGCGCACATTTAGTACCAATTGCTGTACCCCTTATTTGGTGGTAAAATCTCCCATTAAACTCAAACATATTATTCGTAAGAACTACTTCTGCTAAATCCATTAAAGAATCTGTAGACACCGACCGATCTGCTCTAGAATCAAGGGCTTTTCGTAACACTCTCAATCCCTCATTGTGGGGTATGCTAGGATAAAGTGCAACCACATCAATGGTACACAAAATGGCATCCTCTGGAAGGTTACCTAAGGACTGTATCTTTTGCAAGAAATAATTTGTGTCATTGATATAGGAGCGGACACTTTTAGCCAGGGGTTGTAAATGAAAATCCAAAAATTCCGAAAAATTCTCTGTGTAAAAACCCGAATTAGAAATAACAGGCCTTCCGGGGACACTATTAAGCCTTTTGTGTATCTTAGGCAACAGGTAGAATCTACCAAGCTTTCGGTTATTGACCATTAAATACTCCAAAGTTTTATCGTCAACATCCCCTCGTTGTCTGATTCTACCCATTGCCTGATTGATGACATTATGCAGAATGTCAGAAGGATCGTTATCAAGGGGCAAATACACGTCAGGGTCACCCAGTTGATCCTCTGCTTCTCTGATATAGTCTTCTCGGTCCCAGACAACTACTCCTGACCCTTTATCAGCCTCCTTGATAACGATCGTTCTGTCAGACTTGAGACCATTCAAAGCTGATATTTCTTCCCTTGTAAGATTACTAAAATTCTTACCAACTGCTGATAATTTCATAATTTCATCCTCGATCTTAGAAAGATAAACCTCAATAGCTACGTCCTTATGCCTAGGATTAAACTTACTGCGTGGTCTGAAAACAGGAATTTCCGAAAAATCTTCTTCATCCTTTAACCACCATTTAAGCCGTAATCTTCTCCCAAAATTTTCTAAATCTATTTTAATTTGAGAATAATCTAGTTCCTTTGGTGTACTTACAAACTTTAGCCCTTTAGACAAAACTGATACCTCTGCTTCACTTAATGCACGTTTAGAAAGATTTATAACTTTATCATTTTCAAAGCGTCCACAAATTCGTCCGTTATCATCTAAATCAAAAGGAAAATCGACATTGCTAACCTCTTCTTCCTGACTGCTCGTTTCACCGTGAGTTCTTGACCTTTCCATAAGATCCGGAGGTTGATTCTCAAAGTCATCTGATATCAATTGTCTTTGAAGCTCCTTGAAATTCATACTGTTTTGCAGTTCTTCACCCTGAGTTCTTGACCTTTCTACGTCATCCGGAGGCTCATTCTCAACGACATTCTGTCCTTGAATCTCCTCTAAATTGACATTATTTGGTAGTTCTTCCTCCTCAGTTCTTGCCATTTCTGCATCATCCGGAGGTTCATCCTCAACGACATGCGATACCATCCGTCCTTGAATCTCATCGAAATTAACATTGTTTCCATCTTCACTTATGACAGACTCCTCCATAACTTGCAGATCTCGTTTGGCATTGATAAAAGAAGCAATATCTTCAAAAAATGATATGCTATCACGTAGTTCCCTCTCGCTTTCATGGAAATCTCTTCCTCCAATCAATCGCACCAATTTTCTCCTTCTCCGAATCTCAATCTCTGTATACAGTTTATGAACATTACCACTAAGTTCTTCAAAGAAAAGTTCCAGATTGGCGTAATATACCTCTTTTGATAAAACTTCCACAGTCTTATTCCAAAACTCAGTTTCAAATTGAGATGACACTACAGCGTACTCTTCAATCAAAACATCTATCAAATTATGTTCAGCAGTGACTAAAGTTTCATTCCATCGTGACAGGAAATTATTGGATTGCTTACCGATCTGTGCCGTCTTTTTAAGTTTCAAACCATTAGGAACGACGTCGAAATTGCGGCATAAACAAAGAAATAACCAATGACTTTTGTATCGAGTGACTTTTTCAGCTAGAAAGAAAAGCTGCTTCCTTCTTTGGACCTGGCTATTATTATTATTATTATTATTATTATTATTATTATTATTATTATTATTATTATTATTATTATTATTATTATTATTATTATTATTATTATGTCTTTTTTATTTACAACGAGTTCTGTCTTCAAGTGTTTCCACCCCAAAAATGGGGTAAGGTATCACTGTTTGTTTGCATTGAGTCCCAGTCTTCACTAATTCCATGTTTTCACTAGTTCATTAAGAATCTTCTTACTGCGTAGCACGTTCCCAATAATGTTATCTTTTGTATCTCGAAGATATTGATTTTTCCTGGTATCTTTTCAATGTATTTCGCAAACGTTTTGTCAACGACCCCTGTACATCCAACAACGATAGGGACTATTGCAATTTCTATAGGGACTATTGCAATTGCCATAATGCTTTCAACTCGATAGCAAGATTTTGGTACTTCTCCACTTTCTCGATACGCTTATCAACAATGTTGTCATCTCTTGGTACTGCAATGTCTATTAACAAGGCGCTTTTGTCTTTTTTGTTCATGAATACAATATCGGGTCTAATCGCCGTTATTTCTTTATCTGTTTGGATCGTGAAATCCCATAGCACTTTGATTTAGCTATTTTCGACAACCGGTTGTTGCTCTACGTCGTACCATTGATTTATTGATGGTAGACCATTTTCCTCACATATCTTATTGTAAATGTATTTCGCAACATTGTTGTGTCTCGTTAGGTACATGGTATTTGCATATTTTGGATATCCACTAACCACGTGGTGTATTGTTTCTTTGTATTCATTACATAGTCTACATGTATCATCTTCCCTTGTGTGATAAATATTCTTCTTGATGTACCTTGTTTTAATCGCCTGATCCTGTATAGCAAACACCATGCTTTCTGTGTTGCCCTTTAACCGGGAGTCTTTCAACCATTTAACAGATAAATCTTTATCTACGAAATCTTTTTCTATCAATCTTTGATGCTGTCCGTGAAGTGGCATTTCGCTCAGCTGTTTCATACTTTCATCCACCATCGCGCTTTTTATTTTGCTTTGCATTGCTCTTTTGTTCTACTCATTAGATTATCAAGGTCTATTTTCATCTCAGCTGCAAATTCCTGTGCTTTCTTTTGTAGCGACTTCGCCTTTCTCTGCGTATCCCATTTTAGCAGTAGTTCATTGATTCGGGAATTTCTATTTCGGAGATAGTGAACCAGATTTATGATTTGTTTCTGGTACTGTTTTACTATGCTTAGTAACCCTCTTCCACCTAAACGACGTGGTATATAAAGCCTTTCTACGTTGGACTTGTTGTGGAGTAGATGGTGATTCTTTAATTGATTTCGAGTCTTTCGATCTATTTCTGATAATTCTGTTTTCGACCAGTTTACTACTCCGAATCCATATGATATTGAAGGTACCACCCATGTGTTTATCGCTTGTATCTTGTTTGCACTGTTCAATTCTGACTTCAAAACTTTCTTTAGACGTCCAAAATATTCAGTACTTAGGCGATTTTTTGTCTCTGTGTGGCATATTGTTTGGGCTTCTTCTACTCCAAGGTATTTGTAGAATTGCGAATTTTGTAACTCTTTAATCGTTTCATTTGATGTTAGCGTTATGTTTTCTGTGCTTGTTTTCTTTCCTTTAATAATCGTCATCTTAGCGCATTTTTCTAATCCGAATGCCATGATTATTATTATTATTATTATTATTATTATTATTATTATTATTATTATTATTATTATTATTATTATTATTATTATTATTATTATTATTATTATTATTATTATTATTAT
The DNA here is from genome assembly GCA_964019985.1 of Aurelia sp. 4 Dawson et al 2005. Taxonomy (NCBI): domain Eukaryota; kingdom Metazoa; phylum Cnidaria; class Scyphozoa; order Semaeostomeae; family Ulmaridae; genus Aurelia; species Aurelia sp. 4 Dawson et al 2005. The sequence continues at coordinate 7,863,785 of OZ026504.1, read as the reverse complement.
TATTATTATTATTATTATTATTATTGATTTATTTAAAGTAGGCAACATACAAAAACAGCTATAAAGCAAGTGCTAATTCAGGCCTACTATCTAAAACAGTAAAATTTGTAATAAAAGAAATCAAAAAGAGAATAATTATCTATAAATACATAAGTTTACAGACTTCTACAATGTTTCCATATTTACAATGTTCTGTGAGGTTAGCTGGGATGTCTTTGTGAATGGATTGCGCAAGTATTGTGGATCAATGCCATAATGGGATTTGAAGACCATGATATTAGACTCATTACTGATTAGCTCATCTATGGTCTTCCAGCCAAGTCTTTTTACAAGTGGCAGCCCCTGTGGATCAAAGCGACTGCCAGTTACAATACGTCCAGCCCGGTTTTGTATTTTCTGTAACTGGTTAATCTCAGCCATGCTGCAGTTTTTCTAATCGTTCGACCCCTCGTTGTTTCGTAATATTATCGGTGTTACCAGTCACATTTTGCAGTGCCTTTAGTAAATGTCAGCATTCTCGGAACTAAAAAAATCACGTAGCAGCCGGTACTGAATTTATATTTAGAACTTCAAGTACCAATCACATGACCGTAAATTTGGCACACTTGGAGATGATACGTCGAAGTCCAAACGCGTGGCTGGGTTTTGTGAAATATCCACTGGTCTGCATTTTAGATGGAAATAACGTGCAATGTGGGCTACAACGACGAAAGCAATAATCTAGACAGATGTAGCGTGTAGACAAGACATAGTAGACACTTTAGGACACAATTTAACAAATTAGGATATGACCTCTTAGTTTAAGAGCTGATTTACCTGGAATTTCGATCAACTTGATTGATGCATAAAGTTGTTCATTATGGACTTTCGCGTCGATTTATATATGGTTTTTTTGTTATACGTCTATGTAACACAGTTTTTCAAAAACTGGGAGCCAAGGCTTTCATTATGTCGCAATAGCCTTTTCCGAAAACTCTGTGATAACTGAAATCAGATTTTTTAACCCCAAGAGGTCAAATCGATGAAGTATTTTGTATTGATGACACATGTTCCAGCTCTTGAAACTTCTGATCTATGAGCCCCTAAAGTGCTCAGAAATTGCTGACTCAACAGTCGTCGTGATTGTTATTTTCGGTTATATACATCGAATTTTTACTTGCAAAGTATCATTCAGATTACCTCAGTGAAGTATGTAAGATAATGCTAATTGTATCTGTGTACTGGGTTCCTCAGCAAATGTAGCAGATTCGATCGAGGCTAGTTCTAATAATTTCCCGGGAATCAATCGGAAATAATCTTTAAACTAATCCTCGGCAGCTATCTTTGAGATAGATACCTTGTTGTTGATGTCTGTTGCATCGAGAGTAGACATTTTTACCTTGAAAGTCCAGATTTGCTAGCACCTCCAAACTAGAGCCTTTTGAGATTTTCGTGTAATCAACAAACACGCTATTTTGGGGGGGGGCGTAGCGTAGAAATTCTGAAAAAGGATCCAAATTAGATTTACTCAAAGGTACACATCTGAGTAAAAATGTAAAAACTGATAATTGACAAACATATAAATAAATTTCGTCACTTAGGAATACCTCTCTTCAGTCAAAATGAATTTGCAAAAAGAAGCAATTTAGTCAGGAGTGAGCATTTTCAAGGATCTTATCCTTGTGAATGCTTTGTCTTTTGGGCATATCCGATACGCATTTTATTCAAACAAGGAGGATTGGCTCACACCCAAGGGAATTACTTCGCCACTAATGAATAACTTTTACCCGACAGATGTGATTCGAAGCTTTTGTAGAACGAGCAGCGATGTCTCTTCAGGACAAAATTCATGAATTTGATTGTGTCAAGAATCTTTCCGCAGCACGAGGCTTTTTGCTGGTGCCTCGCTCTTTCTTCAAGGTATCTTTCTTCAATTTGACTACGGAGGAATAGTTTTAAGATGATTTCCGATCTATTCAAACTAAAATCTTAGCGCTAGCCCTTCTCAAATTTATCAACCTTTTTTCTGGTACAGCCAGTATACCGTTCTGACTTTGGTTCACAGATGAGAAAATAATTCTTAGTTTCATTCTTAGATCCTACCTGTTGAAACCTGTCAAAATGGACGGAAAAGTCGAAAACGCGAGAAAATCATAGTTGGTGATGTTGTTGAATTTTCTTAATAAGTGAATATATGCGATTGTGCTTTAAGAAAAAGTTTCCGTCGGTCCCTCCTATTCGTCGATCTCATTGCCAGAACTCTCTTTGTCATCAACGATAGTTGTGTTTGTATCCGTATCCTCCTCTCCATGTAATGAGAGATCAAGACAGTTGTCACAACTAGTACATTGGTGAAATATGTGCAGAGCACTCCAGACTGCTTGTAGGAACGCTTCTAGGAGGTTTGTCGAGCCTTGCTTGTCGATAGAGACACTCGTTTTATTAGATCCAAATAAAATCCTTGGATCAGTGACCGCATTTGTCAGAGAAGCTCAATCTTCGGCTGTCAAATTTTGAAGTTCCGTAGGCAGTTGTTATGTTTTTTATGTATTATCAGAGCGAAACATTATCCTGCAAATTATGATTGTCTGAAAGCAGGAATACGCAGGAAATGACAATAAAAGATCGTCTTATTTTGAATTTCTGCTCACATGAGAATATCAACAATTGTGTGTAAATCACATTACCCCGGTCGAAGCAGGACTGACTGTAGATGGTCTAAAATATGTTACCTGACAAAACGGTCGTTCGTTGTCCCTTTCCATTTGGAAAAGTGAGGCGCGTCATATCTGCTTCAAGTAAATCAAATGAATAGCAGAAATGTACTATGGCTCGGAGTGGAAAAGTAGGATCAAAAAAGGAGGCAAAAACCCAACAACCATCATTTACTGAAGTTGTTTTTACTGGCTTGGATAAGGGGGCTTTTGCAACAACGCAAGAACCATTCTGCAAAAATAATTAAACTCTTAGCATTGGGCATTCGTCACGTTATCATTGCGTGTTTATCATCGCATGGAGAGAAGCGCAAATGTTGTGATTAGTTAACTTTACCCCGCCTTACCCTACCTTGCCATGTTGACATCGCAGATACATTGGCTTCCAATGCTTGCCGCACCAGAGAGCCCTTTTGTAATCCTTTAATTGTTAGTCCAAGACGGGATGCACCTCCCAGAGGTGTTACTGTAAGTGGTCAGGTGTAGTCTGCACAGATTTTTGCCAGTGGACTGGTTGTGAGAACTGCCTTGATCTCTCATTAGATGAAAATGAGGATACAGATACATATATAGCTATTTTTGGTGACACCGATAGTTCTGGTGATGAGATGGACGAAAAGGAGGGGACTGACCGCAAATGACTTTTTCACTGGGCACGATCCCTTATATATACCGGGTGAGGTAGACAAAGGTTCCCACTTGTGAAAATTAGCACCAAGAGTATACATCACGGACTTGAATGACTCAAAATTCAGTTTAAAGTTAAAAGATCGAAGTACCTAGGTGATTTTTCTTGCTGTCTTACCAGCATTAGAGGTATAGGTAAATTCAACTTTATAAAACTTTCATAGCCGCAACATGACTGTAAAACGGCGTAAAACAGTGATAAAGTCGTAAGGGCTCTGCTCACAAAGGACAATACAGTAAATCCCCGCATACAACAACCTACCAAAATAAGAACCCAGAGGCTGTTTTTCCTACATTATGTACCCTGCAATTAAGAACCCGTTTCAGCTTAATGAAACGTAGGTTCTTATTGCAGGGGTTGCAAAGTTGATCTTTGATTGCTGTTATTAAGGTCATTGTTGTTCTAGCTGGATTTGAACGTTTTATTTGCCTCCACAATGCCTCCACAGCTCCATAAGAACACTTCCAAGACAAATAATAGGGCTGAAAATCGTTGTGAAACTCTCAAGGGGACTTCATGAGGCATCCTTCAAATAATTACCTCTATACCTTGAAATTAGTATTAGTATCTTTGAAATAAGAACCAATTTCAGCCTGGCTCTCGAAAAAGTAGGTTCTTATGCGCGGGAATTTACTGTAGGAACTAGGCGTTTCACCTCTCTCAAGAGTTATAAGGCATCGATTTTCAAACTAATGCTAAAGACCTTGACAATAAATGTGCAGAGGATAGCTTTCACCCATGAAAACCCGCATGTTCTTTATCATTCTGTGCGATGACTCCTCTATATTTTGATCAATGTTTTAAGCCCTTTTTCACTCATTTTGCAACCATGAAATTTGGCCAAAAATGAATTTACTGATTCTTCTAGCCCTGGTAAAACAGCAAGGAAAATCACGAAGATACTTCGATCTTTCGGCTTCTAACTAGAATTTGAATCATTGAAAGCTGTGAAGTATTCATGATGTTATAAATTTTCAAATTTGGGAGCTTTTTTCTAACTCAGGCTGTATAATTACTAAGAGAATTCAACCATGTCATTGATGGTGATCTTCCTCACGGAATATACTTTTTCCTTCGATTTTGACACGTTTGAACTGACATCTACTTACGTGGAACTAATGAATGTTTTTTTTCATCTCTAATCAGAATAGTATACACAGAAAAATCTGTGCTATCTTACAGACCTTGTTGAGGTGATTTGAGTGACATTCTGCAAGAAAGAAATTGGATGCATATAACAGAGACTAAAATTTAATAAAAGAATGCTGAGTCAGCAATCCCTGAATACTTTAGAAGCTTGTAGATCAGAAATTATAAGAGCTGGAACATGTGTTTTTAATACAACATATTTCTTTAATTTTACCTAAGAGGAGTTTAAGACAACATACTTAATACAGCATACCTGTTTACAGGTTGTAATTTTAACTGATGATGAACGCAAAGTTCGAAATATATTTTATCTGATCTTATCTGATCTTATCTTATCTTATCTTATCTTACCTTATCATGACTATGCTGTACATTGCAGTTTTTTATGTTTTGATTCTTTAATTTTGTCCCTTGAAGGCTAAAAAATTTAAATTCACTTATGACAAATTTTTCTTCGTCTGGCTTGTATCGAATGCGATAGAATCCTAATTTGATCCCGAGTGCCGTATCCTAAACTATTTATAAAGTTTAAATTATGTCTACTTGCCATGGTATTTTCTGCTGCACTCCATTACGCTTCTTCCTGTTGGCCGGAGCTTTCGCCTCACCCCTGAAAGAGGCCTCTACAGTCGCTGAAGAGGCCTCAGGGGTGAGACGAAAGCTCCGGCCAACAAGAAGAAGCTCAATGGAATGCAAAAGAAAATACAATAGCAAGTAGACATAATTTAAACGTTAGAAATAGCCAGACCTTTCGAAAAAGGGTATTGTGATTTCATCAAAATTTAGTCACCAGTTTTTGAAAAAATGGTGTCAACTCTTTATGATCATGTTCAGCACCTTAAAAACGATCAAAATCAACTGGTTCATTTTTTTAATTAGAGACGTATAATACAGATTTGGCACGATTGTGCGTCGCACAGATAAGCCTAGTAAAAGTGCCTACAGTTGCCTCAGATCTACAATTCCATTGGTGATATTATAAATGTTTACGCTACGCTCCCTGCTAGATATGAGCTATAACATATTTTGCTTTCATCTCAAACCAGGATCAAATATTTCAAGCCAGCAGAGACTTGGGAGTTAAGTTGGATACTTAGTGGTATCGCTGCGTACATTGGCTATGGCTCACTTCCAAGAAATAGTGTTCCACAGTTACTGGCGTACATCTTTGGTAATATTCTCTTTGGCATTCTCCCGTTGTCATATGGAGCTTGGACAATTGTTCGAAAATCGCTTCATCTCTACAGAAAAGGTATGTGATATCGATGTTTGCATGAGTTGCCACAAATCAGTTCTCTTTCGCTTCGCAGTTGTTATTGTGCAAGAGTGTTTTGGAAAGTAAAACTGTCATGAAACATACTGTTAATTTCTTACTAGTAAAAAAGCCAGTGAATGTTGGCCAATGCGGCAGAATCACGATGCTTTCAAGCCCTTTGATTACACGGAGGTATCATGACTCTGCCAATAGCTGTTGGAAAATGCGGACCGTGTGAAAGTATATGCAACGACAGATGTTTCTTTATGTGTGCTGGTGTCATCGTACGCTGTAGCTAAAATTCAAATTTTTATCAGTTGGATGGTGAGATTTGCATTGATCATCTAGAAGTATTTCAGATGCTTTTATTTGCAAACGTTTCCACATGGCATCTAATCTAATACAGAGTTTAGTTACCTGCAGGCAGACGGCCATCTCATTCTGCGGGGGAATGGCCGAGTGGCTTCTACAGTCTTCGTCAGGTGACTGAAGTTAAGCTCGGTTGAGTAACGTTAAACTCCGGATGGGTGACCTCGGAGGCCTGACCTCACAACGCACCTCGTCGTCCTTCGGAAGGGACATTAACTAGGGTCCCCATGCCTGGTTGCAGCATGCACAGTGGACCTAAATTAGCTTTCAGTAGCTAGAAATCCTGACAAGCCCACTCAAAACAAACAAACAAAATTGAGAACAGACTATTTTCTTACTTGGAATCTTGACCTTATGCTCATGGATTTACGTGATCTGATAAGGGTCTAGTCGACTCTGGTCAGACTGAAGAACAAAAGAAAAGAAATTAGTTGATCTTCCTTCTTCATTGAAGAAGAGAATATTTGCAACTAAGGTACAGGCTAAAACTGTTGTTGTCATCAATCTCTTCGTTGAGTAATGCTGCACTGTAGCAACTTGAAGTACGCTCCCTAAAGCTGATGCTGTCATCTATCTCTTCGTTGAGTAATACTGCTCTCTAGCAACTTGAAGTACACTTCCAGATTTTCTACACTGCTGTAACAAAATGGTACAAAAAGTTGTTATCGATTGGGATAAGGTTCTCAAGTTGATAGATAACGTAAGCACTAATAGAACTCATAGCTTGATGATACTGACGTATCAATGATAAGAATTTGTGACTGCTCCGTTGCTGGGCCTTGCTTTGAACACTCTCTTGATTTGGGAAAATGTCCTTTGATAAGGAAAAGCAGGTATTCCTCCTGTACACAAAAATGGTAGTCGACAATGCAGAACGCACCATCGACCAATTTCTTGGTTTCCAGTACTTGGGAAATTGTTTTAAAAGCTGATTTATGATTAGTCAACCATTATTGGCAATGATTTATTAACGTAATTGCGCCTTTTTGGAAGTTCCAAGGAACGAATCTAGAACTAGTTTTCTTAACCTACCTGGTGTCCCAAAAAAACGCAACAGATTTAGAATATTCTAACACAAGCTGTTTCAAACTAAAACTTTAACAATTATTTTTTTCGAAATTTGCAACAATTAGATTAAATTTTGAGATATTTTTCAGAATTTTAGGTGACCTGGTTGCAGAGTTATGAATTGACAAATTCAAAATTTCCTGTCATGGCAAAACCAGACCTCCCACAACTAGTGCAAAGCATAATGCAAAATTACAAGCGTGGTATTGTCTAAAACTTTACAGGATAACAGACAAGCACATAATGTGATCAAAAACTGCGACAAAGGATATCCTTTAATGATTTACGAGTTATCTAGTTTCGAGGGAGCACTCATTGCTCGTTTCCAATTCAAAGCATAACTGTAAGAATGGCCTAGTCATTTTAGAAAAAGCAACTTCGTCATGATTGAAAGCTTCATACAAGTATCTGTTCCATGTTGTGTTTTTGTGTTTGAGCGCTTGTCAGCAATCTTCGGTAATTGCTAAGACCTGTCATTTTTTTATAAACTGACAATTTAATCAACTATTGCTAATGCAGCAGCTCTGGTTTTGACCTGGAAGCAATTTTGGACTATGCTGATTTTTATCTTTACAACCAAGACACCAAAAATACTGGAAAATATATCAAAATTTATTCTAATAGCTGTAGATTTCAATAAAAATAATTTTTTGCTAATAAGTATGAAACAGCTTCCATTGGAATTATTCAAATCTGTTGCGTTTTTTCTGGGACACCCGGTATCTTGACAGAGTTTGACACAACAGTGTGTCAAAATTGAGTCTGCGAGCTTCCTTGCACCAATTCGCGATTTTCTTGCAGAACGTGAACAACGTGGTTTATTAAATGAAGAAAGGCTCAGAATAGGAGCAATTTCTGCTTGAGTCTCTCAAGGTTCAGTTTAACTCCCTTGTTTTTCCTTGTCTATATATATAAATGACCGTTTGATGAATTAAAGCGTGATGTTAGATCTTTTCTGATGACACGTGTCTATTCTCTATTGAGGATGATGTAGCCAGAACTGCCGAAGAGCTAAACAGTGATTTTGAAACAGTCAATTTGTTGGCATGGCAATGGAAAATGCATGCTGATGCTGAAAACTGTCGAAGTTATCGTTTCTGCAAAAAGAGTTTAACCTATTCACCACCCTCTACTGTCAGTAAATGATGTGGTAACCGAATAGGCTGAGCTTATGCACCTTTGCATGATTCGGAATCCCAAACTGGATTTCCAGAGTCATATCTAGGACGTTATCCTAAAAGCAAGCCGACTTGCATTGATACGACTTCCTTCTAAGTATGCTTCTAGGGACGTTCTTAATAAAGTCTACGAGCTTTATGTGAGATCTAATTTGTATTATGATGTCATTTTCTACCGCAGGCATTACCCTAAAATGTTTCAAAGTTTCACGCGTGAGTTAAAGCAAACACAATGTTTGGCCGCCTTGCCGGTGATCGGTCCATACAAAGGTACAGATAGACAATGTTGTGCGAGTAACTGGGTTGGGACAGTCTTTATCACGGCAGATCTTAAAAGCCCTTGTGCCATTTTTTTTTAAGTTAAAGAAGTGACATCGCCATGCTTAGGCCAAATCCCCAAACCTCCGTTTGAAGGTGACAGCAAGTTTGCATTTTAACCGTCCTTTGGAATATATCAAAACGTAGAACACCAATATCAACAAACGAGGTATATGTTAAGTTTACGGCAGTCTGTTGAGCTTTTGATGGGGTGGTAATAAAAATCCAATCATCAAGAGAATGGAATGGCTTCTAATCCTTCTGACGTTCTACGGCCGTGGAAAATGACAACGAACAGCCCTCTTTAATTATAAGTGCACAGATTTATAAAGAAATCCATTGTTTTGGGCTCTTACTTTATTGCGACCAGTTGGATTTGTCGACATTTTGAAATTGATTAGTCATTGATTAATGCTAAATTCACATCGCTAGTCTTACCAAATCTGCGTATTTTTTCTGCGTATTTATTTAACAAATCGATATTTTTTCCTGCTAATGTGATTCACTTCTCCAATTCTGCTTCTTCTTTTTAAGGGTCTTCGTTTGGAGAGTGGCAAGAGGCTCCAATGAAAGTTGCTTTGATTGCAGTGTGCCTACAAGTTCAGATCATAGGATTGTTCCATGCGCTTAGACTTTATCGAGCTTGGACGTCAAAAGGAAGAAAGGGAAACTGATTCGTCCGAACCATAAGTTACGTGACATTTAGCCCCATGAATTTATTTGCAGATACCTATAAAAAATGCGTTTTGGAGTTTTGAGGTTTATTTATTGTTTCATTTCAAAAAAATAGATTCTCATCATTGTTTCTCATCTTACATGCTATTCAAGGAATTCAACAAGTTGATCCTCCAGCCTCATTCTTACAGGTGGCCGAAAAGATGTCTTCAACACATGTTTAAAAGTAGAGTACCACTGACGCCAAAGTTCCGAAAACGTCTTTCCAGAATCTTTGAAATGTGGTAAAACTTGACTTATTCCATACTTAGATGAACCCTTTTGCCTGTCACTGCTACTTATAGAAAACCATATGGCCCGCAACGTGTGTTTGTAAGAATGGTTGAAGATTAGAGGTTAAACATCATAACTTTAAAATCGTAGAGGCTGCCCTTAGGGATTAATCGAAAGCGATCTGTTACTTTCCATTTTATCTTTATGGCAAATTACATGCCTATCACTTGAATTAAAATTCTCTTTTCCCTATCTTCCCTTATTTGAAATAGCGCAAGCAGTTTGTGAGTATCAATAATGGGTATCATCAGGAATACCTCAAGGCTCTGTCTTGTGCCCCATCTTATTCAATATTCACATAAACGATGTGCTTTCGTTCACAAACAAGCAAAATTACAGCAAAGGTTCCAAATCTTTAAATGTGCGAAAAAAGGCGGGTATAAAATTAGTGGAGCAGATAACACAAACCATCTTGCAATTTGTGATAAAAGTAGCCGTTTGGCATGAGCATTCTTTAGAGGTCACTCTTTCAGAAAAAAATGCTGGCCACGAAAAAAATTCAAGATGGCGACCATTTTTCAAGATGGCTGCCAGGCGTGCCTGCCTTCCATGATTTCTACCAGCAAGTCTGCGAAATGTTTTTGCGGCTGACCAATAGCACTATGCGCCACCGCATTTAGTTGGAATTTGTAAATTTGGGAAACACCAAGGAAAAGCGAACAATGAAGTTTAGAGGATTCCTGTCCCTAGGGAATCAGCTTATTGTAATCGACACATGGCTACTTGCACATGTTGAAGACAGAAGATCGCAAGGACGAAAGCTCAAGATTAGAAAACGTCAAGAAAAGCATCAAAACATTGTAATAAATTTCACAATGATGGTCAGAAAATCAAGGAAATTGAACAATTTAAGGTTTGGCGAATATCTCCAAATCTAGTCGCAGCCTTTCCATCTTAATCGCTGAAAGTTTTCTCCAAGATCCAAGCAACATTCTGAACTTGGTGAGTTATTTGGGAAAATAGGGGATGGCTTCTACTTTTTTTATCGAAGGAGTATTGGTCTTCACAAGGCTACCGGCCTACGTATTTTGGTCTGCCGAAGTAAGCCCTCCTAGTGCTCAAAATCCTTGATATAAACAAGCACTCAAATCATTTTTGAATAGGAGGATCCTTTGCTGTTTATTTTGTTGAATTGGAAGCCTATTTGACCCTTCTGAGCCTCATTAGCAAAGACATTGTAAGTTTTTCAGATTTTGGTGCAAAATTTGTAAAGAAAAATTGATCGAATGTAATTCTATGTAATTTGCTAAAAATCCAGCCGCAGCTTTTTCCGGAGACTTTTGTGTCGATCGAGATTTTATTTGGCTATCAGAAAATCGTATCGGTACTGTAAAAAGGTGTTTCTCTTACTACGGCAGTGCACGAGCGTTGACGACAGAGAAGACACAAGTTTCGAGTTTCCCTTTCTGATCTTTATCCTTCGTAATAACTTTAAACCAATGCTAGCGAGATTCTTGTTGGCTCTCACTGCTAGGAGCTCTCTAATAATGCAAATATCCGCAGGTGCATCCCAGTCTTTCTCAAGCACTGTATGCCCTTTAAACTTAAACACTAAATGATAAACACTAAGAGCTTTCACAAGACTCTTGTGCTGGTGGTAATCCACCCTTCCTACACTAGCATCACTTATCCATGTCTGTTCTGTCTAATGTAAAGTTGAACTCTTATTTATACAAATTCATACTCTAAGACTGCTAAATACAGAATCAATCAATATTCTCTTTAGTGGTTACCGCGGAAATGTTATCGTCCATATTACAGGTACTAAGTTTGATTCATACAATAGTCGGTTGAGGAGTTGCTGTTTGAATCACAAGTGTTATAATCTCTGAAAGAATATACCTTCCATGAACTTATTCCTAAAACGCGTGAAATGTCAAATGACGTACGTGCAGTTCCTTAAGATAAACCTGACAAAGATTACGGTTTCAATGCTACGAATGAAGGAAAAACAAGTATAAAATGAATGGAAAATACCTTACGATATTGGCCTAAATGAACCTGTATTACAGTGCTGCCGGGAAAATAGGGCATAATACCGTAAAAATTAGATATCTACTTGTTGGTTTTATGTCGAATTCAGAGCCCACCAATTTTTTTTGTTTAGAGCCCAATCTGGCTGCTGCAAACAATAGAGCAAGGACAACAGCTCAAAGCGAGGTCAAACTTATACCTCTGTGATTTTTTCATGTTAGCATAGAGTCCTTCATGTTTTTTTAAGTACCAGGGGTCAGTATGGCCGCCTATGTAACTTGGTCTTCCAAGGGGTCGGGTAGTAATGGGGGCGGCGTTCTCCTTGGTTGCATGTATATGTCCTATTTTTGTGATGTTAATTTCGAATCTGAGGTTTTCTTATGAATTTTCCTTTTTCATTCTCACAGAAATATTCTGTCACCCTCTGAGAAAATGATATCATTTATTACGTTTTTTTACCCATGGGTATACTATTTATGGGAAGTTGGTCATTAAGAGAAACTAATCTTGAAAATTCTATCCAATAACTTCAGGGTAAGCATGACTGCATCCAGAAAATATTACTTGCTCTCGTCAGATTCACCTACTGGCGACCTCTCAGCTCGTTGTCGTCGTTTCTCGCAGACAATACGCACGGCGGGAAGTTTAGGCCAAGGCCATCGACGAGTTAGTTGAAAACAGAAACTCCAAGCTTTGCACGATTAAAACTGCGCAGAATGAGTTTGATTTCCTCACAAGGTTTTTTTGCGATTAATAAACTGAGACAAACTACAAAGGTCCAAGTGAAGCTGTTTTGGTTTTTTTTTTGGTTTTTTCTTTAAAGTTCCATTTGAGCTATGTACATGAGCCCTTACCTCTGCTCGTTGTTGTTGCTGTTAAGGTTTTGGGAGTAGTCACTCCTCCAGCTGAGACAAGGAGCGTTTGTAATGATTCAAATTTCACTGTTGTCTCGTTTTAGATCGATATCTGCGCGCGCATAAAATCATTTCGCAGCCTTACTGATTTTACCCGAAAGTCATAATGCAACTTGTGATAAAATGATACACTTTGGCATAAATGACCCCAGTAGGTTACCTTTTCAGAAGAAAATGGTAGCCAAGATAACATTAAAGATTGCGGCCATGTAAATGAGTCCTTATCTCTGCTCGTTGTTGTTGCTGTTAAGGTTTGGGAGTAGTGACTCCTCCAGCTGAGACAAGGAGCGTTTGTAATGATTCAAATTTCACTATTGTCTCGTTTTATACTTTTATACACTGTTTATACCGACTTCTCTAGCCTAGCCCCTACCAAGTATAAGATTAACCTAGTTAGGGTTCTAGTTTATCGCGCCTTCCTCATTTGCTCTTCATACCGCAATTTCCATGAAGAAATTGTTCGCATCAAGAAAATCTTGACTGAGAATTGCTTCCCTAAGAGTCTTATTGATCGTATTATTAAAAAATTTCTGGATCGCCAATTTAGGCCCAACCCCCCAAAAGAGGCGGATAATAAAGTCCCCCTCTTATTTTGTATTCCTTTCCTTGGGCAGTACAGTCTGCAAATCAAGACTAGGTTAAGTAGAATCATTAAAAAATGCTATCCAAATATCCAACTGAGGGTTATTTTTCGGTTCCCAAAATGCTTTGGATCCCTCTTTCCGTTTAAAGACCGCTTTCCAGTTACCATGCGCTCTTCTGTTGTTTACAAGTTTCAGTGTCCTGGCTGCCATGCCTCGTACTATGGAAAAACATCACGTAATTTGATTACTCGATGCAGAGAGCACTTGGGAATCAACAAAGCTGGTCTTCAAATAAAAGGGAGTTCCTCTGCCATCAGGGATCATATTAACCAATCAGGACACGCCGCGTCGGTTAATGATTTCTCTATTTTGGACAGAGCCAATAATGAATTTGACTTGCTTATTCACGAAAGCCTTTTGATTTTACGAGATCGACCTGAACTCAATTCCCAGCAGTCCTCTATCCCTCTAGTTCTCTTTTGATGTGCCTTTTTATTCACTTGGGACTTAGGCCCCGGGTTCCCCCTCGCGTAGGAAATGTTACTCACGCTTGTTTACCTCAAATTACTTGTTTTTCTTAGGGTATAAATTTACCGTTTAACGCCTAATTATTTGCTGAAGATGAACCAAGTATGTCTCGCTCGTAAGTATGGTGGAGCAGGCGTCTCGTTCTCTTCTATAAGTTCATCAACGAACTTGCACCTGAATATACAAGACATCCTATTCCACCAATTCGTTGGTCAAATTATGCCCTTAGAAATCAGGCTGTAGCTGGGCGAATAAATGCAAGAACGGAGCGCTTTGAGTCAAGTTTCTATCCAAACTGCTTAAAAGAATGGAACAGCCTTGCTTCTGAGGTCAGAGAATTACCTACAGTAAGCTCATTCAAAAACAGACTTTCCTCTCTCATCCGCCCCACTCAAAAACCTATTTATGGAATTTATGATCCAAAAGGCGTTGCCATCCTCACCCAGCTGCGTGTAGGCCTCAGTAAGCTAAATTCTCACAAATTCAACCATAACTTTCGTGACACAGTTAACCCAATGTGTCTGATTAATGATGGAATAGAGGATACTGAACACTTCTTGCTGCAATGCCATGCATACGAAGATCGGAGGCGTGATCTCCTTGACACCGTTAACGAAGTATTCCAACTACACAACATCTTAAACCTGCCAAATAAAACCCTTGTGCAAATAATGTTGTATGGTGATAAAAGTTTTACTCATGACCAAAACAGACAAATTTTGGAATCAACGCTAAAATTCATTCATTCATCAGAGCGCTTTTTGTAGCACCACCAATGCAACTAGGTACATTAATCTTTTATCTCATCCTTCTCTATTAATCTTTAACCTTGTTATAATATCATAAATGTATTGTAAATATATCTATGTTACTAAAGACTATACCAAAAACCTGTCAATTTTTGATTTTTGATCCGGCAAAAGTGTTATCCAACCTCTGAGATCTGTTTCTCCCTATGAAGGGAACAGAACTTTGGTATAGCCTTTAGTGTCTCTATTTTGTTGTTTGTTAAAGATCATTTAGGGTAGCCATGCCTATCATGCTCCCAATGATATCGTTAATGTAAATATGTTTCGTTAAATTGTAAATTTTTAGATTGTGTATAAAAAAAAAACCAAGTATGGCTCGAAACGTACTGATCATGTCTTATTCTTAATTTTCTTAATTTACCATGGATTTGTCTCGATTTACTGGATCTGTCAAACATGATTTCAAATGATTAGTGATGATTAAAAAATTCACAATGATTGTCGTCGCTTACCTCATCCTGAGATTTCTCGTCAGACTGCGCTTTCCACCTGAATGTCTCGTTTTAGATCGATATCTGCGCGCGCATAAAATCATTTCGCAGCCTTACTGATTTTACCCGAAAGTCATAACGCAACTTGTGATAAAATGATACCCTTTGGCATAAATGACCCTAGTAGGTTACCTTTTCAGAAGAAACTGGTAGCCAAGATAACATTAAAGATGGCGGCCATATTCAAGATGGATACCACATGAATTGAAGGCGATGCCACACAATTTTGCTAACAGAATGTTATTGATAAAAAGTTGATATAATCGTTGATCTGAAGGAGTTTCATCAACTGGAATCATTTTACGTGATTTTTGAAATTCGTGTTTTTCCGGGATTTTGCAATAAAATGGCCTAATTCTCTGAAATAGTGAATATTTAAGGTTCGTTTTCCTTTAGTTCAAATCATAATAGAAAGTAATCATAACGCTTTTTGATATGATCAACCCTTGATCATGCTCTGGCAACTCGAACGCACTGAAGATGGCAAGAGGATCCGCGCAGTTTGTGCGCATGATGCAGTTCGTCTGCATGGCGAATTACGTCATCGTTTCTCGCCACAATGCTCAGTGCTCAGTGCATTTCTCATTAGCATTGCTCATTCCATTTTGTGCTTCTTAGCAAGGTTAAACATACAGAATTTATCACAAAAACCTAGGCTTTAATGTCAGTGGGAGTGGAGACTCCTGTTTATGACCAAAAACGAACGATATTTTGCACAACAAAGCTAAACTTTTAGGAATCACACCGGCATTGCTCACTTTGGTGCCTTAAAAAACTAATTGAAATCATTTTAGTAGTGTTTAAAATGGGTATTGTTGATCTATTTGTCATTTTACATCAAATGAGTGCCAGCTTTTAGCTGAAAACTTCGCACATGTCTACTCACATGCCTTTGTTACATTTTGGTTGACTTTATTGACTTTTTATCGAGACTTTTGGCCATTTTTAAGGAACTTTAAAAAGTGGAAATTGTTGGTGAGAATTGTTCTCAATCTCAACCCCTCACTCGGTGACGTCAGTATCTTTATTTGGTTATTTAGGCTTTCAAATCACTGTGGGCTCTGTGGACCGATAAGAAATGATTTGTTATAGGACTTCGTCCGTTCCCAAAAGAATTATGACTGATTTCATAGGGGTAACGTATGCCCTTTGAAATCCAAATGTCGATTTTTCAAATTTCCCGCGCCTGCTCAAGTGAAATCATTACTTTGAAAGACACAAATACAGCACAAAACTGTTTGGTTTATGGGAATAATTGTGTGAACATACGTTCGATCCTGAATATATCATGAATTTCCCGCCAAAGAATTTGTAATTTCGTTTGAGAATCATATTTTCCTGTTTGTGTAGGGCCTAGAAATGGCTACTTTTGCACAACCAAACTCCTTTAAGTTTACAGCCAGACAAAGGCTTGTGCAGACATGGTATCTATTTGATAGCTGTTGCATATGAACATACATTAGTAAAGTTTCATAAAACCAGCTTTCATAGCAGATAATCATCATTCCCCTATGCCTCAGTCATCATGACAAAAACAGGCAGATTCCAGAGAATTACGCTGAATTAACAGAAATCACGCTGAAAATGTAAACCTATGCAGCTCCACCACTTTCACTAAACAAGGCAATGTTAGCAAGTCAAAAAGTTGATTGAAACTCTCCCGTCAATGTTGTTTTGAAAAAAGTACCTGATCGAGATAACACGCGTGACTTGGCAACTTTTTGTGGTACTGCAACATTGACTAGGGGGAAGAGGGGAAAATAAGGGCTAAAAAACTGAAAATCTGGGGGTGGTTCAACAATTTTGTAACTGATTGTAGACATTTTAAAGACTTTTGATACAGTGAAGCACTATGGCTTAATCTATAAACTACGGCGAAATGGCGTATCCGAGCAATTTTTGACACTGAATCAGAGTTTCTTAGCGGATCGTATCCAACGAACGGTGTTAAATGGCAATGAATCATAATGGGGCAAAATTTCGGTCAGAGCTCTACAGGGATCGATTCTAGGTCCCCTTTTTTTCCATTCTTGCATTAATGATCTGACAACAGATCTCAAATGCAATGTAAAGTTATTTACCGATGATGCATCAATTTTTTCAGTTGTTCACGACCAAAACGAATGCGCTGTGGATCTGAATCATGACTTAAATCTTATCAAACATTGTGCAAATGACTGGAGGATGAGCGGCGGAGCCCTCAAAATTGAGGTTGCTGATAACCTTATGAAGATTTAGATGTAGATGTAGATGTCTTTCAATCCTGACCCTACAAAGTAAGCAGTCGAAATGACATTTTTTCTAAGAAATAGATTTCTGTTGACCATTTGTCTAATCTTTTTCAATGATGTAACAGTTATGAAGGTTGACGAACATAAACATCTAGGTGTTGTGCTTGATAGTCGACTGACGTTTTCTAGTCATATTCAATCTGCAATCAATAAGACGAGACTTGGAATTGGTATGCTTCGGTTTTTATCTAACTACTTGCCAAGGCAAACTCTGAACGAACTTGACAAACTCTATGTTCGTCCAAATCTCTACTATGGTCACATCATTATGATATCCCACAGAAAGTGAGTGACTTTACCCATGAAATCACCCACAGTGGAACTGAGGAAAATGAACTCTCCTTGCTGCTATGCCATGCATACGAAGATCACAGAGGCGTGATCTCCTTGGCACCTGGAAATATCCTGGATAGAATTTCTATCTAATATAAGACCCGAACATATTAGATAGACGTACCTGAATCGACAGGTTGTGCCGAGGCGTGAGAGCCGAGCCAAAGATAACAGGGGCTATTGAAGTTACCTGGATGGTGTGCAGATCGCACGGGATTTAAATGACATTGGATGAACCTAGCTGTAGCCGGCGATGGATGGTGGTTGGACCAGAAATTTGCAAATTTGTTACTGACTACCAAGCAATTTCAAGCAGCAGAGGGGCAGTCATCATCATGAACAATCACCAAATGCTCTGAAGACATTCTTTGAAAATGTCCAGCTTCATACTGCAATCATGGAAGAAATGGGCAGTCCATTTTCAGAGGAGTCCTCAAGTCGTCTGTCGCTTGACACCAAAGACATTGCTGATCCTTAAGCTGTTCATCTGGTTGGAACATATCTGAGAGAGGGAAAGGGCAATTCAAAACATTTATGGAAAAACTCAAATCTGAGAGTCAACATTTCTATCAGCCAATCAAGAAGAACAACAAAGACTTCTTCAAAACTATCACAGATCCAGCAGAGAAATCGGCAGCCATCTTGAAAAATGACCACACCAGGCCGCCATATTGAACCCTTCCCCTTGATAGCCCTTCTTTCTCAGAAGGTGGCTCACAAGTACAAATCCTGCCAAACTTTATGCTCACATCTCAATCTGCATCAAGAGCTCTTAACAAGGTGACATTGGGCCTATTTTGAAATTAGTCAAGATTTCAAAATTTAACGGTGATTTTTATCAGCAGGTTAGGGGGGGGGCAGCTATTGGAACAAGGTGTGCACCATCATATGCAATTTTGTTTCTAGCAGCTTCAGAACAAAGACTCCTTGACTATCATGTAGAAAAACCATGGTTATGGTGGCGCTACATCGATGACGTATTTTTAGTCTGGACTCACGGGGAAGAAAAGTTGTTAAAATTCATTGATTTCCTCAATTCTGCACATCACTCAGTTAAGTTCACCGCATAATAATCTAAGGAGACAATACATCTTCTGGACGTTCAGGTAATTAAAAAAGATGACAGGATTGTTACTGATTCTTACACGAATACGAAGAGGGGCATACGAAGTCATACGAAGAGGGGCATACCGTACGGGCAAGCTCTCCGCCTCCGTTGTATTTGCTCAGAAGAAAGGCTCTTTGCAAAACGGCTCGGAGAACTGGAGACATACCTTCTGGACAGGGGATATAGTAAGGGGGAAATTGATAGCCAAGTCAACAGGGTTAAGGGGCTAGATCGTAGAGATCTTCTGGATCGCCCTCAAAAGCACAATGATGATTCGCGCATACCTCTAGTGCTTACCTACCATCCTGCATTCTTCAAAGTGCATGAAATTTTGCGAAATTGTTCCAATACGTTGTTTGTAGATGATAAGCATCTTAATCTCTTTCAGAATAAAATGTTTATATCTTTTCGGAGGGCAAAAAATCTTAAGGACACTTTAGTAAGGGCGAAACTTAAACCATCGGTAGAGTAACAGGTGGAGAAGGGTACTTTTAGGTGCAACGGTAGAAGGAGCTGTCAAATCTACCCCATTGTCGTGGAGGGGGACACTTCTTGAAACTTTGATGAATCTCGGTCTTTTAGTTGTTCAGTGTCAAGAAATTGAGAGATTCGAGAGAGAGCATGTAGCTTTTGCCTAGCCTGTTTGCAAATGGACTTTACTTGCTGTTTAAAGCATAATGTTTTGTCCAGAATCACTCCAAGCAACTTTTCTTCCTTGCTCTCTTTTATCCTCACACTTCCGATATTTAAAGAATATCATTACTTTTATCTCCAAAGATCATCAGATGGCATTTGTCCTCATTCAACTTCATACAGTTGTTCGGAAACCATTCTGCAATATTAAGGGCATCACTCTCTAATGTTTCAATGATACCTTCAATATTATTGTCACGAGCATAGATAGTCGTATCATCTGCATAATCTCCAAAGGACAAATTTGCCTCCACCTCAAAACCAGAGCTGTGGCGTTTTCGCCTAAGCAAAGTCTTGAAGCACAGTAAGTAAAATCAGCAAAATTTGAAGACGGCATAACAGATGTGTTTTACAAAATACAGCTTATGTGAGACTTATCGTCAAGGGAGCTGTGAAATCAACTTCATTCATCTCTCAATATCGATAATCTATTTTACATATACTGTTCATCGGTGAAAGCATTCCCTTGAACATCAACATCAACACACTCTTAGAACCGTCAAATCATTCCCTGAAAAGAATTTGTTACGTGATCTCTCGGGGGTCAAGACAGGAAGGTCTGGAGATCTTTTGGGGGCCAAAAGATGTCTCCTCTCTTGTTGATAACCCACTCGCAGGGAATTTGAAAATACGTCATGATCAACCTGATCTCGACGGATCTGACAAAGATTCTTTCCAAAGCATAGAGCTCAAATCCTTACTGGTTGCTGAAGCACGCGGAAATCATTCAATTTCACGGTAGTCAGCCAATCAAATAGCCCCTTTCTAACCACGTGATACCAAATTGGCCGTTTGAAGTGAATTTTTGAGTACTCCCAAGAATGTTGAAATGGCTACTAAGTTACAATAGTTACATGGAATTTCCTTTGATAAGTCCGTAGAAGGGATGCCCCTCTACAGTTTGTAGCGTGCTTGGAAAAATATCTCATTTGGAGCCGAAATTACAGTTATTTTCCAGTCGAAGAATATTGACATTCACTCAAACATCGATAAAAGTTGCTGCGAATGAGATATAAGGATAAAAATCTCAGCGATTATGGATATTGCCTAAGCAACAACCCAAGCACCGTCCCTTCAATTACATCTCAAAATCGCATGTGATTTTCAACGATTTCTGCCAGAATTGTGATCTGGGCCTAAACTTCCTGCCGACTAAAACTCATTCATTGACCCCAAAAGGGCTTAGTTTGTATTCTGGAGCTACATGATTCACTTTCCAACGACTCAATGATCTATTTGGCTTCATTTTCCATTTAGATGTCTCCAAATTTCGTTTAAAACATCCAGTCTTGAGAAACTTCTTGCAAATTTGTGTCGTTCCATATTTTCTCTGTAAGCGCCAGTAATCTCTTCAAAAACGCCTCATCGATAGGCTTTGTGCTACAGATAATGCGATTCGATACAGTTCATACACTCGTAAATAGATATGGTATTGCCTGATTTTGTTCAATTCATTCAAATGGAAACAAGAAGGATAAAATATTTTTGGCTGTTTGGTTCACCAATGAATTGATCTTACACAAAACAACAAAGCAGCAAAAAGTTTGTGCAAGAAATGTGTCAAATCTATTCATGAGTCAACAAAGTTAAACAAAAGGTTAACAGCGGTAAACTTTCAACACAATGAAACATTTAGTTTTGTTGTTTTGCGTAAGATCAATTCATTGGTAAACCAAACAGCCAAAAATGTTTTATCCTTTTTGTTTCCATTTGAATGAATTGAGCAAAATCAGGCGTGCCATTTCTATTTACGAGTGTAGGAACTGTACCGAATCGCATTATCTCTAGCACAGGTAGCACAAAGCCTATCGATGCGACGTTTTTGAGGAGATCGCTGGCGCTTGCAGAGAAAATATGGAAAGAGACAAATTTGCAAGAGGTTGCTCAAGACTGGATGCTTTAAACGAAATTTGGAGACAACTAAATGGAAAATGAAGTCAAATAGATCATTGAGTCCTTGGTAAGTGAATCATTTAGCTCCAGAATACAAACTAAGCCCTTTTGGGGTCAATGAATGAGTTTTAATCGGTAAGAAGTTTAGGCCCAGATCACAATTCCGGCAGAAATCGTTGAAAATCACATGCGATTTTGAGATGTAATTGAAGGGACGGTGCTTGGGTTATTGCTTAGGCAATATCCATAATCGCTGAGATTTTTATCCTTATATCTCATTCGCAGCGACTTTTATCGATGATTGAGCGAATGTCAATATTCTTCGACTGGAAAATGACTGTAATTTCGGCTCCAAATGAGATATTTTTCCAAGCACGCTACAAACTGTAGAGGGGCACCCCTTCTACTGATTTATCAAAGGAAATTCCATGTAACTATTGTAACTTAGTAGCCATTTCAACTTTCGTGAGGGTACTCAAGAATTCACTTCGAACTGCCATTTGGTATCACGTGGTTAGAAAGGGGCTATTTGATTGGCTGACTACCGTGAAATTGGATGATTTCCGCGTGCTTTCAGCAACCAGTAAGGATTTTAGCTCTATGCTTATTTCCAAGGAACTTTTCGACGATCTCAAAAGTGCGTTGATCCTCAAGGGGCTACTTTCACCGATGAGTATTGTGTTTAAGGAGTACTTTCACCAATGAACATTATGCTTAAATTAAATTGTCGCTGCGATATTGAGATGAATGAAGTCGATTTCGGAGCTCCCTTGACGATTGGTCTCACGTGGGCTGTATTTTTTAAACGCAACTCTTGTGCCGTATTCAAATTTTGTTGATTTTATTCACTGCACGTCAAGAATTTGCTTAGGCCAAAACGTCAAAGCTCTGGTTTGGAGGTGGAGGCAAATTTGTCCTTTGAAGATTGATATCTTTACTCTCAACACACCGATATCAACAAACGAGGTATCTATGTCCAAGTTAGCTATAGAGTTATGTTTTGAAAATCATTTCTGGTTGATTCGCTCTGTATTCTTATCGCAAGGGTCGACGAAATCCGTATACTTTTTTGGACACCCGGTATTTATGTTTTGGTTGGCATTAATTAGCTATTTAATTAGCGAGAAGATAGGTCAATGTAAAATAAAGTAAGTATTATTGTTATTACATGTGTTACATGTCGTACAAATTTCTCCTCGGAAGCCATCTCGAGATTTTATTGCAGATACTGTGTGACTCCGTTTTGTATGCTTTCAAGCCGACCTCTGCAATGGTAGGATGCTTTGACAGAGTCGTAAAGTTGACATAAAACTGATGAATAGGCTTTATCCTTCTCCTCCACCTACCACAGTCAGCCGTTGATTTTCTCCACTGGTCCTGGACTTGCGCAATTTGTACAAATGCTATTTGACAATTTGCGCAATTTGTAATTTCTCCATCAGAGTCTCCATGTGGTCTTTGCTGACAAGGTCTGCAACGGCATCGTTAATAATCTTCTTGATAGTATCCTCATCCATGTTAGGATGTTGATTTGTTCGCTAGGGTGGCATCAGGAATTCAAATAGCATTTGCTGCTCCTGGAATTTAAATAGCATTTGTGCACACGACTTTGCACGTGTTTCTCTAATTGAAGCGTATAACTCGGTTTATAACTACGATTTGATTGGTATTGTTGAGACCCACCTCGACGACACTGTAGAAGTTAGAAATTTAGATCTCACTGGTTACACATTCATGAAAAGCAACCACCCACATAATGTAAAGCTAGGAGGTGTAGGGCTTTATGTCAAAGATTCGTTTCCAGCAAAAAGTAGGCAAGACCTCGCGCTCTTACCTGAATGCATTGTGTGTGAAGATCAGCTTGATAAAAAGAAATATTTCTTTACAATCCTTTACCGTAGTCTTCGCAGAAGAGCTGCAGTAGGGCAAATACGTGCGAGAACGGAGAGATTTAAATCAAGTTTCTATCCTAACTGTTTGTCGGAATGGGAAAAGCTTGACCTTGAGATTAAACAATCCTGCTCAGTGAATGTTTTCAAGAAACGACTATTAGCAATCATCCGTCCACCTTCAAAACAGGTCTACAACATTCACGACCCAAAAGGTTTATCAATTTTAACACAACTTTGCGTTGACTCAGCAAGCTGAATTTTCACAAATTCAAACATAACTTCAGCGATACTTTAAATCCTTTGTGTCCGATAAACGATTGCGTTGAGGACACGGAACACTTTTTGCTGCTCTGCCATGCTTATGACAAAGACGTGAACTTCTCGGCAGTGTAAACGCGATATTGCGCCACCACGGATTAACAAACTTCATAAATGAAAATTTACTCCAAATCCTCTTGCATGGCCACGAAAAGTTATCCTGTGATTTAAACACAAAAATTCTTGAGGCAACGTTAAAATACATTCAGGCCTCAGAGCGGTTTCAATAAGTTCGTAAGTTTGCTGTCTCCTCTCTCTTGTACTTTGTTTTTCGTACATTTATTTTTTGTGGTTTATTTTGTCTGAAATATCTGTAATTGTTGTTTTCCTATTTGTTATTTGTAATATGTTATTTGTAATATTTAATGTAATATCAATTTGAATATCTATGTTAAATGTTATGGTCACAGGGTTACTATGTATTTCCATACTCCTCGTGGCATCGTCTTGTAACCTTTGTTTGTCTATTGTAAAATTTTATTGGAATATATATAAAAAAAATTTTCTCCACTCCGCCTTCTCTTCTCAAAACATCATTTGATCTGATGTAGTGCAGGTGCAGCTTTATCAATTATTGGACCCACACAGATATCTATTGCCACAATTATCCTTGTTCCAAGTTCAGAAAAAAAGTTTCCAAATGCAGTCCATTCTGGACCCAGCCTCTGCGGAAGCCGCCAAAGTGGCTGGGTCCACAAAGGGCATAATTTTGAAGTTTTCAGACGTAGCAATGGAGATGGATGCCGCTTAACCCTGTCCACAAGCTGCTCGGCAACTTTCAGGCAACTTGCAGTCTTTTGGGTAACTTTTGGGAATTTCTGCAACTTTTGCAACATTGAGCAACTTGTTCTTAGTTTAGCAATTTTACAAAAATTTCAAAGATGTTTTGTTTGTTCTTTGCAACAGTAATGAGAATCAGACATGTAAAGAATCTGTTTTCTGGTCAGGCTGGGATTCTATGTCTTGATGACGATAATGATGATGATGATGATGATGATGATGATGATGATGATGATGATGATGATGATGATGATGATGATGATGATGATGATGATGATGATGATGATGATGATGAATGATGATGATGATGATGATGATGATGATGATGATGATGACGACGATGATGATGATGATGATCATCATCATCATCATCATCATCATCATCATCATCATCATGGTTATGATGATGATTATTATTCGTTAATAATTATTGTTGTTGCTGTTATTGTTGTTGTTTATGATCAAGAAATGATTCTTGCAAAAATTCTGAAGATGTGTAAGATGAGCTTAATGATAATAACGTGAAAAGGCTCAAGCTTCTAAGAAACTGCTGTAGTTAACGAAATTGTTGAAATAGAAAGCATCCTTTTGGCACTAATTTTATCCATATAGATCTCAGTTATTCATATATCTATAGCATATGACCTTAAAACATGTCTATAAATGAGCAACTTTTGGGCAACATTTTGAGAAAGTGGCAACTTTTTGAGCAACTTTTCAAGAAATTTTGAGCAACTTTTCGAGAAATTTCGAGCAACTTGTGGACAATGCAGCTATAAATATCTGTCTGGGTCCATGACCACGTAACAGCGATGTACTGACGTGGTATTAGAAGCCGTTGTATTGAATGTCAACAGACATCATCACTGAAGATAGTCACCTACATGTGAGGCCCTCTGCGGAGGCCCCAAAGCTTTTGCATACAAGGAGTTTGACTACCCCCCGGACTGGGGGAGGGAGAGAGAGAGAGAGAGAGAGAGAGAGAGAGAGTTTTTTTCTCTTTAGTCTGGTTTTTTCTGACTTTTAGTTTCTTCCTATTAGACATCCTTTCATGTGAATTTCAGGGTTGTTGACCCTGATTCAGGGGGTACCGCATAATTTTGAATTGAGTGCTCAGCAGAAAAAGACCTTTTTAGTCTCTTGAACCACTGTCTATAGTGATGAAGCAAACATTACTGGATTTTTCTTGAAGTAGGCTTTCATTTGACATAAAGTTTATTGAATTTTGATGACGTCATTGACGACGTTGGTCGTTGCGCATGCATAATGACGAAAAACCGTGTTAGGCTTCATTTTGCGAAGAGTTAGCAACATGAGATGATTCAGCAGGTCTTTTCATCTACACTTAGCATTTTCTTTATTTCTAAATCAATTTATGTCAAATTTTAGACAAAAAGTGCTCTTTTGCGGGCTGTATAAACAAATGCATATGTCAGCAAAAGTAGAAGCGGTACAAGGCATACATTTCAAAGTAAGAATTGCAAGGATATAATCTTCTATGTTTCCAATCTTACATCGGTATCTTTTATCGAGTTGGATATGCAACGCAACTAAGTTCATGCGGTTTTGAACCTAATTTAGCAATATTTGCAGACGTTAGCACTTTGTCACGTGGCAGAAACAAACAATATGATGTAATCTTTTTGCCTGATCATTTTTATTCCTTGTGCCAAGTCTCAAGTCTCTACTTCTTTATGGTCCTGAGAAAACAGAGGGCGGCACAATCAAAGTTTCAAAAATCCGAAATAAAATACTACTTTGTACGTGAGAAATGATTTTACACAACGTTTCGAGCATTTAAAGAGCATTACTCAGAGCATTACTCAGAGCATTACTCAGAGCATTGACCTGATGAAGAGAAATGCTCGAAACATTGAGTAAAATCATTTCTCATGTACAAAGTCGTATTTTATAAAGAATTAATTGATTACAACATACTAATGACGTACTACACGCAAAACCAACTGTGTTATTCCAAAATCCTAGTTTGGATAGAGCTGATAGCCCAAATTTGATTGCTTTGACTGGGTCCTGGGACCAAGTGGACCCATCTTGAATCCATCCCCGAATAGCCCTTAATAATTTTTTCTTGAGCACAGGATTTAGCTCAGAACCATTGATAGCCAGCCTGCGTGGCATATGCATTGCGTTTGTCTTGCACGGATGACCTATTGCCATGCACTTATTCTTCTACGGGTTCGGACAAGCATCCACTCGCATCCATTCGCATCGCATCAGATTGAGCAGCTTTTTTTGTGTATCACTAACTTTCTTGGCGTTCCTTGGCTTTATTCGATAAGACTAAGACTGCTAAGGGTGTTTCATCTGGATCTTCACGTTACAATAGGCACTTTTAAAGTCATTGCTAATTTGATATAGACGTTAAATAAGAAAACCGAAATAGAAACTAAGAAAAGATACACAGTTTTACTTAAATCAGACATGGTTATTGTGACTGTATGGATTATACCGGGGTAAGAAGTTTTTTGATAAAATGGACCAGATTTATGGATAAATTGTAGATTCAACAGGACTATGTCCTTAATAAGTTAAGTTTGCTTTGACATGGCATCTTTAATTGTTTCTAGGTAGTTGTAGCTAGTTTAACGTTAGATGTATTTATAATTTGGCTATGGGGTAGTAATTGTCTTTGGCTCCCCATGGTATCGCACCTGTAGCGTGTTGATAGTAGAGAAGTATAGTAAAATTTAAGATACAGGGTAAATTTTGATATTTACATAAAAAATTTTTATCACCATACAATGAAGTCTGCATTAGAACATTATTTTGGATATTTTTGTATCAAAATGGTCGTAATAAAAGTGCCCTGTATCCTCGATAGCATCGTTTGTAATGTAGCGAAAGTGTTCTTTATCCTCGATAGCATTGCTCGATAGCATGGTGTCCCTAAAATTGTACTTGAATTTGTGACAATTCAATTGCTGAGACAAACCCTGAGTTGATTGAAATAGGAAAGACTTGTTGTCTTATGAATGCCAAAGATTGATTTTACCGGAGATCTGATCATTGACAAAGGAATCTACTTAATAATGGCAATAGACAATGCAGGTCTAGTCTCAGGATTAAGTTCATTCCATTCAAACAAGCAATGACGATAGAAGCTAGATTAAATTTTTTCTGTTCTGGCCTTCATTCACCCAATGACATCCTGGTTGCGAAGGGAGAAATTTAACTGTTGAAATGCTGAAAATGGATCCTTAGTATTGAAACTTGAGTCAGGTTACATTGTCGATGATGTTGTAGAACAAGCTAAGGCGTCTGTTCCATCTTAAGCTGCTCAGTGATTCCCAGTCAAGCTCTTTGCACCGCTATTCTCATGATATTCCTTTCCTATTACCCGTATTTGCTCGTGCAGTTGTGCGGCAGAACGCTCAACAGGTTCTGGTTTTCCATTTATGCTCGCTAAGATGATGCTACCACTGAATTCACATAATTTCGCCAGAATATGGTAAATTACATCCCCGTAGTCAAGATGCAGCAGCACATAGAGCTTACATAACTCGTTTAGGCCATTCCTGAGCAGATATTTGGGAGATGGTATACCAAGCCAACAACCTCTCTTGATTTGGAAATAGCTGATTTGGTATGGACAAACAGAGACAACTTTGAATCTAGTATGATTCCTAACTGTTCATGTTCATCTACGTTTATTACTAGTGTGTTGTTAAAGAGAATTTCTGGATGATCAGCTTTAATACTTTTCCTTTGAAATATGGGTATGAATGTGGCAATGAATGACCGAAAAAATATAACTGTCACAAAGATTGTTTGAGTGAATTCACAAAGTCTTTGTGCTAAGGGCTCATGCAGAGCTGAAAAGCATACCAAAGAAGTAAAGTCAGGCGAGACAGTTCAAAGAAATCCCTGGAAAATTAATGGTGAACAGCCCTGCACTGCAAAACAACAGCACTGCCACTCCTCCAAAGAAGCTTTTTGGAATTTACATGCGATAGCATCACTCTTTCGAGGATCAGTGTACAGCTTGGAAGAGATTGAAATAGACATGGGATTCTTGTCCGTGGATTCATAAACAAACTTTATTTTATTACTCGCGAACTTTAACTTTAACAAACTTTATTACTCGAGACTTTATTTCAAAGAAAGGACAAGAATAAAAAATTGTTATAGGATACGTGCCCGAGTTGAATTTTATAGAAACTCTATGGGAAAAATGAACAATTCTCTTCCGTAATCACAGTGCTCTTTGCGAAACTTGGATTTGTGTTGATTCTCATAGTAATGTGAATCCGTACATATCTTAAGTTTATGCTGTGGCTGTTCACACTACGATGCTGTTGAGTATAGTGATAATTCACCATTAAAATCATTTCTACATAAGATTAAAGCTGACATTATTTTCAAGGCAGGAAATAAGACCTTATTTTCAAGATAAGGATTAAAAGGTTGATTTTTTGTGCTTGTCATTGCACAACATCGTGCTTTTTCTCAATGGCTGGGCTTTATTAGCAAGGTACTTTCCTGAATTGAGCTCTGTTGACTAGTTTGACTTTCTTGAAATCGTGTAGTCTTCCTCTCTAACAGTGCGAAACTTTTCATAATTCCTAGGCCTTTCCTGTAAATTTCGGTCAAGAAATTCGACTCTCCAATCATCGTTCAGAGAACATGGTTCAGACTCGCTTGTTGGCTGGGTCATACTTTCCCGTGAAGTGTTAAGCCTTGCTTAGTGAACATTGTATTAATTGAAATTGCGTTGTACTGGGTGTCCCTAAGAACATGAACTTCATTTGAGTGGCTGCTGTGGAGGAGCCGTAAATCTAAGTTTCCTATCTTTCAAATTTTTAATAGAAAACAGATCTTAGAGTTTGGCGCCGAGTTTGGAAAACATGACAAATAGTTCATCAAGCAGGGGCGGATCCAGGAAAAATTATGAGGGGTGCTGAATAAGGAAGGATGAGAGGTCTAGGGGCGAAGCCTCTAAAAGTTTTGATGACCACGCCCTTTACTCCCTCGGAAATGATGACCACGCCCATAAACAGCCAGAAGATGTCTTATTTACCAATCGTATGATTGGGTGATTTGTTGCACAAGTTTTTTTCGAAGAACTATCTTTGAAGTTCTGTCGAAATATTCATGTGGTTTTCTTTCCTTTCCGCAATTAATTATCGAAATATCCCATCCATTGTTTGTAGATAAAGCTGAAATGGTATGCAAAAAATTTGTCTCGCATAATCTGAACTGCGTAGGCGTCTGATCTTGGGCAAGAGAATTTATGAGCCACAACCGGCCTAAACTAAGGCAAGTTGAGCGTGATCTTCAAAATTTTCTTGAATCATTAGCATCTGAAAGCATAGCAAGAACCCCAATAATCCAAAAGTGAAACAACGAAAGCCATATTTTATCACAACCGACCCTTGCTCTCTGACTCTCTGGATCTCCTCTGTCCGTTGTTCCCCTCATCCAGCCAAAACTTTGCGTTTGCAGTAATATTCATTTCAGAAATGTTTGATAACTCATAGTTGTTTTCCTTTTATTTCGATTTATCATCGCAGAATTCCCATTCAAATAGCTATTTACCACATTTATTGCATTTGGGTGATAGAATCACCCGATATTGCGACAGATTCACCCATTTATTGCATTTCCCCTTTCAACTGCAGTCCATGATGAAACTCCCCCTGTTTTAGTTTTATCCCCCCTTGTTGTTACATCGTGGTATGATCGACTGCGATTTCAACAACTAAAATCCCCCCCGGATCAGCCCTGTTTCTTTTATGTTTTTGGATTTTCAAATTGCATGGGTGCTCCCGCCAAATCTGAGCACCCCTAGGTGCAGCACTGCTGTTGGTTAATTCGCTTCTACGGGTGCTCAAATTCGGATAATTTACAGGCCATGGGTGCTCTGTTGCGCTGCAGATAGGGTAGACAATGGATTCCGAGTCAGCAAAATGTAAGACAGTTGAGAAAGGAGTTTGTCAGGTAAAATATATGGACAATGTGGAAAAGGCGGAACGGTGGTGTGATTATTATTATTATTATAATGATAATTATTGTAATTATAATGAAAATAACAATAATCATTATTTATCATCATTATTATTATTATTATTATTATTATTATTATTATTATTATTATTATTATTATTATTATTATTATCATTTTTATTATTATTATTATCATTATTATTATCTAAAGTGATAGCTAGCTTCTAGCCAATGTCATTGTCCATGACTACCAATCTTTGTTAGTCATGTCTTGCTTCTGTGCCGCTTGGATTACTCCTGATATGACCTTTCGCACTATTGATTCACTTTCCATCAAGACCGTCTTTTGCATCTCCTTAGCAATTTTTACTGCTGCTGTCTTGTCTGTCAATGCATTCTCGATGTTCTTCTGTATGACATTCACTCCACCCCCAAGACTTCATATAATCAATGGTATGACTTCAACCTCATAATCCTTTCTCTTTTCTCTAGTTTCGTATGCAAGCTGCTGAGATTTCGTTATTTTCTCGCTGGATTTAGCCTCAATATTCCTTTCTTTAGGATAGGCCATGTCACATAACCATATTACTTTGTCTTCCTTCTTTTCCAACACTAGATGTGGTCTTCTGGCTTCGTTTGTTTTTTTTTTACCCTATACTCAAAATCCCATATGAGCTTTGCCTTTTTATTTTCAAGCACTTTACCTTGTTCCCACTTCTTTTTATACCAAACTGTTTGCTGATCAATCAATTCTTCTTGCTTTGCCCATTCAATTGCTAAAACCATCAGTGTGTTATTATGTCTTTGCAGGTATTCTCTACCAGCCAGCATCTTACAACCAGCAACCATATGATGGACAGTGTCTTGATAACTTCCACATAATCTGCACATTGGTCCTTCTGATTATATTCCTCTTGAACCTTTCCAGGCTTTTGTCTCAATCATTTGCTCCTGTACATTTATGATCGCTGCTGTTTTCTTTGGGTCTAGGTTACACTGGAGCCATAAGCTTGGCTCTTCTTCTTGCCCTATAAAGACTTCGCTCTACATTTCCTTTGATTTACACTCGCTTGCTCTTTTCATGACAGTCTTTTTCTTCAATAACTGTTTCAATCGTTTCCAGCATTTTTTCCAGTCATCAGCCAAGCGTTCTCCGTCGCATAAGATTTCGTTTCCTCTAAATTCAAGAACACATCCAATCTCTCTCATAGCTACCTTTGCATCTTTCCTAATTGAGCAATACTGACTGGCGCATTCGCGCTCCCACGCTACCCTTATCTACTTACTACCTTGCTAGTTGATTTTGCCATGTAGCATGCAACTCTCACCTTAGTTGCAAGGTAAACATCTCTTAATGAGATCAGCCCTCAGCCTCCACTGCTTCTACTTAGATACAACCTTTCGTCGCTGGATTGCCTGCCCAAAATGTTAAAGTTCCTCAATTTCCTTTTCACAATCATATCTAATTTGTTTACTTCGCTCATTGAAAATCGGCAAACAATCATCGGGTATGTAGCAACTGGGATTACTGATTCTGATTCTGATTCTGATTATTGTTATTATTGTTATTATTATCAAAACTAAACCATCCTTCAATGCCAACAGGAAATGAAACTAAAAGAAATAA
The DNA here is from genome assembly GCA_964019985.1 of Aurelia sp. 4 Dawson et al 2005. Lineage (NCBI taxonomy): Eukaryota > Metazoa > Cnidaria > Scyphozoa > Semaeostomeae > Ulmaridae > Aurelia > Aurelia sp. 4 Dawson et al 2005. The sequence goes on along the minus strand of OZ026504.1, from coordinate 7,831,860 downwards.
GACTGTTCTTGAACGTAACGTTTCGATTTAGAATCTTCATCATAATATCGTTATTATTATTATATTATTATTATTATTATTATTGTTATCATTATTATTATTATTATTATTATATCATTATCATTATTATTATTATCATTATTATTATTATTATTATCATTATTATTATTATTATTATTATTATTATTATTATTATTATTATTATTATTATTATTATTATTATTATTATTATTATTATTATTATTAGTTTACTTACAATTGGGGACAAGCCAGGTTTTATACGTTGTAAACAAAATTAAAATTAACATAAAATTTCCATAAAATCAAAATTAGAATACCCTTGATACAACTCGAATTATGAACATAAAATACATTACAACGTAAACAAAATTAACAGAAACCTAGGCCTGATTCACACCGGGTCTCCCGGGCCACCAGGGCAGCGCAAAAAACCCGAAAGACAAAGAACTGGAGTTTAAGTCTCTGTCTCTCGGGTCCCCCCGCACGACCCCAACAGACCCAAAAGACCCAGCGCGAACCAGGCTTTAAGATAGAAACAAGAATAAATACTACACCTTCCAAACCATAGAGTTACAATGATAATAATACAGCCTGTCTTTTTGGTTTCTTTACCCACATGGGATTGAGAGTGTCCTCCGTAGCAGAATCCTAATTTCCAAGGGAACAGAAAAAGAGACGCTAGCCAGTAACCCTCCAAGGATTTGCTTAATTTGCTAAATCCCGAATAGCCCGATGGGGAATTCCACCCCAACACCACGTGCAAAATGCACGAAGTTAACCGACCAGCATATCCTTCCACTCCCTCGGGATCTAAGTGCAAAGGTAGAAGGATTAAGCGCTCCCACAAGCAAACAAATCCAACTCGATATCCGCCACCCTTTCATTTAGGCCCTTAGGGGAAAATACACCCAATTTATATTGCCAAAAAAGCTCCTTTCTGCGAAGCGAATGCACGTCACCTGCACCATCGATGATGCTTATTTTTACAGAAAATTCACCCCGATGATCTTGTTCAAAAAAGTGAGAGAAAAAGCTTGCCTGCGGGACAGGCTTACCCGTATGAAGATTACCACTAAGACGCTTTTGTTTGTATGTCCGAAAATACGATTTATAGACGTTAAATCTCTGGCGAAATTTAGTCTTCGTACTGCCTACATACTTTTTATTGCAACATGTGCATTGCAGCAAGTAGACCACATTCTCCGAGTTGCAGTCATACGCCCCCGAAAAGTTCCTAAAAAACCGAGAATCATCTGCATTATAAAACATGGACCCCTCTTGCATCATCGGGCATATTTGGCACCTTCTACCATTGCACTTATGTGTACCTTTTTCCACCAGCTCCTCGTTTTCCGGTTGTAATTTTGCCCGAACCAAGGTATCTTTAAAGTTTTTGGCCCTTCTAAACGAAACGAAAAGTTTTCCCGAAAAAACCCTGCGATGCTCACGATCTACAAGAAGGACGCTTTCACATTTCCGCAAAATCTCATGAACCTCATTAAGTGCAGGATGAAAAGTAAGGACAAGGGGTATCCTCGTGCCATCTTTGGATTTTGATTCCCTATTCAAAAGGGTATCCCTTTGCAAACCTTTGACCCTCTCCAACTGTGTGTCGATCTCCCCACCCTTATATCCCCGATCCATAAGCCAAGACTTTAAACTAGCCAAATGTTCCTTAAACGAAGAATCCTCTGAACAAATGCGCCGAATGCGAAGAGCTTGACCATAAGGTATACCCTTTTTAGTATGATAAGGATGGCAGGAAGAACGATGGAGGAGCTGATGGGTGTCTGTTGGTTTTGTGTATAAATCCGTGACAAGAGTGTTGTCTTTCTTAATAACCCTTGTGTCTAAAAAATTGATTCTTTCCTTAGACCATTCTGCGGTAAATTAAATTTCGCCAGAGATTTAACGTCTATAAATCGTATTTTCGGACATACAAACAAAAGCGTCTTAGTGGTAATCTTCATACGGGTAAGCCTGTCCCGCAGGCAAGCTTTTTCTCTCACTTTTTTGAACAAGATCATCGGGGTGAATTTTCTGTAAAAATAAGCATCATCGATGGTGCAGGTGACGTGCATTCGCTTCGCAGAAAGGAGCTTTTTTGGCAATATAAATTGGGTGTATTTTCCCCTAAGGGCCTAAATGAAAGGGTGGCGGATATCGAGTTGGATTTGTTTGCTTGTGGGAGCGCTTAATCCTTCTACCTTTGCACTTAGATCCCGAGGGAGTGGAAGGATATGCTGGTCGGTTAACTTCGTGCATTTTGCACGTGGTGTTGGGGTGGAATTCCCCATCGGGCTATTCGGGATTTAGCAAATTAAGCAAATCCTTGGAGGGTTACTGGCTAGCGTCTCTTTTTCTGTTCCCTTGGAAATTAGGATTCTGCTACGGAGGACACTCTCAATCCCATGTGGGTAAAGAAACCAAAAAGACAGGCTGTATTATTATCATTGTAACTCTATGGTTTGGAAGGTGTAGTATTTATTCTTGTTTCTATCTTAAAGCCTGGTTCGCGCTGGGTCTTTTGGGTCTGTTGGGGTCGTGCGGGGGGACCCGAGAGACAGAGACTTAAACTCCAGTTCTTTGTCTTTCGGGTTTTTTGCGCTGCCCTGGTGGCCCGGGAGACCCGGTGTGAATCAGGCCTAGGTTTCTGTTAATTTTGTTTACGTTGTAATGTATTTTATGTTCATAATTCGAGTTGTATCAAGGGTATTCTAATTTTGATTTTATGGAAATTTTATGTTAATTTTAATTTTGTTTACAACGTATAAAACCTGGCTTGTCCCCAATTGTAAGTAAACTGAGGAAGATTTTAAATCGAAACGTTTTTAGCAAAATTGCAGTTGTGTTTCTTTATTTTAGTTTTCTGTTATTTTTAGATGGTGCTTTTTGTTTCTTTATTATTATTTTTATTATTATTATTATTATTATTATTATTATTATTATTATTATTATTATTATTATCATCATTATTATTATTATTATTATTATTATTATTATTATGTTCTTTTTATCACAGGAAAAGTTCCTGGTAAGTTCTTCCCGAAAGCAAGCTAGAACAACTAGCCTCAGGTTTCGAGAAGCTTTCTCAATGTTCTTGCAGTTCCTAACAATGCCGTTTTCTGGATCATCTCAGTCCTGATTTTGATTCCTATTTTCTCTATGTACTTCTCTGCTTCTTTCGTGACACACCCCAAAGCACCAACTACAACTTGAATGAGATTTACTCTTTGAAGGCACCATAACCTTGCAATTTCTCTTATTAGGTCTTGATACTTTTCGATTTTCTCTTGTTCTTTCAGTTTTATCCTTGTATCTCCTGGTACAGCTATGTCAACGATAAAGCACTCTTTTTGTGATTTTAGCTCGACAACAATGTCTGATCGTCTATGCTCAATTTCATAATCTGTGTTTAAGGTAAAGTCCCACAATACCTTAATGCTTTCATTTTCAGTAACGCCTTCTGGCTTATGATTGTACCACTTTTCAGCCCTGGGAAGGTCATACTTCTTGCAAATCTCTCAATGAACTATCCGTGCTACGTTGTCGTGACGTCGCTTATATTCCTTCTGGGCTAATTTGCTGCATTCACATATAATATGGTTTACTGTTTCCCCCTTCTCACCACACATTCTGCACGTCGGGGAATCTCTTGATTTGTCGATATGATGTTTGACGTAGTTCGTACGTATTGCTTGCTCGTAGTGCTTCTGTCCCTTTCTTCAAGTCTCCATTTTTTAGCCACAACCACAATTTTTTCTTGTCTGCTATCCCATCCGTATCTCTGAAAAACTGACCATGCATTACTTTTTCGTGCCACTTGACTTCTCTTTCTCTTCTTCCTTGATCTTTATACTCTGCTGGATTAATGATGTCATTCTTCATTTCCTGTTGTTTATGTACTGCCCTTAATAATTGCTCTTCGCTGTTTTTAAGGTACCATTTAAGGCTATTTTCCTCTGAAAGTATGGTTTCTAATACACTTTGCAATCCCCTTCCAACTCTCTGTCTTGCTACATACAGTCTATCGACATCACTCATTGGATGTAACGTTCCATTCATTGTCATAATTTTCCGCGTCTGTCTGTCCAGTTTCTCCAGTTACTCTTTCGTCCACTTCACTATCCCAGCCCCATATCTCATCACAGCTACTGCCCAAATATTAATTGCTGAAATGGCATTCCTGCTATTCAAGTTTGATTTCAAAATAAGTTTAATCCTTCGCATGTACTCCTTCGTGAATCTCTCTTTCATTTCTTTCTCCTTTATCCTATCTAGTTCTACTATACCCAAGTACTTGTAACCTTCTTCGTTGACTACTTTCATCTTCTCTCCATCTGGTAGTTCAATTCCATCACAAATAGCCATCTTACCACGCTTCATGATAATTACACCACATTTTTCTATACCGAATTGCAAGCCAATGTCGCAACTGAACCCATGGACTGTATTCACAAGTGATTCTATGTCTCTTTCACTCTGTCCGAATAACTTTAAGTCATCCATATACAGAAGGTGACTCAATTTTTGCTGGTTCTTTCCCAAACTATATCCAGCTTTCGTCTTTTTCAAAATCAATGACAATGGAGTGAGACAAATAAAAAATAGAAGTGGCGAAAGGCTATCTCCTTGGAATATTCTACGTTTGATATTGACATCCCCTAATACTTCATTTTCTGCATTCAATTGTACCTTCCATTTCGCCATACTCTTTTCCAGGACGTTCATAATATTATCAGCTGCTCCAACTAATTGTAGATTCTTTAGTATCCATGAGTGTGGTACCATGTCATATGCCTTTTTATGGTCGACATAAGCCATAGCTAAGTTGGCCTGTCTTCTCTTACAGTTCTTAAGTACCATTTTGTCAATGAGTAGTTGATCTTTCGTTCCGCGTGTTTCTTTACGACAACCCTTCTGTTCTGATGGTAACACATCATTAGTATCTACATGCTCGTATTATTAGTATTATTATTATGTCTGAAGTTATCACAGCATCTGATTTTATTGCTGGTTGAATCTACTGATTACCGAGCCATATCCCATGGCCTTAGGTAACCAGCACCTTTCTAATGACTCTTGCTGATCCCAATAAACAAGCTTTCTGTAATGTGCTGGAATTCACCATGATTAGTATTATTATTATTATTATTATTATTATTATTATTATTATTATTATTATTATTATTATTATTATTATTATGAAAATTCAACGCTCGTCCATTGACGGATTTAATGTTCTGAACATCTAGATTTCCAGGACCCTTCGTAGTATTCTTGCAGTGTTCAGTAATACGGTGGTCTGCATTTGGTTGATGGCAATACCTGATTCAATCTGTTCCAATTGTTTCTTCAGTGTTTTAGGAATCGTCCCAAGAGCACCAATAACGATGGGTGATAATTATTATTATTATTATTATATTATTATTATTATTATTGCTATTATTATTATTATTATTATTATTATTATTATTATTATTATTATTTATTATGTCTCTTAAAGTCTTTGTTTTTCTTCTTGTAGATCTAGATCTAATCCATAGTTCCCAGAAAATACAGGTCTCATAGGTCAGTTGACAGAACTTTTCTGAGGATATGAGCAGTCCCAAGCAATATGATCTTTGTAGTTCTTCTAAGCTTATTTTGCCCGGTATCTTTTGAATTTTCGATCTCATTCCTTTCTTTATAACTCCAAGTGCACCTATAACAACAGGAATTGTAGTAGTTTTCATTTTCCACATTTTACTTATTTCAATTTCTAGGTCTTTGTATTTTGAAACTTTTCGACTTCTTTTATCGATACATTTCTGTCCGATGGTATCGTCATATCAATCAATTGGCACATGTTGTTGATGTGGTCTTTTATAATGAAGTCCGGTTTATTACCCTTTATTTCTTTATCAACGTGTACTTGCATATCCCATATTAAGGTAACTTGACCGTTGCTGATGACGGTTTCTGGGTTGTGATTATACCATTTATCCGCTACAGGTAGACTAAATGCCTAACAATTCTTCCAGTGCATGTATGATGCAGCTTTGTCATGCCTCTGCATGAATTCTGATTTTGCTAGCACTGGGCAACCACTTACAATGTGATCAATGGTTTCATCATACTCATTGCACAGCCGACATTTGGGGCTCACTCCATTTTTTATTATTTCACTTTGATTTTGTTTCGTCATTAAACTTTGGTCTTGTGCCGCTATGATTAAGCCTTCTGTTTCTGATTTTAGTCCAAGCAAAAAAGAAATGGGGATAATGAGTCGCCTTGAAATATGCCACTCTTTATTTCTATCAGTCGAGACGTCAGGGTGCCAGTAGCATGTCTTAGAACCAATGCTGTTTTCCAATTCTGCATGTTCACTTTCATAAAGTTAACTATCAATTAACTATTATTATTGTTGTTATTATTATTATTATTATTATTATTATTATTATTATTATTATCATTATTATTATTATTATTATTATTGTTGTTATTGTTATTATTATTGTGTCATTCTCTCCAATTCTTCGATGTTCTTCTGGGTCCTCTTTGTCTTGTCTCAGCTACTTCCCGCAGCTTAGAAACACAGAACTTTCCGCAATATGTGAGCTGTTCCAAGGATGGCCGACAACTGTGCACTTCCAACGATCTCAGGTATGTCTAGCTTCCCATGCCAGGTCTTTGCATTCTATGTGACTGTTTCAAGTGCGCCAATCACGATTGGTATCACTATCACTTTCGATGCTCTGTGGATTCTCTTAATTTCAAATGCTAGTTCTTGATATCTGGCCATTTTCTCTTCCTCAGCATTGATTACGTTCAGCACAGCTATGTCAATCAGTGTCCATTCCTGTGAATCTTTCTGTGCTGGAGTAATTATTATTATTATTATTATGCAACTCTTCTCATGGTCTTGATGATATACCAGTGTTTTGTCTATGATCAGGCCACCTCCCGTGGCTTGAGATAATAGATCTTTAGTCTTTCTTGCTAAACCGTCATTCCTTTTCTTCTAGTGTTCCATTTCGTCCTATTTGTTGTAGTCCAAAACTTTTCTAATTATTCTGGCAGTACCCAAAAAACAGGCTTTCTGCAGAGGATCTAATCCTGATTTGAAGTCAATCTTTCGAGATATTTTGCAACATTCTTGGTAACTGTTCCTAAAGCGCCAATGACAATTGGTATTATGTATACTTTTGTTACTTCCATGTTCCAAACTTTGAGAACTGTTCCAAACATGAATTATTATTATTATTATTATTATTATTATTATTATTATTATTATTATTATCATTATTATTATTGTTATTATTTTTATTATTTTTGTTATTATTGTCATTATTATCATTATTATGTCTTTTTGTCCTTATTTACAACGAGTTCCAGTTTGAAAGTGTTTCCACTCCATTTGTGGGGTAAGGTACCACTGTTTGCATTGTGTCCCAGTTTTCACTAATTCCATGGTTTCACTAGTTCATTAGTAATCTTCTTACTGCATAGCACGTTTCCAATAATGTTATCTTTTGTATCTCGAAGATATTGATCTTTCCTGGTATCTTTTCAATGTATTTCGGGAACATTTTGTCAACGACGCCTGTACATCCAACAACGATAGGTACTATTGCAATTTCTTTGAGTTGCCATAATGCTTTCAACTCGATAGCAAGATTTTGGTACTTCTCGACTTTCTCGATACGCTGATCAACAATGTTGTCATCTCTAGGTACTGCAATGTCTATTGACAAAGCAATTTTGTCTTTTTTGTTAATGAATACTATATCGGGTCTAACCGCCGTTATTTATTTATCTGTTTGAATCGTGAAATCCCATAGTACTTTGCTTTCGTTATTCTCGACAGCCGGTTGTGGTTCGACGTCGCACCATTGATTCATTGATGTTAGACCATTTTTCTCGCATATCTTATTATTATTATTGTTATTATTATTATTATTATTATTATTATTATTATTATTATTATTATTATCATTATCATTATTATTATTATCACCATTATTATTATTATTATCATTATTATTATTATCATCATCATTATTATCGTATAAATATCTAGGCAAGTCGTTTACCATAGCAGGGGAAGACGAAAAACAAGTCAAGGACTTTATTAAAGAATTTAAAGGTATAATTGATAAAATCAAGGAATGTACGCTCCCTATTCCTTTAAAACTCAGTGCTTTCAATAACATGGCTTTAGCAAAGATTTCACACCACTTTGAAAACACAAAGATAGAAGAAAAACAGCTTGAGGAACTGGATACAAAGATTACGAAAACTGTTAAAGAAATGTTTGATTTATATCCCAAGAGCAGTGACAAGATATTTTTCGTCAACAGACTACTTGGGGGGCTTGGGATAAAAAGACCATCAAATGTATATAGGGCAACACGTTTATCTAATTTGATAAAAATGCTGAATCACGATGAGGAGAGCATACGGTATCTGGCAAGAGAATCTTTGGAATTAGACATGAAATCGCGAGGGGTTAGACAGACAGATAGCGAAATCAATTTTCTAGGTTATGCATTAGATGCTAACCGGAGACTAGCCAAGACAAAAACATATGGAGGCAACTCTGATTGGCCGGATCTACTTTTTCATGCTAATAAGTTTAATGGATCAATTATATACAAGGATGGCTTTGCTGTGGTTGTCGTTAATGGCAAGGAGCTGAATAGGAAAGATTTAAAAAGAGAAATCGAGGGAGAATTAGAGCAACAGGATATCATTAAGAGCTGTGAGCTCCAAATGCAGGGAAACTTTATAGGAATGGAGAATATAGACAAAAAGATTTCGCATCAAGTTTATTACGGATGGAAGCTGTCTGACAGCTTAGTCAAGTTTATTCTACGTGCACGTATGAATCAAATCCCTTGTAACCAGCTAATTCATATGTGGAATAAGGATCACGATAAAAGATGCTCAATGTGCAATGAAAGGACTGAATCAATGGCACACTTAATGAATTCCTGCAGAAACTACAAAGATTTATATTCGCGTAGGCACGATCGGGTCGTAGAATTCCTAGAGCAAAAAATCCGAAAAAAGAATTCAACATCAACGTTATTTGTCAACAAAATGGTAGAAACAGCTTTCCCACATATCAAAAACGCATTGCAACAGCTAAACCAAAGGAAGCCTGATATATTAGAGATAAAAGTGAACGGGAGAGAATGCGAAATTGTTGAAGTCACTGTCTGCTTTGATTTGTATATGGATACATCTTATCAAGAGAAAAGAAATAAGTATCAACCAGTGATAAATTTACTGAATCGACATGGAATTGCGACAAGTATCAGTGTTATGTGCTTTGGATCACTTGGGACCGTACATAAGAATGTAAGAGGAAACTTGAAAAGGCTAGGACTGTCAGGGGAAGAGGCAAAAGAGACAATGAAGTGGTGCAGTGTATCAAACATGATTTGTGGTAGCATCATATGGCGAAATAGGTGCAAAAAAGTGCATGGACAGTAGGACTGCTGACTTCTGGTGATGTGCAAGGAACATATTTGACTATAAGACATTTATTACAGTTTGTTCTTAATTTGTCAAATCATATCCGATATTATTATTATTATTATTATCATTATCATTATTATTATTATCACCATTATTATTATTATTATCATTATTATTATTATCATCATCATTATTATTATAGCATTATTATCATCATCATTATTATTATAGCATCACGCTTTATAACTTTAGTGTACTTCAATCCTTTGAATATGCCGGGACCAAACTATGATCCTGAGGCTAAGTCATAGAAAGAGTTCTTCTTAGTAAATGTTCAGTACCAAGAAGCACAGTCTTCTGCAGTTCCTCGACTCTGATATTACTAGGAATCTGTTCCACATATTGATTTATTCCTTTCCTAATGAGTCCCAGAGCTCCTATTACAACTGGTATTACAATGGTTTTTGTGTTCCACATTTTGCTGATTTCTATTTCGAGATCTTTGTATTTTGCAATCTTCTCGACCTCTTTAGTCGCTACATTTCTTTCTGATGGTACAGCCATATCGATTAAAGTACATAAATTCTTTGACTTTTCTTTGATTACGATATCTGGCCCGTTTGTTTTAATTTCTTTCTCCGTGTTGATAGGCATATCCCATAATACGGCAACATCCTTTCCTTCGGCAACTTTGCTTGGTATATGTTCATACCATTTGCTAGTGACTTGTATCTGGTAGTATTTGCAAATATTCCAGTGGATGTAAGTGAGTGCCTTATCATGTCTTTCTAAGTATTCTTTTTTAGCTAGCATAGGGCAGCCTAATATAATGTGCTCTAGACTTTCTTCGAATTTATGGCATAGTCTACATTTCGGATCAGTTCCATTTTTGATAATCTTATGCTGATAGTATCGCGTAGCTAAACTTTGATCCTGTGCAGCTATAATGAAACCTTCAGTCTCCGCTTTCAATCCTGAACTTTGTAACCACTTATGTGTCAATTCTTTGTCAACATCTGTTCTGTCAATTCTCTCAGGGTATTGTCCAGGTAGAGGCGTTTCTTTCCATATCTCTTTGATGTTTGTCATAATCTGTTTCTTTACTGTCTCTTTTAGAGATCTCACCTTCTTTAAAATTGGCATGGCTTCTTTAACTTCAGTATGTTGCATTTGTAGTCCTATTTCCCTTCAAAATTTAATAGCTTCTTTCTGTATAGAATGTAACTTCTTGTCACTTTCATGTTTGTATACTTGTTTCAATAGCTTGTCTTTTGTTTCTTTCAGGTACGTTTCTAGACCTATAGTGCATGTTTTGTAAGTAAATTCTAATTGAATCAGACATTTTCCACCTTCCTTTCTTGCTAGATATATCCTTTCAACATCTGCTTTAGGATGATGCATTCTGTGCATTGTCATTATCTTTGTGGTCTTGGCATCCAATTTTCTGATTTCTTTCATCTGCCAGTTAATTACGTTGAAACTATATGTTGCCACTGGGCTTGCCAAGGTGTTGATTGCGGTTATTTTATTAGTTGAGTTCAATTCACTTTTAAGGATCATCTTAATTTTTCGATAGTATTCCTTTCTGACCTTTTCGTTCATTGCTGCATGTTTGATGCCATTGCCTTCCTTTATGCCAAATATTTATAAGTGCCTAATTGTTCCAATTCTTGAATAATAATCGCTATCATTATCATCATTACTATTATTATTATTATTGTTGATGTCCACGGTTAGTGATAGTCTCAAATTAATCTAACCGGAATATGCCTTGAAACCGGGTCCAACAAGTTCCTTAGGTTTCAACAACCATTCTAAGTGTACTGGCAGTTCCCAACAGTGCTGACTTTTGCAACAGTTCTACTCTCGTTGTAACTCTAATCTCTTTTAAGTATCCATTCAAGCCTTTTGGTATGGTTCCGAGTGCTCCTTTAACGATTGGTATGACTTTGGCCTTAACTCTCCATAATGAGCGAATTTCTCTTGCTAGATCCTGATATTTCTCTATCTTCTCCTCTTGCTTTGTTATAATCCTTGCGTCTCCTGGTATTGCTACATCAATTATGTGACAACTCTTTGTATCTTTGTTAGTCACAACTATGTCGGGTCTTCTGGCTGTGATTTCACGATCTGATATCATTATTATTATTATTATTATTATTATTATTATTATTATTATTATTATTATTATTATTATCATTATTATCATCATTATTATTGTTATTGTTATTATTATTATTATGTATAAAGATTTCTATTCAGCTATTGCAACAAGTTCTTTTCTTACGCCATTCATTCATGTAGGGAAGGGGGTCCTGCAAGGTGACTGCTTCAGTCCACTAGCTTTCAATATGGTTATCAATACGTTTATCCAGCACATAAAATCAGAACAATATGCACAGCTTGGTTACTCATTTGTGGAGGGTTTTAGCCCTCACCACTGGTATCAATTTGCTGATGATGCAACTGCAGTTACGAGCCTCGAAAGTGAAAATCAGATTCTCTTAAATGCTTTTACAAGATGGTGTACATGGAGTGAAATGACTGTAAGAGTTGATAAAAGTCAGTCATTTGGAATTACGAAAATTGGTACTCAATCAAAGCAAGTTAAGCCAAAGCTGACCATAGCTAACCGGTTAATACCAGCAGTAGAAAATGGGAAAAGCTTTAAATATCAGGGGAAATACTTCGACTACGATATAAGCAATAAAGATCATAAGGACGAGCTCCTGTCTAAAGTAAAAGAAATGTTAGAAATCATTTATTGCCTTCTATTTCATCCAAAAAATAAGCTGCTTATTTATTCAAGATTACTTCTCTCTCAGATCAGCTGGCATTTAACTGTGTCACAAATTAGCCAGACTTGGATAAAGCAGAATTTAGACAATGTTGTCGCTAGCTACGTTCGTAAATGGTTAGAAATTCCGATTTCGGGTACCCTTGACATTATAGCTCTTAGCAGAGCAAAATTTGGGTTAAACTTTACAGCTTTTTCTGCAAGATTCGCCCAAGGTCAAGTTACCAACAGGAAATGTCTGAGCGAGTCCAGAAAGACATTCGCACAATACATAATAAAACAAGCTCTAATACCAACATTCAATACGACCGGCCTCAATCGACTAGAGATGCCCTTAAAACCATCAGAGACGGGAAGGAAGAACGCATAGTAGCGTCATTAACAACTCAAAAGCTTGTCATTACAGCTATATGGAACAGCATCCTTCCAAGAACAAGATCGTGCTGGTTCAAGGTACTGGAAAAGCTGCCAAAGAACATCTATAGCTTCTGCATTCGTTATCTCAACAATTCTCTACAAGATGAAAGCAATACAGCACGGTGGAAAACAACAGAAAGTGCTTCATGCAAAGCCTGTGACATGCAGCAGACGTTGGGACATGTTGTTGCTGGCTGTCCCGTACATCTAGATGAAAGAAGATATAATTGGAGACACGACTCAGTCTTTGCTGAACATTATGAAGCTTATTCCAAAATCAGTCAGGCTTAAAGAATATGCTGATGTTGAGGATAGAAATGTTAGATTCTCCAACCCATCAGTAATCACGGGGGATACTTACAGGCCTGACATTGTTTTAGTCAAAGATGAGCTGCTTGTTATTGCTGGACTGACCGTTGGTTTTGAGACGAACATTGAAAAGAATGGACGAAGGAAAAGAGAAAAGAATACAGACTTAATAGACACAATGAGACAAGAGAATGAAGAAGTAATTTTTGTCAATCTAACCATGGGTGCATTAGGAATTATTGGTGGTGATAGCTCTGAATCGTATTCAACACTTTCGAAGTTATCTCTTGACTCAAAGTCCATTGACTTTCTAGTGAAACGGGTAATAAATGTATGCATCCGTAGTACTTATTACATTTCTGTATAAGAGACAAAGAGTGGACAGATCCGGAACTAATGAGTTGGTTGACTGCTTGTGACTTTTACCGTCTACATACCATGCCTTATAGTGAGTGATATAGTAGTTCTTAACTGTTTCCTGATATCTTTGCTTTTTAGTGTATGTATAGTGGAATTTTAAAATGATAAGATGAAGTTTGAAAAAAAATTATTATCGTGAGTTCATTTCACACCGTTATTGGTGAATTTTCCGTGAAGGTCCAGTAGCAACAAGCCTCCTTAGAGCTCCAAGACTTACCTTACGATCCTGGCTGTGTTCAGCAACGCTGTGGTCTGCATAGTGTCATTCTTTGTTCGGATTCCGATTTGGTCCAATCTATCTTTCAATGACTTTGGGACTGTCCCCAAAGCCCCAATCACTATTGGGATTACAGTTACTTTCTTATTCCATAGTGCTTGTAATTCTCTTGCCAAATCTTGATATTTCTCCCTTTTTTCCCTTTCTTTCATTTCAACTCTGTGATCTCCAGGTATTGCAAAATCCACAATTTGACATGTCTTCTTTTCTTTGTCAACAATTATGAGATCAGGCCTTCTAGCTTCTATATGATGATCCGTCTGCACTTCAAAGTAAGTCCCACAGCAATTGGCTTTTTTTCATTTTCAAGGACAGATTCTGGTTTGTGTTCATACCATTTATCAGCATGATTGAATTCTAGCTGCTTGCATAATTCCCAATGGACTGCTGTTCCTACAAGGTCGTGTCTCTTCTGTATTCTTTTTGTGCAAGTTTTGTGCATTCACAAATGATGTGCATTACAGTTTCTTCTTTTTGTCCACACATACGACAGAGGCTATTTTCCTGGGTTTTATCTATTCTTGCCTTGATGTAATTTGTTCGGATACATTGATCTTGTGCAGCGGTAATCAGTGACTCAGTTTCTCGTTTTAATGTTCCATTTCTGAGCCATGCCCATGACATATCATCTGCTATATCCATTGTTTGCCTTATGAACTGTCCATGCATTGGCTTTTCTTTCCACCTCTCCTTTCTTTCTGCTGCCCTGCGGCTTTTAAGGTCATCAACAGATTCCTCAGATACTTCATACCAATCTTCTGCTGCTCTTAGCCTTTCGTTACTGTTCTCGACATAAGCCCTGTTTACACTACGACATTTAACCTGGGTTAAGCTCGACCTGGGTTCAACCTGGGTTCAACCCACTTTCGTTTACACTGCATTCATTCCGAAGTGCAGTGTAAACGCAAAGTTGGTTGACTCTGGGTTGACGTCGTTACGCATTCGCTTTTTATGGCGATATTCACCTTCCTTCCGCAGTCTTTTTGCAATATTTTCGAATATTAGTCCAGTAAATCTAGAGTTTGACCTAAAATGAATTGCAAAAGAAATGATTTTTGTGAGATCTGATAGCTGAAACAGTGCTAGTTAACATACTAAAAGTCTAAGAAAATCAGTCTGTAAACGCATACATTCTTATACGTTTACACCTTGCGTCCACACGTAAACGGCGTTTTAAGTTATCCCAAACGCATACATTGGAAAACGCTTTCCAAAGTGGATACTTTTGAAAACGCTGTTTTCGCGTCTCCGTGTCACAGTGATCCAGAATGCGAAAATAAAGGAAGAAAGTACAAAATACCGGAAAAAAAAATTTGGACAAAACATTTATCATGATATAGGGTTTGAAAGAGGATATCTTCAGGTTGAAAATAAAGCAAAAAGTAGACTTTTGTGACTTCGGAGTCCGGAGATATTTGCTTGAGAAGTTGGATGAAATTGACATGGTTCACTTTTCATTTAATTTTTGGTAGATTTCTACAGAATGCTTGTTTCAACAACAAATTCATTTGCTAATATCTCCGCCCAGGGTTATCCGATTTTAGCTCTGTTTGTTTTAATTGATAGAGCTACATGTCAGCTTATGAAGACGTTGGTCACTGCTTCTTCTGGTACTCATTTTTTTGTTTTCTTGTTATTTTTCTTAAATGTGCTTATGTTCCTGAAATTGACGCCAAAAATGCATAATTTGAAATTAAAAGTACCAAATAAAAACATTGAGAAAAAGTAAGTCTGCCAAGCTTATATTTTATTAAAGTAGCACATCTCAGCAGGTAGTCTGCCAAAGCAATCATTCAGGATCGTACAGGGAACAAAACTGTGTTATTTTCAATGTGTCCACTACCACTTTTTTGCTACTTTGGACCCTCCCCCCATTATTTTGATGTTTACCTTCAGACAAACGGAAATCCTGCAACCCAGACTTTAGATAAACAATCCTGAATGGTTTTATCCTCTCTAACAAGTGCTCTGGCATATGGGAGAGAAAATTTGATTTCACTGGCTCTTCCGCAGAGGCTTTTTGTAGTTTTTTAGTTGAATTTTCTTTAGCATTGAGACTCCTATCTGTATATGATTGAAAAAAAGATTGTAAAAATGATATACTTATTGCTTTTTCGACTCGTATTGATAGAAATGATCAATACAAAGTTGTAAATGTCATCAGCAATGGCCCTTCAAAACTGGTAGAGTTGGAACTGCAAAGTTTCATCACTTAGACACCATAACAACTCATTTTGTTGTAAATACTGAAGTACGATGATCATATTGCGCACAAAAGCACCAGAAACAACATTTTCCCTAAAAAATTGCATTGTCTTGACGTTGGTTGCCTACAAAATGTTCCTGATGTACATTTTCAAGGCTAAAAATAGGATTTTCAGACCATGCTCCCCCAAGACTTAAGACCATAGAAATAGGAGGGCTAGAATGCGTGGTTGATCACGTGGCACGGCACAACTATGCGGAACCAATATGGCTGACGTTGGTTGGCAAAAGCGTGGGCCGTTTGTTGTGAACCTAAGTGCGTAAACAGATGTTAGACCAGGCTGAACAGTTATTGCAGCGCTATTTTCGTCAAAATCCTTGGTTTTTCTTCGATTGAAACTGAAAATAAGATGGTTATTTCTTGCGCGGCTTTTGGCTGCGAAAACAGATGGAGATTAAAGAAAGATCTTGCTCCTGGCGAGAAAAATCTCGCTTTTCACCGGTAAGATTTTAGGCCGGTCGCATTTGCTGGCCTGGAATAATTATTATTTCTTCATTCCTTCTCGCTGATATGGTGAAATGTGATCTATGAGCTCTAAAATGGTTTAGATCAGATAGAAGGGATTTGCAGCCTTTCAGTTTCAGGAGATCTGCAGTGAACAGGGCTTAAGTGGGCCGGGAGTGGGCCAGCTTGGGGTTAAAGTCTGCAAGGAGCAAACGTAAATAAGCTATGTCAAGAACTTAACTCTCGGAAATATTGTTTAACAGTTTGATAACCCACTGCTCTTGCCATCAGCATCACCTATTTTATCCCCCAGCCTACCCATTTTACCTCTGTTGACATTATCAAATCATTAAATATAATTCTGTTGTGTCTGACTGATATGTCTTCTGGGGTAAACATGTAAGATCCCCAACTTCTTACTGGCAAATACACTGGACACCATCCCCAAATAAGTTTTTGGGATGCAACTGTTTCCAAAAAACGAAGAAATATTTCAAGCTGGTCTGATTTCAGGTTTCCTCACGATAATGCAGCATTGCTTAAGAAATGGGTCCTTGCAATGCATCGTAAAGATTGGCAGCCAACACGCAATGAAAGAATTTGTGAGAAGCACTTCCTCCCAAGTGACTATCATTTTCCCCCATCCCTGAACCCATCTGAATCTATCGGCAAGAAGTACTTGAAAAAAGAAGCAGTCCCAACAGTTTTTAATTTTCCTGACCATTTGAAAAAAACAACCAAATTAAGGCGTTCCCCTTGTAAAAGGCAAAATTCACAATCTGCATCGGCTTTCCCACTACAAAAGATTAAGAAGCCAAATCCAAAAGAAACATCAATTCATGATCATACATATGCTTATAAAATCTCACCTAGAAAATTGGAAGCAAAATATCGCAAAAAACTAAAACAAAAAAATGACAAATTAAGAAACTTAAAAAAGAAAAATCTACGACTCGAAAAAAAAATTTGTGGCTTGATCTCAAAATTGCAAGCATGCAAATTACTGAATGAAGACTTAGCTCAAACATTAAATGAAAACTTTGGCCATATGGCGACTGCCCTTCTTAGAAATGAATGCAAAAATGTTGAGAAATCAGCTGGTTCAAGATATTCGGAAGAAATCAAAGAATTTGCTTTAACCCTCCATTTTTACAGCCCAAGAGCATATAAATTTGTGAGGAAAGCTCTTCATTTACCACACCCTGCAACTATAAGATCGTGGTGTGTTAACATAAATTGTGAGCCAGGTTTCCTTGAAAAACCTTTTGATTACATTGAGCAGAAAGTCACAGAAGGCCAAAAAGATTCCATAATTTTACTTGACGAAATGAGCATAAAAAAGCAAGTCCAATGGGACCAGAAAACCTCCAAATTCATTGGCCAAGTAGACTATGGAGGAATAAAAGCAGAAGAAGTTGACACTGAGGCTACAAATGCACTTGTTATCATGGCATGTGGTCTTCAGAAGCCATGGTTTGTTCCAATTGCTTATTTCTTAACAAACTGTCTCAATGGTGAAATTCTAAAACAATTAGTCTTTGAGGCTATAAAAAAATTAACAGAAAAAGGGGCTGATGTTCATGCTGTTGTTTTTGATGGTGCCCCTAAAAATCTTGGCATGGCAACTAAGTTTGGATGTGACATAAAAAACCTAGATGGATCTTTTGATCACCCTGCAATGCCAGGAGGCAAAATTTATGTCATCTTAGATATTTGCCACATGCTAAAACTTGCAAGAAATGCATTTGCTGACATGCAAGTCTTTGTTACCTCTGGTGGAGAGAAAATATCTTGGGAATACATAAGGGAGCTTCACAAAGCCCAACAAAAGGACATCCTCCATCTTGGAAACAAATCAAAAGCCAAGCATGTTCAATGGCAAAATCACAAAATGAAAGTGAGTGTTGCTGCTCAGACATTAAGCCATTCTGTGTATGCAGCTTTAACATTCTTAAGGAATTTAAAACTTAAAGAATTCAAAGATAGCAAACCAACAAGTGACTTTATTCTACTTATGAATAACTTGTTTGATATCTTGAACAGTAAAAGTAAGTTTGGCAAGAACTATAAAAAACCAATTACTCTTGAAAATATGCTTGAAGTTGAGGGCTATCTGAAAAGTGGCATTGAAACGTTAAAGTTTTTGAAAGATGCCAATGGTCTAACACTGATATCCGGTCCACGAAAAATGTTTGTGATCGGATTTTACATATCAGCACTATCCATATTGAGGATTAGCAAAAATCTACTACAACGAGCTGAAACACCATTTGAATATGTTTTGACCTATCGTTTTTCACAAGATCAGTTGGAGATGTATTTTGCCAAAATCAGAAGTCGGTTTGGATGGAACAACAATCCAACAGCATTGCAGTTCAAATATGCAATCAGACAACTGCTCTTGAAAAATAAGATTGAGTCTCCTTCTACTGCGAACTGCATTAATGTCTCCACTAATGATAAAAGTGAGATGAGTAAAGTTGACTCAAGAGTATCAAATCTCTTGTTATCAACCACCATTTGGCGCTCAGATGTCTTACATTACATCTCTGGATACATTGTTAAGAAGTTGCTTGAGTTTATAGATTGTCCTGACTGTGCTGCAGCATTACACGTAAGCTCTGAAACTGCACAAAGTTTTCATAATGGTCATCTTTCACTTCTATCATGCAAAAAGTATGCTGAATTGCTGATACCATCAAGCTCCGTATACAAGGTTGTTAACTGTGTTGACAGAAAAGCACGCCTTGCATTGTGTAAATGGGCGTCCTTGTCCAAAGAAACTAATGCTCAGATCTTGTCAGATGTTTTGTCTGCAATGAAGAATGATGCATTTCAGTCAATAAGTGAGCATAGCAAGGAATGCCATATTTTAGATCAAAGTCTAAGAGATGACCATATTACAATTATCATCAAGGAAATTGTCAAACAGTATCTCATTATTTTTTATCATCAGTTTGGAAGGGTATTTACAGAGAGAATTCTCAAAAACAATAAGGCATCAAAGAGGCGTAAACTCACAAAATTGATTTTATTTCAAAATGAATGAACAACTGTTTATCTTTTCATGAGGTAACGCCGAGTACCAGGCGGCGGTTAAGTAACCTGGGTAAAGTAGTGAGGGATGGAGGAAATGCCAAACCTTTGATAAGCAATTGTTCATTTTAATCATATCAGCAAGAATCTAAGCTTAATATTTAATATCATTCGAACATTGATAGGAACACTAGCTATATATCTGCTATGTGATGAATATAATTAAATAAGTATATGTAGGGTGTGGGAAAATGATAGTCATAGGGAATTTCGTAATCTTTGGTCAATGCATTGAATTGAACTCTGAGACTTTTTGATGTCACCGTGGTTGGTATTTTTAAGCAGTAGTCAACGACGTGAAAGCATTGGTGTCTTGTGTCTCCAGGATCGGTGAGTCTGATTTCCACATTTCACCTCCTAACATTGCACACGGTAGGCCTAGGCCCATTACCTTTGATCAACTTTTTCTCCCCAGCAGCCTCCAGCCCTTGCTTCGAAGACTTAGTCGTAAGGTTAATCCAGAGCTATTTAGGAGGATCGTGAATGATTCAATTTTATTTTATTTGCATTCAAATCGATGTCTAGCAGCTTTGTGAGCGGTGCGTTTGCATTGAAATAGTAGCGAGCATCTCTCCGCCGTTTTACAACAAGGCCTAAAAATACAGCAAAGAAATTCCGTAGCAACGACAACAAATAGGCGAACGATATTGATACTTACATAGATTGATCTGTAACTGTTGGCCTTCTACCCTTAGAACATCATTGTGCCTTTATTTACACGGGAATTCGTCAAAAGTCCCTCATATGTACGATGTTGTGACACCACCACTCGCAGCTTCTGCCAACCAACGTCCGCCATCTTGACTGCCCATAGTTGTGCCGCGAAAAATATAGCAGAACAATAGACCGCGCATTCTAGCCCTCCTATTTCTATGCTTAAGACAGTTCAATAAAAAATGCCACAAAATGCCTCTGCGGAGGAGGCAGCGAATTCAAATTTTTTCTCACTTATGTCAGAGCACTTGTTAAAGAGGATAAAGCCATTCAGGATTGTATATCTTCAGTCTGGGTTGCAGGATTTCCGTTTGTCTGAAAATAAAACATCAAAATAATGGGGGGTCAATAGTAGCAAAAAAGTGGTAGTGGACACATTGAAAATAACACAGTTTTGTTCCCTGTACGATCCTGAATGATTGCTTTGGCAGACTACCTGCTGAAATGTGCTACTTTAATAAAATCTAGGTTTGGTAGACTTACTTTCCCTTAACGTTTTTATTTGGTACTTTTAATTTCAAAGTACGCATTTTTGGTGTCAATTTCAGGAAAATAAGCATATTTAAGAAAAATAACAAGAAAACAAAAAATTAGTACCAGAAGAGACAGTGACCATTGCTTTATAAGCAGACATAAAGTTCTATCAATTAAAACAAACAGTGCTAAAATCGGATAACCCTGGGCGGAGATATTAGCAAATGAATTTGTTGTTGAAACAAACATTCTGTAGAAATCTACCAAAAATTACATGAAAAGTGAAC
The DNA here is from genome assembly GCA_964019985.1 of Aurelia sp. 4 Dawson et al 2005. Lineage (NCBI taxonomy): Eukaryota > Metazoa > Cnidaria > Scyphozoa > Semaeostomeae > Ulmaridae > Aurelia > Aurelia sp. 4 Dawson et al 2005. The sequence goes on along the minus strand of OZ026504.1, from coordinate 7,810,873 downwards.
CATGTCAACTTCATCCAACTTCTCAAGCAAATATCTCCGGACTCCGAAGTCACAAAAGTCTACTTTTTGCTTTATTTTGATCCTCAAATATCTTCTTTCAGACCATATATCACGATAAATGTTTTGACCAAATATTATTTTTCCGATATTTTGTATTTTCTTCCTTTAGCTGGATCACTGTGCGTGTGGACGGTCGTAAACGCATACTTTCGTGAACGGTAACGTCACAAACTTCATATTCACCAGTCATTTGCAGTTGTTTTGAGAACAGCAGCATACGAAACTATAGGTTTCCAGACAATGGAAAACGAGCTGCGGTATGTCCCTTGGATAAAGGGGAGGCCAATCGTACGGTTGAGCGAAACTTTCGACCTTTCAGTATTCTAAACATATTCTCCAAAATCTATGAACAGATTTTGAAAAACCAACTGGTCCCATACTTAGATGAAACCCTTTCACTTTTCATAGCTGCCTATAGAAAAGCATATGGCACACAACATGTTTTGATAAGAATGATAGAAGAATGGAAGGTTAAATTCGATAATGATAATATTGTGGGAGCTATCCTTATGGATTTATCGAAAGCTGTCGATTGTATTCCACACGATTTACTTATAGCCAAACTACATGCCTATGGTTTTGATGAAAATGCCCTGGTCATTATCTACTCTTACTTGAAACGGCGGAAGCAGTCTGTTAGAATCAATAATACATATAGCTCTTTCCAAACAATTTTATCAGGGGTACCTCAAGGTTCTGTTTTGGGTCCTATTCTTTTTAATATTTACATAAACGATCTGTTTTTGTTCATTAACCAAGCAACATTACATAATTACGCTGACGATAAAACTCTAGCTTATTTTTCAGAGACCCTATCAAATTTGATCGAAGTACTGGAAGAAGAAGCTGGAGCTGCTTTAACCTGGCTAAAACAAAATCAAATGATAGCCAATCCAGAAAAATTTCATGCACTCCTCATTAGAAAGAATCCAATAAATACTAGTGGAGAGAATTTTAACATCCAAGGCAAAATGATCAAATCAGAAGAAATTGTTAAATTGCTGGGTATTCAGCTAGATTACAGGCTAAATTTTAAACAGCATCTCTCTGAACTGTGCAGAAAAGCTGCCTCTCAACTCAATTTCTTGAAAAGACTCAATCACTTTATTCAGTTTCAGTTTCAGTTTCATATAATTTTAAAATTCCTCTACATACAACTCCAAATGACAAAATTAAATACAATTAAATACAACATGCAAAAATAATTAATACAAGACAGATACTACAGAAATCTAAAATAAAACGTGATTACATGATGAAGACAAAGGAATTGCATTGGGGAATTTCTTAAGGAGGGGCTCTCTCAGTAGCTAGGCTAATCGAGGAGAGAGCACCCCCTATTAATAAATGATTAGATAAGTCTTTTAAAATCTCGAAAATTCTTTGAAAAATTTACCTACCTAATTTTTGACGGAGGTTGAATGGGCACATTTTATGATCTGTAATTGTTTTCAAAGAAAAAAGTTTTAAGTTTACCACGAAAAATATAAGCAGAAGGTGAACTTTTTATCTCTGAGGGAATGTTATTCCAGCATTTTGCTCCAAAATAACGAACTGACCTAAGACCATATTGAAGGGTATTTTTCTGATTTAGAAAAATATCATTATTAGTTGCTTGCCGTGTAAGATATGGATGAACAGATTCAACTAATTCAAAGAAAGAATGAAAACAAGAAGGAGAAATTTTATTGACACAATCATAAACAAAACGTAATAATTTCAGCTGAAAAAGGTCATGCAGCTTTAAAATCTTCAAGTCAGAAAAGATTGGAGAGGAAGGAGAAGCAAAGTTTTGAAATGAAATTGCCTTTATAACCCTCTTCTGTAACAAAAACACAGGATTGATATAAGTCTCGTAAGTAAGACTCCAAACTAATAAACCATACTGTAGGAAAGGGGAAAATAGAGAATTATGAAGACAAATCAAAATGTTAATGGGTAAAAAGTGTCTAACTTTGAAAAACATGCCACAAGTTCTAGCCAATTTTTTTGAAAGTTCTGTCAGGTGATATTTCCATGAGAGATTTTCATCCAAAAGAACACCAAGAAATTTGACATAACAGGTCTTTCTGATTGGAAGGTTACCAATTTTGATACCAATTGTTACAGGGCAAGAATGCTGAGGTGACTTAAAAATAACAAAATTAGCTTTATCTATATTCAGAGCAAGTTGATTTGTATCAAGCCACATTTTCACTTTTTTCAGTTCTTTGTTTACCACTCTTTGGAGCAGGTCAAGATTTTCAGATTCATAGTAGATGTTAGTATCATCTGCAAATAATTAAAAGGCTAATTTTGAACTTGCATATGGTAGATCATTAATGTAAATTAGGAAAAGGAGTGGACCAAGCACAGAGCCCTGTGGTACTCCACAGGTAACATTACAGAAACTTGAGTTAGAGCCATTCACAGATACATACTGCTTTCTACCTGACAGATATGATTTAAACCAATCAAGACAAACTTTTCTGTCAATCATTTCAGTTCATCTGTTCAGGGTACAACATTAAGAACTACTTCGGGATCCTCATCATCAGAGTTCAGTTCACTTTTTTCCGTGGAAGTTTCAGCTTTTTTTCTATGACCTTTGATTGAAGCAGCATCATTCCTTCTGATAACAAGCTTATCCATGATAAAATAGGCTGTCTTGCCTGCCTTTCTAGCTTCGAGGAGCTCAGGGATCTTGCTCCTTCTTTTGTCAAGGATGCGCTTGGATAAATCAGCCACAAACATAATACCTTCAGGTTTCTTCTCTCGAGCTGGCTTCAAGACACGCTCTTTGTCCTTCCAGTTGAGGAATTTTGCAACTATAGGACGTGGGTCATCCGGTTTTTGTCTTTGGGAAGATGCACCAAATCCACTACTAGGCCTATTATTTGAGCTCTTTCGAATACGATGAGCATGCTCAATGACGAGATTTTCTTCAATTCCCAGTGCATTCTTGATTTGCTCTTTAACCTTGGCTTCAGTAGCATCCCATGATGTTTCATCTACAGACTCTGGGAGTCCAAGTATCTTCACATTGTTCCTTCTGGATTGATTCTCCAAGTACTCATTATGGTCCGTCCTCAAGGTACTCGAAGGATTCATGGTTGTCTTCTTCGATCTTGCGTAGTTTCAAATCAACTTTAGGAAGTTCACGATCTATCCTGCTTATCTCCGAGGTGATGTGGTCATATTTAGCACTAGTGAAAGCTGTTGACTGTTTCAAATCCACCACTTCATTTCTCAAATCACGTATATCATGCTTGACGTTGTCGAGGAGCGATTCAATTAAAGTCCGGTAGGCCCTCTCTGAACTGCGAGCAGTTCCTTCAAAACCTCAAGAGTCACGAAATCAGATGGCATAATAAAACAAAACAAAATAAGACAAAATAAACTAATCCATAGAATAACATTTGCAACTGAAACTGTTTGACTTTTATAAAAACAACATACTTAGTTCCTAGAAAAATAACCGAATTAACTAATCAAGTTAGCTTCGAAGCTCTGCACACGTGTCGGCCATGGCACGCGATTATTGGTTTTAACGAAAGGAAAATCTTTGTCCAGAGTTTTGTTTATTCAAATTTTGATTATTACCCTCCTGTGTGGTACTTCTCATCAGCTAACGCTTTACAAAAAATTGAAAAGATTCAAGAACGTGCCCTTAGATTTTTATATAATGATCACCGTTCCTCTTACGGCGACTTACTTTTGAAGTCAGAAAGGTGCACTATGCATGTTTCTCTTCTGAGAGTTCTTTGTATAGAGGTTTTTAAGACACTGAAAAATATAAACCCATCTTTCATGCATGAGATTTTCAAAATAAAATCTTCCATTTACTCATCACGAAATCCAAATGATTTACAGCATTGATTTACAGACCAAACCAAGTCACCTTTGGCTCTAATAGCCTGCGATCTTTGGGACCTCAAATATGGAATGGACTGCCCAATGAAATAAAATCCACCGAAAATTTGAATAGTTTTAAACACATGATAAAAAAGTGGGATGGCCCAAACTGCAAATACAATGCTTGTCAGCATGTGACAGAAACTTAATCTTTCCTTTATATACATATATTTTTATTTATCTATTTATCGATTTAGATTAGCTTCCTATGTATATATTGTATATATGTAGAAAGCCAGAGTAAAATCATCGATGTTAAATAAGATGACAAACACTGTTATTGCATTTTCGTGTGGACGGTCGTAAACGCATACTTTTGTAAACTATGACGTCATAGACTTCATGCTCATCATTCACTTTCGATTGTTTTGGCGTTTACGTGTACTCTCCATAAAGGATTAGAGGATCAATGTGGACGGAGCGTTTACAAAACGTAAACGTATACGTGTGGACGGGACCTATCCATCCTCAGCATTTAATGCCTTAATGAAATCGTCATCCGGCAGCTTTATTCCATTTGAATTTGACATTTTCCCTCTTTTCATTACCACTAATGCGCACTTCTCAAACCCCAAATCCATGCCGATATCTGAGCTGAATACCCTGACTGTTTGAATCAATGCAACAAGGCCTGCTTCTTCTTTTGCAAAAAGTTTCAAATTATCCATGTAGGGTAAATGGTTGATTTTATCCTTCGTCCTAGAAAAGTTATAACCGTACTTGCACTTTCTAAGGATACGTGTAAGTGGAATTAACGCTATGACAAACAGCAGGGGAGAGAATGAATCTCCTTGAAAAATTCCACGTCGGATATTATCTTGTGCAAGAGTTTCTTTTCCAGAAGACAATTCTACCTTCCATGAATTCATCGAATTTCTTACTAGACATGACACATTACCAGCAACTTTAAACATTTGTAGGCATTCCAAGATCCAAGAGTGAGGCACCATGTCAAATGCCTTGCTGTAGTCAATCCAACCCATAGCAATATTCTTCCTCCTTGCCTTTACTCCCCCCAAGATCTTTTTATCTATAAGCAGTAGATCATTTGTGCCCCTAGATCCTCTTCGACATCCTGTTTGTTCTGCCGGTAGTGGTTCTCTTCCTTCCAGTGATTTATATACCTTTTCTGCGATGATACCCGTCAGTATTTTCCACATTACAGGGAGACAAGTTATCGCGCGGTAATTGCTGGCAATTTATCTTTTGGTGACGTCCTTCTGTATGAGAACTGTTCTCCCACTGGTCATCTATTCTGGTACCTCACCTGCTGCAAGGCATTCATTCAGCTGTGTAGTCATTTGAGCCCCATTTGAGCATGAAGTGAATAAAATCTCTTGTACCAGAACCCATGAACGCCATCCGGCCCAGGTGCTTTCCAGTTTGCCAATTTTCTGAGGACGACTTTCAAACCTTCACTATCAATTGTTACTTCTTTCTTCTGTTCTATAGTGCATAGCTCTTCTCTTAAATCCTTTAACTAATTCGCATCACTTTGATGTTCTTTCGGGTTTTCCCAGATATCACTCCAAAATTGTTTGACCTCTTCTGCATTCGGTTTCCCTGCCTCCCTGCCAACTATTTGCCCATTTAATTGTTGGTAAAATCGTCCTTCATTGTTTTGAAATGTGCGGTTTTGATTGATTGATCCTGTTTCGGTATCTTTTCAATTTGTCCTCTTTTGCTATAATTCTTTGTCGTATTGCCTCCAAGACAGTGCTCTTCCCCTTTTGATTAAATCGATATTTTCTGTCCAATCTATCGACGTGCTTTTGTTTTACAGTTTTATTTTCATTCAGTGCTTTCATTCTGCTATAATAATAATAATAATAATAATAATAATAATAATAATTATTATTATTATTATCATTATTATTAGAAAGGCCATCGGAGAGGACCGCGCGGCTTCCCAATGAGTCTTGTTGTTTTATTGCCTTCTCAGAGTTTCAAGCCTCTCCGGGGAAATTGACCAAACAGGTTCACAATAATCTAAAAAATAAAATTTTGTTCTCTCGAGATGCAGCAAAAACATGCACTGTTCTTTAAGCTTACTGTTTTATTCTCACCGGGTATGGTAATCTTTTGTTTCCACTTAAAAAAATCAGTTTCAAGCCCTTATTTTCTTATAGCTTCCATCTTTTTATCTTGTAAGATATCTATAAATACTCGGTTGCTCGCTTGAAAAGTTATTCCTGATGAAGATTTTATCGAAACATTGAGCTTTTAACAGTGTTGTTTTTTATTTTACTTTGCTGTTATCAATGATGGTGGTTTAGTTTATTTATTATTGTTATTATTATTATTATTATTATTATTATTATTATTATTATTATTATTATTATTATTATTATTATTATTATTATTGAATTATCGCACACTGATAAAAATGTCATTTCATTCAGCGGTAGTGTCTTCTTGATATTGGTGACAGCAAGTCTCCTCAATTTTCAAGGACTTTCCTCAGGATCCGTGCAGATTGCAGGATTACAGTCTTCTGCATTTCTTCAATTCTGGTCTCAATTCCCAGTTCTTCTACTCTCCTCTTGATGTCTTTTGGTGGTGTTCCTAATGCCCCAATGACTATGGGTACTACTTTTACTTTCATATTCCATAATTTCTCTCTTTAAGTCCTGGTATTTCTCTACTTTCTCTTTCTCCTTCTGCTCTATCCGGGTATCATATGGGATGGCAAAATCAACGATAGTGCAGTTGTTTTCTTCCTTCTTGATCAAAATTAAGCCTGGCCTTCTAGCTTCAATTACATGATCGGTCTGGATGGTAAAGTCCCACAGTACCTTGCAAGTATCATTTTCAACCACACTTTCTGGCTCATGGTTGTACCATTTCTCGCTTACATGTACCCAAAACTTCCTGCATATGTTCCAGTAGATTCTTCTCCCGAACCAATCATGTCTATTCTTGTATTCTTACTGCGCCATTTTGCTGCATTCGCTGATGAGATGATTAATAGTTTCATCAACGTTACCGCACATTCTACATCTACTGTCCTTTTGTGTTTTGTCGATTTTGGCTTTGATGAGGTTCGTCCTAATGGCTTGCTCTTGAGCTGCTAGGATGAGAGTCTCGGTCTCCCTCTTGATGCCACTATTTTTCAACCATTTCCACCTTTCCTCTCCAGCAATCTCCTCAGTTTGTCTAATAAATTGGCCATGTAGGACTTTCTCCTTCCAGTTTTCCTTGCGCTCTTTTGCTCTTCGATCTTTATATTGTTTCACTGTTTCCTTCACTTCCATGTCCGATCTTTTAGCTGCACTCAACAGCCGTTCCTTGCTCTCTTGTACGTGTCTCTCTAGTCAAATTTTTGATGTTTCTATCATATCTTCGATGCTGATAAGTCCTCTACCACCTTCATTTCGCGAAATATACAGCCGGTCCACATTGCTTTTTGGATGGAGTGCTTTGTGCATCGTCATTAGTTTCCTAGTACGTCTATCTAATTCTTGAATCTCTTCTTTCCTCCAGTCTAGAAAGGGAGCAGAGTATCTTACCACTGAAACAGCCCATGTATTAATTGCTTTAATGATGTTATTTCCATTTAACTTTGTCTCTAAGACTTATTATTATTATTATTATTATTATTATTATTATTATTATTATTATTATTATTATTATTATTATTATTATTATTATTACTGAAAGTTTCATTAGATTTGCTAACTAAAATCAAACACCGGGTCGCTACCAGTGACCTAGGGTGGTTGAAGTTTGAGGTAATGGAACAACTGCAAAAATATGCACGTAACTGTTGCAGGACAATTGCAAACTACAACTACTAGTCAAGTCAATTTACGAACATAAAAATATATTAGATAGACAGGGCTCTTCTGAGAATATGCGCTGTGCTGTTTAAAACTATCTTTTGGACTTCTTCTAATCTTGGATTTCCCGGTATTTGTTCAAGAAACTTATCAGTATCTTTCTTTATAAGGCCAAGTGCTCCAATTACAACAGGCAAAGTTTTGGGTTTTAGATGCCACATCTTTTTCCACCTCTCTTTCCAAGTCGTTATACTTAGAAAGCTTCTCGAGCACTTTCGCTGCGACGTTTCTGTCTGAAAGGATACTCATGTCTATTAACATTCAGGTGTTGTTTGCTTTGTCCTTGATGATGATATCTGGACGATGCGCCTGTATAGAACGGTCTGTGTGAATTGGAAAGTCCCATAATACTATAGCATCTTTACCCTCAGTAACTGGCGCTGGATGGTGTTCATATCAGTTACCTTCCGTTTCAATACAGAAGTGCTTGCATATCTTCCAATGCAGGTATTGGCCTACTCTGTTGTGGCGATTTTTTGTATTCATTCGGTGTTAATATTGAGCAATCAGACACAAGATGATCAATAATCTTAACCTTATCTTCACAAAACCTACACTGAAGGTGTTGTGGTGCCGTGGTGTAATCCTCTGACATTGCAGCCAGAATAGTCAGGCGGAGTGGGTTTGAGTCCCGGTAGAGTCCCACCTCTTGAGCGTCATGACAAGGGGTCGCGGACTCGATTAGGTCTGCTCTGTTTCTGCGATCCCAGCGCTTGGCGCTGAAAAATGCAACTTCACCTTCAACTTGACCTTCACACTTTGGGTCAGGGCCATTGTGCAAGATGTTAGCTTGATAGTTTCTGGTAAACAAACTTTGATCTTGGGCTGCAAGCATAAAACCCTCTGTTTCACCTTTGAGTCCAGAGCTTCTAAGCCACTAATGGGTCGCGGTTTCATCTACATCAGCGTGCTTGCTTCGAGCTGCAAACTGTCCATGGAGAGGTTTTTCATGCCACTTAGATTCACGTTTTTCTTGTCCGATTTTCTTAGCTTTTTGTTTCCTATGTTTAGCGGCTACTGTTGGCGACATATGCTCGATATTCCCATTTCAATACCTAATTCCAGGGAATATTTGCCTGATTCCTTTACTATCGAGTGTGACCTTTTGCAGTTTTCATGTACTCTAACTAAATGAACCATCCAATCGTTGCTTAGATCTAAGTATTGCAAAAGACCAATCATTGATGTTTTGTACAATAATTCCAACTGGATAATTCCCCTTCCTCCTTTACTTCTAGGGACATATAAACGGTATACATCTGATTTAGGGTGATGCATTCTGTTGCGTGTTAATTGCTTTCTAATTTTGGTGTCAATCTTTTTTAGTTCACTTAAGTTCCAGTCTATCACGTTAAAACTATATGTAACCACCGGTATTGCTAGAGTGTTGATTGCTGTTAGTTTGTTCCTCGAGTTTAATTCCGTTTTCAGGATTGACCTTACTCTGCGGATGCACTCTTTCCGTGTTTTCTCCTTCATCTTCGAATGCTGTACACCATCTGCTTCGTTTACACCAAGATATTTGTAAGTTCCTTCCTGGTCTAATTGCTTCTCTTCCATGATCTTATATCCATACCCTGTGCTGTCAAGAAGCTGGGAGAGTGGGATAAGTGCCATACAAAATAAAAGGACAAGAAAAAGGCTGAAATCGGACAAGAAATTCAAAAGATAAATCCAAAGAGAGTCGCCTTGGAAGATACCGCATCTGATTCGCATGCCGTTTGAAATAAGAATACCGTTTACGTGGCTGAGAGTAAGATTCGTCTCCCAAATATCATGCTGGTTCGAAGAAAGTTGATTAAGACAGGAGGAACTTCAAACATTTCTAAAGAGTTTAAGATCAAAGAGTGCGGGAAACTGTCAAAGGCTTTTTTATAATCCATCCAGGCAGTACTTAAGTGTCGGTGTTTAGCGTGAGCATTTGCCAGAATCATTTTATTTATGAACAATTGATCTTTACATCCGTATGATCCTCTGAGACATTCTTTTTGTTCGTTGGGACAAATATTATTTTCTTCCATGTGCATATAGGCTCTTTCAGTTAAAACTGAAGTAAGTAACTTATAGGAGGTTGATAAACATGTAATAGGCCTGTAATTTTTGGGGTTCTCTGTTTCACTATTTTTGGCTAAGAAAAGAGTTGCCCTATGGCAGAGCAATTTAGGTGTTAGGTTAGGTTCTTTCATAATTACGTTAAGATTAGACGCTAACTTGGCATGCGCCGAAGAGATGGTATGAAGCCAAAAATTTGGGATCTTGTCAACCCCAGGTGATTTCCATTTATGGGACTTTCTTAGCAATCGTTAAATTTCCTCAGTAGTAATATTTTCCCATTCTTGCTCGGGAATATCCTTAGTACTATTCTCAAGATCTCGTACCCATTCTGCGTTTTCATTGAAACGTTTCTCTTTTCCCCAGATATTGTTCCAGAATTCCCGGACCTGTTCTTCAGATGGTACGGTTTCCACTGAGATTGTTTCTTTTCCTATTTCGCAGTAAAATCTCTTTGCATCAGTCTCAAAAATTTTGTTCCGCCTGAAGAATTTTTGGCGCTTATCAAATCTACGTAACCTTTGTGCCTTAACCTGGAGCTTTTGTTTCAGTTCTTCTTTAATCGTTGGTATTTGCTCTTTGGAGAGTATTTTTTTTCATTTTCTTATTACCTTCCTCGCTTTCCCTGATTTTCCCCATTATCTTTTTGTAATTCTTCTAATATAGATATTTCCCTTCTAAACTTCTCCTCTGCATTCTCTATTTTCACTTGTCACATTGCTTTGCTAGGCATCCTTTTCGTTTTCTTCTTTCTTGACTTGATACCACATTTTGCTTGGAGGCATCTTCCTGTTGCGTAAATTAGTTCGTTTAATTCAGTTAAATCTGGATTCATGTCATGACAGAGCTTTTCTAAAGCCTTGTTACTAATGTTTAATATAGTTTTATATTTATGGGGATGTCTAATTTTTAATAGTGTCTCCCCTTTCATTCATTTCGGTATGTTTTACTATTGATGGTTCCTCAACGATATCCGTTTTCATAGCCAACAATTCTTCCTCATCTACGACAACCTCATGCGGCTCTAAATCTTCGAAATTCTTCTCTACTGCTAGATCAACATTATTTGGCATTTCAAGTGCTTGTTCGTCTAGATTTCCTTCAATGCCATTTCCTTCTATCTGTACATCTCTAGTGTCATTTTTTACTCGGTCTTTGATTGTTGAGATTTCTATATCTGTCAACTTTTTGCTACGAACAATATATCTTCTAACATTGGCTAGCTTGCTTGGGTCAAGCAATTGCGTTTTCTCACTGTCGCTGTTCCTTGAACGCCATGTGTTATAGGTGTTGTCAGTATTATTCGCTTCAGATTTTTCGAGTGCATAGTAAAAGGAGTACATTACCTCACTATACTCTTCCCTTGTCCATTTAAGTCTTGTTTTCTTTTCAGTGTTAGTACTACATGGTTGAACCGCAGGGTCAGGGGTGGGAGCTATCCCTACCTGGTGACCTGGCGGATTTTGACTAGTGGAAGACGTAGACTCAGTAGCATTCTTTTCGATCGCATGCGAGCCTTGCCCTGGGGGACGCGCCCCCTGTTGACCCGAGTTACCATCTGAAATTCCAGAGTCCCCGCGCCCCCATTTGCGACTCCATCACGTTGTAGCCATCCATTCCTTGGCACGGTGAACAACTTGAGTTAAGGATTTGTAATCAGAGTTTACTCCCTTAGATTCGCCGTATTCTGCTTGACACAGGGTCACCTCGAGTAGGATGTGGCTCTTCGCCACGCACGGACGGTCTTCACCATGGAGAGGCTGTATTTGACGCTTCACATGATGCTGGTTGTCAGGAGACCAGTCTAGGGCGCCACAAGAGGCCATCTAGGAAAGGTACTACACCTTAACAGATCCTTGACCCTATAATAATAATGATGATGATGAAAATAATAATAATGATAATAATAATAATAATAATAATAATAATAATAATAATAATAATAATAATAATAATAATAATAATAATAATAATAATAATAATAATAATAATCGTCCTGGGTATGACTTAAAACTGCATCCGGTTGTGGAGTTTCGACGCGGGAGAATGAGGTTACCCTTTGCCACAACTACCTCCAGGTCACCCTTGGGCAAGGTGTAGCACCTGTTAGCCTACCCCGAGGCCTTGAAGTACCGGGTTGGCGTCCGGCGGGGTTTAGTCTGTCTCATGGGTAGGGGGGACTCTTTAGCCTTGGCCGGCAACCCCCCTAGTGATGGTGTCACGATAAATAGTACCGGTGGTGGTGTAACCTAAAACTCACTACCCTCGCAAGAGTGTAACATGAATTATCAAGGTATACCAGACAACGGCGTGAATGAGACTGGAACCTCTGGAGAAGGTCTCTCGCCCGGCAGGTGTTTCATGGCCCAGCAGCATGAGCCCGGTCGTCAGCAAGCTACTGCTAGGAGAATTAGAAGAAAGTGGTCACAGGATGATAACAAGATTGTTATGGAGTGCTACTATAGCAGCGAGCCTGGCCGTAATGGCTACAGGAAAAGAATGCATAATGTGTGGATTAGTAGAGGTATGTTCCCAGTTACTGAACAAAGACTAGTAGATCAGAAGAATCAAATCACGAAGAAGCAATGGTTATCGAACCTGGAGCTTGAGGAGATAAAACGATCGATCGAAGATGCATCGTATGGGCAGATAGAACAGAGAATTGAGCATGAGAATAGAAACGAAGAAATTGTTGATCATGTGGCTAACGTTGATCGTGACGATACTAATAGGAATGGTTATTTCTCAGTCGACGAGGAAGTAACTGATGAAGAGAAGAACTTGATTGAACGATTAAATGAGATAAGTAAGAAGGACAGAGCTAGATTACCATCACTGAGAGGCGTTGAGAAAGGAAAGCTGTATGCAGCAGTGAAGAAGGTGGATAATGTAATGGGCAAGATCAAGGTGAACAACATTACTGAGACTAATGGTCTGATATACTGTGGGGCAGCAATGGTAACAGAAATGCTTGGAGTGAAAAGCAAAAACAAAGAGAAAAGAAAAGAGCCATGGTGGAAACGTAGGCTTGAAGGGCAAGTTAAACAGCTGAACAGAGATCTAGGTCGAGTGAATGCTTTAATTGAAAGGAAGACAGTAAAGAAAAAAGATGTTGAGTCATTGCAAAGAAAGTACAAGTTCAAGCAGAAAGGATTGCAGATTGTGAAGGAGGAGCTGAGACAAAGAATTAAGGCCAAACGCGGAAAGATTACAAGATATGACCAAAGAACTAAGCAATACCAACAGAATAGACAGTTTAAGAACAACGAAGGTGGATTTTATAAACAGCTGAACAGTGAGGGAGAACAAGGTGAAAGTGAAGTGCCAGATGCAAATGAAGCAAAGCAGTTCTGGACAGATATGTGGAGTACAGAGGTCGAACACAACAGGGAGGCAGAGTGGTTAGAAGATTTTAAGACGAAGATGAATGCAGGGCCAAGACAAGCAGAAGTGAATGTTACGAGAGAGAAAATAAAGAAGATCCTTAAGAAAGTACCAAATTGGAAAGCACCTGGACCAGATGGTGTACAAGGGTTCTGGCTAAAAAATTTCACAACAATGCATACATATTTGGAGAAATATTTCACTGAATGCTTGGAGGGACAGACACCATCATGGATGACAAAAGGCCGAACTGTCCTGCTACAGAAGGATAAGTCAAAGGGAAGAGATGCAAGCAACTACCGTCCCATCACATGCCTACCGCTTTGCTGGAAGTTGCTAACAGCACTAGTATCTGATGAAATCTACTCTTTTTTGGAAAAGAACCAGCTGCTGCCTGAGGAACAGAAGGGATGTAGGAGGAGGAGCAGAGGAACGGCAGATCAATTGTACATAGACAGGATGATACTGAGAGAGGTTAGAATGAGGAAAAAGAACTTAGCTATGGGATGGATAGACTACAGGAAAGCATTTGATATGGTACCTCATTCCTGGGTTTTAGAGTGCCTGCAGATCCTAGGAATAAACAATACGTTAACGAAGTTCCTAGAAAAGACAATGAAAGATTGGAGGGTTGAGCTGACATGTGCTAATGAATCACTAGGAGAGGTTAAGATTAAAAGAGGTATATTTCAGGGAGATGCGTTATCGCCGCTTCTTTTCGTTATAACACTCATCCCCCTTACCAGTGTATTGAAAATGACAAAACATGGGTACGAATTTGCAAAAAATAGAGAAAAGATTAATCACCTTCTTTACATGGACGACCTTAAGGTGTATGCAAAGAGCGAGAAAGAACTTGATTCACTTATACAGACGGTCAGAGTGTTTAGCAAGGACATTGGCATGCAATTCGGGATTGAAAAATGTTCGACTTTGGTTTTGAAGAGAGGAAAAAGGATAAAATCAGACGGAATCAAAATGCCAGATGATAAAGTCATAAAATCACTGAAAGAAGGCGAAGGATACAAATATCTGGGTGTATTACAGGCAGATGAAGTGCAGGTAAAAGAGATGAAAGAGAAAGTCGGCAGTGAATATAAGAGAAGAGTGAGAAAGATTTTGGAGACAAAGTTGAATGGGGGAAATGTCATCAAGGGTATTAATACATGGGCTATCCCTGTATTGAGATACTCAGCTGCTTTCCTTAATTGGACTAAAGCCGAGCTTCAAGAGATGGATCGAAGAACGAGGAAACTTTTAACCATGCACAATGGACTCCACCCAAGAAGTAATGTCGACAGGTTATATATACCCAGGAGAGAAGGTGGAAGAGGACTCATGAGCGTTGAAGATACTGTCAATCTGGCCACAATTGGCCTGAAAAGATACGTCAAAGAAAGCAAGGAGAAACTGCTAGTTGCAGCTAGAGGCGATACTGAGAATGAGGAACTTGAAACAGAGAATGAGTTTAAGAGAAAGAGCAGGCAGGAAAGGAAGGCCAACTGGAAAGAGAAAGTGATGCATGGACAGTTCCTGAGACAAACAGAGGATGTGACAAATAGAGATCAATGGTTGTGGCTACAAGAGGGAAGCCTCAAGAGAGAAACCGAGACCCTCATCATGGCAGCACAAGAGCAGGCAGTGAGAACAAACTTAGTGAAAGCTAAAATTGATAAGACTCAAGAAGACAGTACATGTAGGATGTGTGGCAAAGCAGATGAGAGCATCAACCACCTTTTAAGTGAATGTAGTAAAATGGCACAAAAAGAGTATAAACGGAGGCATGATTGGATAGGAAGAAAGATACATTGGGAGGTATGCAGAAAGTATGGTCTTGACACAAAAGATAGATGGCATGAACATGAGCCGCAATCTGTATGCGAAAACGAAGAGTATAAGATCTTGTGGGACTTTTCAATACAAACAGATCACGTCATCGAAGCAAGAAGGCCCGATATGATTATAGTTGAGAAGAAAAACAACAAATGCCAGATTATAGACTTTGCTGTTCCTTTCGATACTAGGGTTGATGAAAAAGAAAAGGAAAAGATATTCAAGTACCAAGACTTAGCAAGGGAACTGAAAAAACTGTGGAACAAAAAAGTTAAAGTAATCCCAGTTATAATTGGGGCGCTAGGAACAGCACCAAAAGCATTGCCAAAAAGACTGAAGGAGATTGGGATAGCTACCAGAATCGTGGAGTTGCAAAAGACTGTGTTGCTACAATCTGCCAGAATTCTCCGACAAGTGCTTGAGATTTGAGGAAACTTGTTGTTACCAAAGCTCAAGAACATCAATCCACTGACCAATATACAAAGAACAGAACTGAAGTCAGTGTGTAACAGAGACAATAATAATAATAATAATAATAATAATAATAATAATAATAATAATAATAATAATAATAATAATAATAATAATAATAATAATAATAATAATAATAATAATAATAATAATAATAATAATAATAATAATAATTATTATTATTATTATTATTATCATTATTATTATAATTATGTATGCCATTTTATTATCATAATGTTATTGTTATTATCATTATTATTATTTTTTCAGAAGCACCATCGCATTATTATCATTATTTTTTCAGAAGCACCATCGCATTATTATTATTATGCTGCTTTTACACGGTATTGATCTAACAACCGGCCAATTGTCTGAATTATGTCTCTCATCGAACCACTACCCGTGATCTAGGATGGTAAACATTTTTGTCCTTCTTCTTTTTACTGTCCTTCTGTACAGCACTCTTTTGTTCTTTACTTTGTATCGAGGACATTCCGGATGATTCACGCTGTCCCAAGAAGACATGTTTTTTGAAGAGCATCAACCCTCAGGTGCAGATTTGCCTTGTCAAGGTTTTTACTTAAATTATTTTTCACAGTTCCCAAAGCCCCTATGACGATTGGTAGGATCATGACTTTATCTACTTCGTTGTTCCAACATTTCAAAATTTCGTGTTTCAAGTCATCGTAGTATTCTATCTTTTCTTGCTCTTTCTTCTTGATTCTTGTTTTCAAACGGGCATGCAACATCAATTACGAGGCACAACTTCTGTTTCTTATCTAGGACCACAACATCTGGCTTGATATGCTCTATTCTCTTTTTAGTTTGTATAGAAAAATCCCATAACAGCTTGACTTCATCGTTTTCAAGGACTTTTCATCTTTGCTTCCACAAAATGCTCATAGTATTTCTCCGTGCATGCAAAGCCGAATTCTTGCAATAGTTCCAATGGATTATTGCGGCAATTTTATCATATCTGCACTTCTTGTAATCATTTTGAGCTAACTGTGAGCATTCAGATACAATATGTGCTACAGTCTCGTCTCGTTCATCGCACATTCTGCATTTGGCTGAACAGTCTTATTTATCTATCATTTTCTTGATCCAGTTTACCCTAAATGCCTGTTCCTGTGCTACTAGTATTAACCCTTCTGTCTCTTTCTTCAATACCCCTTTCTGTAACCACAGCCATCTGTCCTTGTCGTCCATAACCTCTTTTGTTTCTCTGAAAAACACTGAATGGAGCTTCTTTTTCTTCAAAGTCTGCTTTCCGTTTTTTCATGATTTCCTGTTTTTTTCCTTTTTGGTTCCACTGACTCTGTAAATAACCCATCCTTCACCACCTCCTGAAGTGGAACTTCTTCTGTCTGTTCCAGGTAATAGCCAAGACTTGCTTTCTCTAATTCTAGAACCTCTTCAACACTCTGAAGTCCCCGCCCTCCATCAGTCCTTTTCCAGTACAAACGGTCCATATTCGATTGGGGGTGCATGATTCTGTGCATTGTAAACAACTTTCTGGTCTTTCTGTCAATATCCTTCAGTTCATCTTTTCTCCGATCAATGATTCCAGCCCCATATCGTATTAGTGATACTGCCCTTGAATTGATGGCTTATATCATATTTCCTGCATTCAGTTTGGATCTCAAGATCTTCTTAACTCTATGGAAGTATTCCTGCCTGAGTATGTTCTTCATTTCAGATTGTTTTTGCCTGTTTGGCATCAAGTCATTGATCCTACTTTCTTGTCGATTTGATATGGCAGGATGACCTATGTTTGCATATTTAACTTAAGGGACAATACAACATTTATTATATGACATGACGGATGGAGAAGCAACCTTTTGGGAAAAAATCTGCTTGTCCCGTATGAAATTATTGCAGAAAAACTAACTGCCCCGTTGCCGTTTTGTTAAAGTCCTTAAAAATTTATCTGCCTGTATTCATGAACAACGGATGCCTCACTGTACGTATAACCGATGAGGCAACCAAAGATCATAACAAAATCGATTCTTGTACTTACGAATTCAATGAATATTTACTTTGAAGACTAAGATATATGACTGATGCAAGTAACTGAAAAGGAAATTTTGCATCATCTAAAATATATATCCTTCCAAGCATTTCTCTCCTTGCAAGATTCGCAACTTTGACCTCAAAATGAGACATTTTACATTTCAAATTTCATTTTGGGCTCAAAAAAGCTTCTGCCCCGTTGATATTTGCTTAATAAATGAGTTGACCCACCTCTGATAAGCTCAATAAAAGTAGCTGCCCCGTTACCTTTTGCACAGGCCATGTTACAAAATAGACTTTGCTCCGTCACTAACGTATAACAACTGCTTAAGATGCTGACATGACAATCAAGGTGTACAATTTTGACAAGCCCTAGGCTCCTTTCCCATGCCTCCATGAATGCTGTTTCTTTAGAATTAGTTTGAAGAGTCTGTGATATTTTCTCTTCGATTTTAATGAAATGGTTTTACATGTCAGCTCTTCTGTTCTGCATGGCACTATGGGATTAACCCAGATGGACGATGTATTTCTATTTTAATTGACACCAATTTACTGAGGTATTTCGCAATTTCCTATTCAATAGCTTGACGAGCCATCCTTTGCATCTCTGCAATAGCATTCAAATTGCTAAAATGAATTTTAGTTAATCAATTTGTTTTCGTCTATTCTAAAACTAAGCAAATCTCTTTGCAAAAGGAATTCAATATTCTATTTGCGCTTGATATGTTTACGGAAACACCGCATTCTCGACTTGTTTTCCTTTAACTAGCCAATGATTTCATTGACAATACCAAAGACACCTGTCTGCCATAGCCATTCTTAAATAAGAAAGCTTCATTCTGATATCACATCGCCAGTTAGGACACATCCTAACATTCGTGCGGTGCATTCAATCTGTGTGCGTAAGCCTTCGCAGAATGATCTAGAAATAATTTGTTTTGTTGATTGGATTCAGGTCTTACGCTGTAAGTCCTATTACTCTTGAAGCAGATTTTACTGATTGTACGGATAAACTTGTAATCTGTCTTTGTATTGATCTTGTTGTTTTCAATTTTTATTATAATACATTTGTTACGGCAATCCTTATGAAAAGCGAAAATTAATGGACTTGCTTATAGAGCTCAGTGTTATTTTGTTGCAGACTTGTACCTAGTTCTTCTGACTGGAGGATATTTTCTGTGGAGATTAGGTGAGTGTTATGAAGTAACTTGCCTTGCAAAGTAGCTTCGTGAATTATTCATTTCATTTTGAAAGGACCGTTTCAGCTGCTGAGTTTTGATAACTACATACGCATAGCATGCAAACATATTTACTTGCTTTGTTATCTAAATTCATTTTGTCTTATGACCTCTCTATTGTCATTGTAACAGTAGAAAAAACTTAGAACTTGTGAATTTTGCAACATAAATGGCGTGTACCGTTACCAACATATTTCATGAATTTAGACAACCGAATTCAGGTTGGAACGAAAATGAAAGTTCTAGTTTTGGCAGTCAAATGATTGATGAGGAGATTTTACAGCGACGAGGAAATATTATTCCTAAGTGAATATTGATGAGGAATTATGACTTTCTTTTAATTTTTTTTTT
Source organism: Aurelia sp. 4 Dawson et al 2005 (assembly GCA_964019985.1). Classification (NCBI taxonomy): domain Eukaryota; kingdom Metazoa; phylum Cnidaria; class Scyphozoa; order Semaeostomeae; family Ulmaridae; genus Aurelia; species Aurelia sp. 4 Dawson et al 2005. The sequence goes on along the minus strand of OZ026504.1, from coordinate 7,791,738 downwards.
CAAAAAGAAGCTAGAAACGAAGAGATGGTAGGATTCTTTGAAAATAAGACTACGGTTGGTACTACTAACCTCTTGAGATAGAATAGTTCGTATAGGAACTTACAGTATGCTGTAATATCTTTACTGCTCGGATTTTCCACTTCTCAACCATTCTTAATGCAAAAGTGTAGCTAGTTTAAACAATGTAGTTCAGTTTAGTTTAGCTAGTTTAGCTAGGTTAGACCCTGTAATGTCGAAACTAATCAAGATATCAAAGGTTTGCAAAAAAGAACGATGGCAAGGAACCTGATACTCCATGTACGCCATTCTATCAACAGAAAGATGCGAATACCATTTTTGCCTTCTTTCGATATGATTTTAGTCATGTGCTCTAAAATCATAGATGCATGCATTCTCATTCACAAGAAATCTCTTTTTATTTCATATCTTGTGCAGCCTTGCTTATCTAATAGGACAGACGCATCAAATATGTTTCGGTTGCAGATTAAGATGGAAGTTGTGCTAGAGAGGAATAAACGATTTGGAAAATACGTTCCCAGCTGTGTATCAGAATGGCGCAATGTCATGTTAATATCATGCAATGTCATGCTATTTATTCCTGCAAAGTTCTTTTTAGCTGATATTAGTTTTGATTCATGGATTACGATTCTTTTTGTGCTACTGATGATGACATAGTAAAGTTTCTCAATTCAAAGACAACATCCCAAATAGCCAAAGTTTGCTTGCATTGAGTTTTATTTGCTGCTACTTAAAAGATTTTTCGAGTTTTTCTCTCAACTGTTTGGTCTCAGACTAGTTATCAATGTGTGCAGAACTGTGCTCTGAGCTACCTACAAATTTCATTTTGGTGACGTATTGTATGACTGCATTAAAAAGGAATAAATTCATTAGAAGTAGAAAGATCATTTCCCAGAAAAGTATGTCAAAAGCATAGTTTATTTCAACAATTATGAATTGCTTAATCTTGATACGAAGGATTTCATAAAAGTGGCTCCTGAACTCTTTATCATTTTACCTGGCAATTATTGTTTGCTATAGACATTTTCCTTCGAAAGAGTGTTTTTGAAAGGACATTTTCATTTGGGACAAGTATGATTTCAGATCAGTATCACTGCAGATGCTAATAGTATGTTTTAAGTTTGATGCTAAATGCAGTTCTATACGTATGCTCTAAGTTAGATCTTATCTACTATTCTGCAGCAATGTTTTAACTTAAGTGTTGTGTAAAGTTCTATATGATGTATTAAGTTAAAAAGTTATTTGCGATTTTACGTGAGTAGCCGGATGGCAAGGTGATGAGTCTGAACGAAAGCAAGGCGAGCCAGCAACATCGAGTTGTTTGGGTACTCTTCCGGGAAAATTTACGCGAGAATGATACCGAAGGAATTCTAACTTCTATTCATCACACAAATCAGTTTAAATTAATTCATGTTAAATCCCATATTAGGTTCCCTACATAAAATTCATAATCCTATGGAAAACACCTATGCAGATCGAACAGACAAACTAGCAAAAAAGGTGGGGGTAGTACTAAAAGTAAATACAACTAGGCTTGGCCCGCCTATGGCCTAAGCCTGGGGGCTTGTTTCGGAACTTACGGTTTGTTGTTGGTATCACGTGGCAGCGAAAAACTTGCCTCTCATGTGTAGAAGTAAAGCCTGCTTCCATTTTCAGTTACCTAGGCACAGTAGCCACGTCACTCCATCAGAACGTACATATAGAAGGCCAAGTCAATGAGCTAGAATTTCAATCACACTGGGAAATGTGACAAGGAAGAAAAAGTTTTATTGCAGGCTGTAAGTCTCATTATCTTATAGGCTAAGACTTTATGTGATTAATGGAAAGGAAGAATGGATAGGTTATCATTTGCCGTCCTAAAAATTGGTAGGGTTTTCATTGGCTGACTTGAAGAAAGGAATAACTAACAATCGGGCGACACAGCGACTGCGACTGATATTAGGCAAAAGCGCAGTGAAGTTGGAAAGAGGCGGGAGTTCGAAAATTTCAGTTCAAGTTACGAAAAAAAGCTTAGAAATTGACGACGTGGTAGGTGGACGCTTTTATTGGACCTAGTAAACAACAAGAAGATCCTAAACTGACAGTGATACGAAGCTGTGCTCGACACCAGTCGATAACATAAGAAACCAAACCAATCCACCTTTAACACTATTAATACCGGGCCTTTTGGACCCTGGCCTATTGATCAAATATTATGCTATTGATCCTATTGATCAAATGTTATGTAGGTTCTCAAGGCACCCAAGTATCCAAAAAATTCGTTCCTTGAATGTGAACATTGGTTCCTTCTCATTTGAAAAGGTGTCAGTTCAAAATATGAAAAATGAAGTTGATGGACTAAACCCCTCCAAGTCAACCACTTTCAGGAGTATTCCTCCAAAACTGTTGAAAAATGAGTCCGATCTAGTCTCTACACCTTTGCAAATCATTTTTAATAACTCAAGAGAACGATCTTCCTTTCCGGATGAATTGAAGTTAGCAGATGTGTCCTCACTTTTTAAAAAAGAAGTCAAAACTTTCAAGGGTAATTACAGACAAATTAGTGTTCTCCTTACAGTATCAAAGGTATTTGAAAGGCTCATGGATACTCAGATTTCTTCACACATGGCTCCATATTAATCATGGCTGCTTTGTGGATTTTGCAAGGTCTACAATGCCCAACATGCATTGATGCGCGCAATTGAAAGATGGAAAGCTTGCCTGGACAACGGTGGGAAAATATGGCTATCTTCATGGACCTTTCGAAGGCCTTTGACTGTATTCGACATGACTTACTGAGTGCAAAGTTGCACGCATACGGACTTAGCCGTGAAGCTTTATTGCTTGTTTACAGTTTTTTGGAAAATCGGCAACATCGAGTAAAAATTAATGGTTCTTTCAGCAGCTATAAACATCTAAGGTTTGGCGTTCCTCAAGGATCCGTACTTGGACCTCTATTTTTCAATATCTATATCAATGGCCTTCTGTTATCGATTCAAGAAACAGATATATGTAACTATGCGGATGATACAACCATCTAAACATGCGATATTCGTCTCGAAAATGTAATCTCTAGGCTAGAAAATGATTCTAAAATTATAATCGATTGGTTTAGAAACAATTATATGAAACTGAACGAAGACAAGTGCCATTTTATGATATTTGGTGAAAGAACAAATCAAGAGGTGAGCATAAATATTGGCAGCTGTGCCGTCAATAATTCAAAGGAGGAGAAGCTGCTAGGAATTTTAATTGACGCGCATCTTAGCTTTGAAAAGCACATCAGCAATAATTGTCAAAAGGCTGGCAATAAACTATTTGCTTTGTCACGAATGTCTGCATATCTAGGTACTGATAAATTGAGACTTTTGATGAGAGCATTTGTTACTAGTCAGTTCCAATATTGTCCATTTGTTTGGATGTTTCATAGCAGAAAATTGAACAACAAAATCAATAGGCTGAACGAGAGAGCCTCAAAATAGCATATAAAGACTTTTGTTCTAGTTTTGCAACTTTGTGGGAAAAAGATAGATCCGTAACTATACATGAGAAAAATCTGCAATTTCTTATGACTGAAATGTTCAAAACAATAAATAATCAATCTCCCACATTCATGAATGAAATTTTTCGTCAAAGAAATGCTGATCATAATCTGAGAAATTCAAATACATTCACAGTTCCTATCGTGCATACTGTTAAATATGGTACTAAAACAGTCCAGCGCATTTGGCACACACTTCCACAGGAAATAAAGATGCAAATTCTGTGCAAAGATTCAAGAATAGAATAAAATTTTGGAAATATGTAGACTGTGACTGTGGACTCTGCAAACAATACATACCTCAGCTCGGTTTTTTATAGTTTTACACCTCTTTTAGATTGTATATATAGATTTTATGAACTTTGTAATTCTATTGATTTGTTTACTTATTTTGTTGTATTATTGTAAATTAATTTGTTGGCTTGAATTAGCATTTTTATATTTTGCTATGTAAGTTGCCAACCTTAAATAAAATAATAATAATAATAATAATAATAATAATAATAATAATAATAATAATAATAATAATAATAATAATAATAATAATAATAATAATAATAATAATAATAATAATAATAATAATAATAATAATAATAATAATAATAATAATAATAATAATAATAATAATAATAATAATAATAATAATAATGATAATAATAATAATAATAATAATAATAATAATAATAATAATAATAATGATAATGATAATAATAATAATAATAATAATAATAATAATAATAATAATGATAATAATAATAATAATAATAATAATAATAATAATAATAATAATAATAATAACGAAAATGAATAAACATATACGTCATTTAGAAGTTCTCGTCAAGGTCTATTGAATGGTAGTTTTCTCAATGCTCTGTAATCATTCTGGAAAAACCTAAGAATTCCTTCTTTTCTTTTACCACTTTCCACGTGTTGAAAAGATGTTGGTCACGTGATTAGTGTTTCCCCCATTTTGAAAAACTTTTTAAATTTTCAATTAGTATATCAAATTTGAGGAAAGTTCACCAAGATTCAGCTCTGTATCATTTGAACTGACCTGCATCAAATAATTGTGCCGCGGGCACTTTGTGCCCCAGGTAATGAAAGGATTAAGGTTCAGTTCAGTTCGGAGTTGTGAGTCCAGAGCTATGATTTTTTGAAAGTTGGTCTGTGATGCCAAGTTTTGTTTACTTTATGATTTCCGGCCTAATGTTTGTGGCTTCGATGAAACATTGGAATTAATTACCATATATCCTCAACGAAAAGGCCGACTTTCGAAAACCTTTTTTCTATTTTGTAGAAACGTGTCTACTATTTTTCGAAGATGCAAGTTAAATCTTTTTAATCTAATGCCAAACTAGACTTTTTTTTAAAATCGTATATGGCATTTTGCGGCTCAGAGTCAGTGGAAATGATTAGATTTTGTCTTTCATAGTTAAGCAAAAAAATGCAACTAAATCTAACTCTTAGCAAAAGAATCAAATTGGATGTGTTGGGAACACATTTGCTAAAGTATTCGTACAAATTCGTGCAGAGAAAAAGTTCAATGCACTTTGAAGATTTTAGGCCCTATTCGGGTTCAATGTTGATTTATTTACATTAGAGATAATGTCACGATTGGTGATGCCATTTTTTTTAGGAGAAAGTCTTTTTCCTGTCCCAAAAACTTAAAGATTAGTTGGCATGGCATGATGAAGCGGGAAACCTACATCTTTGCATCCACAATCATCTAATTGCTTTTGGTAGTAGAACTGACTTTTGATGGTGTGAAGATACTGCTTTCGGCCATATTTATATCCAGCTATTAGTTCATATCAATAGCCTTGATGAGAGGAAGTTTTCATTTGGTGTAGAAGGTGGATACATAACCTGAAATACCTCCTTTTTATTCATAAGCTTTTGTTCATTTTGGAGTAATCCATCGCAGGAAGAAAGACAAGCTCCTCACAAGCTGAGGTACAACTGAAGGAAATGAACAAAGGATGCTTCTCATAATTCTGACTGTTCTAAGTTGTTTCACATGCCTCATTGAGAAGCGGCAATTTTAGAGGCAATCTCCTAGACTCTCTCCATCAACACCATAGGTATATGCGAAAAACAATTGAAGAAGAAATGTCTCAGAAGATGGTGGTGGAGGCGCTGTGTTTCAGAAAGCTTGGACATGTTGGAATTTCCAAAGCTTGAATGTTTGTTTTATTCTTGTAAGTTGACTATCTGCCCTTGTGTACGTTTGAAACCTCTCAGAGAGTTCTCACAGTGTCAATACCTGTTGTCCTGTAACTAGATGGTGAAACATGAGGTGAATTGTTACAGACCAAGAAATAAAAATGATTGTTCCAGGATTTCCTTGCACGCCTCAAGTCACCATAGAATCATGGGAGAGTCATTGTCCACCTCGGTAGCTTCCGAAAGCATTTTTGACACCACACTGCATGAGTTCCTGTCGAATGAGGTCTTGCAAGACAAACTTCATCCGTCAGAGGGCGATAAATGTTGGCACTGACAATGAATGTGTACGAATCCTTTGGCGAAGATGTTTCCAACATCAAATTTAATTCTAGCATTTTTGCTTTGATAGAGATTTAGTTAGATTTTTTGCTTTCACTATGAAAGACAAAATTCTGATGTTTTCCATTGTTTTGAGTCCAAAATTGCGGTACTTAGTTTCTAGAAAAAGTCTATTCTAGCTTGAGATTTTAAAGATTTAACTTGCATTTGCGTAAAGAGGAGATATGCATCTGTAAGATAAAAGAAAATGTTTTTCAAAATCGGCCTTCTCGTAGAAGGTATATAGTAATAACTAATTGTATGTTTTTATCGATGCCATAAACACTAGGCCTGAAATGGTATTGTAAAAAAAACTTGGCATCATTGGCCAACTTCCAAAAATCATAAATCTGGACTCATAACTTCGATTTGAAAAACATTTGTTTTGATGAATTGTATCGTGTCTCTTCCATATGATAAAACAATCAAATAGCTTACATCCAAATTTTCATCTTTGTTTTTAATTCAATGTCTGGATCACAGTGCAGCAGTCGAGCAATTTGCTTGCAAGAAGGCTGTTGTTTTCTTAGGCCCTATTTATATTATGAAAAGCACCTCACTTGCCAGACCCGGGGCTGACAGGCGAGGTGGATTTAAGTCTCTCTTCCATGAAATCACAATGAACTGACCAATGAGAATCACCGAATAATTTCATTTCACCTCACCCTACCGGTGGTGTTTCGTTTACATGGAAAAATTTAACCTCACCCAGGTGAGATCCCACCACTACTGGTAAGGTGGGACTTCACCATACCGGTGGTGTTGCGTTCGTCATGTAAACGCGAAATGAAAATACAAAGGATTCTATTGGAAGGTGGAATCTCACCTTTCAGTCCCGGGTCTGGCATGTGAGGTGTTTTGCCTCATACAGACAGGCCCTTAGGCGGGGGATGCATAACTTCAAGTCAGGTGATAAAATCTCTCGAGATTAAACTTTTTTTGAATTTTTGTAACTTCTTGCGCAACATGAAAACTTGCGCCAATAACGCAAAAAACAGTTTTTGAAAAAGAAATTTCCCTTGAGCATTATCATGTGACTTGACTTGAAATGTGTAGACAAACCTGCGCAGATTGTTTCAGTTCACATAGAAACCACAAGGGCATTAAATCTTGCAGAACAAGAATTGTAGCGGACGGAGAATAGCAAGAACAATTGAAAACGGAGACTTTTTGCTTCCTTGAGTTGCTCTTACAACATTCACTATTATTATTACTATTGTTTCTAGACCAGAACCATACCCTCCTTCATCATACGAGCTTCCTAGAAGTCAGCCTACCTCATTAATCATTCATGAAGGAGGGAACTATACAATTTCCTCCCGCTTTCGTTTTACTTTCTTTTCGTAGAGGCTTCTCTTCTCTAACACAAATGGGCAACTCACTGTGATCCATTAGGTCCTTTATATCAAATTAATGCTGAAAAATAAAGTTCCTAATACCAATAGAAGTTTATACCGCATTCACACTGACACAGCTAAAACAGCTTTATCTAAACCAGTTTAAATTTCAACCAATCAAATGACTGGATTTTTTGGCTTGACCGATCAGAAGGCCTTATTTGAAAACCTGGTTTAGTTTAAACTTGTTTAACTTGCAGTGTGAATGGGGCATTAGACTTATGACATGAGCCATAACCTAGGGGTTTATGCACTGCAAAAATCTTCGAGATCAGTCAGCCGAAGGGGAAGATATTGATTTTTGAAAATGGTCCTAAGTCAGATCTTTGTTTACATGACCGGAAGAGGTATGGCCCTGTTTTGACAGCAAATTACAATTCTTTTTATCTAGGCTCAGGCTTCACCGATCTCTTTCAATTTAGTTTCATTCTGATCCTCTAATTGTGTAATTTGAGGCAATGTAAAGCATGCTAAAATATTTTGCCTTTTTATTTTACAATGGTACTTTTTACAAAGATTTTCTCTTCAAAAATCAGTTGTAAAATTAAAAGCTAATGACAAAAAGAGTATGCTTCGCTATGCTTTTGAAAATAATTCATCTCCAAAAAATTTCAACAACAATCTTAGTTTTACAAGTCTTGTACATGATTTCTACATTTCTGCATAGGAGATACAGTCAAACGGAAAGCTTTCCAATTGTTTGAAACCGATGCATAGTCAAAGGTATGCCATTAATTTGTCCTTTAAGCCTGCTTAAGTCTCAAGTCGAACATTTTTAAGACCGAAATAATATTTTGCAGTCATTTGTCCCTAAAAGAACTCACAATTTTGAATTTGGCAAGAATCTTAACAAATCTAGTTTTGAAAAAAGTGTCAAATGTTAGTAGTCATTGTGTTGTTTTAACAAGTAGGGGTAAATTTTGTAACAATAGAAATTTCAGTTTGTTTACATTTTGTACCATAGCCAATCAACAAGCTCCATTTAGTCACGTGATCAACCACTTCGCAAGTCGAGAGCCGTAGCTGTGGGGAAAACCATAGAAAAACTACCCTCTCAACTTTTGGTCGCAGCGAAAATATACTGTTGAAGAACCTTTGGAAATTTTAAATCTTTGTTGTCAGATAAATTTTCTAACCAGGGTTGCTTGTCCACTTGTCTGCTATGCCTGGTTTTTGCGAAATAATTCCTTGAAACTCCATCATTTCACGGAACCTCTCACTTCCTTTGAAGAAGCTGGGGTCCAGTACATAAAAGCTAATATTTGCCTTTAAGAGCGACGAAATGGCACTCTTAATGGCTAAAATCAGTTCCAGACTGGAAACTAAAGTTAACATACATTTAATTTTGATTTACCCGAACTAAGTGTTGCAGCATAGTCGTCAATTGGCCGGGGCAACAAAATTTTGCAGAGCAAGAAAAATCTGCATGGAAGGGTTTCTCTTTTGGGTGTTTTGGCGGGTGTTTTTGTCCATTTGTCTACTGATTAGAGAGTAAAATGAAGAATCATTTGCTGTTTTCTTCGGAAGAAAAACACTAGGACAACACTAAGCAAGACTATGGCCGTGAACTGAATGAGTAGACTAAGAAATAGTCACACTTACACAACAAGGTTGTGCAACAAAGCTTTGTTTTATCAAATTTGGATTCTCCAAATTTGATGATTATGATAAAGTTTCCTGTCGATGAATGTTGAAGGAATACACATATATTTGTAAGAGACTAATAACTTAGTCTAGCATTGAAGGTTTATCAAAATTATCAGATTCTCGGTCAAGAATCGCGTTTCTTACGAGTTCAATAAAAATCATTCGTGCCCTCGTGAGCATTTCAAAACAGTACTTTTATGTTTAGATAACAGGGCAACATTTCGTTTTCAATAGACCGCTGAGTTTGATTTGATTTCCACATTGACCAATCAGATCACGCTATTTTTAAAGATGGCGGCTCGCTGTAAACAAACCAAGCCTCGAAAAAGGGCTAAAACCCCTCTTTCTTTCTGTGCCACGGATTTGCCGTTTTCGAATATTTTCAAACAACGACAACGAATTTCTTAAAAATGAATTCTGATGCACACTTCCAATGTGCATTTTCCCGATATTCGGCCTAAATCAAGATTTACAGGATTTTGAAATTAACGAAAAAGTCGCATGTTTTCAGATGGTGCCCTTTCCATTACAGTTCAAAGAAATTCCAGGAAAATTGCATGGAAATCAAAACATGTCCGAAAAGATTATTTTACAAGTCAGTTCACTTTGAAATCAACAAATAAAAGTAGATCTCTAGCCCTTTTGAGTTAAAATGATGTCAAAGGGGTTGATTGTTTGGTCTATAGAAGTGTAGGCAGGAAGCGGGCCTGTTACAATTTTATGTTAACGGTCATAGAATCAAATTATTTGCACATTTGCGACGAACTGAGGTCGCAAGCGTTTGCAACATCAACGTTTCATTAAAAACAAGTTTCGAATCTAAACTGAAGACAGCTAATTGTTACAACGATCGCTCTGACAGATCAGGATAGCACTTGCCAGCATCTCAAGGCTCTGTCCACAAGCACCTGTTGCATCCGACTCTTCTCATGAACTCAGATAAACTCATCAAATTCATCTGGCACTGTTTCATCGTTATCATCACCGCGTTCTCCTATCAAGATATCGTCGTCTTTATTCTCTTTGGGAGTTTCGGAGCCCGATTAAAACCAACGAGTTTGCCCTCATCATCATCATTTCCATCTCGGACATCAAGAACCCAAGAATTCGAAACAAATAATAAGGGACTAGCTGCACTAAATGATTTCTGGCAAGATGCATTCTGTGTGAAATGAGTGACCTTTTGGCCACAACCATGAACAATTATGCGGGCAGGACTCATCAAATCACATCCACCTTTGTCACAATCTTTTTATGATTTAAGACATGTTTCTTGAAATTTAGAAAATCTGAGAGTGAGAGCAGGTTTGGCTCCATAACTCCCATTGTCCTATAACTGCGACGGATCATGCAGTCTCATGTCCAAAAGAAGGACGGGTAAGTTCTACATTTACTTTGCTCAAAAGTTTTATGAGAATAAAACATTACGTATTTTTTGTAAGAAGCTAAGAATTTGGGCCAGTACTGAAAGTTTCTTACAATTATCAAAATTTGAATACTCGAAGTTTCTTACGAGTTTATTAAAGGTTTCATAACGATCTTCATTTTCACTACCTGTGCCCTCATGAATATTTCAGAACAAGGCTTTTTGAAGTACCTTTCGAGCAATATAGTACAGGAAACAAGTGGGAATGAAGCAAAAACGTGCTATGTTTTCCTCAGTCAAAGTAGACGTACCTTTTATAAGAAACTAAGAATTGGGGCCAGAACTAAAAGTTTCTTAAGATTATCAGATTTCAGTTCATTAACTGTTCCCTCCTGAACATTCCAAAACAAAGTTGTTTGAGGCCTTACTAATATTTAGACTTTATTCGAGTACCTTTCAAGAAAAATGATATGGGAAAGATGTGCAAATGGTGTTAAATATGCTGGGGATTTCTTTTGAGGAAATAAACCGTTTTTCAAGTTATATTTTCCCAGTATTGGAGTTTCTTAATTTTTGGCGATCTGAGAGTTGAGTTTCTTATAAAAGATACGTGTAATTAGTTTCTTCAGTAATATTTTCCCAGTACTGCAGTTTCTCAATGTTTTGGCGATCTGAAAGTTGAGTTTCTTTTCAGCAGTTTCTTAAAAGTGTAGTCTTCTCCGTTTTGGGTTAAATGGAATGGAATCTTCCAGTCATTATGGCCTTGGACTTTCAGTTTTACTTAGGGGAGTGCCCTGGTGAACTCTCGTTTATGTAAGCTAATCTCAATGAACGAAATACATTTTGTCTCCAGTCTTTTAATTGCTCTCCTTAACTTTGACTTTTGTCTCTTGCCAAAGTTTTCAATCATTTTCAGGTGTTGTTGAAGGCCATTCGATCAACAATATACGCCTTTATATCATTCTTTATACAAATTTCCGATTCCCATATTTTTTTGAAACTTCTTTAGGCATCTCAGCAACTTACTCCGTAAACACAGGCATACTCCCCCGGCAATATTGGGCCAAAATTTAGCTGGCGTAAGAGCTCATATTTTCTCGCCAAAACTTTCCCGCCAAAACATGCTAAATTCCTCTTCTGGGAAGAGCTGAGCTTAACAGTAAGGAGGTATGTGAAGAATGAAAAATGCACTTTGATTATTGAAGCAAAAGATCTCGAGTCCCCTTGTCAAAACTACCCTGGCCATCAGAGCCTAAGAAAAGAAAAAGAGAGGGGAAATTTCTTCTAACTTTTTCTTCTACTTTTTAAATTTTTATTAGGCTTTGGTACCCAGGGTATGTCCAAACATGTTTTGCAAAATGTTAGATAAAGGTTCCTTGTTTCCACATGTTGTTACAAGCTATTTGACCTTTTGTGGACTCCTTCACAAATTGATTAAAAAAGTAAATTTTTAGTTGTCAATTTCAAAGTCGCATGACACGTGAAACGATCTTTTTTGGGCATGTTTTGATTTCTAAAAAATTTCCTTGCAGTTTCTTCGAACTGAAATAGAAAGGGCACAGTCTCAAACCATGCGATTTTTTCGTTAATTTCAAAATCCTGTAAATCTTGATTTAGGCCGAATATCGAGAAAATGCACATTGGAAGTGTGCATCAGAATTCATTTTTAAGAAATTTGTTGTCGTTGTTTGAAAATATTCGAAAACGGCAAATCCTTGGCACAGAAAGAAAGAGGGGTTTTAGCCCTTTTTCGAGGCTTGGTTTGTTTACAGCGAGCCGCCATCTTTAAAAATAGCGTGGTATGATTGGTCAATGTGGAAATCAAAACAAACTCAGCGGTCTATTGAAAACGAAATGTTGCCCTGTTTGTTTAGATGTTAACTCAAGTAGATACCTTCTGAGTAATGAGACAGGAAACAAACGAAATAAATAAAGTAAACTATGTTAAGATTTTCCTAGACAAAACTGGAAATTTCTTAATGATTTTTGCCATTTCTGTAGTTTCTTAGCCCTTTAGTGATCTTCTGAGGGTTCAGTATCTCCATATAAAACAGAAGTGTAAAACTTTTATTAAGGAAATTTAAGGGATCCATTCCAATTCTTTCACGTAGCATAAATCTTTGTAGCTGGAATGTTTTCGACCCAGGTGTGTAATTCAAATTCATAAATTCGGAAACATTTATAAAGTTCTTCATTCTCCAATTTTATTTCAACGTGAAATTAAATCCGAAGTTTTGCAAGACATGAATTATGTGATTCCTCCTTTTGCAAATTAGTCCATTTACCTTTCAAGATTGACTTCTGTGAACTTTTCTGCTCCCATCTTTTATGTCACTCGTTGGGGAAACCTTCGTGGCCATAGAGCTTGCACAATCAAGTTGTCAAAAAAACCTTCGATTTCTCCTTGACTAATAGATTCTACGAACTCTTCATGGTCTTAGCTTCTATTTTTCCAGTTCTGCTGCCAGACGGTGCCAAAACCTTATTCACTCCCGTCCCAAAATTTTCATCATTTATTGAAGCAACTGAATAATTTTTCAGTCCAGTTTTGAATAAACAGAGGATAAATTGATAAAACTCCCGCCAAAATACTCACAAGAGAAACCCTTACATGCTGATTTTTCTTGTTATGCAAATTTTGTTGACAGGGCCAACTGATGACCATTTAGCATCAGTTGAAGAAAAACTTCTGTTCGTTAAATCAAAAAGTCAATTTCTAGATGCTCTAAATAGGTTATCAGCAAATATATCGTCACCTGCTCTGTTGAGATGTAACTTGCTGCTGTTGAGATGTTTGGCAGGGTTAATGTTCGAATTATCGATCAAAGTGATGCCTTCTTCCTGGCACATATCTTTCAGGAGGTAGTTGACACGTACTCTCTTTGGCTCAAGATAGTCATATCGAGCAATCAAACCTGATATGATCACTTTTGCTCCACTGCTCTTTATTTCATTCGCTAGCGAAATTATTTCTTGAGAGATTTGTAATTCCGACTTTTTACGATCAGAGAGGTCGTTAGTTCCAACATGGATAATAACTTGGCTAGGTCTTCGATCAAGGGATGGCTGACAATAACTACGCATGTCTTTGATCGTAGATCCACTGAATGCATGCACATATATATTTTCATTCTCTTCACAAAGTTGTTTTAATTTCCATCCTGCAACATTCTTTAATAAGGAATCTCCTAAAATGGCTGTTGTGTGGCTTTTTGACTGCTTTTTTGGACTTGCTGTGCGGCTGCTTGGCGGCGTGCTTGATGTGCAGGGTGATGCCTCGCTGCTCTTTTCATTCAGTGTTTCCCCTGTAGCTTCGCAATTTGCTGTGATGCTTTCGGTGGCTGCAAGCGTTCTCCTGGTATCAGTTGGTATCTCTTGAATCGTTGTTTTCGAGGCAGAGACGGATTCAGGAGCTTGAGAGGTCTTTGTTTGTGCGGCCTTTGTATCAATTTTTTTGTTGACTGCATTGTTTGAGATTTTTTTCGATCTTTTCTTCTGTTTTCTCTTTCTCTTTGTCTTCTTTGCGGCTTTATTGTCATTGCCAACAATCTCGATGCTTTCATACACAATAGATGATTTCAAAGGGGTATTCTGTTTGCTTTCAATTGACGTAGGCTCCTTTGTCTTTTCTGGGTTGTTGATTTGCGCTGCAAGCAGCAAATCTTTGAAATAGGCTCGAAATCAGTGAACCAGAGTCTAATTCGAGGTTGTTGATTGGAAGATAGCTTTGTACAGGCTAGATGTAACGTACAGGTTTTATGTAGCTCTACAGATAATTAGGATTGCTATTATAGCCAATTAAATTGAGCCCTGTGAACAATGGAACAAACGTTGTTTACTTCAACGGTGGAGGAATGCGTCATAGCCAATAACACCGGCAGTCTGTAAACCACGGAATCGCGAAACGGCGGAACGAAATGCGGAAACGATGGAATGACATGACAGAGACAAATAAGAGTGTAATATTTCTATTGGTAGGCTCCTCCTAAACGTATTAACACGATACGAATGCCCAAATTTTCTTTTCTTCTAAATGGAAACCAAAACTTTAGTAACGTGACTTCACAAAAACAAGAAAAGTAGTCGGGGATTCCCGGTGCGTTCGGCACGCTATGAAGAGACCCCTGTCCCCATAAGTATGCACAGCATTATTTGGCTTATTTATGCATGCAATGACATGACTTCGATACTATCCACTCGTGAGTTCGTGATCAAAAATTATCGATTGCAGTTTGATATGTTGAAAATAAGGGCATCTAGACTCGAATGGGGGAAAAAGCCCCCCTTTTGCGAAGATAAGCTGAAGAATTTAATGATTTACAAATCAGTCTTTGGTGAGGATTAAGTTTCATTGATTTTTGGCAGCAGACCAAGAGTTTATTTAAGTCGGAAGAATTTGAACGCTTAGGTGTTACTCAAGGTGTTACCAAAGTTTTGGTTTTCCATTGAGAAAAAAGGCAACTTCTAGCATTCGTATATCGTTTACGTATATTCAGTAGGAACATACGAGACAGATATCTTACACTTTTGTATTACTGTCATTTTATTCCGGCATTTCGTCATGTCGTTCCGTCATTTCATGATTCCATGGTTTACAGACTGCCGATAACTCCTGTTGTTATGCGCCTAAAAGCTAATATACTTCGATTCAATGAACGTAAAGATCGGAAACACGGAACGAAAGTCCACAACGATGTTGCAACCCTTTGGGAGTAAAGCCAGACTATCACGCATCTCATTTACTATTGTAGATTGATACAGTGTCTCTTTACAAATCATTGGAGGTTTTTACTAGTTTTGCTTCTTTGTAGAAGGAAAATAGCGTGTAAGACATAGGACCTATTTCATCAAAATCAGCTCGCCAGCCTATACATAGTAACGTCTGCAAAGATAAGGATTAAACCGCAGTTTTCACTTCTAAGTGGCGATTTTTGTGCAGTGATTCAAATTCATATCTAAAATTGAATTTGACCAGAGCGCAAATCATCGGATAGTTATATCCCTTGTTTACTTTGCAATCTGTGGAGACCTTTTGGCCTAATTTCAATTTTAGTGAAAAATTTTCCTCTAGTAGGGCAAAGTTTCTATCCCGTTCAACTTGAAGCAGACTTTGCAGCTCGACTGTGGATTTCGCAAGTCGTTCAAAACTGATATAGATATCTGCGGGTGGAGACTGCACAGAACTAATGACGTACAGTTCATTTGACTCTGTTGTCATGCAAGTGTTAAACGATCATGCCCCTTTAAAGAAAAAGTATATCTGAGCAAATGATGGACCTTTTATGACCAAAGAATTAAGGAAAGCTTTTATGAAACGAACGACATTGAAAACGGTCTATAACAAGAACCGAAACCCGGTAAATCATCTGGCTTTTAAGAAGCAGAGGAATAAATGTGTCAAGATGCTTCGCAATGCAAAGATACAGTACTATAAAAGCCTTGACTTGAAAGACCTTACTGATAACCGGAAATTTTGGAAAATAATCAAACCTGTTTTTTCTGATACGGTGAAAACTTGTTCGAGTATCAACCTTTATGAAAACGGGAACTTGATCTCAAAAGAGTCGCAAGTAGCTGAAGTCCTTAACGAGCATTTCGTAAATATCACCGATTCGCTTGGAATAGTAGAAAATAAAGATATTATTACTCCAACCATTGGGATTGAGGATCCAGTTGAGGTTGCTATTAAGAAATTTGAGTCTCACCCCAGCATTCTTAGGATCAGAAAGCACATAGCAAGCTCTGAAAAGTTTGAGTTTCGATCAGTCACTGAAGATGAGACGAACACCCAACTGGTAAAACTAAATCCAAAGAAAGGAGCTCCGGTTGGCTGTATCCCAGCAAAAATTCTGAAAGACAATCCAGATATTTTTTCAGTTCATCTCGCGAACCTTTTCAACAAATGTTTGTCAGAAAGTCGCTTCCCAGATGAACTGAAGGCAGGAGATATAACAGCACTTTTCAAACAAAACGATGCTTTTGATAAGAAAAACTATCGGCAAATTACTGTTCTACCCTCAGTTTCTAAAATTTTTGAGAGGTTAATGTACGAGCAAATGTACCCATTTGTGGAGCGTTTCTTGTCGCCTTATTTATGTGGTTTCCGAAGAGGTTATAGCACCCAGCATGCACTGCTGAAATTGGTAGAGGACTGTAGGAAAGCTTTAGATAAAAAAGGCTGTGCTGGTGCTGTTATGATGGATCTCTCCAAGGCATTCGATTGCCTAAATCATGCACTTCTTCTGGCAAAACTGCACACATATGGTTTCAAGAAGGCCTCCCTAGACGTCATCCACAATTATCTAACTAATAGAAAACAGAGGCTGAAAGTGATTGTTTCTTTTAGCACTTATAGTAATGTCAGACAAGGTGTACCGCAAGGATCAGTCTTGGGACCCCTTTTATTCAATATCTACATTAATGATATGTTTATGGGGCTGACTGACACTGAGGTATGTAACTACGCCGACGACACGACTCTGTATGCATGTAATAAATTATTACAAAATGTAGTTAATAGCTTAGATAGGGACACACAGAGAATAATTACTTGGTTTCCAGACAATTACATGAAATTAAATGAAGAAAAATGTCATTTAATGACATTCAGCGCATCTAGCACTGATACCTCCATACATGTTGGCAAAGCTCAAATAAAGGAAAGTTGTGAGGAAAAATTGTTGGGAGTAACTCTTGACAAACACCTTACCTTCAAACCCCATGTGAGCACTCTTTGTAAGAAGGCCAATCAGAAAATTCATGGGCTAGCTAGGATTTCAAAATACATGGAAACGGAAAAAATAGTCTTATTGATGAAAACCTTTATTATGTCCCAGTTTAACTATTGCCCTCTAGTGTGGATGTTTCACGATAGGAACTTGAACAATAAGATAAATAAGATGCACTTGAGAGCACTGCGAATTGCATACAGAGACTACGAGTCTGATTTTGAAACATTGCTGAAAAGGGACAACTCAGTGACAGTCCATCAACGAAACCTACAGTTGCTAATGGTCGAAATTTATAAGACAAAAGTAAATTTAAACCCTGAATTTATGAAGGACATATTTGTAACTAATGATGTGCCTTGCAGCCTAAGAAGTGGCAATGGTCTTCTGCAGCCAAGTGCGAGGACCACAAATTTTGGGATTGAAACCACACCTTTTATTGGACATAAACTTTGGCAGACGTTACCAAATGAAATAAAAACTGCTAGCTCTTTGGCTGTTTTTAAAAACCGAATAAAATCGTGGAAAGGGGAGAGATGCAACTGTAGGCTTTGTCGAATCTTTATTCCAAATTTAGGGTTTTTAATTTGAAATTGTAAATAGCATTCTTTCTTATTGTAAAATTATTCTTTCAGATTATTTTTTGTTAGTAGGCTTTAATTAGCTCTAAATTAGCTATTGTACATTAGCCTACTTTAAATAAAGAATTAATAATAATAATAATAATAATTGAATGTATTATAACCTTGATTTCCAGTCTGGAACTAAATTTAGATACTAAGGGTTCCATTTTGTCGTTCTTTAAGGCAAAGATTAGCTCATTTGCACTTCCTTCAAAGGAAGTGAGAGACTCCGTGAAATGACGGAGTTTCAAGGAATTATTTCACAAAAAACAGGCATAGCAGACAAGTGGGTATGCAACTGTGGTTAGGAAATTTATCTGAAAACACAGATTTAAGATTTCTAAAGGTTCTTCAAAAGTATATTTTCGCGGCGACCAAAAGTTGAGAGGGTAGTTTTCGTATGGTTTTCCCCACAGCTACGGCTCTCGACGCGCGAAATTGGTGATCACGTGATTAAAATGGAGCTTATTGATTGGCTATGGTACAAGATGTAAACAAACTGAAATTTCTATTGTTACAAAATTTACTCCTGCTGTTTTAACATGTAGGTAAGGCATGGCCACCTTTGGTCCTTTTACTGGATGTCTGCCAAAGTTTAATGGATATCATTTGTGAGACTCTTAGAAATCAAATAAAAAACTTGTGAGATGAAAATGGCCATAAAAGAATTTTGGGTTCGAATTGTCACCAGCCCTTTGGTAGAAACTTGTTAGACAGGGGTTATATTTGTTGAAATTATTTTGAAAAGCATAGCGAAACATGCTTTTTGTCTTTAGCTTTTAATTTTACAATTGAGTTTTGAAGACAAGAACTTTTTTGGAAAGTTTGATTGTGAATTGTCTAAAAACGGTCCTAAAAAGGCAAAAAAATTAGTATGCTTTACGTTGCCTCGAAGCACACATTTAGAGGATCCAAATGAAACAAAAATGAAAAAGATCGGCGAAGTCTGAGCCTAGGTACAATGAATTGTAATTTGCTGTCAAAACAGTTCCATGCCTCTGCCGGTCATGTAATCAAAGATCCGATTTAGGCCTAACTTCAAAAATTGATATCTTCACTTCCTCTTGACTGATTTTTGAATATTTTTGCAGCATACGAGCCCGTAGGTTATGATGGATATGTCAAGCGTAGGATGAAGCAGGAATCCAAACCTTCACATTTTTGTTAATTTCGATGCCCTGGATCACAGTGCAACTTTCAAGTGGCAGCTTTTGAAGAAGTAAACACAGGAGATACTTGGGCATGCCCGACATTCACAGCAAAAAATGCCAAAATGTCCCCATAGTTCTTGGATGGAAATTTAAGGGAAATGGAAAAATTTCTATGGGAAATTTAAGGGAAACAGAAATTTCCATTTCCCCCTTGGGAAATTATGGGAAATGAGTCCGTTTCCCCAAAAATTTCCCCAACAAAAAATGTGGTGAAATTTCATCATTTTTTGCAGTGAAAAGCCAACTCGAGCGGACAAAACATACAGATATTCTGTGGTCTTTCAGGTAGACTTATCACAAATGACAAAATGAACTTGGGGCAAGTCTACCAAAAAGTGCTGTTTAACTGAAGGGGCACCTTTCGACATGATTATTTCTGAGGGGATTTGAAATAATGGAACGATCAGTTGAAAGAAACATAGAATTTGCCTTGGGTGCTTTGACATTGCAGCCATGGAAGTTAATTACATTGTTACTTAGATCAGTTTTCATCGACTTGTGTTCAAAGAAGGAATGCGAAGAGGAATTTGATTTTAGGATTCATTTCGAAGCAAGTTTACCGAGTGTTTGTGACTTTGCTGTGCTTGGAAATTCGAAGGTGGACTTATTGAGCTTGTTACCATGTTCTACAGAGAGAATGTTATCGTTCCTTTGACGTAACAGTGATAGGAATCAAATGTTTTAGCCGATATTTGCTTGTGGCCCATGGCCGGAAACCTTAAAATCCTCATTTTCACGGACCAATCAGACGGCGAATAAGCGAGGAGGACAGAAGAAAAGTTTGAAAATTTTTCTCAGCTTTACCTACCCTTATAAAACGCCACCAGGACAAAAAACTGCTGGAAACTTCCCGAATTTTTTTTGCAGGAATCTACTCGCCAGATGTTTGGGTATCCAGATTTGGATGCCGGTTTAAATATCTCATGGTCTCTCGGAGTTGTGGCATTTCCAAATCCGATGAGGCACTCAACCTTAAACAATAGAAATTCTGGGTTAGAAACAATGGCAATAACAATAGTGATTGTTTTAAGAACGATCCCAGAACGGCAAATATTTACGTTTCAAATTGTTCTTGCTGTTGTCCTTACACCGCAGTTTCTTTGGTTCAAGATTCAATGCCCATTCGATTTCTATGTGAACTGAAGAAATTCGCTTCGGTCAGTTCACACATTTCAAGTCACATGACAATACTCTTGAGAATTTTCTGTATTATACTACTCTTTGCATTCATGGCATAAGTTTCCATGGTTCGAAATTAATAATGAAATTGAAAGGAGGTTTTCTCAAGAGGTTTTATCATCTGACTTGAAGTGGCGTAAACAAGGCTTGGCAAACCTCGGCCGATGTTGCCTAACGGAAAGCGCTATATCTCCACCAAACCGTGAGGTACTTAAACCGGCATCCAAATCTGGATACCCAAACATCTGGTGAGTAGATATCTTTGAAAAAATTCGGGAAATTTCCGGCAGTTTTTTGTCCTGGTTGCGTTTTATGAAGGTAGGTAAAGTTGAGAAAAATTTTCTCACATTTCTTTTGTCTTCCTCACTGATTCGTCGTCTGATTGATCCGTGAAAATGAGGCTTTGAAGGTTTCCGGCCTTGAGCCACGAGCAAAAATCGGCTAAAACATTTGATTCCTATCTTGACGTAACAAACTCCTTTGCTGGGCAGTGCTTCTTATATACTGAACCCATGTGGAATTTTGGCCCGACCAAATTCTTGAAACACGGTGGATAAAGTCAACAAAATTTGAAGCACGAGAGGAAAGGCACAGCAGATGCGTTTTACAAAACATAATTTATGTGACACTTATCGTCGGGGAAACTCCATAGTCAATTTCATCCACCTCAATATCAAAAATTCATCTTACACATACAATTCATCGGCAAAAGTACTCCCTTGAGCAAAAACACACTTTTGGCATCATCCAATCATTTCTTGAAAAAAATTTGTTATCAGGCCTCTCTGGATCAGTTTGCATGTCGTGCATTTGTTTGCTTCAACTTATCAACCAAGGATGGGTCTATTAACAGGTTGAGGATTACAAATCCTCAAGGTATCTTACCCGGGTAGGCGAATGCGCAAGGAAGTACTTTTACACTGATAAATACGGTGTGTGAAAAATAAGTTGTAGATATTGAGGTGAATAAAGTTGATTTTGGAGGTCCCTTGAAGATAAGTGCCACATAAAATACACTTTGTAAAACACATCTGCTATGAATTTTTTAGTTTTGCCCCTTGTGCTTAAAATTTTGATGATTTTATTCACTGTGCTTTCAGAGTCTTCTTAGGCCAAAGCTCTGGTTTAGAGATGGAGGCAAATTTGTCCTTTGAAGATGAATATCTTCACTCTCAACCCACCGATATCAGCAAACGAGTTATTTATATTCAAGTTAGCTATCGAGGTATGTTGTAAAAGTAATTTTAGATTGATTCACGCTATCTTCTTATTGCTAGGGTCGACGAGATGTGAGTACTTTTTTGGGACACCGGTATTTTACTAACTTAGGCCTTGTTTGGTTCAACTGTCACGTAAATTCCGAATTTTGATGTTGTTTTATTTGCTATGACGTCGCTATGAAATCTATAGAAATCTTCCAAAATTGTAGTGACTTTACCGACAAGGAGTGTCACCCAAAAATTGTGCTTTCCTTCAGATTTTTCGTCTATCTATGCGCAATTCACTCCTATGAGTTGTTTACAAAGCATCGAAAATGCACGAATAATAATGCTTTAAGGAACAAGTTAAATCATCCCACAGCTTTGACCAACACTATATCTTGCTTGAAGCAACGAACTGCATAGTCATTCGAATCAGTTTTCAATAATTCTTTCATTGTTTGAATTATTGAGTATCAAAGGCCCTTACATCGTGATCTCCGATTTTTCATGGTTATCCAACTGTGGTCTTAAAATGTTGGTTATAGCTTTGGACTGAGAGCTCTCTATGACCACTTCCCCTGAAGCAATATTTTTCATAAGGTTTCGATATTTTGCAAACAAATCATAGATATGATTGGAGCGCAGATTAACGTAAAATTCAGCTGAGTAACACAAGTTTTGTATTACACCCCTTGTCGGCAGAAGAACCAGTACAGTTTCTTACAATTTCTATTAATTTAATTGTGACGTCATAGCAACATGGCGCAGAAATTCAAACGAAACAGCATCGAAATTCGGGAGTTGAGTAAGCAAGCTCAAAGCGAGTTAATCAGACAGAGTGTTAAGGTTCCTTTCTATTACCCCAAGAAAATTTTTTGACCAGCATTTGACCACGACTGTCAGTGGATTTCTGGACCTCCAAAATGCTTTCAATAAGGCGGACCCCGGAATTCTTCCCTCAAAGCTAACTGAATAAAGAATAGGACAATAAGTGGCGCATGGCCTTCTTGTTTTTCGATGTTTAAACTAGATCAATGTTACTGCTTTGACGTCTTTCTACAATCACGTACATTTGAGCACTAGACAGAATTTTTAATTTAACGGATTCTTTGTATTAGCAATATCTCCGCGTTTTATCTTGCTATTAATCACATATCATTATTTTGTGTGCGATGTCAAGCCAATGTGATGTTTTTCAGTCACTGATATTTTGAATGAAAAGATGCCGGCTGCAGCGGGGTTCAGCTGCTGAGTAAAAGGATTCAGCAATGTACTATTATTGAGAGCAGCGCATCAAAATGGATAGATAAATGTCTCGTCTTACGATTAATATCGAACAGAGCTACGTGACGAATGACTATTTGATTGTGCCTCACAAACATACATGCAGCCAAAACTTTACAAGAAAGGTCGAGAATATAAACAAGGCATCAGCATGTTTCTGGAGGCTATCTTTGAGATGTCACTTGGTCACGTGGTTTATGTCCGAAAGGCAATTTCAAATGCAGGTAATTCGCTCATAATTCGAGCTTAACCCTCCCTTTCCAATATACACCCTAAAAGACATGAAAGATGAGCAAAATGACGAATTTCAAGTCTGCATGAGCGCACGCAATGTTAATGCGTA
Organism: Aurelia sp. 4 Dawson et al 2005; assembly: GCA_964019985.1. Classification (NCBI taxonomy): domain Eukaryota; kingdom Metazoa; phylum Cnidaria; class Scyphozoa; order Semaeostomeae; family Ulmaridae; genus Aurelia; species Aurelia sp. 4 Dawson et al 2005. The sequence goes on along the minus strand of OZ026504.1, from coordinate 7,768,676 downwards.
ACTGAGTGGGAACTGAGTTCAATCATGTTGCAAATATCGCATTTCTCATGAAGACTAGCCTGTATTCAGCCACAACATCCCCCCCCCGCTTCTTTAATCATTATTGATATGATCAATTATTTCATTTAAAGCTGGCCAAAAGCTATTGCTATTTCTACGATAACATATACCAATACAGGGAAGACATGATTTATAATATAAAAAATAAATTAGGATGAAATATTTTACATTAGCTGCAGTTGCAGGCTTACCGTTTTTGGGCTTTGATAATCTTTTTGAAAATCTGAAGGGAATCCGAGTTTGTCAGTTCTGGTGGCAGTGGCTCCTATACTTACCCCAGAAGTCTGATTGAATCGATTCCAAGCAAGTTGTTCTCGCCTTTGGTAGTATTAGTTTAGCGGAAAACCTCAGGTTGCAAGGCAAATCTTTTTCTTTAAAATCTTTCTTGGTAAATGGGGTTTAGATCATATTTTCTTTCATAGATCTCTACCATGAGCAACTGCAGGTTCATCTAATGAACGTTTACCGAATTATCCACTCCCAACTACGCTTCGTAACCAGAAACATTATCATTGTATGCGATTCTTAAGGTCCTTTCATGCATCCTATTCATCTTATTAGTCAAATTTCTATCTTGAAACAAAAAACTCACCGAAGTAATGAATAAACTGGGGTATAATGAAGGTTTTCATCGACGGTCTTAGTTTCTCACGCTCGTTCATGATTAACTTGCTAGTAAGAGCATTAAGATTCTGACTAGCTTTTCTACATTGCGTTTTGATATAGTAGCGTAGCCACGGGAGGGGGATGGCTGCCCCCGAATCATCACCAAAGATTAGTTTTTTAACTCGTCCAAACCTTTGAGAAACTGAAGTTGGTGAAGCGTACGCTGTATTTGTCCTTAACAATTGTAGCAGGGTGATTTTTTAATGTTATAAAGGAACCAGGAATTAAGTTCTTGTACTAATGACATCTTGGTGCGATGATAGTATAAAAATTTTTTGCGCGCCTTGCTCGCGCTTCCATACATGTGCTTCGTAACGCGTGGCTTGCTATCATGTTCAGGCAAGGCATGCAGCTTTATTAGCTTCAATGAATTCGACTGAGGCCCCTCTTTAGCTTTACATGTGTATGAGTCTATTTAGCAAAGATTATAACATCAAATTAATCACTTCTTGGAAATTTTCATAGCTGCGCCCTCATTTCTATCAAGACTTCTAAGTTGCTGCGCCACTTGTCTTCTATAATGACTTCTGTATTTCCCATGTATCTAGCAATACAAGAAGTTATGAAATGAACTTAAAGCTTCCTTAGATTTAAATCTACAGTGCATCCCTTCTACAATGATGTAGTATTTCAACTAGACAGTGAAACTCCGTGTGTGTTTCGAACAAGATTTTAGGTTGCAAAAATTTCTTTCAACAGATGGTGCAGACTGACTAGACAATGATAAAGTAGCGAAAAGAGACATTTCCTTACATGCAAAGATCAAATGATCGGCATTGAATTTTGCAATGATGCTGAGAAGATCCATTTCATAATTCATACCTGATATATGAGAAAACCGTAAATTTATTCAGGGATCACAACGCAATGCTTTTTTTACGTGATCTCAATTCGACAAAATGCATGTATTGAACAATTCCCAACCACACGATGATTAACGGATTGGAGTGCCAAATTCTTTCTTATACTTTTTACTCTGGAAAAGAAGGCATTGAAGTTATCCTGCAGGAGTTATCACGGTTATCACTCAGAGATCGGCTAGCTGGCAAGCTATAGTATATAACCAACCAGACATTCTGTCAAGGCAGTTAAGTCAGGTTCGTAAAGCTTCTTGAATTTGACCATTCTGCGTTTTTCTGTCCGAAAACAAAGTAAGCTTCTCGATGTTGCTATGGAACTGCTTCAGTCCTGCATGCACTATGCATGTGTCAGAGTTTTGCGTGATCAATGCAAAAATTTTGCTAAGGGGACGGAGATGGGATCCAAAGCAACATTGTCCATTGCATTTACTGAAGATTGAAAGTCCTTGATCTCTGATGTTAGGCTGCTAGACCAGCGTATGTTTGAATAAGTTGGCGCCAGTTCCAACTTTCCTCGAATTTGCGTGCTGCCGATCTGCGTCCAGAATGCACGATTTGTTCAAGTGATCAGTTGCTTTACTTTGATTGATTGGAACTCTGTCTTTCGGTCTTTTCCCTCTGTTATAAATGTCGAAGCAGTATTTTTACAGTTTCCCCAACTTATGTGTTGCGTCCATAATTCTGTTCTGAAAATTAATGTCTGTTTTCGTCTTAGAAGCTCAAAAGCTGATAAAGCCGGTGTTTCAAAGTTGTTACGGCCATTTGTCCTATTCAATTCCCTTCCAAACAACATTCTATTCAAACAATACTTATTGTATGGTAATAAAGAACTTCCTTATGACGTAAATAAAAATTTGCTCGAACTTACTCTGAATTTCATTCACAAGACGGGTCGGCTTGGGTAATTTAAACTTTTGTTTTACGCCACACAACCACTACTTTTGTTTTTCCCCTACCTGGTGTCTCAAAAAAATGTACCCTCTTTCGACTAAACATGGGAGTGAAAAGATAAAATATTGGGATTTTCTAACTTTGCAGCATATTATTCAATCTTCAACTTAAATGCACATACGTTGCATTTTAAAGTCGTCCTCCGAACACCGGAGATATGAGTTCACGAAGTCGAATTTTGGAGTGCACTTGAAACCAGAGGTTTCATGAAAGGGCCTAGTCATGATTTGATATCACAGGAGGTATATTGCGAAAGACTTTCAACTTTGACCTTAAGCTTTTTCTTTTGACAAGAATTATACCTTGAAATGCTTCAATTGTTCTATAAATAGTTATTCCTTAGAGAAATTAGTCCGTGCATTGCATTCCACCCCAAGTGTAAAAGAAGAGGAAAGAGAACACATGCATGCTCATTTTGGAGATGTGGCATGACTTTGTCATTCTTACTACATCTTTTTACATTTGTTTAATCACAGTGATGTTCATGAGACTTTTATTCATTTCAAAGGTGAAAACCTGAAAGTTAAAGTTTAAAAAACAAGTACTTTGGAAAACATCCATAATAAAAATCATTGCTAGGCCCTTTTCCAAAATCTCTGGTTTCGGGTGCACTGTAAGTTTTGACTTTGCAACCTGGAATCTTCGGTGTTTGGTGGACGAATTTTAAGTGCAAGGTATGTAAATCTAAGTTGACGATTGATAAATTTAGCTGTCCATTAGGAGGGTAATGATATCCTATCACTTCCTTCCTATTTCCAGTCAGAAGGGGATACTTTTTTGAGACACCCGGTATTCCTTTTGTAAGTCTGTTTCATATTTGATGTCAAGCACAAACTAATTCTCCGAATCGCTATTATATCTGAACAATTGTTTGTTTGTTTGTTTTCAATTTATTTTGAGTGGGCTTGTCAGGATTTCTAGCTACTGAAAGCTAATTTAGGCCCACTGTGCATGCCGCATCCAGGCACGGGACCCCTAGTTTAACGTCCCTTCCGAAGGACGGCGAGGTGAGTTGCGAGGTCAGGCCTCAGTGGTCACCCATCCGAAATCTGACCTCACTCGACCAAGCTTAACTTCAGTCACCTGACGAAGACTGTATAAGCCACTCGGCCACTCACCCCGTATAAGGAAGCAGTCATTCATGACACAATGATATCGTTAACTCAACCCTGACCTGACAGCATACGTTTGCCATCGTGCACCTATGCTGGCCCGACACCCCCTGTGGAAAAGATTCTCGCACGTGTCAGTATTTGGTCTTAGTCACTGATCTGAAAAAAAGACTGGATCGAGCAACCTATTGTTCGCCGCGGACTGTTTTTGAAGCCCGCGATTTTTGACCGGCGCCATATTGGTAGGTCCCAAGGAGCGTAAGCATTTGTATGGGACCTACTGAATATAAGGAGAAATTGTAAAGAGAAGCCTGCTATTTCGGCTCTCTGTGGACAGGAAAAGAGAAAGAACAACATCAGAACTATATCAGAAGAAAGAAGGACACTAGCAATGATGAGAAACTGGCTCTAGAGGGAGAATTTTTGTCATATTTTAACAGTAAGTCATAGTTGCTTCGGTCCAGCTTAGGCCGGCCTGTAAACCAACGATTCTGGATGATGGTGGCAAATGGTTGTAGCATTTCTTGATGTTATATTTCTTGAAACTTATGCTTTTCCTTCAGTTTATCATAGGCAAATGTCTAAAATTTTTGAATGCTTGATTTGGTGCGCACAATTGAGCTTGAAGGCAAGTTATCATGTCCAGTTTTCCTTGTTCTCCTTGTTCATGCCAGGAATGAGATTTCAGCTGGTTTCCCTTGACTTTTATGTACGGAAATAACGATTCCTTTATTATTCGAAAAACCAGTTTGAAAGCGGTTTTGATATCTAAATCTGTTGTCAGGGTCTTTCATTTATTCCCCACTAGGTGAAATTAATTGCAAGACATGTTTATCATCTACACCACCCTACCTACATTACCTTTCTTTATGTTTACCTACAGTTATTAGCAATTAGGGTGGCTTTGAGATGTTGAAATTTTCTCTTCACGATTTTCATCTGACAGTCATCTGGATGAATTTAGCAGAACATTCTATGAGAGCATTTTGCATCAATGAGGCTAGCAGTCTACTCTTGAAATCCAAGCTTAACTTGAAGTTAGCCTCCGTAGCTGTAGGGTCAGGTGCAAACATTTAGTCACTCAAATAAAGATCATACCAGTTAAGGTTGTTTGGTAGATGGCTGTACCATTTTTAAGATTTCATTGCCACCCATCTAACCTAGCCTGTGTGCAGTGCAGACTTGACCAATTTCTTTTGAAAGAAGTTTCATCAAGAAACCTCTCTTAAACGAAACCAATCTTATCTGTATGAACGCTTCTAGCCTAATCCAGCCCTATGTGATATAATGGCAGCCAAATCATTTTGTTTTTGAGAATAGACTTGTTGAAAATTAAGTGTCACTTCAAAAATAGAGAATTCTAGTGACAATAACAATGTGCAAAAAAATAGCTCAAGAAAGTCTATGAATAATATACAGTATCAAGGTCTTTGTACCTGGCAAATTTTCTCTTGAACTGATCACAAGTTGTTGTACAGTATTTTTATTAATGCAGCTTTTTGTAATGCAGTCCTTTAATGAATGTGTAGATGCAGTCATCAAGGAAGCAATGTGTATTATTTCAGTAATGTATGCTTGTCATCAAAATCTATAATACTATAGTTAATCAAATACAGCATGTCATAACATCATCAACTGGATGCAGCAGAAATGATTTATTATCAAAACACAAAGTTCAAGGAATAGAGTCCTGATTTTGAGGAAAAAAATGTAGATATGAGAAGTCACTATGCTTTTCAGATAATTCAGCTCTCTCAATTTGTTTACCATATGCATTCTTTTCAAAAGAAACCCTGGATCAGCAGCAGGTGCTAAATATTTCTTAAATTTGCATGAAGAGTTCTGCCAAGTCCCTTGATACTTTCCCACCGCTTGTTTGATCCTAAAATCATAATGTATATACAGGTAGTTTCTACAACTGCTATGGGTGCATGTTCTTGACATATGTAAAAATAACAGTAAGTGAGAGAAGTTCTTCTGTGACACTGAAAAACATGTTTTGCAAAATCAAAGCAAGCTTTAAAATTCTGCTTTGGAAATTTCCTTTTCCTTCCCACACGTAGAACTAGAGTTCTAAGTTTTGGCCACCAGTCTTGCAAACAGGTTTCTTATGAAAGAACAAGTATGTAATAGTACATATGTTAGTAACATCCTTCAGCAGTTTGATCGTAAGTCTAAATTCATAGAATCCGTTTGTAAATGGCAGTCACTATTTCCAAGCAACTTAAGGCTTTCCAATGATTTCAATGAAGCGCATCACTGCAGCATTTAAAACTATCACCGCAAATCATCAGGCAAGTGCAAACGCGCCAACACATTAACTTTGGTTTATGTGTCACTCAGCTGCAATTATTGGCATGTAATTACATATTCCTTGCTTGAAAATAGAGCAGTAGGCAAGGGTTTGTGTGAAATTAGAGAAAACTGGCATCCACGGTGCTATTGATTGTATCCATCATTCTTGGACTATCACATCTACCTAGAAAAGAAATGCAAGTGCAATTGAAATAGATTCATACTGTACTGATCTTTACAAAATCAGGATTGAATAACAAATGGCCTCATGGTAGAATGGATGCAAGGTGTACAGTCCTTGGAAGATATTTAAACAAACTATATTGATAAGAGATAACTGTGAACAAACTGAATCCAAAGAAACTTTACTTTGTAGATCTATCATTCAAAAAGCCTGAGCAGAGGGAAAGGGGCAAGAAATTCTATTATCCCTCATCACCAACTAAGGCTACGCAAAAACTTTTCTACACTAAACCAAATTTCTCTAAGCTAACTGCATTGTATTAGCCAATTGGGACAACCTGCACAGTCTGGAGAGATAGAGAGAGGGAGGAATCTTGACAGTCGAGGTTGATCGAGCATGCATGCGCCCTTCATTTTGTTCGCCCCTTTCTCTACGACACTCGGCGGTGGTAGCGAAAACATAACTTCCTTTCCCCTTCATAAATAGAAACCTACTAAGCACTGTGTTAATTTTAGGCAAGAAACGACCCTCACAACCATCACAAATCAAAGAAACTGTCTTATGATCCTACTGCCTACCCGTACGACGCCAGGAGCACGACAACCTGTCTGCCAGTGTGCCCACACCAAAGAAATATTTTGCAGGAAATATCTACATTTCTACCATGAGAATGGTTTAATGAATAAAAAGCTGCAAAGAACTACACAAGAACGAGTAAAAGGAAGTGTAAAAACCTCAAAACTCCTTCCATATTTCTCAGAATGAGTGAAATTTCCTCTGTTGTTTATAAGGCTTTGCACCGTCTCGCAGCAAATTGGGACCTACCAATATGGCCGCCGCGCATTTCAGCTGGCTTCATTTTCTGAACAACAGAAGCTCGATCCAGTCTTTTTTTCAGATCAGTGGTCTTAGTCTTATGTAGTTTTCATCTATTTGTATTCCTTTATGTCAATAGCCACAGGGTAGTCATTGTCTCTTGCTCCTTGTGGTCCCGTCCCTGTAGTGTTGTATTGTTGTAGAGAAATTAAAAAGTATAGTAGAACGTAGATGTAGCATGTATTGTAATTCTTATATGGATATGAAAATAGCTGATAAAGCATCACGGCGACAAGGGAAAGGCAAATTCAAGGAAGCAAGACCAGTGCAAGGAAGCGAGGGCACTTTTGTGCAAAAAGTGAAATCCCACCGAATCACACTTGAATCACCAACAAAGGGAATGCCGTTCAAGAGGCTGAAGGAAGCAGTCATTCATGACACAAGTGATTCTGACGAGTAAATGTTCATTTCATATGCCTTTGGCTTTGCTGTCAACCATTCATGACTCAGGGAATCCCATAAATAATTATATGTATATCAAATGTTGCTATTAGCTTTGCAACATGACTTTTTAATCCTAGGCCCGATTTCTATTGTGATAAAATGCTTTGTAGGGTTGCTTAATTCTTTGGCTGTCATTAGTTCTCGCTAGGGAGAGGGGGACAGACACTTACAAATTTTTGATGGGATTTTCGTAACCCTTCTCTGATTTGCCGAAAAGTTTCGTGCTCCCTCCAACGTTGCAGAAAATATTCTAAGCCCCCTTCAAGTACATGTATGAAGATTAACATCTTCACAGCTGCAGCACATGAAGGAAGACGAGAATCGAGAGGAAAGAACTGAGATATATTTCAAGAGTGATGAGAAGAGAGAAAGAAAACAAGGGAAAAGGAAAAAGTTCGACGTGGCTTTTCGTTTGTTGACCCTCTTGGTTCAAATGAACTTGCTTTTCAACAACATATTTCTGTCATTACCATATCAAGAGCTAAAAATGACAATTGGAAAAGGATCTCGACGTTTACACTTAGTTGATGTAATATATATATTTGTCTATATTCTTAATAAATTGAGAGGATCTGATAGTGCATTAATTACTGTTTAGAAGTTGCATTTACTTTTAGTATTGGTCGAATGAACGTGCTGTGATCAGATATGTTCTGTTTTCTGAACTCATAGTTTGCGTTGTGCATAAGCAATGGAAACGGAAGGGATGATAAGCTTTCCAAATACGATTTCTAAAATGCGAGCTATGTTTGATCGAAGTAGATTGAACAGATATGATTCTAATTTGAACTCTCAACAAAGAGGCACATCTCATGTCTACATCAGAATCAGAGTGCTACAGAGACAACAGAGAAAAATTTAGAAGATAGAGGAACGCTCCGGAAAAGTTTTGCCCAGGAGTATTCTAATAATATCAAACCAGGAACCGTAGTGCTACATTTAATGTTGCACGAAATATCCACTGAATTAGCTGTAAAAGTCCCCTTGAAACATTGTTATGAACAATGAAACTATCAGGTCAGTATCCTACCGAAAAAATCATAATTTCAACTGAATTTTCCATTGACATCAATAATCTCACCATTGGAAAATTTTGGTGTCCCCGAAGTTTCCGACCGAAAAACTAAAAATTTCGACTGAATTTCCTACTCACATTAAAAATATCACATGGGGAAAATTAGGTTTTTCGCCGAAATTTACCCATAGGAGGATGACCGAGTAGGGAATTTCCCTAGATTCTCTCAAAACATGCCTAGTTTTGACTAAGATTCCAACTTTCAGAGGCGTTGGCTCTCAATGGGAATTTTTTGGTAAAAGTATATTTCCCTTCACCCGTTGTTTACCTGATTGGAATCGACGTGAAAATTCGAAGGGTAAAAACGTTGTTGCCGGAAATCGAGGGAAATGACCCACTTACCTCCAAAAGACACCAAAAAAACTATGTCGAAATTCAAACTTTTCTTGCCGTGATGTTGAACCATCGCTCATAACTGAATAAGGATTCTTGTTTTTCCCTCATTGGTTAACTTGCCACAATGAGCATACATTCTCAGTCCAACTTTATCACAGCATCCTGCCTATTTTTGTTCATCATAGCCATGTTTATGAGGCAAACTATAACTGAAACGGGCGTTTCCTTCATTTTTGAGGGTCTGAAGGACGTGTCTTTCAAACGTTTTCTCAGGGAAAGCCCCCAAGCCCCAATGCTTAACCGCTTCCGTCGCACTTTGCTCCCAAAAGCAGGGACCTGGCTGTTTGGACATGTTTATAAAACTTAATTTCTTATCAAGAGTACTGTCAAATAACTTCCATTTGTCACTTTCTTGTATTTGGGTTTCCCCAAAGTGTACATTTAGCTTCCTCTTTGCTACCCCCAAAAGGAATGAGGTAGCATCTATCTTCGTTTAATTTCATACATTTTTCTGGAAACCACGTTCTTAGTCGGTTTGCAACTTGCTCTACTTTTGTCATCACATATTTTACCTCATAATCGCACGAGTATAGGGTAGAATAATCTGCATAGTTACATATTACTGTTCCGCTCATCAAAAGAAATATATCATTAACACATATGTTAAAATAATACCTAGCATCGACCCTTGTGGTACAACCAAGTTGGTTTCTTTCCACCTGCTAAAGGAACCATTAATTTTGACCATTCTTCTGCTGCTCGAAAGATATGTGTGAATAATCGCGAGGGCGCTTCTACTAAGATCATATGCAAGAAATGTAGTTAATAGCTGCTCGTGATTTAGACAGTCGAAGTCTTTGGAGAGATCCATTAACAGTGCGCAAGCAAAAGCCTCTGTTACCCATTGCTGTCTTACAAGTTTCTAAGAAGTTTTGAAGTGCATGATGCGTATTATAGACTTCCGAAAACCACATATGAGAGGAAACAGAAATCACTCAGCAAAAAGCAATACTTGTTCATACATGAGCCATTCAAAAATCCAAAAAACTGATGACAGCGAAGCAATCGGTCTGAGATTTTTCTTGCTAAAGCATCATCTTTTTTGAAAAAATAAGGCAATATACCAACCTTTCAGTTCGTTAGGAAAGTTGTTCTCAGAAAATCACAAGTTGTAAATGCTAATCAAGTTTGGCAAGAGCTAATCAGAATTTCCTTACAGAGCCTTAGCTGGAATGATTGGATCTGATTCTGTAATTCAAATTTTTCACAAGGATGAAAGTTCTCTATTATCCTGTTAATTCTAAGGACCTTAAGCAACCAGGACGGCGACAACAAGGCAGATTTTGTAAGACAATGGCATCAGTTACTTTGATTCACACCTAAATTCAAAAAGGTTAGCGAATGAAGACAAAAGAAATTCTCTCAACCAGTAATTCAAAACAAACATAGTAGCAAAGTTGCCCTAAACCAGTAGTGCTAACTCTCACTTGGTGTGGGTGAAGGAGGTTTTTAAGAAAAGTTATGTTCTAAAGAAGAAAGGAAAAGGGTAAATGTAAAGTTCTACCTAGCGGATTTGTTTACTTGATTCACAAGCCGAGCAGTAGGCATAACAGTTTTTGCATATTCATTGCTCAACTAAAACAGTTACTCTTCAGCTCCTGATTCAAATAGACAAAACCTGAAAGTAGAAAAACTGTGGACTTACCCTTCTTTTTTATGTTATAAGCCTATAGCTTCTCTCTAAAAAGGTCACTTCACCTGCACCAAGGGCGAGTTTGCCGTACTGGTTTCTGGGAAACCTTATGACATTGATTGTTTTGAAATACTTGTAAAGAGTTTCTTTTGTCTGCATTCGCTAATCGTTTCCAATTGAGGTATGGACCAAGCAAATGATGCCATTGTATTACAGATCTGCCCTTGTTGATTGTGACTGCAACGGTAGTGCAAATGTTCCCTTTGTTTCCAAACTTCAGCTTGAAAAACTACTTGCTTTCCATACTAATTTGCTTCCCACGAGAGTGTGTGAAGTTGACTTTTGCAATTGGACAACTTAGAAGTCCTATTTTTAACGTGTTGCTCTTCAGATCGGGATCTTCAAAGTGAAAATCAGTCATTTTAAATGTTCATTATCAAGGGACAATAGCGTTCCAAAGTATTTAGATGAAGAAGGAGATTTTGTCTCGTTTGATTTCAGAACATGTGAAGGTAACATGGGAACTATACTCAGTTTGTATCATACAAGATGACGTTCTGGCTGGCGTTGCCGTCCTGGCTGCTAGAGGTCCCTTAAGGTGGGGGCTGAATCATCCCTCGTAGCTGTTTTTCGTCTGTAGGTTTTTACCAAGTGCACTTAGAACAATTAAACTTTCTGACTTTTAGTTTTTATCCTTGTCACGATCTAACACTGTTCTTTGACAAGATCAGATTCATTCCAGGGAGTAAACACGATCAGTATTCGAGAGATGTATGTGTAAAAATTTTTAATAATTCCTAATAAAATCTACAGCTAATGTGATTAAATGATGAAAATGAGGGAAAGGGTACTAATTTTGATGCTCTATCCAACAAATCAGCTATTTTTTTATTTGAACTTGTAGATTTTTTTGCATTCCTGTGTAATGACGTCATCACATTTCCTTAATCTTTCCGCACAGAGCAAATGCTATTTAGAAATCGAATACAATGAAATTGGACTGATGTCATTGTTTTGTGTTTTTTTCACAATCAATGACTGAAATTGTTTAGTGAACCCTATTGACTTTTAAAATAGAACAAGGTGACGTCATGGAAAGGTCACGTGACATATCTAAAAATAGAATTTATGTTTGTGCTCATTATGTGATGTTTCATACACATGCAAAGTTTCAAGGCACTAGTTTGTCCAGGACAGAAATTAATTAGAGTGGCTGAATCAGCCCCACTGAATGAGCCCCCCAGTCTTCCTAGAACATCAGATACCCTTGTCCTGATAGAGTTAAAGTCCCTAATAGGGCGTAAACTGTACTCAATGATAGCGAATCGAAAGGATCTTCAATATTATCAGTTGAAGCCACGTTTGATCCCATTTCCTTTATGTGCAGTGAACTTGTTATTTTAGCGATATATATCCTTAAGAATCTCTGAAACTGCTTCGTCGTCGGAGATTATCTCGCCATTTTCAAGCAAAGTGACACCCAAGGAGGTTTTAATTTTACCAGAAAAAAGGGGCTTTTTCGTCAGTTCTGTCTTTGTTATATCAATTGTGGAGATGAGTTCGGTTCATAATTGTTTTACTGCGTGCTTTTGTCACAAACTCTTGCATTATCTCTAGCAGATTCTTTTTCATCCGAGCATACTTATCTAATACACTGAAGAACATCGCATGAACGCTGTCACAGCCTGTCAGCTTTGTCTGAGAAGTCTATCTTTGAGATCATTCCTCAAGCTGTTATCGGAAGTCCCGATAATTGATGGTCTTAGGGCCCAAGTTGCAGTCAGGCAATGACTGTCCGATAGCCCTTTTTCAGTCGATACTGTAGTTTGAAAATCAGAGACTCTGTTGGTGAGAATCAGATCGATTGTCCTAGGTCTATCGGACTTGCAGCATATCGGTGTCTTAACGATATTTCTTGGGCCATAAGATTACGTGAAACTGCTAATGTTCTATTAAAGTCTCCTATCAAGATGAATGTTTTTAATTTCGTACTGAGGTGATCTAATGATTTTCCTAATGTTTGAAAGAGATGTTTTTCTCGTTGAGAAAGAGGACGGTATATAGTTGCAAAAGCTATTTTTCTATTTTTGAAGTTTATTTCAATGAAGCCACATTTTTTATCGCTAAGGAAGGCATGGAATCCTTTTCCATGTCCGGGTGTCACAAAACATTACTACAGTGTGCCCTTTCGGCAGGGCGGTGCGTGCTGGTTGATTGGGGTCGGTCTCTTGCGCGTGTTGCGTTCGGCGCGTGCGGGGGATCGGCCGTGGTTGCCTGGCTCTCGCTGTTTTGTCGAAAGGGCGTGTTTCCATGATATGTCTGAGTGCTTCATTGACAATTTACAGTAAGGTGGAGGAGCTCCTCTTTCCAAGACGCCCGTTCGAGTTGCTTTTCTTTTTTTATTAAATTATTTGTACATATATTTTGAAATTGTTGTAAGTGGCTGTCGTAGTTGGCACTCGCTGACATCATGTCCTTTCCAGCTATGGCAGCCATAGAATATTTGCGTTGTTTAGTTGCAGTTTTAATGTTTCATGTGATAAAAAAAACATTACTGGAAACGGATGGTGATAATTTCACTCAAAATAAGAAGTTTAGGATTAGAAATTTTTCAAATTGTGTTCTTCAGTTATTAATGATATTTGAAAGTGATCATACAGCACCTCAAGAGATAGCTGAGCGCATCAACTAAGTATTGGTACTAACTAGTTGTCACCTGATTTCAGAGAGCAAAGGAGTGTCTCAATAAGATGTACTCCTGTTTGAAAAATTGCGAAAGTTCCATTATCGAGCCCTATCACATGATTTTCTTTTTCATCTCCTATCTTTGATCCTTTTCTTAAATATGCGACCTTAGGTTCTACAGAGCTTGTTCTATCTCTAGTCTTAGCGTTGAAATGGTCTGTATAAAGATGCTCAGTGATCTACTCCTTTAGCCCTATCCAGACCAGGCTTTTGGGACTTTGGAGATGATATTTTATTCTCGTAACAAGAAGTTCTAGAGATTTGACATTTATCACAAGTGGCAAACTTAAGGTAACTCTGCTTTCCGCTCCAGTGAGTAGCGAGTTGCCGTTTCTCAAAACCACTGTACTCAGAAAACAGTTAATTTCTCCAATACTATTCGTTCGATCGAAAATCGGAAAAAGGGGTGTCGTACTACATAGTCTTGGCAATCGAAAGATATGCAAATCGCAATGTTTCCGTTAAGGCTGGCTTTGTAAATCATTTTTCAAAAATTTTTGTTGATTTTACAAAATTGGATTTATCTCCAAAACTACTCGAAAAGCTTTCGGTTTTCTTTCCCTATATCCTTAGCTAGATTTTTGATCTACAGCTTTACAAAGTCTGAGTGAAAAAGCTAGGCTAGATTTGTCGCAATCGAATTTTACATTTCTGTTTACTGTTTGACAGCGAAGGGTAGAAACCTTGGTCAACTGATTAGGACATGAGAAAGAGTTGAACCCTTAGAAAACATCGCAGAGGAGAGTGACTTGGTGCTCCCAGTTGCAGCATTTCTTGACTATTGTTATTGCTAGTATATTTGAATTATTTGCATCGTACCGCTAAAGTTTTTGTCGACATCAGTATGTATTGATTTTTACAACGAAAGAATAATTTCCATCTAAAACTGGCCATAAATTTGTGCAGAGTTGGCAAAAATGCTCTATGTAGATAGAAAGTAACTGCCGAATACGACGTTGCTAATTTTTCAAAAAGGGGAAACTTAGCTTGGTTTTCATCAGTAAGCATGTACGATAACCAATTATTGATATTATGGATTAGGTTATCAAAATATCAATGAGCTGCATATAAAATGAAAACGCTTTTTAATAAAAGTCAGCGATGGTTTTTTCATTGTTATAGAGACATGTTTCTTTCGAGTGACAGAAACCTACCAATTTTGAATATCTAAACTAACTTTGATATGAGAAATCGACGTTCCTTTTTCAAGTGTCAGCAGATTTGCCGTTCAAAGGAGAAAAAATTGAATTTCTAGGTCCCTTTTTTCCATGATTCTATGACGCTTTGCTACCGAGCTATAGACGGTCACAGTTAGGAGTAGTTTGTGAGCCACTAAATCCTTGGATCGGATGAGCTAAAGAGCCTTTAAGCAACAAATAGATTTCAATTTGGCATGTTGTCTGCGAGGCAATTCAGGTTAGTGGCTGCATGATTGGGGCTATTGCTATGTGAGATGTTAAAAAAGAGCACTAAGTGAGTGCAATGGTCCTTGAAGTGTAAGATTATCAAGCCTCCAACTAGATCGGTCTTAACCCACTCATTAATGTTATCAACAGTAAATCAGTTTTAGGACTATCCTCGGACTTCATAGAATCTTAAGAGCTCATTTTATAAGTGCAAGAGTACTGCAGGAGCAAAGAGTCCTTCTATCAAAACAAGGACTTTTTATTCATATAAAACCATAAACTTAGAACTTACGGTTACTGCCCACCCTCACGACAGTCTTTTCAGTTTTTCCTCCGAAGGATCGCATTGTGTCCGGATGAAAGCGAGCCCATATATCATTCGATGCGTAATTTGATGACGAATACGCTCATGTCTTTTATCAACGAAGACATGATTTCAAAATACCGTTCCTACAATTGCTATTTAGGTCCCCCGCAACACCGTAGAATCATGAAAATAACTGAAGCTGAAAGATCACGACTTTGTTTGTTAAGGCGTGTCCCACATTTTTATATCGCTTCTAGTTTACACGCAATGGCATCCCAAAAAATGGCATCACGATCATTGTTCCTCTCTGTAGTTTGGCGCGGTCTAGAATCCAGGCCAGTGGATCGAATAAAATCGCAGAGATAATTTAGCAGATAGATGCATTGTCTCCCACTGTGCCAAACTTTTCGCCAATTGATTAGCCTGCGGGTCATTAATGAAAAATTAGTACCTACTACTAGACGATTCTCTAGTTTCGAGAAATCTGGCTTTTTGTAAAGGCTCCTAAAAACATGACTTGCAATACTGATCAGACAAGAATATAGCCATGGTCAATGGGATTAGCAGCATTCGTGTTAGTAGTGTTACGTTCTACATATACAATGGTTGGTTTTTAGGAACATTCTGCTAAGTGGGGATGTTGAAACTAATCCTGGTCCAGAAACTCTTGACTTTTGTTGTTGGAATCTGAATAGCATTACAGCACATGACTTTTTACGAATATCACTCATAGAGGCATATAACTCGGTTTTCAACTATGATTTGATTAGCATTGTAGAAACTCACCTTGACAGCACTGTTGATAAAGATAGGCTTGCGCTAGATGGCTATTCGTTTATTAAAGCAAACCATCCACAAAATGTGAAAAGAGGCGGTGTTGGGCTCTACATCAAAGATTCCCTTCCTTCAAAAAACCGTTCTGACCTAGTGACTCTCCCCGAGTGTATTGTTTATGAGATCCAATTGAACAGGAAAAAGTACTTTTTCGTCGTAGCTTATAGAAGTCCAAGTCAGAATCAGACTGAATTTGATAACTTCACAATAAATTTTGAGCTGATGCTTTCCAAAATGCATGCTGAAAATCCATTTTGCGTTATCATTACTGGTGATTTCAACTGCCGATCAAGTCAGTGGTGGGAAAATGACATAGAGAACAACGAGGGAAAGCTGTTTGAGTCTTTAACATCGGATCTAGGCCTACACCAGTTGATTTCAGAACCAACACATTTGATGGGTGATGCTAAATCCTGTATTGATTTGATTTTCACTGATCAGCCTAACCTCGTTATCGAGTCTGGTGTTCATCCCTCCCTCCATGAGCAGTGTCATCACCAAATAGTTTATGGAAAATTATCTGTTTCAAATATAAAACTACCTCCTTACTCACGCAGGATTTGGTTCTATGACAAGGCAGATCTCGTTGCCATTATGAAAAGTATTGAAATGTTTCGCTGGAAAGAGCACCTTGATAACCTGACATGTCCTAATGAGCAAGTAGAATTACTTAATGAAGTTCTACTAAATATTTTCTCTAACTTTATTCCTAACAAAGTTAAGACGATTAGACCGCATCAAGCACCCTGGATAACAGAAAAGGTTAAAAACTTTCTGAGGAAAAAGAATCGCGCCTACAGGAATTTTATGAGGAACGGTCAGCCTAGTGACAAGCAAGAGGGGATACAAAGGATGATATCCGAAGGTTCGAAACTGATTGACGATGCTAAACGGAATTACTTTCTTAAGGCAGGAAGCACTTTGGCCGACCCCGGAACATCTCGTAAAACATATTGGTCTTTAATCAATACCGTCCTAAACAAGGCTAAAATACCAATGATACCTCCTCTTTTAGAAAACGGGTTGTTCATCGCGGATGTCTCCGAAAAGGCACAGATATTCAATGATTATTTCTTACTCCAATGTACGACGATCGATACAGGTAGTGTAATTCCACCTTATGTGCCAGCACCTTCTTCCCTCATAAGTGATTTTCCTATTTCTGATGAAAAGATATTGAACATTATTCGGTCATTAAATCCTAATAAAGCACATGGTTGGGATGGAATATCTGTCAGAATGATAAAATTGAGTGATGCTGCACTTATTGTCCCTCTGAAGATAGTATTCGAAAACTGCTTGAGGCGTGGTGTATTTCCCGAAATATGGAAACATGCAAATGTAGTGCCGGTGCATAAGAAAAATGAGAAAAACTTGAAGGGGAACTATCGACCGATTTCTCTTCTACCAATTTTTGGGAAAATACTTGAAAAACTTATGTATGATTCTTTATATTCACATCTCGTTTCATGCAGGTTACTCAATCCAAATCAATCAGGTTTTCGTCCCGGTGACTCAACCATAAATCAGCTGATTTCCATAGCACATACGATCTATAAAGCCTTCGATTGTAATCCACCGCTTGATGTTCGTTCTGTGTATCTTGACATTTCTAAAGCGTTTGTGATTTACAAACTAAAACGCTGTGGCGTCTCTGGAGAATTTCTTTCGCTTATCCAAAGTTTTCTTAGAAATAGAAAACAGCGAACAGTTCTAAATGGACAGAATTCTGATTGGGGAGACATTTCAGCAGGAGTACCCCAGGGTTCTATTCTAGGACCCTTGTTTTTCCTCGTGTATATCAATGATCTAGCTGCTGACGTAAGGTGTAATGTTAAGCTTTTTGCTGATGATACATCGTTATTCACAGTAGTGGAAGACTCTAACACAGCAGCCAGTGATATGAACCACGACCTAGAATTAATAAGACAGTGGGCCTATGATTGGAGAATGTCCTTTAATCCTGATCCACAAAAACAAGCAGTTGAATTAATATTTTCTACGAAAAGAATTGAAATAGATCACCCAGAAATTCGTTTTAATAACATACCAGTGACGAAAGTTGACGAACATAAACACTTGGGAATCATTCTGGACTCGAAGCTATCTTTTTCGGCTCATATCAAAGCAGCTATCTCTAAAGCAAGAAAGGGCGTCGGTTTGCTGAAATATCTCTCCAAGTACCTTCCCAGACATACCCTAAACGAACTATTCAAACTCTATGTGCGACCCCACCTGGAATACGGAGATGTTATCTTTCATATTCCGGCCAAAGTATGTGAATTTAGTGGAAACACCATTTTGCCAAGCTTGATGGAAAAATTGGAGTCTGTTCAGTATTCTGCTGCTCTAGCCGTTACGGGAACATGGAGGGGTACATCACGAGAGAAGCTGTATGCGGAGCTAGGTTGGGAGTCACTGAGTTCCCGAAGGTGGAGTAGACGTCTTATGTTGTTTTACAAAATGATAAATAACCTGTTGCCAGAATATACATTGGATCCAGTCCCTCAGCTTCAACAGTCGCATTACTCTCTTCGCAATCAGGATGTCATTGGGCGAATATGGGCAAGAACAGAAAAATTCAAATCTAGTTTCTATCCCAATTGCCTGGCTGAATGGAATGAACTAGATCCAGAGATTAGACTTGCACCGTCGGTTGGTATCTTTAAGAAAAAGCTGATTTCCATAATCCGTCCCCCTGCTAAATCTGTCTTTGGGATTCACGACCCAATAGGATTATCTTATCTGACTCAGCTAAGAGTGGGTCTTAGTAAATTATGCTTCCATAAATTCAAGCACAATTTTAGAGATTCAATAAATCCAATGTGCCCTCCCAATGATGGTATTGAGACCACGGAGCACTTTCTGTTGCTCTGCCCCTCCTTTGGGGTTGAACGTCGAAATCTTCTCGCTAGAGTGTTTGAACTGCTACGACCATATGGATATATCGATTTTTCCAATGAGGTTTTGGCACAACTTTTATTGTATGGTGATAAAAATCTCCCAAATAACCTCAACAGAAATATACTCGAGTTGACCCTACAATACATCCACGCAACTGGTCGATTCAATTAATATCACAGTAGAGTTTGTAAACCTTCACTTAACCACCAACCGTCACTTAGTCCATTTTCGTAAAGTCTTTTTCGTAAAGTCTCGTTCCTGTTTTCTTTTGTATGCCTGTTTCACACTTGATGTTAGGCTTACGTAGTTTAAACGATTATCGATCTTGACTACAAAAAGTATCTGCAAAATCAACGTCTAATTCGTCCTCTAACATCACCTATGTTGGCCTGACGTCCAGTGTGAAACCGGCTCAAGTAATTATTAGTAAAAAGTTTTCATGTTTAGTACTTGTATTTAAGAGTTTATTTAGTTGTAGTTGTATGGGTTGTATTTCTTAGATTTATGTTAAATGCCAGGGGGTAGTCATGATATATTGCTCCTCCTGGTACCGTATTCGTAGTGTCGTACAGTAGTTCGTAAGTAGTGTCGTCGGTAATCTCATTATTGTAAACTTTTATATTGAATATATAGAAAAAAAAAAAAATTAGCAGCATGGAGCAGGTAACTATGTACGTATGTAAATAAATCGAAACAACTCGAAAAACTTACGATATCACACCACAAATCTTTTCCAAGTTCACTTGACATTCTCGGGAATGATCTTTGCATATGCTGCCCACCTATTATTTGAGATCGGCTGAGAAAATTCCAGTATGCTACAAAATTTTGCGGCCGCAGAAAACCCCTTTCCACTGAGCCTAAAAGCCAAGACAGTGCCTCCGTTAAGGTTGCAGATAACCATTAGGCAAAATTTTTTATCTGTAGGAATAGCAATTTCACTTTCACTTAATTTGAAAGTCTTTCACTTTAAAGAGATTTTTTCATAAAAATGCTTCAATGATCATGTTCATGGAAAAATATGGATCCGCTTCTAACAAGGATAAAATCTGAACCACAACCTGTTCAGCTGTGAAACTTTGAAGTTTTATGCCCAATAACATGCTCTAGGGGCAGGACCAAAAACATTTTATTGAGATGTACTGCATTGTTGAAAAATTGAGAATTTATTAAGGTCGCTACTTTTGCAGTTCGTGTTTTCCAAAAAAACCCCTTTTTATTACTACAAAGGCACTACTGGGTGCAAGGTTTGTGCTTCAGCCCCTTCATAATGTATTAATCTAAAAGAATACCAAATTTCAAGCTTATATCTTCTGCAGTTCTGTTACAATCCTTGCTAGCAGCAACCAAAGGATGCGTTTTTTGACAATTTGACAAAATCGGCCTTAAAACATATAACTTAATGTCAGATAAGAGGTCCCACCAATATGATGGGCTTCAGACTCCAAAACAGTGTCCAATGTCTCCATTTAGTGTTCTGAATCCCTTTCTAATGGCCTTCAGTCTTTTTCTTTCTTTACTTCGTACTTTTTATGCTTTTCGTGGCACACATTTTAATTACACAGTGTCAGCAGCAATGGACATCTGATTGGTAAACATACAGGAAACAATTTAATGCTATAAAAGGGCAGGATTTAGACATTTCCTCCAATCAGTTTGGTGTAAAAGAGATGCATGGCTATCCTAAAAAAATTGTTTGCTGAAAAATATGTTCTCTTAGTGCATCTTGGCCATATAATGCTTATTAATCAGAGCAAGCAAGCATGTCTCCTAAAGACTGTCACTGGTATTTACTGTCACTGAGCATGGAACATATATTGCTTTGATTTAGTAAAATATGATTTCATCAGAAGCCTTGCTCAATCTTGAAAAGCTGTGTCAGTGTGACAGGCTTTATCAAAAGTTTTGCAGCCATATCATAGACTCAGATTTTGGTGAAGGTGTGTTGACAATTTGTGGCAAGTGGCAATACATCTGCATAGATGCCAGGCCCAAGCCAAATTCTCTGATAAAGCCCATTGCCATCTTTACATTGATTTTACATGAATGTCAGCCAGGAGCTGAATCAAACACTTTCTGACGTCCTCCATCTTACAAGTTCTCAAATGTCATGTCAAAGTCACAGACCGCAGAGGCCGCAGAAGACGTCAGAGACCGCAGTGTGCCTTCTTGCAGTCTGGGCAGACACCATAAGGAAACAATAATGCCATGCCATCATGACACCATTTCTGGGCCAGGGTAGATGAGTGAACAGATCCATCAGGTAGACTGAGTTTCCTGGCTGCAGCTGATGATTATTCTGGCAGCCTAACTGAGAATAATTGCCCTCCTTTGTTGGGCCTAAGCCAAACGCAAATGGTGGTTCTGCTATTCCAGCCAGTTCAAAGCTTACTTCGGGTTTCGAACAGTACTGCAAAACTGTCTTCTTCTAGCTCTTGGTCTTCTGTCCGCTTTCTCTTTGAAATCAGCAAATGAAATAAATGTTTGGGAAAGAGGAGAGACCCAAAGCTCGCGAATTTCCATCGATGCAGATTGCAGATGGATAAGAAGTTGCATAACAAATACCAAAACCTCTCTTTGGAGATGTTATCACTAAAAGGTTATGTATCGCCATTGATTCTGGGGCCTTTCTTGATGTTCTGGGTTTCTGGGGGTATTTTTGCGAACAAAATTGACACCAAAACTAAAAAGATTCGTTGCTAAGGCGTTGCTATGAAGAATTTCTCCTACCCCTCTACTTGTGATACTTTGTTTGGGGACAAAACGTGGAGATAACTAAAAGAAATTTCGATAATCAGTTCAGCATAGATGACAGAATGTTCTCACTATAAAATGTAAAAATCGACTTTTTCGACACTTTTTGAGATTTTAATGGTTATCTGCTACCTTAACATCATAGCCTCGGCCACTCATTTTGCAAATGGACAAAGGTTTCCAATTACAACGTGATGGACATTGCTCATTTATGCATTGTAGGAACCATCATATGCCCAAACCTTGCCGTTGCTTGTCATTTGCCAAAATTTGAAGATTTCCGCAATATTCCTTACAAATTTTTTTAAAATTTATTTACTCATAACGATACCCATCAGTGATACACAAACTAAATAATCTAAGCAATACGATCATATTTACAGATAAAGAAGAATGTCTAATCTGCAAGGCACTGATCTTCCAGGAAGTTGTTCTGGAGGAGGGGCTATCATGAATTGTCCTTGTTCAGTAAATACCCGTTCAGCTTTTTCTTGAATAGAGTTAACAATGACAGTTCTCTGATTTCAATTGAAATGTCATTCCAAATTTTATTCCGGAATATCGGAAGCCCTGCTTTCTATGTTCGAGATTTACTTTTGGGATATGAAGATCTCTATTATTTCTTGTGTCATCACTTGAGAGATTGCATCTCTGTTCATACATATCCCAGAGGCTTTCCGGGCAAAGCTTGTTTACAATTTTATACACCATCACTGAGTGATCGAAACGAATGAGGGCTTCGATATTCAGCACACTGTTCTGCCATCGCTCTTTCAATTATGGATATGGCTCTGTTTTATAGTCGTTGCAAAATGTGAAAGTTGGTTGCAGAGAGGCTGCCCCATCAGATGACATCTATATACGTAGGAACCGTGGGCACTGGGAGTACGTGTCCCCCAAGATTTTGCAACAAACAAAGAATTTTCCTTTTTCTTTTCAAAAAATGCCCCCATTTTCTTAAGGAAAATAGTGCCCTTGAAGTGTCGTGCTCCCCCCAAGTTTGAGATGCTTCCTACGTCCCTGATGACATCGCCGTATCGTAGATGACTCTCAAAGAGAGCCCGATATACATCACATAGCTGTGACTGTGGGAGTATATCCTTTAGTTTCTTAAGGGATGATAGACCACTAGCTAATTTCACGCCCGACAACCCCTACTGACATGTGACGTCACATTGAATCCTCGAAGTTGTGGAGGCAGGTGGAGGTCATGTGATTTTTGCGCGCCCTTTTCCTGATTTCATCACGCGTACACACAAAAAACATTTCATTTTTGTAATATCTGATATTGAGCGTGTTTTGTGATAAAAACTGTTGAAAAATTGAAGATTTTGATGATTTGGAAGCTGAGAAATAAATGCTGTGGCTGCTAGCAGGTAAGCAGATCCTCTTCGATTTCACGTAATTCTAGCAGGCTCGGAATTGCAACTCAACATTAATCTTTGAATTTCTCATCCATCTTCTGTGATATTCCAAAGATGTTGATTTTGTTTAGAAGAACAGGCTTCACAAACTTAATTTTCTTTTGTTTGGGATATTTTGAAATGAAATTACCCATTTTCAAGAAGCGTTTAATCTTAAGACTCCCTTCAGATTTTTCTTTCGTTTGGTAAGACGAAAATTCATGATTTTCATTCAGGGTTATTTTCTCTAGAAGTGACGAGTTTAATTGAAAAGCGAACTATCCTATGCCATGCAAAATTTATTTTTCTTTCATTTGATATAGCACTTTGCATCTTTTTGGCTTCCGTTTCAGATCCTTTGAAGCAGGCGCGGATCAACTTCGCTTTGCAACTCCATTATTTTTGTTAGGCCAACAAGTCTCTACCTAGACTTTTTGTCTCTTTCTCAGTCATAAGTTCTCTATTTGATCGATAAGTAGGCATTTTCTTGAACGACATTCATACTTTCTTCCAAAAACCAATTACACTGTGACTCTGTTGCTTCTTCTGAACTTAGATTTGCATTCCACCTACATGTTGAATTGCTGCAATTCCGTTCGTCGAATTTTTACCAAAATTTCACTTTTCATTCAAGGCCAATTTTTTCCAAATGCTACGTCTTATGAGAAAGAAACCCTTCCTATGCCAGGCAAAATTCATTTCTCTTTCTTTGAGCTAAAGTTTGGTATATTTTTTGTTGTTGTTGAGAAACCTATAAAAAAGGCGTGGACCAACTATGAATTTTGTACTCATTATTTTGGTTAGGCCAATCTGTCTCCATCTCCATTTTTCAACGATTTCGCGGCTTTCTGCCACATTGGCATCCAATTTTTTTCGACTTTATCTCTGCAAAAATTACTACTCTAATGAAATTTTGGCTTTATCTTGTTCCTAGGGTTTCGTTCAACTTGCACGCCATTCATTTACTTTTCGCTTGGTCAAATTTTACGGAAATTGATCTGATTCATTAGGAGTGTATTTTCTTTCAGAAATGGCAACTTATAGAATAAAGAAACGTCCTAAGCCACGTAAAAATTGTCTGCCTTTCTCGTGATGTAAAATATGACTTGCTTATTATTGGAGTGTGTGAGCCTATCAACTAGGCGCTGGCCAGGTTTATCTCTTGTTCCCTTCATTTTGGTTAGGGCAGTCAGTCTCCGCTCCAATATTTTACTCTCTCTTACGGCTCAGAAGTGTTCTCGTAGCCTACCGTTTATTTATATATCATCCATCGTCTTGCAGCTGAATATATAATATGAAAATCCTAGATTGTGTAAGTAGTAGTGTCATATTTTGGAAAATTCAGTCTTGTAGCAAGAAATTTCTCTTCCAGAAGCGGATCGTCGACTTTTTTGATGTTGGAAAAATTGTGCCAAATAAGGATGAACCGATGCCATATATGGGGCTTACAAGAAGAATTTATGACCGGTCTTCAAAAACGCTTGATACCCGATCATTTAAACTTTTAGTATGAACACAAATTTCCTGTGAACAAAATCTCTGATAAATTTGCTACAAGTTTTGCTCAGGTTTGTTGACACAGGTCATATTTTTCTTTCGCAAAAATCAGGGCAAAAAGTTCGAGAAAAATTATGCTCCTATAGAACACTATTACCATCAGAACGAGGCTACAGAAGTCGAATGATGGGTTGTCGGCCGTGTAATTTACCAAGTAGGGATTCATAGTGATCTTTCCAACTGAGTCCTTCATCTATTATTATTCCTAAGGACTTCGTTTTCTTCACTCGCTTTATTTCATATTGGTTTAATTCAAGCGAGGGGAGGGTTCCCACTTCATTCAATTTTCGTGAATGTCCTATAGCCATGTATTTAGTTTTGGAAGGGTTCGTACTCAGTTTGTTTACTTTTAGCCAATCTCTAATATTCGAGAGCTCTTCCTTGGTCATGCTTATCAAGTCCTCTATGTCGCTAGCAGCAACTGTTGTGTGCGTATCATCAGTAATCTAAGCATCCCTCAAAGTCATTAACAAACACTATGACTAGGAGAATATCTAGACATGACCCTTGAGGATTCCCAAATCTTACGTCTCTTATTTTAGATTTCTGTGTTGATTATCTCTGTGTTGAATTGGGCAGACCGGAATACCAGGACCCAGGATGCAAAGGTGGGACGCAAAGGTGGGACACAAAGGTGGAACGCAAAGGTGGGACGCAAAGGTGGGACGCAAAGGTGAGACGCAAAAAATGGGATGCAAAAGTGGGACGCAAAGTTGAGTAAAGTCTTTACATTAGAAACGCTTAAGAAACATTGCTTTGACACGTTCACGAGAAACGATTGTGAAGGTAAAGATTTTTGAGGAACGTTTAACCCTATTAATACTGGGCTTTTTGGATCCTTGTAGTACCGTGGGAGGCTGGGCACAAAGTGCCCCATCCCTCCCTAAACTCGCCAATATTAAAGATGTGAGAAAGAAACATGGTACAATGGTGTACAGTAACAAAATCAACACAATAGGCTACGTTTTTCATTTTTATTACATCCATGACGTAACAATCTCGAAATCTGAACACCCTAAGAAACTTTCACTCAAGAAACTGTCAGCATCAAAAATTAGAAATATTGATTTGGCAAAACAGGGGCTCGGTGTAAACTTTCGGGAAAAGCTTGGTCCGGCAATTTGTGACGGCAAAGTCACACTTTATATGTTTAATGTGCATTAAGGTGAATGACCTGGCCTATATCCTGCAAAACTGCACACAAGATAAATTAAACCCAGGCACGTTATAGTGTCTATTGTCGCTTAACTAGGGCAGCAACCTTAAGGTTACTGTGACCCTTAAAGTAAGAACTTTTATATTTTTCGATTTTGTCATAGTGTGATGCTTCAAGTATTTGTGCACCTTTTTAGCCATCTCGCTTCACAAAATCAACCAAATTACTTGAAAATTTGAGCACTTTAAAAGAAGAACTCATATTTTTCAGAAATTGCGCGAACAGGCATTAGGGGACTAAGGTAAACTCACTTTGCGAATAATTCGCACAGTTCTGTGGCTTAGAAGGCAATAAGTATAAGTGGCACGAGTGTAATGTTTGCTCGTCTGTTATGGACGCCGATAAAAAAGACCAGAGTGTAGAAAAAAAGGACTTGAGAACCTTTTGGAAAGGAAGAAACTACAAATTTTGCGTTATCAGACAAGGGGTCGTGGTTTGACCAGGAAAGTTTCTATAATGAGCAAGGGCGGGCATGTCCCACTGAGGACCAAGGTCCTACTTCTGTCCGAAAACCGGTAGTTCACGAAAAAATTTTTCACCATCTTTGTTCCAAAAACTGGTCTTTTTTGATGACACATTTACGTTGTTATTTTTCTTCGACTTGATTGACAATTTAATCACTTGCGATTTTGTCCCGAAAACCAGTGGCTTCGGCCAAATACATTTTATCGAAAGACAGTGGTACCCGAAGCCTTGAAGGCACAAGTGTCCCAAAACCGGTTTTCCTTGCTCATCAAAATTCCATATCATTCGCAGCGAAACAAGTGTTTATCCTGCAGGCATCACTACCGCCGTAGGAGAAGCAGTGTCCCAAAACTGGTAGTTTTCAAGCGGCAATTCCGAGGTGGTCCCTAGGTTCTAAAAAAGTTGTTGTTATTTCTCCTGGTTTTTCCCAAAACCGGTCTTTTTATCTTCATTTGGCAGACAAAGGGTAAAACCACTTTGGTGCAAAAAATTGATTCCTGGTCTTTTTTGTGAATTTTCCTGGACAAAGGTAGAACTGCTTATGCAGAAATTTGAAATACAGGTTTGCTCAGCTTAAATTAGGCGGACAAAGGTGGAACAAGCTTACATGTAAGCTTTAGGATTTTGACTAGATAGGAGGTGAGAAAACTTGATTTTTGTGAGAAATTAATGGACAAAGATGACTGATTTTGAAATTTGACCTTTGTCCCCAAACCGGTTGTTTTGGGGAGGAAAGTCATACTGTGTCATAAAAGAGACGGCTACTTTTTCTAATTCCTTCAGACAAACACGGGGTCCAATTGTACAGTACTTGCCCGCCCCTAAATAAGGGATAAGAATTGGAAGAATCGGACATAATAGGACTGGCATCAAGAGAGTACAACTGAATCATCAGCAAATCTTTACTCGGTAAATTTATTCAGTCTTTCGCCACAGCGATTTAAAAATTATTAACGATAAAAAGGGCGTCATGGCCTCGGTGCCAGCTGCAGAATTTTCTGCACTAATGATTACTCTCCATCAAAACGCACAAAGAAGTCACTGGCAACGAGTCCTAAAGATGGTCGATCACTAAGCGGAATTTCGTGATAGTTGTATTTGTAAATCACTAGTTGCTGTTTTATTGGGAAAAAGATTTACGAAGACCGCGCTTAACCTTTATTGCCTTACCTGTTGTTTCGTGTCTGCACTTACAACGCACTGACAACGGCGTGATTGCCAATCCTTCACAGGTCGAAATAATGTTTTTGGAGCAAAAGAGAGCGAACAAGCTATGCCTTGACACGAAGGGCTAATTTTTTCCATCAAACGAAGATGTGAAACCTCTAAATAACCATTGACAAAAAACTCTAGTTTGAAACCCATATGAAAGAGCTATGTAAGAAGGTAAACTAACGATGCATGCATTTGGAGGGTTGACACTTTCGTTAGGAGAACAAAAATCAAAACAACTTTTAATTCCGTGGTGATTTCGAACCCTTCCTACTGCCTTCTGATCTGGCTATTTCGCGTCAAAGTTGCAAATAATGAAATTAATAGGACCCACAAGTTTGCACGAGGAAGATGGATACTATCAATACAAATCTTAGGAACTTTTAGTTCAGGAAGAAGCAAGGGACAACGAATAAAGAAGAACGTACAAAATTTCATGGTTGAAATATAAAAATCAATAAACCATTTAAATCCGTTGTATATGTAGGAAATTTTTGCTAAAAAGATGTTTGGGTGTTCCCAACAATAATTGGCACAAAAGAACTATGTACGCTCCCCTGAATGAGTTGTCAGTGCCATTAAACAACTTCCCTGTCATCCAGAGGGACTTCATCGTTGAATGCTCCTAGTGGTAACCTACAATGACAACTTCTCTGATAGAACTGAAAAGAAATACATTGCTGCGATGGCAACCACTGTCGGTAGATTTTTTCATCTTTTTACCTTATATATGTGTATATCGTATACTGTATATTGTATATTTCCCCAGAACTACGACTGCAAACTTTGCTAATACTGACAAAATGTTTTCACTTATTTTAAGAATGGAGCCCTAGAGCCCTTAAAAGCATGCAATGGAGCCCTGGAGCACGACAATTTTGCCTTTGGGAGCCCGGAGGCCTTTGAAATATGCTCTGGAGACTCGGAGCTCGAAATCCCTTAGGAGGCCTCATTAGCATCAAAATTCTCTTTTGGTATGTGTTGAATAGCAAAATGTTTCCAGTAATCTGATAACTTCAGATTTTTAATGATATGTTGAATACATCAACTAAACTGTCCCCATGTTTATCCCAGACTGCCTTGACATCTTCAAGATAGGAATCAAATGTTTCAGCCGATTTTTGCCCGTGGCCCATGGCCGGAAACCTTCACAGCCTCATTTTCACAGACCAATCAGACGGCAAATAAGCGACGAAGACAGAAGAAATCTGTGAAAATTTTTCTCAACTTTACCTACTTTCTTAAAACACAACCAGGAAAAAGAACTGCCGGAAATTTTCCGAATTCTTTTAAGGAATCTACTCGCCAGATGTTTGGGTATCCAGATTTGGATGCCGGTTTGAATATCTCATGGTTTTTCGGAGTTATGGCCTTTCCAAAACCGATGAGACACTCAAATCTAAACAATAGAAATTCAGAGTGAGAAACAATTTGAAAACCATGATACTAGACTCACTATTGATTAGCTCATTTATGGTCTTCCAGCCAAGTCTTTTTACAAGTGGCAGGCTCGGCCTATTAAAGCGACTGCCAGTTATAATACATGAAGTCCAGTTTTGTAATTTTGCAACTGGTGAATCTCAGTCAAACCACAACAGCCCCAAGCAGAAAAAAAAATAGCAAAAATGTGGCTCAAAAATTCCTGTTTGCATAGTTCTCAGAGTCTTTTCTGGCAGAAATGATTTTGCATATTTCAAAAAGCCAATTGCCCTTGATACCTTTGAGGAAACAGTCTTAATGTGTTCCTCCCAATCCAACTTGCTGTCAGTCTTCACCCCAAGATATTTTGTTTTTTGCACAACATCAAGCTCATCATTCCGAATTTTTAGCTTCAAGGATTCACTTTGATTTTCTAGAGCTTCATGCTTCGGTTTTGAAGGAATGAGCATGGCATGTGTTATCATTACATTAAGAGAGAGTCTATTACTTTTGAGCCATTTTTCAACTTGTGCAAGGTCACTGTTGATGGCCTCATTCAGCTGAGCGATATCGAATGATTTATGGCAGATACTCGTGTCATCAGCGTACATGGACCTCTTGCTCCCGTGTATTATACTTTTACGAAGAATGCATAGTAGTGACGATAAATGAGGTCCCATATAATCAATAATCTGTTTATCCAGAAGTCTCTCAAAAACGTTAGAAATAGTTTGCAAAATGCTCACGGGTCTATGTTTTTTCTTCCACGTTTTCTCCTCCACTTTATTTAGATATTTAGTTAGTTTCAATAAGTTCGGAAACAAACAATTCTGTACGCAATCGATGGAAATAAGCTGCATCGATTCGGAGAAAAATTTCAGAGCTGCTTTTCAGCTGCTACTCAGCACCTTTTCTGGCATATTTTTAAAGGCTATTGCCTTTTTTCAGGATTAAGCCTCCCAATTTCAATATGCAGCTGATTCAAAGAAAACTCTTGGAATTCGAAGAAACCGTTGTTTTGAGCAAAACTACGGGTCTTCATTATTCTTGGGTGGTTGGAATAATATGGGATACCCTCCGTACTTAACCCTATAGTGGTTGGGCTATTTTATAGTCCTATTTTGGTTGGGGGGGGGAAAATGCCCCCCTGCCAAACTCTTGACTGGTAACAAGTAGAGCGACGAAATTGGATTTGCTAATAGCCTCAGGCATGTTTTTTCTATAAATATACAGAATAACCTAAGATTAGCCATCATTTTTGCTCACGTCTGCATTTACCTTTGTGGGTCAAGAAAAGCGGCAAAATTTGCCAAAATCAGGAAACTCACCATAGAATTAAATTTTTGGAGCATATTTTCCATCAAAACATGATAATTGTGATAGAATGCATCAAATGATACTACATTGCAAAAGAAATTATAAAATATTCCACTTATGCTCCTTTTTTCGAGATAATCGAGATTTGAGAATTTGCTATTTTTCCATGGTCAGTCCCAGAAAATTGTCTCCTGTCGCCTTATTTTCAAAATATTTCGATGAAACTTTTTCAGAAGTTGCACAATTGATAGTTGCAAAACGTTAAGACGTTTCATGACTATAAACGTCTTCCTGAAAGAGTTATTTAATAACCTACTAGAGGGGAGTGGGGGCAACTAAAATAGGGTTAAAATAACCTCACTGTTGTCCGTAGGACCTAATGAATCAGTGATGGATAGAAAATAATCATCTAGGGTTTCAGCAGCTTCCTTATCATTGGAGATTATATTGTCAGACTCAATAAGGGTAATTTTGAATTATATTGCCTTTATCGGACAGGACAGGTTTCACAGTTTTCCAAACTATTTATTGTCAGTAATATCGAAAATAGTCAAATAATTGTAAAATTTCTTTCTTCCTTCCTAAGTAATTTAACACGTAAGTTGCGCTGCTGATGAAACGCCTCCCAGCGTTCAGCATTGCGGCTTTTGTTGTATCTATTTTTCAATCCAGAACGCAACATGGTAGCTTTACGGAGAACTCGATTCATGAAGGGTCCTTAAGCGGCCCTTGCGTATTTCTTTTTCATCATTGCATGTTTACCACCTAAAGGCCTCTGGTTTCAGTTTTCGCGAAAAAACTTGAACTTCAAAGGCTGATACCTCAATGAATTTTTAGCAGATTTGCAAGATTCTGGTGTCAAAGATAAATTTGAAATCTCAGGAAAGAGGGTTATTCAAACAAGTGCCCATTTCTGCATATTGTTACTTTTTAGTACCGCATTACCCCAAAAATAGTTACCCGTCGCAATCTGTTATTGAGAAATAAGTAAGAAACCCATGGGAATGTTTCAAGCGTTGTTCTGTCGCTAAAAGACCAGCCTACATTATGAATATTTTCTAAAATTTTTCCACGCTCGGTAAATGTTGCAAATTAACCCTATCTTATCCAATGGGGGCGTTTTTCGCCCCTCCCTCCCGAACTTTTCTCAGTAGCTCCTAAACGATGATAGCTATAGCACTGAAACTTGTTGACTTTTACTAAAATTCAACTGGCAATCAAGAAATAAAAATTTCAATGCCTATTGTTTGACCACGTGACTACCAGATGCCCATATTTGGAGAGTGGTCACAAAGAAAAAATTGTTAAAACTGTTATAGTTTCTTCATTTTGTGCCGATCCTCATCATTATATGTACCATTCAAATTTTCTCAAAGAGTACTTTCATTTGATATATAATTTATCTATATTTGCCGACGTCAGCAATTTATAATTTCCATGACGTCATAAATCTTTATGAATTAGCAATTTACATATGAAAAATCACGTAATGACTTGAAATATTGATAAAACTACTCGATTTTACCCAAATTATGCGAAATTGATGATGTTTAAGTATCATTAATGAGCAAACAATTTTACATTGATTCGAATTACCGTCATTTATTTATTTGATTAATTAGGGACCAAAGATATTCATATAAAACTATATTAAATCTCAAACTAAGGCTACCAAGTAAGTATTTGGATAGTTTTTTTGCCTATTTTAGCCAGTTATTTAATGTACAGTAAATCTGGTTTTTCCTAATAGCTCAATTTCTTCAAAATTTGCCCTATTTTTGATCGCCTAGCAAGCAATCACGTGTTTAGAAATTAATTGATGCTATTTTTGGATTTTCCTTTGTTTTATTATGACACAGTGCATGTCTCATTGTCAGGGGCGGATCCAGGGGGGTGCAACGGGTGCGCAAGCACCCGTCAAAGTTGCAAGGAAATCACTGAAGGCAGGCCTCCTATAATCTTCTATTGTAAAATATTTTAATTTGATCTCATTTGTTCCAATAAATGAATGACAAATTTCATGAGACCGCCATATTTTAACTGCCCCAGTGCCCCCTCCTTCAGCCCCACCTTCCGTCGACGGTAAAATCTACTAGACCCTGGGCATCCTCCCGCAGCTTGACGAACACAAACAAACAGTCTCTATTCAGGAGGGGAATCTCCTCATTTCCTTTCCGAAATCCTTATGCGGAGGCAAGTACAGTGCAAGTCACGCAATGAAGGCGCCTTGGTGCAAACCAATCAGAGAGGTGCATGGAGGGTGCCGGAAATTGGCGGGAGCACCCGTAGTTTGAAACTGAGGAGTGCAAACCAATAGGAAAGAACCTTGAGGGGTGCAAGCCAATAGGAGAACGTTTGATAGAAATGACAAGACCATTAGTCAATCACCAGATGAGGAAGAAACTTCTTTCAAACCAGAGAAGCGCGGAAAAACATAGCGACCAAATCATGCTCAGCCTGTCAACAGGCTAACGCAAGATATGAGATTATCCTTTTTACGAGAGGAAAGGAAGTTTCGAGTTGGAAGTATCAAGATATGCCAACGAATCCGAGGATGTTTTGAACCACTTTTGAACCTTCATCAGACACCAGAAGTTATGAAGCAAAGGCTCAGTCAGGGACTGTGAGGCAACGTCTGTGGTAGGCCCTATACATTTTATGTAGCGCTCCTTGGCGAAGCTAAATTACCATGAATTAAATCTAAATCATTTACTTTAACGAGCATGTGACTAGGACAAGATTTTTTAATTTACTTTTGTATTGGAAACGTTAGAAGTTTAGTAATTTGGCAATTGCTGCGAATTGGTTTGGCGTTTGGCAGGATGGTTGATCACTATTGCATAGAATGTCAGGTAGGACAAAAGGGGCTTTGTAGCTGTTGATTGTTTTACAAAATATTATGGCTCGAATCACTTTTCTCAAACGTATTTGGTTTCAATGAATTTCTTCGCCCTCCTTGTACTGTAAAGGATGCACAATTACCATACCAATCAAAACGAAATCCAACACCACCTTTCTTCAAATAGGAAGCGTTTTTAGTTTGGTGCTTATTTGCAGTTTGTCCTAAAATTTCATTCAAATAGATAGCTTACACTGTCCTCCCATTCCTGTGCTGTCCAAATTCTGAAAAGTCTGAGAGGAACTGCTATTAATTGTCTAAAAATTTGAAGAAAAATAAAGGGCGTCGTTATGTGTTGAGCAAATTTAAAGGGCGTGGACCCCAAAAAATTTTCCGGGGGCTCCGCCCCCGGACCCCCGTGCCTTTCGGGGGCTTCGCCCCCGCCACTCCCGCCCTGTGGCGGCTTTGCCGCCACATGCCCTTGGCACCCGTCAGATTTACACCTGGATCCGCCCCTGATTGTCATAGCTAATACAGTTGCGAAGATAATTAGGGGCCGAAAAATACCCCCCCTGGTAGAAATTATTTTTTTCACCCGGTTGAAATAGGGTTAAGGATTTTGAGAAAAAGGGCATGGCAGAAATCTTGAAAAGTTGTCAAAAACAGGGGATCTATTTACAACCACATCAGATCTTCAAAACAATTTTGAGCTTGTTTCAATTAAGGCTGGGAATTGGCAACTAAGGCCCTGTTTATATGGAGAAAAACACCTCACCTGCCAGACCCGGGGCTGACAGGCGAGGTAACTTTCAGTCACTGTTTACATGAGATGTTTCACCTCACCTGTCAGCCCCGGGGTTGAGGGACGAGGCCAAAAGGGGGCAAAGTACTATGTTGCTCAAAAGTAATTTGAAGACATTCATTCCTACCAAAATCGATACGCTGAATCCGAATTTGCATGTCATTATATCAGATCATATGTATGTAAAGATATATGGGGGCTTTTAGGGGTGGAATTTGCCCCCAAAACGGGACAAAGTACCATTGTGCTCGAAAATTATTTGAAAATATTCATTTCCGTGAAAATTGATACGCTGAATCCGAATTGGCATGTTATTTCTTCAAATTGTAGATATGTGAAGAGATATGGGGGCTTTTAGGGGCCGAATTGCACCAAATGGGGGCAAAGTACTGTTTTGCTCGTAAATCATTTGAAAATATTCATTTCTATCAAAGTTGATACGATGAATATGAATTTGCATGTTATTTCATCAAATTATGAAAAGGTGAAGAGATGTGGGGGCTATTACCCCCCAACAAGGGGGCAATGTGTCATTTACAAATCCGACTTTCTTAGAATTGTTTTGAAAACATCTGTTTGCATGAAATCTGAGGCACTGAATTTGAAATGTTATGGAATGGAATTTTGAATAAACATTTGGATATCAAAACTTTTAATCATTGATAGAAGTGATGATAGTAGATCTCGAAATTAAACAAGTCAAATTTTCCATACCTTATTTGATGAATATCCCTTGACAACATTAGTTTCCTTCTCCATCGTCTTCTTCATTGTCACTGTCGTCAAGATCCGAGAGTGAAATATCTTCCTCTTCCGCTTCTTCTTCTACATCCCTGATACCGTATCTGTCCGTGTCCATCAGCAGATTTGAAACATCTTCTGGATATGCCTCGTCTATCCACTAAACATACATTTCAGGAAGCCAGCCATGAAACTGCGGATCATCGCATAACATGGATGGTCGATGTGCATCCTTCCACATTTTGGCGACAAAATTAGCTCTTTTGCAATGCAGCTCTAGGCTGCTTTGACAAGGGGGGAGGAGTGAGAGATCAACAATCTTGCCATCTTTTTCATGCTTCTCCAAAAAATAGTTTGCCTGGTCTCGTTAACGGAATGCATGTTTTTCTTTCCGAAGATTGAGCACACGAAATGTTCTAATGCTTTCATTTGATCTTCTGCGAGATTCCGACTTTCTCCAAGACTGCTAAACAGATCCAAAAATTGAGGACTCTTCTTGACGTATTTCCAGCACAACTGCTTTCCCCTCCGAAGAAAGCTAGATCAGTGGGAATGACTATGTATCTAATAATCTAGCTTTCTTCGGAGGGGAAAGCAGTTGTGCTGGAAATACGTCAAGAATAGTCCTCAATTTTTGGATCTGTTTAGCAGTCTTGGAGAAAGTCGGAATCTCGCAGAAGATCAAATGAAAGCATTAGAACATTTCGTGTGCTCAATCTTCGGAAAGAAAAACATGCATTCCGTTAACGAGACCAGGCAAACTATTTTTTGGAGAAGCATGAAAAAGATGGCAAGATTGTTGATCTCTCACTCCTCCCCCCTTGTCAAAGCAGCCTAGAACTGTATTGCAAACGAGCTAATTTTGTCGCCAAAATGTGGAGGGATGCACCTCAACCATCCATGTTATGCGATGATCCGCAGTTTCATGGCTGGCTTCCTGACATGAATGTGAAGTGGATAGACGAGGCATATCCAGAAGATGTTTCAAATCTGCTGATGGACACGGACAGATACGGTATCAGGGATGTAGAAGAAGAAGCGGAAGAGGAAGATATTTCACTCTCGGATCTTGACGACAGTGACAATGAAGAAGACGATGGAGAAGGAAACTAATGTTGTCAAGGGATATTCATCAAATAAGGTATGGAAAATTTGACTTGTTTAATTTCGAGATCTACTATCATCACTTCTATCAATGATTAAAAGTTTTGATATCCAAATGTTTGTTCCAAATTCCATTCCATAACATTTCAAATTCAGTGCCTCAGATTTCATGCAAACAGATGTTTTCAAAACAATTCTAAGAAAGTCGGATTTGTAAATGACACATTGCCCCCTTGTTGGGGGGTAATAGCCCCCACATCTCTTCACCTTTTCATAATTTGATGAAATAACATGCAAATTCGTATTCATCGTATCAACTTTGATAGAAATGAATATTTTCAAATGATTTACGAGCAAAACAGTACTTTGCCCCCATTTGGTGCAATTCGGCCCCTAAAAGCCCCCATATCTCTTCACATATCTACAATTTGAAGATATAACATGTCAATTCGGATTCAGCGTATCAATTTTCACGGAAATGAATATTTTCAAATAATTTTCGAGCACAATGGTACTTTGTCCCGTTTTGGGGGCAAATTCCACCCCTAAAAGCCCCCATATATCTTTACATACTTATATTCTGATATAATGACATGCAAATTCGGATTCAGCGTATCGATTTTGGTAGGAATGAATATCTTCAAATTACTTTTGTTCAACATAGTACTTGGTCCCTTTTTGGGGGCAATTCCGCCCCCAAAGTAAACAAAAATGCCGCATAACACCATTGAAAAGCTGATAGATCAATAAAGTGGCATTTTTACTTGCGTTTTGCATTTAGATATTTTTATTAGTGATAAAGGTTGATATTTTTGCCAGAGTTTCATTTTGCCCCAATTTTGGGGCAAATACCCGCATATCTCGTAAACGGCCCCTCGTCTGACCAAAGAACATCGAGATTCGGATTCAGCACCCCAAAATTGACCAAGAAAGGTTGGTGTCGTAAATTACCTCTCTTGGTGATATTACCTTTCTGCTACCGGACTAGACACTACCAACAGAGCTGAAAAACTCGGATTCCCTTCAAGTTTTCAAAAGGGTTATCAAAGCCCATAAATGCCATGCCTGCAACTGCAGATTATGTAAAGTATTTTATCCCAATTTAGGCCTTTTATCTTAAATTATGTCTTCACTTCAATCGTATATGTATTTTTTTAATAGTTGCCTTAATTAGGAATTTAGCTATAGCATTTAGCCAACTTTAAATGAAAGAGTTAATACTAATAATAATAAAGAAACACAACTGCAATTTTGCTAAAAACGTTTCGATTTAAAATCTTCCTCAGTTTACTTACAATTGGGGACAAGCCAGGTTTTATACGTTGTAAACAAAATTGAAATTAACATTTCATTTCATTTCATTTCATTTTGAATTCTTTATACAGGGTAAAGTCTACAATAACAATTGATTTACAAGCTGCCCTGTTAAAAACCTAATTACAAAAGTTGCATAAGCAAATAAATAGATAAATAGAAAGACCCTAAAAATACGTTAATGAAAAAGAAAGTTAAAATTTGAACAGAAACGGTTATATCCTGCCAAAGTGGCGTCATAAAAAGGACTGATATTCATAATTTGTGCTTGAAAGCCAAAAATATGCTTGCTTGTTTTGCCTCATTGCTAAGGTTGTTCCAGATAGGTGCTCCTCTAAATTCGAAGCTTTTCTGTCCTGAAGACGTTTTGAACAGAGGAATGCGTAGATCAGTATTGGAATTGCGTAGCATCCTACTTTGAGTATCGGACAGTCTATGAAATAGCCCTTTTAAGTAATCGGGGGCCTCATTGAGGAGAGCCTTGTAAACAACCTCTCCAGTTTCTGACTCAATTAGCTCCTGAATAGTAGGCCACCCAAGTTTTTGTATTAAAGGTTGGGAATGGGCTTCATAAGGACTGTTTGTAACTATCCTCGCTGCCCGGTTCTGTAATTTCTGTAGCTTCTGTAGAACTGTAATACCAGCAGCCCCCCACACGGGACAGCAGTAGCGGAAGTGCGGCTCAACAAGGCTTTTGTACATCGCTTGTACAATTACTAAAGGGAGGTATCTTTTAGCATAACGAAGCATTCCTAGACCGCGGGAAACCTTTTTTGTTATAGTGACTAAATGCTCATCCCAGTTAAGAAATTGGTCGACCTGGACACCCAAATATTTTGTACTGGTTATGATAGAGATTGCTTCGTCTCCAATGTGGAGGAATGGTTTTTGGTTGTCAGGTTGCTCAACCGCTCTTATTTTGTACCTACTACCTATCAAAATACTTTGTGTTTTAGCAACGTTAAGAGATAACTTGTTCTCATCCAGCCATGACTTAAGAGACTGTAGGTCTTTGTTTACTGCATTGTTGATCGAGGAAATAGATTTCGAGGAGTAGTAGATGCTTGTATCATCAGCGTACATATTAACGTTTGAAGAATCGAGTGCCAAGGGTAAATCGTTGATATAGATCAGCAAAAGTAAGGGACCTATGCAAGAGCCCTGAGGAACCCCAAAATTAATGTTATCTAGTTTCGACACATGCCCGTTCACCTTACAGCATTGTTTGCGATTGTCTAGGTAAAACTGAAACCAGTTAATTTCTTTACCAGCGAGACCATACACTCTTAATCCTTGCAAGAGTATTTGATGATCAACAGTGTCGAAGGCCTTTTCGATCTTTTCGAGGTACTGTAGATCATTTGAAATCTTTTCGATTTGTTTGGCTCTCACAGATTTTGTCACGTCACTTGTATCTTTATATTGATCAACCTGGATGCTTTCTTGTGATGTAGCTTGATGTAAATAATTTATATCGGGATTCGGAGATTTCTTCAGACAGTTACGCTTGGTTGTTTGACACTGCAGATACTTTGTTGAAACCTTAATGACGTTTAGACCAAATTTTTCCTTAGAGAGTGTCACTATATCAAGTGTGCCATTAATTGGAATTTCTAGCCATTTTCTCACGAATGATGAGCTGATCGAATTAAGAGTTTGTTTTACCCAAGTGATGTTTATATCAGATATCGTAAGGTCCCAGTTTGTTTTTGACATCAGGAACTTCGAGTATAGTTGTATTTTATGTTTTGGGTGAAGGGGTAACCTGTCTATGCCTTCCAATATTCTCTTGCATTTTTCGACTAGCGATGTTTTATGAGCATCGTTGTCCATATTGAAATCAAAGACCCTTCCTAGATACGTGAACTCCTCATTCATTCTCACAGGTGGTATTACTGCATCATTGGTGACTAATTTCGGGGATTATTGAACAGTTGCAGTATTTACTTTTTGTATTCCGAAGGTCTTGCACTTATCTACTTGGATGATCATGTTAGCCCATTTCGTCCACCTCGTAAAAGCATTTAGTAAAATTTGGTTTTCGTACTGCTGACCTGTTATGATGGCTGCATCGTCAGCAAATTGATACCAGTGTCTCGGGCTGAGATGCTGTGAATATCGATATCCCAATTGCTCGAATTCTCTAGATTTGATGGAGTTGATGAAGGTACTAAATATCATATTGAACAACAATGGGCTGAGGCAGTCTCCTTGTAATACACCTCTTTCTATTGGAATGAAGGGCGTTGAGTACGAAGATGTTGTCACGGAGGTTTGGAAGCCAGTATAGAGGTCTGAAATTAAGTTTTTCATCTCTGTTGGGATGTGATGGTATTCAAGGATACAATTCAACAAGTTGTGATGAACTACTCCAAAGGCATTTTTCAGATCGATCAAAGTAATTACAAGTGCCCTTTGGTGTTTCTTAGCATGCCTTATGAGGTGTGCCATGTGAGCTGTGTGTTCAATCGTACCCGTTATCTTTGGGGTAAACCCTTTTTGAATGTTGTTTTCTGCATATCCGTTTTGTGACAAGAATTCAAAGATCCTATTTCTCATGAATGACGTCATGACCTTTAAGGCCGTACATTGGAGCGTAATTGGACGAAAATGAGACGGGTCGTCCGTTGTATCTTTTTTATGGATCAAGATAGTGACGGCTTTTTTCCATGTGTCTGGAATTGTTTTCGCCTTCCACGCCTGTGATATTATCTCTGTCAGGTATGTCCTGAGGTAAGGTGAACGTTTCAGTGCAATGATCGAGATTTGATCGAGGGGACATGGAGACCCAGATATTTTCATTTTCCGTATAATGCTCGTAATTTCACGGTATGTTGGAGGACTTATGTTGAATTGAATTGCTGGTGTCGCAAGCCGGGGTATCCAATCTGGAATTAGAAAGAC
The DNA here is from genome assembly GCA_964019985.1 of Aurelia sp. 4 Dawson et al 2005. Classification (NCBI taxonomy): domain Eukaryota; kingdom Metazoa; phylum Cnidaria; class Scyphozoa; order Semaeostomeae; family Ulmaridae; genus Aurelia; species Aurelia sp. 4 Dawson et al 2005. The sequence goes on along the minus strand of OZ026504.1, from coordinate 7,728,881 downwards.
TCTACTTGGGCATAGTGCTTTGAATGTTTGATAGAAATGCGAGAAGCATCTATGCATGTTAAAGGCAGTCTGTCACGCATTTGATTGGGTGATAATGACAATACAAAGAATAGGGAATTTGAAATTTGGCTTTTGGAATTGAAAAATGTGCAGCAGTGAAGACCACAAGAGGAAAAGTTGTTGAAAGTGAAGGTATCGAGTTACCAAACGGAGACACGATAAAAGGGTTGGAAGAGAATGATGGCTACAAGTATTTAGGTATTCTGGAGTGTGATAAGATCAAGAATAGTGAAATGAAGGAGAAAATAAAGAAGGAATACTTCAGAAGAGTGAAACTTATCTTGAAGTCAAAGTTGAATGCCGGAAATGTGGTCATGGCCGTCAACAGCAGAGCAGTGTCTCTTGTGCGTTATTGTGCTGGTATTGTTGAGTGGACAAAAGCAGAGTTGCAGGAAATGGATCGGAAAACAAGAAAGATATTCACCATGAACAGATCTTTGCACCCGCGATCAGATGTGGACAGACTGTACATCAAGAGAACAGAAGGTGGACGGGGGTTGCAATGTCTGGAAGAAGTGGTGAAGTTGGAAGAGCTCAGGCTGGCATTCTATCTAAGTAAGAAAGAGGAACAATTGTTGAAGGAAGTTGTAAAAGAAGGTATTTTTCGGGAGATAGAAAACCCTAAGGAGCGAAAGAGAAAAAATACAGCAGAAAGAAGACAGCGGTATGAGGAAAAAGTATTACATGGGCAGTTTGAGAGGGCAACAAATGAAGTCAAAGATCAGAAGGGGAGTTGGCTGTGGCTAAATAAAGGATATCTAAAAAAGGAAACCGAGGGGCTCATTATTGCTGCTCAGGATCAGGCGTTGAGGACAAACTGGATAAGGAGAAATATTGACAAAGAGAACATATCAGCAAAATGCAGATTGTGTGGCGAGAATGATGAGACAATTGGACATGTTTTGTCAGAATGCAAACAACTTGCTCAAAATGAATACAAAAAAGTGAGGCATGACAAAATAGCTGCAGCAATACACTGGCACCTTTCCAAGAAGTACGGATTTCAGTGTGGGGAAAAAAGTTACCAGCATTTTGTTAGTAAAGATAATAGTGTCCTTGAGAATGATGAAGTGAAAATTCTTTGGGACTTCAGTATCCAGACGGAACAGAAAATTGAGCACAACAGGCCTGACATAACTATTTTTGACAAAAAAGAAAAGCAGTGTTATGTAATAGACGCTGCGTGTCCATTTGATACGAGAATACAGAAAAAGGAAAAGGAAAAAGTTGATGCCTATACAGATCTTAAATATGAAATTCTAAAAGTCTGGAGAGGGGATGTGAAGAAAGTCATCATATTGCCAGTTATGATTGGTGCATTAGGCTCGGTGACAGAAAGACTCAAGGAGGAACTAGAAAAGTTTGGTTACAGAAATGGACTTGAAACCATCCAGAAAACATGTTTACTGGGATCTGCAAGAATAGTCAGGAAAGTGCTGGACACTCCAGGAATTGACTGAACAGAAGCAAGGAAGAAACTTAGATGGACCACTCACTATCTTAGGCTCTGAGACAGAGCTTGATAGTGTTTTAATCCAGTATTTAGTGCTGTGTACAATCGCAACAATAATAATAATAATAATAATAATAATAATAATAATAATAATAATAATAATAATAATAATAATAATAATAATAATAATAATAATAATAATAATAATAATAATAATAATAATAATAATAATAATGCCAACAGTGAGTACTTGGCACGGCACAATAGAGCGTTAATGGTAATGGCTATTGCATGGGCAAAGGAATACGGGTTGGTAGGAAAAGAAACAAAGTGGTATATGGAAAATTGGCTGAGAGGACAAGTCTTGGAAAACAGTCGTGCCAAGTAAGTCTGGGATTTTGAGTTCAACTTACGTAAAACAACAACATCCAGGAGAACAGATCTGGTATTGGAGGACAAGGAAAGAAATAAGATTTGGATATGCGATATGGCATGTCCACAGCAGGCAAATATAGCAGCTAAAAGAAATGAGAAAGTGACAAAATATCGACAAATTGCATTTGAATTAATAGAGAGAAGACCAGGATATGATATAGCTATAATTCCTGTTGTCATTGGTGCTCTTGGTGGCGGTATGAAAGAAGTATTGCGTGATGTGGAAAGAGTATTTAGCGAACGCTTAGAACGAAAAAAATTAGCTGAGAAAGCAGTAGCAGAGATGCAGAAAACCGTATTAATGGACAGTGAAAGCATGGTTCGAAAAGTACTTTCAGGACTCGTCCAACACGAAGATTAGATATTGACTGTTTTTTTTTGTATGGAAGGTGGTGCTCATTTTTAGGACCAACAATATTTGATGGTCCTTATTGTTGGCTATTTAGCAGTAGCTATTTTGCTTCAATAATAATAATAATGATAATGATAATGATAATGATAATGATGATGATAATGATGATGATAATAATAATAATAATAATAATAATAATAATAATAATAATAATAATAATAATAATAATAATAATAATAATAATAATAATAATAATAATAATAATAATAATAATAATAATAATAATAATAATAATAATAATAATAATAATAATAATAATAATAATAATAATAATAATACTACTACTAATAATACATACAATGATATTGTAAGGAACCCAGAAAAGAGCCCAGAATGGCTGACACGAGGCCTGACATATCTGCTACCAAAAAACAATGAAACGAAGAACCCGAAGAACTACAGGCCAATAGCCTGCTTGCCAATAACATACAAGGTCCTAACATCCCACATAACCGAGAGAACATACACCTTTCTTGAAGGGAACAACCTATTACCACAAGAACAGAAAGGGTGTAAGAGAGGAAGCTATGGCTGCAAAGATCAATTGTTGATAAATAAAATGATACTTGAAGATTGTAAGAACAAGAACAAGAACCTCAGCACCGCCTCGATTGATTACAGTAAGGCATTTGATAGTGTCCCGCACTCTTGGATCATTAAGGCAATGGAAATGTGTAAGTTGTCCCCAATATTAATAAGATTCATGACAGGGAGTATGATCAACTGGAAGACCACCCTGTCTCTAAGTCACAGTCAGGGTACAATAAAGACCAGATCAATAAGCATTAAAAGTAGTATTTTTCAAGGAGACTCGTTATCACCACTTCTGTTCTGCCTATCATTAGCACCACTCAGCACCTTGCTCAACAATGCTGGATATGGGTATGAAATAGGAGGTAAGAAAATTAGCCATTTGTTCTATATGGACGATCTGAAGACCTATGTGAAAATCGATAATCAACAAGAGGGGCTGCTCAATACAATCAAGACCTTCAGCAACGATATCTGCATGCAGTTCGGCCTTGCAAAGTGTGCCAAAGCCACATTCAAGAGGGCAAGCTCACACAAACTGCAGACATAACAGTAGACACTAATACCATAATAAAGGAGCTAGAACAGGAAGGTACTTACAAATATCTAGGGATCAATGAAGGTGATGGTATACAGCATGCCACCATGAAAGAACAAATTAGAAAGGAATACTACAGGAGAGTGAGACTGGTAACAAAAAGTGAACTCAACGGATCAAACAAAATAAAAGCAATCAATACACTTGCTGTACCCGTATTTACATATAGTGTCAGCATTGTAAACTGGCAGATGAGTGAAATAAGAAAGCTGGATACAAAGACAAGGAAGCTGTTAACTATGGAAAGGATGAACCACCCAAAAGCTGACATGGAAAGAATGTACCTGCCAAGGGAAGGCGGTGGACGGGGCCTCACTCAGCTCGAACTCGTGTTCTAAACAACCATTGTGGGGCTAAACGCGTACCTGGAACAAACAGAAGATCCCCTTCTCAAACTTGTGTACCAGCATGAAATCAACAAGAAGCTTTATTCTGTTTCAAAGGATGCCAGAAAATTTAAAGGAGAGTTCGAAGTACCAGACATAACTAGAATACAACAAGAAAGAGTCACTTTATTTGCTAAGAGAGTAAAGCAGGAGACAAAGATGAAGGCCCATGAGAAGATGAGACAGATATGGGAAGGAAAGCCGATTCATGGCCAGTATCCAACTAGGGTGAATAAGTCAGATGTTGAAACAGAACAGACTCATAAATGGCTTAAGAGTCCTGGACTTAAAGGAGAAACTGAGGGATTAATAATTGCTGCACAGGATCAAAGCTTAGGAACAATATCATACCACAATAAGATCATCAAAGATGGCACTGACCCCAAGTGCAGGATGTGCAATGAATTCGAGGAGACTATTGACCATATTGTAGCCGGCTGTCCAGTACTCGCAAACACAGAATATATACAGCGACATGACAAGGCAGCAGGATACATACATTGGAGAATATGCAAGCACTACCATTTTTCAACTGCAGATAAGTGGTATGAGCACAAACCTGAGAAAGTGACTGAAAATGAAGCTGCCACTGTATTATGGGACATTCTGTAAACACAGACAAAGAGATAAAAGCTAACAGACCTGACATAATTATCAAAGACAAGATAGAAAAGAAATGCATTATGATTGAAATGAGTATACCATCTGAAAGAAATGTATCGATTAAAGAAGTAGAGAAGCTGTCCAAGTACAAAGATCTTGAAATTGAAGTAACAAAAATGTGACAAATGAAGACTTCGACAGTTCCAATTGTAGTGGGAGCACTTGGACTCATTAAGAGACGCCTTGAGAAGTACGTTAGTCAAATTCCTGGCCACATATGGATTGAAGAATTGCAGAAGATTGCTCTCCTCGGAAGTGCCCACACCCTGAGAAGAACGTTGTCCATCAAGTGAACACTGCTGTTGCCTTAGGGACATGGACTGACCTTGGCACAGTGGCGAGAACTGTACTGCTTTAAAAGCAAGGAACAAATAATAATAATAATAATAATAATAATAATAATAATAATAATAATAATAATAATAATAATAATAATAATAATAATAATAATAATAATGATAATAATAATAATAATAATAATAATGATAATAATAATAATAATAATAATAATAATAATAATAATAATAATAATAATTGACTGAAGGAAGTCAAATCCAGGAAAAAGAATCTAGCCATGGGATGGATAGATTATCGGAAAGCATACGACATGCTTCCACATAGCTGGATAATTGAATGTCTAGTGAATCTAGGAATTAACGAGAAGGTTCAAAACCTATTGAAAGAAAGCATGAAGAAGTGGAAAGTAGAGCTCACTTGCGGAAAGCAAGAACTTGGAGAAGTAAACATCAAACGAGGAATATTCCAGGGGGATGCCTTATCACCGCTACTATTTGTAATTGCTCTAATACCCCTGACCAGTGTGCTGCGAAAGGTAAAAGCAGGATACAATTTTGTCTCAAACAAGGAAAAGATCAACCACTTACTGTTTATGGATGATCTCAAAGTCTATGCAAAGAATGAAAAAGATCTAGAGTCTTTGATTCAAACAGTAAGAATATTCAGTGAAGATATTGGGATGGAATTTGGTTTAGACAAATGTGCTATATTGATAATGAAGAGGGGGAAAACAGTCGAGGCAGAAGGAGTAAAATTACCTGATGAGAGAAAGATTAGAAGCCTAAAGGAAGATGAAAGCTACAAATATCTCGGAGTGCTTGAGGCAGATGACTTGAAAAGATCAGAAATGAAAGAAAATATAAAGAAAGAATACAAAAGAAGAGTAAGGAAGGTCTTAGAGACGAAGCTGAATGGCCATAACTTAATCAAAGCTATCAATACTTGGGCAGTAGCTGTCATCCGATATTCAGCTCCCTTCCTAGACTGGAACAAAGATGAGCTTTCAGCTTTGGATAGAAGAACAAGAAAGTTGATGACGATGCACAAAGCGTTGCACCCAAAGAGCAATGTAGATAGACTATACCTATCAAGGAAAGAAGGTGGAAGAGGTCTTATCAGTATCGAAGACACTGTGAGAACTGCGATACTTGGACTACAGAAGTACATCCAGGAGAGTGAAGAAAAGCTAATCACTGCCGCAAGGAAACCAGAAGATATAGTAGAAACAGCAAAGGGATTCAAAAGTAGAAGAGCAAAGGAACGTAAGCAAGACTGGACCGACAAAGCGTTACATGGACAGTTTTTAAGACAAACAGAAGCAGTTGCTAGCAAGGAGAGGTGGGAATGGCTTAGTAAGGGAGGAATTAAAAGAGAATCGGAAACGCTCATCCTAGCTGCGCAGGAACAAGCAATTAGAACAAATCAGATAAAAGCAAAGATCGATAAAACGCAGGAGGATAGTTTATGCCGAATGTGTAAGCAAGCTGATGAAACAGTAAATCATCTCTTAAGTGAATGCAGCAAGATGGCGCAAAAAGAGTTTAAACGACGTCATGATTGGGTTGGAAAAAAGATCCACTGGGAAGCTTGCCTGAAATATGGATTTGATGTAAAAAGCAAATGGTATGAACACGAACCAGAAACAACAATGGACAACGATGTCAGTACAATTCTCTGGGACTTCAACATACAAACAGATCATGTCATGCAAGCAAGGCGTCCAGACTTAGTCATCAAGGATAAAGTGAAGAATGAATGCCTGATAGTGGACTTCGCTATTCCATACGACAGTCGAGTTGAAACAAAAGAATTCGAAAAGTTAGAGAAATACCAAGATCTGGCCAGGGAACTTAAAAAATTGTGGAACATGAGTGTGCGGATCATACCTATAGTTATTGGTGCCCTTGGAACAACCCCTAAAGACCTCCGAAAAAGACTCAAAGAAATCGGAATCGACACCAAGATCGTTGAACTGCAGAAAACAGTCATCCTGAATTCTGCCAGAATCCTCAGGAAAGTCCTCGAGTTTTGAGGAGACTTGCTGTCACCAAGCCTCAAGGACAAATCATGAACCATTTAAAGAAAATGTGCGACAAAATGATAATAATAATAATAATAATAATAATAATAATAATAATAATAATAATAATAATAATAATAATAATAATAATAATAATAATAATAATAATAATAATAATAATAATAATAATAATAATAATAATAATAATAATAATAATAATAATAATAATAATAATAATAATAATAATAATAATAATAATAATAATAATAATAATAATAATGATAATAATAATAATAATAATAATAATAATAATAATAATAATAATAATAATAATAATAGTAATAATAATAGTAATTTGTCCTGGGTATGACTTTAAACTGCACCCGGTTGTGGAGTTTCGACGTGGGAGAATGAGGTTACCCTTTGCCACAACTACCTCCAGGTCACCCTTGAGCAAGGTGTAGTACCTGTTAGCTCTCCCCGAGACCATGAAGTACCGGGTTGGCGTCCGGCGGGGGCTAGTCTGTCTCATGGGTACGGGGGACTCTTCAGCCTTGGTTGGCAACCCCTTACTGATGGTGTCACTATAAAAAAAATACCGTGTTACCAAATTACCCAAATTGGACAATCTCATGATTTCATGATGTCAAATAAGAATAACCAAATTAACGACGTAAATGAGAGTGGATCCACCAATGGTGAAGCTATCACGTCCGGTATGGATTGTGTGACGGAGCAGGCACAACCAGATCGTCATTCAGCAACTGCAACAACGAGAAGAAGAAGAAAGTGGAGTAAAGCTGATAACGAAATTGTAGTTGAATGTTATTTGAAGAGTAACCCAGATGTAAGGGGATATGGTGCACGAATGTTAAAAATCTGGACTGATAAGGGAATGTTTTCGACAATAGAGAAGTACCTGACAGGGCAATTAAGACAAATAAAGCGGAATAAGTGGATAACAGATGTTGAATGGGAAGCGATCCATCGGAAGCTGAGGATCGATGATGGTATAGAGAATGAAGAAAGTCGGAATAATAATAATGATGTAAGTACAGCTGAAGAAGAGATAAATATCATTGAAAATACCAATTCACAACCTAATAGTGAGATAGAAGATACAGAGAATAGCACGTTATTGAATGCTAGAAATGATGTTGGAAACATGGATGAGGAAGATGCTGCTCTAGTAGGCAGGCTGAAAGAGATTCTTGACAAGGAAGAGATAATACCATGTGGTAACCTTCGCTCGATTGAATTCTGGAAAGTTAGGAAAGAAACTGAAAAAGTGAACAAAATATTGAAGTATTTTTCAAGTAGTAACATCACAGAGACAAGAAATCTTATTACAGCTGCTAGTGTACTAGTGGGAGAACTAGTGGGAGTGAAGCCGACAAAGAGGAGTAATGGAAAAGAACCGTGGTGGAAGAAAAGGATTGAGGGAGATATTGCTCGGTTAAGAAGTGACCTTGGGCGATTAAAGGCTTGGAGTAATGGAAACTGGAAAAGGAAAAATGAGGGAAGGAAGAAAGATCTTGAGAACAGGTATCAGATCAAGAAGAAAGGAATCCATGCAGTCATCGAAGAGATAAAACAAAGAATAAGTGCAAAAGCCTACAAAATCAAGCGATATACAAATCGCATTAAACAATTTCAACATAATAAGCTGTTTCAAAATAACCAGAAGCAATTCTACAGAGAAATGAGCGGGAAAGAAGTCACAAACGATCAACCAAATCCAACTGAAGTGACAAATTTTTGGTCAAAAATTTGGGGAGAACGAGCTCAACATAATGATAAAGCAGATTGGATCAGGAAAGTGAAGGACGAGTTGAAAGGAACACAACAACAAGAACCAATTAGTGTCACGATGAATGACGTGCAGCAAATAATATCATCCTTTCCGAACTGGAAATCACCAGGGCCTGACGGCATACAAGGTTTTTGGCTAAAAAGACTTACAACTCTCCATGAAAGGCTAGTATCCAATCTCAACGATTGCGTTCTGACAGGAAATGTTCCAAGTTGGCTAGTAGCAGGACGTACGACCTTACTATTAAAAGATCCATCTAAGGGAGCAGAAGCCTCAAATTATAGACCTATTGCTTGTCTAAATCTGCTATGGAAAATGCTATCAGGTATATTTACAGAAAAAGTGTACAAACACCTGGAAGATAATGACCTCCTCCCGATAGAACAAAAAGGATGTAACAAGAAAACCAGAGGCACAAAAGACCATCTAATGCTAGATAAAGCTATACTCAAAAATTGCAAAAGAAGGAAAACCAATCTTGCCATGGCATGGGTTGATTTCAAGAAAGCATATGACATGGTTCCGCATTCGTGGATACTGGAGACTTTATCAATGTTTGGCATAGCTGATAACATCAAACAACTGATCCAAAATAGTATGCCTTTGTGGAAAACACAACTCCACCATGACCAAGAACATCTTGGAACTGTCAACATTAAAAGAGGAATATTTCAAGGCGATTCATTCTCACCACTTCTGTTTGTAATAGCATTGATACCAATTTCACGTGTATTAAATAATGTCAAGATGGGCTATAAAGTTGATAAGCAGAGCTTAACTATTAACCACATGCTTTTTATGGATGACCTTAAATTGTTTGGGAAATCAATGAATGAAATTGATTCATTAGTTAAGACAGTTGAGACGTGTTGCTCTGATATTGGGATGGAGTTTGGTATTGCTAAGTGTGCAGTTTTTAATTTAAAGCGAGGTAAATTGGTAACATGTGATGGAATAGAGCTTCAGTCTGGTGATAAAATTGAGTGTGTTGATGAAGGTGAATATAAGTACCTAGGTGTACTGGAAATAGATCAAGTGTTGCATGGAGAAATGAAAGAGAGAATACGTACTTCATATTATGACAGATTGAAGAAGTTGCTGAAATCCAAGTTGAATGCAGGAAATTTGGTCAAGGCAATTAACTGCTGGGCAGTAGCATCTGTACGTTACAGTGCTGCAATTGTTGACTGGACAAAGGAGGAGCTGCGACAGTTTGATCGTAAAACAAGAAAATTACTAACCATGCATGGTGGATTTCACCCGAAGAGCGATGTCGATAGACTTTATCTGCCAAGGAAGCTAGGAGGTCGAGGAATATGTTCGATAGAAGACTGTGTTGAAGAGGAAAGGCGAAGCATTGCCATGTACTTGTCGCAGAACCAGGAAGAATTGTTGAAGTTTGCAAGGAAAGAGCTGAAGCTGCCAACGGAGAACGAATCAAAATTAGAATTTAAGAAGAGAAAGGAGACGGAAAAGCTTTCATCTTGGAAAGAAAAGAAACTGCATGGGCAGTTTGCAAAAGATACTGATGATATCAAAACAAATGAGTCATTCAATTGGCTGTGCAAAGGGTAATTAAAACGTGAAACAGAATCTCTAATACTGGCAGCTCAGGAACAAGCGCTGAATACAAACTCTGTAAAGGCAAGAATTTACCACTTACAGGAAAATGATACATGTAGATTGTGTGGCGGTGCGGCCGAGAATGTCACGCACATTGTTAGTGGCTGCAAAAAACTTGCCCAAAAGGAGTATAAGCGTAGACATGACAAAGTTGCATGCTTCATCCATTGGCTCTTATGCAAGAAATATGACCTGGAGCATACAGACAAATGGTATCAACATCAGCCAAGTCCTGTTGTAGAAAACAAGAGATACAAACTCTTGTGGGATTTCTCCATCCAAACTGATCGAGTCATAGAGCACAGAAGACCGGACATTGTCATCGTCGATTGGGAAGAAAAAGAATGCATTGTCATTGATGTTGCCATTCCTGCTGACCAAAATATTGCAGACAAAGAATGGGAGAAGATCAGCAAATACAGTGAACTAAAGCTGGAAATAATGAGATTATGGAATGTTAAAGCAAAAGTGATTCCAATAGTGGTTGGGGCCCTTGGCTCCATTCCCAAAAAGTTAAAAGAACATTTGTTGAGTTTAGGATTACCAGGTGATATTCACTGCATCCAGAAGTCAGCCCTCCTTGGAACAGCTGGGATACTAAGAAAAGTATTGAGTGTCTGAGGCTGCTTGTTGCAGCTTGACATTTGATGAACCATTCCTCCAGACTATGAACTTTAGGAGTGAACTCGCAGATAATAATAATAATAATAGTAATAATAATAATAATAATAAAAATAATAATAATAATAATAATAATAATAATAATAATAATAATAATAATAATAATAATAATAATAATAATAATAATAATAATAATAATAATAATAATAATAATAATAATAATAATCAACTGAACTGAACTGATGAAGGTTGTTGAAAATGATGGGTACAAGTACTTAGGGATCTTGGAAATAGATGGAGTGATGGAAGATGAAATGAAGATGAAATTTAGAAAGGAATATCTAAGAAGATTGAGATTAGTATTAAAGTCGAAGCTCAATGGAAGAAACAAGTTCCAAGCAATAAATACTTGGGCCGTAGCTTTACTCAGATATGGAGCAGGTATTATTAAATGGAACAAAGAGGAATTACAAAACTTGGATAGAAAGTCAAGAAAATTATTGACGTTGTATGGTGCGTTCCATCCTAAAAGTGACGTAGACAGGCTTTACTTGCCGAGATCCAAAGGAGGAAGAGGCTTAATAAGCTGCGAAAGCTGTATAAGATCAGAAGAGAACAGTGTTGGGTTTTATATAAAGAATGCTATGGAGCCATTGTTAGAGCAAGTTAGAATGAGTGGTGTAATTCAAACCGAAGAATGTTTGCCTAAAGAACAGTACAAGAAAATAAAGACAACAGTGAAAGAGCAGAACTGGAAAGAGAAGAAGATGTATGGCCAATAATTCAAGGAAGCAAGTGATGAAATTGATAAGAACAAGATGTGGAGATGGTTACAAAAGAGTGATTTAAAGGTAGAGACAGAAGCTCTTATTTGTGCTGCCCAAGAGCAGGCAATAAGAACAAATGATATCAAGTTCAATATAGATAAGACGGCGGAATCACCTTTGTGCCGAATGTGCGGAGAAAAAGGGGAAAGCATAGGTCACGTAGTTAGTGAATGTGAAAAGCTTGCTCAAAGAGAATACAAAAGAAGGCACGATAATGTTGCAAGAATTGTTCATTGGACATTATGTGGAAAATATGACCTAGAACGAGGAGCTAACTGGTATGAACATTCTCCACAAGGTGTTGTTGAGTCTGATAAGGTTAAGATGCTTTGGGACTTTATGATACAGTGTGATCATTGCATAGAATGTCGGAAACCAGATATAGTTGTTGTAGAAAAGGAAGAAAAGAAATGCATAATGATTGACATTGCCATCCCAGGAGACAACAGAGTTGGTGCAAAGGAAAAGGAAAAGATAGAGAAATATGATGACTTAAAGTGGGAGGTCAAGAAAATGTGGTCAATGAAAAAGGTAGAGATAGTACCAGTGGTTATTGTAGCACTTGGAGCTGTCAGTAAGAATTTTGAACAATACATAGAAAGATTAGGAATACAAATAAAGACAGAACATCTACAGAAGACCGCTTTACTGGGAACAGCAAGGATATTGAGAAGGACATTAGAGAACTGAAGGGCAAAGGAGAAAGATCAGGATGGAACTCATCCAAATGATGTTACTGAGGACAGAAGGGCGTAGCTAGCAGATAAGACAATGTCACCTTACTTTACTGGATGTAGACAGCTGACATTGGAAAATACCAGCAGAACATCAAGCTGTGCGAACTGAAACAATAATAATGATAATAATAATGATTATGATAATAATAATAATAATAATAACAATAATAATAATAATAATAATAATAATAATAATAATAATAATAATAATAATAATAATAATAATAATAATAATAATAATAATAATAATAATAATAATAATAATAATAATAATAATAATAATAATAATAATGATAATGATAATTATGATAATAATAATAATAATAATAATAATAATGGTAATAATAATAATAATAATAATAATAATAATAATAATTAAAAATAATAACACTTGGTAGATTGGCTCAAACTTGGTGTCAATCACTAAGTTAAAATCTCGCCTAACGTCTGTTCAAAAATTTAAAAAATTGGAGGGTTGGACTTAAGGCTTCTCCACTGTAGCCATTCAAACGGCATACATGTCGCTTCGGCTCGCTTCGGGACACCAAGTGAGATGTGTTGAGCAATTTGTAAGCATCAGAGAAGTTTTCTTTTTGTAACCCAGAATAGAGCAGAGCAGAACAGAGCCCCGAATAGACTTTTCAAAGAGGTCTGGGACGGCGCGCTACTTTTCTGGAAGATGGCGGATAAACTGCGAAGGGGAATCCCCTTCTCACTGCAACAGTTGACATGCAGTTGCAGTAGGCGAGATAATGCAACCAAAACCCAAATAAACTCCAGTTATTGTGCACTCAGAGGTTGAGAAAGGCCCAAAAAATCTTATAATTTCTAGCTAAAAGTTAGTTATCGTATCAAAGTGATATCTTACAAAGAAACGTTTATTTCTTCGAGTCTATTGAATTTGTATTGTATTATCATCATTTGACAATTTTAGATTTTTGTTTATGAATAAATTGTGCTTATTTATTGCCTTTTTAACTAGAGAAATACGAAGGGACTTTTGGTACAAATATGTAGGGGCAAAGGTCACCCTCTTCTCTTGGACCCTTTGAGCCTCGTAGCAGAGCAGAGACTTTGGCGGGAAAATATTCGTGATCTCGTGATCAAATTTGTATTCGTCATTTCTTCTCAGCTTCTTGGATGAAAGAATAAGAAGCTGGTTTGCAACATAACGCTCGTGGATTATTGAATGAAACATTGAAAAAGTGTTGTCGTTTCTTACTTGCATAATGCAGAAGAGATGTCAAGTCAAAGATTTGCCAAATCATATTGTTTTGCTAAGAGGCAAATGTACTTTGGCAACATACTGGTTGCAAGCCGCATTAGGTACAGATTGTGTTTGACTTTCTCAGTCGAAGCTAAAGTTTTACAAATAAGTAAATAAGAAAATCGGAGAAACATGCAAGTTTAGCTGTTTGGAGCAGGTAAGTTCCCTTATTTTGTGAGTATAAATAGAAATGCTTTGCTTTGAAACATCCCAATCGAAACTTTGTTTTGGTGCATGAACCAATTGAAAGATCGCATCAAATTTTTTGCAGCCTTGCTGACTTGATTTGGAAAGGCATAACCTTAGCATTATTAGAATGAGAGATTGTTTGTTTTTAACAGTTCTTGACACAAAAGACAGTTCCTATTCCTGCAGTTAATGGGGAATAAGCTCAAATCGCCAACAGAAAAATTAATCTGACTGAGTCTGAGGCCGTCTTCATAATCTTTTATCAAGGCCAAACTTAGCTGAAACGACTCGAAGGTATAAACATCTCCTCCTTTTAAAAGGTGACAAACGTTGCTGCAAATATGATAGAATAGTATTTTTGGTTATGTTTTAAGTCTTTCTGGCCTTGTATGAACCATATAACTGGAGTTAAATTCCGTCCTTTGTCAACAACTTTTCCCGCTGCAACTCCACTTCAGCATCACGGGGAGGATTCCCTCGTGTCCGCCATCTTCCAGAAAGGTGGCGCGCAGCCCCAGCCCTTTTTGAAAAGGTCTATTGCGAGTCGCTACATCAAATAGACCTTTTAGCTATTCTGAAAAGAATCAGAATCGAATGGTATTTTGTTACGTTTTATCGAATTTTCGAATCTGTACAATACTGACTGAAGCTCTAACGGCACTTGATCGAAGGTCGTGTATAAAATTGTATAAGAATAACGCTCTATCCAGTCTCTTTTGCAGAATAGCTAAAAGGTCTATTAAATATCAAGAGCTTCGAATGAAGTGACTATAACGCTCTGTCTCTTCCTTTTTTGCTCGCAACGATAGGAGCGCCTCTTATCAAGGAAGTTCATAGATGTTGGTTGCTGTTGATGCGAAATAATCCTCTTTCGGAAGACTTTGATGGGAAGTGCAGTTTTGCGTAAAGTGGTTTGCTTTTAATAACACATACATTGCGCTTGTGATCAAAGGAAATCAGACCCTCTGGCTTATTCTTTTCCCATGACAAGGTCACATGACACAGCAAGGTGACTTCAGAAGCTTGATCATTCTCATCGGAAAGCCAAACATTCCACCTGTTATGCAAATGGTTTCGACATATGATAGAACTTGAGTTTCTTTTCAACTGAGAATGACTATTAGAAGATTAAGAGAGATCATTAGAAGCACTATGTGCTGAGCAATGCAGCAGAAAAATGGCATCTTTAAGTTCGTGGTAATGAACTGAGCATTGTCAATAAGACCAAATACCTTTGTGTTCACGTTGACACTAGCCTAGATTGACAATAATCTAGAGAGGAAACAACATACTAAAGCAGTATAAACCAAAGTATCAAGAGCCATTGGATTTTTAAAGCGTCCGAAAAAAATCAACCAATTGTTTTTTTGAAAGCATTGTACTCAAGTATTATGGAGCCCTATTTTCTATACTGCTGTTCTGTATAGGGTTGTTGTGGCACAACTGACATTGATCAGCAACAAAAGCTTCAAAACAAAGCTGTCAGAATTGTAACGACAGCAGCTTTGGTGCTCCAAATATGCCATTCATCGGGAGCCTCGGCAGGAAAACTGTTCGCGAGCTTATTGACCAGGATTCCAGATTGATGGTGTATAAGTCTATTAATGGACTTGCTCCACACTACAGGAGTAATTTTTCACAAGAAGCTCCGTTTGCAGCCCTTGCAGTCTTTGAAATACGAAAAAAGATTTGAAGTTGCCAAAGAAAAAATCTGCCAATGGGCAGAAATCTTTTTCATATCGAGGTAACACAAATCTCAACTGGAAGTAATCTTCGAGATAACGATATCGATATCATAGGCCTAAGCGAACGCACCTTGACAAAACTATCGTTTCTATTTAAGGATACAGAATTTACCGCAAGGATAGAAATGGGAATCGGGAAGGGGTAGCTAAGGCTTTATTTTTGCGTCCGATTTGGTTACACATATTAGCGAGAGCGTCAATGATGACCTGAGTAACCTTAAATCTTAGCTACAAGGTAATAAATTGTCCCTGAATGTTGCTAAGGCACACAGTCTTGTAGTTGGCAGCAGAAAACGAATGAAAGATATAAGTGATGACAGAGTAACAAAGTCCTCTTTCGTAGTAGGCGAGGAGAAATTTTCCATAGTAGGAAATATGAATACCTTGGGTAAATGTTGATAAATATCTGAGCTGGGACGAACAAATTTCGGCAGTGACGAAAAAAGTTTCACGTGGTTTAGGGATGGTACGTTTTCCTAAAAAGTATCTGCCTGTTGTATTCTGTACAAAAAATGTGCAGAAGTTTGGTGGAACCATACTTCAGATACAGCTGCCCGGTATGGGGAGTTACGAGCATCAATGCTATCAATAGCCTGCAAAACCTCCAAAACAGGGCGGCAAGAATCGTCACAAACATTGCTTACGATGCTTCTGCCCTACTCATAATCAGAAAACTTGGTTGGCCCACCATTAATAAACTTATCGAATCAGAAACCTTGAAGATGGTGTACAAAGCGGTGAACAAAAAAGCTCCCATTTAACTTACAGAAATGTTTGCCAGGCTGCCCGATGCATTCAAGAGAGAACCTCGCAATACTAAAACAGATTTGGCCATTCCTCGTCGCAAATCGTCTTTCGGCCAGAAATGCTTTCATATAAGGGGGCTAAACTATGGAACGATGTTTCGGTTAAAGTCAAATCATTAAAGTCTTATGAAATATTCAAAAAACATATCAACAATGCCAACACCGAATGCTGATTCTCTCTTTCATGTTATAGTTAGCATCACTTTAATTTGTTTATTAGAAAATTTTGTAAATAGGGTTTTTAATTATGTATGCATTTATGTATGCATTGGGCAGTTGCATGAACCGAAAGGACATGAATGGGGAATTAAAGCGTCCCTTCCCTCCACTATCTTACAGGTCCAGTTTGACCCAGCTGGTAGTACCTGGTAAGGGCTCCCTAGCTCAGGGTTATGAGCGATGGCTAACGGCAGATTCGGCGGGAGACCGGCAATGATGGCGGATGAGCTGCGACTTTGGAGGTCTACAGCTTTGGGCGGAAGAACTCCTAGAAAGAGGGATTCCCTCTAAAAACAACGCAGGAATGGTTCTGGGGGCCCACTTCCTACTACTAGACCCTTAGTTTACCCAAGACATGACATAAAATCAAAACTCAGACCTTGGCAAACGGGGTATCAGGAGCCAAAATAGCCTTGATAGTCTAGCCCGGTGGAGGAGAAGTGGGACAGCAGAAAACCCTGCACCGTCATCCAATGACTGCTATAAAATCGGAACCTGGAATGTAAGAGTCTATTAACACCAGGGAAACAAGCAAACGTGATCCAAGAAATGGAAAGAATGAAAATAGAAATCTTGGGCCTTTCGGAAATACACTGGAGAGATGTAGGAGAGTTTAGCACAAGCATACCTACAGAGCCGAATCAGTATCATGTTATATACTCCGGAGGAAGAAAATGTCATCAAGGAGTAGCATTCATCGTTACAGAAAAAGCTAAGAAAGCCATATTGTACCATCATACAGTCAATGAAAGAGTAATCCTTGTGAAAGTAAAAGAGAAGAACAATGACATCCTCATCATAAAAATTTATGGATATCCAGAAGATCCAGATACAGAAAAAGTTGACGAATTCTATGAACTTCTTGAGGGCACAGTTAAAGAACATAAAAAGAGCACTGACAAACTAATAGTAACGGGAGATTTCAATGCTAGGGTAGGAAATAGAAAATGCAGCTATGTTGTTGGTAACTTTGGACTTGAACAGAGAACAACTAATGGAGACAGACTAATTGAATTCTGCAAAAAGCATCAACTTGAAATAACTAGTACCTGGTCTGAGCTGAAGAAAAACGCCACATGCACATAGACATCACCTGAAAAAAGAGCTAAGAACCAAATTAGCTGTATATTGATTAACGAAAGATATAGAAACAGTATTAGCAACTCAAAAAGCAGACCAGGAGCTGACTGTGGATCAGACCATAACCCAGTTATTGCAAGAACCAAAACAAAGCTGAAGATTTTAAAGAAAAAAAAGAAAAAGACAAAAGCATGGAATATTAAGAAGCTACAAAACAATGAGATAAAAGAAAATTTCAAGTGTAAATTTACTAACAATTACCAAAATGAACACAACGTGGAAAGAAATGAAGCAAATGAAAGATGAAACTACATCAAGGAATGCATTCAAATTACAGCAGATGAAATATTTGGAAAAGACAATCAAAAAATGAAAAAAAAAATGGATGACAGTCGAGATTTTAAAAAAGATGGAAGATAGAAGAAAACTGAAAAACCAAGCAAGTACTGACATCGCCAACAAAAAAAGGAACTCAACAGAGAAATCCAAAAAGATTGCCGAAAGGCAAAAGAAGCATACTATGAATAAAATGTGAACAACTAGAAGAACTAGAAAAACTTCGTATCCCAAATCTTCATAAGAACCTAAAAGAATTAACATCAAAAACAAAGAAAATTCAACTTGGAATCAAAGGTAGAAATGGAAAATTCTGTATGAAGATGAACTTAGTAGTAAAAGATTGGAAGAATGTATAGGTAAAAAAATTTATAATGATGAAATGAAATCTACACCAGATATAGAAGAAGTAAAAGAAAAGATAAATAGAATTGATGAAGATGAAGTGAGGGAAATCATCCAGGAAGTACCGAAAGGAAAAGCAGCAGGAGATGATGGAATTTGTGCAGAAATCCTTCGAAACCTTGGAGAAAAGGAAATTTCATCAATAACTGAATTAATTAATAAGATTTATGAAACAGGAGACCTTCCAATAGACTTCATAAAAAGCGTATTTATACCAATACCAAAAGTCTCGAAAGCCATGGAACGCAATGAAAATCGAGCAATTAGTCTCACAGCACATGCTGCAAAAATTCTTCTAAAAATAATAAAGAAAAAGATGACACAAAAAATAGAAAGCAAAGTTAGTGAAAGTCAACTAGGTTTCATAAAAGGTAAGGTACAAGGGAAGCAGTCTACATCACACGGAATCTAACTGAAAGGGCTTTAGAAAACAAGACAACCATTTACCCTTGTTTCATTGATTACACTAAGGCCTCTGACAGGGGCAGACATGACAAATTGATAGAAATAATAAAAATAACTGGGGTTCCTAACAATGAAATTAGATTAATTGCAATCTTGTACTGGAAGCAAAGAGCAAGCGTTAGAAAAAAATGTGGAGAGACAGAAGAATTTAAAATCAGAAGAGGCATCAGACAAAAAGATGCATACTTTCACCGGTGCTCTTCACCCAGTATAATGAATATCTAATAGAAGAAGCACTAAACAACAAAAGAGGGTTAAACATCAATGGAGAAAATATCAACAATGCTAGATTTGCAGATGATACAGTATTAATTACAGAAAGTGAAGAAGACCTTCAAGAAGTAGTGAATGAAATGAATCAAAAATGCAATGACTATGGAATGAGCCGCAATGCCAAAAAGACAAAGGTTATGGTGATAGACAAGAAAGTAAGTAAGTAAGTAGTAGTTTTATAGTCTTTTATCTAGCCAAAGGCTACTCAAACGACTTTACACCTTACCCCCTGGTCACTATGCTCAGTAGCATATAGCAGGGTGCAGCCACAGACGGCGCTCATAACTACGGACCAGGTACCCATTTATACTCCTGGGTGGAGAGAGGCACAATTTGTGTTAACACCTTGCCCAAGGATGCTATCCTCAAATATGGCCAGTGTCGGTTTCGAACACACGACCCTTGGATCGTGAGCCCGACGCCTTACCACTGTGCCCTCGAGAGAAGCAATCCAAGCAAGAGGTACCAACAAGAAACAATCCAATGTGTAACTAAAGTGGGAAACAAGGAGCTAGAACAAGTAAAGGAATATGAATACTTAGGAAGTTGGATTGGATCTTTAACAATGCAAAATGCGAAGAAGAAGTAAATAGAAGAATTAGAAAAGCAAAAGCTGATTTCTGGAAGTTCAAAGAATTTCTCAGACGAGACATAAATCTCAAGTTAAAACTAAGAATTCTCAAAATCTATATTCTCTCTGTGGTTGGCTATGGAAGTGAAGCTTAGACTTTCAGTAGTATGGTAAGAGAAAAGATCAATGCAAGTGAAATGTGGTGTTATAGGAGAATTCTAAAGATTAGTTGGAAGGAAATGATTTGTAATGACAAAGTACTTGATATGATCGGGAAAAGAAAAAGCTTACTTCAAGACCTCATAAAAAGAAAGATGAGATTTGCAGGTCATATCTAGAGAGGATCATCTGGGTTGCTACCTAGGCTTGTCCTGGAGGAAATGATCGAAGGGAAAAGAGACAGAGGAAGACAGAGAAGAACTTAGGGAGATGATTTAAAGGAATGGAGCGGATGCCAGAGCATTGGGAGTGCGAGAAGAATGTCTGAAGATAAGAGGAGATGGAAAGTCATGGTGACCAACCTTCTGATAGAAGATGGTATCTGATGATGATGATGATGATGATGATGATGATGATGATGATGATGATGATGATGATGATGATGATGATGATGATGATGATAATGATGATGATGATGATGATAATGATGATGATGATGATGATGCATTTGTTAGTTTTGTATCTATTTTCACGGCCCACTGTAAATCAGTCCTATGACTGAAGTGTCCACCGTGCCTAAAGAATTTAAAGTCAAATCAAATCAAATCAAATCAAATCAAATCAAATCAAATCAAATCAAATCAAATCAAATCAAATCAAATCAAATCAAATCAAATCAAATCAAATCAAATCAAATCAAATCAAATCAAATCATGCACGTGAAGAAAAGTCTCTTTGAACCTCTAATAAGTTTGAAATTATAGCTCTTAAGATATCCCTTTGTCATCATGCGAGGCCTTTTGTCATTGTCTGCTAATATCGAACACCAACTGCAGGTGTTGATGCGCTCCATTGAAAATCTTAGGGAAATCTTAAAAATCTAGATCTGTATGCTACTTAGCTAATACTCACTAATGAGCAAATATGCTAAGGGTAATTGTTGTTGATTCCTGATTTCCACTGAACGCCTCTATTCATGCGAAGTTGTCTCGGACATAATTTCAAAATTTGTAGCAAAATGAAATTTGGCCACTTGCAAGAAGTTAGATTTACGAACTTAGATTTACAGCTTAAAGATGAAACTAGCACATACCGGGGTTAGTTGCCAAAACAGTAGATAAAGAGATAAGTAGATAAGTAGATAAAGAGGAAAAGGAGATGACTTTGACTGGAGACATCAACTGTGACTTTAAAATACAAATACATGCAGCTACTAATTAACTCAACTTGATCAGCTCTGGGTACTAACTCGAAAAATTGATTAAGAGCCTTACTAGGGTTGCCAAGGCTAGCACCGAATCCGGCAAGCAAGGATAAGTAAGACGCTCGCCCTTCCTCTAATCAAAAACTTATCTTAGTAGCAGATGTATTAAGAATTTGGATTGTTGACCAGCATCTGGTGCATGGTATTCGAAAAATCTTGGCAACTTAAAGGAACAAACGAAAGCTCATCGAGTCTCGCAACACGCAAAAATAAGACGCTTTTCTGCAAAGACTTTGAACAGATTGATTGAGAAACCATCTTTTGTCCATTTGATAACGAACCTGCAAGAATGGTAGCCGCACTTCAGAAAATTTTCGAATCTATCCTAAATCTTCATGCTTCAGAAAGAAGAAAACGAGTTCAAGCCAGATTGCTCCTTGGCTCACTGTTTATCTTGAAAACCTACTGACGGAAAGGGACTGACTGTAGCAAGAAGCTGAATAACTCCTAAAAAGTGTTCTGCATAAAAACGATTAAGTAATAGAGTAACACGAGAGATGCTTAATGCAATCAGGGACTATTATCGTGGACTAATTAATTAAAATGTCAGGGATCCAAAAAGGATGTGGGAAAGTATCAATAAAGTGCTGAGAAAAAGTGAAAATTTCAAGTAGAAGTAGATTGTAAATGTCTCGCTAGAGAGCATGGTATCATGAAAGCTTTAAATGGACACTTCACTACGGTTGGTTCAAACTTGGCCAAGAAAATGGTTTCTAAGCCAGGTGATAACTGTCTCCAGAATATCAAGCAAGAACAAACAGTTATGAAATCTAAAATTGCTTACAGCCAGAGTCCAAAAAAGGTCAAACCTTCCTCCGGCTGTCAGTTGTATAGGCTGAGCCCTCCTCAGTTTAAAAAGTCAAAATAAAGAGATTTTCGAACTCTTTGCATTCTTGTTAACAACAAAACAGGAAGCAACTTCCATTTTTGTGTCAATATGAACATTCTATGTACATTCTATCATATAGGATGGAAACCGTTTACAAAAGTCACACATACTAACTTAACTGAAATATTATGAATATCGCAAAGTAATTCATATCAATGTTACATCAATGCTGCGAGAGTGACTTGCTATAAAATATGGAATAATCCTGAGCGAGGTCACGTATGTCTCTGGCTGGCCTTGAATCCTGGATACAAATTTGGCATTCTAATTTTTTATCGAATTAAAAGTCAGGCTTGATCTCATCCTTTGATTTTGGGACTGCGTTGAATTTGGAAAGAGTATGAAACTTCTTAGTTTCTTGAATGTGCATTAAATTGATCGAGAGTGTGAGCTAAGTCAGTTTCAGCATTAACAGTTGATATTTCTGCTTTTCCTTTCTTTGCTCTACTGCCAGCCTTGATCTGCTGGACACTGCTTATGATCTCCCTTGATGATGGAATAGAATCAGCAAGCTTTTTCTTACTGTTTTCTCAATAATCACATCACTTTTCACATCTGTCAACTTGGCTTGTCGAAGAAGCAAAAAAAGTGTTTCTTTCTGTTGAGAGGGTTCATGCTTAAAGTTTAGGTGCTCTTGGCTCTCTATCTATTTTGACTAGAGTGGTTGTCCATGATGCTATGTATTAGTGTTTCTTTGCGGTTCTCTTCTACACTCTTCTCCGCAACAGAAACTTATATTTTCCTTGTTCACAATGGCAACAAATAATACGATTCATGCGTTGCTCACCCATCGTCCCTCAGCCACCCCCGATGTTTTCCGCCAAAAATTGTATCGATTGTATCGAAAAGAGGCTTTGCTTGACAAGTAGTCAAACAATACAATCGAGGCATGGGTTGATGATCTTTAGTATGCACCAAAACCTATCTGCCTTACAGGAGTGAATTGTCAATGTCATCCCCCGCGCCAACTTTCTGACGATTGGTTTAATTATTGGTTGAATTGGTTCTGACGACTGAAAAAGTACCTGCCCACCTGATTAAATGCTGATCTCAAAATAAAAAATGCTGACCTATGTCATTTTGGCCCACATCTTGCAAAATCTTGTCTTGACCTTATAAAAGAGTCACACCCTTTCCATGCAATCCCAAAGAAATGATGACCCCCTTCTGTAATGCTAAAAATTAGTAGCCTGAAATCTTCAAAGTATACGGATATGTATTAGCCACCCATAGAGGTAGTTTTTGGGCCAAAATTGTCTACTTATGGACAATTTTTGGCATGACTTCCACGGGATGGCTTTGCTGAACCACCAAAAATCATTAGCATATGAGGTGGGGGGCCGGGGGCGGTAGCCCCCAACTTTAGAAGAATCATCTCTACTCGGGTAAAATGTTGCCCTCAGTCGGGAAAAGGAAATATTTTAGTAAATAACAGGCTTTATGTTGGGCAGCACCCCTTGTCCCCAGAGAACACCCCTTGAAGCCCTTGAAATTCTTGTCACATTGAATCCTCGAAACCTCGAGCCAACTATGCTCGAACAATGGCACAACCATCAGTTGCGTGTGCATATGTTTCTGCAACACGATCATCTCCATATGTTTCTTCAATGCGATCGTACGATAAAGCAACCGACAAACAGTCTGTCTCCGTCGTCTCTGCTGCGTCGTGAATTGGATTGCAGTGCCGGGATATCTCGCCTAGGTGGGACGTTTTTATTTTTCATGTTTACATGGGAAACACTGCCGGGACGGGATGAAATTTGACGCCTCGTTTGAAAAATATTTGGCGCTCTTTTTGAAACGTATCATGGTTCTCGGGTTAAAGGCATGCGCAGTAACGTCAGTTTCATCCCGGCAAGGTGGGACATCCCACCTGTTTCTGTTTACATGGAGAAAATCATCCCGGCAAGATGGGATATCCCACCATGCCGAGACGGGATGAAAACATCCCGCAAGACGGGACGGGATGAAAATCCAGTGTAAACGCAAATTGAATATTGCATGTGTTTCTATAGGCAGCCGGGGTATCCCTGCCAAGCGAGATATCCCGCCGAGGTGAGATATCCTGGCAAAGCGGGATCATATAAACAGGCCCTAAAAGCATCAACCATGGGCATGGGGGCAAAATGGCGAATGGCAAGGGACGTTTTTTAGAGAACAGATTATGTGATGTGTTAACTCATCACGTTTGCATTATCATAAACCAGAAGTACACCAAGATGATAGGATTATGTCTGTGAAAATAACACTGGAGTCACTGGAGGATGAGTTTACGAAATTTAGATTTTCAGTGAAGAAATTTGTGCGGATGGATCCTCCTGGCTGGAATTCATTAATGGCTTGCCTTCTTGAAATCATTTTAAATCTGTTGCTTGCTAAAGCATATGCTGAAAGAAAAACAGCTAAAAGATGAAGTTCTAACCTGCATACAGAAGACTGGTTAGTTTCTTCTAATTCATGATTAATAGATGGATGGTGAAGTTTGTTTATTGCTATTTGTGATTCAGACTTTCACCCATGAAATCAATCAATGATAGTACATGAAACTGAAATGAAAGTCAATATACGAGATCCAGACTCCCAGAGAAATAGATTATTGTGCCTGACAGAATTGACTGTTTCTAGAACAGTACCTAACCTTGGCAGATAAATTGACTTTTTAGGCGTACTAGTGAAGTGCTAGGCATTGGCTTGTAAAATTATACACTTTCAAATATATTTGACTTCCAAAGCAATAGGAAAATGGTAATGCACAACTATCTTGTTGGCTTATGTTTTTGGTGTCTTGCAATATAATGTTTATATGGTAATAACCATGAGAAAAATTAAGAATCATAAAATGGAAGAAATGAAGGTTTCTTCACTTTGCAAGCCCCCCAAATGCAGGCCCACCAGATAAATATTGTATGTGATTCCAAATGGTTTAATATTACTATGAAAGTTAAAGTTACCATGAAGCTTTATGATTAATACTGTGAGGAAAATATACATAGTTTAGTCATGTGTCTAACCCAAAATTTGTCTCAACTTTTTAAATGACTGACCCTTCCTCAGTCAGATGTCATACAAACTGAAAATTTCCCTCAAACTGGATTCTTAATGAAATCAGTAAACCTTCTTGAAAAATGACAGTAAAAGGCAAAACCCTCCTCCCGCTCACAGCCGTGGAACCGTGACTTTTTCTGGACTCTGCTTACAGCGATTTTATATTGGAAGCAACGAAACAGCTAAAAATGGGAATGCAGTTGTTCCAGAACAGTGGTGGCGCCACGGGAGAACTTGGGGGACTTGCCCCCCAAATCCCAAAAGTCAGCAAAATTATCAAAGAAACATGGCATAAAGTTAGTTGGGTATACCTTTAGATTGGAAAATTACGTCAAAATCCCCCGTCAAAATCCAAGAAAAACGCTTTTTTAGTATCATTACAATCTATTGTCAAATATAATGTGCATTTTACTGGCCATGATTGATCCCTTTGCGATGAGAATGATGGCCTATGGATTCACTTTGAATCACCAGTAAGGTCCTTTCACAAGAACGCCTCTTGATGCGTCATCAGCTGGGTTCATCTTCGTCTGTACATAATTCCACTGAGAAGGATGCGATCCAAACAAACGTCTGAAAACACTTGTTCTTATAATTGATGTACTTTATCAAAGCTGTGCTATCCATCTATGCTATCTGGTATGTGAACACGGACGATGGCAGATACACTGCAAATATCTTCATTGATGTCAAAAAAGCATTTGATACTGTGGATCATGATATTTTACTTGCTACGTTGAGGAAATATGGCGTTGAAAATCTACAATTTGCTTGGTTTACGTCTATTCTAAGTAAGAGAAGGCAATTTTGCAAAATTGACGGGATATGTTCCAAAACTAATTTTTCCTGAGAATTCCTAAACTAAAGATATTCATTGTGATGTGCCCCAGGGTTCTTTTCTTGGCCCTCTTTTGTTTTTGATTTATATCAATGATCTTCCGTTCGCCCCTAAAGAAAGGCAAAGTGACGATGTACGCTATTCGAGTTTTGAAGACATAGACCAAACTCTAAATAGTGAACTGAATAATTTGAAGCTATGGATGCAAGGTAATCAACTCTCTTTGAATGTCCTAAAAACTCAGGCTATGGTTGTAGGCTCCCAGCCCAAAGCCAAGAAAATTACTGACAAAATTGTTGATCATCCACAGTTTTTTATTGGTGGCTCTCAAGTTGAAAATGTTGACCGAGCAAAATACCTGGGTGTGATAATCGATAAGAACTTAAATTGGGAAGAACACATTAGCAATATCCGTACCAAAGTTTCTCGTGCAATTGGGTTTCTGAAAAACTCCAGGAAAGTTTTACCTCAAAACACATTGAGTAAAATGTATTCGGGTATCGTCGAGCCCCAATTTTGGTTATGTTCTTCGGTATGGGGGTGCTGCGGGGTGACCAAGCTGCAAACCTTACAAAAGTTGCAAAATAGAGTGGCTAGAATCGTTACAAAAAGCCATTTTGATGTTCCTTCTATAGGTTTGATACAAAGTTTAAATTGACCTACTGTAAGCGACATCATTAGGCGAAACCGCAACTACAGTGTACAAATCGCTAAATGGTCTCGTCCCGGAGTACCTTTCCAGCTTGTTTGAAAATAGGTCGACTCGAAATGTTAGGGAACTCAGAAAAACCAAAAGTGATCTTTCGATACCTTTACGAAAAACTAACAATGGGCAGAGAGCTATATCTTTTCTTGGACCTAAGCTTTGGAATAGCCTTGAACTTGATGCTAAATAGGCACCATCTCTTGCCAACTTTAACCCTATTAATACCGGGCTTTTTGGACCCTTGTAGTACCGGGGGAGGGCACAAAGTGCCCCCCTCCGTAAAGTCGCCAATATTGCAGATATGAGAACGAAACTTGGTAAAATGGTGTACAGTAACAAAATCTACGCAATAGGCTACTTTCTTTATTTTTCATTACATCCATGACGTCACAATGACGTCATAATTGAGGAAAAGTTCAAGTATTTGCTTGCTGTTGGCAAAATTGACAATATTTAAGTTTTTATTTGACTATTCCTTTTTTAAACGGACTAAAATGTATCTGAAAGCATTAATAAGTAAAAATCCATAGTATTATATCTATTTAAGCTCATTTTATATATTATATATTCATTATTTATATACACCAATTTTTCATTGTTTGATTTGAACCCCTAATTGTCAATTTAGACACTCTGAACTGCTTCAAAACGATGTGTAAGAGAATCCTTTTTGGTCATAAAAATTTTTCTAATACATTTGCAATTATTTATATGACGTCATAAACATTGATGACGTCATTAAATTTAAAATTGCTGACGTCATCGAAAATGAATAAAACTATATATCATCTGAAAGCTCTCATCAAGATCTATTGAATGGTAGTGTTGTCAATGATCTGGGATCATTCTGGAAGAAAATCGAGTCCCTTCTTTTCTTTTACGGTTGACCACGTGTTGAAAAGATGCTGGTCACGTGATCAGTGTCTACCATTTTGAAAAAATGGTTAGATTTTTAATTAGTATATTGAATTTGAGGAAAAGTCATCAAGTTTCAGCTCTATAACTCTCGAACTGACAGCACTGCATCCAGTAATCTGCGCCGTGGGCACTTTGTGCCCCCCCGGTAGTAATAGGGTTAAGAGATGAATCAAATCGTAAGCTGGAAACGTTTGTGAAACGGTTCCCTTAAAAGCAGTTCTCATGGACTGACGGGGCTACCGTGCCTAAATAAATAAAAATGAATAAATGAATGAATGAATCAATGAATGAATCTAAAATGCAGATCTGACCACTCGAAGTTCCAGCTCTTGCTTCAAAATCCAGTCCAGTTTGACTACAACTTTAGCGGCAGACAGCTGAAAATCTTGAATTGTGATGGACTGCTGTTGAGTTAATCTGGATTTACCAATAGTTAAGAAAGAATGAATTCTAAGTTCATGATTAATGGTTCTATGGTACAGCACAAAAACCATCCTCTACAGCATCAGAAATATTATGAAACTCCACCGTTTTAATCTCGCCAAAATCTTCTCGCTTAGAACACCTCTGAACCTTCAACTCGGCAAGTTTTGGCACCTCTTTGATCCTTTTGTTCAAACGGCTTACAGCAGTGCTGGGATTTTCATCTTTCGAACCAAGTTTTTTACGACAAAAACTTTGCAAGATGGTCTTGGCTCTAAGAATGAATGGTTCTACCACACCAATAGGCTCACTTATTGAAGACATCAAGCTGAGATTTCCTCTTTTCGTTACTTATCTCACCTTGATATTCGTATTGTATTGAAAACTATAATTTGCAATGTTGCATTCAACTCCCAATGCTCGTCCTACAGTTAGGATATCTCTTTCAAAGTCGATTTTAATCAAGTCCTTTGAACAGTCTTCTTCTTGAAATGCGTCTATGATTTCACATTCATTTGCTGATCCATCTCGTCTGAAGGAAAATGCTAAGTGACAAGAACTTCTTTAGATCTTTGTAAACACCAACTGCATATCTTCCTGCTCTTTGCAGACTTTAATGGTCATCGACGTAGAAGTTCCTCTTCACTGTAGAGACTATGTTACTTTGGACTGAGCCTTGCCATCTTCTGCTTGCTTCTAAGGAGCAAATGTAGCGTATCTTGGGGAGTTAATGGCACCAAAAAGATGCACCATCATTTGTCTCTGTTCTGTTTTCGTTTGTAAGATCATTATTTGGAAGGCATGGGAATCTCAATGCACCAACCTCATTTTGGTCTACTCATACCTGATGCCACATAGCTTCAACATCAGCAATCAAGGAAAAATTTTCTTGACGGAATCTCAGGAGAACACCAACTAAGGAGTTTGTAAGGTCAGGTCTTTGCATCATGTGCTCATTCAGTGATTTACCATTGAATTTTGCTGCACAGTCAAGAACCTCGAGAGTTTTCTGGCTTCTTTGGATTGTTTACATTTGTCACTCATTGTGGGAACTCGCTGACTTCGTGTCCTTTCCTGCCTTGAGCCGCGGCACAGTAGTTGTACTTGCTGTGTGTAGTAATGTTTTATGTGATGTAAATTACAGAGAGAAAAAAAATTACATTACATAATTAAAGAGAAAAAATTACATTATGATAAAGTAAATACCATACCTTTCCATTGTTTTAACAAAGCTGCTTCACTGAAACTGTTCTTGAATAACCCTTGGTTTGCAAATCGTATATGAATTCTGCATATTTGGTGCGAAGGTCAATTTTCCTTGAAAGCTTTCTTTTCAGATATGTAAGCCGACTTTCTGCCAAACTACAATTGTTCGGAAGGCAAGGCTAGGGACCGTTCTAGGGGACTGCCAAGCCATAATGTCCATCACATAGTTTCACCGACTCTTAAAAAATCCTCCGTGCTTTCATATCAGTTACTTGTCAACAGAGATCCAATCGTCAAATTCATGGAAGAAACATTTTCCGCAGTTGCTCACTCAGGAGATCGGTGGTCTGATTCGTCTTCCCATTCGTCATTGTACAGCTGTTGCTTCAGTCTGCCCCAAATATCCAGAATGAAAACAGAATGAATGAATGAAGAATAAAGAACAGAACCGAATGAAGTTGTTGTGTCAGCTAGCATATCTCAAGGTGATAATTCAACGCCAAATGAGAAAGCTAAAGCTGTGAATAAAGAATTAAAAACCCAGTGCGAAACAAACGATGTAGATTTCATTGAACACGAAAACATCGATGAAGCAAAACATCTGAATGGAAGTTCATTGCACCTGAACAGAAAGGGCACGATACTCCTTGCCAATACTTTCACGAAATATCTCAAAGCATATTGATTTGATAATGGGACTCGATATGATAGGCATAAAGCTAAGTACATTTCTCCTATTTCAGAAAATCAAGATTCCCATGAAATTACTAATTCCGATACTGGAGAAATTAATGCCCCTACCAAACTATCAGCTATTAGGCATAAGAATAAAAGAGGTTTGATTGTGGCACATCTGAATATAAACTCAATCCGAAATTAAATGGAGGGTCATAAATTTCTGGTTGCTAAAAACGTTAATATCGTGGTAATTTCGAAAACTAAATTAGATCAATCCTTTCCCACAAGCAGTACTTAAATGATCGTTTCAAGAAAGCTTTCCGTTAAGAAATTCAAATGGTGGAGGGATCCTGGTGTATGTCAGAGATAAAGTTCCATCAAATGAAATAAAGCAGGTAAATGTTACCAATTCAGTTGAATGTATGCCAACTGAAATCAATGGGCACTGATAAGTGCCTACCGCCCTCCTTCTGAATGTGAAAAGCTTTTCTTTGAAGAGATGGGAAAAGTGCTGGACCAACTTTCTCCTCGGTACAAAAACTTTATAATTGCTGGAGATTTAAATTCGGAAGAAACAAATCGTGAAATTAGCAACTTTATGGATGTTTATGGGTTGAGAAACTTGATAAAAAGTCCTACTTGTTATAAATCTGCTGATAATCCCTCTTCGATTGATATGTTCCTTACGAATAAAGCCTCTGTTTTTCAAAATACTACGACGGTAGAAGTGGGACTGTTGGATTTTCATTTAATGATACTAACAATATTGAAGAGTGGTTTTGCTAAAAAAGGCCCAAGAATTGTTACATTGCGAGAATACAGTAAGTTTGATCCTATTAAGTTTCGTAATGACCTGAAAGGCAACATAGCTAAGAGCAACGGAGAATGCACAGTATTTGAAACTTTCAATTCTGTAGCCGAAGAAGTGCTGAATAACCATGTACCTTTGAAACAAAAATATTTGCGTGCAAACGATGCACCTTTCATGACTAAAACATTAAGAAAGGCAATTATGCTCCGCACACAGTTACGTAATAGATTGAACAGGTATAACACCTCAGAAAACTGGAAAGCTTTTAAAAGACAGCGAAACAAGTGTGTGAAATTTTGCGTCAGGTAAAAACGTCTTATAATGGAAACCTTGATATGAACTCTGTCACTGACAATAAAATGTTTTGGAGAACTGTGAAGCCACATTTTACTGACAAGGTACAAACCTCTTCGAGTATCACACTTGTTGAGAATGAAAAGATAATTACGAGTGACAGTGAAATAGCTGAGATCTTTAATGGGAAATCATCGAGAATTTTACCGACAACATTTGGTGTACCGCAGGGATCCATCCTGGGACCAATGATCTTCAATCTTTATGTAAATGATTTACAAGATCATTTTTCATCCAGTTCGGTACAATACGCAGACGATACCACAATATATGAAGCGTGTAAGCCAAATGACTTAGAAAATGCCCAATATCTGCTGAACAACTCCTTAGGGAACTTGAATGAGTGGTCTGATCAAAACTCACTGGCAGCCAATGCAATTAAAACGAAATACCTACTATGTGCATCGAAACGCTTGTACGACTACCACAACGTAAAAGAAAAGGAAATCAACCTTAAATTAGGTTCTACGGAGCTGCAACTCGACAAAGAGCCGCGTTATTTGGGAATATACCTTGACCAACATCTGGACTGGGGAAAGCATATAAAACACGTCTTATCCACTTGCTACGGTAAGCTGTCTGTACTCCGCAAAATGAAAAATTTTACATCATTTTCAGCACGGAAAATGCTTGCGCAATCATTGATCCTGCCAAAGATTGATTTTAACGATTACGTTTATTCACCTTTGACGCAGTGTCAACTGAAGAAACTTCAGCGACTGCAAAAAGCAACTGCAAGCTTTGTTATAAAACGTTACGCGCACACAGAAGATATATTGAAAATTGGATGGTTACCCATTACTGAGAGACGCGAATTTAACATCTTGAAACTGGCCTTCAAAGCGATCAATGATAGAAACTGGCCCGAAATGAACAAACTTGACATCCAAACTTGTAGTAGAACATTACGCAGTAGTAGCGAGATCCGTATAAGACCTTCGATAATCCGAAACACTTTTCAAGATGCCGCTGCAAGTAGCTTCAATGCTCTTCCTAGTGATATCAAACAACAGTCTAATTTTAATAAATTTTGCGCGGATGTTAAAACATTCTTGATGAAGAAAGCGAAGGACTCTTAGAACTAAAATCTTTTTATTTATGAACTTGACGTTGTAATATTCTCATTGTTTTATGTAATTGCTTTAACGTTGTAAAATAGACTTGTTTTTAATTCTTAGAGTTGAAGAGCCACAGTTATAGTGGATATGCTCATTTATGCCATATAATAATAATAATAATAATAATAATAATAATAATAATAATAATAATAATAATAATAATAATAATAATAATAATAATAATAATAATAATAATAATAATAATAATAATAATAATAATAATAATAATAATAATAATAATAATAATAATAATAATAATAATAATAATAATAATAATAATAATAATAATAATAATAATAATAATAATAATAATAATAATAATAATAATAATAATAATAATAATAATAATAATTTAATGAATTTTTCACCAATATTATAAAGACAATGGATATTGCCCCTGGTGAGCGCACACTTGCCCCAACGGAGCACTTGCTGGACCCTTTTGAAATTGCTGTTGAAAAGTATGAATATCATCCCAGCATTCAAAAGATTAAGGATAAGGTAAAACAAGACTCATCCTTTGACTTCCAACCAGTTACAATGAAGACAATCATTGATGAATTATCGAATCTGAACCCAAAAAGGCGTCCAAAGTTAAAAGTATACCTGCACGGATACTAAAAGAAAATCGAGATATATTTGCTCCATTTTTAGTGGAAACATTTAACAATTCATTACTCCAGAAAACGTTTCCTGAAGATCTCAAATTAGGAGACATAACGCCCATAACGTCGCTACTTAAAAATGATGAAGCCACAAAAAAGCAAAACTACCGTCCTATTACAGTTTTATCCGCATTATCAAAAGTCATTGAGCGACTTCGATATGCCCAGATGACTGGCTACGCAGATACATTTTTGGTCCCCTACTTGTGTGGTTTTCGGAAAGGTTTCAACACACAGTATGCGCTATTGAGATTAATGGATACCTGTAAGAATTCCCTAGACAAAAAAGAGTCATTGGAGCTTTGCTAATGGATCTTTCAAAAGCATTTGATTGCCTAGACCGCAACCTGCTTATTGCGAAACTAAGTGCTTTTGGATTTTGCAACGATGCGTTGCTGATGATTTATGGTTCTCTGACTGACATGAAACAGCAAGTCAAAGTAAATGGTTCATTCAGCACTTGGCGAGAGACCTTTGCAGGTGTAGCGCAAGGATCAGTTCTTGGACCTCTTCTTTTTAATATTTATATCAATGATTTATATTTTTCGATAATGGATACGGAAGTATGTAACTTTGCTGATGATACAATTATCTTTGCAGCTGACTGCCAATTAGATAGAATTTTGGAACGGTTAGAAACTCATGCTCTTGTTTTATCAAAATGGTTTCCTGAAAACTTTATGAAATTTAATGAAGAGAAGTGCCATCTTCTAACTTTTGGGACAAGCCAAGATGATATTAAGATCAAAGTCGGTGAGGCTATTGTTAAAGAAAGCTCTGAAGAAAAGTTGCTCTTGGTGACAATAGACAAAAATTTGAATTTTAAAAGTTACGTCTCAAATTTATGCAAAAGAGCCAGCAAAAAACTGCAAGCTTTTGCTAGGGTATCTGCTCGGGGGGGGGGGTATCTGGACCTATTTTCTGACGGAGACGTGCCATTTTGCCCGAAAAATTGGTACCCATAATTCCGTAAATTCTGGTGGAATTTAGGGTCATAATTTCGTAAATCGAATGAAAATCTGGGCCATAATTCCGGAAATTACGAAAAATCCCCTGAAAAGGACACCCATGATTCCGTTAAATTTCCAAAAAATTGTGAAAATGCTACCCATAATTCCGTAACGGTTTCAAAAAGGTACCCCTAAAGAATGGCACGTCCTCGTACCATGAAAAGTACTAAGTTACCCCCCCCCCCCGAGGGTATCTGCTTTCATGAATCCTGATAAACTGCGTCTGCTAATGAATAGTTTCATACAATCTCAGTCTAGCTACTGTCCGTTAATTTGGATGTTCCATGACAGGGGCCTCAATGCAAAAGTAAATAAAATCCAAGAAGGAGCACTCAGAATTGTGCATAAAAACAGTCATACTTATTACGAAACTTTACTGAAATTAGATAATGCAGTATCCATTCACCAACGCAATCTACAGTACTTGATGATAGAAATATACAAAACCAAAAAGAGCCTGAATACTAGTTTCATGAGTGAGCTTTTTTGAGGCCAGAGATGCACAATATGACTTGCAAAATAAGAATACTCTTGGCATTCCTAATGCCAAGAAAACTTCTTATGGCATGGGAACTGTGAGATATTTGGGTAAAAAGCTGTGGAAAACGTTACCTCGCACTGTTAGAGAGTCCCAATCACTAACTGCTCTTAAAAAAGAATTAAGAACCTACACAATAGAGAGTGACTGCATATCGTGTAAAACATTCATTTCGGGTTTAGGCTTTATCTAGCATCTTTTCTTTAAAATCCTTTCTGAACATTGCAACATTTTTTATATGTGTGATAGATAGTTGGCATTAATTAGCTTTTACACAGCCATTAGGGTTGTACGCAAAATTTAAATAAATTATTTATCATTATTATCATTATTATCATTAGTATCATTAGTATCATTAGTATCATTATTATCATTATTATCATTATTATCATTATTATCATTATTATCATTATTATCATTATTATCATTATTATCATTATTATCATTATTATCATTATTATCATTATTATCATTATTATCATTATTATCATTATTATCATTATTATCATTATTATCATTATTATCATTATTATCATTATTATCATTATTATCATTATTATCATTATTATCATTATTATCATTATTATCATTATTATCATTATTATCATTATTATCATTATTATCATTATTATCATTATTATCATTATTATCATTATTATCATTATTATCATTATTATCATTATTATCATTATTATCATTATTATCATTATTATGTTCTTTTTATCACAGAAAAAAGTTCCTGGTAAGTTCGTCCCGAAACCAAGCTAGAACAACTAGCCTCAGGTTTCGAGAACCTTTCTCAATGTTCTTGCAGTTCCTAACAATGCCGTTTTCTGTATCACTTCAGTCCTGATCTTGATTCCTATCTTCTCAATGTATTGCTCTGCTTCTTTTGTGACACATCCCAATGCACCAACTACAACTGGAATGACAGTTACTTTTCGAAGGCACCATAATCTTGCAATTTCTCTTTTTAGATCTTGATACTTTTCAATTTTCTCTTGTTCCTTCTGTTTTATCCTTGTATCTCCTGGTACAGCTATGTCAATGATTAAGCACTCTTTTTCTGGTTTTAGCACGACAACAATGTGTGGTCGCCTATGCTCAATTTCGTAATCTGTGTTTATGTTAAAGTCCCACAGTACCTTAATGCTTTCATTTTCAGTAACGCCTTCTGGCTTATGATTGTACCACTGTTCAGCCCTGGGTAGGTCATACTTCTTGCAAATCTCCCAGTGAACTATCCGTGCTACGTTGTCGTGGCGTCGCTTATATTCCTTCTGGGCTAATTTGCTACATTCACATATGATATGGCTCACTGTTTCCCCCTTCTCACCACACATTCTGCAACTCGGCGAATCTCTTGATTTGTCGATATGATGTTTAACGTAATTCGTACGTATTGCTTGTTCTTGTGCTGCCATAATTAGTGCTTCAGTTCCTTTCTTCAAGTCTCCATTTTTTAGCCACAACCATGATTTCTTCCTGTCTACTATCCCATCCGTATCTCTGAAAAACTGACCATGCAGTACTTTTTCATGCCACTTGACTTCTCTTTCTTTTTTTCTTTGATATTTATACTCTGATGGCTTAATGATGTCAGTATTCATTTCCTGTTGTTTATGCACTGCTGTTTTTAGCATACCATCTAAGGCTATTTTCCTCTGACTGGACAGTTTCTAATACACTTTGCAATCCCCTTCCACCTCTCTGTCTTGCAACATACAATCTATCGACGTCACTTTTTGGATGTAATGCTCCATTCATCGTCATAATTTTCCGTGTCTGTCTGTCTAGTTTCTCCAGTTCCGCTTTCGTCCACTTCACTATCCCAGCCCCATATCTCATCACAGCTACTGCCCAAATATTCATTGCTGAAATGGCATTCCTGCTGTTCAAGTTTGACTTCAATATAAGTTTAATCCTTCGCTTGTATTCCTTCGTGAATCTCTCTTTCATTTCCTTCTCCTTTATCCCATATAGTTCTACTATACCCAAGTACTTGTAACCTTCTTCGCTGACGCCTTTCATCTTCTCTCCATCCGGTAGTTCCATTCCATCACAAGTTATCATCTTTCCACGCTTCATGATAATTACACCGCACTTTTCTATACCGAATCGCATGCCAATGTCACAACTAAATCTATGCACTGTATTTACAAGTGATTCTATGTCTCTTTCACTCTGTCCAAATAGCTTTAAGTCATCCATATATAGAAGGTGATTTAATTTTGGCTGATTCTTCCCAAACTATATCCAGCTTTCATCTTTCTCAAAATTAGTGACATTGGTATGAGACAGATAACAAATAGGAGTGGCGAAAGGCTATCTCCTTGGAATATTCCACGTTTGACGTTGACATCCCCTAATACTTTATCTCCTGCGTTCAAATGTACCTTCCATTTCGTCATACTCTTTTCAAGGACGTTCACAATGTTATCAGCTGCCCCAACCAGTTGTAGACTCTTTAGTATCCACGAGTGTGGTATCATGTCATACGCCTTTTTATAATCCACGTACGCCATAGCTAGGTTGGTGTGTCTTCTTTTGCAGTTCTTAAGTACCATTCTATCAATGAGTAGTTGATCCTTCGTTCCGCGTGTCTCTTTACGACAGCCTTTCTGTTCTGATGGTAACATATCATTAGTATCTACATGCTTGTACAGCTGCTCGGACAGCATACCCGTTAGCAATTTCCACATTAGTGGTAAGCATGAAATAGGTCTGAAGTTACTCGCAGCATTTCCCTTACTTCTGTCCTTCACACATAATACCGTTCTTCCATACGTCATCCATGCTGGAACGTCTCCACTTTCGACTACCGCATTTAACTGGCAAGCAATTCTATCGTGTAATGATGACAAGTTTTTCAGCCAATAGCCTTGTACTCCGTCAGGCCCGGCTGCCTTCCAATTTGGTATTTTCCCCGTTTGCTTTCTTACATCCTGGGCAGTGATTTTAACATCATCTTGTTTATTGACTCCTTTTGATTCAGTTTCGATCTCTCGTAGCCATTCGGCATCATCGTTATGTTCTACTGGGTTGTCCCATATTTCACTCCAAAACGTTCTACTTTCGTCCGCATTTGGTACTGTATTCTCTTTAATTACTTCACCATTCAATTCTACAAAAACTCGCTTTTGGTTCGATGAAAACATCCTGTTTATTTTAAACTGGTTTATCCGCTTTTCATATCTGTCTATCTTTGCTGCTTTCGCTGTTATTCTTTGCTTAAGCTCTTCCATAACAACCTTTACTCCTTTCTTCTTCACATGATGCTTTTTGAAGATCTGTTCTAGTTTCTTCATATTTTTTATTTGTCCTTTCGCATAACGATCTAATTTGCCAACAGTTCTCCTCAACTCATTATTATCCCGTTGGATCCTCCTTTTCCAAAATGGTTCTTGAGACACTTTATCCTTTCTCTGTTTCAATCCTAACCGATGGCTCACATAGACAGCTACAGCATTTATCAGATCGTTTGTTTCTGTTACATCATTTGCCATAATATATTTCAATACCTTATTCACATTGCTAGTGATCTCCATGAGCTTTTTCCGATCTGCTTTTCTAAAAGAGACATTTGTGATCTTTTCCTTCTTTTTAAACAATTCACAGATAATCTTTATCATTTCCAGCTGTTCTTCCGTTAATTCCGAATCAGTCAATATATCAAATTCTGATGTTGCAATTTCTGTTTCACCCTGCGTTGGTTCATTTTCATCTTCCAGTTGTCCTGGTCTCTCTTCTTCGCCGGTTTCGACATTCTCTGTATTAATTCTTTGTTCTGACAAATTATTGTCTTGTTCCTCGCTTACTTGCACTTCTTCGTTATTTCTGTTCTCAACTTTCCTCCTGATTTCCTCTAGTTCAACTTTGCTAAAGTACTCATTTGTCTTGATTACCCTGACTTGATCTAGGAGCCTTTGCGCGGATACTTCAAACAAACCTCTGTCATCCCAATTTCTTTTCATCCTCTTCATAAAACCTCTCCTATCAGGTTCACCTTCGTAGTAACATTCCATTACAACCTTGTTAAACGGCCTCCAGTTAATTCTTTCTCTTCTTCGATTGGCAGTAGCTGAATAACGACCGGGCCTGCGCTGCTCATCCACAGGGCACCTGCCGAACGAGGAACCTTCACCAATACAGGTTCCAGCCCCATTCACGTTGTTATCTGAAATATTTTCTTGATTCATTTTACACTCAAAAGAGGATTGTGTTTAAAGGTGCACTACCACCAGTATTTTTATCGAGACACCATCTCTAGGGGGGTTGCCAACCAAAGCTAAAGAGTCCCCCCCTACCCATGAGACAGACTAGCCCCCGCCGGACGCCAACCAGGAACTTCAAGGTCTCGGGGAGAGCTAACAGGTACTACACCTTGCTCAAGGGTGACCTGGAGGTAGTTGTGGCAAAAGGTAACCTCATTATCCCACGTCGAAACTCCGCAACCGGGTGCAGTTTATAGTCATACCCAGGACAAATCATTATTATCATTATTATCATTATTATTATTATTATTATTATTATTATTATTATTATCATTATTATTATAATAATAATAATTATTATTATTATTATTATTATTATTATTATTATTATTATTATTATTATTATTATTATTATTATTATTATTATTATTATTATGTACAATTGTCGCTCACTAAATGTCAATGGTGATGTGTTCTCGTGGTTTGGCATCAACAAGATTTCTCAAATCTCGAGAACCTTTCTCAGAATCCTGGCAGAATGTAATATCACAGTTTTTGCAACTCAGTGACCCTTGTGTCTCTATTCCAATGTCCTCTAATCTCTTCTTCAGTTTCTTTTGTGTTGTTCCAAGTGTTCCTACAACTATTGGGATGGCTGTCACCCTCACGCCCCACAGCTTTTTTATCTCTCGTGCAAGGTCTTTATATTTTTCGATCTTTTCTACCTCCTTGGAGTTTACTCTCGAATCATAGGGAATAGCAAAGTCTATGATTTTGGCAAACTTTGTTTCTTTGTCTATTACAATCATATCAGGACGCCTGGCTTCAATCACATGGTCAGTTTGGATGTTAAAGTCTCACAATACCTTGTATCTCTCATTTTCTTGTACTGCTTCTGGCTGATGTTCGTACCATTTCGGCTTTACTTGCATCCCATTTTTACGACACACTTCCCAATGGATTCGTTTTCCAACCCAATCATGTCGACGTTTGTACTCTTTTTGAGCCAACTTACTGCATTCGCTAATGATATGATTCACCGTTTCATCCACCGGTCCGCACATTCTGCATTTACTTTCTTCTTGTGTTTTGTCGATCTTTGCTTTAATGACATTGATGCGTATTGCTTGCTCCTGTGCTGCCATTATCATTGATTCCGTTCCTCTTTTAATCCCTGTATTTCTGAGCCAACTCCATCTTTCACTGCCTGCTTCATGTTCTGTCTGTCTTACAAACTGCCCATGCAAGGTCTTTTCCTTCCAAGCCTGACATCTTTCATTCTTTCTCCGCAACTTATACTCAGCTTCGCTATCGCCTTCATATTCATTTGCCGCTCTAGCTGTTGTTAGTAGCCGTTGCATACATATCTCTCGAGACCAATAACTGCGAGGTTTATAACATCTTCCACATTAAGCAATCCTCTTCCACCTTCTTTTCTTGGGATATACAATCTGTCAACGTTACTTTTTTGGTGCAGTCCCCCGTGCATTGTCAATAGCTTTCTTGTTTTTCTATCTAAGTGCTGGACCTCTTCCTTTGTCCAGCCTAAAAATGCTGCAGAATATCTCAGCAAGGATATTGCCCATGTGTTTATCGCATTAATAACATTTTGTCCATTTAGCTTAGTTTCTAAAAACTTTCTAACTCTTTGCTTGTAATCATTCCCAACCCTCTCTTTCATTTCTTTTTGCCTAATATGATCTGCCTGCTGTAGTATCTAGGTATTTATATTCTTCATTCTCATCCAAAGATCTCATCTTTCTGTTATCGGGCAAATTTATTCCTTCTGATTTTATAACTTTTCCCCTTTTCAATACTAGTATGGCGCACTTCTCAATGCCAAATTCCATTTTAATATCGTTGCTGAAGATACGCACCGTCTGGATCAAAGAGTCGAGCGTTTTCTCTGTTTTGCTGTACAGTTTCAATTCATCCATAAATAACAAATGATTTATCTTTTCTTTAGAATTAGCGAATTCGTATCCTGGACTTGCTTTTCTCAATATATGGGTCAGTGGTATGAGTACGATTACAAACAACAGAGGTGACAATGAATCTCCTTGGAATATCCCTCTCTCAATCTTCACTTCACCAAGGACGTCATTTCCATATGTCAGCTCAACTTTCCAGGATTTCATGCTTTCTTTCACATTTCTTCTAATCTCTTCACTTACACCTAGATTTTCCAGACACTCTAAAATCCATGAATGGGGAACTAAATCATAGGCCTTTCGATAGTCAATCCATGCCATTGCCAGATTCTTATTTCTTCTCTTAACTTCCTGCAGCAGCATTCTATCGATGTATAACAAGTATCCAGTTCCTCGCGATCCCTTTTTGCACCCTTTTTGCTCTTCTGGTTGTAAAGATCTTTGTTCAAGGAAAGTGTATGTCTCTTTTGCAATTATTCCAGTAAAGATTTTCCATGCCAATGGCAAACATGTTATCGGCCTGTAGTTGCTGGGATCATTTCCTTTAGCTGGATCCTTTTGTATCAACACTGTCTTCCCTTTTGTCATCCACTCTGGCACTTTTCCTGCCTTGAAGCAATCTGCAAGGTTGTCCTTCAAGCTCTTGTGGATACTTGTAATGTATTTGAGCCAGTATCCTTGAACCATATCTGGTCCAGGTGCTTTCCAATTCGGCAGCCTTTGTAAAAACTTTTTCATTTTCTCCTCAGTAATTTCAATCATTCCTTGTTGTTCTTGCCTTTCCATCTCCTTCTCAAAATCTTGTAGCCACTTTGCCTCCTTATTATGATCCACTTTCTTGCTCCAGATTGAGGACCAGAAGTCCCTTGCTTGCTCCGCCTGAGGTGCTTGGCTCTCCTTTCGTTTTTCACCACCGTCAACATTCTGATAGAAACGTTTCTGGTTATTTTGAAACATTCTGTTCTGCTGGTATTTGCTTATTCAATCACTGTACCGTTTAATTTTAGCAGTTTTTGCAGCTACTCTCTGTTTGATCTCTTCCCTAGCGACACCTAGTCCTTTCTGTTTTGTCTTATAACGATTCTGCAGATCATGTGTATGCTTCAGTTTGATCTTCTTCCCCTGGACCAATGCATTCACTCTTCCGAGATCCCGATTCAAATCAGTAACTTGCTGTTCCAGCCTTCTCTTCAACCAGGGCTGCTTGCTTGTGTAGTTTTCTTTCCGTTTAACTCCCACCATTTCGTTCACAATTACAGAACCATCATAAATAAGGTCGTTTGTTGCAGTGATATCTATTGTTAAAATCTTGCCTAACACAACATTTACTGTTTGTACAGCATGTTTCAGTTTGCTTCTTTCAATACCTCTCAATGATGGAACT
The DNA here is from genome assembly GCA_964019985.1 of Aurelia sp. 4 Dawson et al 2005. Classification (NCBI taxonomy): domain Eukaryota; kingdom Metazoa; phylum Cnidaria; class Scyphozoa; order Semaeostomeae; family Ulmaridae; genus Aurelia; species Aurelia sp. 4 Dawson et al 2005. The sequence goes on along the minus strand of OZ026504.1, from coordinate 7,686,898 downwards.
CTAATTTTTTTCTTTTTCAAAATCTCCTCCATCTTCTCAATAATTTGTACCTCTTTTGGTGACACGATACTTCCATCCACTAACTGCAGTTTTCCATGCAACCTGACCGTGTCTAGTGTATGCATTTGCGCACCACTATTGGTTTCATCTAGCACTTCCGTCTCCTGGTACTCACTATTACCTACTTCATTCACTGGTTCCCCCTCTTCTCTCATTCTTTTGATCTCTTCCAGTTCCAAGTTACTCAGCCATTTTTCTTTCGAATCTGGTTAGCCTGGTCAACGAGTCGTTGCTCAGTAACAAAAAACTTGTCCATTTGAAGCCATAATTGCAACATCCTTTTTCGGTATCCATTCTTAGATGGGACACTTTCATAATAACATTTCATAACCATTCTATTATCTTCTTGGGTCTACTTCCTTCGTCTTGTCATTGTAGCAGTAACTTGATGACGACCGGGTCCATGCTGCTGTACCACGGAACACCTGCCGGGCGAGAGACTTTCAAATTCAGTTCCAGTCTCATTGACGCCGTTATTTGAATGAATTTGATTATCCATTTACATTCATTTGAGGATAGTGAATTTTAGGTTGCACCACCATCAGTGTTTTTATCATGACACCATCACTAAGAGGATTGCTGCCGGGGATCATCCCGATACCTGTGGCAGCAAGAGGGTTTGTTACTCGCATGCTAAGATTGATATGCAGTTCAATGTTTACAATTATATGCTGTTCAGATCTTTATGTTGACAATGCTTTGCGAAGGAGGTGTGTCGTACTTGTAAGGACTATTTTTTGCATTTCTCGCAAGTTTGGTTTTCCAGGGATTGCACTAAGGTGATTCTCGGTTCCCTGTCCCGGATTCAGCATTTGCTAAGATTGTTTAGCAGCTAGCGAATCTATGGAAAGTTACCCTTGGGATTCACAGAAAAGTTAGCATAGCCTCAAGGGGTTCGTTAAGCTCCAGTTCCTCTTCACATTATAGTTCTGGCTCCCACTGGGTCCTTTGGCTCGTTGGGTCGTTTTGGGGGGACCCGGGGGACGGGAACTCTGTGTGAGTTCTTGTCTTTTGGGTCTTTCTTGGCGGCATTATTGGCCCGAGGGACCTGGTATAAATTGCAAATTTAATGAAATAATGAAAAATCTCTCAGGAGTACGATGGTCCCGTAGGCATTGATTTTAGGTTCACGGAGGTTTATGTATCGAACATTCAATTGTAAATTAGATTTCATCTTTTTAAAAAAGTCTTTGTAATGTAAGTAAACAAGTCTTTGCTATAAATATTTGGCTGCCCTGTGAAAAGTTTTACACTGAAGAAGATTTTAATCGAAACGTATGTCGGCAACAGTTGTGTTTTTATATTATTATTATTATCTGCGAGTTCACTCCTAAAGTTCATAGTCTGGAGGAATGGTTCATCAAATGTCAAGCTGCAACAAGCAGCCTCAGACACTCAGTACTTTTCTTAGTATCCCAGCTGTTCCAAGGAGGGCTGACTTCTGGATGCAGTGAATATCACCTGGTAATCCTAAACTCTTCAAATGTTCTTTTAACTTTTTGGGAATGGAGCCAAGGGCCCCAACCACTATTGGAATCACTTTTGCTTTAACATTCCATAATCTCATTATTTCCAGCTTTAGTTCACTGTATTTGCTGATCTTCTCCCATTCTTTGTCTGCAATATTTTGGTCAGCAGGAATGGCTACATCAATGACAATGCATTCTTGTTCATTATTATTATTATTATCATAATTATCATTATTATTATTATTATGCTGCTAAATGTCACAGTTCATACTGGTTGCTTTTCTTTGGCCGGGTGTAAACAATACACCTAAGGCATGTCATGTCCTGAAGTTCAGATGCTCAATACTTTACGAAGGATCCTTGCAGTTCCTAGTAAGCATGTCTTTTGGACCGTCTGAAGATTCAGATTTTCTGATACGCTTCTGATGTTATCTTCCATTCCTTTTCTGATGGTACCGAGTGCTCCTATCACAATGGGTATTACTTTCGTTTTCATTTTCCACATCCTTTGTATCTCAATTTCAAGATCTTGATATTTGCTTTTCTTTTCCATTTCTTTGATTGAAACATTTTTATCACATGGTACAGTCATATCTATCAGCTTGCAAGTTGAATTCACTTTGTCCTTGATTATGATATCAGGTCTGTTTGCACCTACATGTCTGTCTGTATGCACTGCCATGTCCCATAGCACTGTATGTGTTTCAGTGTTAGTTACTGTGCCCGGTTGGTGCTCATACCACTTGTCTGAGGTCTTGATTCCTAGGTCATTACAAATATTCCAGTGTACATATGCTGCAGCTTTGTTGTGTCTTTCGATGTAATCAGACTTTGCTAATACTTCACATCCTGACGTTATGTGGTCAATTGTTTCAGACTGCTTGTAACACATCCTGCATCTGCTATCAATTTCTTTGCCAACTATGTGTTTTTGATAATTTCGTGTGTATAGAGCTTGGTCGTGCGCTGCTATCAATAATCCCTCTGTTTCTCCTTTGATGTCTGATCTGAGCCAATTATTTGTATTTGGAAGGTCAACATGTGGCTCCCCTATAAGTGAAGGGTACTTTCCATGCAGTGGTTTACTGATCCATCTATTATTTTTCTTCTTCACAAGTTCTTTCTTCATTTCTTGTTTCAGTGCTTTTGCGTTTTCTGCTGTTGGTTTGTCTGGTTTCGGTGCGAAATTCAAATCTGCCATTTCCTTTTCGATATTTTTGGCAATTTTACTGATAGAGTTCTTTGCCTTCGTCTTCTCATGCATAATAATCATATTGCTTGATAAAGTACTCTTGTTTTCAAGATAATGGTTAAGCCCTACTATTGCCACTTTGAATGCAGTCTCTATTTCTATTAATCCTCTGCCTGCCTCTTTTCTGGGTATGTAAATTCGGTCGACATCAGATTTTGGGTGTAACATTCCATGCATTGTCAAGATCTTCCTCGTCTTTGAATCAAGCTTTTTTAGCTCAGAGTATTTCGAATCAATTATCCCAAAGCTATATTGCACAGTAGGTATCGCCAAGCTATTTATCGCTTCAATTTTGTTTCTTCCATTCAGTTCTGATCTCACTATTAGTCGTACTCTTCTGTAATACTCTTTCCTGATCTTCTCCTTCATTTTAGTATGCTGTATACCATCACTTTCATCTACTCCAAGGTATTTGTATCCCCTATCTTGATCTAATTCATTGATAGTTGTTTCTCTATCCAGCTCAATATTGCCCGTGCTAATCAGTTTACCTTTCTTGAACGATGCCTTTGCACATTTATCTAAACCAAAACTCATTTTGATGTCATCACTAAACTGCTTTACAATCCGTAGTTCTCCTTGCTGTTGATCATCATTGGACGCATATAGTTTCAGATCGTCCATATAAAACAGGATACTGATTGGCACACTGTTTCTGTTCATCTTGTATCCATACCCACTGGCATTAATCTCTGATGTTAACGGCACTAATGCTAAGCAGAATAGTAAAGGTGAGAGAGAATCGCCCTGGAATATCCCTTGTTTGATACTGATCTTTTCTGTTGTGATAATACCTTGTACATGATTCAGATACATCGTAGTGTTCCATGACTTCATTGATTTTTCCATGAAATTTATCAGTTTGTTGCTAAATTTGTAGATTGATAACGTTTTTAGAATCCAACTGTGTGGGACACTATCATAGGCTTTTCTGTAATCTATCCAAGCTACACTTAAATTCTTCTTCTTCCTTTTACAGTCTTCCAATATTGCTTTGTTTAGAAGCAGTTGGTCTTTGCATCCATATGAATTTCTTGCACAGCCTTTTTGTTCTTCCGGCAATACATCATTGGCTAGGATATGTTTATAGCTGCGTTCTGAAATGATTGAAGTCAACACTTTATATAGTGTAGGTAAGCATGCTATCGGTCTGTAATTCTTTGGCTTATCAGTTTCATCCCTCTTGGGTAGAAGAAACGTACGAGCTGTAGTAAACCATTCTGGCAAATCCTCTGGGTTTTCAATTGCTTTATTAAATGCTGTTGTTAGTGCATTGTGAGTTGCTGTTAGCTGTTTCAACCAAAAATTTGGTATTGCGTCTATACCTGGTGACTTCCAGTTAGCTGATTTTCTAATCGCAACATGGACCTCTTCCTTCGTTATTGGGTCCCATGCTTGACTTTCTACATGAGCATATTTTTCCTCTTCTCGGGTTATCCAATGTGCATTATCATCATGGTGCTTTTCTTCTCCTAGAATGCCGCTCCAGAATTTTCTATCTCTTCTTTGCTCGGTGGGTTTTCTACTTTTATTTCTTCTTTACCTAGGGATCTATAGAACTTCTTACGATCCTTGTTAAACAATCTATTTTGGTTGTATTGCTTGCTTCTCTTGTTATATCTCCGCAGTCGCTGAGTTTTTGCTTGAATCTTCATTTTAAGGCTTTCCCTTATTGTTTCGATATCTTCCTTCGTTTTGATGTTATACCTTTTTTTTATTCCACTTCTTTTCTTCGACTTTTTCTGATGGTCATCTTCCTTTAACATCTCTGTCAACAGCGACAGTTCTCCTCTCATCTTTTCAATTTGTTTCTCTATCCTAATTTGCCATTTAGGTTTTCCTTGTGCTGTTTTGCGTTTTCGCTGTTTTGGTGTCTTGCCAACTTTATCAGAAATTACAAAGGCTGCTGCATATAACATTTGGTTTATTTCATTGAGTGATTTTCCTTCTATATTCTTTTCTAACACTGAATTACTTTCCTTAATTAATGCCTTCATCTTTTTGGTAAGGGACAGCTTCGGTAATGGTGGTCTATCCTTTACATTGATACCTTCATGATCTGCATACTTATTAAGGATATCTCTTGCTAGCTCGCTTGTTTCATTAGCTTCTGCTGCAAGGTTGTCGATTCCTTCTGGTGGTAATTCTCCTTCAGTCTGTTCACTTTGTCCTGATATTTCAGCTTCATTATCATCATGTGTGTTGTTGCTTTCTTGTTCTATTTGTGCTTTTATTTGGTCTATCTCAATGGCTGTTAGCTTTTTGTTCTTTTCAATGTACCGCCTTTGACTAGCTATCTTGTTTGCGTCCATATTTGGTCTAACATTTGGATTTCTTTGTCGCCAAATTCTATACGTCTCTTTCGTGGTGTTGTCTTTCATTGGTTCTGCTTGTGCCTTGTAATAGCATAGCATCACTTCTTTGTATTCCTCTCGTGTCCATTTGTGTCTTTTAGCTTTACTTTGTTCGTCGCAAATAGGACTTATTGTTGTTGAAGATGGGCTCTGTTGGGAATATCTCTCAGATGAGTTACCATCTTCAGTTCCTTGGGAGGGTGGATCAGTAGCTAACTTTTCGACCTCAGCCTGATCACTCACTGAGGGACAAGCTCCTTGGTGACCCGCGCGACGAGCGATGCGGTATGAAATTCATTATTATTATTATTATTATTATTATTATTATTATTATTATTATTATTGTTACATTCTTTTCTCTTCGAGTTTCTTCAGGCCCCAAAGCTTCTGGCATTTTGACATCAGTCAGGAGATTCCTTGTGCAGTCTTCAAGTTTTGTTGGAAATACCAGGCCATCCAGATAAGGCCATGGTTTGACATCTTCTTGAGTTGCTACTGCATTCTTGGAAATTTTCAGCTTCCTGACAACAAAACTTGTGTAAATCAATTGGCGCTGTGCTGTTTAAATCCATGATTTCAAGACCAGCTATTGCAATGCCACAGTTCTCCATAACATTGGTAATGGTTGCCAATGAAATTTGACATTTCTTTGTTTCAAAACCGAGATTCATCAAAAATCTTCTGAGCAAAATGATGTAGTCGAGCCATTGTCTAAAAGAGTAATTGTAAAAACTTCATTGTTCTCACTTTCACCTCAGACTTTAATCCTTTAGTGGTTGGTCTATCTGATATGTGCTATTTTGGTTAAGGGGCAACTAGATATATGTATAACATTTTGAATGATGCCTAATATAATCTACAGCTAATGTGATGAAATGATAAAATGAAAGGAATGCATGCTAATTTTTATGCTCTATCTAACAAATTAGCCATGTTTTGATTTGAGTTTATGGTTTTGCAGATTTTGGCACTACTCATGCGCACATTCTTTGCATTCCTGTGTGATGTCGTCATAACTTTTTATTGATTTTTCTTCACAGAGGAAACGCCATTTAGACATAGAATGCGATGAAATTAAACCGATAGCCTGAATGCTGTTGGTTTTTTTAGTTTGAATTTCTAGTATTAAAACCTATTGACTTTGGAAATTTAACTTATTGACGTCATGGAAAGGTCACATCACATACCTAAAAATAGATTTCATGTTTGGGTTCACCATATGGTGTTCTATACACATGCAAAGTGTCAAGGCTCTTGGTTGTCCAGAACAAAAATACAATAGGGGCTGAATCACTCCCCTAGTCTTCCTAGAGCATCCAATATCCTAGACCTGATAGGGTTAACATACTCGGTGCTCCATTGATGCAGATGCTAAGATTTCAAACCGAGGTTTTTAGAGGTGTGGCTTTTCAGCGCAGTGCCATTCAAGCCTCGTTGAAGCAATTCACGCTGAATCGGGGCGTGACTGACCAAGGATGGTGTCGGTGAAATGATGGTGAAATATAAAATACAAATATTTCTCACATTTCCTGTGAGTGTTAATAAATCGAAAAAGATATTTGTCAATACCTATGAAGACTTAAAAAAGAGTTTTTGTAGGGTGTTAACTTAGAAAAGTGACATGCTTACCGGAGACCAGTGCTAACGCCCTAGATCCACCCCTGCCACTGCAATGCTGTGGCAATTAGCTGCAACCACCTACCATTGTCATCTATATCTGATTCTCGAACAACTTCATAGAATTATAATATCCTAAAGGATTACCATCAAAATGAATGAGCTCAGATTCACGTAGCATACTTGCATCGGCCAGTTACTTCATCATCACTAAATACTCATTTCCATACATTGATGAAACAGGTGGACTCAACGGCTGCCTTTCTGCTCTGTGCCTTTCTGCTCTGTATGGTAAAATCGTTGATTTACTAGCCATTCATCAGGGGCTGAGGTACAGTAGGGTCTCACTGGGTGAGATGGCTTAGTCTCTAAAAGGGTGCAGCGAACTGGGAACTGGGGAGGAAACTGCAGGGAACTGGGGAGGAAAGGGTGCCTCGAAGGGTTTGTGCTCTTCCTCCTTAATCCTGTATCCATTGTGAAGCAACATATAACTTTAATGGTGCCTGCCACGATGCAACCCTATGATCTGAAATTCTGAAGTCCAGCACGTTTTGTTTGCTTCAAAATTCTTGAAGATCTGCTACTGAGGAAATCCATTGTTGTCATGGGAGAAGAGAGGGGTACATGTTTTCTGGGTAAGGAATAGGGATAAAAGTTTGGGGGAATTTTGATATGGGAAGGAATGGGTTCTTCTTTCGATGTCACTTCCATGAGAGTACCCACATTTTGTGATATCATGAGATCTCACCATTTGGTAGCTTGGGTCTTCCATTCCAACGGTCTGTCGGCATTTCTGTTGAAGAGAATCAGCACCAAAATCACCATAAAATTACGCCGACTGACTTGTCTTCTGCTTTTCTTCTCACACTTGAGGGTTGCATAACTTCATTGAGTGAATAACCTTGTTCGAGGGTTCAACAGCCTAGTTCAATAACCGCAGATCTTCTTGATTGACTGATGAAGAAAGAGACAGCTAGAACTGGGGAACTGTATCGAGCAACTGATCCGATTGATTGATTGATTGATTGATTGATTGACTGATGAAATGACCGAAAACTACTGACAATGGGAACTGGATTGAGCAACTGATCTCAAGATCTCATTGACTGGTTGATGAAATCCCTGGCAACTGAATTTGGAGGACTGGATCGAGCACCTGATCCCAAATGGCTTCGAAATTTTACCAACAAATTGACGTTGCGATTTGTGTTGAAAACTGAAGGGGTAATGTGGGCATCTGCTTTGACTATTTCATCCATCACTACTTTCTCTATCCATTACTTTCTCTTCAGCTTCCATTTCGTCAAATCCTCATACAATTGAAATTCTTCCCTCAATTTTTTCAACTTCATTTCATGATATGCAAGACGTTGTTTTCTTGCTAACAAACTCTCATCTGCTATCAAATTTGCATTTGTTGTTGCATTTTGCAGTATCTTATTTCTTAGAGCTGATTTAACTCAGGTTATGCTCGATGATTTTGAATCTTTGGAGATAATTTGATGTTTGGAATGAGACATTTGACTTACCAAGTCATGAGGTTGGACGTCCTGCATTTCTTAGTCACCAAAAGACGTAATTGCTGTCTCGTTCTGAGGAAACGGCCGTCTCCTTCACTGAAATATGCACAGCATTCTTCACTTTCATCTTCATCACATAGCATTTTTTGAACTAATCGCAGGCTTTCTGTAAGGCTATGAACACTGCATCGAGTTTCACTTCCAAATGAGTCAAAGATTCTCCACCACCTGAACCATAGCACATTAAAGCTGCTGTTACCTCCCTCATATTGTTCGCCAAAGCTGGATTGGCACTTACTCTTTCTCGCTTCAGTCGAATGATCCTTTCATGGTCTACTGCATCCCAATCAATTATGACATTCGGCTGCAGTAATGGCGTAACGGACGGTGGTTGGGGTCAGAGCAACTCCTAAGGGTCCCCCAAAATTTTCAGTAATATACTGATGTTGCTTTGGAGAAACAACGTATTGTTGACTTGCACTGAAAGCCTTCGGACCCCTTCAAAGAGACTCAAAAGACTCTTAGTGAATTGAATGCCGTATTGCCAACATTTCAAAGATGCTTTGCTAGCTGCTAGAATATATAAACGTTTTAGATGACTTGACCAAAGATCCATTTCTGTACCACACCTAAGCCTAACTTTTTAAAGTTTCCTTGGGAAGCATGCCGTGTATCAAAGTCCTTTTTCCTGGATTCGATGGGGAAACCAAAGATGCGTTTTCTGATGTTCTTATTAAGGAGCATGGTTCAAAAAATTTCCCAACATATTCCAAATGTAGCTGGCTTCGCTAGCATTTACTTTCAGCAACTATCCCCAATATTTTTTCTTGTGCAAACGTACCTTCATAACAAACTTCCATAGACGCTGGTTTTGCAGGTTTCGATGTGCTGGGCTCAACTTGATTTTGCCGAGAACAACACCGCTTTGATTTTGGAAATTTGGCAAACTTCGATTGATCTATCTGCCGCCTCAGGGGGCCCGCGCATAGCTAAATTATTTATGGCGCCGCACTGCTTCATTACATAACTGTTCTTTTGTCTATTTCTCTTGAGTCTTTCATCACACTTGAATAACACGAACTCACTTAAGGGCTCTTCTGAAGGCTCATGCTCATTCTTAACCCTATCAGGCCTAGGGTATAGGATGCTCTAGGAAGACTGGGGGGGGGTGATTCAGCCCACCTAATTTACTTCTGTTCTGGACAACCTAGAGCCTTGATAATTTGCATGCGTGTTGAGCATCATATGGTAAACACAAAAACGAAATCTATTTTTATATATGTGACGTGACCTTTCCATGACGTCACATTGTTCAATTTTCAAAGTCAATAGGGTTCATTACTAAAAACTTTTAATCGTTGATTGTGAGAAAACAAAAAGAATTGAGGACATCAGTTTAATTTCATTGTATTCTATGTCTAAATAGTAATCGCTCCGTGAAGAAAAATTAGTAAGAAGTGATGACGTCATCACACAGGAATGTAAAGAATGTGCGCATGCGTAGTGTCAAAATCTGTAAAACCATACACTCAAATAGAAAAAATTAATTTGCTGGATAGAGCATCAAAAGTAGTATGCATTCCCTTCTTTCATCATTTTATCACATTAGCTGTAGATTTTATTAGGAATTATTCAAAATTTTACCCATACATCTCTCGAATACTGATTGCGTTTACCCCCTGGAATAAATTGATTTTTTCAAAAAATTAATTTTTGATCGTGGCAAGGATAGAAACTAAAAGTCAGAAAGTTTCGGCTTTGTAAGTGCACTTGGTAAAAATCTACAGACAAAAAACCGCAAGGGGGACTGATTCCCCCCTAGGCTTGATAGGTTTCAGGCATGCACTACTTTGGGACTCTGAATGAAAATGATACATTTCGTACTTTACAAGTCTGAGCTTTTGGCTGAAACCGCTACGAAACACACACCAACTCCGAAAACCCAGGAAACTCAGAAATAAAAAGACTAGTTTCTAGCATAAGACATGATTTGCTAAATACCACATTATCACAATTAGCAAATCAAAACTCAGTAAATCAAAGACGAAATAAAAAAAAACAAAAACTATCGGCCTAATCTACCTGACACAAGATGTTGTAAACACGAAGGATGCGAAAAGTCATTGACGTTCGTAAATAATGGAAGATTGATACCATAATGTTAGCATACAAACTGTTGCATTCTGTAATAATAATTCATTTGATAAAAGTCAATACGGCATACTCACAGACTGTTCATGTCTACGATGGCCTAAAATTTTCTAACACATCTCGACGAGCCACCAAGCTCTGCAGCTTTGCAGTTTTAACACAGCTTTGCAGTTTTTCAGTTTCACATTTGGAAGAGCTTTTATATGATGTAATGAGCTCTAGTCCCAAAGGGCAAAACAAAGTCTCTAATTATTTCTCCTGAGTACAAAAACAGGTCAAAGTCAGCGTTTCAATTGTTCAATTCTATCTCTGCACAATAGACCACTTTCACAAGACGTCAATTCTTTTGAAAATTTTCCAGGAACATCACTTGCCTTGATTTGACCTGGATCTAAATGTCAAAAGCGTGCAGCATCGCTCTCAGCAACGCATGAAATTGTTTTGTATGCGAAGTTGCAGCATAATGACATGATTTGGATTTCTTGCTGCACAGGGAATCACATCTCTTGCCTAGAATCGAATTTAATTGCGAATTGTGAAATAAATCTATGCAAAACATCTGATGTATTTTTGAAATTGTGATAGCCTTGAAATGCAAAACATTTGATGTATTTTTGGAATTGTGATAGCCTTGAAAGTGGTCTTAGCTATATCTTAAAACTTTATATGAAACCAAATGACCTTAACCTCAATCACCTGGCTACCTGGCTTGCATCCTTTGAAAACTGCTATTCAAAATCTTGCTTACAGAATGAAATGAGCACTCATATCGTTTCCGCTACATTCCCAACTATTTTGATTTCCTAATTCAGTCAAGACATCGGTCAAAGAACGAAAGTTTCTTGTTATCAAAGAGAATAATGTAGCGCATACCAAGCTGGCGGAAACCCTGTATGAAGATACAGACCATTGATGTATAAAGTAAACCAGTAAGACTTGTACATCATTCACTTTTCTGAACTAATTTTCTTTTACTTTTTGCCTTTTCTTTCCTACCCTGAGTCGAGCTACCAGACAAAAATTGCCCTAGCTATAATGCAAGATGGTCCATTTGCAAAAATCATAGCAATCATAATGAAGCTTCGTGAAGCCAAGCAACATCAATACCAAGTACTTAGTCTTTAGTATATATACGTTTCTTCTTTTATCAACGGCAAAAAATATTTTATTGCCATAATTGCTCAACCAAGGAAACACATGTATGAATGATCCGACACCTTAGAGCCCTGTACATGTTGCATAAAGAGAAACTTTATTTAAATCCTAATTTGCTGGGTATATAGGGATTATCTTAAAATTATTATGCATCATCTGTTAGCTTTTGTGATGGGAATTTAGCTCTGTATTTTGCATTTAAAGTCTGCCTTCATTTTGATAAAAATACCACCTGCCTACAGCAAAAGATTTCCGCGTGATTAAGGAGTAATTTTTGCTGTGTTTTCTCTTTGTAGGACATAAATGAAAACGCTTTGGCAGATGTTCATTATTCAGGTACTGTTCAAAAAAGGCGTTTCAAAAACATCTTCTACTGTTACTGAACTGTTTTGACCAAAGTAAATTTGCGCCGCTCTCCTTTAATTGATCAAGAAAATATTTATTTAGATATAATTTCCTGACCAAAGGAGTCATCTTCATCGACATGTTCAGGTTACATTTGAACTATTTTGCATTCCCAATTTATACCTACTTCAATGATATCAATCAAGGGAACATTAAATTAGATATCAGTTCTTGAATAAGGCAGCTCTCTTTGCCAACAATCTCAGGTTCCATTTAAACTACTTTGGAAGTTGCCTTACCAATTTCTGCCCTCCCTCAATAATGTAGACAAAGAAAATGCTGACTTAAACGTGGTTTCTTAACCAAGGTAGCCCTCTATGTAAACTTTTCCAGTTTTCATTTGAGCTACTTTGCCTTACCAACTTGTGCCGTAATTCACAAATAGCAACTAAGAAAATGCTGACTTAGATAGATATAACTTCTTGACCAAGATAGCTCTTTATTTCGAAATTTTAACCTCTCATTTGAGTTATTCTGACTTTGCAAATTTGTGCCCTCCTTTGCTAATATCAGTCTAGAAAGTGCTCACCATTTATCATTCTCCAAGGAAGGTATCGTAAGTGAAAAATGGGGTATGTTTGCAACATGCCTCAACCTTCATACTGTATTGTCTTAGCATCATTTGAGTGTGCTTGGGAAACTGATTCAAGTAAGAATTTTGCACCAATTCTGCAGCTTGCAGCATGCATCTTCTGAACGGAAGGCATGTTCTGTTAGGTTTGATTGTGGTACGTTTGACATTTATTCTACTGGGTGAGTAAAAAACAAAACGCCCGGCGTTTAAAGGCTACTGTTTCCTGAGTATAGAAGCAATGGCATTTTGCAAGACTTGACTGAATAGCTTACATGTTCAATGATTTTTAGAAATTTTTCTTGCTATACTCCGTTCAGATTCTTTAAGCGATTTCCTAAGGTGAATCCCTTTGAGAAACATTAAAAACTAGCACTAGCCAAATTACAAGCAAGAATCCTTAATGTGTTTACCTCACAGCGATGACTTTCAGTGCGCATTAGCAAGTGCTTTATTTTTGTTGGGTTGATAAATCTTGCCCCTAGTGTGAGTAACTTATTCAGGGGGATTCCATTCTCCTATGAGGACAAATTACATGAACACATCCAAGAGTCAGGGGGTTCTGCTAGTATCCATCATGCACGCGGCAAGATTTTTCGAGATTTATTTTTGGGCTTGAGCAATGGCGCCGAAACGGAAGGTGCATCAGAGCGGGAGATATTATGGAATAATGAAGAGATGAACCGTGAGGTACGTAAAAACATTCTGATTTTTGATAGTTTATCTATTAACCCTATCTGACCTGGGGCGGCGGATTCCGCCCCCCCCCCTCGTACATTCTCATTTATACGTTTTTCCGTGTTTGCTGGATCCCTCTAAGATTTAGCAGGTTTAACTTCCTGTCATAAAGCAATGAAACGGTAACAATTTTGGTGTTCTATCTTTAGCCTTGTCTCCATGGTAACCAATTTGTCGTGCACCACTCTGTGAAAAATATACATTTTATCTCCCTTAATCCGTCTTAATTGGTCCAATTATGTCTAAACTATGAATTTACATCTATCTTGATCTATATATTTCATTTCTATGCAAAAATTAAAGTTTTACGACCTTTTAGCACGCTTTCATTTTATGACGTAATGTGACGTCATAATAATAATCATGCTCTAGCAACAACGACAACAATGCTAATTAGACCATTGTTTCAAAAATTTATTGTTTATATTCTGAACAACCTTTGTGCCAAGTTTGGTTACCATATCTCAAGCAACAACAGAGATAAATAAGGGGGCGGAATCCGCCCCCCCCCAGGCATTGAGTGTTTCAAATCGCCCATGTTAGATAGGGTTAAGCTGTCTCGCGATCATTTCTTTGATGAATTCATCCCATAGACTTCAATGTTACAGCAGGTTTCCGTCAACAACTTTTTAAGCCCATGAATCTGCAGCGTCAATTTTTACATTTTTTCAAATGTAATTCTGCCAGAACTTTAGGATTTACAGCATCAAGTAGCTTTTATCTGCAACTTCAAACCCAGAGGAACTTATTTCTTTCAAAGGTCCCGCAAGGTCCCAACTCTAAATCAGGGTATGGGTAAGGTTCTTTTGGGCATTTTTCTCGTCAAATCAACGCTAGAAATTATATGAATGTCGCTTGTTTGAAAATAAAAATGGAACCATCGAGACAAAAAGAAGTTTTTTACACTGCTGTGATACATCATTGATGAGTAAAATCTAACTACACAATATACAGAAGGAGAATTATTTGTTTTTCTCTCATTTTGCCCGTAGTTTTATCTTGATACTGTCAAGATATAAACTTAACTCATTTTTGTTGAAATGACATCGAAGGTGCAAAGCAAGGCTCAGAAAGTCTCTTAGCTTGTTTTCCAGTTAGCGATGTTTTTATTTTGAACGACTATGTCTACAACTCAAAAGTTAAAGGTAGTTTTGTACGAGAAAGATGGATTTATTATCAAAGATTTCAACCAATTTTTCTTTGACAGACAGAATCACGAAAGTCTAAAACCTGGTCAAAAAGAAGACCCAGTTGCACCAACCTGAGTGCAGTTGTAAGTGCTTCAAGGAAAAAATGACAAAGCCCAGTTCAGAGGATATACCTGGATAAAACTTGCCTTTCCTTCATATCCCATGCATCAGTTTGGGACCTTCCTTGCTTCATAGTAGGGCATAGGGCCTGCTGGGGTGAAATGAGTGCAGTGTCGGCACCACGGGGGGACTTGTCCCCCAAAAATCCCAAAAGTTGGGAGAAATTGTCAAAGAAAAATGGCATGAAATTATTTGGGTATACCTTTGCATTGAAAAATTACGCTAAAATCCCCCTGACTTCTTTCGGATTTTTGAGAGCTGACGCAGCCACTGAATGGGTAAGTTTTGGGGGAAAGTGGGGAGGGTGACAAATGTGGATAAACTTTGCTAAAATCTGTTTTCAGAGTTCCACCCCAGCTAGAACTGCTCAAATCACCCTATTTGACACAGTGAGTATTGATTTATGAGTTGCTGTTCTACAGTTTTCCAGCAATCAACACTACCCATTTTACCCCAACCTACCCATTTTACCCCAGTAGACCCTAACTGCTCCAGAATTTTGATCAAAATGAGAATACAAGAAGAGGAAACTTTCAACATTTACAGGGGTGGGGCTTTGTGGGCTGAGTGATTTTAAATGTAACCTTTGTTTGCAGGTAGCAAATTGTTGCATGATGGAAAAATTTGAAGATTGCTGTTATATTTCAGCAATCAGATTTCAACAAAGAGACCAACTAGCAAGAAGTGAGAACTAAATGAGGGTCAATATATTAAGTGAGAAATTTTCTTGCACATAAATGAACTTCTGATGAAGGCAGAGCACATATACAAATAGTAGAGAATTAACAATGTTGGAAACAAACTGGTCACAAACAAGCCTTTCAAGTTGTATGCAATTATTGTAATATTGTTTAATACTTGTAACTGAACAAACATAAAAATTTCTTATCTTCATAATGATGCTTAAATTATAACGTCTTGTATGCATTTATGACATGATCTAATGTCTAAAGCATGGAGAAGGGGAGGGAAGCAAGTTATCTTCTGAGTTCTGTAATCAAACAGTTTGCATGCTCTGAAGATGCTGACATGGCCAAAGATAGTCAGCAATGAGAGAGAGAGAGAGAGAGAGAGAGAGAGAGAGAGAGAGAGAGAGAGAGAGAGAGAGAGAGAGAGAAACAAATCAATGCAGAAGACCAAAGTGATGCTTGTGTTCTTTGCTCAGCTAGGTCCTCTTCAACTGTTACATAATCAGACAGTTTGATACATTGTCAGTTTTACTGATGGGGTGACGAGGATTTGTGAATTAGCAACTTTAGTGGGCATCATGAATGTACAGCAGCTAGCCAAGAATCATCTTCTGCTACAGCAGTTGCCAAAATGTAAAAATTTAATCCAGTGTAAAATGTGTAAAGTCCCTTTTAGAAATCAGAAAGTTGGGCCTATTGAAACTTCCTATGCTGTTTATTATAAAAATTTAGTAAATCAAATTGTTCCAAGTTTTGTTACCTAACATGTTTCTTCCCATGAATTGATTTCAAAATTTATTAACTGAATGTAGTTAAATGACATTCCAGTGTCCCGTTATTATGAATCAACAGTTCCTTTATTACAAGTCAAAGAACAGTGAAGCCGGGGGAGGGGTACATGACTTGCGAATGGATGGGGGGGGGTCAGCCACCCAGTCTTCAGAAAGCTAACCTCTTCTACTTGCCGAAACTTGAAGTCATACCCACTTATATGATGAATCTTGGCAGAATACTACCCATTTTTGTATTATTTTTGCCAAATCTGGAAAACCCATCCATGTTTAAAGGTGATCTGAAGCGAAAATTTTTATTGATTCAAATTATTGGCACTGTCCAATGATACGGACTCCTGTTTAAATTTCTTTGATATCTCTTTTCGTTTTCATGTTATCCACTGATATTAAGTTTCAGTTGATGACGTCATTTTGTTTGCAAATTGCTAGGATGATGCACTGGAATATAGTTGTATCTGAGCTCTGAAAGGTTCAGTTATCGGAGACATTTAAGTTGAGCTGAATAAAAGTAATAGAAATTGTTTCATGGACTCGTATGATGCTTAGAAAGGTATGCCAACTTAAAAAATGTTATTGGAATCAATTTCCTTTAGGAAACATAGCTAGCCTCGTACATTTCCATTACTTTTTGCAAAAACAAAAGGACGTCATCAGCGAATCATACAAAATAGTGTGTAATTCGAAAATGAAGCAAGGTATCACAAAATTATGAACGACATTCCTTATCATTCAAAAGTGCTATCTATTTTCATCAATAAAAATTTTCGCTTCAGATCACCTTTAAAGAAAACCTGTCAAGGCAATCGAGGACAACATATCACTTTCACAATCGAGAGAAGCCAGATTAATCTTGGAAGAAGAGGCTAAAGAGCTGCTCGTAAATTCTGCTGTCTGAATATGAAGTGTTTCCTCGCTGTTAAAATGTGTTAAAATGAAACCAGATTGACCCATGGCATTTGATCCTTCTCTGGCCGCTAGCCACGCACAGCAAGAAGAAATGGCTTTTTGTTGCAAGCGACTCGCATGTATGTTTCGTCGCTGTTGCATGCCGGGATAATAGCGGAACCTCCCCCCTGTCCAAGAGTCATTATTGCCAAGAAGGAGAACAAAGGGAAATCTTGCTTGTTGTTTTCAATTGTTCGTACAGGTTTTCACAAGGGGCTTTCTGCAGAGAATATCCTATTTCGACAGGAAGGAATCACTGATTTAAGCTAGGTAAGTTGCTGAACCTAACTTAACATATCGGGATAAAACATGACAGTTTTCAATATCATTACTTTGATGTTGAGGGAGAAGAATTTTTTTCAAACGCTAGGCTTATTCATTGACTCACCCGGTAGTGTTGTATTATTGTCAAGCTTGATCACCCTCGATCATACAGCTGGTCAGAATTGTGTCAATGTACTCAGTTCAAGCTCATTCAAGCCAAAATCTTGTTTCTGTTTGGCTTGGCTTGTTTCTGTCTGTTTCTCTTTGTTACAAGCTGACCTCATTCTTAAAGGTAGCGCTCTCTACCTACGTTTTCAACTTTCAAGCAATTCATTTCCACCAATTCGTACTGCTGTTTGGTGATAGGAATAAGAACTAAGGAAATGCAAATGGTCACAAATGATCAATCGACAATAGCAGGCGTAAATTTTTCAAAACGAAATCAGTCACTCAGAATGGTGGTGTTGGTTTGTATATAAGAGATTCTCTTACTTATGATCCACGGATTGACTTGGATTCTTGTACAGATGAATTTGAAACTGTATGGGTTGAGACTGAAAACAAAAATGGCAAAAACTTCCTTATTTGATCTGTTTATAGACATCCTAGTTCAAATATTGATAACTTAACATTTCACTTCCAGAATCATCTTTCAAAATTATCATCAAGTAAGCTCTTGTTCATTGTGGGTGATTTTTGATATGAAACTTTTTCGACTTTGGTTCTCATACTGGGTGTCCCAAAAAAGTATACGGATTTCGTCGACCCTGGCGATAAGAACATAGTGCGAGTCAACCCTAAATGAATTTTAAAACATACCTCAATAGCTAACTTGAACATAGATACCTCGTTTGTTGATATTGGTGTGTTGAGAATCAAGATATTTGAGAAGCTAATGTACAGGCGACTTTATAGATTCCTTGAAGTCCATAAGGTTCTGTATTCATTACAATTTGGATTTCAAGACGACCATTCAGACAGAAGCCATAAGAAATGCGCTGGATAACAAAGGACTTGGTTGTGGTATTTTCATTGATTTACAAAAGGCTCTTGATACAGTTAATCATAGAAGTTTGCTATAAAAATGAAACATTATGGTATTTGTGGATGTGCCATTGAGTGGCTTAAATCATATCTAAGTGATAGAAAGCAATATGTATCCGTTAATGGAAGTGACTCTAAGTACTTCCAATTACTTGTGGTGTATTCAGCTTTTCCTTATCTATATCAATAATCTATCAAATGCTTCTCTAAGAAACTTACATTTTATTTTTTTGCTGATGATACATCGTATGAATCCAAAGATCTATCCGATTTGATTAAAATTGTGAACAAAGAGCTGAGACTTGTAAAGAAATGGCTTGATGCTAATAAACTATAGTTAAATATTGATAAGACAAACTATATAATCTTTCATTCTTCATCTATCAATCTTTCTTCTGGATCTGATATCAAGTTAGGGAAGAAACATATCAAAAGAGTAAAGTTTGTCAAGTTCTTAGGTCTCCTCTTGGATAGGCATCTAAGCTGGAAATACCATCTCAGTGAACTCTCTAAAAAGTAGCTAGAACATGTGGAATTCATTTCAAAATAGAAACTTACTTCCATTACATATTTTGATTTGCTTGTACAGTGCTTTGCTTTTGTCCTTCTTACAATATGGTCTTATTGTTTGGGGTCAAACATATGCATCATATGTTGATCCAGTCTTCAAATTACAGAAAAAGTAGTCATAGCTATTTCATTTCAGCCTCGCGTGTCTCCCTCTCTTCCAATCTTCAATGAGTTTAAGCTCTTGAAACTTTCTGGAATCTTTCAACTGCAACACCTAACTTTTGTTTTTGATTCTGTTAATAAAGCTTCACCCAGTTGCTTTCATGATTTTTTCCTATCCTGCTCATTTACTCATCAGTATTCTACAAGACAGGCAAGTCAAGGTGATCTAAATTGGTGTTATCACTTACTTTTTGACATGGTTATGTTTAATTCTCATTTCGTGTTATTGTGAAGGAAATCTTATATCTATAAGGATTCACATTATTTTGATCTAGTTTTCACATCCTTACCATGAAAGTCTGACGTATATCAAAGTGCTCTTCTTATGTAAAAAGTGGCCATGAGGTGCCGTGCTCCTCGAAGTTTAAGCTACGGCCTTGTTAGACTTATGACGATGAGTCCCTTGTATCCCCGCGGTAAACCTTGCTCAAGAGGGACTCATAATGAAACAGTGAAAAGTCTGGCCCTATCTCCTGCATTCAATCATGATGCGATCATTTGAATCAGCATCGAACGACTGCCGTAGCTCTGTTCAACGGTCACTCCTCGGAACGAAAATGCAATAACAACCACGTTAAGCAGGCGTTTAATCAAAGAAACTTGGTATCAATCTGAAGAAGGATGTTTACTTTACCTGGTAAGTCCAAAATGAGTCTTTCAACGCTACATTTTCCATGTTTTTAAGACCAAAACAAACCAGAGAAAACTTCAGCCACCTGCCGTCGCAACTTTGTTCAAAATCTAGTCAACTGCATCATTCGAATCGAGAATTCGACACCATTGTTCTCTGCCGATTCTCGCAATCTGATTGGTACGTTAGGAATTGCGAAGTTTGGGCCTAAATAGGGCCAAGTTTTTCATAGTAATACTATGAGTCTCTATTGCCTGAAGTGCCATCATCAAGTCAAAAGCATAGGGCAACAAGAGACTCATCGTCATCAGTCTATGGCCTTCTTTGTCCTCTTGAATTTAGGTTTACATTGCAGTATGGGTAGGATTGGGGCAAAGTTTAATTAGGTAAATTGTTTCCATTCAAGGAAAAGTACTTAGGTCGTGTCAAGATTCTGAGTTAGGGAATTCAGGTGAAACTATTGTTCTTTAGAATGAATGCATCATTAGCCAGTCATTAATAATGTTCATTTTTCATGAAGTTAACTCTAGAGGCTGTCAATTTGTGTAAGGTTGAGTTTTAGAGCAAAATTTGTGAGAATCAAGCTTCCAAGTTAAATTTGAATGTGAGGAAAGTTTTGCATAAACTTTATTCAGATTTTTGTTCAATTTAGCTACACACTTGATATGAAAATGTCATTTCATTGAAATTAATGGTCGGGAGTGATATTTTAGCAGAAATAAGCCAATTCTGATGACGTCATTTGTGCTATTCATTTGTTCTTTGCCAATGAGACCAAAAGAGGTTGCAAAGTGGTAATATCCAATTGCAAACGCACTATTCAAGAGTCTGCAATGGAAATATTTCGAAAGAATTCAAAAAATTTGCTAATTAGCCCAAAATGGTGGCCATGATGACGTCATCATCAAAAAATGCTAATGTAATCAAATTCCAGAAATTCTGGTATCAAATTAAAGCCCTTCATTTACTGATTCATTCGGTATGTAACTTTTAATAATTTAATCAAATCTTTCCATTGAAATCATCAGAAACAATGATTTTTCTGCTACCTTACAAATATGGGCATGTCACGTGATCTGTGAACTCTATTGTTTAGAATTTTTCGATCAAAATGTGGATAATAGATAATTACTAAAACTCAGAAAGTTTGGGAAACAATTTTGATGCCCTTTAAAAAGACCTCAACAAGAAGCTCAGGGGGGGGGGGGGTGGAAAACATCCCATGTGGATAAAG
This sequence comes from Aurelia sp. 4 Dawson et al 2005, assembly GCA_964019985.1. NCBI lineage: Eukaryota > Metazoa > Cnidaria > Scyphozoa > Semaeostomeae > Ulmaridae > Aurelia > Aurelia sp. 4 Dawson et al 2005. The sequence goes on along the minus strand of OZ026504.1, from coordinate 7,665,963 downwards.
GTTAATAAGATTCAACACAATATGAAGAAACTACAAAAATTTTAATGATTTTCTTGTTGGCCACTCTTCAAAAATTGGCATCTTGTGGTCACGTTTAACAATATGCATTGACATTTCTATTTCCTGATTGCCCATTATATTATATTATGTAATATGCCCATTATGTAAAAGTCACGAAGTTCCAATGCTATCGCTATCATGCATCGTTTAGGAGCTATTAAAAAGGTTCTGCAGGGGGGGGGGGCGAATAATGCCCCACCAGTTAAGATAGGGTTCAGTCTATCACAGTTGTTTCCCTTGCTAAGAAAATGAACGCGAGGTGATACTGTTATATCTCCAAGCTCATGTGACAGTGGATACGGTAGTATGCAAGAGACATTACATAAAGAACCTACTGTTGAATTTACATTAAGAACTTTATCGAGTGGTTGTACATATCTTTAGAATCACTGAAGTTTACAAACTGGATCACTATTTTATACACTTTTCATTTCTGTCTATATTTTTTGCTTAATCTAATTTGACCAGGATTCCAACTTTCTACCTGCATCATATACTGCGTAGGCACTTTTCTCCAAAAACACGTTAACAAGACAGGTGGGAAAAATGCGATAAGACTGCTATTTGCTAATAGTTTGGGATGCAATTACAAGCAGCTAAAATGCAGGTTCTTAATTACACTTTAGTAACTCGTCAAATAACCTAAAAAGGACTTGTTTAGAGAGGCAGCTAGCTTGTCCTACAAAGACATTTAGAAGCTTCTTTATAGAAGGAATGCACTATCGTCAATTGAACAAGTTTCTTCTCAGGTAGAGTAAGCGTAAGTAAAATATTTTTCTTTTCATCACCTTTATTTTCATCATCCTAATCATATTTGATTTGAAATTAACTACGTAGTAAGAGGCAGAGCACAGATAACTTTTTCCAAGAGCACGCATTTAATTTGAAACCATAATTCAATTAGCGATAGGGTTGTTGTTGCTATAGCATAATAATCGCTATGATGCTGTATGATGTCATATAAATGAAAGCATGCTATAACCCATCAAAAATGACTTTTCATGAAAAAATAGAAATTATATATCAAAATGGGTCTATCATCGTGGCCAAAAGTTTAAGACCACATTTTTTCGACAGCGTCTCTTAGCGTAGCAAAATAGAACCATAGAACTCTGTCTATTTTACTCTCTTGGAGTTCGTTGGGTTCACTTTTCCATGTAAATTCCGAATTTCAATGTTATTTTCTATTTTGCTATGACGTCACAATGAAATCTATAAAGAATCTACGAAACTGTATTGGCACTATCGACTAGGAATGTGAGCCAAAAATTGTATTTCTCTGCTGCATTTTTCATCTATCTATGCGCAATTCTTTTCTATGAGTTGTTTGCAAAAGCTTTGGCCATAAGTTTAAGACAAAACCTTTATTTTTAGCTTGAAGCCACGAATTGCATAGTCATTCTAATTAATTTTTGATGATTCCATTATTATTCGAATAATCGAATATCAAAGGCTCTTACATCATAATCACAGGATTTTTTTCATGCTTTTCCAAGTGTGGTCTTAGACTTTTAGCCAAAGCTTTGCAATGAATCCACTTTTCCTGAAGCAATGCTTTTCGCAAGGTCTCTATGTTTTGCAAAAATCATAGAAATGAATTGAGCATAGACTGACTGAGTAACACAATTTTCGTGTTAGATACCTTGTCGTTAGAATCAATGCAATTTCCGCGAGTTTCCATAAATTTCATTGTGACTTCATAGCATAACGGTGCAGAAATTCAAAAATACAACCAGTGAATTGGAATTGCCATGGAGAGTTGATCCAAGCCAATTTTAAGCGTGTGAGTCAGGCAGGACGCTAGAGTTCCATTTTGTTACTCCAATAACAGTTTTTTACCAAAAATAACGATGTTTACATCACAATAACCGTGATATCTATATTGCACAGGCATCTATGAAATATGTACTCTTTGGCACTATACAATACCTATGTAAGGAAATGCCCTCATATTCACATGTGAAAAGTTCCAGGATAAGTTACAGTTCAAAAGCATCGTAAAATAAAATGGTTTTCGATATAAATTTATAAATATCGATGAGCTGTGAGTCAACGATGTTATGAAGTAAGTGATTCCATAATGTAGCAGCAGCCACTAGAAATGCTCGTCTCCACAAGTTTGTATTTTGTTGTTGGAATGTTCAACATAAAGGTATATTTGACTTTAGGGAATCTCTTCCTTGTGCTTCCATAGAACACACACTCGTTATGTAAGATTGGACCATGTTGTTAACCCAATCCAGACTGTTGGGGATGGGGGGGAGCTCATTCAGCTCCCCTCCTACTTAACGGAGCACTGTTTCAAATTAGCACATTGAATCATCCCATCGTTTTTTGACTTTTAGTTCCTATGCGGAATGTGATCTTGTATGAAATATTGAACAAAACTTTAATTGAGATGGGTGGTTGCTCATTTTTAATTTCTTTGTCCGTCATCTTGGATTTGCCTTCTAACAATACTTTGATTCACATAGTTTGGCTGCATGAATCTTAGAAAACAATTTCTGGCAGTTTCATAGAATTATTGGATCAGAGCTTCTTGCGAGTTTCTTAAATCGTCAATAACAACATACGCAAAGTTTCTTACGAGTAACTTAAATACTCCATAAGAATCTTCACGTTGATCATTACCTGTGCCCTCGTGGTTATTTCAAAACTAGGTTTTTTGAAGCCTTTCCAATGTTTAGACCTTACTCCAGTAATTTCTGCTCAACATCACGCAGGAAACAAGTGAAAATCAAGTAAGAGCATGTTAAGAATTCTCTTTGTCAAAATAAGTGGTTTCTCAAGCTACAAGCTGCTTCCTATGAATGCATGCTGGTTAGGCGTATTTCTTTTTGGCAGTCTTTGCACATAATGGTGTCATTTTGCTTATGCTGTAAACTAAGAAACATTTTATGTCCCAATGAATTCATCATTCGACTTTCAACTCATCGAAAGGCAGTGCTCAAAGTTTGATCTCTTTGACTTGGCAAACTTCCCTCATCATTTGCGCATCTGCGAAGCAGGAGCAATAAATTACTAAGATGCAGAGGCTCTGGAATGCGTTCCAAGTATGGGCGGTCGAGCTTGATCGTGTTCGAGTCCAAAAGAATTCAGGCAATAAGATCATGTGGATCTGATTATGTGGAATTTCACGGGATTATACAGGAATGCGTTTGTTCTCCGCTCATTTACCAGAAAAGAGAAAAGCGGTTAATTGGCTACCCAGAAATGTTGTACGTATGCATTTGGTCAAGCAAAGGTTGGCTATGTACGAAGAGAATTGTCCCTCTTTGTGAAATTTGTGAAGAAGTGAAAAATAAAAAGAGCAGGCGACCGACTCAGATGTGCAGGAGAGTGAGGTGAGCGAACTGGTATATTCAGATTTCATTTTCAAGAACTTCATCGTTAATTTTCCGACTTGACTGAGTATATATTCTTCTGATCTAATTCTTCCATCAACCCATCAAAGTCAAGTTCTGTGGTCTACGGGCATAGCAGTAAACTTATGATGCACGGCCCCTTCCTAACGCTAACAGTCGCCATGTTGGCAACAATATCATAGTTGTATACCCCACTTCTTACCAGTTTTATCGGTAAACCTAGCTATCATATCCTTATTTTCAACTTTATTTACGATTTCCAGTCAACACAATGCAGAAAGTCGTGTGGTTACTGCATTTTCACTTTCAGTCTTGGAAACGAGAGGTGAGTCGAATAGGTATCACATACATATTTTGAAACATTTTGCTTCGACTGTTTATTTAGATAGCACATTACATTTATTTGATCTAATGAAGGACACTTTGTCTTTATGCATCAAACACAACGAGGATATGTCTATCGGATGATTTGCGCTCGTGTCAAATTCAATTATAGATATGAAGTTGAATCAATGCACGAAGATCGTCACTTGGAACTGAACACTACGGTTCGATGTTCATCTTTACAGATGTAACTATGGAAAGGTAGGCGAGCTGATTTTGATAAAATAAGTTATATGTCTTACACGCTATTTCATCATAATGCTTACATTAAAATAGCCACATTATAGCTAATTAAGAACTTCTTTAACCCTATCTGACCTGGGGGGGACTGATTCCGCCCCCTCATAAATTTTCATTTATACGTATTTCAGTGTTTGCTGGATACCTCTGTGATTTAGCAAGTTTAACTTTCTATCATACAGCAACGGTAACAATTTTGGAGTTCTATTTTTAGCTTTGTTTGCTGGTAACCATGTTTTCGTGAACCACTCTGTGAAAAATTTACATTGCATCTCTCTTAATCCTTTCTAATTGGTCCAATTTAGGCTAAACTATGAATTTACATCTATTTTGATCCATATATTTCATTTCTACAAGAAATTAAAGCTTTACGACCTTTTAACACACTTTCAGTTTTAATACGTCATATGACGTCATAATATTAATCATGCCCTAGCAACAACATCAAAAATGCTAATAGACCATTTCGACAATCAAACTCAGAGACTGGGGAGAGCGGTTTGTTCTGGTAAATGGCGGATGCAGTTCTGGTAAATGGCTGCCGCGTAGTTGGGCCGTTGAAGTGAATATAATGTAAACATTGAATTTTGCAAGCTGTGGCGAGGATTGCTACAGCATCGGTGCTGCTTTAGAATTTCAATTTTGAAATATCAGTGTTGACGTATGTTCAACCGTCAGATTAAGAAACCTCGAATTATGTTCGAACTTTTTTTCTCGCGTCAATTTTTTTCTAATTCAACAAGGCTATTCGAAGTTAAAAACTTCAGTTCAATTCCATTCACTTGAAAATCGAAGTCAGAGTAAGCTGTCTTATTCTAAATACTTCAAATGCATTATGTATTTCGTCAAGTTTCGCGGAAAGGGCCTTAACTCGAAGCAAGCATTGCTGTTTGAAGCACTGAAATAAAGTTTGATAAGGAAATCAGTTGCGAATAGAGGTAAATGATACGTTTGTCTGTATTTTGCATGGACAGCTAGTTGAATGAATCCTAAGACAGCTCCATTGCTGCGTTCTTATGCAGTAGCGATTGCCATGTTTACATTATTCACTTCAACGGGCTAACTCCGCGGCAGCCATTTACCAAAACTGCATCCGTCATTTATCAGAAGAAAACGCTCTCCCCAGTCTCCGATTTTAATTGTCGAAATGTTCTATTAAGCCATTGTTTCAAAACTTCATTGCTTATATAATGAACAACCTTTGTGCCAAATTTGGTTGCCACATCTCAAGCAACAACAGAAATAAACGGGGGGGGGGGCGGAATCTGTCCCCGCCTGCCATTGAGTGTTCAAATCACTCAGGTCAGATAGGGTTAAAGGAAGGGAGAGGGAAACTTTTTACAATGTATGAAGTAAATGTATCAAAACGCTTTACATATATGTATATCACACAGGGATAAAAGCAGAAAAGGCCCTCCACAGAGACCCAGAATGGTCAGCAGCACCGGGAGATAGCACACTCACCGCACGAGGGAGCCCCCTTTGAAAACACAGGAGGAAGCCCGCACTGCAATTCCGCCACTACGAGGAAACAAAAAAAGGGAAAACCCCAATGATTCGCAAAGAGGCACTGTATAAAGCAACAATGGTCATTAAGATAGTGATATGGAGACAACAGTGATACGGAGTCAATCATTGAAAATGGTAACCAAAACAACAAAGGAGCTTGGAAACAGGTTGCAACACGGCTACGAGCATCTGACAATCGATCCAGAAAAAGAAACAACAAGCAACATTCTACGAATCGAAATGAGACCAAGAGTAACAGCAAGCCCGACAACAAGAATAAAAAGATTAAAGTGGTTGTTATTGGAGATTCACAACTGCGTAACCTAGATGGCAATAAACTAACAAATGAGCACCATACTTTTCAGGTAATTTCCGATCCTGGAGCAAGGATAGCGAAGATGAAAGGTAAGCAAATTGACGCTGATACTGATGTGATTTTGATCCATGCTGGGACCAGTAATGTCAAGTCAACTGAGCCTGAGGCGCTTGCTGATGAAGTGCTAGAAACAATGAAGCACATTCAAGAGAAACACAAAAAAGCGCAGCTTGTCTTCTCTTCAATATTTAGGTGTAAGGACAACCATCAACTGAATGCGAAGGTGTCGAAGACCAATGAACTTTTGAAGCAAACTTTGTTATTAAATGGATTTAATTACTTTGATAATGATAACATTTTATTCAGTAATTTGGCTAAAGATGGACTGCACATAAACGAAGGGGGAATGCGTAAACTTGCAAGCACAGCAAAAAATACCAAAATTTCCCCATAGTTCTTGGCTGGAAATTTAAGGGAAATGGATAAGTTTCTGTGGGAAATTTAAGGGAAACGGAAATTTCCATTTCCCCTTTTGGAAATTACGGGAAATGAGTCCGTTTCCCCAAAATTTCCCCAACAAAAATGTGGGGAAATTTCATCATTTTTTTGCAGTGAAGTAATGTCAGTAGATATATTGGGTACTGTTAGGAGGGTAAGGGATCTAGTTCTGTTGAAGCAAAAGATAACGATAAGGTTCCCAGAACTAAGAAAGGTTTGAAAATAGGAAACTTGAATGTAGTTTCTCTTAGAAGGCATTTAAATGAAGTAGTAATGGATAGCCATGAATTCGATATATTGGCCCTAAATGAAACACGCTTAGACAAGGAAATTTCAGATTCCGAGGTCAGAATTGATGGTTATGACATATATAAGCTGGAAAAAGTCCTTGCCTACTTGGATAGGGAAGGCAAGGAAATGATCCTCCTTGGTGACACGAACTGTGATTTCACCAGGAGGACAGGTGATCAGCTCATCGATAACAATGCTAAACACATGGCTAGTATCTATGAGCTGTTCAGTTTCAGGCAGCTTATTGATGAGCCAACAAGAGTCACCCTTGAAACAGCAACAATCATTGACCACGTCGCCACAACATGTGCTAGAAACATTATAAAGGCAGGGGTCCATGAGGTTGCTCTCAGCGATCATTTTATGATCTACTGTATTCGAAAGTTCAATGGAGCAGTCGAAAAAGACCATAAAATGATAAAAACTCGGAGTATGAAAAACTTTAAAAGGATGGATTCCTGTCTGATGTTTCTGGTATATGTTGGGAACGAATGTTCCAACAAACTGATGATATAAACACACTTGTCAATGATTGGTCTAATTTGTTCTCTTTGGTAATAGAAAAACATGCTCCTTTAAAGAAAATGCGCGTATCTGAAAAATATTGCCCTTGGATTGATAAGGACCTCAAGGGTCTGATGATGACTAGGGATAGACTAAAAAAAGCTGCTCTCAAAAGTAAATCACCTATTCTCATGGATTCATACAGACAAGCACGAAACAGGGTCAATTCTCTTAATGTCCAGCTCAAGAAACAATATTTTTCGGCAAAGATTTCTGAATGTAAGGGGAACATGAAAGAATCCTGGAAGACAATCAATGAACTTTTGAATAAGAGATCAAAATCCTGTAACATTGATTGTCTTAAGGATTCTGGTAATGCAATTGTTAACAAAAAGGACATCTCCAACGCAATGAATAATTTCTTCTGTACAATTGGCGAGAAGTTAGCTAACAAAATTGATGCTGCCCCTAACCCTCTTCTGTCTGGCGACTGTGCTGGTAGTGATAGCAGTGTTAGGTTTCAATTTAGGGCCATTGAAGTGAAGGAAATTAGAGAAGCAATTGCCAAGATGAAAACTTCAAAGAGCTTTGGGAAGGATGACATCTCCTGCTATTTCTTAAAACTAGCCTTACCCTTCATTGAGAACTCTATGGCATGTTTGTTTAATACATCACTTGTAACGAGCCAATTTCCAGATTCGTGGAAATTGGCTAGAGTTACACCAATTTTTAAGGAGGGAGACAAGGCTGACAAGTCGAACTATCGCCCAATTTCAGTTTTGCCTGTCATCTCAAGGCTCTTTGAAAAACTTGTCACAAACCAATTATACCAACACATGAATGATAATGGTTACTTTTCTTCTGACCAGTCTGTGTTTTTACGCCTTCATTCTACTGTGACATGTTTGCTTAAAAACACTGATGACTGGTACCATGGGTTGGATCTCGGAAAGCTCGTGGGACTGGTGTTTATCGACTTGAAAAAGGCATTTGACACAGTTGACCATGACATTCTTTGCAAAAAGCTAGAGTACTATGGTATTCAGCAGCGGGAATTAGCATGGTTCAAATCCTACCTTTCTAACCGGAAGCAATTTTCTAGGGTCAATGGTGTTGACTCGTCAATCGAGGAAATAAATGTTGGTGTGCCGCAAGGCTCATGCCTTGGACCTCTTTTATTCCTCATTTACATCAATGACCTCCCACGAGCTGTCCGAAATTCAAATGTGTCCATGTATGCTGATGACACGAGCCTTTGCCATCAATCCAGAGATATCAATCAGCTAAATGAGGCCATCAATGACGATCTTACGCAGGTTGAAAAATGGCTAAAAGGCAACAAACTTTCACTTAATGTGATGAAAACTCATTCCATGCTTATTTCCACAAAACCAAAGCATAAAGCTCTGAAAAATAAGAGCGAATCTTTGAAGTTGAATATTCGGGATAATGAGCTTGAAGTTGTTCAAAAAACCAAATATCTTGGTTTGCAGATAGTCAACTCCTTGGATTGGAAGGAACACGTTAAGATAGTTTCGTCCAAGGTCTCAAGAGCGATTGGTTATTTGAAGCATGCAAAATCCTTTCTGCCAGAAGAAACTCTTAGGACCATGTACACAGGTATCGTGGAGCCACACTTCCGCTACTGTTGTTCAGTCTGGGGTTGTTGTGGTGTAACTGAGATCAACCAGCTGCAAAAATTACAAAACCGTGCTACCCGTATTGTGACTGGCAGCAGCTTTGATACCCCGGGGCAGCCACTTATCAAAAGGCTTGGCTGGAAGACCATAGATGAACTAATTGCTAGTGAGTCTAATATCATGGTCTTCAAATCTCTTCATGAGCTGGCTCCACAATACATGTGTAATCTTTTCACAAAAACATCCCAGCTGACCTCTAGGAATCTTAGGAATACGGCAACTGACCTAAGGTTACCTAAGAAAAACTCAAAAAATGGACAGAAATGTTTTTCGTTTCGAGGTGCCAAGTCTTGGAATGGCCTCTCAGCTGAAAGTAAGCTAGCATCCTCCCTCAATAGTTTTAAACAATGTATATAGGGAAAGCTAGCTTTTAAAACTGTGTTTGCCATATGGATTTTCTTTTATTGTAAATATTTATTTTAGATCATAGGGTTTTCATTATTGTATTAGAAATTGAATTGTATTAGTTTAGGTTATAATAGTATTTAATTTTGTAAGTTTTGTAATGGAGGGCCCCTTGAAAATCAGCATTGCTGAAGGGCTACCCTCCTTAAATATGTGAAAATAAAAATAATAAATAAATAATAATATAGAGGTGACCGAAATACGAGTGGTGGTGTCGCCATTTATGTCAATCAAAATATCCCTCATTTTCAGAGGACAGATCTAAGCAGTACTGCTCTGGAAACCGTGGGTATTGAAGTCGAACCAAAGCATGCAAAAAATTTGATTGCTATTTGCTGGTACCGACCTCCTACATCAGTTAATGATGACTCATCTTTTAATGCTCTCCATGAATTGATATCGACACTAGATACGGAGGGCAAAGAGATCTTCTTGATGGGTGACACAAACTGTGACTTGAAAAAGTCAAAATATGGCCCAGCAAGGAAGCTCAAATTAATATACAGTGAATTTCAATTTGAGCAACAAATAAAAAATTACATAAGAATCGCTCCGACAACGAATGATCTTGGAGCAACTGAAACGATGAAATGCCTCATTGACCATATTGCAACTAACCGCCCTAACTATGTCATTGAAGCTGGGACATTACAAACCAGTTTTACCGATCATTACCTTGCTTTTGCCAGAAGGAAGGTTAATGCCAGGTCTCGGCTGAATAAAAACGTCAGGTTTGTCGAAACAAGGAGCTTGTCGAGTTATGATAAAAACCTCTTCTTGGCTGATTTGTAGTCAATCGACTGGACGGATGTTTTTGATGGCTGTACCAATGACCTTGCTCGTAAGGCGGATACCTTTTCTCGTATTTTCGGCTCTGTTCGGGATGTTCACGCTCCCTGAAAGAGCAGGAGAATTTCTAAAAAATCTACTCCTTGGATCGCGCCACAAGTAAAGCAGCTGATGAGGGAGCGTGACCAACTCAAAACAAGAGCCACAAACGATAGCACTCTTTGGCCTCAATAAAATGTATTACGTAATAAAGCATCGAATGAACTTCGCAATTGTGTCCAGCAATATTATCACACAATCATTGAAGAAAACCCCAGTGACCCCAAGGAGATGTGGAGGACAATAAACAAAGTATTGAATAAGGACGCTCCATCTACTTCCTTCACTGCTGTGAATTTCCAAGGCCAAAGACTGGACCGTCCAAACGAAATAGCTGAAGCATTTAATAAGCATTTTGTAACGATAGGTCCAAAACTTGCAAGTAATATAGAACAAAAGCCAGACGACAACCCTTTGAAATATCTCGGAGAAATTAACGAAAATTCACCTAAATTCAATTTCAAACAGGTTGACGCTAGATATGTTAAGAAGGCTGTCATGGGATTAAAAAATTCGAAATCACCTGGGCCAGACAAATTCCCTACGAAACTTTTGAGAGATGCAATTGAATATATTTGCCAACCGTTGGCAATGATATTCAACGCATCTCTCGAAAAAGGGATTTTTCCTGACATGTGAAAGCTAGCACGCATTACCCCCAATATACAAGCCTGGCTAGGAGTCCGACCTCTCAAATTACAGGCGGATAACAGTTCTCTCTGTGCTCTCTCGGCTACTTGAGAAGTTGGCGCATGACCAGCGCTATGATTTTTGTAAGGACAAACGTCTCGTTCTCGAAAAATCAATTTGCCTTTTGGAAATTACATAGCACGATAACTTCGATCCTAAATATCACGGAGACTTGTTACAAAATATTGATGAACGTAAACTAAATGTGAGCGTATTTCTGGACCTGAAAAAAGCTTTTGACACGGTGGACCATGATATTTTGCTATCGAAGCTGTCAGCACTTGGAGTCACTGGAAAGGAGCATTGCTGGTTCACATCATACCTACAAAATAGAGAACAATTCTGCTGCATTGATGGGCAAAAATCATCCACAAGCAGCATAGAATGTGGCATTCATCAGGGATCATGCTTGAGGCCCTTGCTATTTATCATATACGTTAATGACTTTGAACGTTGTCTGCGAGTGGCAACTCCCAACATGTACGCTGATAATACTAGTATAACTTGTTCTTCCACTGATAGCGATACCCTGCTTAGGAATATGAATAATGAGATGGCCAATGTCGCGGAATGGATGCGGCTAAATAAACTAAGTTTGAACGCAGATAAAAGTGAATTCATGGTGATTGGCCATTCGAGGCAGCAAAATAACCTGAAAGAGCTAAGGGAAATTGAGGTCAACCTTAAAAAAAATAGGTAGGGTTACCAAAACAAAATATCTCGGTCTCAACATAGACGAAACCCTTAGCTGGAAAGATCAGTACAAAAAAGTTAAGGCTAAGATTTAAAGCGGTCTCTCTGCACTTAAGAAGATGAAGGATATCCTTCCCCAGTCAAAGCTAGCTGCAGTTTACCATCGAGAGTCATCTTAGGTATGGTAACATAATATAGGGGTGCATCCCAGATACCAAGATATGCACTCTCCAGAAACTACAGTCAAGAGCGAAAACTTTGATAGAAAAGGCAAAGTACAAGGATGGATGGATCTGTGACTGGTTGCCTGTCAAAGAATTGATCATATTCGACAGGTTAGTTATGACACATAAGATCCTTCATGGAAACTGTCCAGACTATTTGCGAAGTAAGTTTACTCGGAGGTCCCAGATTTCAAGATATTCAACGAGGAATAGCCATAATCTGCATCTGCCTAAACCTCGATTGGAATTTACCAAAAAGGGTTTCCAATTAACAGGATCTACGGCATGGAACGAGATGCCACAAAAGTATAGAGACTTACCCTCTTTATACGGCTTCAAAAAGGAAGTAAAAGAACTCCTCAGGAGCTGAGGTGGGCGAGTGCGCTTTTGTCTCCCTCGCCTCGCATTGTTTCGGGGATGGTGCTTTATGGGTCTTACTCAGTTCTGTTTTGGACCGGAGTGGACCTGTGGGGTACCATCTTTCGGGGTTTCTGTGGAGTTGCAGGGAATTGGCCGTATTCATCTACATCAATGGCAATTGAAGCATGACCCCTAGGAAGAGCAGCCCATTAGGTTTCTAAACATTTCATTAAGTAGTTTTCCTTTTTTAATATTTTTTAACTGGCTGATAGGGCGTCGTGCCTAAACATCAATGATATGATATGATATATATGATATGCGTGATATTCATTTAATTTTATTTCATTTAACTTACACACCATTAAATTGAAAAGTTTTAAAGTTAATGTCAAATTTTCGAATTTCAGCTGTTGTACAATATGCAAATGCTCTTTCAACTGGAGCATTGATATTGTCTGTTTAAACTTTAGTTTGGAAAGAAAAAGCAATTATTTACGACCATGCTGTCTTCAAGGTCCTTAGCAACCCCTTAGCAACCAACATCTCATCTAAAAGTACTGCTAAAGTGCCGCCAAAAAGAATTTCAAAACTACTGGCTAGGGTTAGGATTATTCTAGCAATTTTGACTGCTGTTTGCAGAATAGAAGTGTTTCCTATACCATGGTATACACACCCTGTTTTGAAGAAGTACATCTTGACATAAGAAAACATTCAGGCTGTCTTTGTGTAATGAGTTCCTAAACGCTACCCAGACTAGGCTTTTGAAACATTGGGGAGACTAGGGGGCACTTTGTGCCCCCTCTGCTTTCTCAAAACCATAAAAGCTAGAGGCTTGAAACTTGGCACAAGGAGCAAATATGTTCAGGCAAATAAGATGACGTCATTTGTTTTTGATTATGTCACATGACTAAGTGCTGACGTTAGCAAAAATTGCTAAATTAGGTAGAAACCACGTGGACTTTGTCACATTGCCTCTCCAAATTGATAAACATACCGATATGAAATTTGAAACATAGAAAGATTATATCCTTGTACTTCTTATTTTGAATTTCATGCCTTGTACCGCTAATGTCTTTGCTGATGTCAGCATTTATTTATTTTGTCAGCAAAAAAACTGGAATTTGTCTAAAATTTGTTATAAAAATAGCAAAATTGGTTTTAAAAATAGCAAAATGCTAAGTGTATATCAAAAACCTGATAAATCATAATATGTTGCCCATTTTTTGAAAAGTGAAGCCTTACATATTTTTTCGTCAGTACGCATGCGCAACAACCGACTATTGATTACGTCATCGAAATTCAATAAACTCTATGTCAAGTGAAAGCATATTTTAAGACAAGTCAAGTGATGTTTGTTTCATTGCTATAGAGCCAGTGATTCAAATGTTACAACTGAAAAGGAATTTTTTCCTCTGAGCACTAAAATCTATTATATTATTCGTTGCAGTCGGATGTGGCATCATTCCCATTGTCCCTCGCCTCCAATTTTCTTCCTCTTTAGACATTTCGACGGCGAGAACTGCAAACTCACCGATGTCAATACTAACATCAAAAGATCGCCCAACCTTCCCCACCTCTTTATCACGGCATATTTTGGCTGATTTCGTTCCCGTGAAGGGGTTATGGGAGCATTTCCCCCCCCACTTTCAGCTGTGCGAGCCCTTTGTTTCCCTTTGTGCTGAGCTTGAAATCCTTTGTCGTTCCATGTTGTCTTGACGTCAGACTCATGACGTCAGAAAATGGGTGTCCTTCGAAACCCATTTGAGGAGTTATTTGATTTTTCAATAATCCCAACATGATCTCTATTTGTTTGGAATGGCTTGGGACCCATTTGGAGAGGGATTCAGTTCCGAGAGTTTCATGGGAGCTGGAGGGAGTCGGGTGCAAATTCCCACATTTTCCATCTCTCAAAATGCCTTCTGCAGTTGATTTGACAAAAATTTGTCTTCTGATAACGTTGCATGTTTCCTCCCTACAAATATGAGTAATTCAGAGAGGGGATAGCTTTCCAGAGAGCGAGAAATGTAAGATTTATCATTTTCAAGGGCACTGTCTAGCCATTTCTTAGGGTTTCCTCTTTTCCAAGGAAAGGTATCCCGGTTCTTCAACATGAGCTGGGCTGTCACACAAAAGTTGGAGAGTTTTTTCTGTCCGTGATATGTTACACAAATTTCTTTTGTAAGAAACAAAGAATTTGGGCCAGTACTGAAAGTTTCTTAGAATTATCAAAACTTGAGTGCTCGGAGTTTCTTACTAGTTCCTCAAAGGCTTATGACTAAGATTCATGCAACTTTCTGCTCAGAATGTTTCTTCTATCTCTATTTGTTTTGTGAAAAATCCTGCAAAATATGTTTAAAAAGAATAGTGTTATCTAAAGGTATACATTATAAATGATTGTCACCGACATCAATTCAAACTTAGGCGGGGAAGTTTCTTACATCTAACATATCTTTGTCTCAGTTTCTTATCATCTCTGCAATGATGTGAAAGGCCCCCAAACCATCACACCAGGACCTACCGTTATGCACGACGCGAGCATTGCATGATGCCAAAGCCCCACCATACCACAACACCTAAACATTGCGTCATGACTGTTTCCTTCACAGCAATATTTTATCAACACAAAATCATGTGACGCCCAAGTCCACTTTGTCTGCCTATTCATGGGGCCAAATCCTCTTTGTCTGCCGTGTTATTTGGCATTTGAAACATTCTATTTGACACTGTATATTCATGAATGTCAAGAATACTAATTTGCCGCATTCTAGAGTTACCTGCAACACAGACGATGACGTGACGCATGCATCACAGTGATCCAGCAAATGTAATAAATGCCGAAAATGAAAGTTGTCAGAATTAACCAAACTATAGCTCATTTGAAAGAGCAATGATTGAAAATCAACATAAAGGAAGAATTATCAAAATCGGATTGGTGAGAGCCAAGAAACTGATTTTGAAGTTTCAAGATTTCACAAGTTTTCAAATTTCACATCAAAGAGGAAATGAACAGTCAATTTAGGCTAACTTCAAAATTCAGTTTCTCTGCCTACACTAATCCGATTCTGGAAATTTGTTTTATATTTTGATTGTATACATCTCAGTATCATTTCTGATTCATACAATCGAGGAAAAAATCAGAAATTTCACGGATTTCACGAATTACGAGATAGTACTATACTAAAGGATGAAAACCTATATTTTGATAAAAACAGCAAAAAATATAATAATTAATTAGAACATGTCTCAAGTGCATCTGCCGAAGGATATGTTCAGGAACCTTGTGAGAAAAATTTTATGACCGTTTTAGAATGTGTGGTCATTTTCTTGAAAACGACATGTGGTCGCATGTGAAAGCAGTATTGTCTATGTTGACCGAATTACATATTTAAATAATACCTCAAACTCATTTCAAAACAAAGCAAAGTCAATCAACTGAGTTGTAAAAATTCGCAATTGTCGGAAAAATTGAAAATCAAGATACTTTAAGGTACAGTTGATTGCAGGAACAACACTTCTTCTTTCTCGTTATGTTGTCTAAACTGAATATTGCATCAAGTCATATCAAGTTCAGTTCCGTACCACAAAGTTCTTTCTCATCACCATTAAGAGTATGAAAATTTGACTTATTGCTCGCTCTTGAGCTTTAGTATCCTAGTTGACTGTTGTTGGCTGTTCTCTTTTCAGCACAAGAGCAGATGGTCATTGATCTGATGATGACTTTATGGACCAGGCAAAATCTTTAGTCTATTGTGCTACTTTGGTGTTTGCCTCACAGTTCCGAAAATTTACACAATACTTAACTGTCAACGTTGATGAACTGAAGCAATTCGCATGCTTTATGATGCACTTAGTAATAAATTTTCCCTGCGTTAAAGATTTTCATCTGTACACCAAATGCTCGCCCATAATTAGAAGCTGTTTGGAGTTCTCATTAGGTTCTCAAAAGGCTCTCCGATAGCTGATGGGTTTGAAAGTAGTCCAGACGCCTGATACTAAAATGTTTGCAGCTGGCTTAGCATGATGAGCAAGACAAACGTCTGTGCAACACAATTTATATGACTCGTCGTCAGAATGCTCATAGTGTCTGCCCGGCTGTAGCAAAAGCGAGCCACATTCTGAGAAAGCACTGCTCAAGCCAGACTATGATGACACTGAAGCTCAAGGGGAGGTATCAAGTCAAGCTTTCAAAGTCTTAAGGTGATAAGACAGATCTTTGTGCTACAGAACAGAAGTTGTTGATACGACTTGATCTAATATTCAATTCAGATACTATAACAAGAAAAAAGAACTGTTGTTCCTTCAATCCACTGTACCTTAAAGTATCTTGATTTTCAATTTTTCCGACTATTGCGAATTTTTACAACTCAGGTGACTGACTTTACTTTCATTTGAAATGAGTTTAAGGTATTATTTAAATCTGTAATTTGGTCAACATAGACAATACTGGTTTCATATGCGACCACATGTCGTTTTCAAGAAAATGACCACACATTTTAAAACGGTCATAAAATTTTTCGCAGAAGGTTTCTGAACAAATCCTTTGACAGATGCACTTGAGACATGTTCTAATTAATTATTATATTTTTTGCTGTTTTTATCAAAATATAGGTTTTCATCCTCTAGTATAGTACTATCTCGTAATTCGCGAAATCCGTGAAATTTCTGATTTTTTTCTCGATTGTATAAATCAGAAATGATACTGAGATGTATACAATCAAAATATAAAACAAATTTCCAGAATCGGATTAGTGTAGGCAGAGAAACTGAATTTTGAAGTTAGCCTAAATTGACTGTTCATTTCCTCTTTGATGTGAAATTTGAAAACTTGTGAAATCTTGAAACTTCAAAATCAGTTTCTTGGCTCTCACCAATCCGATTATGATAATTTTTCTTTTATGTTGATTGTCAATCATTGCTCTTTCAAATGAGCTATAGTATAATTAATCCTGAGAACTCTCATTCTCGGCATTTATTACATTGTTTGGCCACTCTGGATCACTGTGTGCATGTGCACTTTTTTGTCAGGGTCTGGAGGAAAAGAGTGTTTCCGGTGAACCCCCATCTTCGTTTGATATCCCCTCCCATCCTGCTTTGCTGCGACTGGTAACTGAGACAGGCCTGTGGAATCGAGGATCACTTCACGCCCAAAATGCGATACGCTTTTGGCCTAAATCCTTTTGGTTCCATAAAAGTACAGCAAAAACTGCACATATGCAGTTTGTGTTTCTTATGTTTTTTATCCCGGACACATAGAGTTCATTTACTTCCCTCTACTAGGCTCTCAAATATTTCAAATATTTAGAAATATCTCACGCAACAGGTAGATGGCATACTTCGCACTCACAGTGCAGTAAATCCCCGCATATAAGAACCTACTTTTTTCAGAGCCAGGCTGACATTGGTTCATATTTCAAAGATACTAAGATTAATTTCAAGGTATAAAGGTTCTTATTTGAAGGGTACCTCATGTTGTCCCCTCGAGGGTCTCGCAAAGATGTTAAGCCCTATTATTTGCTTTAGAAGCGTTCTTATGGACATAATAAGTAATTGGGGAGGATAGTAAATCTTTCAAACCCAACTGGGACCACAATGACCTTGATAACAGCAATCAAAAATCAACTTTGCAACCTCTGCAATAGGAACCTATGTTTCATCAGACTGAAACAGGTTCTTAATTGCAAGGTACATAATTTAGGAAAAACAACCTCTAGGTTCTTATTTTGGTAGGTTCTTATATGCGAGGATATACTGTATTGTCCTATTGCCGTGCAACGCAGGGCCATATAGCACTGCTGTGATAGAAGGGGGAGGGGTTAATCGTTCTTGCAACATTACAGAACGCTACATCTAACTAATGCGTCTGACGTAGCGCCGTGAAGAAAGGAAATGGAAATTACATAATTTGATCTTATTGCAATAAATCGAAACCAAAACTTGCACCAAGTCAGTATTACGCTAAAACATGGTACAAAACAACTATAAACTCAAAAGACAAGGGAAGGACTTGGATAAACTCATTATCAAAGACAAGCCTCCTGATCCCATTCATGAAAAAAAGACTACATCTTCTGCAAGTTCTGACAATGAAGTCAGTTTTGACATTGCCTAAACTGATCATGTTATGCAGCCTTTGTGTTATCTAAAGCAATTATTTTTCAGTCTCAGCTTCACTTATGTATAAAAGCAACCATGAACATTTACTGGGTTATGTTTTGGTCTTATCATTTTGATCCATTTCACCAAAAGTAAAAGACAAATTCAGATAATTTTCCATGTGGTATCTGCCCCAAAGATATAGCTAATGGTCAAAATGCTATTTTCTGCAATAAGTGCAATTTCTTTGTCCATATCAAATGCAATAACATCACTACTACAGAATATAAAAAATTGGAGAAAGAACCTGATGATGTTCCTTGGTTTTGCAAGCTCTGCATCAAAGACATGTTTCCATTTAGTTCATTGGCAAATGAAGATTTATTAGGACTTTATGATTTTGATCTTCCATCCTTTGTAGACTCAACTCCCTCATTTGAAGTTGCTTCTAACCTTATGAACTTGCCTAATCTTAGTGACTATGATATTGATGAACAAATGCTTCAAAATATAGATTCTCGCTACTTCACTCTACCTGAGCTATCTTCCTTGAAGTCATCATCTCGTGACTTTTCCATTCTCCATACTAATATAAGAAGTTTATCTCGTCATCATGATGAATTAGTTTCCTTATCTGCTCATACTAATTTGAGTCTTGATGTAATTGGAGTGTCTGAAAATGGCTTTCGAATGACAATCCCATTTCATCTAATGTTGATATCCCTGGATATACCCTTTTTAAGTCTTCGTCAACAAGGCAGAATGTTGGTTTGTATGTTAAAAATTATCTCACTTCCAATCTACGGGTTGGTTTAGATTCTTGCTCAGATGACTTTGCAACTATATGGGTTGAGACTGACAACAAACAGGATAAGGATTTCCTACTTTGCTGTGTTTATAGACATCCTAGTTCAAATGTTGATAACCTTACATTTCACTTTCAGAATCTGCTCTCTAAAATATCTTCAAATAAACTGGTATTTATAATGGGTGATTTCAATATCAATATTTTGGATTATGCTTCTCATACACCAATAGGTGACCTTGTCAACAACATTTTTTCATATAGCCTTCTTCCCTGTAATCATCATCCAACTAGAGTTATAGAATACTCTGCTTCTGTTATTGACAACATATACACATATGCTACAAATGCTACAATAACAAGTGGCAATATCCTAATGCAAATTACAGGCCAATTTCCTCAGTTTTTCATATTGAAAAATGCTCCGATTAATCATAACAAACTGGAATCATTTAAATATGACTATACAACATTTAATGAAAATGAATTTCATGATGATTTTAACCAGATTGACTTTGCATACTTAGAAAATAATGACATAGATGTAAACAAAAAATTTGACAGGTTTTTGAAGGACCTTACATCTTTGACAAATAAACCTGCACCAATCAAAAAGCGGAGCAGAAAGGAAATGAAACTGCAAGATAAGCCATGGATAAACAGTAAAATGCAAAAGATGATGAGGATCCGAGACAGAATTCTGCAAAAATTGAAGAAACAGCAAACTGATGATAACCTCAAACGATATAAAAAGTTTAGGAATCGTGTTTCAAATGAATTGAAAGAAAGTAAAGGAAGATATTATCATAATTACTTTTCTACCAACAGTAATAACATAAAGAGATTGTGGTTAGGAATCGTGTTTCAAATGAATTGAAAGAAAGTAAAGCAAGATATTATCATAATTACTTTTCTACCAACAGTAATAACATAAAGAAATTGTGGTTAGGTATAAAGACAATCATTTCTCATAAATCATCCTCTTCTTCTGCAGTCAACAAAATTAAGGATAAAGTTGGAAATGTAACCTCAGATCCTTGTAAAATTACCAACATTTTCAATGATTTTTTTGTCAATGTTGCTAATGAGATAACTAAGAAAATTCAAAAACTCCAAAATCCCCTCTTGACTACTTGTCAGATAGAACTTCTATTTCACTTTTCCTTACTCCAGTTACTTTAATGGAAGTTAATGACATCATTAATATCCTAAGACCCTCAAAATCTGTAGGCACTAACAGCATTCCTATACAGTTACTAAAGATTATTGGTTCCTCAATTTCCCCAATTCTGGCTCTTCTTGTGAATCAGTCCTTCCAGTCTGGTATTTTTCTTGACAAGCTTAAGATAGCCAAGGTGATTTCATTGTTTAAAAAAGATAATGCTGAGCTGCCATCAAACTATAGACTCATTTCTCTTTTACCTATCTTTAGCAAGATATTTGAGAAGTTAATGTACAAACGACTTTACAGATTCCTTGAAATACATAAAGCTCTTTATTCTTTGCAATTTGGATTTCAAGAAATTCACTCAATTGATTATGCCCTTGTGAGTTTGACTGAAGCTGTAAGATACACTCTTGACAATAAAAGATTTGGTTGTGGTATCTTCATTGATTTACAAAAAGCTTTTGATACTGTTAATCATAAAATGTTGCTTTTAAAGCTGGAACACTATGGCATTCGTGGTTGTGTTCTTGAGTGGTTTAGATCATTTTTATCTGAAAGAAAGCAATATGTTTCTGTTAATGGGAGCAATTCAAACTTACTTTCAATTACTTGTGGCGCTCCACAAGGCTCTGTGCTGGGTCCCTTACTTTTCCTTATTTACATAAATGATCTGCCAAACGTTTCCAAGAAATTAACCTTTTACCTTTTTGCTGATGATACAAACATTTACTGTGAATCTAAGAATGTATCAGATTTAATGAGAACTGTCAATAAAGAGCTTCGATCTGTAAAGAAATGGCTTGATGCTAATAAACTATCATTAAACATTGACAAGACTAACTACATTATCTTTCATTCTCCATCTGTACGTATTCCTTCTGATGCTGTTATCAAAATAGGGAAAAAACACATTAAAAGGGTAAAATTTGTTAAATTCTTAGGTCTTCTCTTAGATGAACATCTTAGCTGGAAATACCATCTCAGTGAACTCTCCAAAAATTAGCTAGAACCTGTCGAATGTTTTTCAAAATTAGAAACTTACTTCTATTTGATGTTTTACTCTGCTTGTACAATGTTTTGATTCTGTCTTTCTTACAGTATGGACTTATTGTCTGGGGTCAAACCTATGCATCATACACAGAACCAATCTACAGGTTGCAGAAAGAAGCTGTCAGAGCCATCTCATTTCAGCCTCGCATGTCTCCCTCACTTCCCATCTTTAAAGATCTTAAACTTCTCAAACTTTCAGATATTTTTGAACTCCGACTCTTAACTTTTGTCTTTGAATCTGTCAACAAGACATCACCTGATTGCTTTCATAACTTTTCCTATTCAGTTCATCTGTTCATCAATATTCCACTAGACAGGCCAGTCATGGAGATTTATACCTGACTCGACAAAACAGCCTTCAATATGGTCTAAGATCATTACGTTACCTTGGTGCCAAACTTTGGAATACACTTTCTGCAGAAATCAGAAATGCCCCTTCTAAGCTTTCCTTCAAAACAAACCTGAAAGTTTACTTACTGAAAAAGGTCAATTAATATTCCAAACTTTTTTAATGCCTTACTGGACCGGTTGTGGGTGGGGTGCAGGTTGCTTCTGGGTGGGGGTCTGGGTGGATGCTTTGGGGGTAACTGTTGCCCTGGGCATCTTTGGGCGTGGTGGTGGTCTCTGGTTTGCTCGGGTTTTTGGGGCTGGCTGGGGGTGGGGGCTTGGGTGCTCTCCTGCAGTGGGATTCCTCCATTGTAGGGTTGTGCCTGGGCTCTGGCACCGGCATTTGCTTCCGGGGCCCCCTTGGATTGCTGATCTTTGTGGCGCTCTAGGCTGTTGGGGGTTGTGGGTACCTTGGGGTTCCCACCTGGGTCTCTCCGTTTGGGAGTGGCCCTTGCCACATTCATAGCCTGGTTTGAAGAAATACCATCTAATTTTAAATTCATCCTATGGCTAAGTATGATAGGGGGGCTCCCTCCTCGATTAGTTTACCTATTGAAGGGCTCCTCCTTTAACCCTAATCCGCATGGGGGGGGGTGTTTTCCACCCCCCCCCCCCTCAAGGTTTTTCTTTCCGTGTGTTTAAGAGACATCACCTATGTCCCCCAAACCCCTCTGACTTTTACTAATTATCTGTTCGCCACATTTTGATCAAAAAATTTTTAAACAATAGAGCTCACAGGTCACGTGATATGCCCATATTTGGAAGCAGGTAGCAGAAAAATCATTGTTTTTGATGATTTGAATGGAAAGATTTCATCAAATTATGAAGTATTATACACCAAATGAATCAGTAAACGAAGAGCTTTAATTTGATACAGGAACTTATGGAATTTGATGATGTCAGCATTTTTTGATGATGACGTCATTTTGGCCGCCATTTTGGGCTAATTAGCAAGCTTTTTGAATATTTTCGAAATTTTTCGATTGAAAACACTCCAATGATACGTTTGTGATGGAGTATTACCACCTTTGCAGCTTCTTTTTGTCTATTTCTACAGAGAACAAATTCAATGCATTAATGACGTCATTCAGATTGGCTAATTTCTGCCAAAATATCACTCCAAATTCATTAATTTCAATGAAATGATATCTTCATATCAAATTTGTGGCTAAGTTGAACCAAAAACTACCAAATCTTCATAGAAAACCTTCTTTGAATTCAAATGTAACTTGGAAACCTGATTTGCACTGATTTTAAACTTCATGACGTCACTATGACGTCATTAGGCGTGGCAGCCACACCCGAATTACGCTACATGCTAGAAATTACCTGATCTATAACGGTGCCAAGTTGCATTGAATTCTGACCAGGCCAAGGCAGTTTACAGAGGGGGGGTGGAAAGAATTCCCCCCCATAAATGGTAGCTCGAAAAAAGCCCATATGGATTAGGGTTAAGTAATTCTCTGCATACAACTCTCTTTTTGTCTTCCTTTAATGATAGTATTTGTAATTGTATCAATATTGTATTCAATTGTATTAAATTTCTTCAAGTCTTGTACTTTGTTTGTATAGTAACTTAGTAGAATTTTATGTATGGAATTTAAAATATATAAACTGAAACTGAAAACTAGCTGTTCCTATTACTGTACTGTCCAGGGCTGTAGGACGCTGTTGTGATGCTGGGACAATTGTTCTCCCAGTGGGCCGATGGGGAAGTGCCATTTTCGGAGTATCGTTCTCGCTTATTCTTCCTTGAAAAGGGTACCAGAAAAAAGCATTTTTTTCTGGAGCCGCTTGAATAATGTGATACCAATGGCAACAGGCAGCAAATTCCACGCCTAAGAATCACTCGGTACGACAGCGGGCCAGCGCGGCACCGCAGGCGCCGCACGGCAAGCATTTCATTTCATTTCATTTCATTTTATGATATTTATGCAGGGTAAAACATTCAGCTAACTGGTTTACAATGTACCCTGTTAAAAAATACTTACAAAAGAAAAGAATCTAAATTTACACATAAATCAAAAATAAAACTACAATCAATAAGATCTATACAGCTATTAGCAAAGTGTATAAAAAATTATAGATATGATCATGATATGGTAGAATGTGATGTGAGAGAGAAATTAGCTAGATGCAAGGTTTGCTATGCTTTTTTTGAAAGTTTTCAAAGTCGGGGACGATTTTGATTCTAGGCTGAGACAGTTCCACATTGTCGCGCCTTTATATGAAAAGCATTTTTGGCCATTTGCAGATTTTCGCAAGGGAATTTCTAGATCAGATCTGGTATTGCGTAACTCTCTCTTACTTCTATCCGAGAGTCTTGAGAACATTTCTGTAAGGTAAGTGGGAGCCAGATCATTGATAGATTTGTATACCATACTCAATGTCTCCATTCGAATAATTTCACTGACAGTGAGCCATCCAAGTTTCTTGATGATAGGCTTTGCAGAAGCATCATATCTACTGTTAGTAACTATTCTTACAGCCCGATTTTGAAGTTTTTGTAGTTCGTTTATTGCTGTGGTGCCACAGCTTCCCCATACAGGGCAGCAATATCTAAAATATGGTTCTACAAGACTTTTATACATACTTTGTATTGTGAGAAGAGGGAGATACTTTTTAGAGTATTTCAACATCCATATTCCTCTGGAAACTTTTTTCTTAATAGTAGAAATTTGTTCTTTCCAGTTCAAGTGTTGATCAACCATTACTCCTAGATATTTTGCCTGCTTTATGATAGAAACAGTTTCTTCCCCTACATTAAAGAGAGGCTTTACTCCCTTTACCTTTTCCATGTCGTTTAAACGCTTCCTACCACATATCACAAGACTTTGTGTCTTGGTCACATTTAGGGACAGTTTGTTTGCATTAAGCCAAGATTTAAGATATCCGAGGTCCTCGTTGACGCATTCATTTATCAAGGGAATGGACTTTGAAGAGAACGAAAGGCTTGTATCATCCGCGTACGTGTTGACATGTGAGGGTCTCAATGAGAAATGAAGATCATTTACGTATATTATGAAAAGTAGAGGTCCTAGGCAAGAACCCTGAGGAACTCCAGTCGTTATTGATTCAAGATCAGAAAGCTGTCCATTTACCTTACAGCACTGCTTTCTATTAGTTAAATACGAGCGGAACCAGCGTATTTCTTTGTTTTTAACCCCATAATGCTCCAGTTTCTGTATAAGGATGTCATGGTTCACCGTATCGAAAGCCTTCTTTAAATCAATAAAAGTAACGGCTGTATATTCACTGTTCTCTAAATTGAGGTACCAATCATTGGTACATTTTAAGAGACAGGTCAGTACGGAATGTAGTAACCTGAAACTAGATTGTTGTGAGAATAGAAGTTTATTCACATTTAGAAAGCCGTAAAATTGATCATAAACCAGTTTTTCAAAAAGGCGAGAGATGACCGGTAAAACGGATATAGGGCGATAGTTCGAATTCTCATCTTCTGAGCCATGCTTGTAGATAGGTGCGACCCTAGCTATCTTCCATTCGTCTGGAAAAATGCCAAGAGACATAGAAATGTTAAAGAGCCGACTCAGAGACCCGGCCAAAACAGGCATCCCAACTTTAAGAAAAAAGCTTGAGATTGAAAAAGCTTGAAAGAGCTTGAAAAAGCCTAGTTAAAATTATGCGTTGACCTCAGGTGACTGTCAGGTGGACTCAGCTGACATCAGCAGAATCAGGCTCGACAATTTTGAAATTGACACTGAAGGTTTTTTTCATGAGAGCGCGTGGCCGAGTGGTTAAGGCGTCTGACTCATACACCAAAGGTCAGAACGGCCGTAGGTTCAAATCCCACGCTGGACAGTTTGGTCGCTGTCCGTAACTCTAGCCCGGGTCGACCAGAGCCATGTGAGGGAAATCTTGTAGCTACGGCGGGTAGCTCTCAGACTTTCCTGGGCTAGCCACGTTAAATATAAATACCTACCTACCTACCTCATAGATAGAAACTAAAATTCACTAAAAACCAGACTATTCTAAGTGATATTCAAAGAGTTGCATGGAAAAATTCAGCAGGGGCACTTTGTGCCTCCTAGTCTTGATAGGGTTAAAGGCGGGACTTTACTGTAAATCTAAAGCTCTGCCTCGTGGATTTCGCTTATTTGATTCAGGAACTGAGGGGTAGCTGTCTAACTTTGTGCAACAAGTCCTGGGAAATGTGGAACGATGTTGCCTCGATAGGTGAACTCATAGAGGATGTTACAGACGCACAAAAGAAAGAAGGTAATTAGCATATATGCTTTCACAGGTGAGCGATTAAAATATGATCTTAAAGTTGAATGCAACCAAGATATGGCCAAAATAAAATCTGCTGATTTTGATGATATGGTAAAAAAGCTTCATGATAGATACCAGCCAGCTCAAAACCAGGTACTACTTCATTACCAATTCCACCAGCTCAAGCAATAAAATCTGCCAACATGCTGATAAATATGCATTCAAATGTACAAACATATTCTGTACTGAGAAAGATCAAAGTCATAAGACTTTGATAAGAGATCAAATAATAATTGGTACAAACATTGCTAGTATAAGAGAAAAAGCACTTGCAAAGGAACATGATTTGGCCTCATTGATTTCAACAGCAAGAAAACTTTAAGCCACCGAAGAAGAAACCAATCGAGATTCAGAGTGTCACTCTGAATCTCCTAGTAGCTCTGTTTGCATTAACTGTGTTGAAAATGAAGACCCTCAGCGCATACAAGTAAACAAAATTGGTAAAAGAGGGGGCAAATACTTCCAAAAAGCCCAAAGAAGGGAGAATTTCTAGGACAACATCAAATCTCCCCAGAGTGCAAACAAAATTATGTGTTGGGCGGGCTGTGGCAGAAGCAACTGCGACCAAGGCCCAAACTTCGCAGCTAAAAATGCTTTTTGCAATGCTTGCGGCAAAAGGGCCATTTTTTTGCTGTCTGCTTTAAAATGGTAAAAGAGGTATCCACAATCACATTCATCAAGCAGTGCTCCCTCAAAAAAATCTACACCATCTCAAGTAGTCGCAAGACAACAGAGATCAGCCCAGGAAAAGCAAAAATCCAGGCACTGATTGACACTGGTGCAGAGGTCAATGTCCTCTTTGAGGGTAATGTGCCCAAAAATATCAGGAAAATTTTCCGCACTCCAGTCACTCTATAACCATATAAAAGTGCAATCATAACCCAAAAGGTCAAATCACCTTAGACATCACATGGAATAATGCAACACAGAAAGCAATATGGGTTGTCATTGGTGACAAAGATTTTCATGGTAACCCTTGCAGCCTAATCTCTTGCAAACTAGCTGACCTAACCAACAAGAAACTGTGTATCCAAATCTATTTATACCGCATGGACAAATCATTTCTTTAGTTGTACTGAATACATTGATCTCAATCGCCAATATCCTTGTTAACCTTTTCCTGATATACGCTATATGGAAACTGAAACTGTACACAACTCTATCACAGCGTTTGATTCTGTGCTTAAACTTTTCAGACCTCTGCGTAGGACTCACAGTGCAGCCTTGTGTCACTGCTGTATACTTGACAGAGGATATAAACAAGGCAGTGGGAATAAGACTAGCTGCGCAATTCTTCAGTTTCTTGTTTTGCCAATTCTCAGGTGTTATGACTATGATAATAACTCTAGATCGCTACTTTAGGAATCATCTCTTTCAATGGCCCTCCCAGTCAAGTCAGTGCAATTTCCAGCCACAACACTCAAAACCAAGTTTGTAACAATGACTTTGACAACCTAAAGAACAAATCTCAGCAATCAGTTGCAAGCATCCCATCAAAGTATGAAGATGTCTTCACGGGTCTTGGAAAATTAAAAGCAAGCCCTGTACACTTTCATCTGAAACCCAATGCTAAGCCTGTAATTCAGCCACCTAGAAAACTCCCATACGACCTTCAACCCAATTTGGAGAAAATTATTCATGAAATTGAAAGGGTGATGTCATAGAACAGCGTTATGGGCCAGTAACGTGGCTTGTCGATCCAGTTTTAGTCCTCAAACCAGATGGAAACATGAGAATCACAGTGGATTTTTGTGGATTTTAGGGAATCCCTTGAAGACCCCCACTTGCCGATAAAAATCGTGTAGAAAGACATCTTGCCCATGTTTAATGGAAAATCGATTTCCAGCAAGCAAGATCTCAAAACAGCTTTTAATTAACTTGAACTTGAAGCAGCATGCCGCCTACTAACAGTTTTTCGTGCCGGTGACCGCCTCATGAGATATAAACGACCAACCATGGGTACTTTGCCAGCATCTGGAGAACTCAACCAAAGGCTTCCCCCACTCTTGCAAACATACCAAATGCTGCAGTGATTCAAGATGACATTGTGATCGCAGCAACGGACATCACAAGCCACAACACCTCTCTGGAATGTGTCCTCTCTGCACTAGCAATTGCAGGACTAACAGTCAGTCCAAAGAAATGCATCCTTGCCTCCCCAGAAATTCTGTTTTGGGAATTCCAAGCCACGAAAGACAGGATCAAACCAGATCCACAGAAAGTCCAAGCAGTATGCTATGCAGAAAGACCACAGAACAAAGATGAAGTTAAATCATTCCTTTGCATGATTCGCTCAAATTGGCAATTTATTCCAGACCTTGCAACAGCTACAGCCAACCTCAGGGAGCTAACAAGGAATATCAATACACTTGTGTGGTCAGAGGCCCATGAGACTGAATTCCAAAATCTCAAGAAGGCCTTCAATAAAGACGTCCTACTCCGACACTATGACACAACTGCCCCAAGCTTTATCTTTGTTGATGCCCATTACACAGGCCTCTCTGCAAGTCTCATTCAAGGAGCCTCCATTGATGCTACAAAAGCAGTCGCTATAGCATCACGCACCTCCATAGATGCCTAGAAAAATTACTCACAACTTGATTTAGAAGCAACAGTAATTGACTTCGGTCTTCGCCAGTTTCGACACATTCTTATTGGAGGCCCACCAGCTACAATTATCAATGACCAGTAGCCTCTGATATCACTGTGGATCACCATCTCTAATTGAACGCCATCATCTCAAATTGAACGCATCCTTCTTTGCCACCAAGACGATCGAGTTGTTTGGCGTCAAGGAAAGGACAACCCAGCAGATTACACTAGTAGACATGCCATTCCCATTGAAAAACTGCCTGCATGTATTAAAGAAGAAGCAAGAGAGCATCAGAAACTTCTCTTTCTTCTTCATCATCCAATCAGAACTACCATCGGAGCAGCGTTTGCATGCGCAACTCAATGACAGAAAATTGGAACGTCTACGCCGCTTCATAGCACTTGGTCAAGCACCACAAGATGATCCAACACTAAAGGGCTTCTAAAGAACCTTTAGTGAACTTTCTATTGGTGCAGATGACTCGTTTGAAGAGGTGATAAAATTCTACTACAATGGTCACTCTATGACGAGATCATTTCTTTTGCCCATGCTGGATCACATGCAGGACAAGATGTAGTAAAACGACGCATCCGCGCCCAATCTTGGTTCCCTGGCCTAGGCAATGCGTCAAAAATCGCCTTGAAACCTGCCTCGAATGCCACATACACACAAGGAACCGGACCAAAGTGCCCCTTTCAAGCACACCCATACCAGATCACCCCTGAGATTCTGTCTCCCTTGACTTGTTTGGGCCCCTACTAGATAAATCTCACATTCTTGTCAGCCGCCGTAATCTCTCCAGATTTCCAGACGCAAAAGTAGTTCGTTCGACAAGTGCTCGACACGTACTCTCAGCCCTGGGAGCTACCTATAACAACTTTGGGAACCCACTAGAACACAAAGCTGACAACGGTCCACCCTTCAACAGCCAGGAATTCAAAGATTTCTCCACCGCAAGAGGAATATCGGTAAAGCATTCTTACCCTTACCATCCCCAGGGAAATGAGGCTGAATGTTTTATGAAGCCACTGGGTAAAGCAGTTAAAGTTGCCCTTGATACAAACAAACCTGTGCAAGAAGCAGTGGATGACCTTTTAATCGATTATCGCTTTGTAGTATACGACGTTTCTAGCTTAAGCCCATTATCAAGACTCCTTAGAATTAAATGTTGCGACTTTTCACATTAAATTGAATAAGACAGACAAGTTTCTTCTCCCTAGCCATGTCGATTTGGAGTTATGAGGGAGTATCCAGATAAGCTTAATTGTTTCTTCATAAAATAATTGCTGTTATTGATATAAACTTCTCATTTTTTGGCAAAGAAAAATCTGCGCAATGGCTTTAGCTGTACTTAGATTATTCTGAAGAAATTCGAAAGCAAAGAAAGTTCAACTTCTCTGAGGATATGCTGATGAAAATGCTGTTGAATTCGATACCTGATTGCCCTGGTTTGATGGAGTTTTAGAGGTAGATGTTTCTTCAAGGCTAATCCGCGAGTAAAATCTCAGGGTAAAGTATAGATGAGTGAACAAACATGAGGCTAGGAAATAGATGAAATTTATTTCTGTGATCTGCTGGCTTATGCACAAATTTACGCATGGAGCTGCAATGCTTACATGACCGTATTGCTTGTGGAAAAATGTGATATTGTGAAGAAGCATACGCTGTTGCTTGTGACAACTCTGGTTGCCGTGCGTTTGTGAAAGACCAAGTTAAGCGATCATCGAGGAACCTTCCAGTCGTAGCCAATGCGTCAGATGCAAAGAAGCGAACTAGAATCAAGCAAACGTCAGTGACAGTTGTAATTGAGAAAACTTATCTGTTGAGTTTCGTGAGTCTCGTGAAGATTAGAAAATGGCAGCATTGTCGCAAAGCCGTTGGGATCTTCGAAGAAAACGGCAAAAAGATACCAATAGCTACATTTTATGTTCTGGCAATTTAAAGCTGAGACTTTCCTCTGCAATTCACTCTCTCTGCAATTTTTCTTCCTATCTGACCAAGCCAATGATCAATCTGTTCAGATAACTTTACACCATGTTTACACTAGCGTTCACACAGTGAAATCTGAATACGCTCCATCATGTATTTTGATGAAAAGTTTGAGTTTCCTTCAATTTTCTAAATTCTAATTGCTATTTTGATCCTGTCAACTGACACAGCTTAGAAGGCGGACTGAAAGTCAAGATCGGAAATCCAGATAGGAGCTTATTTCATGAAATGTTGCAAATTTGAAATTCAAGTACTAGCTGACATCTGAATGCTGCAAATCTTCAGATGGGAGTATCTCTTGTTTGGGGTGAAGATATGCGGTTATCTGGCAAGATCTTGCGATCTTTAACCCTCAAAATCGTTAACTTTAAGATATTTGTAAATGAAGCACGTGGAGATCACAGAATATATCTTAGCACGTTGATATCACAATCACAAAAATATGAACTGCTATGGTGATCTTCAGTTATCAGTTTTTAGTTTTCACATGAAAGGCTGGTACTGATTGCTTTAGATTTTATCACCTACATACATGATAAATTTTTAATAAGTTCTAACGCAGATGATAAAGATTATTGCATCCAAGATGTTCCAAAAGATTGTGTAGCGTTTGATAAGATATCATAAATATCAATGTCATGAAAGGACTTCGTAGACACGTAAGCCCGTTCCAAACATAGACCCAAGAATCTTGCAAATCTCTGAATCTTTATGGAGCTGCACACTTAGAAGTTCGTATTTGTGCGAGGGATGAGATGAGAGGCTCGTCAATAGCATTATTATTTGATGTGGCATGGTCTATTGCTGGTTTCTTTTCTCGATTATCTCAGAGCAAACCAATTAGGACTTTTTCATAGCTGTTTCACGGGATGCATTTCAAGTAAAGATGCATTTCAAGGATTTATGCTGGGTAGCCAGATGATTTTTGTCAAAAGTTAAACAATAAAGTAATGCAATGAGTCATTTGTCATTCATTAAAAATTTGGGCTGGCTAGATTTGATTTATGAATCGGTTTTTAGTTTTGATAAACTATGTACTCTTAGGTTGTTATGAATAGCTTTTTCATCGATTTAGATTAGTCTACACTACGCATTTGTATATAATAAGCAAGCTATTTTAGTCAATGTAGAATAAAATGACAACAACAACAGATTGATTTTCAAGTAATATTGTATCCATACATCTTTGAATAAACCCTTGTAATCAACACTCAGCCTGAGCTCTACATATCATACTTTGCTCATTGACATCTGCAGATTTACATGACATAAACATGGTAAAAAACTCGCATATAAGAACCTAATATTTTGCAAGTCAGCCTGACTAGGTTCTTATGCATTGGGTATTTTGAGGGAGCTGAGGCTGTTGAGGTATTTAGATTAGCTCTTATTGTATTCAGTTCTTTTTAAGTAGTTCTTTTCTTCAGATTTAAATATCAAGCCCAGTTTTCCCACTTAGTTCACATCACTTGAGTTCATGAGATCTTATTCATAACGGAAGTTTGTGGAACAAAAAGAGCCTGTAATCCAATGGAAGGCTTTCAAAGAGCCACTTGAAATCAAAGTACTTGAAGTATTGAAGAGAACACCGAATGTTGCATTTTAAAAATATCTTTCCTCTATGCGCATATGGCAGCCAGCGTTCATCCACAACTGCTTTCGTGAAGTTGAAATTTCCAGTTGAATTGAATTCATTTTCTGACACCAGTAGGGTCCGCGAACCAGCGAATGAAAGCCTGCTCTTAGTCACGTGTAGGCTCTACAAAAACACGGCACTATTTTCATTGGCATTGCCTTGCGAAACCATATTGCCCTCCGACCACGCCATTTGGCAATTAAGATGAAGTGAAACCACATAAAGTACTTCGCAAGACAATGGATTGGTTTTTGACCTATGAATATGGTTTCGTGCTTTAGTGGAACCTGCACGTGGCTAAGAACAGACTTTCATTCGCTGGCTCGCATACCCTACTGGCGTTAGAAAATGAATTCAATTCAACGGGAAATTAAAACTCCATGGAAGCAATAGGGAATGCAAGCAGGATAACATATGGTATTATGATTTTGCATTGGCTCGGTTGCTGAGCAACTAGAGTTGTAATTCGACCTGAAGATTTCTACAAATAAGAATCTATGTCAAATTTCAGGCTGAATCGGTTCTTATGTAATGAGGGTCTGATTTCGAAACTTAAGCCTGTAGGTTCGTAATCACTTGTTCTTATACGTGGTGTTTTTATTGTAGTATAGATTTTAAACATGTGCATGTTATCCTTATAGTCATTGCATTGAATTTTTCAATATTATGATTCTTTATTTTGTTTTCAATTTATTTTGAGTGGTATAGGCCGTTTCACGGAAAGAAAAGCATGCAGAGAAAAAGGGAAGATTTCAAGACTTCGACGCCTCGCAGCTTCGAATTTCGCCAGTTTTATCGAGGCTATTTTCACAATAAAACCTCTCTCCTGAGCGAGAAAAAAGATGTTACATATCTTTGGTGCATATCGATAAAATCCTCGGACTTCAGAGATTACGAGATAGCAATATGTATTTCGATTTGCTTTCTCATAATCTTTTGTTTCATTTCATTTTTCATTTTTAAATATTTATGCAGATTAAAAATTTCAGTAATAAATAACTTGTTTACAAATTGACCTGTGCAAAAAACAGAAAAGCCTAAATTACAGAGAATTATAATACAATGTACAAAAGAGCATAATAGAACTGAATTGAAAATACAATGTACCTCTCATATGGATTTTTTAAAGTTAGCCAAGGACGATGCTAATTTAGTTTCCTTATCTAGCTCATTCAATAATTTTGCTGCACGATACGAAAATGCTTTTTGGCCTGTGCTTGTTCTTAGCAGAGGTATTTGCAAGTTTGCTTCAGTAGAGCGAAGCATGCGATGACTGCCCTCTGTGCATTTACTGAAAAGTTCCATTAAATATTGAGGAGCAAGTGTTTAATGCCTTATAGGTCAGCATTGCTGTTTCTTTTCTGATAAGATCTTTAATTGATGGCCAGCCAAGATTTTGGAGCAGAGGGGCAGCAGAAGCATCGTAAGAACTATTTGTAGTTATTCTTGTTCTGGATCTTTTGGAGAGAATTGAGTTTGGTTTCACTGCAACAACCCCAAACCGAGCAACAATAACTGAAATGTGGCTCAACAATTCCTCTATACATTTTCTGCAGATCACTTGGTGGAAGAAATTTCTTGGCAAGTTTAATAAGACCAAGAGCTCGCAGTGCCTTAGCCTTAACATGTTCAATATGGCGATCCCATTGGTGCTTGTCATCAATTTGAACTCCCGATACTCAGTATCGGTTATCATATTGATCTTTTGATCACCAATTTCAAAACTACACTCCAAAAATAAAGGTGGTGAGAAAAACCCTTAAAGGTTTATCAGCAGCGTACAAATGCGTTACCCCTGGAGGTGCTCGAAAAAACCCTCTCATAGAGGTTTTATAATAAGCCCTCTCAAAGGGTTTTTCTAAGAACCGTCTTGAAGAGTTTTCTAAACAACCTGTTTCAAAGGGTTTTCTAAAAAACCCTTCAAAAGGGTTTTTTAAAAAACCTTTCAAAAGGGTTTTCTAACAAACCCCTTCAAAAGGGTTTCCTAAAAAACCCTTCGATGGGTTTCCCAAAAAGCCTTCTAAGGGTTTTCCAAACAACCCGTCTCAAAGGGTTTTAAAAAAACCTCTTCGATGGGGTTTTTTAGAAAATCCCCGCGAAGAGGTTTTTTAGGAAACCACGCGAGGGGATTTCTAATGAAAACCTCTATCACAAGGTTTTTTCACCCAACCTCCAGGGGTAACGTATTTGCACGCTGCAGATAGACCTTCAAAGGTTTTTCCTTTTACATTTATTAGCACCTTCGATCGGGTTTGAAACAACCCGTTTTAAAGGGTTTCCAGAAGGACTCACTCTATTGCCGCCTCTATGAACCTGCCACCGACTCCCATACAACACGTAATATTTTGGGGTTTTCAGACTTTCTAAATGGATCTCTGATTGGCTTTCAAGTTAAGAACTCTTCGAAGGGTCTATATTGGGCTTTCTTTCGAAGTCTTGTGTGACGTAAGCTGCTCCTGCACAAGTCCTTTGAAGAAACTTTAAGGCACACATCATCTATTCGTGATAACTATTGTTGAGAACTGTCAAAAAAGAACAAAAACGTCGTAGAAAACTTTCAATTAAGCTTTGCCTCTTGAATTCATTAAAAATCCTTTATCTGAAAACTTAATAGCTACCAACGTTGGTTACATTAAAATCCAAAAATATCTCGTACTGAAAAGTTTCTTATATATGCCTCATACTAAAAAGGATTTAGCTATTAACTATCAAACCCTTCATAGAATTAACTTAATATTAACCAAATTCAAACTGAAATGTCATGAGAAAAAATATAACCAAGAGTCTGCTCGGGTGTTTGTAATTAGACAAAACCTTGCAAAGAAAATTTTGTCGCAAAGTTTGACTGTCCGAAGATTTTTGGATCTTGATGTGTACAGCATTTGTTACAAGTGTCAATTAACATTTCAAATACAAATGCTAAATCATGAAGTGCTATGAACAATTCCTTTCTGATCTACAACTGATTATAACCTATCAGTCACAACAAGGGAAGAACCGAGGGGCATATCACTGTATAAAAATATCGTACACCTTTGGCGAAAAAATCATTTTGTTTTATAGAAAAATCAGCAAAGAATCCCTTAAAATGTTATTTTTTAAAAAGTCTTGTACACCTTTTCGTAAGAGGGATACACCCCTCGGGAAGAACAAATTCAAAGTATGTACTGTCAATACACTAATTTTTTAGAAACTGGTCTTTGTAGTTGAGTTTGTTAATTCTAGGTGCGAATGTTGTTAAAGTTTAATCACAGAGCGTCTTAATTCATCATGAAGCTTTTCATCAAAGATATGAGTGTATTCTGAAATTCAAGAAGTCAGTTAAGGCATTCAGCTAATCAAAGACAACTTCTAAAGTTCATTAACTAAGATTTTGGCTGTTCTTTATAACATATATGCAGTACCTTTCTTCCATTATAGTATTGATAACCGACTTTTTACGTGTTGTCACCTTGAAACTATACAGATCTTCCGTTTGTCTTTTTCTTCAAGCCTCTAAAAAGAAATTTTAGGATAAATTAATGAACATGTCTTAGTTTTTAACAAGGATTGCAAACATTTTGAATTTCAGTTTATTTCCTCATTTGATAGCAGAATTATGTGCCTAAATGTGGCGTTTGGTTGCAAAGGCCTAAGCATAACTCTGCGATTTTTGAAACTTCCTCGGGCCTCTTTCTGGTCATATAAAAGGATACGAGAAAGCAAATCGAAATACATATTGCCATTTCGTAATCTCTGAAGTTCAAAGATTTTATCGATATGCACCAAAGATATCTAGCGTCTTTGTTCTCGTCCAGGAGAGAGGTTTCTTGCGAAAATAAGCCTCAATAAAAACTGGAGAAATTCGAAGCTGCATGGTGTCGAAATCTTGAAATTTTACCTTTTTCCTAGCATGCTTTTCCTTCCGTGAAAAGGTCTATTGTTAGGATTTTTAGCTACTGAAAGCGACTCTAGGCCCACGGTGCATGCCTCATCCTGAGTTTGACCTCACTCGATCGAGCTTAACTTCTGTCACCTGACGAAAACTGTAGAGGCAACTCAGCCAATCACCCCGCATGATTGAGATGTGCGGCATGAATCATGTTGATCAATGAAAGCATTCATTACCTTAGTCACCATACCGAGTGAAATACTTTCAGCTTTATAATTTGTACCCAAATGTAAGTCAACTAAACATCCATAACAAATTCATCTGGTTGCTAAGTCAAGAGGATAAGTGCTGCCTTAACTTGTTGGCAACTTTTTTCCTGAAATGCTTCAAAATAAAATCAGAATTTCAAATATAAATATCCTCTGTCCCACGATTCACGTACCATACTTCGTTCTTTTATCATCATTTAGTATATCATTTAGTATATTATGAAGGTGTTGTGGCGCCGTGGTGTAATCCTCTGACATTGCAGCCAGAATAGTTAGGAGGAGTGGGTTCGAGTCCCGGTAGAGCCCCACTACTTGAGCGTCATAACAAGGGGTCGCGGACTCGATTAGGTCTGCTCTATTTCTGCGATCCCAGTGCTTGGCGCTAAAAAAATGCAACTTCACCTTTACCTTCACCATATCATTTCATAAAATTTAGTGGCTTCAACCTTACATACATAGATTCTTGCGTTATTAACTGTTTTATGTAATAGTAATTTTAGCTTGTTTGTGATTGGGTTAGAGGCCCTCTTGGCCTAGAAGCCTTAGAATTAAAAAAATAATAATAATAATTTGAGGTCAGCATCCGCAGAGGGCTTTTCAATCTTAGACAAAACTCCAAGCGAGTTTGACCTGCTCATCCATGAGGTTTGTTATAACAAGAGATTGCACGTCATTAAACTTTCGGCATTCCTCTCTTGCACTCTCTTTGTTTGGATTCTTTTGGGCTTTCTAGCTCACTGCTTTTGACCAGAACGTTCTTTTTTGTAGATTTGATAAGAAGGATTGGTTATTCATGATGCCAGGAAAATAAATTTACACGTGTAACTTCTTGGCAGAGGATGATAGGAGATCCTATCGAAACGTACTGATAATCATAGCATGGCCTTAACAAACCAACTACATCTTTTATGGTAATTTTTGGCCTTGTCTCTATTACAATGCAATATCATAGTTTGCTAAAAAGTATCAATTTACTGAAGTTTCATCAATGATCTTATGGAAACGCCTCTTTTTACAACGGAAGTTATTTCCTCTCTCAAGTCCAATCTTCTTCTAACGCTAATATTCAACAGAGGGCCCTTTTCTCTTGAATGATTTTCCTTGCACTTTTATTCTTATTCCAACCCCGGGGGTAGCTTAAATCAAAGAATGACGGGTGGGTGGGTGGGTTTCTATATTCAATGTGGCTAGCCCGCGAAAGTCTGAGAGACTTATTTCCAGCAGGGGCCACGGATGTTTTGCCATCAGTCCGCCGCAGCTACCCGCCACAGCTACCAGACTTCCCTCACATGGCTCTGGTCGACCCGGGCTAGTGTTACGGACAGCGACCAAACTGTCCACCGTGGGATTTGAACCTACGGCCGTTCTAACCTTTGGCTTACGAGTCAGACACCTTAACCACTCGGCCACACGCCCGCCCAAATTGTAGCATCATACCCACCCTTATTAATCAACCTGCATTTTGCATACGCACTTTTAAGGATCTGGAGAAAAAACAACCAGTTTTATGGTTTCAAAACTCAACTGTATGTAACATACAAGAAATTGAATAATAACATAAGTAGACTACTGCTAATATTTTTACGCTTTTTCTTTATGAGAAATTTGGATCTGGTAACTTTACTAAACGTTTCATAATTCAACACGATTCAATAATTTTTGCATCAGAGTACTGAAAGTTTCTTATTTTTTTTTTACTTTTCAAACGAATGACTTGTCACTTTGGTCTCAGCATTGCTGCAGATATTATCCTTGAGGTTTACAACATCATGTAGGAAAATACAGTGTTCTTTTATGTTCAAAACAAAAACTGTCGATTGGTATTACTTTAGAATCAAGGCTCAACGATATAGCATGAGCTATAGGACACGAACTGTGTAGATTGGGCCTAATTTGGGGTGGTACTCTCGTAGTAATTTGGCCGACGTAGTTAATTCAGTTTGCAATTAATATGTAATGAATACTCTCTTTAGTTCTTCTCTGTCGTATCCTAACCTTGCTATTCCTGCGAAATACAGCCAGCAACGGAGCTCGATTCCCCTTCCACGACAAACATGGCGCCTTTCCTGTCGAGAGCCAGCTCGCATCCTGGAGTGATCTATGGGAGCGGGCCCAAAATGGGGGGCTCTGGGGCGCGGCCCCAAGAAAAATCTTGGTGACAACGACCACTAAATTGAGAGAAAACGATAAAAATATCCTTTTAAAAATGATTATCCTAAAAAATGCCGTGTCAAGTTTATGCAAAAAATGTATTTATGAATAAAAGAAATTGATTTAAGGTACGTATTTCAAGTCTGGTTCACACCAGGTCGTTGCAGTCTAGAGGGGTCCAAGGCATGCTTCCCCGGGAAAATGTTTAAAATCAAGCTTGTTAGAATCGTTCTGGTAGCTATTTGCGCCTCTAAATAAAATTGTCATGTCATCGAACTAGCCAGTCATAATGCACAAGAATCACCATATAAACAGCAAGTTGCCTCTTCTTGATTTTAATACACTATAGCAATTTGACAAGTTCCTGGGCCCTTTTTGATCATGAACCTGGCAGAGACCTGAATTTTAGCTATATTGCAAAACCTGTGTTATTATTCATTGGTCCCAGGTTTTTGACACCCTGACCCTCCTCTCCTCTGGATAACTGCAGGCACTTACATCGAACTCCATTCTTCTTCAGAGGAATGGTTAAAAATCTTAATCGGGATCTGAATCTCTCCTTTCTCTTCGGCTGTTTTCTTCCTGCGCTTCTGACATGCTTCTCGGAGCATGGGTCCTCTGTGGACTTGGTCCAAGTCTCGCTCTCCATCAATAAATAAACGGGAGGGAAGAGGAAAAAGAAAAGGGAAAGAGGAGCTAGACTCAGGGGGGATTAGAAAGGTCCCCCGCGAAGCTTTTGAGTGCCGGTCTTCGAAATTTTGCAAATTGCAGAAAACTTTTCGTACTCTTCTACACTGGTTCTAATGAGCGGTATTGGAAAGATGGACTTTACAATTTGGATAGATGTTTTGATTCGAATGTGATTAACTGAGCATTTACGCACAATCTTATTGTGAATTTTAGTCATTTTCGGCTAGTGATAAACTTCAATCGGCCGTTTTTGTGGGAAGTTTCTGTGGGCCTAGGCACAGTACTTCGACCAAAATACATCAGATTTGTTCTTCGTTTTCTGACAGACAAGGGCGGGACTTAGCAATGTTTTGTTTTCGTTTACACTTCATAGGGCTTTGACTGGTAGAAAAACATCTAAGTCGCGCTAGGTCCCAACATCTAAAGCTTTATTTCACCGGAAAACATGATGCGGATTCTCGTTCAATGTGACCGAAGAAACTATGCGTGCCCCACAGCAACACAGAACAATATTCTCGTCTGCTTTTCACTGCAATCTTGTTCCTAGTAGTTGGCCAATGCATTGAAGCTGTTGGGTGGCTTTATTTTGTTTCAGAATCGTCGAATTGACATCTTGCAAAGTTTCCGTTGTTTTAGGCCAACGTCACAGCTTCGTCCTTCGAGTTCGTGCAAAACTTCCGAGTGATCAAATTTCAATGCGCAACTCTGATAGTATGAATGCCACGCAAAGCATTGTGGAATGCCATTTAGTCCCCCCCCCCCTGAGCAAGACTTGTGGACTACGCATTCGGAAAATGAGGCTCGGCATTCACCTCCTCAATTCTAATTGGCTCTTATGCTAACCTGAGAGAAAGCCCCCGGTCAAGATCTTGACCTATCTCATTTTGGGAACGCGTAGTTCACAAGTCTCGCTCTCCCTCCCCTTTTCTCCTTCTTCTTCCCTCCTGTTTGTTTACTAATCAAGAGCGAGATTTGGAACGAGTCCAGGGTCCTCTGTTCAAGGTTCATTAAGAGAGAGAGGTTTTGGTGCATACTATAATAATATAATATAATATAATATAATATAATATAATATAATATAATGTAGTGTAATATAATATAATATAATATAACACAATATAATATAATATAATACAACATAATATAATATAATATAATACAACATAATATAATATAATATAATATAACATAATATAATATAATATAATATAATATAATATAATATAATATAATATAATATAATATAATATAATATAATATGATATAATATAATATTATATAATATAATATAATATAATATAATATAACATAATATAATATAATAATATAATACTAACGATAATCAACCGTTCTGTTCAGTCAAGGATTTCTTGCGCACGTTTTCCTGTGACCAACAACAACAGAAATGTATGAAATCATCTTTGAAATGGAAATCATCTGTTAACCTGTTAAATTTCTTGTAGGCAAAAAACCAGCTGTCGACAGGGAAGCGCTTGAAATGAAAGAAACCGTTCGCAGAAAAGAGTCATCGGAAATATCTGCAA
This sequence comes from Aurelia sp. 4 Dawson et al 2005, assembly GCA_964019985.1. Lineage (NCBI taxonomy): Eukaryota > Metazoa > Cnidaria > Scyphozoa > Semaeostomeae > Ulmaridae > Aurelia > Aurelia sp. 4 Dawson et al 2005. The sequence continues at coordinate 7,625,297 of OZ026504.1, read as the reverse complement.
AGTTTTGCGCTCGAAAAAGCGTAACTGAACTAATTGTTTTTCTTGTGGAAAGATTTCGTCGAAGCCCATTATTAAGGTTTCAGAACAGTAAAGCCTACCCATTTCTATTGGAATCACGGTATTTCAAGACCACTATTTATGGATTTTGAAGCTCTTGAGCCCGTCCTTATGGGCGGCAGGACCCCGTTCACCAACATATAGAGTTACCCTCCCCCGGGATTTCAATACAACTAAATCACACAATCGCTGATGTCTTGAGATTTTATGCAATCGAATTTGACCCAATGATCATAAATGATGGATTTTCATATTCTCAAACATTTCTATTTTATCTGCTTATCATTGTAAAAATCTTTAACAAGATGAACTGTTATGCTCAGTATTATCTACCAAATTTCCAACATGCAGCTACAGATTTCAAGGTGTCCTCCCCACGATCTAGAAATTCGGTACAATGTTTTATCTGTGACATTTCACACAGTGTTTGGCTGAATACAGATATCCTTGAACGAAGAATTTATATACTCGGAAAGCAAAAGTGTGCTCATAAGACCAGATTTGGATTGCAGTTAGCTGAATTTTTTCCTATCATAATGCTGTTGATGGTGGCACTTTTGAAAAATGCAAGTTAAAGAAGGAAAGTCAACAGACACACAAACACATAAGTATTCGACAACTAGCGAGCAACCATGACTTCTCCTTTTTCGGTGCAGAAACATTTTTAAATTCTCGGGAAAAATCGAAAAAATTAAAATGCGCCACAGCCGTCGAACTACGGATCTCCTGCATTCCGCATACATATATAAATTTCTGAGCGGCCTCTGGGACTTTGATGACGATTCCTCCATTATGCGAATGTAGGACTCCACCTACTTCGGTAGTTATCCCACTCAAAATGCTCTTTATAAGATGGTATCTAGGCCAAGGCCCCCGGTCTCTTACCTTATGAAAACAAATACAAAAATTAGATAACTAGGTTACTGCGGTATGAAATTAATTAAAATCGAAGAACCCTCGAGGTCTGGGGGCGGGGCAAAGCGAGCAAACCTTTTTGTATAGATCAAGTATAGATACATTTAGTATCTTCAAAAAACAGTATGTAAATAATAGCGTGCTGATATACTGCCAACGATAATGACTTTTTTTGAAATAGAACGTGAAATATTTGAAAATGTGGGTCTCTGGAGAGCCACCCCTTTTTAATTACTCATATTTTGAGACAGAAGCCCTCCAAGCATGGCAAGGCAACAAAAGACGCAAGCAAGCAGCATCAAATGTTATGAAAAATATTAAGATCATTTATTGTTCATACATTTCTGTTGTTGTTGGTCACAAGAAAACACGCGCAAGAAATCCTTGAATGAGATAACGATAATCAACCGAACGGTTGATTATCGCTAGTATGCACCAAAACCTCTCTCTTCATGAACCTTGAACCAGAGGACCCTGGACTTGTTCCAAGTCTCGCTATTGATCAATAAGCAATCTAGACGGAAGATGAATGAGAACAGAGAAAGGAGAGCGAGCCTTGTGAACTAAATTAATTTCCAAAATTTTCGGATGTTTTAATTTTCGGACAAATGAGTAGTCCGAAAATTTAATTGTCCAAAAAATAAGTGTCTGAATTTTTTAGTGGTCCGAAAATTTAATGACTGGCAAATAACAATGACAAAAAGTTCTTTGGATAAGAAATGAAATTCTGTTATAAGATTACTATTGTTCTAATGGAGGAACGTTGGAAATCTCAATGAAGGACAAGCAATGTCTCAATGAAAGAAAAAAATAATAATTTTTAGTGAACTTGAAGATTGTGAAGGATCTTATGAAACTGATTTGATATCCTGGAGTGCTGAAATTCTGATCATTTGGGAAACTCTCAGCACTGACTCAAATTCTAAGTTCCTAATAAAAGACGTATATTAAACCTATCATTGTTGTTTGTTACTCTCATTATTGTTGATGTTATTGTTGTTACATGAGGGAAAAGTCCTTTTGCCCCAACTTTAATTCATGATTATCCTTATAATGCCTGTATTTTACACTTGATTACTATGCTGGTTTCCGTTTTGAGACATAGAGTGAAGAAATTTCGCTATATCTGGTGTATCATTTGCCTACTCATTATCAAATCGTATATGTCCGAAATTTTATTCACCTGTTTGAAAATGTGCGAAGTTGTTCACCAAAATTGTCCGAAATCGATCATAATTTCGTCCGAAAATTTTTGTCCGAAAAGTAAGTGTCCGAAAATAAAACGTCCGAAAATTTTGGAAATTAATGTACGCGTTCCTAAAACAAGACCGGTCAAGATCTTGACCGGCGGCTTTCTTTCATGTTAGCATAAGAGCTAATTAGAATTGAGCAGGTGCATGCCGAGCCTCGTTTTCCTAATGCGTAGTCCACATGTCTAGCTCCCCTTCCCCTTTCCCTTTTCTTTTTCTTCTTCCCTCCCGTTTGTTTATTGATCGAGAGCGAGACTTGGAGCAAGTCCACAGAGGACCAATACACCGAGAAGCATGTCAGAAACGCAGGAAGAAAAAAGCCGAAGAGAAAGGAGAGATTCAGATCCCGATTAAGATGTTCAACAGTTCCTCTGAAGAAGAATGGAGCTCGAAGTGCCTACAGTTATCCATTCAGGGCTGAGGAGAGGGGGGTCAGGGTGTCAAAAACCTGGGAACCATGAATGATAACACAGGTTTTCAAACATAGCTAAAATTCAGGTCTCTGCCATGATCAAAGAGGGCCCCAAGAACTTGTCAAATTGCTATAATGTATTAAAATCAAGAAGAGGCAAATTGTCATCATATGGTGATTCTTGTGCATTATGACTGGCTAGTTCGACGACATGACAATTGTATTTAGAGGCGCAAATAACTACCAGAACGATTCTAACAAGCTTGATTTTAAATTTTTTTCCGGGGAGGCATGCCTCCGGACCCCTATAGATGAGTGCGCCTCATGCAACTGGTTTTCCTAGGAACCCATGTTTAGTTTTGACCTGAGGACGTAGGGTCATCGGTTCGTTGAGTTATCGTTCATATTCAATCTTTTTGGCCTTTTGAGACGTTCGTTCCTATAGACTCTGGCGTACTCCAGCGTATGCAACGACCTAGTGTGAACCAGAATTGAAGTACGTAACATAAAAGTAAACTGTTTGATTCATAAATACATTTTTGCATAACTTGACACAGCATTTTCCTGAAGATAATCAGTTTTAAAAGGGGCATTTTCCTCATTTTCCGGGAATTTTAGAGGGCGTGGTCACAAAGATTTTTCTTGGGGGCCGTTCCCTTCGATCACTACAGGGCGCGAGCTGGCTCTCGACGGCCCTGCACGGTAATTTACACGCTTTTTCTTGCAAGAAAGTAGTTTTCAAGAATCTAATAGCAAGATGGCCGCAATGTTAAAGGGAATACAAAGACCAGCATGCCTTGCGTGAAATCGATGACTTGTTCTCCACAGCTTCCAGAATATCTGACTGTACGAATGTCACAAGAACCAAACAAACGATTGCAAAGGCTGCTGGTCTTTGTACTCCTTTAAGAAACTGTAGCACTATGTCTGAGAGTTAGACCTTTAGAAGTTTAAATGCAACGGATATCATGGCAACTATGTCGTTCAACCTTGATTCTTATGTAATACCAACCCGACCGTTTTTGTTTTGAACATAAAAGAACACTGTTTATTCCTACATGATGTTTTTAACCTCGAGGAAAATATCTACAGCAATGCTGAGACCAAAGTGACAAGTCATACGTTTGAAAAGTAAGAAAAAAATTAAGAAACGTTCAGTACTAAAATGCAAAAATTATTGAATCATGTTGAACTATGAAACGTTTAGTACAGTTACCAGATCCAAATTTCTCATAACGAAAAAGCGTAAAAAATATTAGGAGTAGTCTGCTTACGTTATTATTCAATCTGCTGCATGTTACATACAGTTGTGTTTGGAAACCATAAAACTGGGCATTTTCTCCAATTTCTTAAAAGTGCTTATGCAAAATGTATGTTAATTAATAAGGGTGAGTATGACACTACAATCTGGGCGGCACGCCTCCGTCATCCTTTGGTTCAAGTTAACCCCATGGGGGTTTAACTCGTGGTTGGTCTACTTGATCGTCCTATTTTGGGGGCGAAATGCCCCCTTACCATACTCTTGACTGGTAATAGGTAAAGGGACCAAATTTGCCCCCCTCCCTATCTAACTCTTGACTGGTAATAGGTAGAGGAGCCAAATTCGGTGTGATGATAGCCTCAGGCATGTACTGTCTATAAATATAAAAGTTAACCAAAGATTAGCCATCCTTTTTGCACACATCAACATGTTCCTTTGTGAGGTCGAGAAAGCGGCAAAAATTGACCAGAATCAGAAAGATCTCGATACAGTTATGGAGCACATTTTCCATCCAAACATGATGTATCAAATAACAGTCAAGAAATTTGCAAAATATTCCACTTCTGCTCCTTTTTTCGCGATAATTGAGATTTGAGAATTTTGCGACTTTTCCAGGGTCAGTCCAGAACATTGTCTCCCGCCCCCTCATTTTTACAAACATTTCGATGAAACTTTGTAAGAAGTTGCACAATTCGTAGTGGTAGAAGTTTAACCCTATCTTACCTGGTGGGGGGGGTGGATTCCACCCCCTCGTACATTTTCATTTATAAGTTTTTGCGCGTTTGTTGAATGCCTCTGAGATTTAGCAAGTTTAACTTTCTATCATACAGCAATGAAATTGTAACAATTTTGGTATTCTATTTTTAGCCTTGTCTCCATGGCAACCAAGTTGTCGTGCCACACTCTGTGAAAAATATAATTTCTATCTCTTTTAATCCTTTACAATAGGTCCGATTAAGTCTAAAGAATGAATTTACATCTATTTTGATCTATATATTTCCTTTCTTTACGAAAAATAAAAGAAAAATAAAGTTTAACGACTTTTTAACACACTTTCACTTTTATGACGTCATATGACGTCATAATGTTGATTATGCTCTAGCAACAACAACAATAACGCTAATTAAACCATTGTTTCACAAATTCATTGTTTATATAATTGACAACCTTTGTGCCAAATTTGGCTGCCATATCTCAAGCAACAACAGAGATAAACAGGGGGGGTGGATTCCACCCCCCAGGCATTGACCGTTTCAAATCGCCCAGGTGAGATAGGGTTAAGAAGTTTCATGGCTATAAAGTTTTTCCTGACAGAGTTATCTAAAAATCTACTAGGGGGGGGGGCGTGAAATCCCGCCAAAGAAAATAAGGGTTAAGGGGAAAGTATGGCCAACATGTCGTTAAGCCTCTGTATTGAGTAGCATTAACCAACTGCCGATGGTTAAAGTTCAAGGAACATACCTAGTAGCTTTTTATATTTGGCACTACAACAGTAATCAAACTTGCGACAACAAAGCCTTTGCAAAACGCTGCCGAGGGCAATTTCCTTCCCAAAATATTTCAGCCTCCTTTGGCAGAAACTGTTTTGCTTTCAAGAAAAATTCACAAAATCTGTAAACATCCTTCTGTTCTGAGAAATTCTCCTATGCTCTTTTGAATGAGTGAAACACTCCTGAAACACTCCTCAACATCTATGTAAAGATCTTTCGTAACCCGAAAATTTGAGTTGCAAGAACGATTTGTAGTCTGGGGCATCTCAGGTCCGAAATGCGCTGTAAGAAGTTGAGCAAAAGATGACATTTACCTTTCCCCTTAACTTGGCAAACTGCAAAGAATGAAAAAATTTAATGTTATGAACTCTCAACAAGCTTTCGTTTACCCATATCTTATTATGTGCACGATATGTCACAGTAAACTGAAAGCGAAAATCGTTGGCTTCAGAAATCAAAGCACAAACTGAAAACAAAATGTGTCCTGTTTCTAGTCTGACAATTTCGATCCAAAAGCAAAGTCCATGGATTGATATTGCAAGCAATGTTAAATGTTTTATTGTAGAATTGCTTATTAGCTTGATTAGCCAATAAAGTCCAAAGAACCTGAGAAACATTAGTAAGAATTTATTTACTATTACTTATTTCGGCAGTTGACGTCACTATGATGTGGTGCTGTATTGTAGCCAGATGAATGTCATGATTACCATATCCATTCCACTCTTTCTAAAGGAACGCCTTGCACAATGACAAAAAGATATCCGAACAGTGCACACTAGACGCAAGACAGGATTTATGCCTATCATATGACATGGAGTTATTGCATTAGTCAAAATTGGCGCATCATGACAAAGTTAAAATCGTCATCAAGATCTTGCATTCCAATTGAAAGGCTGTGCCTACACGGCCTGCCTATCACATACTAGGCTTGTCGCGTGGCGCTTGCGGCACCGCGCTGACCCGCCGTCGTATCAGGCAATTGCTAAGGGTAGAATTTGTTGCACCTGTAGGCATTTGTATCTGTTAATCACTTTATGTGGCAAAATATTGTCATAATGGTTTGGTCAAGGTTAGCTGTGGTTGCTCATATATGTGGTCGACAATCTTTCAGTTTCCACCCTTGACGTTCTTCACTGCTCTTTTCACCATTCCCAACTCTTTAGTTGTGTCCTGACTCTTTCTCGTGTATACCCTCTCTTTAACCCTATCTCACCTGGAAGTTTTGAAGCGGTCAATACCTGAGGGGGAGGGGATGGCTTCCACTTTCCTCTATTTCTTTGTTGAAAAAGTAGCTATGATCATTAAGCTCAGTAATGAGATGCACGTTGATGCAAACAATCAAAATCATGTGATGAAATTAAATTAAGATTATTGTTTCTGTTGCCAAGACAATAAGAAGAAATAAGTTATGATGATCATGATTACCAGTATCATGGTTTAAACAATAAAATGAGGTACTTCCTTGCATTTTTTTGTTTCAAATCGAAATGGATATCATTAGGTCTAAGAAATGGATATCAGCAGCAAATAAATCTTTTGCTCAAACTTACATCTCGTTAGAAAGGCCATTTCTTTCGTTAGATAACCCACCCCTAACGGGTGTTTTGGAATCAGATTTATCGACGGTGCAAGGAAATTCTGATGAGCGTCATACACCAAATATTTTCGCAGTAGCTCAACCTGTCCTTTTGCCACTTCACACATCAGGTTTGAGAAGAGAATCTGTCAGAAATGACATCGATGAATTTTTTAGTCGAAGGGCTGAATGTGCCGGGAACTTGCTCATAGGTTTTTTAAACATAAACAGTCTTAGAAATAAAATCACTGATCTCAGAATGATCGCTGAAAGATGTTTACCTGATGTATTACTTATAGAAGAAACAAAATTAAACTTGGATTTTAAAACTGAATAGTTTCACATTAATATTTACAAAAGTCCAATTCGTTTGGATAGGTCTGAATTTGGAGGAGGTCTCATGCAATACTCGAGGAATGGCATTATTTGTAATAGGGTGTCCAATTTTGAAGTCCCATCTCTTGAGCTAGTGTGTTCTGAACTCGTAGTCGCAAAAAATAAATGGATCATTTATAGTATCTACCGCCCCCCCCGAGTGCCAGCATAGAAACATTTTTCTCAGATCTGTTCAAGTCTTTAAATCGTGCACTGGATCGTTACGACAACATTATTGTAATGGGTGATACCAATATTGATACTCAAAATAAAACAGATCCCGGTTTTGACAAATTGGTTTCTTTTTGTGATGTGTTCGGTTTATCCAACTTAGTGACGTCAAAAACTTGCTTCACTAAGAATCATAGCTCATCAATTGATGTTATTTTAACAAATCGACCAAGGTCCTTCCAAGAAACCTCCGCTTTTGAAACAGGTCGGAGTGACTATCATGGTCTTGTCGCTGCCACTATGAAATCAACTGTTCCTAGACTAAAACCAAAACAAATTAAATATCACAGCTACAAAAAGTTTGTCCCGGAGAATTTCTTGAGCGACGGAAAGAATGCCAAATTTGTATGCGACGGGACTAACCCGGATAAATCTTACGATCATCTGACCAATACTTTCCGAAATATAGTGGACAAACACGCTCCTATCAAAACAAAGTTTCTAGGAGGAAACAATGCATCTTTCATGAACCCAGAGCTGAAAAAAGCTATGTACACCCGTGCAAGGCTTATACGAAGAATAAATAAACTCACTTCAAAGCAAAATGAAGTTGCTTTCAAGAAGCAACTAAATCGCTGTGTTGCTCTCCGTAAGGAGGCTATGAAGAATCACTTCAAGAGAGTTACAAGCAATGGTCTCATGTCCATTAAAGCTTTCTGGAATCTGGTAAAACCTTTTCTCTCAAATAAGGGTCTTCTAGCTGGTACCGATATTTCCCTGGTTAAAGATGACAAAATAGTCACTGATGATCATAACTTATGTGAGATTTTTAATGATTATTACATGAACATTGTCGAAAATACTTCCGGTAAGAAGCCTTCCAGCATTGCAAATGCGAATTCAATTGATGATGATCGAGAAATTGTCAGGTTAATTCTTGATAAATACAAGGATCATCCAAGTATTCTAGCTATAGTTCAAAACCCTGAGCATACTTTTCAATCCTTCTCTTTCAATGAAGTTACTGCTAGAGAAGTCTGGCTCCAACTGAAAATGTTCGATGGCAGTAAATTAACAGGTGTCAATCAAATTCCACCAAAGCTTGTTTCTCTGGCTAGTGATGCTCTCACTAACGCCATCAATTGCAGCATTCGAAATGTCATATTTCCCAAGAATGCAAAAACTGATGCAGTCTGCCCTTTAGACAAAGGTGAACTCGTTCGCACTGTGGAGAGTAATTATCGGCCGGTCAGTATACTCAATGCTTTTTCCAAAATTTTTGAAAAAATTCTAAAAGAGCAGCTCAGCCCCTTCCTTGATAAAACTCTTTCAATCTTCATTGCAGCTTATAGAACAGCTTACAGTACACATCATATTTTGATTAACCTCGCAGAAGAGTGCAAATCTAAGTTTGACAACAACTTTATTGTAGGGTCCGTTTTGATGGACCTGTCAAAAGCTCTTGATTGTATCCCGCATGATTTAATTATATCTAAACTTCATGCATATGGTCTTGATGAAAATGCTCTGGTTCTTGTCTATTCCTATCTTAAAAACGGAAGCAAAGTGTCCGAATAGATAACGTCTACAGCTCTTTTCAATAAATTTTATCAGGAGTACCGCAGGTATCAGTTTTAGGTCCTATTCTGTTCAATTTCTACAGAAATGAACTTTTCTCTTTCATAAAGCATGCAACCATGTATAATTATGCTGATGACAGCACGCTGGTTTTCTTTTCCAAGTCCTTGCCAGATCTTGTCAAGGTTTTGGAAAACGAAGCAGGCAGCACTTTGTCATGGCTCGAAAAAATGAAGTGATAGCAAACCCTTACAAATTCCATGCACTTTGTCTTAAAAAAGACCGGACAAATATTTGTGACATTAACCTTGAACTTTAAGGACATTCTATCAAATCTGAAGAGACTGTTAAACTCCTAGGTGTAACACTAGATTACAAATTGAACTTTGACCAACATATATCAAATCTTTGTAAAAAGCTACAGCACTGCTGGACTTTCTTAAGTGGCTTAGGTCTTTTATTGATTTTGCTGGAGAAGAAGTTTTGGTTCAAAGTTTCGTGTATTCGAATATCAACTTTTGTCCTTTAGTTTAGTTTATTAGGTACTTTTCGTCTTCAAAATTGCTTCAGAAAATTGAAAGGGTACAGGAACGTGCGCTAAGATTCTTGTACAATGGTCATAAAATCTCCTATGATGACCTTCTTATTAGGTCACAAAAGTGCACAATGCAAGTTGCTCGTCAGAGAACTCTCTGTATCGAAATTTTCAAGACAATCAAAAATTTGAATCCACCTTTTATGCAAAGCATTTTTGATTCAAGAACTTCAAAGCATCCTTCTCGGAATCCTTACAATTTGAATCACTTTCGACCAAATCAAGTAACTTTCGGTTCCAAGAGCCTTAAAGCAATGGGACCTCAGATCTGGAACTGTTTGCCAAATGAGCTAAAATCAGCTGACAATCTTAACAAATTCAAAAGAATGATTTAAAACAACGGGATGGTCCTTCATGTAAATGCAACGCCTGTAAATATAATGGTATCGTGTAGACTTTGTCCATTTATATCCATGTAGTTTTAATATTTACGTTATGTATTTCTTTAGTTACTTTCTTTCCATTTGCTATATAGTAAATTCGATTTAGAATAGTTGCATGTGTATATATGTATATATGTATAGCTAGGGTAAAATCGAATTAAAATAAGGTCAAAACAAAGAAACAAAGAAACAAACAAACAAATAAATAGGTACAAGCTCATGTTCATGATATTTCTTGGCATCAAATATTGTTTAAGTCAGTTTAAATATTGTTTAAATGCTTGGCTTCCTAAAAGGCAACTTGACCTTAATCTGCCATTTTTCATGATCTGTCATGTTCATGCACAAGTACGTTTCTAAGTATAAAATGCCATAAACTGGGCTGCTATTTTTGGGTTTCAGTTAAACTGAACAAGTATTTTAGGGTTGCTTTAAGATTTCTTGGACTGACCGCCCCCGTATGCTGTTGTGTTGAATGCTCCCTGGGTATTTGACTGACTTCTTCTCTTTGTCAAATCTTTTAAATTAATCATACTCAGGGCTTAGATCCATAGATATTGCCTCGAAAACAATTATCCTAATAGATCTGCCAATTTCAGAATATAGAGCAGCATCAAGTAAAACAAAAGAAAAGTCTTGGTTTTTCTTGTTTGCTGCTAAACATAACCCTCCCTCGGATAAGTACCCAGAATATGCCGCATCTAAAAAAATTGTTTGCAAATGAAAGTATTGGGGCTTATTCGAGGACTTACGGTAAACTTAATCACTGCGATAAGGGCTATGACTCTGTAAAGATATCTTATACCAATGAATGTGAAGGTGAAGTTGCGTTTTTCAGCGCCAAGCACTGGGATCGCAGAAATAGAGCAAACCTAAACGAGTCCGCGAACCCTTGTCATGACGCTCCAGTGGTGGTCCCTAACGGGACTCGAACCCACTCCACATGACTGTTCTGGCTGCAATGTCAGAGGATTACACCACGGTGCCACAGCACCTTCACCACAACACTTGTGGCAAAGCCAATAATTTCCAACGAAAATTTTAAAATTGTAGATTAGTCCCAATCGTTGTTCTTGAAAGCATATATCATAATGAGGTCCTGATAGGGGGATGCTTGCTCCATTGTTCCCCTTCAAAAAGCAGCATGCTCCATTGCTTCCCTCAAAATTAGTCTTGCACTCCCAATATATGCTTCTATTCTTTGTTTAGATTCAAATATTTATAGTCAAGTGGTCGATTAGTATCTAAGATGGTTGCTTTTTTTTTGCTTCAGCTTTTTGATGATCTATCAGGATTGGCAGCTCTGTCACTGGACATTGATCCCTCAAAAATCCTTCGGTAATACATGGATTTAATAATTTCTAGTACATTTTTTACACCAGCCTTAAAGTGCATCCTTGCGTTATTGAACTGACCCGTGAAAGCATTTTAGTGAATATTCTTGTTAGCCATATACATAAAACTTGGGCATGGGGTTGCATTGTCATATGATCTATGGCTGTAAGTCCCGGGTAGCAGATTCCTGGGGTCTAGTCAAAAGAACATCTCATTATTATATTTTTTGTGAGAATGATGAAGACATTACGTGACGGGGCAAATTTCTGTATTGCGAAGTGGCAAGCTAGCGGCAGCACGCATGATGCAAGTAAAAAGACTTCTGAAATGACCGTACGACAGAACATCTGTCCATTATTTGACCTTTTTGTGCTGAATTCTCTTTCAAAGTTCGTAAAAAAAGTAGTACAAAAGACGATACTGCTAGAAAGAAATTAGTTATGACGTCATTTACTAACTCGTTGAAAACCAATAAGTAGGACTTAGGACTGATAACCAATAATTTCAGACACGTTAAAATGACAAGGTCATCAACGTTAAAGCAGATTTTTTCTTACCTTTCATCATTATGTACGGACATCTACATAACTTGAAATCATGGAAACGCAATGAATCAGGAGTGTAGCAAAGGCAGTTACTGGACCACTCTCAAAGTAAGCCTCTCTTAAATTCATTACCCGATTCGCATTATGTTCGTTCAATAACAGAACAAAGATATAGCTATTTCGTCATCGGAGTATTGGCAGGGAATCGAAGTTTCACCAAAAAACGGAGTACAAGAATTGCGACGATAATCATGTTCATATTCAAAAAAGACATTCCAAGTTTGACAATTCCAAGTACATTATGACATTTCCAGTTAAGACAAAGTTCGTCATCATATGCAAAAATTGTTTGCCAAATTCAGACGCTGTACACTGCAGTTATGTTACTTAACTTGGTCCCAGCGCTAGTGAATTGTTGAGCTCTTATTAGGTTATTTCCAGGCCAACCCTTTTTAATAACAGAGGACGCTCCCTTGCTGTGATAAATTCATATTTGGAATTCTGGAAAAATTATTGCATAAAATATTTCAATCATGAACAGTCAAGCTTTATACGTGGAAAAACACGTTCTGTATACGAATAAACAGGATTCTTTGGTTGTTGCCTTGAAATAGCTATCCCGTTAACATTTGGAAATGACGAATCTGTGTTCCTAGGGTTAAAGGTCTGATATTTACTGTATGCCATTTTTGCCGAAACTGAGAAACTCAGGCTATACGTATGGCCCTTAAAAGCCTCAAAAATCAGTTTCTAGAGTAATTACTTTGTGACTTTGGCTAAATCCTCACTAAGAATTGAGTAAAGAGCGTATATGTTGCAATCATTATATTTATAAGCAGAAGACTTAAAACACTGCAAGGGCAGACTCTGAATTTTTATCAATGCAGCAAAACCAAGAGGAGAGCCTCTGCAAAATCGGGCAATAACTTCGTCGTATCCAGCCTGAATATCGAAATACTTTACCGCGTGCCCGATAGATACTGCAGGTAACATAATATCAACTATTTGCAAGATTTTACTCAATAGACCCCCCAGCCATTCTGAAAACGAACGTGGATCGAACGATATTTCATTACAATTTGTAGAAGTTTCGAATGTGCACAATTGCAATCGAATCTCTAACGCTACTCTATCGAACCTTGTGTATAAAATTGTATAAAAATATCGCTCGATCCAGGCTCTTTTGTAGAATAGCTAAAAGGTCTATTGGTGTTTGGAAAAAGCAACTGCAAAACTTGATTTTAACTCAGATTGAACACGACCATCACATTTCTATGGCTGCCATTCAGCATCCACAAAAGAAAGGTCGAAGGTTAAGGCCTATTGTTAAATTGAATTGCTAAAATTTGGATACAAAACCCTTCCTCATGTTACCCCAAAATACGTTACGAAGAAAAGCATTGGACCACAGGCAAGCCTTCAGACATTTTGGAGGTAAGCAGTAGGCATGAGGAGCTGCGCGCGGGAAAGTATCACAAGCAGGAATGTACGTAACAAAACTCTTCACTCCTTACATATACATATGATGGATATAGCGCCTACAATCTTAGACAAAAGTCGTTGAGACACATGCGCTTTTTGTATTGAAAAACTTCTCCTGCTTGAAGATTATTAACATGTATTGCTAAAGACCCCCCTCCCCCCATTTCAATATTGATTTCATTGCAGCAGACATAGCTGTGAACTCATCTGCAGCATTTCTGTCATCTTTCAACATTGCATTGGGGGGAAGGGGGGGGGCTTCAACTCAAAATCTCTTTCTGAAAGCAAAGTATCTCAATACTTTTGTCTAAGATTGCAGCTTACCTCTCTCTAAAGTCGTCATTCTTCTGTTTATGTTGAAGAATATCAATGGGGTAGACATTGTCTCTTGCTCCTCATGGTATCGTCATCGTAGTGTTGCATAGTAGTTAGAGTATAGTAGGTTGTAGCATGTATTGTAAAATTTTTTATATTGATATAAAAAAAGAATATCACTGTAAATGTAGCAGCTCTTAAGATTTATCATTTTTCTTCAAAGAAAGTTTGGTATCAAATGTATTTTGCAAAAATACTAATATCAGGAGCTTTGCCAGTTGTTTGACTTATCCGTGCTACTACAATTACATGGCTAGTTGCTACTACATGAGGATACAACTGAGAAATTTGATAGGGTTTGGAACGTGTAAAACGCACGCACAAAGATAAAAATTGTGTATAAATTCCAAAAAAACGTTAAACAAATTAGGTGAAAACAACCTTCTTGATCAGCTTTATCTATTAATTTCTGCGGAAGAAAATTCTTAGCTCAAAATATTGTCTTAGATCAGGCTGAAATCTAATTGTTGCCAATTTCCTGAAGATTATCCCACAAATGAAGTCTCGTACAAATGATTGGCACATCGTTCATAAGTACGTGAAGTGACAAGGATACTTTCAAATGTTTATTAGTTGAGCAGAAATCAAATCCATAAACAGGTTACTTAAAGGTTGGCCCAAACTAATGCAAAAAATAACAGCCACCATCCAACACAATAAATTTGTTTACAACATTCCACGCAAAATCACACTTTCTGATAATCAAATTTAAATAATAAATCTCAAAAATACAACTACTGTCCGATCATGGAGGGAATAGACACTAGTTAATCAAAGTTCCCACGATAAAAGGCACTTAAAACTCGATCATTGCAATTCATCAATGAAAACGTACAAAGAAGACTTTACTGTCTTTTTCACATCTGATGCCAGGCATATACATCAGCTGGTATTGAGAAACTAGAAGGTAAAAGCGCTCACGTCGCTCTGGCTTTGATTTTCCTGGCTCTTCGAAGTGCTTTTTATAGTTGTTGTTGTACTCTTTCAGTGACCAATTTTAGCGTCTTTTCTTTTATTTTTCTGATAAGCAACATATAGTACATGTATAAGCTATACATCAATCGATCTGGAATGAAGTCAGAGTAGTTATGGTCATTCATAAGAGTTTAAGGATCTAAGAATGTTACCATATGGGCTGAAAATGAGAAAATCAGACATTGCCCGTTGTGCAGCTTTCCTGACCCCCAGCCCCAAATATGCTCCACATAAACCTCAACAAAATCGTTACTTTCTCAATGCATGAATCCAGTAAGAGATGTCTCAGATCTCCTTCGCGTCCTTTAGCTTAATAATAATTAATGAAACAATTTACCCTTCACCCCTAGCTACGTTTTGAAATTAATTAAAGTTCATTCCTACAATTTTTCTCGAAACTGAGGCATCCTTTTATTGATCGATGCTGTTATGGGTTCTTAAGGAGCAATGGTCGCCTAGAGTGCTATGAGTACAGGCCGTATCTTCAGATGGTCTCAAAGTCATACAGACCGTATCTTCAGATAGTATCAAAGTCAATTTTAGCTTACTCAATATACCTGCACCTCTATCGCAGTAATTGAACTCATGATAAACGTTTGAATTGGGATGAACTGCCCATGAGTCCATTTGATGTCGTTTTGATACTTCCTCATGGATCCATCTACTGCAGAGTGGATGCACACCTCCGCCTATGCCAAATTTGATTTTCAAATAGTCTGACGTCCTTGCATGCCTGCAAAGGACCATGGGTGACAACAGTTCTTTAATTGCTGACTATCGATGCTTTACATCTACTATAAGTGGATACATCTGTCTCGGCACCAGCAATGTACCTTGGAATTCATAAAGAAAGTCGATGTTTGTTTCGCTTCATGCAATTTAGGCCAGGCTTACTGCCTAGTGATAAAGAAATACATAGATTCTTTTCAGATATCTATGGCAAGGTGGGAGTCACCGCTCCCTGGATACGTTTTTGGTATTAATCAAGCAAAACATACCTATGCATGCATTTTTTTCTTAGCCATTGCATGTGCTCATTTCCACTATTTCAATATATGTACTATTTATGCGAAACTATGAATTTATTGTGCCAGAACTGAAATCTTCTTAGAATTGTCAGATTTTGAGTAGAAAACCTCTCCCTTTCACGCTCCGACGTCAATCGGAAAAATGCTAACCAGCACAACCCCTTTCTTCTCAAAGTTGAAAGAAATACAAGTGTAAATAGAAGCTGAAATATGCCTTTCAGTTTATGCTTTTCATTTGCTGTTTTCAGGTAAGAGGTCTTTTTTCTTCACTGTGTCTTTTCATAGCAGTTTCGATCCTGCCAAAGGATTCACGACTTTTGAGCAAAAAATTTCCTTATCTGATCGGATTTGTGAGGGGCATTTTGCTCATTCGAAAGCGTAAGAGATATTGTTTGGAACAGAAGGATCTTACGGATATTTGATGGAGCTTTCTTAAAAACAAAAGGATTCTTCCAATGGATGTAGCAGATCCTTTTGGAGTGAAATGCCCCTCAGAATTGGCGGGGATGTCTCTCGTCCCTCAAAATCTCAGCCATTTTTGGAAGAGCCCATCAATCTTTACAATTGCTCTAGTGCCTTTGCAGAACTATGATCCAGGAAAAAAGTGAAAATAAGTAAGCTATGCAAAAGCTTTCCTTGAACAAAATGAATAGCCTCAAAGTTATGTGTACTTGCACTGAGGATGATTTTTAGATGATATAACAGTTGAGTTTATTATAAGCAGCTCTTTTATAAAAGGAACATACGTGTACAACTCATAATATATGGGGTGAGTGCACTATTAGAAATAAGAAGCAGTGTGAGTTTTATTTTATTGACTCATGGAATATCTGTTGGTCAAATGAAGGATTCAGTTTGATATGTTCCTTAAGTGGACCGTACGACCATACGATCCTGGACCTTTATGACATTGGACCGTACGGCACCAGAGCATTTCGACCGTTTTGGTTGCTCCATTCTTTCTAGCCTTTACTGGTTTGTTTGAAAAAATAACAACGAATAAAGAGAACTATATCCTGAATAGACATATTTTTCATTTTCAAACAGATCCTTAGTCACTTTATGAATAGCTACGTTGACGTCGAAAACAATGCATTTTTAACCCCATCTTAATTTTCGCCCCCTCCCGAATTTTTCAATAGCTCCTGAACGATGATAGCTATAGCATTGAAACTTCCTGAATTTTACTAAAATTTAACTGGAAATTAGAAAATAGAAATTTTAATGCCTATCGTTAGACCATCTGACCAACAGATGCCCATATTTGGAGAGAAGTCACAAGGAAAATCGTTAGAATAGATCTAGTTTCTTCATTTTGTGTCGAATCTCGTCACTAAGTATACCATTCTATTTGTCTTCATGATTTCTTTTATTCGGTATATGATTTATTCATGTTTGCTGACGTCAGCAATTTCTCATTCCTATGACGTCATATTTCTAATGAATTAGTAATGTTCGTATGAAAAATCATGCAATGACTTGAAATTTTGATAAAACTATTTGATTTCCCCCAAGTTATGCGAAACTGATGATGTTTAAGTATTAATTGAACAAACAATTTTGCATTGAATTGAATTACCCTTATTCACTTAGTTAATTAGGAACCACAAATATTCATATAAAACTAAGACTTGACATGAAACTCATGCCGGCATGATTTTGATGCCCGTGTCACGAAACGCTACGCATTTCGGCTTGGTACGCCTTCGCATAGGGGACACTTTCGCATACTACACGGGCATGAGTTCATGTCGCCCTAAGCTTCATGTTGGGTCTCATGTAGAGGGCCTCTAAATGAAATCTCAAAATAAGGCTATAAAGTAGGTATTTGGATAGATTTTAGCCTATTTTAGATAGTCATTAAATGCAAATCTACTTTTTTCCTAATAACTCATTTTCGTAAAATTTTCTCTTTTTTTGGTTGCCTAGCAACCAGTCAAGTGATTAGAAGTCAATGGATGCTACCTTTGGATTCTTCTTTGTTTAATTATGACACAGTGTAAGTTTCATTTTCAGTTTCATTATAGTTTCATGATGCATTATATATGTTCGTTAAATATATAAATATATATAAATATATATATGCATATATATATATATATATATATATATATATATATATATATATATATATATATATATATATATATATATATATATATATATATATATATATATATATATATATATATATATATATATATATATATATATATATATATATATATATATATATATATATATATACATATACACACACATGTTAACGCATGAATTAATTAACACATGAATTAATTAACCTTATATGGACAAACGGTTCCCTATAAATAGAGGTTGATACTTAAAATTAATCAGTTGCTCTGAAGATGCCCTAGTGGGCGAAACTAGTCAGCACTGAAATTAAAAATAAAAAGCGCAAAAGACCGAATTGATGCCTGCTTTCTTATGTTGTCGACCCTCTTCTTTCATCGTACACTTTATATTATTATTGAGTCTGGACGCAGACTACAGAAGATACTTCAAGAAGTAGGAAGCGCTTTAACTATAAACAACGATAAGAACATCACAAACAACAACAACAACAACAACAATTGCAACTCATCAACACCTGACCTTTTCACAAGGGAAAACATCGTACAAAGAATTAAACTCAATGAATTGATGTGATTCTAAACAACAACAGCAACAACAACAAAAACAACAACTGCAAAGACCACGAAGACACACAAGCGACGTCACACGACAAGAAACTGCTTAATAGCAATACTTCAAACGAGAACATCGAATTGCGAACAACGCTTACGAAAAGAACCGAACCGAACAGAACGAACAGGGTAAAGGTACACCCGAGGTGGCTTAAGATTCAAGGAATCAGCCACCGGCAAAGAAGCACCGATACAAATTTGAAAAGCGAAGCTCGAACAACGATGAATGAAAAACGGAGAACAACTCTATGAATGAATGAAAAACAATTTGACGTCAAAAGACAAAGAACAGAAATACGACAACAGGATACGACATCCGACCCCTAAAGCAACGATGACTCGAATGAAAACAACGAAAACGAGGCAAACAGCAACAACAATATACAACAAGAACATTTTAACCTTATAAGGACAAATTTACCCTTCTGAATCAATTAACCTTATATGGACAAACGGTTCCCTATAAATAGAGGTTGATACTTAAAATTAATCAGTTGCTCTGAAGATGCCCTAGTGGGCGAAACTAGTCAGCACTGAAATTAAAAATAAAAAGCGCAAAAGACCGAATTGATGCCTGCTTTCTTATGTTGTCGACCCTCTTCTTTCATCGTACACTTTATATACACACACATGTATACTAGGGAGTGAAAGTACTCGCTTCGCTCGCACTTTAACATTCCTAGCTCTAACGGAGTGCCTCTGTGGTTACTGAACGTTTTCAGTGGCCACCATTTAAATTCAGCATGAAATCAGGGTTGGTAGATCACCGGACGGCCCCAAAGCCAAACCGAGGTCGCAAAAAGCCAGAAAAAGCCAATTCTTCCAAAACGATAAATTGTTGTATCATCTATTGTTACATTGTTATTTTAAACAATGAAACCTTGGATTTCATTATTTTCACATACTATGTTGTGTAGCTCCGGATGAAAACCCCCTGGAGGGTACATGACTTGCGGATGGACGGGGGTCTGCCGCCCGGTTTTTAGAAAGCTGCCCTCGTCTAATTACCGACAGTTGGCGTCATACCAACTTTTGTGATGATTTTTGCGGAATTCTACCCATTTTTGGCATTTTTTGCCAATTTAATGGAAAACCCATCCTTCTTTAAGGAAAATCTACCGAAAAAGGAACCATTGTTTAGAGAAGTTTGGACCCAAAAACCTACCCATATGGGCGCCACATACGCATACCCTCAGCATGATATGTTATCCTCCCCCAGGGTGAATCCCTTTGTCTTCGATGTTGTCTTGCAAAAAAAAGTCCCAGATTGTGATCGTCCCACAACATTTTTGGGTTTTAGCACAAAATAAGGCTAGAAATGTGGTCCAGTTTGAAGAGAAGTGAATGAAAATTGACCAAAATATCAAAAGAAGCCAGAATTAAGCCAAAGAGCCAAACTTAATTTATGAAGCCAATAATAAAAGAAGAAGCCAAATTTCCAAAATTTGGCTTTGAAAAAAGCCAATTTACAAATCCTACATGAAATCAGAGCAGTTATGATCATTCATAACGCCAGAAAATGAGAAACTCAGACATGCCCCTTTCAATAACATCCCTATTCCCTCAAATAAGCCTCACATAAAACTTTAACAAAGTTGTTATGTTTCAGCACATGAATCCAGAAGCAGATGCTTCAGAGTTCCCTCGCATGTTTTAGCTTCAGAATGATTTAATGAGACAACGTTACCCTTCACTCCTGGCCTCTTTTTTTTAAATTCATTCCAATGTTAAAGTTTATCTCTGCCATTTTTCTCTAAGCTGAGACATCCTTTGATTGCTTTATGCTTTGTATTAGTTCCGAAGGAGACATTGTCACCTAGAGCCCTTTGTGTACAGGCTGCATCTTCAGAAAGTCTGAAAATCAAATTTTGCCTAGTACAAAATATGAGTCTCCACTGTACTATTTGAACTGATGATGAAAATTTGACTTTATATGACTTTTCCATCAGTTCATCTGCTGCAAACTGGATACATTTTGCCGCTAGCGTAGGCAAAATTTGATTTTCAAGTAGTCTGACATTGCAACATGCCTGCAAAGGACCCTGGGTGACAATGGCTCTTTAATTGCTGACTATTGATGCTCTAAATCTACTATAGATAGATACATCCGTCTCTGAACCAGTGACGTACGCAGGAATTCGAAAGGGGGGATCGGTTGGCTGTTTTCCTTACTACAATTTAGGTCAAACCTAGAGGCCATTGATAAATGCATGCCACACATAGATTCTTTTCAAAAATCTAAAAATGGTGGCTCCCAGGGTACTTCTTTGAATGGTCAGATTTAGTGTTGAAAGCCTCTCCCTTCCACGCTCCGACATCTCTGGGAAATGTTGCTACAGGTCCAGACCACTTTCTTCTCAAATTTGAAAGAAATCAAAGCGTCAGTAAGCATTTTGGGCATACTCTTTTCATTTGCTTTTATCAGATAGGAGATCTTTTCTTTTCTCCACAGTGACTCGTCTTTTCATTGCAGTTTCGATGCTACCTAAAGATTTCTGACTTTTCAGTAAAATTTCCTAATCTTCTCGAATTTGGCAAGTGGTATTTCACTTATTCGAAAAAGCGTGCGTGATTATTTTAGAACAGAAGGATTTTTACAGATTTTGGTGGAACATTTGTGGAAACAAAAGGATTCTGCTAAAGATGTACCAGAATTTTTGGAATGATATGCTCTTTGGAATTTGGGGGAATGTTCCCCAATCCACCACAAATCCTGCCACTGTTATAGAAGCCTATTAATCTTTAAAATTGTTCTAGTGCCTTCGCAGCAATACAGGAAACTGGGAAGGCAGTAGTAATACTCGTTCCCTGTATAGTATGATACAGGAAATAAGTGAAAATAAGTAAAACTATGCCAAGGCTATCCATGAATGAAATGAAAGTATTTCCTTTCTTTTATATTATAAATCATGAATTATATTTCATTGCATTAAAGATTCTTAATTTTTGATGATCTAAGAATTGAGTTTTTTATAAGCATTTTTTCTATGAAGGAAACATTCGTTTACAACTGTACACTTATAAAGAAGATGTATGCAAGGAATTAAAATAAGGTGTTCTGTGAGAAAATACTATGATATGCTAGAATTCAGCTTTTCACAAGAATGAACTTCGATTTTATTGAAATATGGAATATCGTGTTGGTTCCCATACGTTACCTTTTGCCTTAATGGAGGATTCAGTTGCATGGAATATGTCCTTGTAATTGGACCGTAAGACCGCACTACCCCGGACCTTATGACACTGAGCCCTACGACCCCAGACCACACGATCATACGACCATTCAACCATACAACCCCGGTTCAAAGTTTGATATATATTGCCGGAAACATTTTTTCACCACCGATGGTTCATTGGCTACGCAAGACATCAGTACGTGTCAACGTTTTTATTGCCAGGTAGAGTTCCATGTATTCATACCGAGCTAAGAACGAAGCAAGGAATTCGAAAGCCAGTTGTTGTAAACAAAACCGGCCCCTCTGAATGCAAATAAATCTATGAATACCTATGTTGAATATCGCTGTGCCTCTCTCGTGACTGAGTGGAGTTTCTTATTTCTTTCATGGTGGTTTACTAACTGTATCATCCAGTCGTAGTTATTTTGGTTGGAAGTATCTTGTCCTATGGTAGTGGTCTTGTAAGACATTTCTAGTTGGATAAGGCCTCTACCGCCCTCTTTTCGGGGGAGATAGCTTCTATCAATAGCAGCTTTTGGATGATGCATTCTATTTGCTGTCATGAATTCTCTTGTTTTAGTGTCCATGCGTTGGAGTTCACTTAAATTCCAGTTGATGATGTTAAAACTGTGTTGCACCACTGGTACAGCTAGTGAGTTGATGGCTTGAATCCTATTCCGGGAATTCAGTTCTCTTTTCATAATCGACCTTATTCTTCGATAGCACTATTTTCTGATCTTCTCTTTCATTGCATTGTGTTGGATCCCGTTACCTTCGTTGACTCCTAGGTATTTGTGTGCCCCATTCTTGTTCCAAATCTTTGATCTTAGTGTTATCATTCAATGTAATGGATGTTGTTGAAGTAAGTCTACCTCGTTTAAAAGTGGCTTTAGCGCACTTGTCCAGACAAAATTCCATGTTGATATCATCACTGAACCAGTGCTCATTTGCTAGTAGCCCTTCCAGATCACCATCATATTTTGCATAAAGTTTAAGATCATCCATGGAGAAGACATGTGTGATGGTTTTATCAAATATCTTATGACCACGTTTTGTGTTGTTTAATTCATTTGACAAAGGTACGAGAGCTAAGCAAAGCAATAGTGGGGAAAAAGAGTCCCCTTGAAATATGCCACGGGCAATCTTGATGTTACCGGATGTTTCGGTGCCGTTGCTTTGATTTAGAATGAGTTTGGTGCTCCACATGCTTATGCATTGGTGAAGGAAACCTTTTATAATTGACGAAATTTTGTACATGTCTAAAGCCTTGTCGATCCATGCATGGCGGACGCCAACCAGCGCTTTACAGTAATCGATCCACGCTGTGCTAAGATAACGGTTTTTGGAAGAACGGTTTTCCAGTAACTTGCGATTAATAAGAAGTTGATCTTTGCAGCCATAGGAATTCCTTTGGCAGCCTTTCTGCTCTAATGGCAAGATGTTATGCTTATCGAGGAAATGGTATATTCTGGTGTATCTTCTGGGCTTCTCGTAATATCTCAAAATGACTTAGTTGCTTGTGTGTGGATGTTAGGGAAATTAGCCAGAAATTTGGTACCTTGTCATGCCCCGGCGATTTCCTTTTATGAGCTTTAGTTAAGGCTTGGTTTAATTCTTTGATTGCAATTTCTTCCCAGTCCTGTTCTTCTATGGCCCTCATTCTTACTTCATCAACTCAGCGTTCTCATTAAAACCTTTTTTGTTGCTTCAGATGCTTTCCAAAACTTTTCTACTTCTTGCATTTCAGGTGGGTCCTTAATTTCTATAGTATCTTTTCCCAATTGTCTATAGAACTTCTTCGCGTCTGTACTACCGGGTGAGTCAATAAAAACACACGGCGTTTGAAAAAAATCCTGCTTCCTGCATATCAAATCAATGATGTTGAAAACTGTCTTGTTTTATCCCCGATATGTCAAACTAGGTTCAGTAATTTACCCGGCTCTGATCGCGCATTCCTTCTACTCGAAATTGGAGATTTTCTGCAGAACACACCTTTCGGAAACCTGCAAAAAAGAGCAAAGAGCAGATTCGTTTTTTATGAGTGCGTAGAAGCGTCGTTTATGGCTCCTGGATACGAGGCAAAGTAGTCACGTGATATTCACAACGATGAAAGGCGGAATCAAATCAGCTGATGTGATAAGTAGTGGACGATTGCAATGAAAAACTGATATAAAAGTGATTATTTGTCCCTTACATCACAATTTCCAGCAAGAATTGTTATCAATCAGTTTTAGTTTCCATCCAAGGTCCCTTTCAAACTCAACCAGAAACATCTATGCTAAATGGTGGATGCAGGCTAAACTTCAAGAGGCAAGGATTGAATGCCAATATTTTAACTAAAAGATCCTTGTATTTGATATTTCCCTCGTTTTGTTCAAGGAAGATTGATAAAGCAGGTTACAATCACAATACTGGGTCCCTTTTTTGCCAAAATTTGCCTACCAAGCACAAAGCTGAGTCCTCTCCTCGTTGAAGGACAATGACACCCAACCTTAGCCTGCATGCAGACTATACCTGGGTATAGTCTGGACGCAGGCAACCCTACCTCAGCAACTGATTTAGAATTTAAATATCTTTTAACTGGTTGGTATCAAAGTACACTGTCACAAAGATGATTGGCTCCTGAAAGCAATGGCATCCTGTTGTGGTAGACTCAGTAAGAATTTTCTTCAGAGGTACCAAAATTGTGTTTGTTTGCACAACAATAGACTACCATTATTTTGGTAGCCAGTGGGCTTCGATACAATGTATCTTGGTAAAGAGTTCCTCCCCTCCATCTTGAGTGTAATTGTCTATTCTGGATCTTTGCATCTAATGGTAGAATATTCCAAATTTAAAAGATCCCACTATTTCATAGTAAGTTTAGGAATTTTAACCAGAAGATGCTACAGTAATCAGTGTGGTACAGAAAAAAAAGCCTTGAGAATCTACAGTGCATTCAATATCATCAACTTATTCAGAATTATTCAAACTTAAGAGCAGGAAACAAATCAATCAGTGGTGGTGCCAACGCTGAAAAATCTGAGAGAAACCGAAATCTATTTTGACATAATTTTTGAATCAAAAGGTGTACCCAACTCCTTTTACTCCATTTTTCTCTGACAACTTTTACCAATTCCCCCCCCCCCCAGCCCCCCCTATGGTGCAACCACTGAAATCAATCTGAAATTTCTTAAACTGTTTTACATACTGAGCAATATTTACATAAGTCCCGCAACAAACAATGCATCAAGATTTCCTCAAGAAGTAAACAATCCCTCAAGAATTCCCAGAACTCATCCTACAGTAAATCCCCGCATATAAGAACCTACTAAAATAAGAACATAGAGGCTGTTTTCCCAAATGATGCACTTTGGAATTAAGAACCTGTTTCATTATGGTGAAGTGTTGGTTCTTATTGCAAGGGTAGCAAAGTTGATTTTGATTGTTGCTACGGAGTTCATGTTGGCGCCAATTGGTTGTTAAAGTATGATTCTCCTCCTCAGTTAGTTATTAGGTTCATAAAACCCTTTCAGAACAAATGATGGGGCAGAACTCGAAAAGTAGGTTCTTATATGTGGGGATTTACTGTATTTAAACAGTGCCTATTCTTCAGTAGGAATATGTAAGAAATGATGCAAGGTTGTATAGCTGCACACAATGTAGTCATCTAGCCAAAACTTTGCAGCTTGCAAGTGCTCTAGGACCAAGCACATTTGAAAAAATATCTGATTTGATGTTGCGTTATCTGAAAATTATAAAGGAGAAATCAGAGAATTAGGTAAATGACAACAGATATACAGCAATAACTGACATAATGTTGTAGAATTATTGATAAAATATTTGAAATGACTGAACAGGCTTTCTTGCTATGCAGCCATCAAACTTAGGGCAAATTCTCGTATTTTGGTTTTGGAATAAAGATATTAACTCAAAGCAATAAAGCAAGTCATAAAATGGCAATTGAATATTATCTTAATGCATTTACAAGGCAAATAATCCTTCTAAAACATTGTGAACCAACACAACTGGGCAGCAAAACATTGGGAAACTCTCAGTGAAAACGCATAACTGAAAAACAAAAGGCATAACTGAAAAACAAGGGACAACAACAGCAAGAATGCTAAGAAAATAGAATGGCCTACAATCAATTACAAAATTGTTGAGCCACCCCAAGATTTTCAGCTTTTTAGCCCCTGTTTCCCCCCTTCCTCCTATTCAATGTTGCAGTACCACAAAAAGTTGCCGAGTCGCGCATGTCATCTCGATCATGTACTTTTTTCAAAACAACATTGACATGGGAGGAAGGGGGCCGAAAATTTCATTTTCTTAAAGGTGGCTCAACAATTTTGCAACTGATTGTAGGCTATTTTCTGCAGCTCGGATGCACCCTTTGCAACTGATCAGTCCTCTGCCGCCTTTTCCACGAGGCACATATATCCTGTCCACATCACTTTTAGGGTGCAGTGCTCCATGAATATTCATGAGCTTTCGTGTTTTCCTATCCATTCGCTTCAGTTCATCTTTAGTCCACTTTATAATTCCTCCGCTATATCTAAGAAGCGAAGAGCCCACGTATTCGCAGCTAGGATCTTATTCTTGTCATTGAGCCTTGACTTCAAAACTAGTTTCAATGTTCTGAAATATCCTTTACCAAAGCGCTCTTTCATATTACTCTCCATTACTCGATCTACAGGGTGTCCCAGAAAATTTGTTCCCTGTTTGCCTGAAGATTACGACAAAGCGGAAAATGTCCTTACCTCACCATACTACATGATGTTGCTCTCTAGATTTTCAATGAAAGTTTGCTACCATCCCTGTAAAAATCCGTCCAGAAATGATGGAGCTATGATGTTAAGAAGACCAAATTTACCAGATGAACGAAACCAGCGGTCGGCCATTTTGTGTTACTTTTTTGCAACGATAAAGAGCTCCATGGATGAGCTGACACAGTAACCTCCAATTTCATAGCTCTCGAGAAAGTTTCAATAATCATCAGAGAGTTCAGCTATTTCTTACCCCACGATCTCTAATTGAATTTCAAAACGAATGCTAGGATCCCAAGATAGTAAACAATCAATAGGTAATGACTTGACAAATAAACAGCCACGTCTTGTTTGCAGGTGTGGTGAGTGAACCAAGTGGTCAGTTCAAAATGAGAAAATGCAATTCAAAAAAACCCTTGGCCCTTCTCGTCCCTTTTAGTTCATTGCTTTCTGTAGTAAATCAACAATTGCTTGTAACAAATGAAGGAAGTAATTTATGTAAGGAAGGCGACAAATTACATTTGAAATATATTTTTGTCGAGACCATTGATTTTTTACTACTTTGGGAATTCTTATCTTCATTGCTGCATTCCATCAAAGATCGTTGGGTAAAAATAGTTGAACTCGTTGATGATTATTGGGATTTTCATGAGAGCTATTACATAAGAGGATGCTATTTCAGTTCATTGCAAAATTGTAAGATAAAATGGCGGACGGCTGGTTTCAGTCATCAGGTAAATTTGGTCTTCTGAACGTCATAGCTTCATCAGTCTTCAACCGATTTTCGCGGGGACGGTAGCAAACTTTAATTGGACATCTGAAGAGTAACATCATGGAAAAGGTTAGTGAGAATCTCTCGCCGTTTTGTCGCAATCTTCAGGCAAAGTGGGCACAATTTTTCTGGGACACCCTGTAGTTCAAGCACCCCAACATATTTTTATCAATCTTTCTCCACTTGTTTGATAACTTCTCCATTTGGCAATTCAACTCCGTTGAATTCTACCAGCTTCCCTCTTTTCATTATCACAACACCACATCTATCTATGCCAAATACCATACCGATATCATTACTAAGCAAATGGACCGTTATTATCGATGAATCGATTTGATCTTGCGTTTTGCCAAATAACTGTAGATCATCCATAAACAATAAATGATCGATTTAAGCTCTTTCCTTTGAATTCAAACCCAGCTGTATCTTTCCTCAGTATCAAGGACAATGGAATCATACAGATAACGAACAGAAGAGGAGAGAGGCTATCCCCTGAAAAGTACCTCTTTTAACATTGACTGTTCCTAAATATTCCCAGATGACGTTAGTTTGGTCTTCCAATTATTCATACTGCCCGTTAAAAATGTTTCTTATCAATATTTATGCAAAATACACTTCCAGCTTACGTATTTATACGATAAACAAAAATAACAATCGCTGTTCTACCAAAGGTCTTGTCTGGGCCCTGTGAAAGGTTCATAGATTCTTTATGAAACCAGTCCTAAAACGAGCGATTTGTTCTTTTTCTAGAATTTAGTCATGGATATCATTCCAGTAGTTTGTCGCCAAAACAGTAGAAATTTCGCTTCGCTTATTCTAACCTAACTTTGGAACTTAACAGATCTCCACAATTTCTTGTTCTATACTCTGAAACCATGGATCTTTTAATCAAAACTTACGTCAAAGATCCTTGAGACAGAGATTTTGAAAAAATTTATGTGGTATATGTCATATGCATTTTATATGCTAAACCAAATGAGAAAGTCCAGTGAGATTACGTTTCGAGACGAGCTTCTCTCATCTTCAGCTATATAAAAGTTACACGTGTGAGGTTTTACAGCAATCATTATTCAGAAATGCATAATTAAGTTGACAATGATACGATATCTAAATAAGGAAAGTCCATTGAATTAAATCAATTAAGAAAGATTTTATATGTATTCTGTATAACTTCATTGCTGAGAACAAGATCTGGCAGATTATAACCTGCCTGGTTTAGTTGTCATCTATGGCTTATAACCATATATTCACCTTTGCTGGTATTCAAACTATGCTTATTAATCCTCGTCCAATTTCGATATATTTTCCAGTTCGTTTTTCAAATCTATTAGGATTTCATTCAGGTTTTCTGACACGATATTATCACATGTATCATCTGCATACATATTTGGGATCGTGGTTTCTAGAAGATTCTCAAAATCATTGATGTATAGTATGAAAATGAAGGGCCCCAAACACGAGTCCTGCGAAATACTACACTCAATGCTGTTTTAGCTAGCATTGCACCAGGTAAATGACAGTACTTAAACTAAAAAATTCTATGTATATAGAATGAAAATTTTACATGCACTGTTGTAGTCTAGGATCATACGACTCGGGCAACTCAGCTACAAACCCAAAGAAGTGTGAAAACGGTCTCCAATCCCTCCAAGAAGCCATCAACCGTCTGAAGGCCCATCGGTTTTCTGAAATCCAGGAGCGAACGCTCCACAAAATCCCAAAAGTCCAACAGGCCCCAGTACAGTCAAACAGCCACCAAGACAGGAGGACCGAAGAACAGCATCACACTAGATATATGGCAATGAGTCCGTCGTATCCCTGTAGTAAACCTTGCTCAACAAGGGCTCATAATGAGACATTGAAAAAGTTGACCCTTGTCTCTACATTCATCAATCTGATTACGATTGGATCATGGCCCTCCATCTCGAATTACGGTCTTGAATCTGGAATCTCATCCGATTGTTATTAGTTCTTTTATTCGAATCGAAAATCCTATCATATTTGCCGTAACCATGGTAATTCACAAATCTCGAAGTCTGATTTGCAGACCGGAGAGCAGAGCCACCTAAACATATCTGATACAGAAGACAATAACGAAGTTAGTTATCTAAAACACTTTGTTAGCTTGACCAATTACACGGCGCATTTCAGTGTCATTTTATTCGTTTTCAGTGTCATTTCATTGTAAAAGGGAATAGACATAGCTATTTCTTGTAGCCACTATAGATTGGCTAAAGAGATTGCCTACACACCCTTTGTTTCTTCATTCAACTCCATTAAGACTGATTTCCACTCAGCTGAATTTTCTGAGTGTTCAGAATTTCACTCAATGAAAGATTTGCCACGCATAACATTTCGCTCAAATTCGATGTGATATTTTTGCTCTCAGCAGGAGACTTCTAGTCCGCTCGGAGAATTCGACATAAAGGAACTCAGCCTTTAGATATTTATGTAAATATCCACCTGTTACCCAGATGTCCCTGTTTTCAAATCATCAGAAGTTCGATCATAAGCTTATTCAAACAAGTAGAGCAAGCAATTCTTACCTTTATGAGTGACTATCACTATCGCAAGTCAATATCATGCAATGATATTAGTTACAAGTTAAATCTTATCCGTTTTTCCTTAGAAAATGTTATTGATTTTTACCATAGCAATTATATTAATTTTGAATGAAGATACTGTGTAGCTGCCCAAGAAGAAGACAAATAATCGAATCTCACACAGCTCGTCAGCCATTCTAACTCAAGCTCATTTTGTCGCTGTATTATCGGCCACCTACGGTTGTGCAAATGATTGACATCTAGAAATAACTGAACATTAACTTCGTTGTTCAGCTTGGTGGTTGGAGGCTTTGGAGATGGCTTGGAATTCATCTCTCATCAATTTTCCAAAAGGAAACGTCTGGTTAAAATCTACTTAGAGAGAGACTATGCAATGGTTCCAATTCATATTCCGGCTTATCCTGATTAAAGCAAACAGATCGTAGTTTTGATGCATTTAGTCAGAAATTTGTTCTTGTATAGTAAAGCCATTCTATATTGAAATTTGAAGATGCTTATTCCCTCATGTCGGGTTGAAGCAGATGAGAAAAATGTAAAAACGCTCCAGAAAATGCTAACAATAATAGGTGAAACTGTGAAGGGTGCGTCGGTCAGTTCTTCGCGTACCTAAATAATCCATGAAGAAATTAGCCCGAAATCTCTTTAGAAGCTATTTGGTGAATTGAAGCAACTACTGCTTATCGTGACTCTGCAACACGTTCTGATGAACATGGAAAGTCGGTTTTCAGAAATCTTTCTCTCTAGTGTTAACTACTCTGCAATCAATCGGGCTATCGAAATTCTGTAAAAAGTATGGGATTGCTCATACTCTTGGCAGTCGAAATACATATTTAACAAAACTGTGTGTTTTCACGGCTTTGGAGAAGACTCATTTCAAGATATTCTACTAGCTTCAGAAGAACTTCATTTTCCACTCCGCTGATCTAAATATTTTCATCAAAATTTCTTACCAAACACACGATATGCTCATAAAAACACATGCCTAATTTGAGGTAAAACGCTTGACCATATTTTCCGCAATAAATTCCAAAGTTTGGTAGCATATTCGACAACTAACGCAAGAAAAACCGGTCAGTCGATTACTATTGATAACTGCGAAAGAATCAGTGAAGCGCTTGCAAGCATGTGCGAATACAAGTTGGCAGTCTTTCGAGACCTACAGTACAAACCTATCTTTTTTCATACAAATCTTAGGTGCTTGCACGAGCTATGGAATATCTTGTTTGAGTCCTGAGGCGAAGAAAAAGAAAGAGATCTGCAAAACAGTATGTAACAGAAAATGATCAAAAAATCTATAATTTGCAATCAAGCGCAACATGATACATTTGTACAGTCAGTCTTAAAAGAATACTGACTCTTTCGCAGTAACCAATGGTAATCTATTGACCAGTTTTTCTTGCGTTTGTTCTCGAGTAGGCTACCAAACTTTGGAATTTTTATTGCGAAAAAACTGGCCAAGCTTTTGACTTCAAATTTGGCATGTATGTTTGTGAGCATATCTTGTGTTTGCTAAAAAAGTTTTATCAAAATCTTTGTATTGGTGGAGTGCAAAAAGGACGCTCTTCTGAAGCTGGTGAAATATTTTGAAATGAGTCTTATCTAAAGCCGTAAAAACATACAGTTTTGTTGAATATGTCTTTTGATGGCCAAGAGTATGAGAACTCTCATACTTTTTACAGAATTTCGATAGCCCGATTGGTTGCAGAGCAAGTAAGAAGTTTTTAGAGAGGAGGATTTCTGAAAACTGGCTTTCCGTGCTCATCATGGCGTGTTGCAGAGTCACCTTAAATGACAACATTTAACAAGATTTCATACTGCAGAGAATCTATTTCGAGCTTCACCCGAACATTTCAAAGTCATGAATTTTATCAATGTCCAATCTAGAGCAATAAAGTTGTGGCAACAATTGCAGAAGGACGAGTCGATACATAATTGAAATCCTCAGTATTACATTGGCATGATGATTCTATATTGCTTAGATTTTTCTTGACAAAAGAATATCTACTGTGTGAGTCAATAAAAAGACCTGGCGTTTGCAAAAAGGCTACTTTTTGAATATCAAAGCAGTGATATTGAAAATTGTATTGCTCTATTCACATTATATCTAACTAGGTTCTGTTATTAACTTTGTTTTCATTGGCAATTCGTTGCTGTGGAAATGGGAAAGTTTCTGCAAAAAGTCCCATCTGAAAACCTGTAAAAATGAGTGAAAACAACAAGGGCGATTTCCCTTTGTTTTCCTTTCTAGCATTGCATGACTTTTGAATGTTTTCATGTAGTTTGCCCTGTAGGGAAAATGGGATTACCATAATTAAGTTATTTTGTTCAAACTAGGGGGAAGACGTATTCAATCCTTCAAGAGGATAGCTCAAGCCAAGACTGGCTCAAGTCATTGTTGTAAGGAAAATATTCTAGGCAATTTGCTTGTTACTTTCACACGTTTTTTAAGGTTTCTTGAAGGGATCTATCTTAAAATGCCTCTTGTAAAATCTGAACGGAGTGACCGATTTCAGCCATTCAAGATAGTTGCAACATCTCAGTCTTCCAAAACAATTTCATTGTTTTCCATTAAGAAAAATGGTCAAAGAAGTTTTAACCTTTTCATTGAAAAAGGATTTCACTGATCTCCAAAACTTCCCATTATCCTTCAAGCTCTTGATGTCAAAACACTTATAGTAATCTTTTTTAGCTTGTTAAAATATTATCACAGAATTGTTTCGTTAATTTTTGAAAGCTCACAATTTCTCAAGAGTAGGATCCTTGCTATATGTATTCCCGAGTCCCGTTCTTTTCAAATTGGCCTTCCTGAGTGCTTTGATCATAAATGGGCCATCGTTCGCTCTAAAAGATTTTTTTCTTCATTAGAATGGAATAGAATGGAATAGAATGGAATAGAATGGAATAGAATGGAATAGAATGGAATAGAATGGAATAGAATGGAATAGAATGGAATAGAATGGAATAGAATGGAATAGAATGGAATAGAATGGAATAGAATGGAATAGAATGGAATAGAATGGAATAGAATGGAATAGAATGGAATAGAATGGAATAGAATGGAATAGAATGGAATAGAATGGAATAGAATGGAATAGAATGGAATAGAATGGAATAGAATGGAATAGAATGGAATAGAATGGAATAGAATGGAATAGAATGGAATAGAATGGAATAGAATGGAATAGAATGGAATAGAATGGAATAGAATGGAATAGAATGGAATAGAATGGAATAGAATGGAATAGAATGGAATAGAATGGAATAGAATGGAATAGAATGGAATAGAATGGAATAGAATGGAATAGAATGGAATAGAATGGAATAGAATGGAATAGAATGGAATAGAATGGAATAGAATGGAATAGAATGGAATAGAATGGAATAGAATGGAATAGAATGGAATAGAATGGAATAGAATGGAATAGAATGGAATAGAATGGAATAGAATGGAATAGAATGGAATAGAATGGAATAGAATGGAATAGAATGGAATAGAATGGAATAGAATGGAATAGAATGGAATAGAATGGAATAGAATGGAATAGAATGGAATAGAATGGAATAGAATGGAATAGAATGGAATAGAATGGAATAGAATGGAATAGAATGGAATAGAATGGAACAAAAAGGAATAGAATGGAATAGAATGGAATAGAATGAAATAGAATGGCATAGAATGGAATAGAATGGAATAGAATGAAAAAGAATGGAATAGAATGGAACAGAATGGAATAAAATGGAATAGAATGGAATAGAATGGAAAAGAATGGAATAGAATGAAATAGAATGGAATAGAATGGAATAGAATGGAATAGAATGGAAAAGAATGTAATAGAATGGAATAGAATGGAATAGAACGGAATAGAATGGAACAGAATAGAACAGAGTGGAATAGAATGGAATAGAAAATAAAAGATTGGAACAGAATAGAATGGAAGAAAATAGAGTAGAATAGGATACTGGGTGCTTAATCGTAGGAGAATTGTCCCACTCTATTGCTACTATCTATATTTCCCTTACTTTTGAAAATTAGATTTGCTTTTTTAGTTCTGTTTATTTATGGTCAGTTGTTTTTAGTTGTTTTTTATCCAATTTCATTCCTACTACGTATGCGGAGGGCCCCTTGAAAGTCAGCCACTAAGATGAAAGGTCTCCCTCCTTAATAGATTGAAGTGGAATGAAATGAAATGAAGTGGTGCCAGACTGTTGCCTTTCCCGCATGGTGTTACTCTGGAGCAACAGCCTGTGATGACGTCAACATAAAATTAGATTTTTTTTGTCAGTTGTATGAGTAGGGCCTATCACATGCATATTTCATCTCCTGAATACTTTTCCTCTTCTCAAAATCATGATGGGAAAAGAGCAAGACTACGATTGCTATCCACTTGCTTATTACCTATAAAATAATTCAACATCCTGATTGCAAGCCAGAATGGTCATTCCTCTATGTATCTCTAGGAATGTGGTCCAAAGCGAGCGCCTTCATTGATACGAATGAACAAGACTGTCGAATAGTGAGAAATCCTATCCAAATTTTCTTTGATATCTCACCATCTTTTCAAGTTATTCAATGATTTTAAGTTTAAACACTTCAACCAAATGACCCTTAATATCCTTTGTTATCATAAAGTCTAATTCATGACTTATTATCCGTGCTACTTATGAACATGTTATGTAAATTGTATTGTAGCTGCTTTGTGTGTAGATGATTATAATTAAGCACTGTAGTTACATGCACGCATCATAAACAATTATATAAATATATATAAATATAAATATATATATGTATATATATACATATATATATATATATATATATTTATATATATATATCTGTGTATATATATGTATATATATGTATAAATATTTTGGCAATTGTAAATATTTAATTTTCTGTAGCAAATTTTCCATACATACGTACATTCGTGCAAATTTTTCAATCAATTTCATCCATTTAATTGGTTTTTTATATAATGGTATAATGGAGAATGCCGAATCCACCTGCTTTGAGGCAGCCAATAACCTGGACTTTCTCGCTCAATAAACCATCAGTTATCGATCAAATTTACTCAAACTTGGTTTCATTCTTTAACTTGCAGTCTCTTATATTAATTTTTTTAAAAACAGAGCGATTGCATATATTGAACGTGTTTTGGGACACCCTGTAGAGTCTATTCAAAAAATTATTTTCCCTTGTCATGATAAGTCGCTGCTAGGAAGAAACAAGGTGAGAGGATTGATTTGACTACATTTGAAGTTGTAGTAATTCAATTTGCATAAAATTTTTCAGCTATGTCATTTAAGGTAACTCTGCTTTCCACTCCAGTGAGCAGCAAGTTGTCGTTTTCGAAAACCACTCTCCTCAGACAACAGTTAATTTCTCCGATACTATTCGGTCGATCGAAAATTGGTAAAAGGGACGTTGTTCTACATGGTCTTGGCAATCGAAAGATATACAAATCGCAATGTTTCCGATAAGGCTGGCTTCGTAAATTATTTTCCAAACCATTTTGTTGATTTCAGAAAAGTGGATTTATCTCCAAAACTACTCGAAAAATGTTTGGTTTTCTTTCGCTTTATCTTTAGATAGGTGGTTGATCTACAACTTTACCAAGTCTTATTGGAAACGCTAGGCTAGATTTTTCGCAATCGAATTTTATATATATATGTTTACCTTTCGACATCGAAGGGTAAAAACCTTGGTCAGCAGATTACTATGTTCGAATCACGCTTTCAAACATTCGGCCTTTGCATTCACATTGTGCATTCTTTTTTAAGCGCGTAGACTTTCATGCAGAAATCTCCATACTAATATTTTGCAATCTGAACACTGCAAGGGATTAGTATGGCGGATTTCTGCACGAGCGTTTAAGCGCTTTCAAAAGATTGTGCAAGGTGAATGCAACCTTATAATAACTCTCTGAAATGTTTCC
Source organism: Aurelia sp. 4 Dawson et al 2005 (assembly GCA_964019985.1). Lineage (NCBI taxonomy): Eukaryota > Metazoa > Cnidaria > Scyphozoa > Semaeostomeae > Ulmaridae > Aurelia > Aurelia sp. 4 Dawson et al 2005. The sequence goes on along the minus strand of OZ026504.1, from coordinate 7,589,599 downwards.
ATTGGCAAAAGAATGAAGGTGATCTGTTGGGAATGTTGTATTCAAGTCTCAATAGACATCATTGGAGCGCTTGCGAAAGTATCATATCTTGAATGCTACCATTTTTACAGCCTTCCTTTTCATGTCCTTTGAGATTTTCATGAGCATTCACAAAATATCAATTTCTTTAAGAGTCCACAATGAACAGAGATCTAAAACTAAGCTTTCTACAAAAGGGTTCAACTCTTTCTCATGTCCGAATCAGTTGACCAAGGTTTCTACCCTTCGTAGTCACAAAGTAAACAGAAGTATAAAATTCGATTTCGACAAATCTAGCCTAGCTTTTTCAATCAGACTTGATAAAGTTGTAGATCAACAATCTAGCTAACGATATAGCGAAAGAAAACCGAAAACTTTCGAGTAGTTTTGGAGATAAATCCAATTTTCTGAAATCAACAAAAAGGTTGGAAAATGATTTACAAATCCAGCCTTAACGGAACCATTGCGGTGAGCATATCTTTTGATTGCCAAGACTATGTAGAACGATGCCATTTTTACCGATTTTCGATTGACCGAATAGTATTGGAGAAATTAACTGTTTTCTGAGGAGAGTGGTTTTGCAAAACGGCAACTCGCTGCTCACTGGAGCCGAAAGAAGAGTTACCTTAAAGTGTCCCTTACGCCAGCATTTACGCAATTAAGTTGACGTATTTTCAGAAATTCAACCTTTGCCAAGATGTAGAGTCGGGCTATGTCTATTGCAGTATTCGAATTCGGTGAGAATAGGCAAATCGACATTATCGCTTTTTACCTGTGCTGATATTTGTGATACGTGCCTTGACTTGGCACAGCATGCCTTTCAGAATGTTCTCTGTTTGATTTAAGTGAGAAGAAAACAATCCTTAAAATGGAAACTTTGGAAAAGGGGGTCACTTCTCTTCAAACGATCAGTCTACGAAACTTATTGGAAAACATCGGAAATTTTTATGGCTCCGTTATGGTAATTCCTTAAAGAGCATGTCCTTGCGGACTTTGCAGGAGCATTTTGAGAATTTGATTGACTCAGAAGAACATCATCTGCTATGAGGACATAAGCGATGCTCTTTTCAGTTTGCTCGTTAATTATTTATCCTACATGAGCTAAGACGAATAACTTAAGCGTCTTTCTTTGCAAATTTACAGATAATCTGCTTTAAATATCGGGAATGGACATCAATCTCGTGTTATATTTGTGTGCACGTTGAGAAATCTTGAACGATAGATCTTGCTGAGTGACGTCAGAAAATCAAGAGCAGCAAATCGACATTAGCAAAGAAAAGATTTCAAAGGAAATAAAACAGGTATTTTGTTTAGTTTCATTTTTCTTTGCTAAATGGTCTCTTAAGAATCACGGCTACACTTAGTTTCTTCTCCTCTAGTCTAAAGACTTTTTCTCTTTCTTAGATTTCTTCTCACTACTTTTGTTATGGTTCATAACTTGCAAGTAACAATACAGATGAAAGCTCTGTCATGGTTTGCTTCACTCTTTCCCAGCATTTCAATGGTAGCTGAAATATGTTTTTGTTTTGCAATTATGATCTTAAAGACCCATAAGAAGCAATTGTTAGCGATATGATGGCCGAGCAAAGGAAGAGAGACAACAGAGAAAATAAAATGAATAAAATCGATAGAATCAATTTAATTTTAGAATTCATTCTACTTTGATAAAAAGGGAAAGTAAGACCACCATTTGAAATGCAGATGTTCAACACTAATATGTTCAAGACCTAACAAGACTTAAACAGATTGCTAGACTTCAAAATTTACCTCTCAGTTGTACAGAAACATTTGTTCAGCTTAGTTGTCCAGAAACATTTATTCAGCTTACTCCAGCATTCAAGAGAGCAGTCGGTGGCTAAGTCAAATGAAATTCGCATTGATATCTCGCATATTTCAGGAAAACCATAAAAACCTTGATATTGAATTATGTTCTAGTTTTTTTTGCCAACTAATGTCTTCATTCATTTTCTGCATTTCTCAAGGCATTCGAATTTCTAAATACCGCGTGGAAAAATCCAAAAAGTGTCTCAACTTCAAGTATAATTCGAAAGGTTAGCACATACCGGGTGTCCCAAAAAAAGTTCCAGCGTTTGATTAATTGAAGAGGAAACAGTTTTGAATCTGGCAATTTCTAATCAATCTAGTTAAATGTTGGACAATTCAACTTCAAGTTTGGCATATCGTAAGAAGAAATTAGTAATCTGAAAATGAAATCATGAGCTCTAACATTCTATGTTCATGTTCGAGGCAAAACCAGATAGACTGTACGCTCTCCTTCATCACCGCATTGAATGGAGAATCTCCGGATGAGCAACGAAAGACGACGAACAAGAGTTCTGCTCATCGAGAAATTTCAAATCAAAGTCTGAAAATCGAATCCGATAGGGAATAGGTCTCGGGGAACAAATTAAGTTTGTACTTTTTACCACTCAATTCGAGTTGCACAAAGTCGGATAGTGAAATGTTGCATTATATGGCACGTCGAACAAGGAGCTGAGAACTATTTTAGATAAAGGAAAGAAACTATGAAACTTTGGAACAGTAAAACTGTCATTTGAAATTCCCAGTTGGCATAATGCAGCAATAAAAGCAGCAAACTATTTCTCCCAGGACAGTCCACAAAATGATTTCGAGCAGGTGTAATTTCACGCAACTAAATAGCATTAAAAGCTAACAGAAGAATTTCTGCACCCTCGGAAATTTTCAATGACTGAGAAATGGCCTTTACTTTGAATATGCTCAGTGAGTAGAAACCTTTTCAAGTTAATATTCGCATCGTCAATTCAGTGGATGTGTTCGTCTTTGAGGGAGTTCCTTTTTACCACTAATGGGCAGGACGCCTTACACATATCTCTGGTTTGTCTTGAGTGTGAGCATGAAATTTTAGAGCTCACGATTCCATTTTCAGATGACTAATTTCTTCCCACGATATGTCAAACTTCAAGCCGAAATGTCTAGTATGTAACTGGAGTAAATAGAAATAGTCAAGCTCAAAATTTTTTCTCTGTGTTTCATCAAACGTCGGAACTTTTTTTGGGACATCCGGTAGATCAAAGCTAAATCATATTTTGGTAATTTCATACCTTTTTGTTCAAACCATTATTGAAAAAACACTTACACGTTTTTGTTTTCCTCAAAATTTTCACCGCCCTTCGGCAAAAAAAAAACGTGTAAGTATGTTTTCAATAATGGTTTTGAACGAAAAGGTATGAAATTACCAAAACATAATTTAGGGTACAACACACGGGGTCAATTGAGATCGCTAGCGATAAGCGCTAGTGAAAGAAAACAAAGCTAAATCGTTATCTTCATTCGAACGTCCAAGATTATTCAGATAGTTTTCAGATACTTCCTTGGAAGAAAGACGAGCGCATGATTGCTAGGCATTCAATGATATCCAACAATATTTTATAGAAGAATTCTTGTCTCACATTTGTCACCTGTCTTGTGTCTTTTGCTCGGAAAGTCTTTTTACTATAAAATTGGAATTAGATTGGAAATATTTCGGTCCATCAAATAGTATCATTTTGTAAGTCGAAGCTACATCTATTAATTTTTGAAGGCAATTTAGAGCATCCAAAAGGGTAAGAGTAGTGAGGCTATGGTTGAGCCGATTTTAGCAAGAACCTTCTATTGACAGGCACATAAATTCTATAACACGTTACAGCAAAAAAATCTCTCTCTTTCTATCTCGCTTTCGAATGCATTGATAAAATGCAGCATGACATAAACAGGCAAAATGTAAGCAGCTCTAAGAAGCTGTGTTAAATGATCTATAAATTACTTGCAGTATAAGAAGTCTGCTATTTCATGAATTTAAATTGACAACCAAATCACTCCTTACCTGTGCAAAAATCCGTACCGACTTTCTTCCCAAATCACATTTCCAACGATGAACGCAATTATGTTGGAAACAAATATCGCTAACGAAAGAAAGCCTAGTCAGGTATTTCTTGACTTACTATGACAACGTTTACATTTTCAATTTAAGTTTATTTTTCATTAACTAGAAAGTTATTATGGCTCTAGAGCGTTAACACTTTTCCCGTACAGAATAACCCTATGACACATTCCAGTGTAAAATTTTGAGGATTGGCAAGAAGAGCCGATTAGCATGAAGCTGACTCGTTATGTTTTTGTAATGATTCCAAGGTTCAACTGGCACAGCATCAATGGGGTGCAAAATTGACCTTATATGAACTGCTTCCAGTCACCTTAACCATATTTTACCCGGGCAAATATTTTGGTGTTTTTGGAAGGGGGGGGGGCATTATGGCCTCCTTTTTTATTTCTGTTTCTGTAACTCCTATGCTGCCAAAACTTTCCAGAACGGTACCTACAACCATAAAGAGGCCAATTGAACAAATCCGGTCTTAATTGATTGACTACGTGGATTGCTGCTAGGCAACCAAAAGGTGTCAAGTGGTGACATATGAGCTGCAGTACTGAAAACAGAAAAAGTGCTAATAATTTTGGATTTGAATGGCTAATGTTCATAAAATGAAATAAGTAGAAAGAAAATGTGATTTCCTATCGATCTTAAATAATTTTTTTGAAATTTGTCATTATTCATTATAGATATGACGTCGTCTATTTATAGATATGACGTCATCAAAATGGATGACGTTATGGAGGCTATTTTTTGCTGATGTCAGCAAATATAAAAATGTTATGTATGAAATGAGAGCTCTTTTAAAGACCAATCGATTGGTACCAATTTCAGTGCATTTTAACTGATAACCAGAGAATTATTACAGTTTTTGCTATTTTATGTAAAACCACTTTCCAAATAAGGAATTGTTATTGCAACGTGACTAGACTTATGACTATGAAACATTTAGAATTTGGTGGGCTATTAAATCTTAGGAAACATCACATTAGTTGCAGCACTCTAGCTTCTTCCGTCTGAGAGCTATAGATGATAATTCAAGTGGGAGCCAAAATGGCCCCCAAGGCAAAATAGGGTTAAGGATCATTTAAAGACACGCAGCACTGTTGCAACGTTCTAATTTTATTGATTGAGTCCACAGAAAGATATGCTACCAGATCTTGAAAAAAATGTCCTTATACGAAAATACTACGAAAAGAAAAAAGACAACAATTGTGTTACCTTGCGAAAATTTAATCAGTCTTCGCTAAAAGATAGCTTAGAATGATTTAAACATGTTTTTCAACTTGATTTGAAGGCTTTCAGATGATGGATTTTGCAAAAATAGGGTACACCACGAAAGGAGAAAGTTCCAGCAATAACGCCCAATGACAGGGCCAAGGGGGAGGGGCTTCATGACCAGAACGGTAAGTCGCAATAAGGATTTTGTTATTTAGTCAAATGATTAATTAAAAATTCTTAGCTAGCAAAAATTTTATCGCACTGCTTGCTTCTAGAGGGTTTAAAGAATGTTGTTATGCGTAATGTTCCTGGTGATCACTGTTCGAATTCTTGCTGCACCACTCATAAATTATACTACAAGCTCTACATTGCTAATGCGAGGGGCACATATAGGTTTGTCAATTTCATAGATTGGTATTCAGACTCGGCAGTCTACAAGGTACGCTCATATGGACGTTGCTTTGTGAAGCAAAGTTTACTTACGAAAGAAAGCAGATAATTAGCTTCTTTTGCAATCATTTTTGGCATATCTTTTAAGTTCTTTTTTCACAAGTGCGACTTCAAAGGAATTAGGCAGCAGGCTGATCAATCTTTGTTGTAGCCTTTTGGTGAACGCTTTTGCTCTGCTGTTCTAAGAAAAATGTCAATTGCTGGTCGATGTGTCGAGATACAGAAAAAACCTAAAGGTTCAGATGCAAGTCAAGGATTGCTTCAAAGACTCCTGTTTACTGAAATATCATTTTACTTTTTCATTTTCAATCAAACCTTATACAAGAATGAAGGTGTTGCATATAATATATTTACCACTGCATCAACGATACCACTGGGACTAAAGACAACAATGATTTTCCTGTAAATTCATCAACTGTAGTCAGTAAGTTGAACAGGGGCAATCATAACAATGAATCTCGCACCTAGCAGCAAAGTTCAAAACTCCCGATTTTTGCACACAAAATACTCATTCAAACCCTCTGCATGTAACTTGAGATACCTGTATGTTCATTCAAGTTTGTGGAATTTTCCGAATAATCTTATAGTGTTGGGCTATTTGCTAGTCCTATTTTTTTGGGGGGCAAAAAACCCCTACCACCACCTAACTCTTGACTGGTAATAGGTAGAGCGATCAAATTTGGTGTGCTAATAACCTCAGGCATGAAATTTCTATAAATGTACAAATTAACCTAAGATAAGCCATCATGTTTGCTCACTTCAGCATTTTCCTTTGTGTGGTCAAGAAAAGTGGCAAAATTTGCCAAAATCAGGAAAATCGTGACAAATTAAATTTGGAGCAAATTTTTCATCCAAACATGATACTTGTGATAGATTGCATTAGATAACACTATGTTACAAAAGAAATTTGCAAAATATTCCACTTCTGCCCCTTTTTTCGCGATAATTGAAGTGTGAGAACTGGCGATTTTCAAGGGTCAGACCCAGGAAATTGTCTCCCTCTCCCTCATTTTTCAAAATATTTCGATGAAACTTTTTGAAAGTTGCATAATAAGTAGTTACAAAAATTTAAGAAGTTTCATGGCTAAAAAGGTCTTCCTGACAGAGTTAGTTAAGAAATATTCTAGGGGGCAAATTTGCCCCCCCCCCTAACCAAAATAGGCATAGATATGTTTTGCACAAAAAAGTAACAGAGGCTGATTCAGACAGGTGTAAAAGGGGCACATGTCCCGGTCAGATTTTTTCATAGATGTGTCAAAATCCAAACGCGATTATCGATTTGTGTCGAAAAATGATTTGTAACATCATTTCGTTCTACTTATCAATCAAATGCGTCTGTTAGTCATGCAGTGTTTTATGAACTTGCAATGTTACCGAGCCAAATTGCGGTAAATGGCGGACCATTCCGTCTTGAAGAACAGAGCTTGGCCATGTTGTTACTCAGTTGGTATACGTCATTTTACCCGAGCTCCTATGACCCGCCGCATATTATGCCCGTCGCAAGAATTATCTGGCCAATAAAGTCCATCTTCACCGTTGCTCAACGTCATTTTGACCGATGCTCGATAGAGTCAATCCACCAATCAAATAGTGGCGCTGACTGGGGCTCGACGTCCAAATGACAGCACTTGATCTGCAGAACAATGTTCTCGCAAGAGTCAAATGGCTCATTCAAAACTCCAAATTGCTGAATGGCTTCCTGGACGGTATGAAAATATGGTTGTTTCGATTTGACTCTTGTTACAATACGTTACTATTATTTATTCCATGCAACTGAGTTGTTTATCATTATTGAAGTCTGCTTGAGATTTTACAGCTTTTCCAGCCAATATTTGTTTGCACATTTACAATGATGGAGCATTGTTTTACCACAAGGTGCTCTCGGCTAAATTTCGGGTAGGGGCGTGCTGCCCACAGTTAAAATAGTACAGTTGCCTACATCAATTTTTTTGAAAATTAGGCTTGTCTAGATTAAATACTACATCAAAAGTGCCTGGCGTCTTCTGCACAAAAATTGCAAAGTGGGCATTCTCGAGACCAAAATCACGAAAATTTTGGGTTCTCTACAAGAATCACTGACATTTGACTTATCTTTGAACAAAGTTGCCCAATAGTAAGCCCTTGCTTTGGCTGCCAAGACTGCCAAGAGGTATATCCTTCGCCAGACGAGAAAGAATGCCCTTGTGGATGGCACATCCCCAGGTACCCTTACTATGGAATGGAAGAGGTCTCCTGTGGTTTTTATAACGCTTTGCGAATAAATGGGTGCGGCCTTAACTTCCAGACAGCTGAAGGGTGTGGCTACCAAAAACTTTTCAAGCCCCGACCAGATTTGATCCTGGATCCACCCTTGTGCAATAACAATCTTTTGCTGTAAATTTGTGTCTGGAATTCAAAATGCTCTTTCAGCAAGAAATTTCATGCTTTAATCACAGACACGAAATCTTTTTATGATCAAAACTGCGTGAAAAATGCTAAGCTCTACAGCTGATGAGATGCACAAATGTTAGCTTGAGATCGGGCTCACTCGCAAAGGAATTTCAAATGTTGATTAACTGAACATGTAGCCCTATCCGGACTAGGGGGGGGGGCACAAACTGCCCCCTTGTGAAACTTTCCTCGCAGCTCCTTATATATCTTTTAGAAGAGTGTGACTTTTAGTGACCTTAGTTTCTATCTATGAGACATCCTTTCGTGTCAATTTCAAAATTGTTCACCATGATTCTGGGTGTCAGAAAATAGTTTTTGATAGAGTGGTCCCCAAAAAAATCCTTGTCGGCCATAACTTGTAATCGGGCGGCGGTGGTAGTCGACTGCTTTTGAATAAACCTAAGAAAATGAGGGGTATATCATATTCGCAATAATTTTCATTAGGTGAAGATGGTTGTTTGCACTATATTCTACCAGTTTACGTAGTAAACATCCCCAGAGAAAGCCCTCTTGAATGCAAAACGCGATCAAAAGTCACTGTTATTACCTTCTCAGCATGACTGCGGTCAAGAAATTGTCGTTCAGAAAGTTGCACCTTCATAAGAAGCTATGAATTCGTGGCAGAAGGAGTCAAGAATTTCAAATAAACTAAAGAGATAGAATTTCCGATATGAGACCGAAATATAGGAAGGTGGCTGAAACTTAAAAACCTCTCACTAAAGGGGGGCGTGTGTGTGTGTGCAATTATTTTAATTCGATTACCAAAACTCTAGCTAACAATATATATACATAATATACATAATATACATATACATGTATACAAGGTTAACTAATCTAAATCGAATAACGTTGAATAAACTAAATTAAAGTTTTTTTAGAAATTTTAAGAATCAAATTAAACTAAACAGGTACAAGCACTGCATTTACAAGAGGGTCCGTCCCAATTTTTTATTAGATTTTTTTTCAAATTTACTGTTGATTTCAGTTCTTTTGGTAGGCCATTCCAGATCTGTGGCCCAATAGACATCAGACTGTTGGACCCGAATGTTGTTTGATTTGACCTTACGTCGGCTAAGTAAGTCATTTGGATTTCGTAAAGAATAACGTGAAGTCCGTAATTTAAAAATGTTCTGCATGAACGGTGGGTTTAACCGTTTCACTGTTTTGAAAATTTTAATGCTAAGGGTTCTTTGGCGAGAAATAAGCATCGTGCATTTATCTGACTTCGAAAGCAAGTCGTTATATGAACTGGTATGATCATTATGGAGAAATCTTAGAGCACGTTCTTGTAACTTTTCAATTTTCTGTAGAGATTTAGAGGATGAAAAATACCAAACTAGAGGGCAGTAATCGAAATTTGAATAAATGAAACTCCGAACAAGAATTTTTTTTCTCCTTAAAGCCAATGAACGACTTCAGTCTTTTAAGAACATTTAACTGTGTTGCAGATTTTTTGCAAAGATTCGAAATATGAGGGTCAAAATCAAGTTTATAATCCAAGGTAACGCCCAAAAGTTTCACAATCTCCTCGGATTTGATTATTTTACCGTTAGTGTTAATTCCTCACCACTAGTATTTCTCTGATTTTTCCTGAGCAATATGGCGTGGAATTTTTCGGGGCTGGCAATCATTTCATTTTGCTCCAACCAGGATAAGGCAACTCCTGTTTCTCTTTCCAGAATATCCACAATATCGGGCATACTTTTAGAGAAATAAGCAAGTGTATTGTCATCGGCGTAATTATAGAGCGTTGCCTCTTTTATGAAAAGGAATAAATCATTTATGTAAAAGTTGAAAAGGATTGGTCCCAGCACAGAACCTTGGGGTACACCAGATATAACCTCTTGAAAAGAACTATACGTATTATTTATCCGAACACATTGTTTTCGTCTTTTGAGATAAGAACAGGTAAGAACTAGCGCATCTTCATCAAATCATATGCATGTAATTTTGCAATGAGCAAGTCGTGTGGGATACAGACGAAAGCTTTCGAAAGATCCATTAGGATTGCTCCTACGAGAAAGTCGTTGTCGAGGTGAGACCTCCAATCTTCTATTAAACGTATCAAAACGTGTTGGGTTCCATATGCTCGTCTATAGGCCGATATAAAAACAGAAAGCGTGTTGTCTAAATGTTGAACCAGTTGCTGTTTTAAGACCTTTTCGTATATCTTTGAAAAAGTATTTAGAACACTAACTGGGCGAAAGTTCCTTTCTACAGTGCGCTTCGGCTCCCCTTTATCTTATGGGCAAACTGCCGCTTTTTTCGCATCATTTGCAAAACGGGAATTACGAATGCTACAGTTAACTGCCGTAGTTAAAATGTTTGTTAGCTCATTTGCAGCTAAGGATACAAGCTTCGGGGGTATTTTGTCTTCACCGGTGGATTTCCTGCCATCTAAGGATTTTAATGGTTGCGCAACTTCTTTATGTTCTATCTCTTGAAAAGTGAAGGTGTCCAGCACTTGCTCTGGGTTTTGAATTATAGCTAGGACACTAGGGTGGTCCTTATACTTCTCTTGAATCAAACGAACGATTTGGCGGTCATCAGAAATTCCGACATCTTTAGTAATGCTATTAGGTTTCCTGCCATTGGCTTTTTCCACTATATTTACATAGTGTTCGTTAAAAATTTCTGTTAGTTCCTGGTCATCAGTTATAACGGTATCATTTCTTACAAGAGAAATATCGCTACTCGTAAGTCCCCCTTTATTTGACAGAAAGGGTTTAACGAGATCCCAAAATTCTTTGTTAGTTATAGTGCCATTTTTGGTTGCTTTTTTGAAATGGTTTTTCATAGCCTTCCTTCTTATGGAAACACATTTATTTCTTTGCTTTTTGAAATTACTTCTATTTTCTGCGGTAGGATTTTTGTTCAATGTTTTTTGAGCCTTGACCTTGTATAAATTGCCTTCTGCAGTTGCTGATTCATGAAAGGGGCAGTATTTCCTCTTTGAACTTTCGTTTTTAAAGGAGCATGTTTATCAACAAGTCTCCGAATATCAGATGAAAGATTCCTGTAAGTCAAATCTGAATCATTCGGATCTGCTTTAAAGTCGGTATTTTTTACATCTTGGAGAAACCTTACAGGATCAAATTTCTTATAGCTACGATATTTAATTACCTTGGGTTTGAGACGAGGTATGTGTGTTCTCATTAAAGTGGAGACAAGACCATGAAAGTCATTCAGACCAGTTTCAAAAACGGTGGTATTTTGAAAACATCTGGGTTTGTTCGTGAGCAGGACGTCAATTGATGAACTGTAACCTTTTGTGAAACATGTCTTATCCGTTACTAAATTTGATAGTCCAAACACATCAATGAAAGAATTTAACTTAGTATAGCCGGGATGCTGAATATCATGTGTGTCAATTTTTATATCGCCCATAATTATGACATTATCATATTTTTTTAAGGCCAAGTTTAACGAAGACGACAGTTCTCTGAAAAATAATTCCAGGTTAGAAGCATCTGGTGGTCGGTAAATGCTAAAAATAACCCATCTCTTTTTCGAAACCATTAGATCAGAGCAAATGATCTCGATAGCATGACTCTCAAGAACAGAAGCTCTATTGCAAACAACCCCTTTCCTAACAAATTGCATTAAGCCCCCATCAAATTCATTCCTGTCACGACGAATCGGCTTTTAATAGTTATTTATAAGAAAGGACTCAGTTTGAAATCTGAATTTAGTTTTGTTTCCTCAATTACCAAAATATTAGGCAAGCACCTTTCCATCACCAATCTCAAATCAGTTATTTTGGTTCGAAGACTGTTTATATTTAAGAAACCAATCAAAAGATTGTTTGGATTTTTTATTCTCAGATTAAAAAATTCCTCAATATTACTTGTATTATTTGGTTCTGGTGAAATATCAAGGTCTGATGGCAATGTTAATTCGCTATGAGGTGGCGAAAGGACTGCTTGCGATGTCGCGAAAATATTTTGGTCAGTGGAAAGGGGATTCGTAAGCACCATAGGCTCAGGCAACTTATGATTGTCGACCACTTGTGAAATTGAATTTGATGCTATTCTATTAAGTCACGTGTTATTTAAAAAATCGATAAAGTTACCAGTTAAGATATTGTTCCCGCTGTAGTTGACGTGCAGTCCCCATCTGTCTAGATCGTTTGTACTGATGTTATCTTGATCAATGTAATCAATTTTGCATTGCTCCAATAGCTGTTTAAGAAGAAAATTTAATTCTTTCCTTTTTTGATCAAGTTCTATGGAATCAGTTCTGCGCACAATACTTGACACTGCAACTTGTTCTACCCTATTGCTTGCATGCATTGCCAATTTTACAATCTTTTTTGCTACCACTTCAGGGCTTTCATCCCTCAAATTATTGGTACCGCACAAGATGATAACTCCATCTACTCCCATTTCAATTGTTGGCTCCATGTAAGAATACATATGTTCGACTCTCGCTCCTCGAAAGGTCTTGATATTTATACGATATTTAGGCACTTCTCTCGTAAGATCTTGTCTTCGGACTTTAGACAGCATTGAATCGCCGACAATAGATATACTTTGCTTCTGAAAGCGAGTTCCATCTTTCAGTCTTGGATTTGCTCTGCTCCTATTTGTGGCTGCTGAGGCTGCACTGCCTTCTTTATAGTTTTGCCCTTGGGACTCCAGTGTAACTTCATTATCCTTTGCATCGAAGCCTTTTCTCTCCGTTGCATGAGCATAAGTATACTCTCCAGGGACGACGTTTCTTTCCCTCTCTCCGATGCTATTTTCTGCCTTCTGTTTTCGACCTTTCATTTGAGGCTCTAGTGGGAATTCATGGACACTCTTATTCATACTTTTTCGCTCCTTTGATTGAGCACATTTGCACTCCCAATGGATGACGGTTTTGTCCGTTACTTCTATGATGTCTCAGGGGCGGATCCAGCCCAAGAGTTGACAGTCGCCAGCACGAGCGCGAAGCGCGAGTCTGGAATGGGCCGAAGAAGCGAGCGCGAAGCGCGAGGAGTCCGGGGGTCCAGGGGCGGAGCCCCCGGAAAAAATTTTGGGGCCACGCCCTTAGGATTTCCGGAAAACGCCCTATCTATTAAAGAGAGTGGTGTATCTGTCCATTTATTAGAGCGAGACATCACCCGTTTGGAAAAAAGGATCACTCAAATTAAATGAAACCCTGAAGTTGAAAGTTTCCTTTCGTATTACCGCTCCAGAAACTTAAACAAAATCAAAGCCATCAACAGTAGAATTGGGAAGTCAATCCAACTACTGAACAATATTGAAAACAAAATTGGCCTGTAAACTTGTAACTGGTATTGCACGAAGCTTTCACGGAGTTGTTTTATTGCTTGATACAATCCTGCGTTCTACTACATATATATATATAAATATAAACATTGCTTTATTACACTTCGCGAGTAAGTTTCATTCCCTACTTTCGAATCTTATCTGACGATTTGCTGTGACTAATATCAGACAACATATTTCGCCAATGCTCCCATTTCTCGACACTGTCCTTCGTTCGCACCAATAAAGTTCAGTAGGAAATTCAATTCTCCTCTTTCGAATCTCAACAGATGATGTGCTATGACCAGTGCCAGAAGAAAAGGAATTAATATTTTGCAAATGAATCCGTTACTCATCCAAGACATAAGAATTCGTTTAGTGTTATGGTCACGTAGCTTGGATTGGTGTTAAATCGTCTTGTTTGTATCGTTAATTTGTTTTCTGAAGAGCCCAATTGACAAGTGTGCAACTAAGCGCATCTTTGGCCGCTCTATTTTGCTTTTTATTGCAACATTCTGATTAATTCGTTTTCTTGCATGATTCAACAGTTTTCTCCCTAGTTACAGGTTTATTTTGCTTGTTTTCCTTGCACTGGAGTTAACAGTTTTCTTTCCACAAGTTTTTGAACAGTGTCTGTCATGCATTTGTGGCTGTATTATGATGAGTCCGTTATTACATGCTATTTCCAGATTCTGTATCACAAGGCTCTCCCTCAAGGTGTAGTGATGACCTATTTGTGCAGTGATCAATCGAAAATGTGGAAGGGTGAAATGAATCATGCAGTAATTAATGTTTTCAAATCTTAGTGTGAAATACTACTGTTTTGGATGTATTCAAAACAAGAATTAATCAGTAATTCCTTTCAATGCAAGCAAGCTCAGCATCCCCTTTCGACAGGAAATTTTTGCATCTCTTCTTGAATTAATTCACCTCTTGTTACTTTCTCCATAGTCACGAGAATCTTGTGACAATGCTTTCTCGAAACAGAAAGTTGGAAAAATGTACATTTCAGGTGTCACTTTGTAGGACACTCTGAAAATAGTGCCAAAACCAACTTGGAAGACAAGTCAGAAAGTCTGGATTAAAAAGCCTGATAAAAGTTTTTGGGAAACTAGGTGCATGCCCAACTGCCTTGAAAAAAGGAGAAGTTGGTGCAATATAGCTATTTTAGAGGTCATTTCTGCAAACATTTTCTTGGGGAGCATGCCCCTGGACCCACTTTATCTATGAATTACTTGCATGTGGTGGAACAACCTCTACACAACCCAACAATGGTGCTCTGCAATTGATGAATTATACTGTCCAGTGTTTGAAAAATCTTACCTTCAATATGATCTCTGTCTACCAAACACTTTTCCAACCTATTAAACTTCCATACCCATTTGACCCAAAAACTACAGTTTGCACTGTTTTACACAATGATGGCAATTCCTTAAATCAATGCACTGCTGTGTGGTATATCATTTGTTTCAAGATATAATACCATGCTCATTATTCATGGATGTCAATAAGAGTCTGTTTGATGGATGTCAAATATATTTAAAGATAAAACAAAATACTTGTAAAGGAAAATATATCGGGACATTTTCCATTGGATGAATGACAAGACAAGGGTAATAGCAAAGTAATGTATAATGATACTTTTCATAGGCAACATTTCTTTGAACCAAAGAAAATCAACTTATGAGAAGTCCAGCCTGTGTGTACAGAGTCTGATATTGTGTAACCTACAGCGTACATGTAACATGTTAAAATGCACACATTTTGCATAATAAACTGTTTATAAGACACTCAACTGTCAGATCACAAAAAAGTTAAGATTTTACAAAGTATTTTGCGAGCCTTGCTAACAAATATGAATTAACTCTAACCTATACTGCATTAAAAATATAAGAAGCTCATGGAGCTTTTTGGTGGGAAAAGTTCTTTTCAGACCTTAGTTTCTTATCAAAAAATAATAGTAATCTGGTGGACACTCAAAGTAATTTGGGCTTAAGACCAATGACGGATGTCAATTCCATTTAAAACAAATAATTTCGGTCTTGTTTTTTCTGAAGTTGCATAAAGGAAACATAGAGCTTGAATACATGAACTAAAAGTTGTTTTGTCATTCTACCAGAATCTTGGATCAGCACATAGAACTAACAATTTCATCAATTCGTTTCTCACTTTTCTGGGTAATATGAATTGATATAATCTTTACCACTACCAAGCCATGTGTTTCTAACCATGCATAAAGCTTATTCTTTTTGGAAACAAAGATTGCATTAGACTAAAAACATAAATTATTGTGAAAACAACCCACCCAAGAATAAAAGGTTCAACAACATTGTGCTATGATCTTCTTGCATTTAACTTTTTAATATTTCCAAAACATAATGCTAGACTAGAGCTGTAGAAAGCTTTGGCTACATGCATATGTGAAAAAATGTCCCAAAAAATGTGTAAATCAGAAAGAGCCTATTGTTTTAGCATGTGCTAGCAGAGACTCTGCCAGAAAGAGAGAGAAATTTCCTATTGACTGTGCCTGTGTGTGGTAGTTTTGAGTTTTCATTTCATGATTTAGAGTGACCCAACTTTCACCCAACTTTAGTGACCCAACGTTGTACGAAAAAATATCGGCAAATAATATTTTCTACACGTTGCACCAGCCAATAATTTTACCTTATTATACCAGCCACTTGAGCAAAGAAGTTTGATTCTTTCAGATCCAACAGTAGGTAGGCCTATCACATTTTGTCTTTGAGTTTTCAAGATAGACGAGCCAAAACCAAAGACGCTGGAACACAGCAGGCGATGATCTTTTGAGCTCATCTTCAGCTTTTGCCTCCATCAAATCTTTGTCTTTCTTAAGGATCTTTGTGACGAAAATTTCCAAATTATGAAGAAATTTAAGCTTAATATTTTGGCGCGAAGACATCAACCTGTGGGAACTGTGAGAGTGCCTAGGCCATAGGCCATAAATCCAAGGCAAGGGATCAGAGTGAGGCTGTTGGTTGAGCGTTCTTGCTGGCGACTATGGTAGATCACATACATCGCCACGACCACCTCACAATCTTTGCCCTATACATTTTGTATTGGATACCATTTATCATCCATCGCCTCTACAGTCGCACAAGACAATGCCAAAAAAAAATTGGTTCCAAAAACGATTGTTTTATTATGACCGCGCAGTTTTTAAAAATATTCGTACAGTCGCACGCTTGTTCTCTAATTTATGCGTAAAACTTGCCATTGTTTTGTGAAGAAAGGGTCTCCAAATATAGAAAGCACTCAAACCAGAGGAAGCAGAACGAGGCAAATCAAATAGGGAACCTACAAGTGTGATCAGAGATGGTGAAATGAACAAGAACGGTATAATGCACTCGTCTCTGGGAATTCAAATAATTAATATGAAAAGTTTCAACGATTTTAGGGCTGAACGAAGAAATTCAGAAAAAGTTTTTTGATATTAATGCTCGAATTTTCCTTCTGTGATGGCACACCATAAATATCAGCTAACAAACTCAAAAAGATTAGGCTTTGGAAAGTTGACCGTCTTCCGTGCGTCTGTGGCGACTGTCTGGATCCGCCCCTGATGTCTTCTTCGATGTTTTGTAACACACTAAAGCGATTCCTTGTTTCTATGGGCTCTTCTGAAATTGTTGCTGGTTTAGTTGTAGTCTTTTCACAAAAATTTCAAAATCTTTTCTTCTTAGTGAAACTCCAGCCTTGATTATTTGATTCCCGTTGGGCTCCAGGGAGGAATTTTGCTGATATCCCATTGTCTTGGTTAGGGTCGCGGTAGGATTTCTGTCTTTCCATTGAAATTGAATCTTTGACCCGTGGACTTCTAATTTCAGGTCCATCCCTGATGATTACTTCCTGTTTTGTATTGACCCCATTGTTTACTTTAAAGAATTCATTTCCTGGATTTTTTCCTTTGTCATAGCTTTCTTTACAATTTTCCTGATATAAATTGTTTACGTCATTTTCAATTGTATCAACCTTTCCACGGATAAAACCTTTTAATTCTGCATTTTCAATTTTTAAGGCAGTATTTTCGTCTAAAAGCTTCATTTTTCATTTTCAAGAACGAAAACTCTGTTATTTACTTCATCAATAGCTGTTGTAGCAGGCTGTCCTGAATTTACACGTAAGGTTAATTCATCCAATTTTCTTTCAAGCATCGCCAACCGATAATCTACTGCCTTATCATCTCCCCACAAATCTTGACACAGTTGTTCACCCTTGTCACCAAAACCCTTTACAGCCCTGTCATTCGGAAACACATCACTCTGTCCGTGTATGCTTTGACGTAAGTTGCACGAGCCATCCAAATTGCTTGCACCCTCACTTCCATTTTCACTTTCATCCAGAGGCGTACGCAGCACTTGAAAAGTGAGGGGGTATGGGGCGTAGCCCAAGAAAATTTTTAGTGACCACGCCCTTCATGCGCTCAGAAAATGGGGGAAACGCCCTTTTCAGCTACATTTTGCATCGTAAACATAGCTGCAATCAACACCAAATAGGCAGGTCGTTTTCTTAAATTTGCAGTGAAAATTTATACCCATCCTTGGAAATTACTCTACTAACGTGAAAGAAGAATTCAGTAGCGACCAGTCGAACATGTCAAGTTCAAATTACAAATTGTTTCTCTAAACTTATTGCAAAGTGATTTGCATCTAGTTCGTCTGGCCTTTCGATCTTATCATTCGAGGAAATTTCTTCTTTCGTTACTTAATAATTGTCTAGTCGGTCGATGGCCTCATTTTTTGCACGAATCTCCAGCAAAAGAAATTGTTGCTGTCATTTGTATCATTTCATGCACGTGATGGTACAGACTCTTCAAATCATTTTGATGAGATTGTTTCAACCAAGGAAGCAAACAGGGATCCCTATAGCCAGCGGCATGTTCAAGCTGAGATATAACAAGAGATATTGAATTGAGTGGGTCTGGGGGCAAGACCCCAGGAAAAGTTTTGAAGATAAGTTTTCTACTTTGGCTCAGAATGCCTCTCCCAGCAGTGTTCAAGCATTTCTTAGAAACTAAAACCTTGCTGCGAACCCTTGAAAAACCATTCTTTGCTCGCTTTTCAAGGATCTCAGAGACCTCTTCTTGACAGATCTGCCCGACCCCCCCCCCCCACCAAATTTGTTACGTTTTCGTGCGAATATCAAGGACCAACTTTTTGAAAAGTGGGGGGATCCGGACCCCCCATTCCCCCCATTCCCCCATGCCCCCCCCCCTTCCAGTTCTTCGCGAAACTCTGACAAATGCTCTTCGTCATTCGACATTTTCCTTTCCTTTTCAGAGCGCTCAGAGTGTTTAGGAATATGTAGCGAAGGTTTCCCACGGTAATGAATGCTCGATATTGTGTTCTTTGCGATCATACTCTCGAGATGTTGAAACGTCACAGTTCGTGCTAGGCTATGTTGTTTCTCTACAGGCACGGGAACGCTGTCAAAATCTGCACGTTTTCCAACCTCTTGTATCTTCTTTATAGCTGTTATCATCAAATCTTCAATTTCTAATATCTGCCAGTCTTTTTCTGTTGTATTTGGTGGAGCAGTGCTAAAAAATGATAACTTTCTGCTTCCGTCGTTACAACGCTGCCAGTCGCCATTTTGACTCTACCAGTATGCGGGCAGCGTCTTTTGGTTTCGATTTCCCTGAAAAGGTTATGGCGGTGGCTTTCGGCACTCAGCAAATCATCCCTGGAAGGAATGGTTAGTCGAGCTCGTAGATGCCTTTCGAGTCCTTTGCCCACAGCGATTGTATTCGCAAACAAAAAGGAAGGCTTTGTGCAAAACAGCAACTTAACATGCATATTATACTTGGGCATCTGATACTTTAAATCAAAGTTTTGTTAGCTATTTGATGAAGTATACATTAGCACTAATTGGGGCAAGGTCATTGAGCTCTTCGGGTAACCTGTCCATTTCTTTCATTCAGAAGAATAAAATTTTGCACAGATATCTATTTATTCTCAAATTGTATAAACTGGCGTAAAATGATTCTCTATACTGATACATCTTCCGTGAAATTTTCAAATTAGAGTATAACTGAATTTGATCTAAAATCCAACGCATCCCAGTGAAAGTGATGGTGAACTCACTCGACTGATAAGAACTGTTTTCATTTTGCCTTAAAACATGCAGGATGAACCTCCTTTTGTTAATGCAGTTCGCTTTTTATGATATTAGGGAAGAGCTTTGAAAGTGATACTTATTTCTCATTTTGGAAAATCCAAGAGTTATTCTCTGTTAAATTCTGTTGTTTTGTGTGTCCTGTAGGTTTTGTTGTAAACAATAGCAAGGCAAAAGGTTGCAGTTTTTCAGCGTACATCAATTTAAGCAGATAAGTCCATAGAATGAATTATTCCATAATATAAATCTAAAGAAACGATTTCTTGGCATGTTCTGCAATTCTGAATCACCGTCTGAAAACCACCGCCGGTGTCAGAAAATCACCGCCGAGCTCAGCAGGAAAAACATCCACCCCAAAGGCGAATCAGGCAAAGTCGAAACCAGAAGTCTTTCAGCAAATATGCTAAAGTGCTGCTCTTTTAATGGATGATTTTAGTTTTTGTCTGCGATTTATTTTTCTTGTCTAAAAATTCAGTTTCCCTTAAGTGCAAATGGGGGAGGAGTCCAAATTTATGTTAAAGATACCCTTCCTGAGTGTCACAAATGGTAAGCTTTTGGCTCCACCATTATGTGATTCCGAGTTCTTTACCTGCATAAAGTAAACTGAATTCTCTGATTTATGTGTACCTGCTAGTTGCACGTCGAGCGATGAAGCATTCGATGCATTGCTTTACCTAACGCAAGGCAAAATGCAAAACAAACAGCATTCAAAACAACAACGGAAATCAAGGTTTGTAATGGTCCTAACACAATCAAATTCTTCATAACAAGAAACTGGCATACGATCTGTTCTCTTCCATAGCTTTAGTCTTTTCTATCAACTCAACGGTCCAGTTTATCTTCCTCTGATAGCTTCGTTGCCCTCGCCATCAGTTGCTCTTTTTTCCTCTCCTCCTCTCCTTTTGACACCTTCCCAACTTGTTTACGCCACGGTCCATCTCCTTTCTATTGTCTTCCATTGCCAAGATCCTGTATGTGCGCCATGTCCCGGATGAGCCTCAGGTCCCGGATGTGCTTCTCCTCTTGGGGGGGGGTTTGACTTGCGAATTTAATTATAAGGTGTGACACTACCTCCCACTTAAGCAAACAGTCTTAGATCTGTTAGCATAAAAACAACAACTCATAGATTAAATATGAAAGTTAGATATCACCAACCCTCAGTGGTATCACTCTCAAGGACTCTAGCTTTCGCCGTCCTGTATCCCACATCAGGTAGTAGCTATCTAATCTAGGCGACTTAAATAGTCTGCACAAACATTAAGGGTTCCCTTGATAGCCTCAACCTTAAATCTATACTCTTAAATCAATCTTAGAAAAATACCTATCTCCAGCCAATTTCGCATAAATATCACTAGCAGACGGCATTGGTTCAGCATCAAAGACAGTTATCCTGTTCAGCTTCCTGTAGTCTACACAGAACCTGTTTGATCCATCTGGCTTCTTTACCAAGACTACTGGTGAACTATAAGGCGAGTTGGATTTTTCAATCACATTTGCTTCTAGCATCTTCTCTACTTCTTTGTTCAGTGATTCCCTCATAGCATGTGGAATAGGATAGGCTTTACTTCTTACTGGATCATCACTTGTAAGCTTGATATCACACTCTGTTATAGATGTTTGTTCTGGTGCATCTCTTAACACATGGCCATATTTTCGCAACACTTCATGAATTCTTTCTCTCTCCTCTTTATTCAATACATTGGCAATTGTAGCCTTTCCATCTGACTCATCAGTAGGAAATGTAAGTATCTCATTATTGTCTAAGTACCACAGTTTCTATGTTTGTTTGGTCTACCATCAAACTTGCACCAATTTGTACATCATCAGCTTTAATCGCTCTCTCAACGTATTTCTTCAGCATGTTTGCATGAAATGTTTTCCTCTTTCCGTTGTCATCTAGCGTAAAATCTTTGTCACTCTGTTTGTGAGTTATAGTGTAAGGGCCTTTCCAGTGCATCAGCAACTTGTTGTTATCTGTAGGCAATAGAATTAATGCCTTATCCCCTACTTTCAACTTACTTTCTTTACTTCCCCTGTCGTAATACTTTCTGTATCTTTCACTTGACATTCTGAGCTCTTCATGTGCCAACTTGCATTTGGTTTCCAATCTTTCCTTCAGATCTAAATCATACTGGTATGTTGTTTTGGTCTCAGATTCTGTTTCCTCATTGGTCCAGATTTCTCTTAGAAAAAGATAAAAGTCCTCTCACTGACCTTCCATACAGCAGCTCGAAAGGCGAGAAACCTGTACTTGCTTGTGGGGCTTCTCTATAGGCAAAAAGCAGAGGGGAAATGTATCTGTCCCAATCTTTGGGTCGCTCTTCAACCATTCTTCTTAGCATCAACTTAAGCGTGCCGTTAAATTTTTTCAACAAGCCCATTGCACATTGGATGGTATGGGGTTGACAAGAGCTGCCTCAATGACAAAAGTCTTCCAACTTCTTTCATGGCATCTGAAATAAATTGGGGTCCATTGTCACTTAAGATTTCATTTGGTATTCCTACCCTCGCAAGCATGTCCACCAGTGCTTCCGCCACCTTCTCAGTATCTGTACTTTTAAGTGCTACCGCCTCTGGAAATCTTGTAGCATAATCTACTAGAGTTAATATGTATCGGTTTCCCTTGTCTGACTTTGGCACCATTGGTCCAATCAGATCCACTGCTACTCTATGAAAGGGAGTTTCAATTATGGGCATGCTTCCTAGGGGGGCCTTTGGCACTTTTCCCTTTGGAATGGTACGTTGACATGCATCACATGACTTGCAATACCTCTCTACTTCAGCTGTTATTCCAGGCCAGTTAAACTGTGCTCTAATTTTGTCAAGAGTCTTCTTGTAGCCCAAGTGACCTCCCATGATAGAATCATGTGCAATTTGCATAATGGCTTCTCTATGCTTAAATGGTTCTACTACACAACTGTCTTCTTCATGCCCCTGCTTACTAGCCTTATATAATATCCCATCTTTCACAAAATATCCATCAGCTTTCATGTCAATTTTCTTTCCAACTTCTACCTTTTCAAACAATTTTTTTAGAGTGTCATCTTCTCTCTGGTCTTTTCGAAATTGCTCTGGTGACACGTCTTTTACCTTGATTTCAGGCGTTTTCAAAGGTCTCTCCTTCTGGTGTTCAGCTGCTACTTGAGCCCTTGTCTGAACTACTCCCACTTTCTCGGTTTGATCAGTAGTTTGAAGGTGCTGTGGCGCCGTGGTGTAATCCTCTGACATTGCAGCCAGAATAGTCAGGCGGAGTGGGTTCGAGCCCCGGTAGAGCCCCACCACTTGAGCGTCATGACAAGGGGTCGCGGACTCGATTAGGTCTGCTCTATTTCTGCGATCCCAGCGCTTGGCGCTGAAAAACGCAACTTCACCTTCACCTTCACCTTCACTTTATCCACTGAATCTAATGTATCTTCGCTTTTTTCCACTGAATCTTTTCTTCCGACATCACTTTGTCTCTCTGTCTCTCTGTGAGTCTTTTCACTTCCATTGTTACTTTCTATAACTTCAGGCCCTCTTACGCCTGGGATATTGCCAATTATAAGATCATAAATAGGCTTCTGCATGCACATTGCCTTAATCTTTCCGTTGAAAAATAGTGTTTGCACATCAACTTCTGCTTCATCAACTCTCCTAACTGTTCCATCAATCAAAACACACAACTGCTGTAACCCTGTTAGTTGTTCATCTTTCACCAGCGATCGCCTTATTACTGCCCCGCTACAACCACTATCCCTTAAAACTGACACACACTGACCATTAACTTTGCCTTCTGTGACCGGCATCTGTTCTGACAAAACAAAGTTGCCTCGTTTCCCTTCTTCAAAATCCTGACATGCAGCACTCACAACTGGAATCTTTTTCCCTCCAGCTAGTTCTATCTGTTTGTCACTGCTTTCTTTAATCAGGTTCATCACAAAAGCACTTGCTTCTTGTCCTTGGAGAATTTTAGGGCTCTCCTTACTTTCTCTTTGCTGCATTGCCTGAGCTTTGTGTACTCTACTGTTAGTACCCTTTGACCAAGAGTCTTTTGCTTTGTGATTACTTTTTCCGCACAGGAAACATTTAAATGCGTTACGATTTTGCTCTCTACTATTCCCATCTCTTTCTACGTCTCTTTGTCCATGCTTATCCCTGTCTGTCTTTGTCTTGTTATTAGTTTGCTGTTGATTTTCTGCAACAGGACAGAATCGATTACTGAAATCTGCCCGTTTTCTTCCACCATGGGCTTCCAAGTACCTATCACTGAGACGAGCAAGTTCTTCTGCAGTGTTACAAGAATGTTCCTTCACGAAAACTCTTAAATCCTTAGAACTAGTGTTTAAAAGCTGTTCCCTCAGAAGTAAGTCACAAACTCCTTCAAAAGTGTTCTCGATCTTTGCTAAATTGATCCATCTTTTCAAATAATTCTCAATTCTTGCAAGGAATTGCACAGTGGTTTCACCCTCCTTTGGTCTCCAATTTCTGAATTTCTTTCTAAATCCTTCTTCTGTAAGTTGGAAACGTAGCAATAATGCTTCTTTTAACTTGTCATAGTTTAAAGAATCTTCTGGAGACAGTCTTGAATATACTTCCAGTGCTTCACCTGTCAAACATAAACTCAAGTTAGTGGCATAATCACTATCCGGCCAAGCTTGTGCTCTTGCAAATCTCTCAAATCGTAGTAGGTATGCATCTAAATCCTCCCCAGCACTAAACGGTGGCATTCTTGGAGCCGGAACTGCCATTTTAGGAGTACCCACATACTCTGTTCTATCAAAGCTCGACTTACTGTCCTCCATTTCTCTTAACTGCAACTTCATCTCCATCATAGCTTTTTCATGTTCAAATTCTCTTGCTCTTAGCTCAAATTCTTGTTCTTTCAACAACTTTTGTCTTTCATTTTCTCTTTCGCGTTCTGCTCTTTCTTCTTGCTCTTTCCTCGCAGCTCTTTCGATAGCACGATCCTCTCTTGCTATTTTCTGTTGTTCTCTGATAAACTCTGTTAAATCCTTTCCCGAAAGCTTCATCCTCTCGCCTAACTCCACTAAACTATCCATATCCATGTCTCCACAGTAAATCTACTACCCTCAAGACAATGAACCTCAGAATCTCAACACAAATCCACATCCATCAAACAAACCAATCAAGCTCACTTGCATAACTTAGATTATATGTATCTATCTGCCTGAAGATAATGTGTTTGTTGTTAAAACCCTGAAAAAAAATGATAACAGAAATAACGTTTGCTCAAATGTGTTAGGTAGGCCTAGCAAATAAACTTGTCCCTACACTTTTCCTTGATTTTCCCGGCTGAGCCCCCAAATGTCACAAATGGTAAGCTTTTGGCTCCACCATTATGTGATTCCGAGTTCTTTACCTGCATAAAGTAAACTGAATTCTCTGATTTATGTGTACCTGCTAGTTGCACGTCGAGCGATGAAGCATTCAATGCATTGCTTTACCTAACGCAAGGCAAAATGCAAAACAAACAGCATTCAAAACAACAACGGAAATCAAGGTTCGTAATGGTCCTAACACAATCAAGTTCTTCATAACAAGAAACTGTCATACGATCTGTTCTCTTCCATAGCTTTAGTCTTTTCTATTAACTCAACGGTCCAGTTTATCTTCCTCTGATAGCTTCGTTGCCCTCGCCATCAGTTGCTCTTTTTTCCTCTTCTCCTCTCCTTTTCACACCTTCCCAACTTGTTTACTCCACGGTCCATCTCCTTTCTATTGTCTTCCATTGCCAATATCCCGTATGTGCGCCATGCCCCGGATGTGCCTCAGGTCCCGGATGTGCTTCTCCTCTTGGGGGGGGGTTTGACTTGCGAATTTAATTATAAGGTGTGACACTGAGCCCAAAATCAAACAGAACTGTGACAAGATAGAGCTTCTTTCCTTAGAGATAAAGCAACTAAATGCAAGGCCTTTTTCTTTGTCTGCTGGTATCGACCCCCAACTTCGGGGGCTGATCATCATCATCAGCATCATCATCATCATCATCATCATCATCATCATCATCATCATCATCATCATCATCATCATCATCATCATCATCATCATCATCATCATCATCATCATCATCATCATCATCATCATCATCATCATCATCATTAATTTACTTACAGTAGGCTAAGAAGTTTTGAAATAGCAACATTACTGCTAATTAAGGCCTACTACTTAGCTTAAAATTAAAAGAAAATATATTACAAATCTTTTAAAAAATATAGTTGCAACATATCATATCTTTTTAGGTACCCAACCTGTGGTATATATGTTTTGCAAAGTCTACAATGGCAGTTCTCGCCCTTCCAACATTTAATGTGGTTTTTGAAAATGGGAAGTGTGCTTGCTTGTTTGACTATATTTGGTAAAGTCGACCAAAGTCTATTTCCAAGAAATGATATAGTCTCTATTCCATATGTTGTTGTATGAACTTTTGGAATCTGCGAGTGGTTACCGTGCCTTAGATTGTAACCAGTATTGCGCTCAGTGAAAATATCCTTCATAAAAGGAGGACTTAAGCCAGACTTTGTTTTATAAATCTCGGTCATAATCAACTGTAGATTCTTTATGTGAAAAGATACCAAATTCCTTTGCTCCAAAAGAGATTCAAGATCAGTTTGATAGTCTTTGTACGCAAAACGCAATGCTCTTTCATGGATATGATTTATTCTATGACTTAAAGTTCTATCATAGAACATCCAAACAAGGGGGCAGTAGCCAAAGTGAGATAAGACAAACGCTTGCATTACCTGCTTCAACTTTTCCGTGTCCATGTAGCATGATATTCTGGCTAGGGCATGAAGTTTTTGACTGGCTTTTTTGCAAAGAGTTTTGACATGCTGTTTAAAGCTCAATGTTTGATCAAAAATTATCCCTAGAAGCTTCTCCTCTTTGCTTCTTTCAAGCTAGCCTCTCCTATTTTGACGGAGACTTCGTTGCTCTTTCCACCAAAAATCATCAAATGACATTTATCTTCATTCAACTTCGTACGATTGTTTGGAAACCATTCACTTATCACGAGAGCGTCATTCTCTAATTTTGCGACAACATTCTCGACGTTAGGACCACATGTATAAATTGTTGTGTCATCCGCGTAATTACAGACTTCAGTCTCTTCCAGAAACAGAAACAAGCAGCAAAACAATCTTATTTTAAGTGTGTTGTACGATATAGATTTGAATAAAAGCATCCAAAAATAATATTAATCGTACCTTGAGCAGAGTTTTTTTAAATACGACGTTTCGAGCTGAGCCCGTTATCAAGTGAAGTAAGATTAGTAGAACGATAGTAGTAAAGGAAGAGGAAATTCGAAAGATAGAATTCGAATGCAAAAGAATAGTGGTGACGCAACAGAATAAGAAGTGTAAGCCCGAGCTTACAAAATAAAAGGAAAATAATAAAACGAGAGCTAGTTTAGAAAAGAAGTGTAATTCTATGAGACAGCTACTGTAAGTAATTAAGTTGTTTGTTAAGTCCAGCAGGATGAAGTATAGCAAGTTTGAAAATGACGCGCTTTTCCAATGTCAATTCTTGGTCTCCTCTTCGCTCCTAAAGACAGCACTAAACGCAAAACATCGGAAAAGAGTAAACAAATCACTCATAGATCATTTCTCTACCTCGAACTCCAAATGTATTTTAGACGTAGATGTCCTAGAAACGGGGATGGTGGACCACCATTTGGTGTACGGAATAAGGAAAATAAATGCCTGGCAAATAAAGCCAAAAAGAGCTAAGCCAAAGAAAGTCGAATCTCGTACAATGAAAAAATGCGATAAGGCAATCTTCCAACACGACCTGCAACAAATAGACTGGGAAACCATTCTTACCCCTTTTGCTAATGATCCATCTGCCATGGCTGGCACATTTCAGGAGATTTTCGAATCGCTTTTGAATGTACATGCTCCGATTAAGAAAAGAAGGATAAGATCAGAATTCGCTCCTTGGCTAACTCCAAGTCTTAGAAAAAAGATTGATACTAGGGACCGACTGAAAAAAATTGCGGCGAAATCTCCTGAAATGTGGTCAGCTTATAGTAAGCAGCGGAATAAAGTAACCAAAGAAATTCGATATTCCATTCAGGATTATTACGAAGGTTTAATTGAGAAGAATAAAGGGGATCCAAAGCAAATGTGGAAAACAACAAACAAGGTCTTGGATAAAGCTGTGAAATCCACGACAATTTTCAGTATCGAAATCGACGGCAAAACGTTGACAAAAGAACGTGATGTGCTTGAAGCTTTAAACTGCCACTTTGTATCTGTTGGACCAAAGCTTACAAGAAGCATAGAAACGAGACCTAGCGATAACTGCTTGCAGCATATTACGCCAGTAAACGAAGAAATGCTATTCAAACCAGTTGACAAAATGTATGTGTAGAATACTATCAATCAGCTAAAGAACGGAAAAGCCCCCGGGGGGGGGGGGGTAACTAGGACCAAAGGATGACGGATGCGTGCCGCCTAAATTGTGTCATGCCCACCCTTATTAATTAACATGCATTTTGATTCCATCCACTTTTAAGGATTTGGAGAAAAAAAATACCCAGTTTTATGGTTTCCAAACTCAACTGTGTGTAACATGCAAGAGATTGAATAATAACGTACTACTACTAATATTTTGTACGCTTTTTTCTTTATGAGAAATTTGGATCTGGTAAAAGTACTAAACGCTTCGTATTTCAAAATGATTCAACAATTTTTGCATCTTAGTACTGAAAGTTTCTTGATTTTTTTTCTTACTTTTCAAACGTATGACTTGTCACTTTGGTCTCAGCATTGCTGCAGATATTTTCCTCGTTAAAACATCATGTAGGAATAAATACTCTCGGTACCAGCCTCTCTCTAAAAGAAAGTTGAGATTTTCTTTTAAAGAGAGTCTGGTACCCAGAGTAAGGAATAAACAGTGTTCTTTTATGTTCAAAACAAAGCCTTCAGTTGGCATTACTCAAGAATCAAGGCTCAACGACATAGTTGCCAAGCTTGCACTAGAAAGTTGATATCCGTTGCATTTAACTTCTAAAGGTCTAACTCTCAGACATAGTGCTACAGTTTCTTAACATTGCGGCCATCTTGCTCTCAGTTTCTTGAAAACTACTTTCTTGCAAGAAAAAGCGTGTACATTACCGGGCATGGCCGTCGAGCCAGCTCGGGCCTTGGAGTGATCTATGGGGACAGGCCCTAATGGGGGGTGTGGGGGTGCAGCCCCCAAGGAAAAACTTGGTGATCACGCCCTCTAGACTCCCGGAAAAGGAGGTAAATGCCTCTTTTAAAACTAAATATCTTAAAAAATGCTGGGTCAAGGTTATGCAAAAGATGTATTTATGAATCAAAGAGATCTTTTTTATGATATGCACTTAAAGTCTGCTTCACACCAGGTCATTGCAGTCACATGAGTAGTCGCCAGAGTCTACGGGAACGAACGTTTCAAAAGGCCAAAAAGATTGAATATGAACGGTAACTCAACGACCTTACAAACCTACTCTCCCAGGTCAAAACTAAACATGGGTTCCTGGCAAAGCTAGTTGTGACAGGTACACAGAGATGCACTCATCTAGGGGGGTCCGGGGGCATGCTCTCCCGGCAAAATTTTTAAAATCAAGCTAGCTAGAATCGCTCTGGTAGCTATTTTGCGCCTCTAAATACAATTATCATGTCATCGAACTAGCCAGTCATAATAATGCACAAGAATTACCATATAATAACAAGTTACCTCTTCTTGATTCTAATACACTATAGCAATTTGAGAAGTTATTGGGCCTTTTTGATCATGAACCTGGCAGAGACCTGAATTTTAGCTATATTTGAAAATCTGTGTTATTATTTATGGGCCCCTATAGCCATGGGTCCCAGGTTTTTGACACCCTCCTCGGCGCTGACTGGATAACTGCAGGCACTTTCATCGAACTCCATTCTTCTTCAGAGGAATGGTTAAACATCTTAATCGGGATCTGAATCTCTCCTTTCTCTTCGGCTATTGTCTTCCCGCGCTTCTGACATGCTTCTCGGTGTATGGGTTCTCTGGTTCAAGGTTCATTAGGAGAGAGGTTTTCGTGCATACTAAAGATCATCAACCGTCCATTCAAGGATTTCTTGAGGGCGCTTTCCTATGACCAACAACAACAGCAATGTTTGAAATCATCATTGAAATGGAAATCATCTGTTATCCTTTTATCTGTTAATCTCGTGTTAATCTGTTAATCTCATGTAGACTGTCGACAGGGAGGTGCTCGAAATGGAAGAAAAAGCTCGCAAGAAAGAATCGACAGAAATATGTGCAAAGTTTTTTTGTACACGAAAAATCGTAACTGAACTACCTGTTTTTCTTGTGGAAAGATTTCGTCGAAACCCATTATCAAGGTTTCAGAACAGTAAAGCCTACCCATTTCTATTGGAATCACGGCATTTAAAGACCCATATTTAGGGATTTTGAAGCTCTCGAACCCATCCTTATGTCCTTATGGACGGCAGGACCCCGTTCACCTACATATAAGAGTTACCCCCCCCCCCGGGGGAAAGCGCCTGGTCATGACAAAATTAACATAACTGTGGTAAAGGACGCGAGCGAATCTATCGCTCATGATTTATAACTCATCACTTGCAAATGGTGTTTTCCCTGATATTTGGAAATTGGCGAGAGTCATCCCAATTTACAAGTCGGGCCCAAAAACAGATGTAAACAACTAAAGGCCCATCTCTGTAATCTCAGTGTTTACAAGGATGCTAGAAAGGCTAACGCACGACCAATTGTTTTATTTTCTCAAAATCAATAAGACTATTACATGCAACCAAGAGGCTTTTTGTAAGTTATACTCCACGACAACATCACTCATAAGCAGCACAGACTTCTGGTACGAAAACATAGATCGCAGTAATGTCAATCTCGCTATATTTCTCGACCTCAAGAAAGCTTTCGAGACGGTCGAACACGATACATTACTTAAAAAAATTAAGTGGATATATGGAATAGGAGGTAAAGCTGGGGGTTTCTGCTCTCTGGGTCAGCATTCAAAAGCCAGGAACGTAACCTTTGGTATTCCGCAAGGTTCTTGTTTAGGCCCTCTTCTTTTCATCATTTACTTGAATGACTTAGAAAAGTGTCTGAAATTCTCCCGGGCTAGCATCTATGCTGACGATACCAGTATAACGATTGCATCGGATGATGTAGCAAAACTAGTCGAGGATGCACATCAAGAGCTTTCAAACGTCTCTGAGTGGATGAGGGTGAATAAACTTAGCCCGAATCAGAAAAAAAAGCCGAATTCATGATCATAGGGTGTCCGCTTAAAACCAAAAATCTAGACCTGTCAGAAATGCTGAAACTAGATAATTCTGACATAAAAAGAGTCAATAAGACGAAATCCCTCGGAGTCATAGTTGATGAAAAGCTAAATTGGGATGGACTGTATAAGCGCACCAAAGGTAAAATGAATGGCGTACTTGCAGCTCTAGAAAAATTGAAAATGTCGCTCCGCAATCCCAACTGTGTAATGTGTACTATGCATTAATTGAGAGTCACCTGCGTTATGCTGATGTTATCTGGGGTAATCAGTCTAAAGCCAAACTAGCTGCTCTCCAACGCCTTCAAGATCCGGCTTATTTAATAATATCAA
The DNA here is from genome assembly GCA_964019985.1 of Aurelia sp. 4 Dawson et al 2005. Taxonomy (NCBI): domain Eukaryota; kingdom Metazoa; phylum Cnidaria; class Scyphozoa; order Semaeostomeae; family Ulmaridae; genus Aurelia; species Aurelia sp. 4 Dawson et al 2005. The sequence goes on along the minus strand of OZ026504.1, from coordinate 7,558,611 downwards.
ATGCAAGAATAAAAGATAGCTGGTCGACTTCGTGGTTGAATGTAGAAAATCTTTTCCGTTACGACCGGACTGTCATGACCTACAAGATTATGAAGACTCATTTTCATTTTCATTTTTATTTTATCTTATTTTATTTAAACAGGGTAAAGCTATCAACTGTGTATACATAAATTGCTTTACAAGCTGCCCTGTACAAAGAAAGAAAAATAAACCTTTAAAAATTTACAATATACAAGATACAATAATAAAGTAAAAGTACTTAAAAGTTCTCGATCGGCAGGAATAAATAGGGCTCCTTTATGTTCTGGAGTTTTCGAGAAAGAATTTTAATTGTTTTAAATTTTTTGTTAATTTTGATTTTGTGTCAAGGGCATTCCATAGTGTCGCCCCTCTAAAAGAAAAGCATTTTTGGCCACATGTTGTTCGTAGAAATGGGACACGTAGATCGGTTTTGGTATTTCGAAGTTCCCGGGTACTGGTTTCTGATAACCTGTCGAACAGGCATGCAAGATAAGAGGGAGCTTCATCATTAGTACACTTATATACCATTTTCAAATTTTCTTTTACAATCAAATCATTAACTGTCTGCCAGCCCAATTTCCTTATGATAGGAGGAGCAGAAGCGTTGTAAGGGCTAATGGTAACTATTCTGGCTGCACGATTTTGTAAGTTCTGTAGTTTGTCTAGTGCCGTTATTCTGCATACCCCCCATACTGGGCAACAATAGCGAAAGTACGCCTCTACCAGACTTTTATACATTGTTTGCACTGAATTTATTGGGAGGTATTGTTTGGAATATCACAGCATTCCTAACGCCTTAGAGATCTTTTTGACCATATTCGCTATCTGCACGTCCCAGCTCAAATGTTGATCAACATATACCCCAAGGTATTTAGTGTCCTTAATCATAGAGATTGTCTCCGTGCCTGTTACAAGAGATGGCTTCACTGCCGTAACTTGCTGAATACTTTTCAATTTTTGCCCACTACCAATAATTAAGCTGTGGGTTTTGGCAACATTTAGTGACAACTTGTTTGCAGCAAGCCAGGTTTTGAGACTGTCTAGGTCCTCATTAACTCGTTCATTGATTACAGGGATGGAGTTGGCTGAGAACGATATGCTAGTGTCATCAGCATACATGTTAACTTGTGAGTGTTTCAGTGACAAAGGAAGGTCATTTATACATAAGATGAAAAGAAGTGGCCCTAGACAGGACCCTTGAGGAACACCACACGTAACTTTTTCAAACTTGGACAGCTTTTCATTTACCTTACAGCACTGCATCCTATGCCCTGCCCTGAAAGCCCTGAAAGACTATGCCCTGAAAGCCTCTTGGATAAATTCCAACCGAGATCTTTTCACTCGATCTACCAGATGAGGCACTGTAAAGATCTCCAGATCCTAAGATATAGGACTGAATTTGCCAAAAAAGGCTTTAATTACGCAGCTCTCGCATCATAGAATGATACACCTACCGAAATACGTGAGCTACAGACATTAGATAGTTTTAAACAAAAACTGAAAACGCATCTAAAGAGCTAGACTCTCAAACACAACTCCCTGGAAGAACAGCAATGATTAGGTTCATACGGCTTCAGGTTTATGCTTAGAGTTTCATCATTGTGATTACATATTGTATATTTTGATTTGCTGAAGGGCTTTTTTTGTATGAATAATGTTAAATGAAATGAAATGAAAAAAAGTGTCCGATTACCACCGCAGGCAACCTACCAAAAACGGTAGACTTGGCAGTCTTCATACCGTTTTCATCAAGGCCCATTCTTTTGGTGATTCTGTTTTCGGTAGGTTTCCGAGAGATTATTGACGTATTCTTTTGGGCTCTTCTGAAGACAGTAGAGATCAGAGGCTTCGCAAGCCTTCTGCTCGTGAAGCTGACAGACAAATGAAAGATCAAAGAGAGCATTGTTTCGTGAATGAAACAGGATTTCAAAAACATTCGAAATAGCAACGACACTTTGCAGATTTTTGCCCTAACATGTCTTTGTGAACTTTTTAATAAAAGTGGTGTATGTTCTACCCGCAACCCCCGCAACACAAAAACTGATGTCTGGATGCCCAAGAAAAACACAGCGCAAGGCCAAAAAAACCTTTTCCTTTCGAGGTGCCAAGATATGGAACAACCTCTCTACTGCGGACAGACTGGCACACTCCCTGCAAGAATTCAAAAACATTTGGGTTCATGAGGTTTCTCTGATGGCTTAGGTCTGCCTGGCCTTTGGTTTATGGGCTTCATTTCCGCTGGGTAGGCCATCGGGATTTTGAGTTGGCCTAGTGGCATGAAGTGGAAGATATTGATACTGCCAGGTCTGTTCTGGGTCTCTGTGGTCGATTTGGCGGGGATCGGGCTTGAGGTGGGTGGTTCCCTGGTCGTCTGAGAAGTCTCCCCGTCAAAGGAAAAACAAAAATTAACATATTTCTTTCTTCTTTTTCTAAACCTGGACATATTGTAAATATTGTATTTTATAAACATAATAGCTTAATTTTCTTTCTAAGTATTTCTTTGTGTAATATTGCATTTTTAAATGGAGGCCTCTTGAAAAACAACCTTTGTTGAAGGGTCGCTCCCCCTAAATGATTGAAAATGATTGAAAATGGATGAAATGGATGAAATGGATGAAATGGATGAAATGGATGAAATGGATGAAATGGATGAAATGGATGAAATGGATGAAATGGATGAAATGGATGAAATGGATGAAATGGATGAAATGGATGAAACGGATGAAACGGATGAAACGGATGAAACGGATGAAACGGATGAAACGGATGAAATGGATGAAATGGATGAAATGGATGAAATGGATGAAATGGATGAAATGGATGAAATGGATGAAATGAATGAATCAATGAATCAATGAATTAATGAATGGTTTTGTGGCTGTTTAAAAAACTCGCGCAACTGGGTTGCTAAAGTCACTGAATTAATGAAAAGAAGCTGTAGCCTGAAAATCTTCTCATACATTTTCCCCAAAGCTATATAATTTGTAGAGTCTTTCTGTTTTTCAAATGAATAGAAGAAATGAATTTTGCATGGATTGATGAAAAGTCCATCTTAGTATGCATTTTTAGGATCAGCCTCCTTATCAGCAAAGCCTCTATAACTTACGAATGTTTCTATGTGATGAAGTGTGATATCATAAAAACATTGCACAAGTTTCAGAAAGCCAAATCAAAGTTTGGAGTCTACATGGAAGTTCAACCTGAAATAGGCAAAGTAGTAACGTTGAACCTTTTAGGATCAACAGATGGATAATCATTTCCAAATCAATCTCCGGAGGAAACAATTTCCAAATCGAAAATGAACTTTTTTTGCACATGTTCACAGTTTGTAACCTGCGCTCAGTTTGTAGCATTTTTCATAACAACGTCCAATCTTTACACCTGCTGATTACAAGCATCGAGAATATGAACAAAGTTACATCCTTTACCAGTCCAACAGCAGCTGAAGATTTCAGCTCTCAGGAAATAGCCTTCAAATGTTTAGTTCATATTTCGGGACAGGAAGACAGTGTAAAGAAAGTGCTCAACGGCTTATCTAAAACCAATTGCAAGCACGTGTACATTATCAGAGATATGTAACTGCCGTTTCCTATGCTTACCTCATCGACATCACTATTTGATGGCAGCATGGCAATAAAATAATGATACAAGGCCTTTTAGCCATTCTGAAATGGGGCCGAACCGAATAATACATTTTATACACTAGGTAGAGTTTTCGAATGCGGAAGAAAGGATAGAAGCTCCAACCCAGCATACAAGTCAAATCTTTCAATAGGGCACAGGGAAGCCCATAAATCTTCCAATTTCACGCTTATCAGCCAATGGCATTGCCGTATTCCCATCACATGACTGAAAATAAGCTCTTTGGGACGAATTTTCGAGTACCTTACGAAAATCAAAATGGACATTCGAGTAACAAAGATACAGAGCTGGTTTTGCCACGAGTAGATTTGACAGGTCCTACTCCATATTTTACGTCTTTGAGTTGGATGAAATCTCATCAGGGATCTGCACTACATCGAATTTCATCCCTCCTAAAATAGGCCTATACGCAAATATCATTTGCGAATGCGCAAATAAGATAAAACTTCCAACATTTCACAAGTTACGTGAATTATAGCAAGAAATAAGCTGAAGATGTTTCTTTGCTTCAGTTTCCCAAATCCTGATGACTCTCGTCTATTTGCTACAAAGAAAGCTATTGGGCCTACCTTCATCCACTGTAGAGCGCCATTATTCTGTTTCAAATCGGCTTCTTTGCTGTAGCAAGGTAGCACAGCTAGTCAGAACTAATATAACACCAGTTTCCACTATTTTCCATCGAAAAATCGCCTTCAACTTTGGCAAAACGCGACGAACTTTCAACAGCTCTTTGCCACACTATCTATCTAACGTGGAGAAATTTGAAGTTTGAAACTGTATGCTCACGTGGAGAAATTTCTGCTATTTTCAAGCGCTCTTGATGTCATGGTCAAGAGGTAGGTCTCTTATCATGCTCTACACGGATTTCTACTTCGTAAAAAATTGAAAAGTTGAAGGAGTTGGTGCCGGACTTTCAAAATTATCTGTATTTTCTCAAAGAGAGGAAGTGGTGAATGCATTTTTCAAATGAATGTGAATGTATAAAGAGAGCTTTCTCGCGGAAAGTAAAAGGTATTATAAGTGCTATTACAGCTTGCAACTTTAGAAGAGCCTACAAAGTTTCCTAGCCCCCCCCCCCCCTCCTCAATCCGAATGATTCTAATTCATTTGAAATATATGCATTGACCATTTTCCTTTTCTTTAAGAAACTACAGATAATTTTGAAAGCCCGGCCCTAACCCCTTAAACCATTTCATATTAAAGCGAAGGCCAAGTCCCTGTAGAGCATGATACGAGACGAACCTCTTGACCATAACATCGAGAGCGCATGACAATAACAGAAATTTCTCCACGTGAGCACACTGTTTTAAAGCTTGGAAGAGATAATGTGGCTCTGTTGAAAGTTCATTGCGTTTTACCAAAGTTGATGGCGACTTTTCGATGGAGAATAATGGAAACTGGTGTTATGTTGTTCGTGAGTAGCTGTGCTACCTTGCTACAGCAAAGAAGCCGATTTTTTGAAGCGGAATAAGGGCGTTCTGCAGTGGATGAAGGTAGGCCCAATAGCTTTCTTCGTAGTAAATAGCTGAGACTCGTCAAGAATTTGAGAAACTGAAGCAAAGAAACATCTTAAGTTTATTCCTTGCTATGATTCACGTAACGTGTGAAATTTTGGAAGATATCTCTTATTTGTTGCATTGACAAATGATATTTGAGTATAGGCCTATTTTTGGAGGGATGAAATTCGATATAGTACTGATCCCTGATGAGATTTTATCCAAATGTAAATTGGAAGCGTGAAGTTGGAAATTTATTGGTTTCCCTGTGCCCTATTGAAAGATTTCACTGGTATGCTGCTCCAGCCCTACTCTGTCGATAAATGAGTATGAAAATGTAAGGTGAGAGAATATTGCATTTGCCATGCGCAAATCAGCATAGGAAGTCCCGGATATATCGACTATGCGGCGTCCTCGATTTCTATACGCCATATGGTTGATTAATCTTTTTCTTTATAATTCTCAGTTCATGGTCTGATGAGAGACATTTGCATACAAAGGTGTTACTTTTTGCCACTTTCATTCAAACATAGATGAACGGGTCTTTAGGAAAGCTTGTGATACACAATGCTCTCTTGCGAATTAAAAGACAGCTCAAACAAAACACGGGAACTACGAGACGAGTGCAGCGTCCACTGGAACTAAAGGCTCATTTCCACTCGGTTGCGCGTGACCAAGATTTTATTGTCTCAAATTCAGTCCGCTCGGAAAATTCTTCTGAGTGGAAATCCTCCTTAAAGGCTCATTTCCACCAGAGTTTATCGAAAAGGAACTATGGTCTGGAAAGTGGCGCTAATCAAACGAACTATGTTTTTGTCCACGATTTTGAATTCGCACCATATTGAAAGATTTGACTTGTATGCTACAATGTTCAGGAGTATGTTACGATAGGGTACTCCCCGCGGATGGCAGACTGCACTCAGTAAACACACACCAATTTTCTAGCCAATAGAATATTATTAGAAACTAACAGATTTGACCAGCATCTACCTTGATTATGCCTCAAAGCTCCCTGAGAATCCCATGCTGTTACATGTTGTAGTTATTTGTCTATAATTGTTTGCAATTCAAGGCCTTGATTAGGGCGCTCCAGACTTGGAGGGCAGATTGCTTTCATTAATCATACCTCTATTTTCTACCCAAAAAATATTTTTGAAACTAATTGATTAGACAAGTTACCTTGGTTATGCCTTAAAATTCTTTGAAAATGTCATGCTGTTACATGGTGTAGTTATTTTGCTATGACTTTTTCGCAATATGGAAATTTCTCACCGAATGGCTTTGACCAGGGCACTTCCCCAGGGGATGGCAAATTACGTTCAGTGTCTACAGCTCTATTTTTACCCAACTAATATTCTTATAAACTAACGGATTCAACAAATTGCTGCATTGAGTATGCCTCAAAACTCCCCGAAAATCTCACAATGTTACATGACGTAGTTGTTTTGCTATGATTTTTCGCAATCAAGACATTTCTTAAAGATTGGCTTTAATTAGAGCGCTTCCCCTGCGGATGGCAGATTGCCTTCTGCAAATACTGCTCAATTTATACCCACTAAAAGATCATCAGAAAATAACGAATCGGACCAGTACCTAGGCCTTGAGGCTCCCTGAATATCTCATCCTATTACAAGGTGTTTTTATTTTTCAGGAATTTTTTCGCAATCAAGACATTTCTTATGGAGTGGCTTAGCTAGGGCGCTACCCCTGCGGATGGCAGATTGCATTTAGTGATTACAGCTCTATTTTCTACTCAGCAAAATATTATCAGAAACTAACGGATTAAACCAGTATCTACCTTGGCTTCACCTCGGAGCTCCCTGAAAATCTCATGCTGCGACATGGAGTAGTTATTTTTCTCTAATTTTTCGCAGTCGAGACATTTTTATGGAGTGGCTCGATTAGGGCATTTCCCACTTAGAGGGCAGATAGCATTCTGCGAATACAGATGGATTTTCCACCCAACAAAGTATTTCTAGCAACCAAAAGATTTCACAACCATCTACTAAGATATGTCTCTAAGCTCCCTGAAAATCTCTTACTGTTACATTTTGTAGTTATTTTTCTCTAATTTTTTTCGCAACATGGATAGCGTTTGCTATTTCAACTCCTCACTGTGTCTCTGTCGATACTAAAGGCTGTCAATCATTGTAATTCGAAATAATTTCAGCCAGTGTTAAAAACCGAATTTAAAGTAAATGTTCTGCTGAAATTCAATGGCGTTTTCTTTGAAGAAGCTACGCATTGGGGGATAGCAAACTTAATGCATGAAAGATGATTCTGTTGACTGAAAAAGCTTCAATTTTTTCTGGTTTTCTGGTTTTCACCACTTTGGTCACCGGTATTTAATCCTATTCAGGCCTAGGTTATTTGATGCCGTAGGAAAACTAGGAGGGTCTGTGTAAGCCCCCCTAATCCATTTCTGTTCTGGACAACCTAAAGTGCGACCAAAAACTATGTAGAGTTTTAAACGTTTTTCGATGCCATTTCGGTTCCATTTGCTTAATAGTAAAAGTTAAGGTCTCTTTCAAAAGAGGAAGAGAAGCGTAATAGCCTTAAGCAGCATTTTCGAAATTTAAACTTACAAAAGGGGGTTGAAATCAAGCCTCAAATAAGGCAACTTTGTGCCTACGCAGCCGTCAGAATTGAAAAATACATGGCTGAAAAGCTCTATCTTAGCTGTATCAAAATCTGTGCTCCGTTTATTTGTCAACCCAATATGTTTTTGTCTACAAACGAAGAAAATGCCAAGGGTCAGCAGATTTTGGAAAATCTGGTTTTCTCCATAACGGGGGAAGCACTAAGTCGCTACAACAACAATAATAGGGAGTTTGCTTTATCACAAAAGACTGTATCAGGCATGAAAGATTGTCTCAAGAGGGTTTAGTCGAATTCACTTTTTCTTCCTAAATGTTGTTGATTTCTTTCAAAGAATATTTTGTTTCGATTCCAAACAATTAAATTTGGTACGCTTACAGTTTTTCAAAGAACCTTGGCAGCAGCGCAGCGTTTCTCGTTTGGTAATCTAGCAGCTGGAGAGATTGCAATCGATACATTTCATGTGCTTTTGCAAGAAATAATTATTATCTAGGATGCTTGACCGAAAAATTAAAAATTCAAATTGAATATTTTTACAAAGAAGCATCAATGATCACGAGAAAGTGACTTTAGATCAAACTCCCTTAAGATAACCTTCCATGCTCGATACAGTTTTACTATGATAAATTCCGCGTTATTCTTTGCAGAAGCGGTTTGTTGCTTTCCCCGATTTTAGGGAAACCAACTTTTCCAACATCTGCTAACCCTTGGCCATTTCTTCGCATATGGAAAAAATCTACTTAGTTGGCAAATAAACGGAGCACAGATTTGGATACAGCTAGGATAGAGCTTTTCATTCATATATTATTCAATCTCGACGGCTGCGTGGGCTAAGAGTTGACTTGTTTGTTGCTTGATTTCAACCCCTTTCTGTAAGCTTAAATTTCGAAAATGCTGTAATGAAAATGAAAATGAAAGGTATGACGTTTCTCTTCCTCTTTCGAATGAGACCTTGACTTTTACTAGTAAGCAAATAGAACAGAAATGGCATCGAAAAACTTTTTAACTCTACATAGTTTTTGGTCGTTCTTTAGAGCCATGAAACATTGCAGGTGTATAGAACAGTTTATGGTGAACCTAAAAATGAAATCTCTTTTTAGATATGTCACGTGACGTTTACATGACGTCTCATTGCTCAATTTCAATGTCAATAGGGTTCAGTACTAGTAATTTTCAATCGTTGATTGTGAGAAAACGAAAAGTACTAAGGACACCAGTCTAATTTCATTGTATTGTATGTCTAAGTATCATTTGCTCTGTGAAGAAAAATTAACAAAAAGTGATGATGTCATCACACAGGAATGCAAAGAATGTGCGAATGCGTAATACACAAATTTGCAAAACCATATATGCAACTCAAAAAATAGCTATTTGATTTTAAAGAGCGTCAAATGTTGCATACAATCCATCCTTTCATCAATTCATCACATCAGCTGTAGATTTTATTATTAGCAATTATTCAAAATTTTGCAAGGTGTCCTTCTTTAAAGCTGGATACAAGAATTGCTCTGCTTTTCCCGAATAATTGGAGGTTTCCTATTTTTGCTTCTTTGTAGAAGGAAATAGCGTGTAAGACATAGAACCTATTTCATCAAAATCAGCTCGCCAGCCTTTACATAGTAATGTCTGTAAAAAGATAAGCATTAAACCGTAGCTTTCACTTCTAAGTGGCGATTTTTGTGCAGTGTTTCAGATTCATATCTAAAATCTAATTTGATTAGAGCGCAAATCATCGGATAGTTATATCCCTTGTTGCCCTTTGATCTGACCATTCTGCAACAAAAATGCATACAGAGAAATTAACCGCACACACAAACGTGCTCTTCGGATCCTCCATAAAGAATAGAAATGCCCCTTTTAAACATTGCTCACTCGAAGTGGCAGTTTTTGTTTACATTTTAGAAATTTGCGGAGATTGATGACAGAAATCGATAAGTCCATGAATCATCTTAACCAATCGCTCGTATGGGAATTTCATGAAAAGAAGCATGTAAGTTATGATCTGAAGATACAAAATTTGTGCAAACTGCCACAAGTAAAGACACAGGGCTATGGGCAAGAATCACTATCATTTAGATTGAGTCAACTCGGGAACACCCTGAACACCCTAGATGATAGCGTCAAAAATGAGCCAACACTTTTGGCTTTCAACAGAGGATCAAAGACTAGGCTGGTGATAAATGTACCTGTAAAATATGCCACTTATTTTTGTATAAGGTATATTTTTTCTTCTGTAAATAGTTGGTTTGAATTAGTATTTACATAGTTACTATAGTAAATACCAGCTCTAAATACAGATTAAATAAAAAAATCTTGTCGGTTTGAATTGGAAAATCCAACAAAACATTAACATCTTCATTCTTCAAAACTTTTTCTCACTATCTACGACGTATTCATAACTTTTATTACCACATTCGAATAAAATTTTTCTTACAAATTTTCCAATGTAGTATAGCAGCAACCTTATCATGTGTACTAACTTTATATTCTTTCTGGGGTAATTGTTTACATTCAGATACAATGTGGCTGATAGTTTCTTCTTTGTCTCCTCACATCCTAAACATTTCAGTGATGTCCATCTTATCAATGTTTTTCTTAACCCATCTTGCCCTAATTGCCTGATCCTGGGACGCCATTATAATCCCTCATGTCTTCTGTTTTAAGTACCCTTTCTTCAACAAAGTCCAACCCTTGACACTGTCCTATTGATGCTGATCGTGGCGATAATCATTTGAGAGATTAGCGATTCGTTAAATGGTCGTAATAACTCTACTTTTCCCGCGAAAGATCTCTTCGTTGAAGATCATATAAAGGGCAGAGCAACAAAAGTGCTCAGCATCGTCATTTCCATGATTTGCTGGGCACATAGGGTTTACGGTATACTTGAAATCATGCTCGATTTTGTGGAAATTTAACTTGCTGAGACCAACCATAAGTTGAGTTAGATCGGATACTCCTTTTGGATCATGACTTCCAATAACAGTTCTTGAGAGGGGACGGACTATTGGTAGTAACTTTTCTTAGGGGCAGCAACTGAGGGTGCAAGCCTTAATTCAGGATCAAGCTTATTCAAGTCGGATAAACAATTGGGATAAAAACTAGATAAGAACTTCTCTGTCTTTGCCATCATTTGCTCAATGACATCCGGTTCACGAAGGCAGTACTGCGACTGACGAAGAGGGGAACTTGATCTACTGTATACTCAGAGCTATGATTATTTACAAATTGGAGAGTAAGGTAAGGCAACTACTCCATCTTTAGGAACTTAATGACTCCCCGCCAAGCTCTGTGTACAGCTTCTTGCGAGACGCTATTCTCCTTGGTCCTGTTTCAGCCAAAGCAGCAGAACACTGAACAGAGTCTAGTTTTTCCATTACATTTAAGAATATGATATTTTGATTGAATTCACATGCTTTGGCAGGAATGTGGTAAATAATATCACCATTGTCCAGGTGGGGTTGAACATAGAGCTTATATAATTCATTAAGGGTATGCCTGGGCAGATATTTGGAGAGATATTTCAGCAAGCCAAGGCCCTTTCTCGCCTTAGAGATAGCTGATTTAATGTGAGCCGAATAGGATTAATTTCCAAATCCTTAGTCAAGGATAATTCCCAAATGTCTTTGCTCATTTACTTTCCATACGGGTAGTCGTTAGAAAGGATCACTGGATGATCAATTTAAATTTTCTCCCTGGAAAATGCTCATTCAACAGCTTGTTTTTGCGGTTCAGGGTTGACAGATATTCTCAAAGTGTGAGCTCACTGGCTTATCCAGTGCAAAGTCATGGTGCGTTGGCAGCTGTACTGGAATCTTCAACCACTGTGAACAATGACGTATCATCAGCAAATAATGCCTTAACATTGGACTTCAAGGCTAAGTCATTCATATGAGCTAGGAAAAACGAGGGTCCCTGAATTGAACCATGGGGAGTCCCCTGCAGAAATATCTTCAATTAAAAATCTTTCCACGCAACACAGTCCTTTGCTTTCGATCTTTGGGGAAACTCAAGATTGGAAAAAGTTGTCCCAAGACACCACATCACGTTAATCTAAAAATTAGACAGTCGTACCACGCCCCATCGAGAGCTCTAGAGATGTCAAGATAAACAGAAGGAACATCAAGAGGAGGATTACAGTCAAACACTGCAATATTGTATGTGTTATTGAAATCGTATATGTGTTTTTCTAGTATTTTCCTTAAAATTGGTAAAAGAGATTCAGGAGGTAACTCCCCTTCATACTTTTTATCATTTGCTCACGAACCGGCACTACCTTCGCACACTTCCGTATTTCTTGGAATAGTCTACGCCTCAATGAAATTTTGAAAATTGTCATATGTGGAAGGACCAATGCACAATTGCTCAACTTTATCATCCTCACAGATATTTCTTCCCAGCCATGGGCTTGATTAGGTTTGCGTGATGGTATGATATTAAGGATTTCTCCTCAGAGATGAGAAAATCATTTAAGAGGGTCTTTAAGAGAGTGTCTTATGGAATTTCACTGCCTGTGTCAATGGTCGTACACTGAAGCATGAAATAGTCATTAAATATTTGAGCTTTTTCAGTAAAATGCGTCACAGAAATAGGCCATTACGTAGAAAAGGTCGTATCATAGGAATCTTGGCTATGTTTAGAACAGTGTTTATTGAGTTCCAACAGGTTTTGCTATCAGTCCCAGGATCCACCAAAGTATTTCCTACCTTAAGGTTGGAGAGGAAAATGCTAGGCAAAGTGGCATGATTTTCATTTTTTGCTTAGAAAAATTCTCGCCGCGTGGGATGATTTTCGCTGAGCAAAACCTACTCTTTTGTCAAGTGGAGGAAAATATCTATTGTGCTTGATAATTTCTGCCATCCGTGCCAAAATTCTCACATTCTACGGTGTCCCTGAGAATTTTGCTAACTACCTTAGGTGCACATATGTTCACACTTTGAGCCGTTATCTTGCTGCAACGTGCGGTCGATACCATGACAACATGAACACGTGTGCACCCAAGTTATTGAGCAGAATTCTCAGTACCCCAGATGGTGAGAATTTTGGCACGAAGAGCAGAAATTATCAAACGCAATAGATATTTCCTCAGCTACACAAATGAGTAGTTCTTCAGTGAAAAACTATCCGCACACGGCGAGAATTTTCCTGAGCAAAATGACATTCTTGCCACGTTGTTGAGCATTCTTCCTCTCCGAGTGCGGCGGGCCTCACAGAAGCAATTCCGCTTGGCTTCCTCGATCATTTTGGCGCCTTCAGATTTCATGTTTTGTATGCCTTTAATATTGCCAACTGGCCTACCATTCCTCGCGAAACTTCTATCGCGATCTGTTCCCTTGAAAAGTTTCTGACAACCTGCACTACAACCACAACGAAGTTTTACGAGGTCTAATCGCTTTTACTTTATTAGGAATGAAAGTGGAATAAACGTTCAAAAGGAAGGAATTCATTGAGCAGTTTAACCCTATCTGACCTGGGGGTGGATTCAGCCCCCTCCCTCGTATCTTTTCATTTATACGTATTACCGTGTTTTCTGAATGCCTCTGAGATTTAGCAAGTTTAAAGGGAATCGACATAGTTGGCGCTTGGCGCTAAAAACCGCAACTTCACCTTCACCTTCACCTTCACAACCTTTATGCAAAATTTGGTTGCCATATCTTAAGCAACAGCAGAGATAAAAAGGGGGCGGAATCCGCCCCCCCCAGGCATTGAGTGTTTCAAATAACCCAGGTCAGATAGGGTTAACCTCTTCATTAGGGCATGTCATGTTGTCGAGGCATTTCTTCCAGGCTAATATTTCAATGCTTTTCCTTATGGCTACGTTGTCTGCGTAATTGAAGTACCCAATTCTCTTTTTTTCTTTTATGGAGGCAATGCTATTTTTTGAAACAGATAATTGCTGTAAACAATTTGATGTTAGCATCGCTCATGTAGTGACGGATGAAAACAAGACTCAATAATGTGGTTGGGTTGATCAGTGAATGTCAAATCAATACAGGGTTTGGAATCACACAGCAGATGGGTTGGTTTTTTATCAACTGATGAAGCCCACTATCAGACGCTAGAGGCGCAAATAGTCTACCTTGGGTATTTTGGATATCATTTTCCCACCACTGAGTTGATCTACAGTTGAAATCACCAGTAAAGATAATGCAGAATGGGTGATCGGCATGCATTATGGATAACATCAACCTAAAGTTTATTGAAAATTCATCAAACTCTTCCGGGCCTGACTTGCACTTCTATAAATTATGAAGAAGAAGCATTTTTTCTTGTTAAAGTGAATTTCTTACACAATAAGTTCTGGAAGGGTCATCAAGTCTGAGCGGTTTTTTTGCCGGAAGAGAATCTTATAGGCCATGCCACACCTCTCCACATTTTGAGGATGGTTAGCTTTAACAAACGTATGGCCGTCTAGTACCAGCCTATCTTCGTCAACGGTGCTTTCAAGGTGAGTTTCAACAATTCCAATAATGTCTAATTATACACCGAGTTGCAAGCCTCTATGAGCGAGACTCGTACGAAATCAAATGTAGTAATATATTCAGATTCCAAGTACAAAAATCAAGTGTTTCATGGCCCGAGGTCGTTTCTACATCTCCAATCAATAAAACTGTCTTAAAAACAAATTACTGCGCATGAAGTGTGTTGCATGTTGTACACCCTATGTGCACATATGCATACAATGAAAGAAATTGCCTCACAGCAACATGCTTATAGCGAACAAGAGCAATGATACAGAGAAAAATTGGCTTGAAAAGCTCATGATTCGTGTAAAGTACCACCTTCTCGAAATAATGCACGCGGGCAAACAGAGGCAAGGAGCATGACTGTGGTGTAACAGAGTGCACTTTAAGGGACTGCATTGTTAGCGCACAGGGAGGAGGAAGTATAAAACTTGCGATGAGACAATTACAAAGCCAATTTAACTTGAGCATTTGACAAAAGAATGGAAAACTGCATTTCACTTTTCCTCAAATGGCGCGAATTCTGCACGGATGCTCGGAAGCAGCTTTTTGCTGCTCGCCACTGATTGATTTCAGCTGGCATTATCGCAAAGGAATCTTTTCGCGGGACCTAAGGGGCAATAAGGCATCAAGAAACCACCATTGATAAGTCCTAGGGGAAAGAAACGAAGTGAAGCCTGGTTTTCATTAAAAATCGTAAATCATCGCCGATCATTGTCTTACAACATCGGCGATGGTCGGCGGTGCTCTGAGTCAATGATCGGCGATGATATACGATTCAATGAAAACAAGGCTTGCAGGTATATGTACCTCAAAAAGCATGGTACCTCAAAACATACATAAGCACATAATGCTCCATAATTTTTCGAAAACAATAACAAATCTGAAACTGATTGCTATTTTATATTCACAATTTTCATATCTTTAGGAAAATTGCTAACAATTGCACTGTTTTCATTTTCTTTGGAAACCAGGGCGTAGAATTGCTTATTCCTGATATTAATCAAAACCACAAATTTTCACTGAAATCCTGTGACAATGGATCTAAGTTTGCAAATTCAGTAATTTACGACTCTTAACCCTACACTGCAAAAAATAATGAAATTTCACCACATTATTTGTTGGGGAAATTTTGGGGAAACGGTCTCATTTCCCATAATTGGTGTATATAATAATGAATATATAATGTATGATGAACTTAAATAGATATTTTACAATCGATTTTTACCTATTAATGCTTTGTGGTACATTCTAGTCCATTTAGAAAAGGAATAGTCAAATAAAAACTTAAATATTGTCAATTTTGCCAACAGCAAGCAAATACTGGAATCTTCCTCAATTATGACGTCATTGTGACGTCATGGATGTAATGAAAAATAAAAAGTACCCTATTGAGTATATTTTGCTACTGTAACCATTGTACCAAGTTTCGTTCTCATATCTGAAATATTGGTAACTTTACGGATGGGGGTACTTTGCGCCCCCTCCAGTACTACAAGGGTCGCAAAAGCCCGGTATTAATAGGGTTAAGTATCTCATCCGCATCACTGGAAATAGAAAGTCTTCATAGAACCAAACCATTCAAAATAATTCAATAGCAAACAGGTACCAAATAGGTCGCTGAATTTGCGCGTTTTGAGAGGTGCACAAAGCAGAAAACTTGTTGGTTTATGTTAGATTATGACTTCGAGTCAACTAAGTCACAGCATCAGGTCCACAGGAGGAGAAGTGTTTGTTGAATGTTACAATGATAAAGAGATGCCCATGGAAAAATTTTACAGTCTGGCTGGATTTTTCAAGGCAATTTTGAAATATACCTAAAGCCCCTGTGGGATGACATAAGGGGTGCAGTAACATGAATTTCACTGGTAAGTCTGATATAAAAGAATCTGTAAATTTTACGATAAAATCCCGTGTATAACTCGTGCTCATTTCCTATTTTTTCTATCTGACAATAGGGATGCGTTTTATGTGAGACAAACATTTTTGACCCAGAAAATAATGAATGTTAACCCTGCTATAGAACCCAAAAGGCATTATAGTATTTTCTGAAGAGCGCAATAAGAACAAAATCGAGTGCACAGAAATGTTACTGCTCAGAAAGGTATTGTGTTCATGTTATTTCTAGTTTTTTTCAAACTGTCCTCTGCTGAAATACTTGCATGGTTAAGATTAGCCTCAGCAGTGGCGGAAGTTATGGGGGATTGGGAGCCACTACCCCCCCCAGTTCAATAAGACTCGGAAAGTCTTTGCAGAAGTCGGAAATTTAGAGGGTGGGATCGAGACTGCATTAAGAAGGAAGGGGTTTCTTTTTGAATGAGCAAATAAAATGCTCACGCTCTATCTGCAGCGTGTTTTAAAGCTTTTATGCACTAACATTCCTTTCAAAAACGAGAAGAAAGTGGTTGGGTATAGGTTAGGTACAGTATCTATATTTCCGAGAGGCGTTGGAGCGTGATTGGGACAGGCGTTCTAAGCCAATGTAAAGGCTGGAATTTTCAAAATTTTCCTTGGGACGCTAACTACATGATGAAAGATTCAAGAATTGTCAATGTTTCCATGTCTATGTTTGGGGTAGGAAATGGATGGCGAGAAGCGTTCTACGACAAATTGGAGGTTCTTTGCGCAAAATTTGTTTAAGAAGTAGCCACGAATACTCGTCAAATCTTCAAGATTGTGAAGGACAGATCACAAGGAAGGGATCCAAGTGGTGTTCTTAGCGAAATTAAATTGTGTTGGCTCATGCTCAAAGAATTTCATGGGGCTGCTACTCTGCAAAAATTTGTTACAAAATTGTCAAATTCCAAATTCAATACCTGTAAAATTTTGGTCGTGAGATGCATTCTAGGCAAAAGTAAAGGACATGTCCTCGAAATATTTCCTGTGGTTCGCCCCCAGATTCCTGAAAGCTGTTCGACTTACCCTTATGGTATCTTTTTGTTTTTCTCTATCAACTTTTGCTGAATACAGATAGTTGTGAAATCTGTTATACCTAGTTCGTTAGCACATTTAAGGACCCTATATACGTCAGGTCTTCCAGCAAAATAGGTGAAACAAAAGCATTTCTCCCGACTCGGAAATTGGATGGCCCCCTTGCCCCCCCAGCTGATTTTTGTTTTATAATCTTATAAAAATACAACGGCTAGACAACTACAACTACGGAACTACATGATTACACAACTACTACAAAAGATTACAAAAAACGACACCACAAGGAGAACGGAAATACGTAGCAACCCTGTGGCCATTTAACATATAAATATAAATCTAAACAAATTTGATATAAATCTAAAGCTAAATTTACAAAGAAGAGATATGTCCATGTACTGGGGGGGGGGGTTGCAACAGGAATTTAAAAGCGCTTGGTTGTATGAATGAATTTTAGAGTAGCCTCTATGAGTCAGGTGGTTTATTAACGTCACGTGGTAACCTTTCATTGCCATACAGAATGAATTCAACTAACAATTCATTTGAGAGGTCAGAGATGACACTAGGAGGCGAAATTTTTCGTTGAAACCATCGAGAAGCTTGCGTCTAGGTTCTTCATAAGATTTGAAAAACAGCAGGTAATGCTCTGTGTCCTTGACACCATCGTTTGCAGGGCACATCGGATCTATTGTATCTCAAAAATTATGCATAAATTTGTAAAAATTCAGTTTACTGAGACTGACTCTTAACTGTGTAAGAATAGCCAAACCTTTGGGGTCATGAATCCCATATACTGGTTTTGAAGGAGGCAGAATTATAGCTAATATTTGTTATTTAAAAACACTTAGCGAAGGTGCCTGTCTAACTTCAGGAAGGAGCTTGTCCCACTCGTTCAAAAAATTTGGGTAAAAGCTACTTTTGAATCTCTCTGTTCTCGCTCTTATTTGCCCAATTACATGTTGCTCACGAAGAGAGTACGTAGACTGTTGAAGTTGCGGTATAGGATGCCATGAGGTACATAATGTACTTGTTATTTTGCAGTGAAGTAGGCACAAATCTTAAATATAAGTTTGCAATTCATGTAATGCTTCTGAAGAAATTTAGTGTTTAACAAAACACAATAAACACTCGGGCTCTAGAATTTACAGATTTAAATTTATTGGCAAGTATGTCTTTGCATATTTTGAGGTACGAAAGATAGGAATCAAATGTTTTCGCCGAATTTCGCTTGTGGCCTATGACAGGAGATCGCCAAAACCTCATTTTTACTGATCAATCAAATGTTGAATAAGTGAGGAAGATAAAAGAAACGTGTGAAGATTCTTTTAGATTTTACCTACCCTCATTAAACGCAACCAGGACAAAAAAATGCTTGAAAATTCCCGAATTTTTTTGAAGAAATCTACTCTCCATACGTTTGGGCAGTCAAGTTTGGATGCCAGTCAAAATATCTCCCGCTTCCAAGGAGTTATGGCGCCTCAAACTCGTGACCTTTGTTTGTTTTCAGCATTTCTGATCTTCTGGCATTCTTAGTACTCAATTTATTCCTAAAAATTCTTCTAAATGTTCTAAGTCTTCTAAATTTCAAGCAGTCTTTTGTCCTGGTTGAGTTTTATGAGGGTAGATAAAATCCAAAAAAATCTTCACACGTTTCTTTTGTCTTCCTTATTTATTCGCCATTTGATTGGTCCGTAAAAATGAGGTTTTGGCGATCTCCGGTCATAGACCAAGGGCAAAATTCGGCTAAAACATTTGATTCCTATAATGGTACGAATTGACAAAAACAGAAATTTCGTAAATGAACTACGGCAGGATATTTTATCTTACGGCATTTAACCTCTTGGGAAGAAATTTTACTTCTAAGAAGCATGCAGAAAAACAAAAATTTTGCAGAAATATGTCTCCCGTAAGATTCTATGACAAAAGAAAATTCTTTTATGCTTTGAGGTACATATACCTGTAAGGAATTGTTGGGGATACGTGGGAGCTCAAGTTTACGAGGCAGTGGATGTCACCTCGGGGACTATGAACACATGCTTAGTGAGTAAAATGTTGTCGATTTAATTACGTAATGTCACTATTTCATCAGGAATTTGTAGTCATTTGAAAGGCAACCGGCAGTCAGACATTCGAATGAAAGCACATCCGCCACAATAATAATAATGATAATAATAATAATAATAATAATAATAATAATAATAATAATAATAATAATAATAATAATAATAATAATAATAATAATAATAATAATAATAATAATAATAATAATAATAATAATAATAATAATAATAATAATAATAATAATAATAATAATAATAATAATAATTACTTCTTATTTACAGTTGGTATAAAATTAATGATAGCTCGTACTCTTAAGAAGAGCGAGCTAATAAAAACCAACTATTTAGCCTAAATACAGCAAACCATAATATTTATATCAGAGAGCATAATTTACAATTGTACCCTTCCCCAGCCCATGCTTTGATTTTTTTGCAAAAGGAAGCGACCGTTTCGCTGCTCTTTATCACATCTGGTATGCTGTTCCAGAGTATGCTACCCCTAAAACATATGGACTTCATGCCAAAGGCCGCGGTGGATGTGCTTGGAAGCAAAACGGTGTCCTTAATTCTGAGATTATATCTGATCTCTCTTCTCTGGAATAGTAGTAGTAGTAGTTGTCCTTCAGGTCGTTCGACCCCTGGTGATGTTATGAACCTGCCGTCTCCATCCAGCTCTATCTTTAGTGTCTTTGTTGAGCTGATAAACACTTCTTGTTGTCATTGTCTTAATGTTGTCAAACCACTTTGTTGCAGGTCTTCCTCTACCTCTTTTCCCTTCAATTTTACCTTGCATTATCAATTTTTCTAAACTGTTGTCTGCTCTATTTATGTGGCCATAATAGGTCAATTGCCTCTTTCTGAGGGTGTTCAATAACGATCTTTCTGTTTTTATTTGGCCTAATACCCATTCATTCGTTCTTCTCGTTGTCCACGGCACCCTTAGTAGTCTTCTCCATACCCAAAGTTCAAAGGCTTCAATCTTTTTCATTTCTGTTTTTCTTATTACCCATGTCTCACTTCCATAAGTAACAACAGGAAATACCAATGCTTCGGTTATTCTTATCTTAGTATTTAGTGTGATGTTTTTGTCTTTCATTATCGTTGTTAAATTGATCATAGCCTTCCTACCAAGCATTAGCCT
Organism: Aurelia sp. 4 Dawson et al 2005; assembly: GCA_964019985.1. Taxonomy (NCBI): domain Eukaryota; kingdom Metazoa; phylum Cnidaria; class Scyphozoa; order Semaeostomeae; family Ulmaridae; genus Aurelia; species Aurelia sp. 4 Dawson et al 2005. The sequence goes on along the minus strand of OZ026504.1, from coordinate 7,538,264 downwards.
CCTTCTAATTTCTTTGGTGTGATCAGAGGTTCGGGTTAATGTACAGCCAAGAAAATTGAATTCCTGTACTACCTCGATGGATTCCCCGTCTACTTCAAAGTCGCTAAGTTCTGCCGTCGTCATTACTTTTGTTTTCTTTAAATTTAGTAGTAGCCCTGCTTCTTTGCTTGCCTTCTTAACATTTCTGATAAGTTCTCCCAGATCTTCTTTGGTTTCGGCAATCAGGGTCGTGTCATCTGCATACCTTAAGTTATTAATGGTTCTACCATGTACTTTGATTCCGATGTTGTTATCATATAGCCCTGCGTTACTCACGATAATTTCACCATATAAATTAAACAGGTACGGAGATAGAATACAGCCTTGTCTCACTCTTTTGCTAATTTCAAACCAATCTGTTGGTCCATACATTGTTCGCACCTGTGCTTCTTGTTTATGGTAAAGATTCTTAATCAAGATTATTAGATGCTCTGGAATTCCAATCTTTCTCATCACAAGCCACATGGTGTTGTGGTCCACACAGTCAAATGCCTTGCTGTAATCAATAAAACAAAAATAAATTTCTTTCTTTACTTCGCGTACCTTTTCCAATATCCATCTGATGTTTGCAATTTGGTCTCTTGTCCCCCTTCCTTTAATAAATCCAGCTTGCTCAATTGATATTTCTCTGTCGATATAGGGTGTTAGTCTTTATTATTATTTTAGTTTATTTTCAAAAGTATTTTGCTCGTGCGAACAATTAAGGATATTGTTCGATTATTTGAACATTCTCTGACATCGCCTTTCTTTGGTAGTGACAAGAAGACGGATCTTTTCCAATCTACTGGCCATTCTGTGGTTTTCCAGATTAGCTGGCACAGCTTGGATATGATGTTGAGTGTTTCTTTGCCAGCATTTTTTACCAGTTCAATGGGGATGTTGTCGATGCCTGGAGCTTTATTGCACGCAAGTTCTCTAATAGCATGTTCTATTTCTGCTAGAGTTGGTTCCGGTTCTTCTGTAAATTCTTCTTCTGTGAAATCATTGGATGTTTTTTCATCTCTGCTGTACAAGCGTTGTGTGTATTGTTTCCATCTCTCCTGTATCTCTTTTCCTTCTGTGAGTACTTTACCATCTTGGTCTTTCACTGTTGCCATGCGAGGTGTAAACTTTCCTGTGATCTGTTTAATAGCCTGGAATACACTTCTTGATTTTCCTTTTGCTTGATTTTCTTCCATATTCCTGCAGGTATCATTCAAGTATATTTCTTTATCTTTCCTTGCCTGATTTTGAAATACTCTGTTCAAGTTATTAAATGTGGAGAAATCTTTTTGTTTTTTAGCGTTTCGCCGTTCTTCGGCAATCTCTATAGCTTTCTGTGATAACCAATGTGATTTTCTTTTTCTCTTTTTCTTAGGAAGGTTTTTTTCTGCAGTATCAACGATGATATCTTTGTTGTCTGCCATAATTGTTCGACGTTAGTGTCCTGTGATTCTAGACACGAGAAACGAATTGATAGCTCGATTGTAAAGTTTGGTGGTATCTTTGTTAAATCAAATCTAGCTTGCGCTTGTTGCTGTCTTCTCTTTTTTAGCTTTACTTTGATAGTGGCGTGAAGCAGCTCATGATCTGTTCCACAATCAGCTCCAGGAAGAGTTTTGACTGCCTGTATCGCACTTTTCCATCTCTTCCTGCCCAAGATATAGTCAATCTGATTCCTATATTTACCATCTGGTGATGTCCATGTATACAGTCTGCGTTTGTGTTGGAAAAACATAGTGTTGGCTATGAATAATTCGTTTTCAATGCAGAATTCTATCAATCGTTCACCTGCAGCATTTTGCTCTCCTAGTCCAAATCTTCCCGTGACTCCTTTTTCTTCAATATTTCCCACTTTCGCATTCCAGTCTCCAATTAAAAACAACATATCTTTCTTTGGTATATTATCTAGCACTTCCTGTAGCTCTGTGTAAAACCGTCCTATTTCATCATCATCGGCATCTGTGGTTGGCGCATATATTTGTATTATGCTGGTGTTGAAGGGATGTCCTTGAAGTCTTAATGTAATTATTCTGTCATTAACCATGTTATATCCTTGCACTGATTTGCTTATCTTTTTATTGACAATAATCGCAACTCCATTTCTCTTGTATTGTTGGTGTCCTTGAGTAATAATACACTGTGTGATCACCATACCTAAAGTCCCCACACCCTGTCCATTTCAGTTCACTTATTCCAAGTATGTCTAAGTTTATTCTGTTCATTTCATTTGTTACAATTTCCAACTTTCCTTGATTCATCGTTCTAACATTCCAGGTTGCAATTGTGTGGCTTTTGTTGTTGCGGAACTGCTTTGGTTTTTCATCCTCTGCAGTGTCAGCTATCATACGCCCTAAAGAGTTTAGTACAACAGCTTCATTATTGCTAGAATTACTCAATCCAGAGCTGGACCCTTCCTCAGTAGCAAGTTGAGTGCCATCCGACCTGAGGGGCACATCTTCAGGCACCATAGCTATTTTACTTGAGACTGACATTTTCATAACATTTTCTTGGCAGGATACTGTTGTAGTTTGCCGTTGCTTTCTACAGATTGCAGTTCTCAACTAACTAGAGTTTGATTGCCACCATTCATCTGGTTGTACCATATTTCTGCCAGCAATCGTAGTGCACGATACTTCATCATTTATTTAGCAAGACCAAATCTCTGCTAAAGCATCTCCACCCTGCTCTGTCGGTGGCGCACGGATGTAGTTTAAGTTCATACCCCAAGAACGATATTTGACCCATATCTGGGACCCTTGCAGGTGCTACCACCCCGGTGCTACCATATCTGGAATAGTTCAGACAAAAATAGAGGGTTCTCATGATGTAAAGTTTTGTAAATCTCTATCATCAATCTTTGTAAATTCTGAACATGGACAGTTTTTTCATTGCTTCTAACAAGTAGATCAGCAAATGGTGCTCATCAAACAAAACACGTAGTGCTCGTTTGTGGATCTTATTGATCTTATTATTGGCACCTTTTCCACAGAACATCCAAATTAAGGGGCAGTATTTAAAGTTTGACATAACAAACGAGTTATACAGTAACCTTTTTTGAGGTTGCTGAAGATATCTTGCAACCCTAGAAAAAGCACTAACACTCCTGTTTGCTTTGACACACAAGGACTCTACGTGAGTATCAAATTTCAGTTTCGCATCGATCGTTATCTCCAACAGTTTAACTTGATTAGTGGATGGGATAATTTTCTCATCAATTTCCAAGCAAAGTTTGTTGTCTTGATTTAAACCCATAAACATTAGTTGGAATTTCGATTGGTTTGCAACCATCATGTTAGATTCAAACCATTCTAAGGTACTGCGTATATCGATTTCCAGACTAGAGATCACTCGTTCAATTTTCTGGTCACAGGCGAACAAGGTGTTGTCATCGGCAAAGTTACATATTTCTGATTCTTCAATGAAGTAAATCAGGTCATTTATGTAAATATTGAATAATAGAGGGCCACGTACTGAGCCTTGCGGTACACCAGATGTGGTATCGAGCCACGAACCATAACTAGAGTCGATTCTAGCTCGTTGTTTTCGGGAAGTAAGGTAGCTATGGAGCATTCTTAGGCTACCCAAGCTAAAACCATAAGCCTCTAGTTTTGCTATAAGGAGATCATGAGGCAGGCAATCATACGCTTTGGAAAGGTCCATAAGTACCATTCCAACAATACCACGTTTGTCAAGACACTTGCGACATCGTTCAATCAACCTTATCAGGGCATCTTGTGTACTGTATTTCTCGCGAAAACCACACAACAAATCTGATAGATATTGGCTAATGTGAGGTAATATTTGTTTTGAGAGAAGTCTTTCATAAATTTTCGAAACAGAAGAAAGAACACTGATTGGTCTGTAATTAGCGTCGGTCGTGGATTCGCCATTTTTGAAAATAGGTGAGACAGAACAATCAATTTTCGATGGGGGGATAATAATAACAGTTTTCGAAATCCCTCTCACGATATCGCTTCATGGAAGCTTGGCAAAGAAATGTACATTATTTATCTGATAAGTAAAGGGTACTCACTCATAGACCTACCCTGCTTTGTTTGGGTTTCAATGTCTAATCGCATAGGTTTGTCTCAAATGGGCTCGTCGAAATTTCGTCAATACAGCAAATATAAGTGTGAAATCTGGGCCCTAGACGCCAATGCTCAGAGCGCTGGTGTTTTGAATCTGCTAAGGCCAATATCCACGTGAGATCAACCACCGCTCAACATTTACTTCTGTACCAAGCTTCCAGAACGATCTGTCATGAAATCTTTCTTTGCTTTTTCTTGCAGGCACATATCAAACACAACTGCAGTCAAGAATTGATATAACATAAACAAAGTTTCCCGTAAATCGAGCTGCGAGGCTTCCCTCCCTGTTCGGTGTCACTGCAACGATATTGGCAACGGCTGAATGATCAACATATGTCTATTGCGGATGCGTTCATAGTCCCCGCGCTGATTGGCTGTCAAGTTGACCCAAAAACAAAGCAAGAAAACAATAGGGGGTGTGCCACATATTCCCAACAAGGAAATTCAAAATTTATGAAAGATAACATAACATAAACAAAGACAAACTCAAAAATACAACAGCAAATTTGGTAATCAATCAGGGATACGAAAGGAAACGACACAGTATGAGAAGTCGTAGGCAGGCTCTGCGTCCTGCGAGACCGACACAGCCACTGACTTCAGCAATTCATAACCCTGGGCTTCCTTTGACCATTTGCCTGCCACCTTTGTAATTACCTGTTACTTCAACACATTTTTATTGCTTTTTGTACTTAGTAGGACGCTCCTAAGCTATTGTTTGGTATTCTTTGAATTTCGATATCTATATGTCTGCTTCATCTGATTTTGAATAGTCACTACTGATGAATGCTTAGGCCGAAATGTTTGATGAAGGTTTATTTCGTGAGGATCTGTCTGTATATGTAAATATATATCCTGTTCAAATGTCCCTTTCGAAGACTTCTTCCCATGTGAAACAAAAAATGGTCCGCTCATACGATTTGCAAAGCACAAAAGATCTTCCACTTATACAATTTGTTCCGATCACGAGACTTCACATCTATTGAACAATATTGCAAACTAGTGAAAACTGATGCCCATGTGTAGCAAGTTGCCTACACAATGCTTCTGCTTGCCTCTCTAAAATCTTGGCTTTGCAACTATTAATAACATCACACCCAGCTTTCAAAGAAGAGAACTACAACCCCTCTAACCCCTCCAATCAATAATGACCCTGCTGGCAATTAAAAACCCAGCAGAGGAAAGTTTGAGAGTGTCCATAATGGAACTTTTATGACGGATTTACGCCTTTTTTATTTCATAAGAAACGAAGGACTGGAACTGGTAGTGATAACAATGATAAGGGAAAAGAATGCAGAGACATCGGCTGACGAAGCGCATACGCAGACGATAACGGCGGGGAAGAAAACGTTGTCTCTTATAAAGCAATCTTAGCAGATTCGCAATCATTGTTTGTAAGCCCACAAAGTGAGAGTGAAAGGGCAAGAATAATTTCGTGCCTATGAAGTTGTCTGCCTTGTCCTGATACTGTAAATCCTTGAATAGGAGCCCCCTTGAATAAGCACCCGCTCTATCAGGAAATTTATTAAATAAGCACCCCCTCGAATAAGCGCTCACCCTCAAATAAGCGCCTACTACTGTACCTCCACCTTTAAGAAACGGGCGCTGTTGGAAATCATAGCTAAAGCCACCTCCTTAGCCGTAACATTTTAGTAGAAATAAGCAACAAAAATCGTTTCAGCTTTCATTCTTGTCAGTCTTTATTTTTGTTTTTCATGGGAAGGAGACTTTTTTAACAAGGTCAAAAATATGCTTATAAGGAGAACGTAAAAAGCGTGTCTTTCAAAGTCCCTCTTTTATCCTTTGCCTATGCTTTAATTGCTTTGACATCCAGAAAAATGGAATAAAAACCCAATTCGAATAAGCGCCCCGCTTGAACGAGGGCCCCTTTGAGGCTCAAAATTCATTAATCACTTATTCGATGACTTACGGTAGCCGTCTTACACTACCTATGAATTGTCTTTCGTAAACTGCAATAAGTAATCTTTTACAGCCTTCTTTATTCAGAGGGGCATTTCACTCATTGGCATAAGCCTACGAAATTTGTTCAGAACAAAAATATTTTTACGGATTTTTCATGGATTTTTTGGACAAAAGGGATTTTGTCAATGATGTATCAAATGATTTGAGATTCAACTATCCCGTCCCCCCATTGCAAACTTTGGGATCTCGTGGCACAGAGAAATATCCGATATGTTGTCTTTAATCATTTACCTTGCCAGGGCATCGTTTTAGTGGGGTCGTTACTGGTGGGAATGTAGAAATATATTTAATGACTGATGCCCAGGGAGACTCCCTTTTAGTGATTGACGGGGAGGTCAGACATTTTTGGGTTTGTAAAACGTTGTCTAGTATACCTTTGGGTACGTTAATTTGTGAATGGTCGGAGAAAATTTGACAAGGTGACTGCTAGGCTGAGTTTGTATTGCAGGGCAGTTGCCGAAAATACCACAAAATCTTTAGTTTTCATGTACCATGAAGCTATGAGTAAATTTTTGGGATCTAAAAATGCCCTAGGATTGGTATATGTTGGGTTTGAGTAGATTTTTTGGGTATAAAATGTCCTAAGTGTAGTATATTTCTGGGTTTTTCAGAAATATGCCGTATTTGACCCCCTCGTCACATGCGAAGTAAAAAGGAGTAAGTAAAATTCTGCCAATTAAAAGAATTACGATGATCAAAAAGAAATGTAGTTAAATGAATAAATAGGATATTTACAATACAGTTTACAAGTTAAAAAAACTCCTAATGAATGTGTCAGGGATACGGTAAACCTGCAAACAAGAACATAGCAAAATAAGAACCTGCAGACTGATTTTAAGGCAAGAGACACCCAAAGATAAGAACTAAAAATAGACTGGTTTACTCCAATGTTCTTAAGAAATGGCTCACTTAATCAAGAAATTTAATCATATTAGTGTAACAAACTCCCAACTATTGATATCTGAACTGCTCTAACAGTTTTCAGGGATATGCAAATTGTTTTATCAAGCTGTATGATATAAATTGTTTTGTTGACAGCAATCCTGTCTAATATTAAATGCAGTCATTATACCTTCAACTTTATGTAAAACAGTGTATACTGTAGCTATATATTCATCATAGTCACAAGTGTCCTTGCAATAAGAAATACACCCTGAAAATTTCATAAGTACCTCATTTATAACAACCTAACCAGTCTGGTTTTTAGAAAGTATTCCTTTTTTCGGGGTTTTAGTGTAGCATTAAAGGATCGAGTTGACCTTATGTCCATAATGGTCCCCTTAGAGGTGCTTGCAAAAACGATAATAATAAACATTAAATTTTACGTGCTTTTGTTTGATGACAGCATAATTTAATGAGGCCGAGTCATGAATATAAGAGAGGATGCGCAGTCTTAGTAGAGCATGTTGATATTTTACCTTTCTCTGTATATTTTGGAAAAAAGTTGTCCTTGATCTTATGCTTGAATGAGTTGATACCAATAGAATTCCCCCCCCCTAGGGTTTAATGCCTCACCTTCGTATTTCCAAGTCAGCTTCATTTTGCTTCTCATTGAGCTGCCGTCCACTTCATGCTTCTTGCAGGATAATTCAATTCAATGAAAGCCATGAATTCGATTGAAATAAGCCAATCTATGAACATGATCCAATGTGAAATCGACCCAATAGTCCAATAACTAAGCAAAATTTTAGGTACACTCCTTGATCTAGAGCATCAACTTTAAATTCAATTTCAGTTTATAAATTTCAAAATGCTCAAAGTTGAAGATTTCGATGCTGTCATGCACTTGATTCAGTCTTTCAACTTGGCTCCGATCTGTCTTGTTTGATTCAATGTTACATCTGCAAAAGTGCAACTTAGCAATCTCAGTAACCTCTTTATTAAATTGTAAAGAACTCCCTGTAATATCAGTTATCTCCATTCACAAGGTCCAAGTTCATTAGCTTTCAGTTACAAAATTACTGATAAGATCAGTTCCCATAGAACGTTACGAAAGGAGTGATTACATATTATTCCCTTTTTTAAACCATATGAAGGAGCTCTCCTTAAAAAAATTGTGTTGCATTAGGAGCATTCCTCCATTATTCGCAGCATTTGCAGGCTTCAAAATACGAAAACAGGCTTGAGGATACCAAAGAAAATATCCACAATTGGGCAGAAATATTTTTCGTATCAGGGTGCAAAGCTGTGGAACATCCTCTCATTTGAGACTAAACAGGCACCCTTCATTGCTGTTTTCAAACAGGATGTTGATAGGCTAGAGGACTTTTCTTGTAGTCCAGTGGCTGGCCGTGGCCTACGGTCTCTGTGCTTGATTGCGGCTGGATCAGCGAATTGAGATCTGTCTTCGGGAACTCCGTTGTCGACTTTACAGCGTCGTGCGTGGGGACAGGGGCTGGCCTGATTGCTTGATCGTTGGAGAAGTTTCCTAATCTATTAGTTTTATCTACATTTCCTTTAATTTTCAAAATTAGGTTTGCTTTTTGTTCTGCATATATATGATAAGTGGTTTCTAAAGTTCCTTTATCCAATTTTTATTTCAAGCTTTATGCACAAGGCCCCTTGAAAGTCAACCACTAGGTTGAAGGGTCTCCCTGCTTATCAAATTGGATTGAGGTGAAAAAAGAAATATATATCTGAATTAATGAAAGAAATTCTGAAGAAAATTAAGAATTTATCGACAAATGCATCATTGTTTCTTGAGAGTTAATCCTTGCTGCCTAAGACCCAACCAAAATATAAAAAACTCTCTAGCGTATCTATTCCCTCAATTCTTCGGTGTCTTTCAATTCAATCATGTATGAAATGATAATTAAAAGGACACAAAATGTGTTGAATGTCAACATACTTGTGATTCATGGTTATGGATTCTAGGTAGCATGGCATGAGTTGACGTGTAGTTTAGATGCCAGAATTGGGCCGTTTTGTGGGGTTAGATACTGCCCTCTAATAGTGGGGTTAGATACTGCCCTCTGCCCTCAAATGGAATGTGGAGGCACTGTGAAGCCTTGCCGAACAGGCCTAGTCATATGATATATCTCGTACATACACTGTCCACAATCAATGTAAGATAACAATGATCATTTAGTTAAAGAATGCTCTATCTAAGATATTGAGCTACTCAAGCAGAATACACCAGGAAGGCAATAACTGAATGAAATATGACATAATTAATGAATTGTACATAATTCCTTTCCGTGGCAAATTACAAAAAGGATCAGTGAACGGTAGAAGCCTGCGGATCCTCGTAATTTGCAGCTATTATTAATATTAAGGTATTTTCATACACCTTTAGAAGATTCTAACTTGCTAATTCATCTCTCAATTGGTGGTTGAAATCATATTTGTTTTGCTTATGATATTATCTGCATGCTCTTGTGGTTTGCGAGAGACAAAATTCTTTTTCCAAATACTTCATCATTGATGCGAGTTTAATATAGTTTCAATCCTTCACTAATTTTCTAATTCTATTGGTGATCTTTCTATCACTTCATATGCTTTTGCATTGATTTTTCAAACCTAACTTTGTGGGTTGAAGATTAAAACGCTGTCTCTTTGCTGTAGTTTCTATGAATATTTAATGAGCAATAAGATATGCTGCACATTTGCATCCACGATTCGATAGCTGCTTGGTCGTTGCATGATTCATTCGTAGAGGCATCCAAATTCATGAGAGGCAACTTGGTAAGCTGATGAGCTTTTCACACGTAAAACTTGAGTGTGTCTTTCGCAGTCAGGATTAACCCTATGATTTAAAAAACTAATTCCCTTGGACTGACCGCACAGGGCAAGATTCATGAGGCGAAGAATATCTTTTTCAGCACTTGAAAGAAATTTTTCTAAATTTTCCATTGTTCAGATCTTTTAAGACGGGTGCTTCAGGGTTTGCGGTATTGCGGTATCGGGTGTTAATTTCAAACGGTATGGAGGTATTGAAAGGGAAGCAGGCAGTATTGTGGTATTGAGCTTCCTCGTCGCGATATGTGGTATTGTACAAACATTATTATGCAAATTTTGTGCAATGCCACCTTCCTGAAAAAATACAAAGCATTTTCAAGCCGACTGGCATAGGAACGGACAATGTGGTTGGGTTTTTTTTCTCTTGCCACCTGCTCAACCTGCAAGAGGTCCCTTGGAGGAGAGCAGTGTAATCTTTCTCGTCATTATTTTCTCATTTCATTTTACTTTTAATTCTTTAGGCACGGCTGCCACGTCAAACGTACAGGGTTGATTTACAATGTGCCGTGCAGTTACATAAAAAACAAAGTCTAAAAGGTGCACCAGTATAAAACTAAGTAATCCTGTTTACAGGAAGAAGTTAATGACAAATCAAGGAGATGCTATATATAGCATGAAAGAGAGAGAGAGAGAGAGAGAGTCAGCATTCACTTGTGGAATTTCTGATATGCGTTTTGAATGTATTGTAAGTTGTTGTAATACTGGTAACTCCCCATACCGGGCAACTATATCTGAAGTAGGGTTCCACGCGACTTCCGCAAATTTTCTGCACGGTGGAAATGGACAAGTACTGTTTTGAGAAACGTAATATTCCTAAACCTCGTAAAACCTTATTTGTCACAGCTGAAATTTGCTCGTCGCTGCTCAAATGTTTATCATCAATTACACCAATGTACTTTATATTTCCACAATGGAAACATTCTCTGCGCCCACCAAGAAAGAGTACTGAATACTTGGTGACGATAGATTTATAGTTTATGCATTATGTGTTTACCAAAGTCAAAATATTTGCTATTCGAATCAAAATTTTTGTTCTTTACTTAGAAAAGTTCTCTTTTGCATCATGTTGCATTCCAATTCATTTAACACCACATTGCAATAAATCGTTTTATCGTCAGCAAAAACTTCTAATTCATCACAGTTTGGCACTTCTGGAATCTAGGTGATTTACATAAATGCTGAAGAACTGTGGGGCAAGCACTGAACCTTGCGGCATCCCATGCGTTACTTTATGAAGGTCTTTTCCCGCTGCGGTGCAATCCCAGTACAGTCAAGCGGACAGGATTCGATCTCAGGCCGAGCCCTACCACTTGATCGTGATGATACGACCATTTCGCTCTCTTCAAAAAGCATTGGTGACCTGCAAAATGACTTAAATTTAGATCTTCTGAAGCTACAAGATTGGCTGCATGCAAACAAACTTTCTTTGAACGTTGTGAAAACGCAGTCGCTTATCATAGGTTCTGGACCAAACATCCGTAAGATAGAAAGCCAGCCTGATGCTCAACCATCTTTTTCAATAGGTGATCAGGAAATTGAAATGATTGCCAATGCAAAATACTTAGGTGTTCAAGTAGATAGTCAACTAAACTGGGACAAACATGTCGATACTATCAAGACCAAGGCTAATCGAGCCCTTGGACTTATTAAGTATTCTAAGAAATATCTTCCATCTGATGTGCTCAACAAAATGTACAGAGGGATTGTCGAGCCCCATTTGAGTTACTGTAGCTCTGTTTGGGGCTGCTGTAGTAATTCAAAAATTAACGTCCTGCAGAAAATTCAAAACAGGGCTGCAAGAATTGTAACAAATAGCCCATACGATGCCTCTGCTGCTCCACTAATTCAGAACCTTGGCTGGCCGACTATCAACAATCTTATAAGAAAAGAGACCGCCACGCTAACATATAAATCTTTGAATTCACTTGCCCCAGTCTACATGAGAAAACTATTTACAAAATATTCAGATGATAGAGAACGGTCTTTGCGCTCAACAGAAACTGATCTAAGGTTACCGTTACTAAAGACTGTCAATGGCCAAAAGGCTTTTTCATATCGCGGTGCAAAACTTTGGAACAGTTTGGAAAAAGAAGCAAAATTGGCACTCTCCCTGAAAACTTTCAAGGAACGACTATGAGGGCGGTGTAACTTTATTTTCTACTTCATTTTTATTATGTTTTATTGTAAATTAGGTATTATAGCATTGTATATTGTAAATTAGGCATATAAATTTCTTTTGTTCTTAGTTTAGCCTATTTTCCTTTATTTTATGTTATTTTTTAACAGGTCAGTTTGAAAAACATGTATAAATATATGAAACTTATACCTGTATAAATATTTTAAAATGAAATGAAAAATTTTTTTAAAATGAAAATGACAAGGGGTCGCAAACCAGTGACGCCTTCTCTATTGCTGTGATCCTAGCGATTGGCGCTAATAACCACAAATTCACTTCAACTTCATCTTGATTAGATCTGTCTTCCTCAATCTCTACTTACTGATTTCTGCTCGATGTATAAGTAGTTATCAAGTTGTGAAAGCTCTCGGATATTCCACACATTCCTGCAGCTAGAGTCAGCAGATCGAAGTTCAACTCAGTTTTCATCCAATTGCCGCCTTCATATTCCGGTTAGATGTATAACATCAATAGTTCACTCGACCTTCCTTTTATTAAACCCCACTGATTTTTCTTACCAAACCTTAGTCGATGAATTGCCTGTCCATAACTTCTCTTACTATCCCCTCAAAAGCTTTGCTTGGGATATTCAATAATGACAGCGGCCAAAGATTCTCTCCTTTTTGGGATTTGGCGCTGCTTGAGCTTAGATATGCTGGGCATTAAAAGATTGTCAATTTCTGTCCACGAAGTATAATAAACTTACAGCTTCAGCCAACTTTGATTCTCTAAAACTAGTGATAACTTGGCCACATGATTTCCAAGGCTTACCTTTCTTTATTAATGCCTTTTGACCATTGTTGCATCAAACTACATATCTTACAAATTGAGTGTTACATGGCATGGCCTATGTGCTCATTTTCATTTACCGATACACTCATTTGAAGGGCTGCAAGATTTTCTCCTACTTTTACGAAGAAATGATCAAATTTTTGTGCCTTCTCTTTTGGATCAGTTAAGATTTGTCCATCTTTTCCTTTAATTACAACTATTTTGCACTTTCTTTTTTCCTCGAATTATTCTGTCTATGTTCTGAAAGATCACCTGAGCTCTTTTGATTCTCAAACTTAGTTTCCAATTCTTGTACCGAGTGTCTCAGAAAAAAGTACCCCCTTTTGATTAAACAAGTGAACGAAGCGATAAAATCTCGAGACGTTTTGACTTCTTAGGTATATTTTTTATCTTCAACTGAAATGCACATACCATGCATTCTAAAATCGTCCTCCAGACGCTGGAGATATGAGTTTACAAAGTCGTGTTTTTCAGTGCACTTGAAACAAAAGGTTTCGTAAGCCATGATCTGATCAAATTTTTGAGTGCACTTGAAACCAAAGGTTTCGCAGGCCATGATTTGATGCCACTGTCGTATTGCGAAAGAATTTCAATGTTGAGCTTTGGCTTTTTCTTTTGAAAAGAATCATACCTTGAAATGCTTCAACTGTTTTACAAATAATTATTCCCTTGAGGAATCCATCAGTGCATTGAATTCCATCCGAAGTGTCAAAAAAGAGGAAAAGGAGCACGTTCACGTCCATTTTAGAGATGTGGGACAACTTTATCATTCTTACCACATCTTTATCATATTTGTTTAATCAAGCCGATATCCACAAGTTTTTTGTTCTTTTCAAAAGCAAAAAACTGAAAGTTAAAGTTTAAAACAGGTGCTTTGGAAAACATCCACGACAAGAATCATGGCTAGGCCCTTTTCAAAACCTCTGGTTTCAGGTGCACTTTAATTTCAACTTTGCAATCTTGTATCTCCGGTGTTTGGTAGACAATATTTAAATGCAAGGTATGGGAATCTAAGTCGAAGATTGATAAATTCAGCTGTTCATTTTGAGAGTTATAATACTGTATCCCTTTGTTCCTGTTACCAGTCAAAAGGGGATACTATTGTTTGAGACACCGGGTAGTAGAGGGAAACCTCGATTATCAGAATGGAATCCAGTTTTAAATCATTAAGTATCCTACAGACTAGCAATAACTTTAGTTAGTGAGTGCAGCGTTTTGGGAAATGCGAAGAAACTGGATTATGTCATGCGCTGATCAAGATGCCGAACACGGTTTGCTGGACAACCCTAATCGAATCGATGGAATGGCCGTTGCTCTAGAAATAATTTTGCTGTGGATAAATCGAGAAGCTCAAAAAAAACACTTTAACCCTTTAGCAGCCAACATCTTTTGAGAAATTTGGTAAAAAATGACATCTGGTGCTACTTCGGCTTAATTTGAAATTATATTTGTGGGCAAAGGGCAGAAAGCTATATATCATCATGTTCCTTAAAAAATTCCCTTTCAAACCTGCTCCCAGTTTGCATTCTTTGATTTTGGCGCGGGGAAGCTCATTCTGAAGTACATTTTGGCGTGTAAATTTGAAATAAGTAAACTTACACCATTCACTAGCAGTACAGCTTTCCTCAGGCAAAGCGGCTGGAAACTCATAAAATTATTGTGGTAAATGAACAGATCTTCCTCTCTATCAAACAGCCTAAGCTGTCTCCAAATGCGATGGTCTTTGCTTGACAATATTTATCAAACAAAGCAGCCAAAACTTCCTGTGCTGAAAGCTGGTTCACATCTTTATTTGTAGATCGTAGCCCTGATGTCAATAATCTGTCCTCCATTTTGAAATTTTGTGAACGAACACTTCCTTCCTTTCCTTTCAAAACAAAATTAGTAAGAGAAGGCCAAAAGTAGCTTAAGCTTAAGACAAACACTTTGCTATCTGTTAGCCTCTTTCTGATAACTGGAAGGCTCAAAGTTACTCCTATTATGGCCTTCATTGTTTGGGGCGACAATGGGCCTAAGTTGCAAACAGCTTCCTCATCGCAGCTTCCAACATGAAATGGCTCGTTATTCTTCTAATATCGGAAATAAATTGCAAATGATGATCAAAATAGGTAAAGTATGTGGTTTTACATCGAATTTTGACACCCCGAAGCCATTTACTACGCGCAAAACCGTGGGAAGTTGACTCTGCGCGGAATTTCCGCGCACATGCCAGAGTAGAGGCAGAGCAACGAACTCACTCTGGAGACGAGACTGGCACTGAATTGATTTGACCACAAATCGACAGAAAGAAAGAAAGAAAGAGACAGAGATATCGCACCTTGCTAATTGTTTTGATATATAATGCAGCTAACGCTGCAATAAAATTTTCATAAAAAGTGTTATTATAACTGCTGCAGTCTACGCAGCTTCACTGAAAGCACATCAATTGGAACTATTTGCCCCTTTTACCCTAGATTTTTTTGTATCTTAATTCATCTTAATACGATCAAATAGATAAAATTACAGGTTTGGATGGTGGAAGGCGTATTCAAGTTCAAATATTATTGCTATGTGCTTGGTATACTGTATTGACAGTGTCTCTTTGAGATTTCTGCCATTTGCAGTATTTTGCTACGCTTTGATTCAGCATTGCAATATTTGTTGATTATTTGGTGCGGTATTGAGGTATTGGGATCTCTCCGAAGTGCCTCTCTTTAACCCTATCTGACTTGGGGGGGGGGGGCGGATTCCGCTCGCGTCGTACATTTTTGCATTTATGTATTTTTCCATGTTTGCTGAATGCCTCTGAGATTTAGCAAGTTTAGCTTTCTATCATACAGCAATGAAAGTGTAAGAATTTTGGTGTTCTATTTCTAGCCTTGTCTCCATGGTAACCAAGTTGTCGTGCACCACTCTACGAAAAATATACATTGGATCTCTTTTAATGCTTTTAATTGGTCCAATAAAGTCTAGACTATGAATTTACATCTATTTTAATCTATATATTTCATTTCTTTGCGAAAAGTTTTGTGACCTTTTTAACATACTTTCATTTCTATGACGTCATATGACATCATAATATTAATTATGTTCTAGCAACAATAACAGCAACGCTAATTAAACCATTGTTTCAAAAAATCAATTTTTAAAAAATGAACAACCTTTGTGGCAAATTTGGTTGCCATATCTCAAGCAACAACAAAGATAATCAGGGGGTGGAATCCGCTCCCCCCCCCAGGCATTGAGTGTTTCAAATCGCTCAGGTCAGATAGGGTTAAAGTGTAAAGTGTCTACGTTGAATTGGAAACACACTGAATTCTATGGTAAATGTTGATATTGATAATGACATTAAAAGAACTAACCATAGTTTGCACTCATCTCTGTTAACTTAGCATTTCTACCAAAGCGAGCACACGAGCTTAGATTTAAAATGCTGTTAACGTTAATCCATATGGGGTGTTTCCATCCCCTCAACCGAGATGTTTTTGCCACAGTTTGAAAGGAAAATAAACATGTCCCCACCAACCTCTCTGAATTTCACTAATTATCTATTAGCTGTTCTGCCTATCCTTCCAGGAATCTTTGACACGTGATCATTCACTCGCTTTCTGATAAGGTCCAGGGCTCCAACGATAACGGGGACAGTAGTCGTTTTCATGTTCCACATTTTGTTTACTTCTATTTCCAGGTCTTTGTATTTTGACAGTTTCTCTATTTCTTTGTTTGCAACATTGCGCTCAGATGGTACAGACATATCAATGAAAGTTCATTTGTTTTCTTTTTTTATATTCAGTCACTATATTGGGCCTGTTTGCAGTAATCTCATTGTCCGTATGGATTGGCACATCCACAGTATGACCCCATCTTTACCCTCCATTGCTGTGCTTGGCTTATGTTCATACCATCTAGAGGGCACTTCTATATCATAATGTTTGTAGTTTTTCCAGTGCATGTACATCAGAGCTTTGTCATGTCTTTCAATGTATTCCTTTTTTGCAAGAGCTGGACATCCTGATATGATGTGTTTCATGGCTTCATCATATTTTGTGACATAATCTAAATTTGGGTTTGTCCCGTCTTTAATGATTTTACTTTGTTAGTTATTTGTTGCAAGGCTCTGGTCCTGAGCTGCGATATCAAATCCTTCAGTTTCCCCTTTCAAGCTGGCACTTTTCAGCCATTTATGGGTGCCTTCCTTATCCACATCTACTTTCTTAATTTTCTTGGGATATTGTCCATGCATCGGCTTTGCTTCCCAGTTTTCTTTCATTATTTTCTATAATTCTCTTTTTGGCGTTTTGCTTTGTTTCTCTAGCGCATTTTGTAGGTGATGCATTTTCATTTACTTCAATATCTTGCATTTGAATTTCTCTTCTAAACCTATGTGCTTCTTTCTGGACTGAGTAAAATTTCTTAAGTTCTTCATGGTAGTAAAGTTGTCGCAATAGTTTTTCAGTTTTTGCTCTGAGATATGTATCTAGGCCTATGGTAGCAGTCTTGAATGTGCACTCTAATTGAATCAATCCACGTCTTCCGTCTTTTCCACTGATGTAAATCCTATCAGTATCTGCTTTGGGGTGGTTCATCCTGTGCATAGTTAGAATCTCTCTTGTTTTCCTATCAAGTTTCCTTATTTCTTGTAATTTTCAATTAATGACATTGAAACTGTAAGTGAGAACTGGTACGGCAAATGTGTTTATGACAATTACTTTGTTACCAGCATTAAGCTCACTTTTTAGGACTAGTTTAACTCTCCGAAAGTACTCCTTTCGAATTTTCTCCTTCATTGCGGCATGTTGGATCCCATCTCCCTCATTTATTCACAAATATTTGTAAGTGCCTTCTTGATCTATTTCTTGAATACTGGTGGCCTCATCTATTTCGATTGATGATGTTTCTGTCAGCTTACCTCGCTTGAATGTTGCCTTGGCGCATTTATTAAACCCGAACTGCATATTTATGTCATCACTAAACATCTTCACATTGTGGAGCAGACCTTCAAGTTGTTCATCATTTTTTGCGTAAAGTTTCAAGTCGTCCATGTAGAATAAGTGATTTAATCTTTCTTCATAGACAGTATAACCCATAATTGCTTTGTTGAGCAAATTCACTGCCTTTTTCTTTTTTGCCTAGAACCTTAAGAGACACATTTGGGTGAACAGCCATGCCATGGCCATATTATAGAGAGTACATCAATTTCCAAAATTTTCGGACGTTTAATTTTCGGACATCTAATTTTCGGACTGAAATTTTCGGAAGAAATTATTATCGATTTCGGACAATTTCTGACAAAATTTCGGATATTTTCAAACAGGTGAATAAAATTTCGGACATATACAATTTGATAATGAGTAGGCAAATCATACACCAGATTAGCAAAATTTCTCCACTCTATGTCTCAAAACGGAAACCAGCATAGTAATCAAGTGTAAAATACAAGCATTATAAGGATAATCGTGAATTAAAGTTGGGGCAAAAAGACTTGCCCCTCATGTAACAACAATAACATCAACAGTAATGAGAGTAACAAAACAACAATAATAGAGGTCAAATATACGTCTTTTATTAGGAATTTGAGTCAGTGCTGAGAGTTTCCTAAATGATCAGAATTTCAGCACTCCAGGATTTCAAATCAGTTTCATAAGATCCGTCACAATCTTCAAGTTCACTAAGAATTGTTATGTTTTTCTTTCATTGAGACATTGCCTTTCCTTCATTGAGGTTTCCAACTTTCCTCCATTAGAACAATAGTAATCTTATAACAGAATTTCATTTCTTATCCAAAGAAATTTTTTATCATTGTTATTTGCCAGTCAATTAAAATTTCGGACCACTAAAAAATTCAGACACTTAACTTTTTGGACTATTTAATTTTCGGACTACTAAAATTTCAGACACTTAAATTTTCGGACAATTATTTTTTCGGACTTCTCATTTGTCCGAAAATTAAAACGTCCGACAATTTTGGAAATTAATGTGGTTAGAGAGTAGTTTCGTCTGATTAGAGTATATTTAGATTGCATGTATTTTAAGTTCGAATTTATCATGACAGTTTCCATGATTATTTATAAAGCTCTTCATAAAATGCTAGAGTGAACTAGAAGACCATCAGCGAAAAAAAATTACTGGAAACAAAGGAAGATACAAAAGCTGAAATTTTTGCAAAATTAAAACAGCAGAATGTCATCATTAAGCATCTAGTTGCAAACTGTAAACAACTTTGATTGACAAGTGGCATCTTATGACATCCAAAATGCCAAGAAATATTTACAGCTTCTGCAGAAGAGCTTTAATATTCTCGTTCCCAAATAAGAATAACCTCAAAAGATGGAAGATGACCAATGATAATCTTTGTTCACAAATCCAAATGTTCAAACACAGCTTCATGTCTTGTCAAACTGTTATGCTGCCCTAACGCAAGGCAGATATATACTTGGAGGAACAATTCGGTTCTGTTGACAATGTGTCACCATTTGGCCCTGCTTGTTGGTCGTGGTATCCGTCTTTTTGTGGATATTGATGTCTACACAAACCCTGCTACGTGCTTCAGCACGATGAGTCCTGATGTTATCTTAGTGGATCATGACAGAATGATAGTAATGGAACCCACAGTGTCCTTCGAAACAAACTCCTTCAAGTCAAGAGAATATGAGAAAGGAAGACATAAGGAACTTAAGGATGATTCTCTAGTTTACTGTAACAACTTCGAGATAATTTTCATTGAAATCACAACCTTAGGATTTGTTGCCAATAATATAGATGAACTGATAAGGTTTGCAAAGAAGAATAATATTAACTACAACAGGCTAATTAGTAAATGTACGGAAAGTGTACTGCGTGCATCTTAATACATCTTTTGTATGAGGAAGAAGGACTGGAAAGCCCCAGAACTTTTGTACTTTTACTAAGTGCCAGTAGTTTTCGCTAATTTTTTGGTCTAGGAACTTTTCCTACATTGACCTTGTACTACAAGTGAACAATGTTTTGGGATCTCTTAGATAAGTTGCCGTCAACATTTTTTACTATTGCTTTTTAATCTGCTCGTACTATAGCATGTCATCAAATTTTCATCTCACACTGTAATTTCGTTTAGATTTTTTGAACGAAATTTTTGATTACTTATAACGCTCTTCCAGCTTAGCGTCAGGCGGCCCATATCTGCATTATTTTCATGGGCCAACGGGATTACTTCCTTCCCTGTGTCCCGGTGGGCCACTCCGCTCCACGCCAGTGTCCCGGTGGGCCAAGCCACCCTTGATGCCGAGAATTTGAAAATGAAACTGAAGCCGTGAAGAGCGAGGGACGTCACGCTGAACAAACCGTTCTTGTCAGGATGCATGCCCTTAAAAGGTTTCGTTGCATTTCTCCCAATATTCAAGCAACAATTGTGCAGCAGATTATGACTAGTCGATCTCTTAGTCCTCCAGTCACTCCAAATAATTTTCTGCTCGTCTGTTCATGTCCAGTCTGTAGAAATTTTGTTGACGTTTTTAATCATTTATATAATTTTTGAGAGACAAATAATTTACGAAAAGTCCTTGGATGAAAAATTAAGTCTTCAATATCGGTCCATTAAGCTATTTATGATGGCTTTCCATTGGCCGTCCAAGCATATGCCGAGTGAATCAACAAAAGGACCGACGTTTGAAAAGCCTCTGCCTCACTAATACATAAGCAATGATGTTTGGAAATATCTGATTGAATAGCTAGCATGCTCAATTCCTTTTTAATTTGTCTAGGCTGAAATTGGTCACCGCGTTCTAAAAACGTTCCATTTGAAAAACTTCAAGAAACGTCGTAAAATTGCGAACAAGCTTCCCTAAAATCTTTACCTCACAGCGATGAATTCAGTACGCTTTAGCACCACATGCCATCCTCTCGGGGGATTAAAAAGTCCTCTTCCTAGTACGAATTAGCT
The DNA here is from genome assembly GCA_964019985.1 of Aurelia sp. 4 Dawson et al 2005. NCBI lineage: Eukaryota > Metazoa > Cnidaria > Scyphozoa > Semaeostomeae > Ulmaridae > Aurelia > Aurelia sp. 4 Dawson et al 2005. The sequence continues at coordinate 7,517,569 of OZ026504.1, read as the reverse complement.
TTTTCGGGGGGGGGGGGATTTTTCTCTAATCAAACACATCGTCATTATTGCTAGGAAGGAAAACAAGGGGAAATCTTTTCCGTGTTGTTTTAACTAGCCTTTGGCATGTTGTCGAAAATGGCTTTCAGCACAAGATCTCCCATTTCGACGGGAGGAAATGACTGACTCAAGTCGGTTAGCCAGTGATCCTAATGCAAATATCAGGAATAAAGCAAGACAGCTATTAACATCATTTCTTTGATATTCTGAGCACTGCATTTTTTCAAGCACCAGGCCTATTTATTGACTCACTGGGTAAAGCTTTTATTGGTGCACAAGGTACAATTATATACTACTGTGAAAAACATGGCATTGATTCCCTACCCTACTTTATCCTTGCTTTTGCAGTCCATAAAATTGTTGCCCAAAATTTCCACACTGCTTTCATCTTCAAAAGACCAGCAATCATGCAAGATAAAATTGATAATTTCAGATTAAATTATTGATTAGTGATATCGTTTGTACGTATTGATTAGTGATATCGTTAGTAAAATTTCCAAGTGCAAAAATGAATTTTTTCATCTGCATAGACCAGCAATGAGTTAAACACTGCTTCATTTCGAGGAGCAAGGCCTTGAGGCCAACCGACTCTTGGAAATGATCATGAGACATTGTTTGATGAATCATTGCTAACATATCGAGTTTGTAATGCAGCTCGATGTTGTTTCGCCAAGAAGAGACACTACTTGAAAAGAATTCATAGACAGCACTCTGTTTTGAAAGTGCCGCAATGTTAAGTTAGTCGATGTTTTTACGTGGCTTTAACTCACACAATTTGTTAATGTCAACTGATTTAAAATGATCGACCAGGCTCAAGTTGTTGAAGTGATTGATTCAAAATGAGAGATATGATTGAATGCAGGCCTGTAAATATTTGGGACATATTTGACAACATAGTGCTTTGTTGTTGCAACAAACACAACTATCTGACTATTTTCAATAACACTACTAGCAATGCATTCTTTGAATCTATGAATAAGCTATGTGAAAATACTAGTCTCAAATATAGTTAAATATTAATCTAATTTGATATGAATGGATTCATCATTTAATGAAATACGGATTAAAATTGCATGAAGCTATGAACTGATTATGATTTGTTAAAGCAAATACGATTTAGTGTTAATCGCCGTACAATCGCCTCATTTGTATTGCTACAGTAGTCTTCAATTGATGACTTTTAAGCGGCTATCTAAGGAAGACTAACTACTTGAGAAGTAGTGCTTTGTTATCATTTCAACTCAAGCCATCTAGCTGTTGATACCATAGCTGGTGAAAAGACTGGCTTTCTTCATCACTACCTGCGTAGAATTGAGTAAGTATCTGTGATAGCAGGTAATAGTCTCTATTCCTTGATCTCCTAAATTATGTCTTTTGCATATTGCAGTGCTGTCAAAAGAGCAATTGAAAACTTCTTGAATCTTTTACTCTAATCTGGGACAAGCTCTGCATGTTAAGGAATGATATACGTGCGTTTATCAACGTGAAGCATTCTGTATAGGTGCACTATTTTGAATTTAACGAATGCGCAAGCTACCAATTGGATATCAGAAGACAAACAGTAGGATTATCAAACATCAATTAAAATTTGAGACCCTAATTTAAAGGGGTATGGTCACGTAACCGTAAACAAACCTGTCATCTCGAGGATCTATATCGTTGCCCACACCTGGCTATTGTGTTCTGCGCAGATTTTTGTGGAAGGGGTGAATCCACACAAAAGTTACTTCTAAACATCCACCAATATCTCTGCAATCGTGCAATATATGAGAGTTTCGTTTTTTCTCTACCAAGTTCAAGGGTCCATCTTTGAAATAACAATTTGATTTTGAGAAAACTAGTGGAATATCACTGTGATACGGCCTATCAAAATACTGCGAAATTGTCGTTTCGAAAGACGTCTGTTTACATTACGTGACCATGCCCCTTTAAACTAGATGAGTTTCAATTGACAGTAAAGTTACTGTAACAGTTGCATTAAAATTTTCCGGCAATCACAAGACAGTTTTGGCAGCATTGCTATGGCAGCAAAGTTACGCCGATTTTTAAGTTGCAGGAAAGCTACCGCTGTTGATATATTCCCTAACTAATACTTAAATGCTTATGCAAATAACACTCTGTCACCTACATACCCTAAACTACCACCTTTCAATTACATACAATAAACCACCACCTTTCAGATAAATATTCATTCTTGAAGGAGACTTAAACAGTTACTACTTTCTTTAATGTTGTTATGTTGTTCACTCCCTCCTCACTGCATTTTGCAATCTGAATCGCTTTTTCTTTGTTTGTTTGTTTGTTTGTTTGTTTGTGCGTTTGTGACCTTATTTTAATTCGATTTTACCCTAGCTATAGATATTTACATATATACACATACAACTTATCTAAATCAAATCTACTATATAACAAATGGAAAGGAAATAACTAAAGAAATACATAACATAAATATTAAAACTACTTGGATATAAATGGACAAAATCTACACGATATCATTATATTTACAGGTGTTGCTTTTACATGAAGGACCATCCCATAGTTTTACTCAACAGAGTGACGGTAAAATTGTCAACTCAACAGAGTGACGGTAAAATTTGCAAAAATCGAATTAGTCATGCTAAGCTTGTTTTCCAGTTTTTTTAGCTTGTTTGTCTCTTGGTATAAATCACCACTCCTTATTATTCAGATTCTTTGAAGATGAACCTAGTTGGTTTGAAACATTCGAATTACAAATAAAGCATGTTTACGTCTAATTGATTTAATTTTTGGTCAAAATATAACATTGAATATCTCGAAATATGAAGTCTAACCCAATGATTGTCGTCGCTTGCCTCATCCTTCGTTTCGTAATTAAACTGCTGTTTCCACAAAACAGTTCAATTTCATTTTAAGCTACTATGCAAACTCTAATGCTTTGCATCATCAAAGGAAAGGTCTTAGCTTAATAAAGGCGCCGTCCACACATACCCGGATATTTTTGAAAACATATCGTTTTTTATCCGTTTTGCGTTAGCGTCCACACGGAGACAACGTTTTTTTTTTACATTCAGATAAAAAATTCAATATGTTAGTTACGTTCTACTTTACTTTCTGATCACGACTATACAACACTACAGAGACAATTACAAGAGGAGCGAGATTACACGGCTACCCCTTGGTTACATGAAACAACACGAGGACAATACAAGAAACTTTACCCAAAGAAACAATGAGGGAACGAAAACATAAACGAACAACATACAAGTAAATACGGCATTAAGCTTTGAGTGGAGGTAGCTTGCTACCAAGTAATTCCGGATATAAACAAGTCAGAGACTTTGAAACCTAAACAAAATTGTTGGTTCTTCGAGCCCAAAGATTTACAATGCCTGCCAAAAGTCCTTGGAACACTTAGGCCATTTTTTCATAGTCCGCATTTCTAACCATAGCCATCTGGTTAAAATACCCCCTCTCCCCCGAAACAATGTTGATTTCGAAGGTTATTGTCCCCGCATCCAAGCAGAGTCGCGGATCGTCCTGTTATCCCGATTTTGTGACCACAAAACAACATTGTTCCAAGGGGGAGAAGGGGAAATCGCAAAACAAGGCAAAATTAGCAGAGGTGCTCCAAAACTTTTGGCAAGCATTGTAGGTCATGGTTCATATCAGTTGCAGCTGCTCTCATATCCTTAAAAATAGTGAAAAGTGATGTGTCATCCGCAAATAGTTTTACACTATACCTCAAGTTTTGTGACAAATCATTTATGTATGTCAAGAAAAAAAGGGGGCCCAAGATCGAGCCTTGTGGAACACCAGCGGAGATATTTCCCAAACCTGAAGACTGGTCGTTCAAAACAGTCCTTTGTTTCCTATTTGACAAGAAACTTCGAAGGAGCAACAATAGGTTTCCCGATATGCCACACCTCCGTAGCTTATAGATAAGCCTGTCATGCCATACCCTGTAAAACGCTTTAGAGATATCAAGATAAACAGAACGAACTTCCAGGGTGGGGTTACAGTCAAATGCTTCGAAGACAGAGTGAGTTATGGAAAGCAGTTGATTTATCGTCGAGTCACCAGGAAGAAACTCCGACTGGTAGGGGTTTAATAACATTTCTTTGATCAAGTATGAGTACAAGGAGTCATATATAAGCTTCTCCAAAATTTTGCTGAAGATTGGAAGGAGAGAACTAGGTCGGTAATTTTCCTTCAAATTCTTTTCATTCTTTTTATGAACGGATACAACATTCGCTTGTTTCCAGGGCTCAGGGAAAATCCTTTGGTGCAGACAGTTTTCAAAGCTTAGTTTAAGTTTTACAATCAATGACACATCGTATATTTTGATCATTCTTACTGAAATTCCGTCCCAGCCGTGTGCTTTGTTCGAATTTAGATTTCGAATGATTTTTAATATCTTTTCCTCAGAGATAGCAAACTCGCTAAGTTGGGACATTTTTGCAGGTAAATCACAAGGAATTTCAATGCCAGTATCTAATATTGTGCATTGAAGAATAAAATAATCATTGAATATTTGAGCCTTGGAAGCAAAGTCTAGTATAAAGATATCATTTTTCAAGAGAGGAGGTATTTCGGGTATCTTAGCCTTGTTTAAAATCTTATTGACAAGAGACCAATACATCTTTGTACCAGTCGAAGGATCTGAAAGTTTGCGACCAACTTTAGCAAAACTTGCGTGCTTAGCTTCTTCGATGAGTCGTGCTTGACCCCTCAGCAATCATAGTTTGGATACCTTCAAACAATTCTTCTGGATGACCTTTTTTGACTAATGATTTGAAAGCGCGATTTTTCTTTCTTAGAAAACTTCTTATTAAGGGAGTAATCCAGGGTATCTGGCGAGTCAGCGTTTTCGGTCACCAAAAACGAAGCTTTTCGAAAACGCTCTCCTGAGTGGATCTTTTTTAAAACGCCGTGTTTATGTTTCGTGTGAACGGGCGAAAACGGAGCTTTTCGAAAACGCTGATGCACAGCATCGATTTACGACGTATCAGAGCATACGCACGGACCTTTGGGGATCATGCAAAGGCATTTTGATTGTTTTGTTTCCTTTTGTCAAACTTCGACAAGCAGAGTTTGAATGCAGTAGCGTCTTAGTGTGGACAGGAATATCTTTGAAAACGCTCCTAGTGTGGATGCGGATATTTTTATACGGATCAAAAAAGATACGTTTTCAAAAACATCCGGATACGTGTGGACGAGGCCTAAGTTAGAACAAAAACTTCCCGGAAAAATACTATGCCTGCAATACCAACGCAATTATCATAAAAACTGTCGTGTTTCATTTTCAATATGTTCAACTAGATTTAATACTTTACCCAACTCAGTCTACCGTTCCCGAGTACCACTGGCTATGGGGGATCCCTTGCAGAGAGGGTCTCTCAAAACACCTGCAAAAACGACTGAAAACGACGGCATGGTTTCCTCGGTTTTCATTTAAAATGGCAATGGCTCTTACCAGTGCCGGATTAGCAGGTACTTTATGTAATTGCAAGTGTCACGGCGAACCTAAACCTAACCTAGGCCCAGACCAAGACGAACCTAGACCTAAAAAAGCGTTTGATATTGTTGATCATGATAGCTATCCTGCTGAAAAATAATTTCTGGTAACGAGCTTGCCTGGTTTACGTCATATCTCCAAGACAGACGGGAGTTATGCAAGGTCAATGGTGTTTCTTCACGAATAGAAGAAATACACTGTCGTGTACCTCAGGGATCTTGTCTTGGATCCCTTCTTTTTATCGTCTATATCAGTGATCTTCCGCTTTGTCTGGAGAGCTGCCAGGTGACCAGATTGATAGACATCTGGCTTGGGATGAACATATCCATTTGGTACGATCTAAGGTCTCTCGTGCAATTGGATTCCTTAAATATGCCAAAAAGTTACTGCCACAGGACACTCTCTGTAAAATGTATCGTGGTATCGTTGAACCGCACCTCCGCTACTGCTGTTCAGTCTGGGGGGCATGTGGGGGGACTAGGTTGCAGGTGATGCAAAAAACTTCAAAACCGTGCCGCTACGATTGTGACCAGCAGTAGTTATGATTCTTCAGCCAGTGCCTTGATAAAAACTCTAAATTGGCATACAGTAGCGGATATGATAAAAGTCGAGACAGCTTGCATGGTTTATAAATCAATAAATGACCTTGCTCCAGACTATCTGTCAGAAATTTTTACCAAAAACTCGGCATGCAGTAGTAAAATTTGAGAAACACGGCAACTGATCTCCAAGTCCCTCTAATCAAAACGTGCAATGGTCAACGAGCTTTCTCATATCGTGGTGCTAGAGTCTGGAACCACTTAGATTTGAAGCAGGCATCCTCTTTTAAAGCATTTAAAGACGCTGTAAAAAGATGAGTTATTTGTTGTTTCTTTTTATTATTCATTTATTTACTTATTTATTCTATTCATCATTGTAATTAGGATAGGGTTTTAAACGAAAAACATTTGTTTTAGATTTCAAGCAGGGCCCCCTGAAAAGCAGTCTTCGATTGACGGGTAAGCGTGGATAAATAAGTTAAAATGAAATGAATGAAATGAAACAGTTTTATTTTGACCCTCAGGATGACATGATAAAAAGACTGAGCAAGTTGTAATTTTTCATCGAATCCAAATAGTATGAATATTGACAAATGCGTGATATTGACAAAATCCAGTAGTTAAGACATTATGATTAATTGATTAAGACATGATCAAGACATAAATAATCATTAGTACCGCACTCAAAATAGCGCCATCATCAGCTAATGAGTTTGAATACTTAAATAATCATAATGTCTTAACTACTGGATTTTGTCACATTTACTTGGATTTGTCAGCATTTTTTACTTGGATTCGTTGTGTTACTTGGATTTGTCGAATAATTACAACTTGCTTAGTCTTTTTATCTTGTCATCCTGAGGATAAAAATGAAACTGTTCGTCATGACAATTGCAATTAAATATATATTCTGCTACGATGTTCCAAACAGATTCCAATGTACTTCATCTCCTGGGAGAAATGAGCCCCTTAGAATAAGTTTTCGTACTGCCTTTCACGAGAATGACAAGTGCTAAAGATATTTTAAGCCACTGTTTTGACGGCAAATGTTATTAAGTTTCCTACCGATCTTAGCACGTTTTTTCATCTTTCTCAGACGGAATTTCTCAAGAAATTCGACCTTAAATCTGTGCATAGTGACAAATTTTAGCCAGCCAGGTAATATTCCAACAACGTTGGCTACTCAACGTGATATTTCAAGATATCATAGCTTTCTCGTTAAATGAGTGGTAGCATTTCAAATAGCCTTGCCATATTCTGACTAACTTGGTATAGAAACAAAGATTTGTAGAAATCAGTTATCATTGCCATTGATTGCGTCTTGATTAGACTAAAAGTTAAGACTATCTAATCTCTTCGCTATTTAGCCTCTTATGCTATTAATAACAGCACGCTCTTAAAATGCTCCTCCCAGCCTCACAAAGTGTAACTGATATCAGAAGTATTTTGCATGAATCAAAACATTTCATGGCCCCTATATTTATTCATGAAGTCGTATACTTCCCATTCAAGCGGGAACATGGTTTGTTCAAGACGTACATCACACACTATGACATTTCCGTGCAACTCCTAAGCCTTGTTTCCATATGATCGTAGCAGTAAGCAACTCGTCACCGAGGCAGACTCCGGGACACATCTGGACTTGCCCAAGACGTCCATGCCCAAGTCGTCCTGGAGGAAATGAAGAGACGACTTGTCGCGAAAAGCGAACAGCTGGATAACACAGCTGGATGGCTGGACGGTTTTAGGTACGGCAGGCGGCACCTTTGATCATAATTTTGAACAATAGCTGACAAGATAATGCCTTTCCTTGAAGGAAAATGACGGGGGCAAACAAACATTGAAACATGAATAGCTGTATGTGAAAACGAACAGATCTTTGAATATTGGTTAAATGTACATTTAAGCGGAGTTAATACCCAAAGAAAGATTGAGTGCTTCCTGTGAATTGCCCACACAAAGGTGAACCTCATTCCCAATTAGCCTCGTGCTTTGCTGAGTCACTCTCGCTTGCTGGCCTAGCCATCGGAGTGCAGCAGTCCAATGCTTTGGACTGGCTTGCTGTCATGTGTACTTTTGACTTGCTCGCTTGCTTGCTTGATGCTGTTTGTACAATAGTCCTAAGCTTTGGACGTATTTTCTGTCACAAGTGAAGTGGTTCAATGTTTGGACTCGCTTGTTTGCTATTGTGTTGCAGCAGTCCAATGCTTTGAACTTGCTTGTTGTCATGTGTACAGTAGTTCAATACTTTGGGCTTACTGGCTGTCATGTTGGGACTTGCTTGTTTGCTATTGTGTTTGTAGCAGTCCAATGCTTTGGATTTGCTGGCTGTCGTATGTACAGTAGTCCAATGCTTTGGACTTGCTTGCTTTCTCATGTACAGTGGTCCAATGCTTTGGACCTGCTTGCCACTTCAAAAATGGTGAAATTTCTCCATGTTCCTTGTGTTGGAAATTTTGGGGAAACGGACGCTTTCAATGCTTTGGATTTGCTTGCTTGCTTTTGTGTAGCCTGCTTCTTGGCGGGCGGGTTTTTTTTGCCTGCTTGTTGCCAAGCTTATCGTTTTGTTTCCTTTCTTCAGGGGCTACACCACAACTGTGGTCCTACGATTTTTTGTGTTCTTTGTATTTGTTAACGGCTATCTAATGAATAATGTCTTTGACTTTTTTTGCGATCTTGTGGCCTACCTGTTTTTCCCAGGTGAATAGTTCCCTGATATTTACGTTGGTGGTGATTGGGGGAAGACGTTGTTTTCTGTGGAGGAAGATATGGTTTTTCTTGTGAATCACCGACCGTAAATGCGCTATTCCAACAGTTAACACCGGGCTAATGCACTGCTAGCCCATGTTATCTGTTATTGGTATGGAAGTCTAGGGAGGACGGAACTGTGCAGGTATGTTCGAAAGATTTCTGAAGGGGAATAAATATCGGTTAAATGTACATTTAAGCGGAGTTAATACACACAGAAAGATTGCGTGCTTTCTACGAATTGCCCACACAAAAGTGAACCTCGTTCCCAATTAGCCTCATTTTTTGCTGAGTCACTCTTTCTTGCTGGCCTAGCTATATGAGGCAGTTTAGTTGCCCCTCCCTCCATTCACCATTGTTTTATTTGGTCTTTTTCTCTGCTTTTTTTTCTCTGTTTTTGAGTTTTTGGTTTTTGTAGTTAAGTTCTCTGCAGTCTTTCATGGCTGTGGACAGGTGTATTGGCCCGGAGGAATATATGGTTTTTCTTGTCAATCACCGACCGTAAATGCGCTATTCCAACATTTAACGCCGGGCTGATGCACTGCTAGCCCATGTTACCTGTTATTGGTATGGTAGTCTGGGGAGGACGGAACTTTATAGATATGTTCTTAAGATTTCTGAAGGGGACTAAATATTGGCGCCAGCATTTCAAAAACAGCGCACCTGTGAAGACGGATACAACTGACAGCCTGGTTTTCAAATTCCTTGCGGTTAGATCCTCTTACAAACACTGGGTTAAGGCAGGTCACATACATCTTATGAATAGTTAATGAGAGGCTGTTCGCGACAAGTCGTCACTTTGCTTCTTAAATGACGACGTAGGCGGGACTTGGGCAAGTACAGGACACACCGAGGACAGTTGTGTTGAACTGAAACATTTTCTAAGTGATTTCTCCGAGTCGCCGAGCAGGCGGGGACAGTACTGGCACTCATCGAAAGAGTTGGGATAAGTTTAATGCCTGGCTTCCATATGATCGTAACAGTGATCGTTTCCATATGTCTATGTCTGATCGGGGACCCATCACCGATGTATTGCAGTAGGTACCAGGCTTTAGCCAATTGACTCGTATGCAAAAAACCCTTCCACGACGAAGTCAAAATTCCACTAAAATCTTATACGGGGTGACCCAAAGAGTGAACCGAAGAAATCCGTTACATGAAGTGAAGTAATTGACCAGAAGACGTAATTGAACCATTTTAGGTAGACAAATAAATTGGCCACGTCGCTACTATTTTTTGTAATTTCTACAGACGTTGCAAACTGACGAACATAAGGCCCTTCTTATAACTATGTAAGCCCAAAACTTTCGGCAACAAGGGGTAGTTAAAGGCGCACCATGAATTTGTACTAGGCACCCCCAACACCAGAAAATACAGCAGAAATAACACGACTGGTCTTGACAGTAACGAGGTACGGTTTGCTACAATAAACAATAAATAAATCAATAATTAGACTCAATAAGATAATATGATGACTGGTACCATGGGTTGGATCTCGGAAAGCTCGTGGGACTGGTGTTTATCGACTTGAAAAAGGCATTTGACACAGTTGACCATGACATTCTTTGCAAAAAGCTAGAGTACTATGGTATTCAGCAGCGGGAATTAGCATGGTTCAAATCCTACCTTTCTAACCGGAAGCAATTTTCTAGGGTCAATGGTGTTGACTCGTCAATCGAGGAAATAAATGTTGGTGTGCCGCAAGGCTCATGCCTTGGACCTCTTTTATTCCTCATTTACATCAATGACCTCCCACGAGCTGTCCGAAATTCAAATGTGTCCATGTATGCTGATGACACGAGCCTTTGCCATCAATCCAGAGATATCAATCAGCTAAATGAGGCCATCAATGACGATCTTACGCAGGGTGAAAAATGGCTAAAAGGCAACAAACTTTCACTTAATGTGATGAAAACTCATTCCATGCTTATTTCCACAAAACCAAAGCATAAAGCTCTGAAAAATAAGAGCGAATCTTTGAAGTTGAATATTCGGGATAATGAGCTTGAAGTTGTTCAAAAAACCAAATATCTTGGTTTGCAGATAGACAACTCCTTGGATTGGAAGGAACACGTTAAGACAGTTTCGTCCAAGGTCTCAAGAGCGATTGGTTATTTGAAGCATGCAAAATCCTTTCTGCCAGAAGAAACTCTTAGGACCATGTACACAGGTATCGTGGAGCCACACTTCCGCTACTGTTGTTCAGTCTGGGGTTGCTGTGGTGTGACTGAGATCAACCAGCTGCAAAAATTACAAAACCGTGCTGCCGGTATTGTGACTGGCAGCAGCTTTGATACCCCGGGCCAGCCACTTATAAAAAGGCTTGGCTGGAAGACCATAGATGAACTAATTGCTAGTGAGTCTAATATCATGGTCTTCAAATCTCTTCATGAGCTGGCTCCACAATACATGTGTAATCTTTTCACAAAAACATCCCAGCTGACCTCTAGGAATCTTAGGAATACGGCAACTGACCTAAGGTTACCTAAGAAAAACTCAAAAAATGGACAGAAATGTTTTTCGTTTCGAGGTGCCAAGTCTTGGAATGGCCTCTCAGCTGAAAGTAAGCTAGCATCCTCCCTCAATAGTTTTAAACAATGTATATAGGGAAAGCTAGCTTTTAAAACTGTGTTTGCCATATGGATTTTCTTTTATTGTAAATATTTATTTTAGATCATAGGGTTTTCATTATTGTATTAGAAATTGAATTGTATTAGTTTAGGTTATAATAGTATTTAATTTTGTAAGTTTTGTAATGGAGGGCCCCTTGAAAATCAGCATTGCTGAAGGGCTACCCTCCTTAAATATGTGAAAATAATAAAATAAAAAAAATAATAATAAGTAGCGATAAGAAACTCTCGCATCATAACAACAACAAATACGAAGTATGGCCTAATGTAGTCCTAAACGATATGAATAAACAGCATGTAACGAGTGAGGAACAAACAGAAATAGTCAAATTCTAAACTTACAAACTATTTGCCCTTGTAAATACTCAGTTTGGTGCCCATGTCTTGATCTTCTTGTTTGTTTACAAAGCCATCACAGATTTTTCTGAACTCCACCTCGACAACGATAAACTTGATCCTTTTTCTCGACCTGCTGCAAACTCACGCCTTGTTCAAGCACAAAATTTTCTGAACACGGGCTCAATAGCCATGGATGGATCAAAGTTCAAGCTTTCCAGACACTAACAAGTGATCTCTTAGCGCCAATAACATTCCCTGGGGGGGCATAGTTCACGAGTCAAAAGTAAGTGATAAAGACAGCCTTTGCGCGATACAGATATGAAAGATACATCATCATCATCATCATCATCATCATCATCATCATCATCATCATCATCATCATCATCATCATCATCATCATCATCATCATCATCATCATCATCATCATCATCATCATCATCATCATCATCATCATCAGCAATTTATTTACAGTAGGCGAAAAGGATTTTAAAATGGCAAAATTACTGCTAATTAATGCCTACTATCTTAAATTTAAAGGAAAATATATTACAGCCGTTAAAAATAAAGATTGATACATGTCATGTTATGCACCCCACCTGTGGTATATATATTTTGCAAAGTCTACAATTGCAGCTCTCGCCCTTCCAACATTTAATATGGTTTTTGAAAAAAGGAAGTATGCTGGCTTGTTTGAACATATTTGGTAAAGTTGACCAAAGCCTATTACCAAGGAAGGATATTGTCTCAATTCCATATGTTGTTGTATGCACTTTTGGAAGCTGCGAGTCATTACCGTGCCTAAGATTGTACCCAGTATTCCGCTCAGTGAAAATATCCTTCATGAAAGGAGGACTTAAGCCAAACTTTGTTTTATAAATTTCAGTCATAAGCAACTGTAGTTTCTTTACATGGATAGATACCAAATTCCTTTGCTCCAAAGGAGCAACCTCAAATGGAGCAACTTCACAAAAGTGCTGGACATATTGAAGATCTTTTTTCGTTTTACTTACACTGAATCTTTTGTCGTTCCTGGAAACTTGTTCCCGTTCTTTAGTTTGAAGTTCCACTATTTCATTTTCAACTTTTATACCATCTTTACTTTCGCGTGTAACTTCAACCTATCGGCGGGAAATTTGAGTCTATTTGAGAAAAGCAGTATCTATTTCAACAGGATTATGGTAAATTCAATAAAATATATTTTGGAATGGCTTTATGGATAACTGTGATTGAATTTCTAGAGTTTCTCTGCCAAAGAGCTGAATACTTGCACAGAGAAAAAAATAAATAAATCTTACCACCAGCGCACATTGCTAAGCCTACCTAGGCCCACTCTTGAAAATGGAAATGTAAACAAAGTTTCCTGCGAAATAAAGTCAAAAGAAATGAATCCTTGCGTCTTGTGCTGAAGACCCAAATTAACCCAGTTAGCAAAATAAGCAAAATAGAATCTATCGAATCGCAAAAAAATCCGAAAAACTTTTGGCACCTTTCCAAACAATTAGACGTGAGACTGATAATGATTTTTGACGAAAAGAAGTCGCAATTTCGCATATATCGAAAGTTGTCTACGGTGTCAGATCACGATAAAAGGTTAGGCCGTGCAAAGTCTGGAAATTGAAGCATTAGAAATTATCAAAAAATCTTTTAAAACACCTTAGACTACTCCTAAAAGCATGAATTTTAACAGCCACGGAATCATGAATCTTAAACTTCAACTTGCGATCAGTTTCAAAGCAAAAAGCAAATGGACCCAAATCACACGTAGACCCGAATTACCCCCACCTTACCCTATTTACTGTCTTGACACATTTAAATTAAAAGTTTTCAACTGTCGCTCCTAATGATGTAAATTGGCATTACTGACGGAGCAATCTTTTCTAGGTGAAGCAATGGCCCTATACTGGCTGGCCCGTTATTCTTTGTGCTGCCACCTATTGCTTACTGCAAGAGCATATTTGATCAAGTGGAACAGCGATGCCTCTTCGAGTATCAAGGGAACGCTAAAGATAAAGCATACACTAGTTAAAGTTGACTCACGTGATGAGAATAACACAGAGTTTGAAAACCATCAAGAGAAGTTTGCGAACATGTCACTAGATGAACGATGCAGCTCTGGGCTAGATCTTTCAGCAGCGTTTCAGATGTATACACCATATGTTGACACTGTGCATGATCGTGAGTTTACTTATACAACTGCGCGAATGAAGATATTGCATACTTTTTAAGACGATCCGAATGCATATCTTTGCTGTAGCCTTAATCTCATCTCTTTTTAGACTCATAAACATATCGTTGAAGCGAAAATTATGCTGTTGCATACACACGAGTCAACGTTTGCAAACAAAAACATGTGAACAGCGCTTGGCGGCAACGAGCGTTCCTCACATTTTATCACATTTGATGCTCACGTTCAAAAATTGGTAGAAAGAATCACATGATATCTCAAGCCATAGAAAGGAATAATGTGCTATGACAGATTTCCTTAGCACATAGTTAGAGGAAAAGTTAAAGGCCTAGTTTTGGAATTTTTCTTCCCAACACTTGAACTGGTTTAAAGGACAAGGCCGGGGTTGGTATATTTGCTGACTATTCAAGAGATTACACTGTTGTGAATGGTATGCAGTATTTTTTCAATTTTTTTCCCTTTTAATCTGCGAAACTACATATTTCAATCTGCTAAGAAGTGCGAAATGACATCATTTCCTATGACATCACTTCATGTTGACCTCAACGAGGCTGCCAAATGTGTTGACATGGTCCACTGACATTGCTAGCCTCTTTATCGCGCCTTCGCACACTCGAAAAAAATTCAAAATGGCGACGATATTTAGCCTAACTTACGAAGATTCATTAATCAATTTATGAAAGTTGGAGGATCAAAACTTGGAAAGAACTCACGATAAGTCTTCAGTAGTTGGTAAGGTTGCCTTTTAACAATAATTTCATCAACTCCGGACTTGTCCTTTAACACTTTTGCTAAAAATGTATCCCAATTGTGATTCAAAAAAACCTTCTTTCATCCTTGATCAAATTTTTTGTGATCCTTTATTGTATTGAAATTCTACAAGGTTTTCCAATTGCCCGTTTGTGTGGCTGTTGTAAAGGAGCTAGCATTTAAATTTCCCGTTTTCGCTCAGTTATAGCCAGTTACGTAGGATAGGCTTGAACGTAGCGTTTGAGACCTTTCTTTGATTCAATTTAAGAGGCGATTGTTGATTCTTGGTACCCCAAAGACAAAACAAGTTATCGCTTCGAAGATATCACTCCTCAAGCATTGGAAAATTAAAAAAATCTCAAAAAAGAGTTTCATCTTCATTGATGGCAAGCGCTTTTTTCAAGCTTTCTTCAATTTTCACATCATAGAAGAACAGAGGAAGGGCTTTCTTGAAGTAACCAGTCTTTAGCTTTAAAATGGATCAGCGGCGAACTGCAGGATTTATCAAACAAATATCTCAAACTTCCCCATGAAATGATTCCTATGCAGATGTATAATATATGAAGCAATTGATTTTGCCACTCTTCTTCAGCAACCACCTAAGCATGGCACAAATTTTTCGAGCCATATTGTGCATGGTCACTAAGGCCCATAAATAACTATTCATTTCTTGAAAGCCTAATCTTAGAGTTCTAGACTGAGCAAGCCATAACATTGATGTATTAAAACTTCGTAAAATTTTACAATACGCTCATTACACTTCTGTTTATTTCAGCAAAATATCTTATTTTGAGTGGCATAATCCCTGCTCTGATGGCTGATATCCTAACAAGCTGCTGCCCACTGAGTAAAGTGACGTTTGCTGAAGTATACAAGTCAATAAAACAGGCAGAGGAAAGCTTTGATAGGAAAAAACACCTAGATTTCACATTCCCAATTTATGGTCTTCAAGGATATGCAACCACAACATATAAAGATCATCCTTTCATTCCGCTGGTTGAAGCTCCTCGTATGGTGCTGCTAGTACCAGAGTCTCTCTTTGAAAACAAGAACACAAGGACGCAAGTGTTGCTGAAAACTGTTCTTAATTCCTGGCCGATGCTTGTCTTTATTTCTGTATCTGCATGCTTGTCTGGTCTCATAATTTGGTTTCTGGTATGTGTACAGTCATGTGAATGACATTATCTTGCTAAAGTTTTATCATTACGTTCTGTTCCTTCAGCGAAACATTCCATGTATCCACCCTTTCTTTGCTGCCCTCTAAGTTTCATTGTCTTGAAATCATCATGACCTGCTTTGCTTCGACCATCAATGTTGTACTATCATTACTTCGTTGTTTGCTCAAACCATCTTGTGATGTGATTCTGTCACTATGCAATTCGATCACTTTGTGGGGTACTCTTATGCACTGGAACCAACTTTTTATGTCCATTTATCATGTCTGACAGACAAGCAAAATTTGAAAGGAAGGTCGACTTAAAGCAGGGTGCTAAACTTAGTTGTCAGAATTCGCCGTGCTGCTTACAATACTATTTTCAGACAGCTTTCAAGTATCATCTTTCTGCTTTGCTTTAATAGACAGCATTTTCTTGCAGTTATTGATTATTTAATTTGTTGTGTGTTGATTGACAGATACTACCCGTCCTTCCCTTCCTCACTATCGCGAGGTAAATCATAAGATTGATTTTTTGCAGCCGCAGAAATCTCCAAAAAAGTTTTTCATGCTGCCTCCAAGCAGCAAGGCAATGCGCCATCGTGTTTTATTTGAAATCGTGACATCATGCGTTCTAAATTAATCAATTGTGTCAACTCATCTTATTTCGATGAATAGGCAGAATTAAGCAATCTATCGTGTATTTTAGGATCGCAACAAGAATCCTGGAGAATTTCCACCTTCATTCTTTGTCGGTGCATGGGAAGGATTTTGGTGGGCCTTTGTTACTATGACAACGGTTGGGTAAGAAATTTGTCGTTTCTATTTATCCATTAGTGGTACATGTTCCCATTAAGTATTTCTTAGCTCTCAAGCTTCAAATCGATTTAAAATTGATATAGGACATTCGTATTGCAGGTTTCATTGCCATAGCTATTATGCTTGCGAAGATAATTAGAGGGCGAAGAGCGCCTCCCCTTTTAGAAAGTCCCTTTTTCACCAGGCTTTCAATAGGGTGGAGACAAGTAAGCTTTGGTAATTCCTATCTTTAATGTAATGTCGTTCAACCATGTCTAAATGACAAATAGATATCGTTTTGCCTTGCGTTGGTAATTTGCAATTGTCACTACCGGGTGTCCCAGAAAAAACGCAACTGACTTAATCAGGGATAGCGAAAAGAATTTAGATCGAATGAACCCAAAATAATGTTTAAAATAATCCTCTATAGTCAACTTGAAGATACATACCTGGTTTGTTGATATTGGTGCATTGATGGAGGGAATGTTGATATCTAAAGTCCAGTTTTCCTGCACTTCCAAAGCAGAGCTTTTGGATTTTGACCTAACTGTAAACTTGCTGTCCAGGGGAATCTCCATAGTCATAAGCATAACGTAGTAGTTATGAGCAAGAACCCATACTTTGAGCAAACACTTCAATACAAAGTCGAAAGAGAAAAGTGGAAAAACATGTTATTGCACATATACACAAAGGAATATGTCTTTCAATTAAAGTGCACCCGCAAAAAAGCCAAGCTAATGTGAGCACTTGCAAGGATCTTATTCATGGATACTTTTCCTGTGGGTACATTTGATGTGTTTCGTAGTAATGCTGAAACAGATTATACAAAATGGATTCAATGCAAATAATGAAAGTCGCAGAGCTAACTTATTTTTCAAGCTCACTCAAGGAAACTAGTTCACCAGTTTAACAGATGCAATTCTAACTTTTCAAGACTTTGTAGAATAAAGAAAGATTTCCGTTGAGGCCAAAATTAATTTCTTTGATTGGGAAGTTAAGGTTTGGATTTCTATTTAGATATTTTCCTCGGGAAAAGGCTTTGTGCTCGTACTTTGCGTTCATTCCGGAGATCCCCAAACAGCGCGTTTGCAACTTAGGCCAAGACCAACAACCTCTGGTTTGGAAATGGAGGCAAAATTGTACTTTGAAGATTAATGCTCCTACTATCAATGCACCAGCATCAACCATTAAGGTATTCATCTTCAAGTTAACTATCAAGGATTACTTAAAAATCATTCTGAATTAACTGGATCTAAATTCTTGCCATTAGACCCGACCAGATCTGTTGCATTTTTTCTGAGACACCCGGTATGACCTTAGGCATGAAAAGAGTGGCTACCTTCAGTTTTAGGCTATCTATAAGATTGTTATTGCAACTGAGCAGAAAAATTATTTACTCCTCCAAAATGCTATCGAAGTCCTAGCCCAGCAGGTTTGGTCATACGATTTCCAAATAAGAACCCTTAGAGTTAAGACTTTATATTTCATAATTGAACAAATGAGGATCAAAAAATTGCATCAATTGATTTCTAGCCATGTGATTGGGTGTTAAGCAAGCAAAGACGGCGTAAAATTGACGACTTTGAGCTATTTGCAAAAAAGGGAGATTTTTATTAAATGACTCGTTAAAATTAGCTAAAAAGATTATCCAGATACTTGGCAACCTCATTTTACTGCTCCATATAGCTTCATATATACATTGTGGTTACTAATCGACTAACTAATAAAACAAGGATAAATCGATTCAGTACAAGGCTACAAAGCTGTTTGCTCAAAGACATTGATAAAGCATCATCAGTCTCGCAAGTACTGGGAAAATCAAGTGCTCTCATAACATTTTAAGTCACTGCATGATCTTAGTTACCAAAGTTTCTAGTTAATTAGAAATATAACATCATCTAAACAATAAATTGCTGACGTCAGCAAATGTAAACAAATTATGTATCAAGTGAAAGAACTCACCGAGACAAATAGAGTGATTTATATACATAGAGATGAGATTCAGTATAAAATTTAGAGCCATTTCAAATGATTTTCTTTGCGACCACTCTCCAAATATGGGCATCTGGTGGTCACGTGGTTAAAATAGGTGTCAAAACATTTACTTTCTGAGCATCAATTATATTTCAATACAGTCAGGAAGTTTCATCATTGCATCTTCTATCGTTTAGAAGCCATTAAAAATGTTTGAGAGGGTAGAAATGTCCCACGGTAAAAATAGAGTTGAGAAATGGTGTGGTTCTTTTCATTTAGTGCATTAATGGTGACGCAAATCAATAAATGCAGCTGTGTTAAAATCTTATCTCGGAGTTTAGCTTAGTATTATCAAAAGGATAATAAATGGGAACTAAATTCTTATCTCTACTAAGTTATTTTAATTCAAAATTAGGGACAGGTTACCTCCTTCCGACTTAGTTTCAGTATTTCTGCATTTTAGGTATGGCGATAGATCTCCTAAGTCAATACTGGCACGAATGTTTTGTATATTTTGGATTTTGTGTGGAATCATTTTGATATCACTGTTCACTGGCCTTGTCACTGCCGCTCTGCACCTTAGTGCAACTCCTGTCTTTAATCTTCCAGGTGCAAAGGTTGGTATGCATTTCTTTTTACTTTGCTACCGGAAACACAAGAATCTGATTACATGGCTAGCATTCAAAGTTTAATCTATGCTCAATACCTAACTAATGACAGTCAAAATACGCAAGATTTCTTCTACTGAAAAAAGTGATACACCATTCTCATTCATCCTCCTTTTCATTCAATTTTTGCGTATCGAGAGCATTCCACGGATGAAGTTCTATCAAAGGTGGATCAGTCTATTGAGAAAAAATCCGCGTATCAAGGGAGGCTACACTTGCTGCGGCATCAAATTATTGATGGTCATGAAAAGCAGAAATTGTTCCTGCATGTCTAGGATTTACAGTCCAGCGTTGTTCCTACTTAAAGCAAGATATATTTAAAATCATTTAAGTTACTCGCAGCCTTTGAGACTTTTGTGATGTTTGTTGAAGACATGGTAATTGTTTTCATACTAATTTGACAAGTAAAAATGGATTTCAAACTTAGCGACATTAAGCCTTGGTCAAACGCATCTAGCAACTCATCCAACATTTCCTCCAACATTGCTAGCAAAGTCCATCATCGTCATTTGCCTGCGCAGCAACATGTTTAGAATGATCAAAAATGCTCGTATAGCAAACTACAAATACCAATTGCTGATTTTCAGTGCACACTACTGAAAAAGGCTGAGAATGGCGCTCTGATGACAAAACGTCAACTTTTTAAAGGGTAATGCGCGTGCCCACAAATAAACTGTTGGACGAAATGTTGGATTTTGTTTCTATCAACATCAAAAAGATTAAAACACAAATTCGTTACATTCTACGGTGCCATCCAAAGCGTGGATAGACACAAGGTCATCTTGTCCCCACTTTGGATGACACTTACAGTTCTAATACTTCTGCAAGACAAAAAAAGTGGAATCCAGGTAGCTTTGTACCAAATAATACAAAAACCCTAAAAATCTTAAACGTGAAATCCAATTAGGTTTATACATCTCAAGGTTTAACTGATTATTTGGTACCAAGCTACCTGATAAAACTAACAATGGTAAGGGGATGGGTCGCTGCTGTTTACTTTCTGACTATTCAATCAAAACGCTTTGTTGCATTGATGAATGAAATTGTTGCTTCTATGATGAATCCAACATTGGATCCAAAATGTGAAAACAAAATTTTTTATCTCGATGAAACTTCATCCAACATCAATTTGCAAGTGTTTGATTATCCAACATGGGTCGTCAAACGCATCCAGCATTTCATCCAACATTAGTTTTCAGCATGTTGGGTGAAATTTTGAATGCGTTTGGCCAGGGCTTTAGAAGGGACATGATCATTTACTCCTAAGATAAACACATACCGAGTGCCTCAAGATAATTATTACTCCTGTTAAAACTTCATCGAAAATTACTAACGACATAAACAAATTCAAAATAATGACAGTTATGTTTTATGATGTCAAATGGTAAACATTTATGGGTTACAAAATAAATCTGAGCTTTATTTTTTTATGAAACTTGCCAGTCCTACCTGGAGAATCGCTATCATCCTTGAGATTTGCAGTGGTTGTGTGCGTCCTTTGGTAATTGTCAATGCGTTTGATACTACCACTTAAAATCAAGCAGCCCTAGAGATGCGTGAACTGGTCGAAGCTAATACCAATTGAAAAGTCAGTTGTGTTGAGGAAAGTTCAAGACACCGATATAAGTTCAAATTCGTTACAGCTTAGTTCCTTGAAAACTATTGAGTGAGAGACTTTCAAGAGTTTAGGTTTCTTACAGATGTGTCAGCTATGGAGTAAATGTTGGCAGCTTTTGTTCCGCGGTCAACTGCCACCATCTTTCTAGGCCTACATGAAAAAATAAATTTGAAGATATCGCATTATCTTGCTGCAATCCCTACTTCGTTGTGTATACATAGCAAAGATGTAATGAATTTGCTTAGATATTCCTTAAGTAACCCTCGGGGCGGGGGGTAGCTTAGTACTTTTCATGGTACGGGGACGTGGCATTTTTCAGGGGTACCTTTTCCAAACCGTTACGGAATTATGGGTATCTTTTTCACAAGTTTTAGACATTTAACGGAATTATGGGTGTCCTTTTCAGAGGATTTTTCATAATTTCTGGAATTATGGCCCAGATTTCCATTCGATCTACGGAATTATGACCCTAAAATCTACTAGAATTTACGGAATTATGGGTACCAATTTTCGGGCAAATGGCACGTCCCCGTCGGATGATAGGTCGAGATACCCCCCCCCCCGTGAAGTAACCACTATGCTTAGCTACAGTTATTTAGCTTCTTTCGTTAGATTGGTGCAATAAGTGGAAGCAAAGAATACCAGATTGGAGTTGGACTGAATGCAGATATGTCTGGTAAGAGAATTTAATACATTAGATTTGACTATTTTCAATGTTGGAGGAGACCAGAGTCAACTGAGATGGAGAGCACCTTGAACAGAAATTTCAACTCACTCTGCGATTGGTTCGTAGAAAGCAAGCTTGGCATTCATATTTGAGAGGGCAAAACTAAGTCCAGTCACTTTAAATATGCAAAACGTAAAACGTAAAAATGCAAAAGCCTTAAACAACAAGACATCAGGAAGGGTGATATAATAATTGTCCGAAAGAATACAGGTGACACGAAAGAACTTTCGAAAAGTACTATCAGGACTCGTGCAACCCGATGATTAAACATTGACTGTTTTTTTTTATGGAAGATGTTTCTCATTTTTAGGACCAACAATATTTGATGGTCCTTATTGTTGGCTATTTAAATGTAGCCATTTTGCTTCAATAATAATAATGATAATGATGATAATAATAGTAATAATAATAAAAATAATAGTAATGATAATAATAATAATAATAATAATAATAATACATCATCCAAGCAATAAATGCCAGGGCTGTATCAATCATCAGATATGGCGCAGGAATAATTAACTGGAGGGTAGATGAGCTGAAAGCCGTCGATGTGAATACCAGAAAGTTGCTAACAATCTATAGAGCATTGCACCCACAGGCGGATGTTGACAGACTCTATTACAAAAGAGCAGACGGTGGCAGGGGTTTAATCAGTATTGAGGATTGCGTTGAGATGGAGGTAAACAGTTTGTATAGCTATGTAGCGCGGAGCAAAGAACCATTTTTAAAAGCAGTCAAGGAAGAAAACTTGTTGGGCTCTGGGATGCCAAAGGAGGCAATCAGGGTAAAAAGAATAGAATCTCATAAAGAGAAGGTTTTACATGGTCAGTATGAGAAGTTGACTGCTGGCATAAGAAGTTCTGATTCATGGGAATGGCTGAGGAAAGGTACGCTGGAGAAGGAGACAGAGGGGATGTTAATGGCAGCCCAGGATCAGACGTTGAGGAGGAATGCTATTAAGAGCCGCATAGATAAACAAGATGTTTCACCTGTGTGTAGAATGTGTGGAAAACGAGAGGAATCTATTGCGCATGTAGTGGCTGAATGTGAAAAGTTGGCCCAGAACCAGTACAAGAATTGGCGGCATGATAGAGTTGGGAAAGTAATTCATTGGGAGCTTTGCATGAAATATGGGTTCGATTGTACAGAGAAATGGTGTGATCATATTCCAGAAAGTGTTTTAGAGAATGAAAAGGCAAAGAACTTATGGGATTCTAGAATTCAAACGGATCAGCAGTTGAATCACAGCCGACCTGACATCGTAATACACGATAAAGAGAAAAATGAATGCAAAATCATTGACGTTTCATGCCCGTTTGATGGAAGAGTGATTGAAAGAAAAGAGGAGAAGAGGGAAAAGTACGAAGATCTTAGAAGGGAAGTGGCAAAACTATGGAATGTCAGGAAAGTGGTGATAATACCAATCATCATCGGAGCTCTTGGTACGCTGAGCAAAAAAACTTTAAGAGATATGTTGAGCAACTTGAAATGGGACAGATGACATCTTTATTACAAAAGACTTGTGTACTTGGCACGGCGAAGATAATTAGAAGGACTCTGGACACCTAAGATTGAGGGATTCAATCCGCTGCCCAGAAAAAGCCGCCAAACAACAAAAAGGCGTGAAGAAAGGACAATAATGATAATAATGTCTGGCCTTCTTGCTTCTATCACATTGTCGCATTGTATATTCATGTCCCATAACACTTTTATGCCTTCATTCTCTGCCACTCCTTCTGGGTTATGTTCATACCATTTTTCTTTATGTTCTAATCCATGTTTCTTACACAGTTCCCAATGAATTTTCTTTCCAACATTATCAAGGCTCTCTCTGTTTAAGTAGGTGTACATCTCTTCTGCTATCATTCCTGTCAAGAGCTTCCACATCAAAGGGAGGCAAGTAATAGGGCGATAGTTTTCCACTGCATTTCCTTTCGCAGGGTCCTTTTGGCAAAGGATTGTACGGCCATATGTCATCCATGTGGGTAAATTATCTTCACCCTCCAATATCTTATTCAGTTGGTAAGCAATTCTCATATTATAATTGATTGCTATAATTGATTAGAAGGAAAAAAGCTGTATAATCGTTGACATTGCAGTGCCCGCTGATGTAAAAGTACATGAAAAGGAGAGGGAAAAGGTGGAGAAATTCCAAGACTTGCAGAGGGAAATTGGAAGGCTGTGGCAACTGAGGAAGGTGCATGTTGTTCCTGTAGTTGTTGGTGCCCTTGGCAGTGCAAAACGTAAAACGTAAAAATGCAAAAGCCTTAAACAACAAGACATCAGGAAGGGTGATATAATAATTGCCCGAAAGAATACAGGTGACACGAAAGAACTTTCGAAAAGTACTATCAGGACTCGTGCAACCCGATGATTAAACATTGACTGTTTTTTTTATGGAAGATGTTTCTCATTTTTAGGACCAACAATATTTGATGGTCCTTATTGTTGGCTATTTAAATGTAGCCATTTTGCTTCAATAATAATAATGATAATGATAATAATAATAATAATAATAATAATATAATAATAATAATGGAAACTTTTCATTGAATATATATCCTAGTACATATGTTTCTAAAATGCTATAAAAAAAAGTAAAAAGACTCTACTTATGCCAATTCAATACAACCACTCTCTATATAATTAGGCATGGCTGAATTGCATACACAGTATGAAATCTGGAGTCAATGCGTGTAGAAAGGAAAGTTTGTTTCGAAATTCCATAAGTTCAGGTGAGGACCAGTCCTTATCTCTCAAACAGAATATGTAGTACGATGTTCTGATGCAGATACATGTCACTTTAACTGCTGTGTATTTGATCCAAGAACTGTCTATTTTGAGAGTGTTCAGCATTGTGAAAAATGATCTCGTGTCTTTAGAGAAGACGCCTCCGGTTGTCATTACCAGATTAATGAAATCAATGCTCCTATACGACCTACATAATGCTTCATCATGAAGTAATTGACTGTATTTCTCTGCTTTACGCTTTGCGTTTGATTCAGCGTTCGATTCGTGACCAACAGTTAGTTCTATGATGTACATCCCATTACTTTTATCAATTACAATCATGTCAGGTCTTAGACTAGGTCCAGTGATGATGTCTGGAGTTGAGAATCTTCCAGGTAAGTCAACGAAAATCTTCTTGACGAATGGTTGTAACACGTTTGCCAGGTTTAAGAGAACTGAATTGTGACGCCATGTGTATCTGTCTAAGCAAAATGAGCAGCCAGAGAGAATGTGCTTCGTTGTTTGGACGTGTCTACAGTGACTGCAACTGACTGTAAGACTCTTACCCCATCTGAATAAATTGGAGAGCGAGGGTAGTGTGTCATTCATATAGCGTACTGTGTAGTTGTAGATGTTACGTGGCAGCATATGCTGGGCCTCGAATCAGTACTCGCGAGCAGAAGGCAATGCGCAGTTCCATAGCTCTTTAACTACTGAGCCTTGCACTTGAAATTTTTTTCAGTGTTTTCTTTTTGCGATCTTATGCTTTTTAGTGCCTCTTTAGCTGTCGAAAATGTATCGTATTGGATATTTTTCTCTGATGTACCCTTGAAGAGATTATGTATGTCTGGATTCGGTGACTTTTTCAGACACTGTCTAATTGTTATTTGGCAAAGGGTGAATTTAGAGCTGATATCTAGAAGTTCCATTCCAAATTTTGTTTTCGAGAGTTGTAAAATTTCAACTGTTCCGGCAGCAGGGATGTTTAACCATCTGCGGAAATAGTTGTGACATAATAAATCGAGATTATGTTTGATCCAAGTAATATCTATATCAGCGATCGTTAGGTTCCAGCATAACTTTGGAATCAGATAGTTAATATACAGCCAGAGCTTATTCTTGGCGTGCGAGGGTAGTTTGTGGATTATTTCCAATTTATTTTCAAGTGTCTCACGGAGTTCCTTTTTGTGCTCACTGTTATCCATGGAAAAGCTAAACCATCGACCTAGATACTTAAAGCTCTCGTTTTCTTCTATTGCGCTGATAGGTTTATTATTCACACATATCTTAGGTTTATATTGCTTCATTAGATTTTTGAACTTTTTCATGGCAAAAGAATGACACTTGTCTGGTCGTATTGTCATTTTAGCCCAATTACACCATCTGCAGAACGCATTCACTAGAGTCTGATAATAATAATAATAATAATAATAATAATAATAATAATAATAATAATAATAATAATAATAATAATAATAATAATAATAATAATAATAATAATAATAATAATAATAATAATAATAATAATAATAATAATAATAATGATAATAATAATAATAATAATAATAATAATAATAATAATAATAATAATAATAATAATAATAATAATAATAATAATGATAAAAATGATAATAATAATAATAATAATAATAATAATAATAATAATAATAATAAGTTGCGTGTTTCATCCATTGGCTCTTATGCAAGAAATATGACCTGGAGCATACAGACAAATGGTATCAACATCAGCCAAGTCCTGTTGTAGAAAACAAGAGATACAAACTCTTGGGGGATTTCTCCATCCAAACTGATCGAGTCATAGAGCACAGAAGACCGGACATTGTCATCGTCGATTGGGAAGAAAAAGAATGCATTGTCATTGATGTAGCCATTCCTGCTGACCAAAATATTGCAGACAAAGAATGGGAGAAGATCAGCAAATACAGTGAACTAAAGCTGGAAATAATGAGATTATGGAATGTTAAAGCAAAAGTGATTCCAATAGTGGTTGGGGCTCTTGGCTCCATTCCCAAAAAGTTAAAAGAACATTTGTTGAGTTTAGGATTACCAGGTGATATTCACTGCATCCAGAAGTCAGCCCTCCTTGGAACAGCTGGGATACTAAGAAAAGTATTGAGTGTCTGAGGCTGCTTGTTGCAGCTTGACATTTGATGAACCATTCCTCCAGACTATGAACTTTAGGAGTGAACTCGCAGATAATAATGATAATAATAATAATAATAATGATAATAATAATAATTGACTATGTACAGTATGCTCCATAAGAAGGGTGATGTAGACCGATTGTACATTAAGAGAGCCGAGGGAGGCAGAGGCCTTATCAGTGTCGAAGACTGTGTTCTTATTGAAAAGAATTGTTTGTATGAATATATTCGGAACAGCCAAGAGCCAATGCTTAAGGAGATTCAAGGAGAAGGGGTAGTTGACATCGGAGCTGAAAAGAACTTCATTAAGGATAAACGGAAGAACAACTTAAAGGAGAAAAAACTCCACAATGCATTTTTCAACAGCACGGAATTCAGAGATGCAATAAGCTGGGATTGGTTGAAAAATGGGGATCTGAAGAAGGCCACTGAAGGCACACTAATGGCGGCTCAGGAACAAGCCATTAGAACTCGATCGATTAAACATCATGTCGACAAGGAAAATATTTCTCCCCTCTGCAGAATTTGTGGAGAGCGCGAAGAAACAGCTGCCCATCTTATTTCCGAATGCAAGAACCTTGCGCAAAAACAATAGAAACAGTGGAGATATGACAAAATCGCTCAAGTGATACATTGGCAGTTGTGCAAAGATTATAACCTAGAACACGCCGAGAAGTGGTATGACCATAGACCTCAGGTTACTGTTGAAAATGACAAGGTTAAAATATTATGGGACATGAAGATTCAAACCGACAAGGTTTTAGAACACTCAAGACCAGACATAGTAGTGCTGGAAAAAGATCAAAGAATTTCGAAAATCATAGATGTTGCATGTCCCTTTGATACGCGCATAATTGAAAAAGAAAGAGAGAAAGTAGACCGTTACCAAGACCTAAAATGGGAACTGAAAGAATCTGGCAATGCAACGATGTACAGGTAGTCCCCATAATTATCGGGGCGTTGGGCACTGTATCCAAGAGCTTAAAGAAATGGCTTGAACGCATCAGCCTCAATATTTACTTTGGAACATTGCAAAAGGCTTGCCTACTTGGAACTGCAAGAACTCTGCGTTATGCGCTGAATATCTAAGGCTGCGGGTTGCAGCTTGATGTTCAGCTTAACTTTCCAGTCGAACAATATCTTGGACTGTGGTATTGCAATAATAATAATAATAATAATAATAATAATAATAATAATAATAATAATAATAATAATAATAATAATAATAATAATAATAATAGTAATAATAATAATAATAATAATAATAATAATAATAATGATAATGATAGTAATGATAATAATAATAATAACAATAATAATAATAATATACTTACGTAACGGTGGATATGTTATGACTCGCCTAACAGGAGCAATGACGGCAATTACAACAGCCAGGGCATAAGCTGAAACAATGACAAAAATACGATCCTAAATTATTCCGCACCCAAGCAAATGGCGAGACCTACTGCTTAGTTAATATACAGAATGTTTGCTGGTTTTACAGTTACAGTTCATAAACGCTATGGCACAAACGGTGAATAAATTTATCACTGAGTATCAAGGATGAAAAGGATCAATCTTGATGTAAACAACAACCAGGTGTAATCAACAGCAGACCAAAAACGAAAGCGAAAGATGTAATGGAAAGAATCAGTGATTCAATTTTTTCACCCTGTGCCTCCAGATATAATTCGCTTCAATAATATTAGAAAACGAGCACCAAGCTAACAATTCCTTTGTTTTTGCTTTTCCAAATCCAATATTCCTCATTCGTTCATAAACGTCATCTTTGATACAGCCAAGCGCACCAAAACACAGAACATGAAGAGAAGGTTTCCAACCATTTTCACGAAGAAAGTCACATAGTTCCTGGTAGCGATCACACTTGACTGGAAACGAGAATCCGAAGTAGAGATCAAAACACACTGTAACTTCTGCTATGATGATAACTCGCGAAGCCTCATCTATTATGACAATATCCGGTTTCCGATGTTGAAGCAAGGTCAACTCTTTTCGATACTCCAGCAACAAATTTTCTTGTAACTTGTCTGTATAAACTTTCTTCCCCGAACATGATATCAACTTTATTTCATCGAAAAGTTCCCCAACAATCCGATCGTGGCGGCGACTGTAGAAATTATGAAATTCCTTGCATCCATTAAACAAGTGAGCAATACTCTCTGTGTGACCAAAGCAAAACGGGCAACACGGATTATTTATCCTGTTCCAAATATGGGTTGTGAAGTTTGTTGGGAGTAAGCTTAAACGCGCTTTGATAGCAAAATGGACCAAATCATCAATTATGTTCCAGTTGTAAAATATAGAATGTGACGCTTTTATCTGAATATCAGTTAGTCCAAGAAAAGGACCTTGAATGCTAAGTTCTTTACTCTTTTGAAGATCACTATCTATCGTGATGCGAAAGAGTCTTTTCTGCAGTGTAGGGGTTTCGTCCAAAATTAAATCTTTGTAAGTTACTTCTGCTTTTCCTTTTCTAAAAATCACTTTAACACCCAACTTACGAGAATATCGTAACATATCTGGCCAGTCTGACTGGCACCCGAATCGCGTTGTCGTATTCAAAAAGCCATTAGAATTCAAATCATAACCGATAAAGTTATTACTATTCACTGACAGTGGCACTCCCCTCTTGACCATATCCAACCTTAAGGACTCACGAGCCATATTTCTAAACTGTGGCACATCATGATTCAGCATCTTGACTAAAAATGCCAGTCTTGTAGTCCGATAAACATCGGACACTCTTTTCACTCCAATACCACCATACTCCCGCGGTAAGTAAATCACAAGATTGGTTGTAGTGGTGTATAATCCATACATTTCTCTGACAGTCGTAGTAACTGGCTTAATAATAATAATGATAATGATAATAATAATAATAATAATAATAATAATAATAATAATAATAATAATAATAATAATAATAATAATAATAATAATAATAATAATAATAATAATAATAATAATAATAATAATAATAATAATAATAATAATAATAATAATAATAATAATAATAATAATAATAATAATAAAACAATAATAATAATTACCAAAGCTGTCCCTTAACCCTATTACTACCGGGGGGGCACAAAGTGCCCGCGGCGCAGATTATTTGATGCAGTGCTGTCGGTTCGAGAGATACAGAGCTGAAACTTGGTGAATTTTCCTAAAATTTAACATACTAATTAAAAATCTAAAATTTTTTTCAAAATGGTAGACACTGATCACGTGACCAGCATCTTTTCAACACGTGGGCAGCCGTAAAAGAAAAGAAGGGACTCTATTTTTTCCAGAATGATCACAGATCATTGATAACACTACCATTCAATAGATCTTGATGAGAGCTTTCAGATGATATATAGTTTTATTCATTTTCGATGACGTCAGCAATTTTAAATTTAATGACGTCATCAATGTTTATGACGTCATATAAATAATTGCAAATGTATTAGAAAACTTTTGATGACCAAAAAGGATTCTCTTAATTATTATACAGCGTTTTAAAGCATTTCAGTGTGTTTAAATTGACAATAAGGGGTTTGAATCAAATAATGAAAAACTGGTGTATATAAATAATGAATATATGATATACACAATAAACTTAAATAGATATTATACTATGGATTTTTACTTATTAATGCTTTGAGATGTATTTTAGTCCATTCAAAAAGGAGTAGTCAAATAAAAACTTGAATATTGTCAATTTTGCCAACAGCAAGCAAATACTTGAATTTTCCTCAATTATGAGGTCAGTGTGACGTCATGGATGTAATGAAAAGTAAAAAAGTAGTCTTTTGTGTAGATTATGCTACTGTACACCATTTTACCAAGTTTCGTTCTCATATCTGCAATAATGGCGACTTTACGGAGGGGGCACTTTGTGCCCCCCCCCCGGTACTACAAGGGTCCAAAAAGCCTGGTATTAACAGGGTTAACAAGAAGTTAACCCTGAAGAAAAGAACAACTCTGCTCAAGGTACGATTAATTTTATTCTTGAATGTTTTATTTAACAAGAAGTTGAAGGCATTAATCAAGGAAAGTAATTCAGTGTTAGAAAAGAATATACAAGGGAAATCACTCAATGAAATAAACCAACTGTTATATGTAACAGCATTCGTGATCTCTGATAAAGTTGGCAATACACCAAAACAGCGAAAACGTAGGACATTGCAAGCAAAACCTAATTGGCAAATTACAATAGAGAAACAGGTTGAAAAGATGAGAGGAGAACTGTCGCTCCTGACAGAGATGTTAAAAGAAAACGACCATCAGAAGAAGTGGAAGAAAAGAAGTGGGATTAAAAAAAGGTATAACATCAAAACGAAGGAAGATATGGAAACAATAAGGGAAAGCCTTAAAATGAAGATTCAAGCAAAAGCTCAGCGATTGCGGAGATATGACAAGAGAAGCAAGCAATACAGCCAAATAGAATGTTTAACAAGGATCGTAAGAAATTCTATAGGTCCCTAGGTAAAGAAGAAATAAAAGTAGAGAACCAACCGAGCAAAGAAGAGATAGAACAATTCTGGAGAGGCATCTTAGGAGAAGAAAAGCTCCATGATGATAATGCACATTGGATAACTCGAGAAGAAGAAAAATATGCACATGTAGAGAATCAAGCATGGGACCCAATAACGAAAGAAGAGGTCCATGCTGCGATTAGAAAATCAGCTAACTGGAAGCCACCAGGTATAGATGCAACACCAAATTTTTGGCTGAAACAACTAACAGCAACTCATAATGCACTAACAACAGCATTTAATAAAGCAATTGAAAGCCCAGAAGATTTGCCAGATTGGTTTACAACAGCTCGTACTTTTCTCCTACCTAAAAGTGATGAAACTGATAAGCCAAAGAATTACATACCAATTGCATGCTTACCAACACTATATAAAGTATTGACTTCAATCATTTCAGAGCGCAGCTATAAACATATCCTAGCCAATGATACATTACCGGGCGAACAAAAAGGCTGTGCAAGAAATTCATATGGATGCAAAGATCAACTTCTTTTGAACAAAGCAATAATTGAAGATTGTAAAAGGAAGAAGAAGAACTTATGTGTAGCGTGGATAGATTACAGAAAAGCTTACGATAGTGTTCCACACAGTTGGATTTTAAAAACTTTGTCAATCTATAAATTTAACAACAAACTGATAAATTTCATGGAAAAATCGATGAAGTCATGGAGCACTACGATGTATCTGAATCACGTACAAGGTATTATCACAACAGAAAAGATCAGTATCAAACAAGAAATATGACAGGGCGACTCTCTCTCACCTTTATTATTCTGCTTAGCATTAGTGCCGTCAACATCAGAGATTAATGCCAGTGGATATGGATACAAGATGAACAGAAGGAGTGTGCCAATCAGTAAGCTGTTTTATATTGACAATCTGAAACTCTACGCGTCCAATGATGATCAACAGCAAGAAGAACTACAGATTGTAAAGCAGTTTAGTGATGACATCAAAATGAGTTTTGGTTTAGATAAATGTGCAAAAGCATCGTTCAAAAAGGGTAAACTAATTAGCACTGGCAACATTGAGGTGGATAAAGAAACAACTATCAATGAATTAGGTCAAGATAGCGGATATAGATACCTTGGAGTGGATGAAAGTGATGGTATACAGCACACTAAAATGAAAGAGAAGATCAGGAAAGAATATTACAGAAGAGTACGACTAATAGTGAGATCAGAACTGAATGGAAAAAACAAAAACTGAAGCGATAAACAGCTTGGCAATACCTACTGTACAATATAGTTTTGGAATAATCTATTGGAAATACTCTGAGCTAAAAAAGCTTGATTCAAAGACAAGGAAGATCTTGACAATGCATGGAATGTTACACCCAAAATCTGATGTTGACCGAATTTACCTACCCAGCAAAGAAGGAGGCAGAGGATTGATAGAAAAAGAGACTGCATTCAATGTGACAATGGTAGGGCTTAATCATTATCTTGAAAACAATAGCACTTTGTCAAGCAATATGATTATTATGCATGAGAAGACGAAGCCAAAGTACTCAATCAGTAAAATAGCCAAAAACATCGAAAAGGAAATAGAAGATTAGAATTTCGCGCCAAAACCAGACAAACCAACAGCAGAAAACGCAAAATTATTGAAACAAGAAATAAAGAAAGAACTTGTGAAGAAGAAAAATAATAGAAGGCGTAGTAAACCACTGCATGGAAAGTACCCTTCACTTATTGGTGGACCACATGTTGACCTTCCAAATACAAACAACTGGCTTAGATCAGACATCAAAGGAGAAACAGAGGGATTACTGATAGCAGCGCAAGACCAAGCTCTATACACGCGAAATTATCAAAAACACATAGTAGGCCAAGAAATTGATAGCAGATGCAGGATGTGTTACAAGCAGTCTGAAACAATTGACCACATAACATCAGGATGTGAAGTATTAGCAAAGTCAGATTACATCGAAAGACACAACAAAGCTGCAGCATATGTACACTGCAATATTTGTAAAAAAATGATTTAGGAATCAAGACCTCAAACAAGTGGTATGAGCACCAACCAGACACGGTAATTAACACTGACACACATCCAGTGCTATGGGACATGGCAGTGCATACAGACAGACATATCGGTGCAAACAGACCTGATATCATAATCAAGGACAAAGTGAATTCAACTTGTAAGTTGATAGACATGACTGTATCATGTGATAGAAATGTTTCAATCAAAGAAATGGAAAAGAAAAGCAAATATAAAGATCTTGAAATTGAGATACAAAGGATGTAGAAAATGAAAACATAAGTAATACCCATTGTGATAGGAGCACTCGGTACCATCAGAAAAGGAATGGAAGATAACATCAGAAGCGTCTCAGGGAATATGAATATTCAAACAGTTCAAAAGACATGCTTACTAGGGACTGCAAGGATCCTTAGCATTTTAACTTCAGGACATGACATGCCTTAGGTGTATTGTTTACACCCGGCCAAAGAAAAAGAAACCAGTATGAACTGTGACATTTAGCACTAATAATAATTATAATAATAATAATAATAATAATAATAAATGATAATAATAATAATAATAATAATAATAATAATAATAATAATAATAATAATAATAATAATAATAATAAACTATGCTCAACACTATGCTCGACAACACTGGATATGGGCATGAAATAGAAGGTAAGAAAATTAGCCATTTGTTCTATATGGAAGATCTGAAGACCTATGTGAAAAACGATAATCAACAAGAGGGGCTGCTCAATACAATCAAGACCTTCAGCGACAATATCTGCATGCAGTTCGGCCTTGCAAAATGTGCCAAAGCCACATTCAAGAGGGGCAAGCTCACACAAACTACAGACATCACAGTAGACACTAATACCATAATAAAGGAGCCAGAACAGGAAGGTGCTTAAAAATATCTAGGGATCAATGAAGGTGATGGTATACAGCATGCCACCGTGAAAGAACAAATTAGAAAAGAATACTACAGGAGAGTGAGACTGGTAACAAAAAGTGAACTCAACGGATCAAACAAGATAGAAGCAATCAATACTCTTGCTGTACCCGTATTTACATACAGTGTCAACATTGTAAACTGGCAGATGAGTGAAAAAAGAAAGCTGGATACAAAGACAAGGAAGCTGTTAACTATGGAAAGGATGAACCACCCAAAAGCTGACGTGGAAAGAATGTACCTACCAAGAGAAGGCGGCGGACGAGGCCTCTCTCAGCTCGAACTCGTGTTCAAAACAACCACTGTGGGGCTACACGCGTACCTGGAACAAACAGAAGATCCCCTTCTCAAACTTGTGTACAGGCATGAAGACAGCAAGAAGCTTTATTCTGTTTCAAAGGATGCCAGGAAATTTAAAGGAGAGTTCGAAGTACCAGACATAACTAGAATACAACAAGAAAGAGTCACTTTATTTGCTAAGAGAGTAAAGCAGGAGACAAAGAAGAAGGCACATGAGAAGATGAGACAGATATGGGAAGGAAAGCCGATGCATGGCCAGTATCCAACTAGGGTGAATAAGTCAGATGTTCAAACAGAACAGACTCACAAATGGATCAAGAGTCCTGGACTTAAGGAGAAACTGAG
Organism: Aurelia sp. 4 Dawson et al 2005; assembly: GCA_964019985.1. Taxonomy (NCBI): domain Eukaryota; kingdom Metazoa; phylum Cnidaria; class Scyphozoa; order Semaeostomeae; family Ulmaridae; genus Aurelia; species Aurelia sp. 4 Dawson et al 2005. The sequence goes on along the minus strand of OZ026504.1, from coordinate 7,482,895 downwards.
GGATTGATAATTGCTGCACAGCATCAAAGCTAAGCATCAAGATCATACCCACAATAAGATCATCAAAGACGGCACTGACCCAAAGTGTAGGATGTGCAATGAATTCGAGGAGACCATTGACCATATTGTAGCCGGCTGTCCAGTACTTGCAAACACGGAATATATACAGCGACATGACAAGGCAGCAGGATACATACATTGGAGAATATGCAAGCATTACCATTTTTCAACTGCAGATAAGTGGTATGAGCACAAACCTGAGAAAGTGACTGAAAATGAAGCTGCCACTGTATTATGGGACATGCCTGTAAACACAGACAAAGAGATAAAAGCTAACAGACCTGACATAATTATCAAAGACAAGATAGAAAAGAAATGCATTATGATTGACATGAGTATACCATCTGAAAGAAATGCATCGATTAAAGAAGTAGAGAACCTGTCCAAGTACAAAAATCTTTATATTGAAGTAACAAAAATGTGGCAAATGAAGACAACGACAGCTCCAATTGTAGTGGGAGCACTTGGACTCATTAAGAGAGGCCTTGAGAAGTACATCAGGCAATTTCCTGGCCACATACGGATTGAAGAATTGCAGAAGATTGCTCTCCTCGGAAGCGCCCACATCCTGAGAAGAATGTTGTCCATCAAGTGAACACTGCTTTTGCCTTAGGGACATGGACTGACCTCGGCACAGTTGCGAGAACTGTACTGCATGAAAAGGAAAGAACAAATAATAATAATAATTATAATAATAATAATAATGATAATAATAACAATAACAATAATAGTAATAATAATAATAATAATAATAATAATAATAATAATAATAATAATAATAATAATAATAATAATAATAATAATAATAATAATAATAATAATATACTTACGTAACGGTGGATATGAATGACCAGGAAGAAAGGACACTCGTGTTTCTTGTTCCCCTTGAAGCTGTGTCCAGGACACAGCTTCAAGGGGAAAAAGAAACATGAGCAGAAGCTCAAAGTGACAAAGAAGATAGGATGGGGAACGATGATGATAGTATCGAAGGATTTGATCTTCGGGAGGATGTTATGTTGAGCGAGGAAGAGACGGAACAGCTGTCTACCATACGTACTTTTTATATAGAAAAGAAGCAAGCACTAAAGGTAACATTCAAAACGGTGAATAAGAAGAACATACAAAGTGAAATAAAAAAGCTGGAAAGTCTTATCAAAAAGGTCATTACACCCACCATAACCGAAAAAAACAGATTTATCGTTGCGTTGATATGGTATGTAGCCTATGAAATGGGCCTGAAAGAAAGAGAGCAAAGACCAAAGAAAGATCCTTGGTGGAAGAGACGCATTAACAACGATATCAAACAGTTGAGGACAGTTGTTAGTAAACTTGAGAGGAGACAGAATAATGAAATGCACAGCAATAGAGGAATGGAATATATCAATAATAAGTACATGGTTAAAGAAAAAGGCGTTAGCGTAGTGATAGAGGAATTGAAGCCAAGGGTAGTGGCGAAAGCTGCAAAGATGAAGAGGTATGAAGCCAGAAATGAACAACAGCGTCAAAACAGATAATTTGAAGTAGATCAAGGGTGGTTATATCAGGAATTAGATGGAAAAGATAGAAATGAAATTCTGATCCCAGATGCAGATGAAGCACGAAGCCTCTGGGGTTCAATATGGGAAAATCCAGTTGAGCACAACACTCAGGCTGAGTGGCTAAAGGACATCAAAGAGTAGATGACTGGATTAAACCATCAACAAGAAGACATAGAAATTGAAGAAGGAAAGGTGAAGGAACAGCTAAAGAAAATTCCAAACTGGAAGGCCCCAGGGCCTGATGGAGTGCATGGCTTCTGGATCAAGAACTTGAATGGACTCCACAACCGAATCGCTGAGCAACTCAATGAAATAATTAGAACCGGTGTTGTACCGACAGGGATGAAAACAGGTAAGACACTTTTGTGTGTGAAAGACACTAGCAAAGGTAATAATGCTGACAATTATAGACCGACATCATGCTTACCACTTATGTGGAAAGTTTTGAGGGGAATTGTTGCAGATCAGATTTACACATACATGGGAGAGAGACAATTATTCCCAGATGAGCAAAAGGGTGTAAGAAGAAGGCAAGGGGCACAAAAGATCAGCTACTTATCGATAAGACCATTATAAAGAATTGTAAAAGAAAACATACAGATCTCTCCATTTGGATTGACTATCGTAAAGCTTACGATATGGTGCCACATTCGTGGATAATAGAATGTCTTAACATGATTGGAGTTGCAGACAACCTCAAGGAGCTAATAAGAAGAAGCATGTCTAGGTGGAAAACGATATTAACAGCAGGGAAAGAAGAATTAGATGAAGTAAGCATTCAGAGAGGAATCTTCCAGGGTGACTGCCTGTCCCCGCTACTCTTTGTGATCTGCCTTTTGCCAATGTCGATGATACTGAGAAAGTGTAAGTCTGGATATCAACTTGAAAGGGGAAAAGAGAAAATAAATCACCTCCTTTTCATGGACGATTTGAAGTTTTTTGCAAAGGATGAAAATGAGATCGATCACTCGTAAGAACTGTGAATGTTTTTAGTGAGGACATACTTATGATGTTTGGAGTCCGGAGTGGTCGTAATGAAAAGAGGAAAAGTTGTCAACAGCGATGGTATACAGCTACCGAACGGTGAATCAATGAAAAGTGTTGATGAAGAAGGATATAAGTATCGTGGTATGCTAGAGATAGATGAGATTATTAATTAAACTATGAAAGAGCTTGTACAAAAAGAATACCTACGAAGGTTGAAAAAGATTCTTAAATCAAGACTGAATGGAAAGAATACAATCATTGCAATAAATACGTGGGCTGTGTCATTGCTGAGGTACGGTGCAGGGGTGACAAATGAGACCAAGAATGAACTGCAAGAATTTGATAGAAAAACAAGAAAGTAACTGACCATGTATGGAGCGTTCCACCCTAAAATCAATGTGAACAGACTGCATTTAACAAGGCAGGAAGGAGGGAGGGGTTTGATTGGAGCTGAAGAGACTGTACGAAGTGAGGAGAACAGTCTCGGATGGTATGTGATGAACAACGCCCACAAAATAATGAGATCAATTGAAAAGGAAGGAATACTGAGATCAAATGAAATCAAACACCCCAAAGTATGGAAACGGCAGAATAAAGAGCAGCATAAGAACGGGTGGATGGATAAACCGCTGCATGGGCAAACAGCTGCTGCTACAAAAGATCTAATGGATAAGGATAAGAACTGGAACTGGTTGAAACATGCAGGATTAAAGAAATAAACAGAGAGCACTATATTTGCAGCGCAAGAGCAAGCAGTGGGAAAGAATTCTGTGAAGAACATCATTTACAAAGAAAATGTAACAAAAGAATGCAGACTATGTGGAAAAGCAGATGAAACGATTGCGCACATAGAATCTGAGTGTCAACAGCTAGCGCAAAAACAATATAAAGGCTGGAGACATGACAAGGTAGCTCAAATTGTCCACTGGAAGTTATGTCGAAAACTATAATACCATATATAATACTATATAATATATAATATAATACTATACTACCATAAAGTAGAGAGTGTGATTGTGACAGAAGACATTAGGTTATTGTGGGACTTTCCCGTACAGACAGATAATCGACTGCAGCATAACCGACCAGACATTGTTTTTGAAAATAAAAAGGATCGATCGTGTTTGCTGATTAACATATCCTGTCCCTTCGATACCAGGATTGAAAGAAAAGAAAAGGAACAAATCGAGGTCTATCAAGACTTGAAGAGAGAGATCAGGGGCGCATCCAAGGGAGGTGTTGTGGGGGTTACAGCCCCTGCCCTTTTTTGGCAAGGAAGGTAATGTTGCCCTATTCTCATCAGGCCAATCGATTAGACTGTTGAACGTTTTGTTTGAATAGTCAACGTCAGTACAGACTTGATTCAGGAATTCATAAAAGATAAAGAGACAAAGGAAGTTGAAAATAAGATCGAGGAAATCGAAAACACACCAAAAGACTCCCAAAAAATGTTTCAGGTCATAAAACAACTAAGTAAGCAAAAACGTGTATCCAAGCTGCTAATTGAAAGTGAAAACGGTTTAACAGCAGATGAACAAAAACAAGCAGACCTAATTGCAGAATATTTCAAGAAACAGTTCTACCGAAATGCAGAAAAGATACAAAATAAACCAACAGTTATGCAAATTCCTTTTACAACTGAAGAAATTAAAAAAGCAATCATGTCCTTGAAAAATAACAAGAGTACTGGTATAGACAACGTTAAAGCAGAACTTCTGAAAATAGGCCCCGAAATTTTCTGTGAAGAGATTGCACAAATATTCAATGAAACAGCCTCAACTGGTATTTTTCCAAAGGAACTGATTCTGGGAATAATCACTGCATTACAGAAACCCAGAAAGAAGAAAGGACCAATTGAAAATCTAAGACCAATAACCTTGCTGTCAGTGTTAAGAAAAATCCTTGCTACATGTATGATGAAACGAATCGGTGAAAAAATCAATAAAGAAATACCTATATCTCAAGCAGCTTACTGCAAAGGTAGGAGTACAACAGAACATGTCTTTGCCTGTAAAATTCTAGCTGAAAAAGCAGCAACATCCACAAATTTTGAAATTCATTATCTATTGCTCGATATGTCAAAAGCTTTCGACAGTATCATAAGAAGTGAACTAGTAAAAGATCTGCAAAAGATTTTAAACAAAGATGAATTAAACATGATTAAAATTCTGCTAGGAACTGAGCTAATTGTACAAGTTGGAAAATCTAGAAGTTCAATTTTTAAGACAGACACTGGTGCACCTCAAGGTGACTGTTGTAGCGGACAAGAATTCACATACTACCTAGCAAAATCACTTGAAGAAAAGCCTGACGAAGAACATATCATGCAAACAAGAGAAGAACAGAGTCACTGCAATGAAGCACAAAAAAGAAAAGATTGTGAAAAGCCATCACAAGAGAAGGAAATAGATAATGTCGAAATCAATATGGAATATGCCGATGATATAACTATAGCTACGACAGACAAGAAAGTAATTGAGCGCATAAAAGAAAAAATTCCACCAAGTTTACAGAAAAGAGGTCTGATGATCAACATGTCGAAAACTGAAGAGTATACGGTCAAATATAAGAACGAAGATGAATGGAAGAATGCTAAGATTCTAGGATCCAAACTGAACACAGAAGCAGACATCGCAAACGGGAAAAGTCTATCGCTAAATGCGCTGACAAACTTAAAAGAAATTTTTCAAAACAAACGTTTGTCTACAAGAACAAAGGTACGAGCATTTGAAGCATATATCACACCTATATTTTTGTACAATAGTGAACTATGGACACTAACGAAAACTCTAGAAAATCAAATCGATAGCTTTCACAGGCGAATACTGCGCTCACACGTTCTAAATATTAGATGGCCAAAGATTGTAAAAAATGAAGACGTATATGAAAAAACGAAAATAGAACCATGGAGCAAAACAATCGAGAAAAAGCGAATAAAATGGTTTGGTCACCTGATGAGGTTAGACGAGAACACGCCCGCACAAAAAGCATTAAGAGTAGCACTGATGCAGTCCAAAAGACCGCGAGGGAGACCCAAGCTTACATGGATTGAAATGATGAGGAAGCAACTACAAACAATAAATTTGACATGGGAGGAGGCAAGTCACCTGGCAAAGGATCGAGAAAAATGGAAGGATATTTTGAAACGATAGGGGGCAGGGGTGATGGCATTGTGGGGTCTGCTGCCGGGTTTTTCTGGTTTTTTAGCCTTGTTTGTCCAAATTTTTTTCTAAAACTGTTTTTTTTTAAACTTCTCTTTTCTTTTTGCTCAGTCTCGCTTGACTTTTTAAGTTTTCTTAAAATGCATGGTTTGGGCTCCTGAGAACTCTGGTGGTGGAATCTCATGGTGGCATCACCCTTGCTACCCTACGAGATGTAAATCTGGATAAACGTTGTGTGGCATTGCCACGTTATATCGTTTATGTATAGTACAGACTTAAACCAGATAGATGTCTTTTTAAGTTAGCTGCTGACGGAACTCGCTCACTTAAAGTTGACTCTGTTATCATTATCTTCAGAAAACTAGCCCGTTGGCAGATAGTAGATTACCCCTAGATTATTGTTTGACTCCCTTGAAAACATAGGCAAATGTACACAAATCATGCGATCGCCCTGAATGTCTCAATTGGAAATCAAATATATTTATGCCCAATTTCTACCATAAAACCCTGCCCTTGAAATATCCTAGTTGCGCGCCTAGAGATTAAGCCGCTCTGGAATGTAAGAGAAGTCAAGATTGTACCAATAATCATTGGAGCTCTGGGTACGATTGGAAAGAACTTTGAAAACTGGTTGAAGAAGATCGAAATAGAATGCAGCACAGAACTTTTACAGAAAGCTTGCCTGTTAGGGACTGCAAAGATAGTAAAAAAAGTACTGGATACCTAAAGCCAAGGGATTTGGCCTGCTATCCAGAAGTCAACCGGCAGTCAACATCACCGCCGAGTGAACATTGTACAATAATAATGAAAATAAAATGAGGGATTAGGAGTGTTACGAGGTATTGGGAGTGAGGGATTGAGAGTGTTACGAAAAGCCCTTGATTCTAGAGCAGATCAGTCAGTGTCTACAGATTCTTTAATGGATTTAGCAGAAGTAGTACTCAAGAATAATATGTTTGAATTTAATGGGAAATTCTACCACCAAATAAGGGGCACGGCAATTGGTACCAAATGTGCGCCACCGTACTCTATTCTTTTTCTTGCGGATCTGGAGGAAAAACTTCTGAGTTCTTACGAATGTGGGCCTGGTGTATGGTGGCATTACATTGATGACGTATTTTTGATTTGGACGCATGGTGAAGCAGAGCTTCAAAAGTTTATCAACTTTTTGAATGCATCACACCATTCGATCAAAATTACCGCAGAATGGTCTAGGGAAAGCATAAAGTTTTTAGATACAAGGGTTATTAAGAAAGACAACACCCTGGTCACTGATTTATACACAAAAACCAACAGACACCCATCAGCTTCTCCATCGCTCTTCCTGCCATCCTTACCATACTAAAAAGGGTATACCTTATGGACAAGCCCTTCGTATTCGGCGTATTTGTTCAGAGGATTCTTCGTTTAACCCTAATCCATATGGGCTTTTTTCGAGCTACCATTTATGGGGGGGGGCTCTTTCCACCCCCCCCCTCTGTAAACTGCCTTAGCCTGGTCAGAATTCAATGCAACTTGGCACCGTTATAGATCAGGTAATTTCTAGCATGTAGCGTAATTTGGGTGTGGCTGCCACGCCTTATGATGTCATAGTGACGTCATGAAGTTTAAAATCAGTGAAAATCAGGTTTCCAAGTTAAATTTGAATTCAAAGAAGGATTTCCGTGAAAATTTGGTAGTTTTTGGTTCAACTTAGCCACAAATTTGATATGAAGATATCATTTCATTGAAATTAATGAATTTTGAGTGATATTTTGGCAGAAATTAGCCAATCTGAATGACGTCATTAATGCATTGAATTTGTTCTCTGTAGAAATAGACATAAAGGAAGCTGCAAAGTGGTAATACTCCATCACAAGCGTATCATTGGAGTGTTTTCAATCGAAAAATTTCGAAAATATTCAAAAAGCTTGCTAATTAGCCCAAAATGGCGGCCAAGATGACGTCATCGTCAAAAAATGCTGACATCATCAAATTCCAGAAATTCCTGTATCAAATTAAAGCTCTTTGTTTACTGATTCATTTGGTGTATAATACTTCATAATTTGATAAAATCTTTCCATTCAAATAATCAAAAACAATGATTTTTCTGCTACCTGCTTCCAAATATGGGCATGTCACGTGACCTGTGAGCTCTATTGTTTAAAAATTTTTTGATCAAAATATGGCGAACAGATAATTAGTAAAAGTCAGAGGGGTTTGGGGGACATAGGTGATGTCTTTTAAACACACGGCAAGAAAAACCTCGAGGGGGGTGGAAAACACCCCCCATGCGGATTAGGGTTAAGGAACATTTGGCTAATTCAAAGTCTTGGATCATGGATCGGGGATATAAGGGTGGAGAGATCGACACCCAGTTGGAGAGGGTCAAAGGTTTGCAAAGGGATACCCTTTTGAATAGCGAACCAAAATCTAAGGATGGCACGAGGATACCCCTTGTTCTTACATTTCATCCTGCACTTAATTGGGTTAATGAGATCTTGCGGTAATGTGAAAACATTCTTCCTGTGGATCGTGAGCATCGCAGCACTTTTTCTGGAAAACTGTTTGCCTCGTTTAGAAGGGCCAAAAACTTTAAAGATACCTTGCTTCGGGCAAAATTACAACCGGTAAATGAGGAGCTGGTGGAAAAAGCTACACATAAGTGCAATGGTAGAAGGTGCCAAATATGTCCGATGATGCAAAAGGGGTCTATATTTTATAATGGAGAGGATTTTCGGTTTCTTTAGGAACATTTCGGGGGCGTATGACTGCAACTCGGAAAATGTGGTCTACTTGCTGCAATGCACTTGTTGCAATAAAAAGTATGTAGGTAGTACGAAGACTAAGTTTCGCCAGAGATTTAACGTCTATAAATCGTACTTTCGGACCTACAAACAAAAATGCTTGAGTGGTAATCTTCATACGGGCAAGCCTGTCCCACAGGCAACCTTTTTCTCTCACTTTTTTTAACAAAATCATCGGGATGAGTTTTCTGTTAAAATAAGCATCAACGATGGTGCAGGTGATGTGTATTCGCTCCCTAGAAAGGAGCTTTTTTGGCAGTATAAATTGGGTTTATTTTCTCCTAAGGGCCTTAATGAAAGGGTGGCGGATGTTGAATTGGATTTGTTTGCCTGTGGGGGCGCTTAATCCTTCTATCTTTGCACTTATATCCCGGGGGAATAGGAGGAGATGCTGGCTGGTTAATTTCGCGCATGCTGCGCGTGGTGTTAGGGTGGAATTCCCTATCGGGCCATTCGGAATTTAGCAAATTAAGCAAATCCTTGGAGGGTTACTAGCTGGCCTCTCGTTTCCTATTCGCTTGGAATTAAGGATATTACTAAGGGGCGGTGGACACTCTCAATCCCATGTGGGTAATGTAACCAACAAAAAAACCAAAAAGACAGGCTGTATTATTATTGTAACTCTAAGGATTGGAAGGTGTCTAGAGTATCTTCGTTTTGTTTTTATCTTAGGGCCTATTTCGCGCTGGGTCTTTTGGGTTTGCTGGGGTCGTGCGGGGAGGGGGGAGGGACCGAGAGATAAAGGACTCAAACTTCGGGTCTTTGTTTTTCGGGTTTTCTTGCGCTGTTCTTGCGGCCCCGGGGGACCCTGTGTGAATCAAGTCCAAGCTTTCTGTTAAGGTTGTTTACGTTGTAAAAGATTGAGATGTATCAAGGGTATTTTAATTCTGATTTTATGTAGATTTTATGGTGATTTTCATGTTGTTTACCATGTATAAAACCTGGCTGTCCTTGTTTGTAATGTAAACTGAGGAAGATTTTAAATCGAAACGTCTTGCAAAATTACAGTTATGTTTTCTTATTTTATTTTTGTGTTATCTTTAGATGGTGCTTTCAGTTTTTTTATAATAAAAATAATAATAATAATAATAATAATAATAATAACAATAATAATAATAATTATTATTATTTTTATAATAATAATAATAGTGATAATAATAATAATAATAATAATAATAATAATAATAATAATAATAATAATAATAATAATAATAATAATAATAATAATAATAATAATAATAATAATGCAGGATGTGCAATGAAAAGGAAGAAACGATTCATCACATTGTAAGCGGATGTAGCAATTTTGCACAAAAAGGAATACAAGTGCCGGCATGACTGCGTAGCCAGAGCACTCCGAGCCTTTTTTTAACGGATTTTAAGTGGAGAGGCTAATCATAGAAAAGGGAGCGGTTTGTCTGATTTGATAGAAACGAAGCCAGAAAGTATGGGAGATTAGGGGCTACTTGCTGAATATTTTTGTGACCACGCCCTTCAAAGCTACTTGCAATGAATAAAATGAAGTTTATTGTCATTTGAAATTCAGACACTCTTTAAAAGTTAAATATACGCTAGTCTTAAGTCTTGTACAATGCCTTCAAAAAAATTTTGAAACAAAGTCTCTTTTATAAGTTTCTACATTTGGCCTTGATTCCCGGCGATCCTTCTTTTGAAAAAATCTTGCTATGGCTGGCCTTGGATCATAATAAGAAGTTGGGACACCATTCCATGCAATCAACAGTCTACTTTTTAGTGTTGATTGTTGCGTTGATGTTCTTAATTTTGAATATAAAATGTTGTATGTGGAAACACTTCTTTCAACCGTCATACTGTCAGGTGATACGACAATAATAGCGGACAGTAGATTTTGGACAAGTCCGGTACTTTTCCTTAGCATGGAGAGAATCCTCATAGAAAAGTCTTTTTCCAACAGATCAGTGCTTGGTCTAAAGTCAGGAAAAGTCTCAAACACGGTATCTGAAAACTCTTTAACTTGGTCCCCTGATATGCCTGCACATGCCAACAACGGTTTCGAACGAGTTATAAAGTCGGTTGGTGATTTCGCGCAGCAGATGTCTTTAATCGTCTTGATGATTATTTCCTGCTCAGAATCAAGCCGCTGTTCTAGGAAGTTGATTGCACTGGTGATCACTTCTTTTCTTATTGTACTGAATGGTTGCCCCCTGTGAAGACCATCAATCAAACGATGAGTTTTCTTTGCTTGTCTTACATTGTCAGGGGCAGATTCGATGTCATCTCTTTGACCCACTTCTCCTCAGCGCCACCAAAATAAGGTGCGTCTGTCATAGCAGTGAGCTTCTGGATTGCAACATCTTTGAATTTCATGATGTCAGGAATGATGATTGATACTTTCTGTAGCTGTTTTTGCAAAGTTTGAAACACAGAACATACATCGGACATCAAAGAAGTGAGGTAGACGTTCACTCCGTCCTCTTTCCATACATTAAGGTTGCCTTGAGCCTTTTGCCTTTCTCTCCTATCCATAGTTTGGTCTTCTGACAAATTTGTCCAGTGCTGTAGGCTGCCTTTCAAATTATGTAGGACAGCTATGCAAACATTATTTATGTGCTGTGTGAAACGTACGTTATGATACGTTGGGTAGGCCTTCGTGGTCGGCAAAAGAGTCTTGAGGCTTTTCGTTCTAACGGCGGACTTGTGGTTGTACTCTGGGATGTACTCTGGGATGGAGAGCAGATTTGACTTCCACATTTTGAGCTCAGGAACACTAGCTTCCATATCTTCCATAGCAAGATCTGAACGATGACAAGCACACCAGAAGTTCATCAATTCATGACCAGCACAGTCTTCAAGTCTCTTCCACAACCCATATTTTTTCCAGTATTTGCAGATTCACCATCTGTAGTCACCCCTGCAAACTTTTCTCTGATCATCGCTTCATCCACACCAACGCTTTTCATGGATGTCAGGAAACAATCTTCTTGTCCTGCAGCACCTCTCAGCTCTGAGCTAGCATCGGTAACAAACCTCGTTTTCACCTCTATTGGCTCTGTTGGTGAGTTAAATCTGATGAACATGAATTTGTTATCATGCTGCATGGAATCTACGGATCCGTCAATCTGAGATTAGAATTTTATTGCATCCTGAAGTTCTGCTTTAAGTTTTTCATTTTCAAGTTCAGCTATAATTGTCAACATCACTTTGTAAATCAAAGGGTCTCTGTAATGCAAGTCCTTTGAGTTTGGTTCGAATGGCAAAAAAGGGGCATCAATTCCACTCTCCTTCAAGGATAAAATTTGCTGCTCGGCAGGTGCTGCTGCTAGGGACCTTGACGGCCAAGACCATGCAGAGAGAGTGAGTTGTTTGCTGTCATTGTAAACATTAATGGCAAGTTTGATAAGGTTTTGGACGGTAAATTGGTGTTGCCTTTGAAGAATTCTTAGCCACGGGTGACTTAAGGTCTGGTTTTCCCATAATTCTTTAAATTTCTTTGCATCAACTGCTGCTGCGTGCGCTCTACTTCTGAAATTGTTCTCGTTAGTTTCTCCTCTGAATCGCATCTCACTCCATGCGCAATGTAAACGGTGCCATTGCTTGAGCACTTCTTTGCATCTTCTTCAAAATTCATTGCAAATCAAACATTTGGCACGTAGCCGCTTGCCGGAGCCAATCTTTTTGTGATAAACAGAAAGAATATCATCGCCTACCTTTTCTTGGATTTTATCTATGTTCAGAATGTAACCCTGGTAACTCGTCGTCGCTTTTGCTCCATCTGAAGCTCGATCGTTATTGTCATCGATCCTGCTAGTACTGGATGATTGTGAGACTTGATCATACTGATCATCTGTGCGATCAGTGGCTTGCTTTCGATTCCTGTTTTCGGCAGCTCCTTTGCTAAAAAAATTAGTTAACTTCTGGCATTTTGTGGCACTTTCCTCTGTCTCAGTCCTTCTTTTCTTTAGCAAGTACTCTTTATGAGGCATGTCAAAATTGTACGTGTTTAATGTCTAAGTAACGAACGGGAGAGAATGGTGTGCTGTGTGCGGGTTGTGTGACGATACGCACTTTTTATTAGCAGTTTTATGAGTTCATTCATTTGAATATGTTTGTCCTTCAGCTATTGTTTATTCATTCCAGTTTTAATTATTTCCCTTTCAGATTATGACCAGGTATCATTTCACATAGTTTCAGCATTGATTACGTATGAACCTCATATTCATTCCTTTTCGGCTTTTACTTTTGGTGCATGACGAGTTGTTTTATTACCTGGGTTAATCTGTTAACGCAAATCTCGCAATAGTCATTTTCCTGTTATTCTTGTATTTGATTGGTTAGTCTTAATTCGTATTTCCACGTAGTTTCTAATATATTTTGTAACTTTTGAGTTGATCTTTGATTATCGGTATGCGACCAGCTATTCCGGATCTCACTGGAGAGCCGCTAGCCTTTTACATACTAACATTTTGATTGTCAAAATTGTTGGGCTGCGCATGGAACAATGAGCTGCCTCGATAAATTTCTTCCATGAAATTAGTACACAAATACCGTTATCCTACTCCATTCATTTACATGTGGCTTTCGCATCCTGCGTTGTAATCCAACGCAGTGATGGCGGAAATAACCTATGTTCTGAAAATAACTTAGTTAAAATAAGGGATAATTTTCTGGGGTCAAAAATGTCGAGACTGGGGGGGGGGGCAAACTCTAGGGATGGGGAAGCAATTGCTCCCCCAGTTTTAATGTTGAAAAAGGCCCTGAGAGCACTTCACTGGGATATTTTACGTCAGCGAGGATTTAAAATTAGTGATAAGTGGTACCAACATCAACCTGAGAGAGTTGTTGAAAATGAACAATTCAAAGTATTATGGGATTTTACAATACAGAGGGATATTGAAAAACATGCGAGAAGGCCAGACATTGTGATAGTGGATAAAAATTCGAATGAAACGATCATTTTGGACGTAGCCATGCCAGTTGATGTGAACATACGAAACAAGGAGCAGGAAAAGATCGTAAAGTACCAAGATTTAGCTAGAGAAATCAGAAAGATTTGGAATGTATCAACCAAGGTCATCCCAATTGTGATTGGTGCCCTTGGCACGGTTACAGACAGACTTGAACATTACCTGAAGGACATAGGTGTAACAACAAGGATCGAGTTAATCCAGAAGTCAACCCTTCTTGGCACGGCGAGAATCATCAGACCGGTTCTTGATGTCTAAGGAAACTAAATGTGACTCGATATCATGGACGTTAATTCCAAATGTAATTCATTTGTGCATAGCATTCATAATAATGATAATAGTAACTACCATTAGAATTTTGTTTTACAAATATTTTTCATTGTACCAGTGCCTCTTAGGGGGCATTATGAAGATAATGTTAGTTTGACCTTTTAGGGCTATCCCTGCCAGTGTAATTAGAGGTGTGTTTTCTTTACGTTTTTAAGTCATTGGAACATATCAGTGCCAGTAGAACATATTTTAGTAGATAGGAATTTCTACTCTGCAAGTTTTCGTGCAAATTTTGGTATTATTTACAATCTCTTCAGTTCCATTTGGCAGAGGCACCTGATTCATATTCCATTTTGAGAGCCGCATGGAGACACAGGGCCATTTTGCCCTTTGTTCCACATTATCCCTGCTTATGGCCTTTGTTCCATATTCGAGCCACATAGCAACAACAGCAAATGATCTCGACCGTCAACGGAATCGACGTTAGCAGCTGCACAAAGTTGGAAAATTTGAATAGAAAATAACAATAAATTCGAATTTCGCACTTAAAGCATGTCTCTTCTGGCAAGTTTCACCTCGTTTCTGACAACTTCTGACCATAAATCCCAGGTTGCAAGTGTATTCTTCCTTTGTTCCATTCTCCCTCCGTATTGGCTACTTGTTCCACTTTTCGAGCCATATAGCGAGAATATGCGAGAAGATATTAAAAAAGTGGCAGTAGATACGAACATAATGGCCAAGAATTGTAATTTTGTTAAGGTTCCATACAATTCCGAGTATTTTTTGGACCACTGGTCTCACTTCACCGAGTATTTGTTATTTGGTCCACTTTTAGAGCCATATAGAGACAAAATGTGAAAAATTTTTAAAGAGTGACATCAAATCTGAGTTCAAGGGTGAAAATTGTCTTTCTTACGATTTTTACTGTAATCTTGAGCCATTTTGGTGATCGGCTTCCATACAACAGCGTTTTGTCTATTTTTCCACTTATAGAGTCTCATAGAGACAAAATGCGATGAAATTGTCAAAAATTTCAACTTTTGTGCCCAATTTAATCCATTTCTGACAACACCGATTTTTTCACTTCAAGTGGGACAAGAAATTTCAAAGGTGGGACACAGCATTAAATATTGTACTGCATTGTATTGTACTTCTTTACTAAAAAAGTTGCAAATGTTTTCAGAATATGGTAAATTGATACTTAAATACATGCGTCCATTGTAACGCAGTTGCAACCGCAGGTCGTGTTCCTAGTAAAAGCAAGCAAGGGAACGATATTCTTAGCAGAATATGACAACTTCAGTTTACTATACACGACTTGAGATACTTTTTGTCCGGACAGTTCGACTATGGAGCGTTATCCCAGATGAGGTCATCATGAAACCTTCAGTATATTCTTTCAAAAACGGTGTTAAACAGTAGATAGCTCCACAGTCATGGATCAAAATCCCTGCCACAAACACTTGGAGACTTCCCCCCTCCTCGTATTAATTAATGAAAACACTTATTAACACATTGATTTTAGTCTCAAAGTACGTGTGGTTGGGGGTGCCCGTTCCTGGCCTCTTGTTGTGGTTGTATCTGTCTTTTGCTCCGTGTTCTAGATGGTTGGGACACGGTGGCAGGTTGGCGAGGACCATGTTGGGGGTGGGTGGGCGTTTCCAGCTACACGTAGAGGAATTTTAACAAAAATAGTTTTGCGTTCATTTGGTCTATAGTCATTTGGTCGATATAAAGCTTAGTTCATGCATTCCTCTACTTCAGAATGAAATTGCAGCTATGCAAGACTACTGTAAATAAAAGTCCATCATAACTGTCTTACCGCTCAACAGTAGTATGGATTGCCACCAGCTAAAGTAAAACATAATGACCAAGTGTCCTTGCACCAAAACTACTAACCTTTAACCAATATCGTGTGTAGTTACATGTAGTTAGGCAACGTAGCTGTGTATTAGTGTGAGTATCGTGTATCTCCGTCATGGGCAAAGCCTTATTTGGAGATTAACATTGTAGATTGTATATTGTAGATTGTATATTGTAGAGATACATGCATTGTTATCCATGTTTGCAAAATCTTGAGAGGTAAAGCATGGGTTTGAGCACAAAAGTAAGATGAGCCTGGGGTGCGAATTTGAGTCTGGAAAGCATTTACTTGACCAAAAAATATGATTTTGATATCAATGACATGACATATATGTTAGATCATAAATATCCTAGAACTTTTGTGCCGGAAATCTCTATGGGCTTTTAGAGGGTATATTAAAATCGAAAACTATTGGACGGAAACTTGTTCGGAAATGCAACTTTAGACAATACCTTCCGCCGCTTTTTTTTAATTTTCGGACGAAAACGCTTTCGGACAAACACGACATCAAAGCAGCATGATACCAGAATATATGTTAAAAGTGATTGTGATTCTATCATAAGTATCAACCTACAGTAGCTACATGGTGATCATCACATCTACAAGGATCTTTGAATGTAACGTTCGCTCGATTGACCAATGGCAAAACCAGCTTTAAAGCAAATGAAAAGGTGTTGCCATTCATGAACTATTTTCAAGAAACGCTTCAAGGTAAAGAATCAAGAAACCTATTTACTACTAGCAAAATATTGAATAATTAACGAATAATGTTATGTTTCTTTGTGCTTCTTTGTTTTCATGAATTTAAGACTTTCAGACAAAAACCTTTTAGACACCATCTGATTTCGGCAAAGAAACTTTCGAACAAAATTTTGTCGGAAGTTTGATTGCTTAAATACTTTCTATTTTAACGTAATAGAAATAGGTAATCATATCAGAGGTAATTGAAATACGCTGTAACAAACAGATGGCTTGTTCTTGATGTTAATTCTATTTAGGTCAGCAGCATGCATCAATGAAGATCAAAAACTTTGATAAAATAATTTCTCGTAATATGTTGCAGTTGCTCAAGATTATTAGACCTGCCACAATTCAGCAACGATGGAAATGATCTGAAAGGATGAGCTTCAAGAACAGTGAGCAAGAAAGCGAGCGAAGTTGTTGACAGTTGCCTCCGCATCAATGATTAATGAGCCGCTCTTGCCAATTCGCAGAGACACATTGTTTGACATTGTTGGAAACCACTCTATCCATGTTTGCGGATCAAATCCATCCAAAGACTGCAGATGTTCTAATCGACTCGCCTCTCTCATTTCGCTGCTGGATGCGATTGAACTCGTCTCTCCATCTCACTTGACTTGCTGGTCGGTAGTGTGACTAACGGAAATGGAGGGCAAGTTTATATGACTCAAAACTTAAGATCGAGATTAGGAAGAAAACAGCAAGTGCAGGGTCTAGAACAAAGTCACGTTTCCAACGCATATTGCACGTTTTCACAACCTTATGGACGATGATGAGGAGCAGCATTGTATCACATCAGAGATCTACCTCTTGTAGCAATGAATGCAAACTCATCATGTTGGAATAAATGATGTTCTAAGAAGACCTCATCCTATTGATATCTTGTCTTTTATAAGTAATGAACTACCTGGGGTTTATGCGTTGCACGCGGATAAACAGCCAGAATCGTTCAATAATTCTTTTTGCACCAATTTGAAAGGTTTGGTGCAATTGCCCAACTCTGTGATAAAATTCAAGCGTATCACGTTTCAAGCCTGTTTCTTGACTATTTCACTTTCAAAAGCTCGAAACGTCAGAAAACATTGTTTCGAAATGACTGCATCTAAAGTCTGTTTCGTAAGATGCAAATCATTTGCTGCATATCATTTGAAATGCTTGTTAGAGGCCGATAGTCTTACGTTGTTGGGGATACGTTCGAGCTCAAGTTGACGAGGCAGTGGATATCGCCTCGGGGAATCTGAACGCATGCGTAGTGAGTAAAATTTTGTCGATTTGGCTACGTAATGTCACTATTTTCATCAGGAATTTTTAGTCCTTTGAAAGGTAACCAGCAGTCAGGCCCCGTCCACACGTATACGTTTACGTTTTGTAAACGCATAGGATGTTTTCCGTCCACACTGATCCACTCATCGTTTATGGAGCGTTTTAGCCTGTCCACAGGTAAACGCCAAAACAATCGAAAATGAATGATGAGCATGAAGTCTATAACGACATCGTTTACAAAAGTATGCTTTTACGACCGTCCACACGAAAACGCAAAAACAGTGTTTTCAAAACAACTGCGAATGACTGGTGAATATGAAATCTGTGACGTCACCGTTTACGAAAGTATGCGTTTACGACCGTCCACACGGAGACGTGAAAACAGCGTTTTTAAAAGTATCCACTTTGGAAAGCGTTTTCGAATGTTTGCGTTTAGGATAACTTAAAATGCCGTTTACGTGTGGACGCAAGGTGTAAACGTATAAGAAAGTATGCGTTTACAGACGTAAACGTATACGTGTGGACGGGGCCTCAGACATTCGAAGGAAACCACATCCACCACAGAACAATCAATTTTTGATCGGGGAATAATAATGATAGTTTTGAAAATCCCTCTGACGATATCGTTAAATGGAAGCTTGGCAAAGAAATGTATTTACCTGATAAGTAAAGGGTACTCACTCATAGGCCTACCCTGCTTTGTTTGGGTTTCAGTGTCTAATCGCATAGGTTTGTCTCAAATGGGCTCCTCGAAATTTCGTCAATACAGCAAATACAGGTGTGAAATCTGGGCTTTAGACACCAATGCTCAGAGCGCTGGTGTTTTGCATTAGCTTAGGCCAATATCCACGTGAGATCAACCACCGCTCAACATGTACTTCTGTACCAAGCTTCCAGAACGGTCGGTCATGAAATCTTTCTATGCTATTTCTTGGCACATATCAAACACAACTGCAGTCAAGAATTGATACAACATAAACAAAGTTTCCCGTAAATCGAGCTGCGAATCTTCCCTCACTGTTCGGTGTCATTGCAACGATCTTGGCAACTGCTGAATGATCAACCTATGTCTACAGCGCATGCATTCATAGTCCCCGCGCTGATTGGCTGTCAAGTTGACCCAAAAACAAAGCGAGAAAAATTGGGGGAGTACCATATATCCCCAACAATACAGCACCCTTGCTATCCTTGACTTTTTTTACGATTGACTGAAACAATGATATATAAAGTTGCTGCACCCAAACTGATTAACGACTGAAAAGGGAATAAAAGATAAGGCGTGGGTTATTCGCCATCTTCGCACTTCTCCAAGGCAGTCCAAGCAAGCGCTTGGGATGTCACATTTGCATTTTGCATGAACTGTGGCAAGCGTGCTTGTTTACACTTTGGCTTGTTTTGGAGATACAGTCGTCAACTGAGCCAACCGTGGGAGCCCTTTGGATTTAAGGTGAAAACACTCTGTCGCTCATGGTTTATCCCTAGCAGCCTCGGCCAAAGGTCACCTTGTATCTCATATGTAGCCAACAAGGTAAAAATGCTTCATAACTCTCATTCGCTCTTCAAGTCTATGTGTTCAAGTATTTCGCCAAAGTTTTTGTTCCTCTGTAATGCTAGGAGGGGCTGGTTTGGCAAGGTGGTTTTCAGGGCTTTTTTCATGGACTACTTTCTAATGTTTTTTCAGTATTTTGTTGATTTTGTGAGGTGCTTTGTGTGAGGTATAATGAAAGGGATTAGCCCAGCTTTTTTTCTGTTTAGAGTTTCCAAATAGGGTATCTGTTTGTGAATGTTGTTTTACCTTTTGGAATTGTTCATTAATTTCCTGAATTGAGTAACCCTTTTTGGTGAAATTAGCTTTAGTTTTTTTAATTTGATCCTCAAAGTTTTGTTGTTAGTTACAATGCGTAGATATCTTAGTGCCTGGCTGTATATCAGACTTTGCTTGCAAGTTTCTGGATGGAAAAAATTAGCTGAAGGCACCTCTTCCCTTCAAAATTGTTGCTCTGCAAAATGAAAATGAATCGACGATTCGCTTCTCTGACAAATACTGAGAGATTAACTTGGTTAATCAACAATATTTGCGGGTTTAGGGGTACTTATAATATTAGTTGTTCATTGGAATGCGGATTATCAAGAAACGACCAAGTGTTCTAAGTACCATTGATAGGCACTGAACATCCAAGACCGCAATCAACCATTGTTTAGATGATATAGACGACATCCCAATATGCTTTCGAATTGGTCCCGATTTCCTCTGACAGGCTAGAAAAGTTGGCCAAAACAGGCGTGGCCAAAAATTTTAAGACCACGTTTTTTATCGATAAAGATAGGAATCAAATGTCTTATCCAAATTTTGTTGGTGGCCCACGACAGGAGACCTTCAAAGCATCATTTTCATTGACCAATCAGACGGCGAATAAGCGGAGAAGATAGAAGAAACGTATGAAGATTTTGCCAAATCTTACCTACGTACATAAAATGCAATTAGGACAAAAGACTGCTAGAAATTTCCCGACGTTTTTTGAATATATTTGCTTGCCAGCTGCTTAGACATGGCAGTTTGGATGCCGGCTAAAATATCTCACGTTCTCGTGGAGATATAGCGATTCCAATCGACGAAACCCACAGAATCTTATCGATGCTTGTTTATGCCACTTTCAAGTCAGGTGATAAAACCTCTCGATAAAACCTCCCTTCAATTTTATAACTTATTTAGTATCATGAAAAATTGTGCCATGAATGCAAAATGTCTACATAATAATACAGAAATTTTCCAAGAGTTTTGCTATATGACTTGAAATGAGAGAACTAACCTTGGACCAAAGAAACTGTGGTTGTAGGGCAATCGCAAGAACAATTGGAAATTTGGATATTTGGCGTTCTGGGATCGTTCTTACAGCAATCACTATTTTTATTACCATTGTCTCTTGCCCAAAATTTCTATTTTTTAAGATTTAGTGCCTCATCGATTTTGGAAAGGCCATAACTCAGAGAAACCATGAGATATTTAAACCGGCATCCAAACCTGGATAATAAAACATCTGGTGAGTAGATTTCTTCAAAAAATTTGGGAAATTACCAGCAGTTTTTGTCCTGGTTGCATTTTGTGAAGACAGGTAAAATTTAGAAAAATCTCCACACGTTTCTTTGTCTACTTTGCTTATTCATGGTCTGATTGGTCCGTGAAAATGAGGCTTTGAAGTTTCCCGGCCATAGGCAACGAGCAACATTCGGCTAAAAAATTTGATTCCTATCTTTTATCCATAAAGTTTGTTGCAGTAACAATTTTGAGCCCTATTGCTCTGCTTAGTTTACTCTCTTGGAGTTTGTATAAATCAACTTTATATGTAAATTCCGAAGGTCTATGTTGTTTTTTAAATCCCTTGCTCTTTTACAATGACGTCACAATTAAATCTATAGATATAATTTGATACTGTAGTGATTCTGTCAAAAAGGGGTGTGACCCAAAAAATATGCTTCTCTGCTTGATCCATGTACAATTCATTTTTATGTTTTGCTTTCAAAAGTATCGAAACTCTAAGGAAATATTGCTTCCGAGAAAAAGTAGTAGGGAATCATTAGTCCACAGCTACGACAAACATTGGAAAAGTGTGCAAAATTTCCATGCTTATTATGCAAGAGTGTTTGATATTGGATGATTCGAATAATAGAACTATTCTTGAAAATCAATTCGAATAACTATGCGATTTGATGCTCTAAACTAAGAGTCAAGGGCTGGTCTTTAACCTATGGCAACAGCAATGAGCTTAATTCCCTTTACATCATTCATCAAAGAAGAAATAATTTTTGAGGAGTTTCAAAACTTTGCAAAAAAGCAATTTTGCATAGATTAATGTGAAATCCAGCCAAGTAGCACAATTTTTGGGTCACACCCATAGTCAGCTTAACAACTACCGGGTGAGTCAAAAAAAGTTTTGGCATTTGGAAAGCTGTGGAATAAAAAGTATGTGACCGATATTTAAAACTGAAGTATTAATCTGTCACTCAAAGGCTAACTTAGATGACAAAATTTCGTTTGGTAAAATCAAACATCTTTGAGACCCAACAATAATCAAAATGCTTGTAAGGGGTTTGTTGGGAATCGAGAATTCCACATTTCATTCTGGTCCATGATTTATGTGGCATTGAAGTTTGCATTGCCAGTTTTGAGATGCTGAATTCTAATTTCAAAAGACGGTAAATTATAGACCAGAATGGAATGTGGAACTGTTGTTCCCAAACATGCCCTTTACCAGCATTTTCCTAATTTCTGGGTCTGTAAGATGAGGGATACTACCAAACAAAGTTTTCTCATCTAAGTTGATATTTGACTGATAGATGAAGATTTCAGTTTTGAATATCGGTCACATACTTTTTATTCCACAGCCCTCCAAACGCCGAAACTTTTTTGACTCACCCGGTATAATTTCCAAGATTTTCCATGGATTTCATTTGTAGCGTCGTTGCAAAATGGCACAGAAATTCAAAAACTAACATGAAACTTTGGAATCTAAATGGAAAGTTGATCTGGAGAAGCTTCAAGAGCATAAACTAAACAGAGAAATATGGATCAATGTTGTTACACCAAAAAAATTTTTTACAAAAATTTGGTCTTACATCTCTGACCACGGCAGTAGTGCAACATTATCATATCTAATGTGAGATTGCGGCGCTGACTCTATCGGCAAAGTCCGAAGGAGATACCCGGACTGATCTGTATTCTAAATCTATCCTGCCACTCAAAAGAGCTGTTGAATTACAAAGTATTTTTTCTATATTTTGTATACACTTTTTTTACAATGACGAATTACCTAAAATGCTAGCTACGAAGCAATATACCACACTACAAGAACCATACCAAAAGGAGCAAAATATCATGACTACCACTTGGCACTTAAATTAGAACACATGACACCTAAAATACAGCTAATTATACGACGCTAGATGCTATTTAACTGATACAATGCTGCTTTGCAAATAAACGACAAAGAAAACACTTAAGGAGAGAGGAGAATTTTACAGGTTTTCATTACCAACTTATTCAAAATGTATGATGGATATATTCTAGCGTTGCTGTGAGAATTTTCGCATTTGAATCAAGTGATAGCCGTTCATGGCCATAGAGGATTATTTTTGATAACTCTTCAGTTGAAAGATTTATCAGACCATGAGGCAACAGTATCGCGTATACTGTGTAGAGAAGATCAGATCTATTTGCATCATAAGTATGGCAGAGCAGGAAATAGTGTTTTGTATCCTCAACACCATTATTTGTTGGGCGGAAAGTTTATTGGCAGGCAACCAATCAACGACACAATGTCTCGTGTAAACTTAAGTACTGAAAATGTGGGTGCTAGTTACAACGCGAGAGCTTAAAATTCAGATGAATATTTCGCAAATGTGATTACAAAATTGTTGATGTTTTTGTCACTGCAAGGCCATCAAAATGAAACTTACAAAAATGCAGGTATTTTTAAAAATCATCTTGGTCTTACAAACTTGCTACATTTCTTTTAGAACCACTTAAAAGAAGAAACTCAAAAAGTACAGCTTCAGGAGTTATCATTGAGCGAATAGGCATTAGGTCATCGGAGTTCCCACCAGGAAAGACACTTAACAATCAAGAATTCATATTATACCAAGGAACAGAAAATTGCAGCTGCAGGGTTGCAATGTATTTTCATGCTCCTTGCACTGTCTTCTTGTAATGTAATTTGTTCATTAGTTAGTATATTGTAAATTTTTAGATGATTCTATAAATAAAAAACAGTAAATTCAAGGAAAAAGTTGACGTCTGTCTCACATCAGATGTCAGGCAACGATACTAGCAAGTAAGAAACAATTTGAAATTTTGGAGAAAACGAGTGTAGGGAAATGAACAGAGGGCCACAACGAACAGACGAAAGTTACCATTTTCTGCCACTATATATACCACCCCAACTAGGATAGCACACAGAAATCAAAGGGCGGCAGTTGCCAATTTAGACATCAGAAATCCAATCCGTCCAGTACCCGGAACCCGCACCCTAAGATGGAATTTTAAAATTAGCGTCATCAAATGAGGGGCAGAATTATCTACGAAAAGGACGACACAAAAAGACATGTTGGGAGATGCCACATTGTTTTTTATTTGCGGCACACGCCTCAAACTTGCTGAGACCGAATCCACCCCAATAACCTCCCTGCAGAGCTCCCTCGACAAAGGAGAGTATCTCGACGCAAGTCATGCCGTTTCTAAACTTGACTTTCATACAAAGAACAAGTACAATTTTGTGATTTCCTATATTGCCAGAGTCTAAATATAGGCATTTTCTTTGTCCTTTGATCTTATCTAAGACAATTAAACAATCAAGTAATGACACTAAGTTCAAATTTGTGAAACATGACAAGTTTTGCTTGCTCTGATTCAGTTTCATTGTTACCAATAGTTTGTTGGGAGGTCTTTTGCGCATCCTTTTCAGGCTAAATAGGTTAATATTGTTATAGGGGCTGTTGCAATTGCTGTAGAAAAGAAGCTCTTTTGAACCATATTTAGCCTGTCCACGTAGCTCAACAGAAGGATCAAATGGGGCACCTGAAACTTCCTTGAAATATTTGGTAGGAGGAGAATTTCTTCAAGACAAGCTCCTCGAGCAACTAGTGGAGCATAGGAGTAAGCCTCGTTAAAAGCAGCATATTAGCGTTTTCGATCATAAAGCAAGTGTAACGTCAAAAGCATCAAACTGACTGACTTTCAATCAGTTTCAATAATCATTCATGATGAATTCATTAACTGACGAGTTCATCTGATGTAAAACGAGAGGCAAAGCCACATCAAATTAGTAAACAATAAAGTTAAGCCACATCAATATTAGTAAATCCACAAGTCCATGTGGCATAAAGCGATTGACAAAGCCATATCAAATCAATAAAGCGTTTCCAACCTTCTTAGGCCTATCGTCAACAAGTTGACTGGGTGGACATATTTTCCGTCACTAAGTTTTAGCTGATCCAAGTAAAGGCATTTTTTTTCTCCTTCTTTTTAGCTTACCCACAGCACCACCAGATCTTTGAAAAGCTTTCAACAAATGAATTAGATGGTGCCATCATCGACAACTACATATTATCAGCCATCAGAGACAGACTTGAAAATGAGAAGCTCAGGATAGAGAGAGAGATCCCGTATTCCGTAACGTATGGTGTTGCAATCCGTGAGAACTCGCCTAATACTGAAAAATGTTTCAGGAGATATGTGCATCATTACCCACAAAAGATGTTTGAAACCATTTCAGAAAAGCTAAAACCTGTAAAGGTTGGTACTGTTTCACTACTAACTTCCTTCGATCCCAAGACTGCATCATTCAATTTGTGTTCATTGTTCGCTATAAAAGTGCATGCAGGGGTCAAGTTGCACAGTAATAGGCAATAAAACGTTGATAATTATGTAACCTCTCAAGTTTCATAAAATTTGAGAAATTTCAAAGCGTCACCTTTCATGACTGAGATTCTGTTTGAAAACTTTGATTTGGACCAAACGGCTGAGTTGGTTGAGAAGGACATAGCTTTTTCTCAGCGGTCAATCAAACGCCGGAACCCCTTTGGGACTCCCAGCATAGCAATGATAGTTTGCAGCATTTCATTTTAAAACTAACCTGCCCACTGATCTTTTTAATCCTTCTTGGATGAGATCGGTCGCTCCAG
Organism: Aurelia sp. 4 Dawson et al 2005; assembly: GCA_964019985.1. Lineage (NCBI taxonomy): Eukaryota > Metazoa > Cnidaria > Scyphozoa > Semaeostomeae > Ulmaridae > Aurelia > Aurelia sp. 4 Dawson et al 2005. Next base: position 7,457,605 of record OZ026504.1, on the reverse strand, counting down.
TCAGATTTGCAAGGGGTTTCAAAAAGTCCCTTCAGAAACCCTTAAAATGGTGTTTAAGGAATGAGCAAGCTTTCCTTATCTGTTTTCCTGACAGCAATGACTTGAGCTCCCCTAGGCACTTGCTACCCTCTTGGAGGGACGAAAAGGCTTCCCCCTGGTATGAAAACTTAATTAGGGTAATGTAGTTCTTCTAAAAATAAAAATTACACCAATACCAATGATGCCAAGAAGGAAAACAAGGGGAACATTTATTCGTTGTTTTCCCTCAATTTTACAGGTTTTTGAAAGGGTCTTTCTTCAGAAAATCTCCCATATCGATGAAACAGTTTTTTGAATTATTCTACGATGTTCTTGGAGTAGCTTTTTTCATACGCAGGGCTTTTTCATTGACAAACCCGGTGGGATAAGAGTTAATGTTACTCAGTTTCGTTTGGTATGCTGGTTATTATTAAAATGAAACTCCAACTGGTCATCATTTCTGTCACCTGCAACAAGGTCAGATCTCGTTTGAACCTATCAGCGAATATTTTTACATCTTCGAGATGAATCAAATCACGCTACGTAATCTAACATAACGTGACTCGCTGTGATATGTAGAGAATTAGAAGCTACAAGGATGAATACAAAAATATCCTCCCTTAAACCTTACGACGTGCAAGTGGAGTTTTGATCAATCATAAATATTTTCAAATTTTTTGTTAGACAACAAGCATACTTAAAATTCTACCACCTCGGATTTCGATATTCAACTTAGATCGAGAGAAATCTTATTTGAACAAAGCCCTAAAATCATGTTAACACCTGATGTCCAGGTGTAGCAGAAAGATATTTCTTCACCGACTACATCCGTCTTCTGCACAATGGCAACAAGAGTTGCTTCAGAGACCATGAGACACAACTCCATGAGCTTTTTGGCGCTGCACAGCTTCCAAAAGGGGCAACATCGTCTATGACACCAATAGCGGCATAGCCTTCTAAAGCACTACAATTGCATTCCTGACTGTTAAATCCTGAAGCAAACTCAACAACAAACCTATACCAATGTTGTCACAAGCAAAATTTAAGTCACAAGTTGCTCATCGGTTTCTCGTATTCTATGATGAGTAAACACCCGGTAAGTCCAAAAATCCATAGGTTTTAATAGGAACAAATGAACTAAGCAGTAAATATTAATAATTTCCACAAACTTCAGCACGATAGTTTTCTCAGTGCTACAGTCTTGATGAAATGTTTACTCACCTAAAATTCTCAGCTGAATGGCGCAAAACTGTCCATGTCTCAAAAAATAGCATCAATTTGCTTAAAAAGTCATTTCTGATTTTATCGTTAGACAATAAGTTTGCAGTGTTCACTTGAACCCTTCATCGCAATCATATATGAGAATCTGTTACATTTTTAATGGCTGAATTTGCCAAGCTTTCGACCCTCGAATGCAAAGCCGGAACAAACCTGGGATTGAGTTTGTTCCTTGCCTGCATTACTCCTTCGCGGGCGGAAAGTTTCTCATTGTTGGAAAAACAAAACAGTGACAAACAAATCAGATTACAGTGCCAAAGGATATAAGGCTATTCAAAGCGACGTAACAAGTGGCAGGTGACAGAAATAAAGACCAAGGTAACTTTTTATATAAGAATAAGCTACGCTAAACTAAGTCGTAGACTAAAGAAAGCGCTTTCCTCGTTCTTGTCTTCGTTCTTTTGTGTATGCTCTCTTTTCTCTGTATCTATTATCGTAATTTAAATTTTTGGCTGCCTATTGTCTCTCTGTTCCATTTAGAATCCCACAGATGACGTAAGAGTAGAAGTACTGGCAGCGGAAAAACTTTTCTATGAAGAAAATGTGTTCAAACTTGTGGTTTACATTCAAACTGGACTTCTTGGCATTTTTGTATTTGGAGGTATTATTTGGGAGTTCTTCGTCAGGAACAATCCTACCGGTAAGTCATGACCAGCATGATGACATCTGGATCTTCTTCATACCACTTCTTTTTCCTACTCTGTATGCTCTGTTAATTTGCATGTCAGTTAAGTACGGAAATGATGGTGCTTTTGCCATACGAAATGAAGCCAAAAACCTTTACATGTTGTATTATTATTATAATCATTATTATTAGTATTATTGTTATGGAGAAAGAACCGATCGAGATGCCTTGCTTGCTAATAGTTAACAACGAATAAAAACAAGACTTTTTGTGTGAAAATTTTCGATCTTACGTAGATCTTCTACAGTCACTAAATGCAAGTGTTCTTTAAATCGAATAGTTAATAAACGTTCAACGAGAGAATGTAACGTTCTATTATAAAAGAAGGGTTAAACGTTCTGCTGACTAGTAAATTCCAAGTCAAGGAGGAAATTTCAAATTTCGGGGGCCTCTTGTCAGTCGAAGAACGTTATTTATGCAGCATTATGTGCCAAGCATAACTTGCTCTACGTTGGCTTTACTTCGACGAAATTTAGCAAACGCTTCAACAAACATCGGAGTGACTCAAAGCACGACCCAACAGCGACGGAATTAAGCAAACACTTTCATGATAGTAACTCGTGTAGCTTTGATAGGGACTTACGGGTACACGTCTTGGAAAATGTTGAAGGGGGCATTGATGCCCTGTTGCACAGAGAGAGTCAGTGGATGTCCAGGCTTGGAACTCATGAGCCAATGGCCTAAACAGTAGTTGTAATGAACTAGGACGGATTTATTGTAAATTATTTAGCAAAACGAACTAAAAGTGTATTTCATAACGCCACATTATTAGAAACTTAAACTCTACAAATCAGCAGAACGTTTAACCCTTCTTTTATAACAGAACGTAACATTCTCTCGTTGGACGTTTATTAACTATTCGATTTAAAGAACACTTGCATTTAGTGACTGAAGAAGATCTACGTAAGATCGAAAATTTTCACACAAGCAGTCTTGTTTTTATTCGTAGTATTATTATTATTATTATTATTATCATTATTATTATTATTATTATTATCATTATTGTTATTATCATTATTATTATTAGGAGGCAGGATTACGTCAACATCCATAGGAGGCAGGATTCGCTGATACGATAGCTTAAATCGTTCTCCGTCAACCGAACAAATCAAGCAATTAATCGCCCCTTATTCTCCTGATTCATCAACAATGCCTTCTATCATTCAAGTGAAGCTTAATTCTGTTCAAGAAGGTGTATATGACTGTGGTTTGTTTGCTCTTGCTTATGCAATTGAACTCGCATTTAACAGAGATCCATCCAATTTAGTATTCGACCAGTCAAAGATGAGGGCTCACTTCCTCGCTTGCCTAGAGTCACAAGATATCGCCCAGTTTCCTACCGTGAGGACTGATTTAGCTACATCTGAGGAAGTCAATATCACTAAAGAAGTCAGTTGTGAAATGAAATGGACCATACCGAGGAAATCACAAAGCAATAAATTTCGAGACAACTTACAGAGAGAGGAGAACCTCCCACTTACTAATCGATATGGTATTCTGAATCCAAATCACACAACATCAGTGTCTGTAGCATATGTTTTACCATCTGCAAAAGCAACCTCAAAATCACAAACAAACCAAGGAGCCTCATCAAAAGATATTACTGTTAAATCAACCATTTACAACTTATCAAGTCGAAAACTCAACGAAGATGAAATATCTGTCTTAGAACTTGGCCTTTCTTTCTGTCCCGCCCAAAAAAACTTCAATAAAGAAAACTTCGCCAGAGACATATACCAGTTTGTCCGGAGACTGAAATTGACAGAGTATTTTGCGTAAAAAGGCCAAGATAACAAGCAAAGACAAAAGTCAGCCACTGTAACAGAAGATAGAGAAACTGATCGTTCAAAACTGGATTGGAAAATAAAGAATCCACACTGGTATCCAGAGAAAGTCAGAGAAGGAAGGTTCACTGGCCTATCAACTTTCATAGATGATAACATAAGGGACATTAGCAAGCACATCAATTCGCGTAGCAACAAAAATTGGAATAATCTAAAAGAGGGACAACGAAAAGCACTCAAAGATCTTAAGATGGATGAGTCAATTATCATCAAGCCCGCAGATAAAGGCAATGGAATAGTATTGATGAATAGAACTGATTACGATGCAGCTTGCTTTAAAATACTTCAAGATGAAACATTCTATGAGAAAATGTCCACTGACCCAAACCTGAAATATCGAGAGACTTTGGACAGGAAAATCACGGACATGCTCAACAAAGGTTATATCGACGAAGTTGAAGACATCAGGTTAAGGGAAGGTAATAGAACACCTTGCTTTATGGTCTACCAAATGTTCACAAATCATTTGAAAAATTTCCTCCGCTGCGCCTAATCTGCAGTGGTTATGATTCGTGTACAGCTAAACTTTCTGAGTGGGTAGACAGCTTCATAAAGCCCGCTGCAATAAAAACAGCGTCATACATCAAAGACACGACAGAATTTGTGAAGCACGTTGCAAGTCTGAACAACAAGATTGAAAATAAAAACGATATTTTCTTAGTGACAATGGATGTAAAATCTCTTTATCCGAGTATAGACCATGACGAAGGAACTGCAGCATGTTTCGAAGCTTTGGAAAAACGCAGCAACAAGACGATTCCATCCAAGCTTATCTCTGATCTCATATTGTTTGTACTCAAGTCGAACACGTTATCTTTTAAGGGACAGTATTTCTATCAAATCAAAGGCACTGCCATGGGAATACCCATGGCCGTAAATTTCGCAAACCTATTCATATCAAAGTTCGAGTCAAAATTATAAGAAGACTACGCAGCGCTGTATGGCAAGAATCCGGTCTCATGGGTCAGATTCATAGATGACATCTTTTTCGTATGGAAAGATGACCTAAAAAGCCTTAACCATTTTCTATCCTTTTGTAATTCATACGCTACGATAAACAACTATAATTCGAATATCAAATTCACATCGGAATATTCAAGCTCAAACGTTGTATTTCTTGATACAAGGGTGAAGATCCACGATGGCAGTATCATAACGGAACTATACAGCAAACCCACAGCAACACACACCTATTTACATAATTCATCTGATCACCCTCCTCATACCTTACGCTCTAGCCCACTTTCACAGTTCATACGAATCAAAAGAATTTGCACTCTCCTCAAGGACTATCAAAAACACGCATTGGATTTTGTTCAATTTTATGTCAGAAGAGGATATACGAAAGGGAGGATTACACAAATAGCCAAGGACGTTGAAGGGATGGATCGAAATGAGCTACTGCAACCCAAAGAGAAAACATCGAACAATGTCAATCAGAGAATACCGCTAGTAATTAACTGGCATCGAAAATTCAAAGGGATTTCTAAACTGCTACATGAAAACTATAGACACATGATTAATAAGCATCCAGAGATTAAAAACGTCTTTCCAGAACCTCCAATCGTTTCCTTTCGCAAAAATGCCAACCTTAAATCAATTCTAATAAAATCTGAGGAAAAATCCACGCAAGGTGGCTATAGCGTCAGATGTACGAAGGAGAACACAAAAAAAACGGGGCCGGCCGTGGAAGACACAAGCAGTTGTAAATAGGATACACGTCCACAACACTTAAGCAAAGATTTAACAAACATAGGAGTGATGCAAAACTTGATCCAGACGCCACGGAGCTTGGCAAACACTTCCATGATAGCCCAGAATGTAATTTTGATACAGACCTACGCGTACGTATTTTGCAAAACGTAAATGGTAACGAAGACAACCTTGAATTCTATGAAAATCTGTGGATAACGAGACTAGACTCAAGGGAACCTAATGGTCTCAACAGTGCTATGAATGAATTTGGAAGAACGTATTACAAACTATTTCCAAGTCCTTGAATTTAGTTTACTACATCTGTTACGCCACATTAATCGAACCTTAACTTTAGCGAACTGTTTATTCGATACATGATAGAACGTAGCATTCTCCAATGGCTACGTAACGTTTTTGTTATTTATAGAACATTTCATTATGACTGAAGAAGATTCACGTAGGCTCGAAAATTTTAATTCAAATATCTTGTTTTTCTTGCGTATTATTATTATCATCATCATCATCATCATTATTATTATTATTATTATTATTATTATTATTATTATTATTATTATTATTATTATTATTATTATTATTATTATTATTATTATTATTATTATTATTATTATTAATAATAACTGAATTTTAATTTTGATGGCAACGGAATTGTCATCATTGACAAAAATGTCTATCATGAAGCATGTCTAGAAATATTAAGTAACAGTAGCTACTATGAAGAAGTTCCAGAAGATCCCAACCCTAAGTACCGTAAAGAATTAGATAAAATAATTATTGAGATGAACGATCTTGATTACATTGGAAAAACGGAAGAGACAAGACTTAGAGAAGGATCAAGAACACCCTGTTTTTATGGCTTACCAAAAATCCACAAGAGTTCCAAGCAAAATTCCACCTTTACGACCGATTTGTGGTGGTTTTAAGTCATGCACAGCTAGATTATCGGAATGGGTGGACAGTTTCTTAAAGCCAGCTGCTATGAAGACGGAATCATATATTAGAGACACAACAGACTTTGTTTTGCATATTGAAAGTTTGAACGATAAAGAAATCAATCTCACTGACGTGTTTCTCGTAACGATGGACGTTGTTTCCCTTTATCCCAACATATCACACCAAGAAGGAATATCTGCTTGTGAAAAGGCTCTTGAACAGCGGAAAGTCAAATCAATCCCCTCTTCCTACATAACAAAGCTGATCAGTTTCATATTGACAAGCAATACGATGCGATTTTTGGACAAGTATTACCATCAAATAAAAGGAACTGCGATGGGAACGCCGATGGCAGTGAATTATGCTAATTTATTCATGTCAGCATTTGAAGACCAAATGATTGATGCCTACAGAAAAGAACATGGCTGTGTGCCACTTTCATGGGTCCGATATATAGACGACATATTCTTTCTCTGGAATGATGACTTTGAGAGCTTAAATAAATTCCTCGCCTTTTGTAACTCTTATTCAGAAAATAAGGGCTATCAATCAAACATTAAATTCACCGCGGAGTATTCGAAAACTGAGGTAGCATTCCTGGACACCAAGATAAAAATTGTCGATGGAAAAATTATGACAGAACTGTACTGCAAACCAACTTCAACTCACTCTTACCTTCACAGGCAGTCTGACCATCCCTTCCACACTATACGCTCAAATCCCCTGTCTCAATTTATTCGCATTAGAAGGATTTGCCATCTTTTACAGGACTATCGAAAACACGCTAGGAAATTCATAACTTTTTACGTCAATCGTGGATATTCTTTATCAAGGTTAAACAAGCTCGCGAAAGAAGTCGAAGAAAAGGACAGAGCATCACTCCTGAGTGGACAAGAACAAAAGAATAACCCAAACAAAGATCGAATGCCATTAGTAATTAACTAGCACAGAAAATTTAAAGGACTAGCAAAGATTCTCCACAAAAATTACGAATTGATGATTCGTGGTGAACCGGATATGAAGAATATCTTTTCAAATGCCCCCATGATTGCTTATCGTCGTAACCCAAATATCCGCTCGAAATTAGTAAGATCAGAAACAAGGGAGCCTAAGCAATTTGCAGAGAGCATAAGATGCACCCAAAACAATACGAAAAACGAGGACGTCCTTGCAAATTATGTCCACATATGGGGCAAACGAATATAATAAGCAATACAATTACAGGAAAAGTTTCAAAAATTTCTGGAGGTACCTGTCAAAGCAAAAACGTAATCTACGCAGCAGAGTGCAATAAACATAACATTATTTACGTTGGTTATACCTCGACGTCAGTCAGCCAAAGATTTAACAAGCATAGGAGTGATTCGAAGAATGATCCCTCTGCAACGGAACTCGGAAGACACTTTTTCAACAGTCAAGACTGTAATTTCGATCGGAATTTGAAAGTGCACATTTTGCAGCAAGTGGAAGGAAATGAAACCGACTTAGGTAACTTTGAGGACAAATGGATCACTAGACTGGACACAAAAGAACCTCATGGAATGAACAGCATCATGGGTGAACTAGCAAAAACGCATTATAAACTATTCCCAAGTTTTTGAATATGTAATAGCATTTCCTTGTATTTATTTCTTATTTCTGGCTTTATGTTCTTATGTGCTTATCCAATTCGTTATCAGCAATCGACGCCAGATTATTAGAATCAAGAATTCCACGGAAATCTTTAGAACTCTTAAATCGAATTTATAATTCTTCCCTTTATCGTTATAGTACACTCTTGTAATTTACTCACATTGTGACTGAAGAAGATCTACATAAGATCGAAATATTTCACTGAAAAGTTCTTGTTTTTCTTGAATCTATTATTATTATTATTATTGTTATTATTATTATTATTATTATTATTATTATTATTATTATTATTATTATTATTATTATTATTATTATTATTATTATTATTATTATTATTATTATTATTATTATTATTATTATTATTATTATTATTATTATTATTATTATTATTATTATTATTATTATTATTATTATTATTATTATTATTATTATTATTATTATTATTATATAAACTAAAACCTCAATCCAAATTAACAGAAAATAAAAGATAAAAACAAACTGTTAAAATTGTACGTTTCGATTAAAAATCTTCATCAGCCTAACTTTGCAAACAAACAACCGAACATTTATAACCTAAGATAAACAACCTAAGTTAAGATACAATAAAGAAGAGCCAAACAATTAAATCTACACCAAGCCTGACAAGAACGCCCAACTTCCATAGAAATAAAATCCCAAACGGGAATTTAAAATGAAAGTTTAGAAAATAAATAATTGCAGTGGGTAAACCAATAACCTACCGAACCCCTGAGAGACCCAAAACCTCACCCTTCCAAGCCTGACTTACATTGAAATAAAAGCCCAAACGGGAATTAAAAGTAAAAGGTTCTAATAACTGACCAAACCCCCACGAGACCCAAAAACCCACCCTTGGAAAATACCTTCATTAAAATCCCCTAGGAGAAGTCTGGACACACCGAGGAGGCAAACAACAAGAATGAGTGGGAAAAGCCCCGCGGTCCTCCCCATAACCTTTCCATAACTCGCTATTTGCTGAGTAAGGAATGGCCTGATAGGGGATTCCACCCTAACACCACGTGTATCCGCACACGAAGCTATAGAAGAAAACCGCAAAACCACACCCACCATGCACATCCACCGGATACAAATGCAACAGCAGGAATTAGGCCATCCCGCACGCAAACATGTCCAACTCCACATCTGCAGCCCGTTCATTAGATCCCCTTGGCAAAAATGTTCCCAGCCTGTATTGCCAAAACAATTCCTTTCGGCGCAGTGAAAATACGTTTTCTGCCCCATCGATGATTTTTATGGTAACATCAAATTTCCCGTTGTGACCCGCTTCGAAAAAATGGCTAAAAAAGTTCGCCTGCGGAATTATTTTGCCCCTGTCCAGTGTACCCTGGTCACGTCTGCGTGCGTATGACCTAAAATAAGATTTGTAAACATTAAATCTCTGCCGAAACTTGGTTTTAGTGCTACCCACATACTTTTTGCGGCAGCATTCACACTGCAACAAGTAAACAACATTTTCTGAATTGCAGTTGTACCTACCCGAAAAAATAGTAAAACATCTGTTTTCATCAGAATTTTCAAAACTGTCCCCTTCTTTGATCAAACCACAAATCTGACAACTTTTCCTGCCATTGCATTTGTAACAGCCCTTAACCGACAAACCTCCATCATCCGAATTAGGTAATTTTGCCCTCACTAGTTTGTCTTTAAGGTTCTTCGCCCTACGAAATGACAAAAATATTTTGTTTTGGAACAACTTCTTATGTTCCGGACCCGCCAAAAGAATGTTCGAAATATCCCTCAAAATATCATACACCCTATTAAGAGCTGGATGGTACGTAAGTACTAACGGTATCCTACCGTCACTCTGGTCTTTACTTTGTCTATCAAGAAGCTCCAACCGATCCAAAGAACGAACTTTATCAATTTGCTGATCAACCTCTCCTTCCTTATATCCCCTATTAAATAGCCACCCCCTAAGTTCTCCCACCCACTTATCAAAAAACTGATCTTCTGAACAGATTCTCCTAATTCTTAAAACCTGGCTATAAGGAATACCCCTTTTTGTATGACCAGGGTGACAGGAGGAGTGGTGCAACAGTTGATGGGTGTCTGTCGGTTTTGTAAACAAATCTGTAATGATTTCCTTGCCCTCTTTGACCACCCGAACATCGAGAAAACTCACCGTCTTCTCATTCATTATTATTATTATTATTATTATTATTATTATTATTATTATTATTATTATTATTATTATTATTATTATTATTATTATTATTATTATTATTATTATTATTATTATTATTATTATTATTATTATTATTATTATTATTATTATTATTATTATTATTATTATTATCATCATTATTATTGGTTAATACATCCTAATATATCTAGCAGAGATGTTCCCTTGAGGTTTGGTGACACCAAGTCTCCTCAAACCCCTCAAGGACTTTTCTTAGGATCCTTGCAGAGCAAAGAATGGCACATTTTTGTAAGTCCACAATACGGGTCTCTATTCCGATGTCTTTTAGTCTCTTCCGTAGCAGCCTTGGCGTGGTGCCAAGTGCACCAACTACAACTGGGATGATTTTCACTTGCGTGTTCCATAATCTCTTTATCTCTCTGGCTAAATCTTGGTACTTGTCGATCTTCTCAGCCTCCTTGCTGTCAACTCTATTGTCATACGGCACTGCAAAGTCAATGATCGTGCACTGTCTGTTCCTTCTAACCTCGACGATCATATCTGGTCTTCTTGCTTCGATAGCATGGTCAGTCTCTATGGAGAAATCCCATAAAATTCTATAGTCATCATTCACCATGACAGCCTCAGGTTCATGTTCATACCACTTATCTTTGACCTTAAATCCACAGACTTTGCTTACATCCCAATGCACTCTCTTACCCACACAGTCATGCCTACACTTGTACCATTTTTGGACAAATTTACTACACTCATTAAGTACATGGCTGATACTTTCGTCAACTTTTCCACACATTCTGCATTTGCTGTCGATTTGGGTCTTATCGATCTTTGCTTTTATGACATTAGTTCTGATAGCTTGTTCCTGAGCGGATATTATTAACGATTCAGTTTCCCTTTTCAAGTTTCCATCTTTCAACTACACCCAGCGTTCAGGGCCTGCCACCTCTTCGGTTTGTCTCAGATACTGACCATGTAATTCTTTCTCTTTCCAGTTGTTTTTTCTTTCATTTTTCTTTCTTTTCTTGAAGCCTTTCGCTGTTTCAGTAACTTCCTCGATGTTTCTCGCTACAGATAATATTCGTTCATTGCTGTCAACAACAAATTCTTCCAAACCCAAAATGGCTGTGTTTACGGTATCTTCTACATTCAATAAGCCTCTACATCCTTCCTTTCTTGGTATGTAGATCCTCTCAACATAACTCTTAGGGTGGTGTGCGTTATGCATTGTAAGAAGTTTTCGTGTTCTTCGATCTAGTTCTTGTAGCTCGGTCTTTCTCTACTTCAAAAAAGGAGCGGAGTATCTCAGTACTGGAATCGCCCACGTGTTAATGGCCTTTATGATATTTCCTCAATTTAGTTTAGTTTCAAGCACCTTTCTAACCCTTCTTTTGTACTCCTTTGTGACGATCTCTTTCATCTCCTTTTCTTTCACCTCATCATTCTGCAACACCCCTAAGTACTTGTACCCATCATTCTCCTGAAGTGACCTGATGACATTACTTCCTGGTATCTTTACTCCATCAGATTTAAGCTGTCGACCCCTCTTCATAATCAACACTGCACATTTTTTTACCCCAAACTGCATACCAATGTCTTTGCTAAAGACCCTCACTGACTGAATAAGAGAATCAAGGTCTTTTTCACTTCTGGCATACAACTTGAGGTCATCCATGTACAGTAGATGATTTATTTTCTCCCCGTTCTTAGCAAACTCATATCCAGTTCTGCACTTTCGCAAAATGTAAGTTAAAGGTATTAATGCGATCACGAAAAGCAATGGAGACAGCGTGTCTCCCTGAAATATTCCCCTGCGGATTTTCACATTTCCTAATGATTCATCTCCACATTTCAATTCCACTTCCCAGGATTTCATCGAATTCTTTAAAAAGGTGGTTACTTTCCCATCAATGCCGAGTATTGTCAGGCATTCCAAAACCCACGAATGTGCTACATTATCGTATGCTTTTTGGTAGTCTATCCAGCCAACGCCTAAGCTCTTTTTCTTCGCTCGGACTTCTCTAAGGATCAATCTGTCAATATACAATAGATCAGCAGTTCCTTTTGAGCGCTTTCTGCATCCCTTCTGTTACTCCGGTAGCAGGTTATTTGTCTCCAGATAGTTATACATTTGATCTGCTATGATACCGGTGAGCAATTTCCACATCAAGGGCAAACATGTAATTGGTCTATAATTACTTACATCTCTTCCTTTATCTTTATCTTTCTGTATAAGTACTGTTCTCCCCTTTGCCATCCATGTTGGTGCTTTGTTTTCTAAACAATCAATCAGGTACAAACTAATATACTTATGCATACTTGTGAAATTTCTTAACCAAAATCCTTGAACACCATCAGGTCCGGGAGCTTTTCAGTTCGGTATCCTCTTAAGCATATTTTTTACTTTCTCATCTGTAATATCGATGCTTTCTTGAATTGACATATTTTCTATTTCATTTCTAAACTCGTGTAGCCAGTTTGCCTCCTTATTATGTTGGACCTCTTTGCTCCAAATATCTGACCAAAAATTTCTTGCCGTCTCAGCATCAGGTACTTCATTCTCAAAATGTTCTTTCTCATTATTCAGTTGTTGATAAAATCTGCCTTCATTATTTCTAAAAAGTCTGTTCTGTTGATACTGGCTTTTTCTTTGTTGTTACCTAGTAATTTTACCAGTCTTAGCTTTGATTTTTTGACGTATTTCTTCTTTCGCAACTTGTGGTTCTCTTCGTTTTATTTTATACTTCCTCTCAAGCTCATCCTTGTATTTCTCTTTTACTGACTTCTTTTCAATAATGGCATTAATCCTTCCAAGATCTTTATTTAGCTGTTTAACTTGACCCTCTAGTCTTCTTTTCCACCATGGCTCCTTTGACTTGCTTCCCCATTCACGCTTAACTCCAAGATTTTCTACAACAACAGCTGAAGCACAATGTATCAGGTCGTTCACATCTGTTATATCATCTACTTTGATTTTTTCCAATAGCACATCTAGTTTCTTAACAGCTTTCCGCAATTTTTCACTTTCAATCCCTCTTAAGGCTGGTAACCTTGTTCTATCCAATTTTCTTATTTCGTTCAAGCGCTGCAATAAGCAGATTTCCTCTTCTGTAACGTCCACTCTTTCTTTTAATGCGAACACATCATCCTCGGTTCTATCTCTTTCCGTTTGGATTTCCGGTTCTTGACGATTGTTTAATATTATTATTATTATTATTTTTATTATTATTATTATTGTTATTATTATTATTATTATTATTAATATTATTATTATTATTATTATTATTATTATTATTATTATTATTATTATTATTATTATTATTATTATTATTATTATTATTATTATTATTATTATTATTATCGTCATATCGCATACTGTCTAAGTCAGCAGGGATCTTTTTCCTTGAGGTTCGGTGACAACAAGTCTTCTCAAATCTCAAGAACTTTCCTGAGGATCCTTCCAGAATACAAGATTGTACTCTTCTGCAATTCCACTATCTTTGTTTCGATACCAATGTCCTCCAGTCTCTTTCTCAACAGTTTTAATGAACACAAATTATTATTATTATTATTATTATTATTATTATTATTATTATTATTATTATTATTATTATTATTATTATTATTATTATTATTATTATCATTATTATTATTATTAGTATTATTATTATTATCATTATTATTATTATTATTATTATTATTATTATCATTATTATCATTATTATTATTATTATTATTATTATTATTATTATTATTATTATTATTATTATTATTATTATTATTATTATTATTATTATTATTATTATTATTATTATTATTATTATTATTATTGTGAGTTCATTTCACACCGTTATTGGGGGATTTTTCTTGAAGTTCCAGTAGCAACAAGTCTCCTTAGAGCTCCAAGACTTTCCTTACGATCCTGGCTGTGTTCAGCAACGCTGTGGTCTGCATGGTGTCAATTTTTGTTCGGATTCCGATCTGGTCTAATCTATCTTTCAATGACTTTGGAACTGTCCCCAAAGCCCCAATCACTATTGAGATTACAGTTACTTTCTTATTCCATAGTACTTGTAATTCTCTTGCCAAATCTTGATATTTCTCCCTTTTTTCCCTTTCTCTCATTTCAACTCTGTGATCTCCAGGTATTGCAAAATCCACAATCTGACATGTCTTCTTTTCTTTGTCAACAATTATGACATCAGGCCTTCTAGCTTCTATTTGATGATCCGTCTGCACTTCAAAGTCCCACAGCTATTGGCTTTTTTTATTTTCAAGGACAGATTCTGGTTTGTGTTCATACCATTTATCAGCATGATTGAATTCTAGCTGCTTACATAATTCCCAATGGACTGCTGTTCCTACAAGGTCGTGTCTCTTCTTGTACTCTTTTTGTGCAAGTTTTGTGCATTCACAAATGATGTGCATTACAGTTTCTTCTTTTTGTCCACACATACGACAGGGGCTATTTTCCTGGGTTTTATCTATTCTTTCCTTGATGTAATTTGTACGGATACATTGATCTTGTGCAGCGGTAATCAGTGACTCAGTTTCTCGTTTTAATGTTCCATTTCTGAGCCATGCCCATGACATATCATCTGCTATATCCATTGTTTGCCTTATGAACTGTCCATGCATTGGCTTTTCTTTCCACCTCTCCTTTCTTTCCGCTGCCCTGCGCCTTTTGAGGTCATCAACAGATTCCTCAGATACTTCATACCAATCTTTTGCTGCTCTTATTAGCCTTTCGTTACTGTTCTTGACATACTCTCTCAAACCGAGCACAGAATTTTCAACACACTCTTCGATAGAAATAAGCCCCCTCCAGCCGTCCTTTATTCCCACATATAACCTGCCAACGTCATCCTTTGGATGGAAAGTTTTGTGCGTTGTGAGAAGTTTTCTGGTTCTCTTGTCCATTGCTTTTAGCTCATCTACAGTCCAATCCAGGAAGGGCGCAGAATATCTCATTAGAGATGCTGCCCAGGTGTTAATCCCTTTTACCAGGTTCCTGCTGTTCAATTTGGATTCCAATACTTTCCTTACTCGGCGAAAATATTCTTTACTGAGTTTTTCCTTCATCTTATTTTTCATTATTGCATCGCTCTCTAAGACTCCCAGATATTTGTATCCATCCTCAGCATTTAATGCCTTAATGAAATCATCATCCGGCAGCTTTACTCCATTTGAATTTGACATTTTCCCTCTTTTCATTATCACTACTGCGCATTTCTCAATCCCAAATTCCATGCCGGTATCTGAGCTGAATGCCCTGACTGTTTGAATCAATGCATCAAGGCCTGCTTCTTCTTTAGCAAAAAGTTTCAAATCATCCATGTAGAGTAAATGGTTGATTTTATCCTTCGTCCTACAAAAGTTATAACCGTTCTTGCACTTTCTAAAGATATGTGTAAGTGGAATTAACGCTATGACAAACAGCATGGGAGAGAATGAATTTCCTTGAAAAATTCCACGTCGGATATTAACTTGTGCAAGTGTTTCTTTTCCAGAAGACAATTCTTCCTTCCATAAATTCATCGAATTTCTTACTAGACATGACACATTACCAGCAACTTTAAACATTTGTAGGCATTCCAAGATCCAAGAGTGAGGCACCATGTCAAGTGTCTTGCGGTAGTCAATCCAATCCATAGCAATATTCTTCCTCCTTGACTTTACTTCCCTCAAGATCCTTTTATCTATAAACGGTAGATCATTTGTGCCCCTAGATCCTCTTCGACATCCTTTTTGTTCTTCCGGTAGCAGTTCTCTTTCTTCCAGTGATTTATATACCTTTTCTGCGATGATACCCGTCAATATTTTCCACATTAAAGGGAGACAAGTTATCGGGCGGTAATTGCTGGCAATATTTCCTTTGGTGACGTCCTTCTGTATGAGAACTTTTCTCCCCCTGGTCATCCATTCTGGTACCTCACCTGCTGCAAGGCATTCATTCAGCTGTGTAGCCATTTGAGCATGAAGTGAAGAAAATCTCTTGTACCAGAACCCATGAATGCCATCTGGCCCAGGTGCTTTCCAGTTTGCCAATTTTCCGAGGACGACTTTCAAACCTTCACTATTAATTGTTATTTCTTCCTGCTGTTCTATAGTGCATATCTCTTCTCTTAAATCCTTTAACCATTTCGCCACGCTTTGATGTTCTTTCGGGCTGTCCCAGATATCACTCCAATTTTTTTTTGCCTCTTCTGCATTCGGTTTCTCTGGCTTCACCTATTTGCCCATTTAATTGTTGGTAAAATCGTCCTTCATTGTTTTGAAAGGTGCGGTTTTGGTTGTATTGATTGATCCTGTTTCGGTATCTTTTCAATTTGCCCTCTTTTGCTATCATTCTTTGTCGTAGTGTCTCCAAGACAGTGCTCTTCCCCTTTTGATTAAATCGATATGTTCTTTCCTATCTATCCACGTGCTTTTGTTTTACAGTTTTATTTTCATTCAATGCTTTCATTCCGCTATAATTCTGATCCAGTTTTTTGATTTGCTGCTCTAATCGGAGCTCTCAGGCGGGTTTCGACTTCTTGGCTTTTTCCCTAAACATATTGAACTTTTCTGCAACAAACACAGAACCAGCATAGATCAAATCATTCATTTTCGTTATATCATCTATTCGTATGTTTTGTAAAAGCTTGTTGACCTTTTGCACTTCTATATTCAGTTTGTTTTTATCAACCGCTCGCATTGATGGTAAACTTTTCCTTCCTTCATTCAGTATCTCATCTAATCTGTTTATTTGGGCTTTTTCCTCGTCAGTTAAACTTGCTCCACTGATCATGCATAGTGTCTGTCTGATGTTATTGTTACTGACGCTGGCCCTCCGGGCGTCATTATCGTTTTGTGACTGTAGTTTGAATGAAGATTCTTGGTCCTGGCTGTGAACGGTGTCAATTTCAATATCAGTGCCAGTATCATTCCTCCTTGACTGCTCTCTGTTTTCTTCTCTTTCATGTTGTACGTTCCCATATTCTATTCTTCTGATAATCTCTTCCAGTTCCAGATCTGTTAGCCAGCCTCTTTTCCTTATTTGATTACTTTGGTCAACTAGACGCTATTCAGTTACAATAAACATCCCCCTTTCCCTCCAAAGATCTAACATTCGTTTCCTGTACCCTCGGCGGCTTGGTACACTTCTGTAATAACACTCCATCACGAACATATTTTCTCTCTCGATCACTTCTTCCTTATTCCTGTTCTGGTAGTAGCTTGATGTCGACCGGGCCTGCGCTGCTCTTCAACAGGACACCTGCCGTGTGAGAGACCTTCACCATTTTTGGTTCTAGCCTCATTAACGCAGTTGTTTTTATTTGATTTGAAAGCATTATACATAAGTATAAGTGCAGTGAATTTAAGGTTGCACAACTACCAGTGTTTTTTTCGAGACACCATCTCTAGGGGGGCTGTCAACTAAGACTGAAGAGTCCCCCCTACCACCCATGAGACAGACTAGCCCCCGCTGGACACCAACCCGGTACTTCGTGGCCTCGGGGAGAGCTTACAGGTGCTACACCTTGCTCAAGGGTGACCTGGAGGTAGTTGTGGCAAAGGGTAACCTCATTCGCCCACGTCGAAACTCCACAACCGGATGCAGTTTAAATTCGTACTCAGGAGGATTATTATTAATATTAATATGTATATTGTTATTATTATTATTATTATTATTATTATTATTGTTATTATTATTATTATTATTATTATTATTATTATTATTATTATTATTATCATTATCATTATCATTATCATTATCATTATCATTATCATTATTATTATTATTATTATTATTATTATTATTATTAGTATTATTATTGCGATTGTACACAGCACTAAATACTGGATTAAAACACCATCAAGCTCTGTCTCAGAGCCTAAGATAGTGAGTGGTCCATCTAAGTTTCTTCCTTGCTTCTGTTCAGTCAATTCCCGGAGTGTCTAGCACTTTCCTGACTATTCTTGCAGATTCCAGTAAACATGTTTTCTGGATGGTTTCAAGTCCATTTCTGTAACCAAACTTTTCTAGTTCCTCCTGGAGTCTTTCTGTCACCGAGCCTAATGCACCAATCATAACTGGCAATATGATGACTTTCTTCACATCCCCTCTCCAGACTTTTAGAATTTCATATTTAAGATCTGTATAGGCATCAACTCTTTCAAATTCCTTTTTCTGTATTCTCGTATCAAATGGACACGCAACGTCTATTACATAACACTGCTTTTCTTTTTTGTCAAAAATAGTTATGTCAGGCCTGTTGTGCTCAATTTTCTGTTCCGTCTGGATACTGAAGTCCCAAAGAATTTTCACTTCATCATTCTCAAGGACACTATTATCTTAACTAACAAAATGCTGGTAACTTTTTTCCCCACACTGAAATCCGTACTTCTTGGAAAGGTGCCAGTGTATTGCTGCAGCTATTTTGTCATGCCTCACTTTCTTGTATTCATTTTGAGCAAGTTGTTTGCATTCTGACAAAACATGTGCAATTGTCTCATCATTCTCGCCACACAATCTGCATTTTGCTGATATGTTCTCTTTGTCAATATTTCTCCTTATCCAGTTTGTCCTCAACGCCTGATCCTGAGCAGCAATAATGAGCCCCTCGGTTTCCTTTTTTAGATATCCTTTATTTAGCCACAGCCAACTCCCCTTCTGATCTTTGACTTCCTTTGTTAACCTCTCAAACTGCCCATTATTATTATTATTATTAATATTATTATTGTTATTATTATTATTATTATTATTATTATTATTATTATTATCATTATTATTATTATTGGCTAATACATGCTAATATATCTAGCAGAGATGTTCCCTTGAGGTTTGGTCCGTTTTGCTATCAAAGCGCGTTTAAGCTTACTCCCAACAAACTTCACAACCTATATTTGGAACAGGACAAATGATCCGTGTTGCCCGTTTTGCTTTGGTCACACAGAGAGTATTGCTCACTTGTTTAATGGATGCAAGGAATTTCATAATTTCTACAGTCGTCGCCACGATCGGATTGTTGGGAAACTTTTCGATGAAATAAAGTTGATATCATGTTCGGGAAGAAAGTTTATACAAACAAGTTACTAGAAACTTTGTTGCCGGAGTATCGAGAAGAGCTGACTTTGCTTCAACATCGGAAACCGGATATTGTCATAATTTATGAGACTTCGCGAGTTATCATCATAGCAGAAGTTACAGTGTGTTTTGATCTCTACTTCGAATCCTCGTTTCCAGTCAAGTGTGATCGCTACCAGGAACTATGTGACTTTCTTCGTGAAAATGGTTGGAAACCTTCTCTTCATGTTCTCTGTTTTGGTGCGCTTGGCTGTATCAAAGATGACGTTTATGAACGATTGAGGAATGTTGGTTTTGGAAAAGCAAAAACAAAGGAATTGTTAGCTTGGTGCTCGTTTTCTACTATTATTGGAGCGAATTATATCTGGAGGCACAGGGTGAAAAAATTGAATCACTGATTCTTTCCATTACATCTTTCGCTTTCGTTTTTGGTCTCCTGTTGATTAAACCTGGTTGTTGTTTACATCAAGATTGAGCCTTTTCATCCTTGATACTCAGTGATAAATTTATTCACCGTTTGTGCCATAGCGTTTATGAACTGTAACTGTAAAACCAGCAAACATTCTGTATATTAACTAAGCAGTAGGTCTCGCCATTTGCTTGGGTGCGGAATAACTTATGATAGTATTATTATTATTGGCTAATACATGCTAATATATCTAGCAGAGATGTTCCCTTGAGGTTTGGTGACACCAAGTCTCCTCAAACCTCAAGGACTTTTCTTAGGATCCTTGCAGAGCAAAGGATGGCACTTTTTTGCAAGTCCACAATACGGGTCTCTATTCCGATGTCTTTTAGTCTCTTCCGTAGCAGCCTTGGCGTGGTGCCAAGTGCACCAACTACAACTGGGATGATTTTCACTTGCGTGTTCCATAATCTCTTTATCTCTCTGGCTAAATCTTGGTACTTGTCGATCTTCTCAGCCTCCTTGCTGTCAACTCTATTGTCATACGGAACTGCAAAGTCAATGATCGTGCACTGTCTGTTCCTTCTAACCTCGACGATCATATCTGGTCTTCTTGCTTCGATAGCATGGTCAGTCTCTATGGAGAAATCCCATAAAATTCTATAGTCATCATTCACAATGACAGCATCAGGTTCATGTTCATACCACTTATCTTTGACCTTAAATCCACAGACTTTGCTTACATCCCAATGCACTCTCTTACCCACACAGTCATGCCTGCGCTTGTACTCTTTTTGGACTAATTTACTACACTCATTAAGTACATGGCTGATACTTTCGTCCACTTTTCCACACATTCTGCATTTGCTGTCGATTTGGGTCTTATCGATCTTTGCTTTTATGACATTAGTTCTGATAGCTTGTTCCTGAGAGGATATTATTAACGATTCAGTTTCCCTTTTCAAGTTTCCATCTTTCAACTACACCCAGCGTTCAGGGCCTGCCACCTCTTCGGTTTGTCTCAGATACTGACCATGTAATTCTTTCTCTTTCCAGTTGTTTTTTCTTTCATTTTTCTTTCTTTTCTTGAAGCCTTTCGCTGTTTCAGTAACTTCCTCGATGTTTCTCGCTGCAGATAATATTCGTTCATTGCTGTCAACAACATATTCTTCCAAAGCCAAAATGGCTGTGTTTACGGTATCTTCTACATTCAATAAGCCTCTACCTCCTTCCTTTCTTGGTATGTAGATCCTCTCAACATTACTCTTAGGGTGGTGTGCGTTATGCATTGTAAGAAGTTTTCGTGTTCTTCGATCTAGTTCTTGTAGCTCGGTCTTTCTCCATTTCAAAAAAGGAGCGGAGTATCTCAGTACTGGAATCGCCCACGTGTTAATGGCCTTTATGATATTACCTCCGTTTAGTTTAGTTTCAAGCACCTTTCTAACCTTTCTTTTGTACTCTTTTGTGACGATCTCTTTCATCTCCTTTTCTTTCACCTCATCATTCTGCAGCACCCCTAAATACTTGTACCCATCATTCTCCTGAAGTGACCTGATGAAATTAGTTCCTGGTATCTTTACTCCATCAGATTTAATCTGTCGACCCCTCTTCATAATCAACACTGCACATTTTTTTACCCCAAACTGCATACCAATGTCTTTGCTAAAGACCCTCACTGACTGAATAAGAGAATCAAGGTCTTTTTCACTTCTGGCATACAACTTGAGGTCATCCATGTACAGTAGATGATTTATTTTCTCCCCGTTCTTAGCAAACTCGTATCCAGGTCTGCACTTTCGCAAAATGTAAGTTAAAGGTATTAATGCGATCACGAAAAGCAATGGAGACAGCGTGTCTCCCTGAAATATTCCCCTGCGGATTTTCACATTTCCTAATGATTCATCTCCACATTTCAATTCCACTTCCCAGGATTTTATCGAATTCTTTAAAAAGGTGGTTACTTTCCCATCAATGCCGAGTATTGTCAGGCATTCCAAAACCCACGAATGTGCTACATTATCGTATGCTTTTTGGTAGTCTATCCAGCCAACGCCTAAGTTCTTTTTCTTCGCTCGGACTTCTCTAAGGATCATTCTGTCAATATACAATAGATCAGCAGTTCCTTTTGAGCGCTTTCTGCATCCCTTCTGTTACTCCGGTAGCAGGTTATTTGTCTCCAGATAGTTATACATTTGATCTGCTATGATACCGGTGAGCAATTTCCACATCAAGGGCAAACATGTAATTGGTCTATAATTACTTACATCTCTTCCTTTATCTTTATCTTTCTGTATAAGTACTGTTCTCCCCTTTGCCATCCATGTTGGTGCTTTGTTTTCTAAACAATCAATCAGGTACAAACTAATATACTTATGCTTACTTGTGAAATTTTTTAACCAAAATCCTTGAACACCATCAGGTCCGGGAGCTTTCCAGTTCGGTATCCTCTTAAGCATATTTTTTACTTTCTCATCTGTAATATCGATGCTTTCTTGAATTGACATATTTTCTATTTCATTTCTAAACTCGTGTAGCCAGTTTGCCTCCTTATTATGTTGGACCTCTTTGCTCCAAATATCTGACCAAAAATTTCTTGCCGTCTCAGCATCAGGTACTTCATTCTCAAAATGTTCTTTCTCATTATTCAGTTGTTGATAAAATCTGCCTTCATTATTTCTAAAAAGTCTGTTCTGTTGATACTGGCTTTTTCTTTGTTGTTACCTAGTAATTTTACCAGTCTTAGCTTTGATTTTTTGACGTATTTCTTCTTTCGCAACTTGTGGTCCTCTTCGTTTTATTTTATACTTCCTCTCAAGCTCATCCTTGTATTTCTCTTTTACTGACTTCTTTTCAATAATGGCATTAATCCTTCCAAGATCTTTATTTAGCTGTTTAACTTGACCCTCTAGTCTTCTTTTCCACCATGGCTCCCTTGACTTGCTTCCCCATTCACGCTTAACTCCAAGATTTTCTACAACAACAGCTGAAGCACAATATATCAGGTCATTCACATCTTTTATATCATCTACTTTGATTTTTTCCAATAGCACATCAAGTTTCTTAACAGCTTTCCGCAATTTTTCACTTTCAACCCCTCTTAAGGCTGGTAACCTTGTTCTATCCATTTTTCTTATTTCGTTCAAGCGCTGCAATAAACAGATTTCCTCTTCTGTAATGTCCACTCTATCTTTTAATGCGAACACATCATTCTCGGTTCTATCTCTTTCCGTTTGGATGTCCGGTTCTTGATGATTGATTGATCTCTCAGCCTCTTCATGTTCTAAATCTCCCCTAATGCTACCATATTCCCCATCTTCCACTGCTCTAGCAATTTCTTCAAGCTCTAATCTAGAAAGCCATTGCTTCCGCACGATTTGGCTCTTCTGATCTAGCAGTCTTTGCTCTGTGACTGGGAACATCTCTCTGTCAATCAGTTGATGCATCCTTTTTCTGTAACCTATTTTTCGTGGTTCACTCCTATAATAACATTCCATGACAATTCTATTGTCGTTTTGAGACCATCTCCTTCTGATCCTGGCAGCAGTGGCTTGATGACGACCGGGTCCATCCTGCTGTACAATGGAACACCTGCCGTGCGAGAAACCTTCACTTGGGGTTCCAGTCTCATTAACGCAGTTGTGAGTTAGATTAACATCTGTCATAACACTCATAATGAGGATTGTGGTGATAAGGTGACACAACCACCAGTGTTTTTATCGAGACACCATCTCTAGGAGGGTTGCCAACCAAAGCTAAAGAGTCCCTCCCACCCATGAGACAGACTAGCCCCCGCCGGACGCCAACCCGGAATTTCAAGGTCTCGGAGAGAGATTTATTATTATTATTATTATTATTATTATTATTATTATTATTATTATTATTATTATTATTATTATTATTATTATTATTATTATTATTATCATTATTATTATTATTATTATTATTATTATTATTATTATTATTATTATTATTATTATTATTATTATTATTATTATTATTATTATTATTATTATTATTATTATTATTATTATTATTATTATTATTATTATTATTATCATTATTATTATTTGCAATTTCACAGTTCGTACAATTCAACTGGGTTCATCTTACTATCAAGCCACCACCCGCAGCTTTAGAGAGTAAGTCATTTGTCTCTTTAGTCACCAAAGTCCAACACTTTTCTGATAATTATTCGTAAGTAAATTACTAAGGAGTAAAATCTCTGGTTCTATGAATAATCATCTCCCAATAGACCACGACAACGAAATTGAAGGAAACTTTTGGAAATACGCAAAAGCGAAAATCGAGAAAGCTTCTGGAATTTTACCATCTTTTTCAAAAGGCACCTGTGTTGAATATTTTCAAAGCATCTTCAGCAAATCAAGATCGCAATTAACTTTCAGGAAACCAAACTGGATGCCAGCCTATGAAGAACCGAAAAAACCGTTATATCTTCAAGCCCCATCCTATAAAGAGTTAAATAAAATCATTTATAGAATGAAAACATCAGGAGCCCCTTGCCCTCTCGACCAGATCTCAATCATCACGCTGAAGCGATGCCCATATTTGCGGACCTATCTATTAGACGTCATTAAAGCCGCCTGGTCTGCAAAAACGAACCCAGACGAATGGAAGAGTGCCATTACAATTCTAAAGCACAAGAAGGGGGCTGCGAATGATCCTCAGAATTTCAGACCCATAACACTCCAATGCGTTTTCTTAAAAGTTTACACCTCTTTGATAAGGAACAGAACATTCCAATTCCTCAAGACAATGGTTTCATTGAGTGCAGTATCCAAAAGGGGTTCACCCCAAAAGTATCGGGAACACTTGAGCATACATCTCAACTCGCCTACCTACTACGGCATGCTAAAAAGAACCAAAAGTCAATCGTTGTCACATTACTGGACTTGAAAAATGCATTTGGAGAGGTCGATCATCGCCTGATCTCCAGAACATTAGAATACCATCACATCCCAAAGAAATAATGGAAATCATCGAAGGCATCTATGGTGGTTTTACAACATCTATCGCGACAAAGGATTTCATTACTCCGGCTATTAAATTTGAAAAGGGTGTCCTTCAAGGAGATTGCTTAAGCCCCCTCCTCTTTAATATGGTCTTCAACACCTTTATCCAGACCTTGGTAAAAAGCGACGAAATAAGGCAAATAAATTACGTGTACCATAAGATCTTAAAGCCTAAAAACTGGTTCCAATTTGCTGATGACGCAGTAGCCATAACATCAAGCGAATATGAAAACCAAATCCTGTTAAACATTTTTACAAGGTGGTGTACTTGTGCGAACATGATCATAAGGACAGATAAATGTATGTCATTTGGAATATGCAAGAAAGCAACTAAGTCGGTTCAATTTAAACCGAAGCTCTTTATAAATGGAGCGGTCATCAAACCCATTGAATTAGGAGAAAGCTTTGAATATCTTGGTCGTTGGTTCAATTTCGAAATGGACAATAAGAAACACAAAGAAGAGCTAACATAGATTGTCACTCACATTATGAACAAAGTTGACAGCTTACCATTGCATCCAAAGAATAAAATCATGCTCTACTCTCACTACCTAATGAGTAAACTATCTTGGCACCTGACAATCGCGGACATTGAGCAAACCTGGGTGATAAATCAATTAGACTCCCCTGCTCATAGTTATCTGCGAAGATGGCTGGAAATTCCAGCAAATGGATCACCGTCGATCATCATGCTTTCTAAAAGCCAATTTGGTCTCGACATCCAAGATATAAGTACAAAATTCAAGCAATGCCAGGTTGTTATGAGGCAATGTTTAAAGAAATCTGTCAACAAAGACATTAATGAGTTAGCCCAACTTTCCAATGACAAAAGGCGCCAATACGATTCTTTCAACAGTACGAAGAACATCCTTAAATCTATCAGGCTAAATCTTGCAAATAAAGTGAAAGAAAATCTTACGACACAAGGCCTTGTCATGCGTCATGTATGGGACTGTGTTCTTTCAAACACTAAAACAGTGTGGTCGTCTGTACAGAAGGCTATGCCAAGGAACATCTTTAACAACACAATAAGATACCTGAATAATACTCTTCCTAACATGGGTAATATGCAGATTTGGGGTTATGCAGAAAATAAGATGTGCCCACTGTGTCACGATCCCCAAACACTGGGCCACGTTGTCGCAGGCTGTAACATCGCTCTTACTCAAGGACGCTATACATGGAGACATAACTCCGTTCTGAAGATCATTGCAAATACGTTGTCAAGATCATGTAAGAGCCTATATGTTGATCTGCCCTCCTTTGCATCTCCCTGCAAAGTAACAGGGGATCAGGAAAGACCTGATATTGTTATTGTCCAACACAAGACCGTCACACTTGTGGAGCTTATGGTTGGTTTCGAGATGAACATGGCGGGTAACAGCACAAGAAAGAGAGAAAAATACAAGCCACTTATGAACAGACTGAAATCATCATATAATAAGGTTGTGTACTGTAATGTCTCAATGGGGGCATTTGGCTTCATCGAAAAGGACAGTAAAAGATTCTTCGAACTGCTATCTAACATAAATGTCTCAGACACAGAAATAAAATATGTAACCAAAAGGATGATAAACATTTGTATTCGCGCATCCTACTTCATTTTTTGCTGTAGAAACAAGGAATGGACAAATCCAGAACTCTTAGATTTTTAGGTCCCTGATTTCTAACTTTTACATAACCTGTGTGAGTATGTCATCAATGCCCCTTGTTGGCGAGTTAATGCCATAGATTTTAGTTTTAGTTTTGTATTGTATGTATTAGGATATATTGAATGAAAGTTTCCATTGTTATTATTATTATTATTATTATTATTATTATTATTATTATTATTATTATTATCATTATTATTATTATTATTATTATTATTATTATTATTATTATTATTATTATTATTATTATTATTATTATTATTATTATTATTATTATTAGAAATTGAAGAAGATTTTATCATCGAAACGTATTTCATAAACAGTTGTGTTTCTATATTCTTTTTTCTGTTTATTTTTGATGGTGGTTTTTGTTAACATATTATTATTATTATTATTATTATTATTATTATTATTATTATTATTATTATTATTATTATTATTATTATTATTATTATTAATATTATTATTATTATCATTATTATTATTATTATTATTATTATTATTATTATTATTATTATTATTATTATTATTATTATTATTATTATTATCATTATGCTGCTAAATGTCACAGTTCATACTGGTTGCTTTTCTTTGGCCGGGTGTAAACAATACACCTAAGGCATGTCATGTCCTGAAGTTCAGATGCTCAATACTTTACGAAGGATCCTTGCAGTTCCTAGTAAGCATGTCTTTTGGACCGTCTGAAGATTCAGATTTTCTGATACGCTTCTGATGTTATCTTCCATTCCTTTTCTGATGGTACCGAGTGCTCCTATCACAATGGGTATTACTTTCGTTTTCATTTTCCACATCCTTTGTATCTCAATTTCAAGATCTTGATATTTGCTTTTCTTTTCCATTTCTTTGATAGAAACATTTTTATCACATGGTACAGTCATATCTATCAGCTTGCAAGTTGAATTCACTTTGTCCTTGATTATGATATCAGGTCTGTTTGCACCTACATGTCTGTCTGTATGCACTGCCATGTCCCATAGCACTGTATGTGTTTCAGTGTTAGTTACTGTGCCCGGTTGGTGCTCATACCACTTGTCTGAGGTCTTGATTCCTAGGTCATTACAAATATTCCAGTGTACATATGCTGCAGCTTTGTTGTGTCTTTCGATGTAATCAGACTTTGCTAATACTTCACATCCTGACGTTATGTGGTCAATTGTTTCAGATTGCTTGTAACACATCCTGCATCTGCTATCAATTTCTTTGCCAACTATGTGTTTTTGATAATTTCGTGTGTATAGAGCTTGGTCTTGCGCTGCTATCAATAATCCCTCTGTTTCTCCTTTGATGTCTGATCTGAGCCAATTATTTGTATTTGGAAGGTCAACATGTGGCTCCCCTATAAGTGAAGGGTACTTTCCATGCAGTGGTTTACTGATCCATCTATTATTTTTCTTCTTCACAAGTTCTTTCTTCATTTCTTGTTTCATTCTTATTGTTATTATTATTATTATTATTATTATTATTATTATTATTATTATTATTATTATTATTATTATTATTATTATTATTATTATTATTATTATTATTATTATTATTATTATTATTATTATTATTATTATTATTATTATTATTATTATTATCAATGTGGAATTGTAAACAAGACACAGTACACAGACGAATGGAGTGCTAACTACTGCAACCTTAGTAAGAACTTGTTAAAAGCTGCCCTAAGAAATCTAAAAAAGGCAAATGAGGGATACAGATCCAACAAAATTTGATTCGTTAGTAAATTATTAAGGAGTAAAATCTCTGGTCCAATGAATAATCATCTCCCAATAGACCACGACAACGAAATTGAAGGAAACATTTGGAAATACGCTAAAGCGAAATTGAGAAGGCTACTAGACTTTTGGCATCATTTTCAAAAGGCACTTGTGTTAAATATTTTCAAAGAATCTTATGCAAATTAAGATCGCAATTAACTTTCCGGAAACCAAACTGGATGCCAGCCTATGAAAAACCAAAAAAACCCTTCAATACTCAAGCCCCATCTTATAAAGAATTAGATAAAATCATTTATAGAATGAAAACGTCAAGTGCCCCTTGCCAACTCGACAAGATCTCAATCATCACGCTGAAGCGACGCCCATATTTGCGGACCTATCTATTAGAGGTCATTAAAACCGCGTGGTCTACAAAATCGATCCAGATGAATGGAAGAGTGCTATTACAATTCTAAAGCACAAGAAGGGGGCTGCGAATGATCCTCAGAATTTCAGACCCATAACACGCCAATGCGTTTTCTTGAAAGTTTAAACCTCATTGATAAGAAACAGAGCATTCCAATTCCTCAAGGACAATGGTTTCATTGTGTGCAGTATCTAAAAGGGGTTCACCCCAAAAATATCAGGAACACTTGAGCATACATCTCAACTCGCCTACCTACTACGGCATGCTAAAAAGAACCAAAAGTCAATCGTTGTCACATTACTGGACTTGAAAAATGCATTTGGAGAGGTCGATCATCGCCTTATTTCCAGAACATTAGAATACCATCACATCCCAAAAGAAATAATGGAAATCATCGAAGGCATCTATGGTGGTTTCACAACATCTATCGCGACAAAGGATTTCACTACTCCGGCTATTAAATTTGAAAAGGGTGTCCTTCAAGGAGATTGCTTAAGCCCACTCCTCTTTAATATGGTCTTCAACACCTTTATCCAGACCTTAGTAAAAAGCGACGAAATAAAGCAAATGAATTACGTGTACCTTAAAGGTGAACTGAAGCGAAATTTTCATTGATTCAAATTAATGGCACTGTCGAATGATACGGACTCCTGTTTAAATTTCTTTAATATCTCTTTTCGTTTTCAAGTTATCCACTGATATCAAGTTTCAGTTGATGACGTCATTTTGTTTGCAAATTGCTAGGATGATGTACTGGAACATAGCTGTATCTAAGCTTTGAAAGGTTACAGTTGTCGGAGACATTTAAGTTGAGCTGAATAAATGGAATAGATATTGTTTCATGGACTGATATGATGTTTAGAAAGGTATGCCAACTCAAGAAATGTTTTTGGAGTCAACTTCCTTTAGGAAACATATTCAGCCTCGTACATTTCATTACTTTTTGCAAACAAAATGACGTCATCAGCCAATCATACAAAACAGTGTGTAATTCGAAAATGAAACAAGGTATCACAAAATGGTAAACGACATTCTTTATCATTCAAAAGTGCTTTTCATTTGCATCAATAAAAATTTTCGCTTCAGATCACCTTTAAGATCTTAAAGCCAAAAAACTGGTTCCAATTTGCTGATGACGCAGTAGCCATAACATCAAGCGAATATGAAAACCAAATCCTATTAAACATTTTGACAAGGTGGTGTACTTGTGCGAACATGATCAGATAAATGTATGTCATTTGGAATATGCAAGAAAACAACTAAGTCGGTTCAATTTAAACCGAAGCTCTTTATAAATGGAGAGGCCATCAAACCCATTGAATTAGGAGAAAGCTTTGAATATCTTGGTCGTTGGTTCAGTTTCGAAATAAGAAACACAATTATAATAAGGATAATAAGAAACACAAAGATGAGCTAACAGAGATTGTAACTCACATTATGAACTAAACTGACTGCTTACCATTGCATCCGAAGAATAAAATCATGCTCTACTCTCGCTACCTAATGAGTAAACTATCTTGGCACCTGACAATCGCGGACATTGAGCAAACCTGGGTGATAAATCAATTAGACTCCCTTGCTCATAGTTACCTGCAAAGATGGCTGGAAATTCCAGCAAATGGATCACTGTCGATCATCATGCTATCTAAAAGCCAATTTGGTCTCGACATCCAAGATATAAGTACAAAATTCAAGCAATACCAGGTTGTTACGAGGCAATGTTTAAAGAAATCTGTCAACAAAGACATTAATGAGTTAGCCCAGCTTTCCAATGACAAAAGTCGCCAATACGATTCTTTCAACAGTACAAAGAACGCCCTTAAATCTATCAGGCTAAATCTTACAAATAAAGTGAAAGAAAGTCTTACGACACAAGGCCTTGTCATGCGTCATGTGTGGGACTGTGTTCCTTCAAACACTAAAAAAGTGTGGTCGTTTGTACAGAAGGCTATGCCAAGGAACATCTTTAACCATACAATGAGATACCTGCATAATACTCTTCCAAACATGAGTAATATGCAGATTTGGGGTTGTGCAGAAAATAAGATGTGCCCACTGTGTCACGATCCCCAAACACGTGTCTTTACTCAAGGACGCTATGCATGGAGACATAACTCCGTTCTGAAGATCATTGCAAATACGTTGTCAAGATCATGTAAGAGCTTATATGTTGATCTGCCCTCCTTTGCATCTCCCTGCACAGTAACAGGAGATCAGGATAGACCTGATATCATTATTGTTCAACACAAGACAGTCACGCTTGTGGAGATTACGGTTTGTTTTGAGACGAACATGGCGGGTAACAGCACAAGAAAGAGAGAAAAATACAATCCACTTATGAACGGACTGAAATCATCATATAATAAGGTTGTGTACTGTAATGTCTCAATGGGGGCATGTGGCTTCATCGAAAAGACAGTAAAAGATTCTTCGAACTGCTATCTAATCTAAATGTCTCAGAAACAGAAATGAAATATCTAACCAAAAGGATGATAAACATTTGTATTCGCGCATCCTACTTCATTTTTTGCTGTAGAAACAAGGAATGGACAAATCCAGAACTCTTAGATTTTTAGGTCCCTGATTTCTAATTTTTTTACATCACCTGTGTGAGTATGTCATTAATGCCCCTTGTTGGCGAGTTAATGCCATAGATTTTAGTTTTAGTTTTGTATTGTATGTATTAGGATATATTGAATGAAAGTTTCAATTGTTATTATTATTATTTTTATTATTACTCGATTGCACAGTGTTGTCCTCAATAAATACTGGTTCTTCTATAGTCAAGGTGTCAAGCCTTAACAAAAGACCTCAGACAGAACGTACTAGTACTCGCATGTCTGTCCGGATATCAAGTTGCTCCAGGAAGTATGTCAGCTTCTTTGGAATTGATCTTAATTGAGGGGGCACGTTCCCTCAGTAAATGTAAAATTCATAACAGTATAGGACAACTCGAAATAACTCTTCCATTCGCGTTGAATTATATCTCAGCATAGAACGCGTAGCTAAACAGTGTACGTAGATCGATAGATAGCTAGTTCGAGGATAGGTTTTCGCTACAAAAAAAAAGATACAAATAAACACATAAGCTAGCGAAAACAACGAACAAAAACGAGAAAATACGAAGGAATAAGCGAATTAATTTACTCACAAATATTTTCCATTGATGTCCTATCGCCATTACAAATCCAAACCAACTCGAAGTAAACAACCTGTCCCAAAGACCCTCAGGGAGCGCCTCCACGCTCCGGTTCGAGCCAACAGTCACAAAAGGTCCTATTGTCTAAGCAACAAAAGGGTTCTTCGAACTGAAAACAATACCAATAACTGTTCTCTGTCCTACGCAACGTTATGAGGGGTGCAGTAAATTGCCCCTCTCTGGTCCAGTAAAAAATTATGCGGGGAGAGACCATAACATCTGGCTCCCCAAAAACATTACACAACGTTCAAATGTTTTTCTCACAGTCTTCGTGGCTCCTTCGATGGGGAATGAACCTCATGCTCTCATTATTCACAGCGTTCATGCTCCTCTTCTCTGTAAAGTAGAACGATCTTGTTCACTGGTCTTTCAATGGGCTTTCGAGAGTCAAACTGCATACCAGTTGTCTTCATTTTTACGCTTCGAACGACGCCTTGGTCATCTTTTCGTACGTCAACGATTCGAGCTTTTGACCATTTGTTTCTCGGCAAATTATCTTCAGCGATCAGAACTATGTCATCCTTCTGGAAATTCTTCTGTGGAACATTCCATTTGGTCCTACGCTGTAAATTGATAAGGTATTCCTTCTGCCATCTCTGCCAGAATTCGTTGGCAAGATGCTGAACACGACGCCAGTATTTCCTTGAATACATGTCTGCTCTTTGAAAATTTCCAGGCGGAGGCAATATTACCTTGGTCTTCATTGTCAGCAAACTTGAGGGGGAAAGTGGCAGAGGGTCATCTGGCCGATCAAGATTATCTGTCGTCAAGGGTCTTGAATTGAAAATTGCAGTAGTTTCCGCCATAACTGTGCGGAAAGCCTCGTCGTTCAAGGAGCTGCCATGTGTCTTGAACATTGAAGAAAGGATTGATCGAACGGATCTGATCTGTCTTTCCCAAACTCCACCCATATGACTCGCCGCAGGTGGATTTCTCTTCCATCGAATGACAAGGTAGTCTGATCCTTCATGTAACAGGAAATCTCTGATCCTTTCATGATCCATCTCCTTAACTGCTTCTTTCAGCTCTCTCTCTGCGCCTACAAAATTTGTTCCCCAGTCGGATCTTAAGGATCTGATGTTTCCACGAATACTGATAAACCGCCTCAAAGCCATGATAAACGAATCAGTTTCCAGAGAATTTGCTACTTCTATGTGTACTGCACGTGAATTCAGACAAGTGAAAAGAGCACCATATCGCTTGACTTCTTTCCTTTTCTCTTTGATCAGGCATGGGCCAAAATAATCGACACCGCAGTGAGTAAATGGGGGTGCTGGCAAAGTCCTGTCTGCAGGCAGATCTGCCATCTTCTGTTGGCCAAGTCTTCCTCTGAGAAAGCGACAAACTGTGCACTTTGAAATTATTTGTCGAACAATCAAGCCACCTCTTACGATCCAGTATCCTGAACTTCGAATCTCATTCGACGTTATTCCTCTTCCTGCGTGATACACTGCATCATGACAATGTCTTGCAATCAAAATTGGGATCTTTCCACTATGTGGTATGATTACAGGATGCTTCAGATTATCAGCTAATTTCGCTCTTCGTAGACGTCCTCCAACTCTCAAGATACCATTGGAATCAAGAAAAGGATCAAATTGAAGAAGGTTGCTTCTTTGGCGTAACAAAAGTTTCTTTTTCTTTTCCGATTCTCTGTCAATGCTTCCAGAATCTATGTCTTTGAGAATCTTTATTGTGCTTGCAAATTCTTTGTGTTGAATCCACTTGATAAGCTTATCTTCGGCTTTTTGTAAATCTTCAACTTTCGGTTCTTCTCTGATGAACTTCTTTCTCTGGATGATTCCAATGACTATTGCTAGTACTCTCTTCATACGATACCAGCTTGAGATATTCTTCTCCAATGAGGCTAGAACACGATTTTCTTCTTTTAAAGGCATAACTTCTGTTGTGAAGATCTTCTTTACCTCTTTATCATCCTCATCTATTTCAGTTGACACGTTTTCCGAGGGAAAATTTCTTTCTGAATCCCATAAAAATTTCGGTCCCTTTAGCCAGTCTTTGGCTTCAGTAAATTGCTTTCCTGTTGTACCGCGTGATGCATGATCAGCTGGATTGATTTCAGATGGCACATATCTCCATTGCTCCACATCGGTGTGATCACAGATCATCTTTACTCTGTTGGCTACGAATGTATGAAATCGTTTTCTTTCGTTGTTCAAATAGCTTAACACGACTTGAGAGTCATTCCAGTAAAATTCTTCCACCTCATTGATCTGTAGCTCTTTGTAGAGTAGATATCCAACTTTTGTAGCCACTGTGGCAGCAGTTAACTCAAGTCTCGGTATAGATGGTGCATCTTTGGGAACAACTCTTGACTTTCCCATAACAAGGGCGCAATTGATTCTATTTTCAGTGTCTTGTAGACGAAGGTAGCTTGCAACTCCATAACCAATAGTGCTTGCATCAGAGAAATGATGTAGTTGTGCTGATTTTACCTCACCAAAAGATTGTGGTGTGAAGCTTCTGTCAATCTTTATATGATGTAAGACATCAAGATCTGCTCTCCATCTTTCCCATGCTGCTCGTTGCTCTTGTGACAATGGTTCATCCCATCCTTGTTTGTCGGCTGATATCTGCTGTAAGATTTTTCTACCAGGTAGCAAGAGAGGTCCAACCAGTCCCAGCGGATCATAGATTGAGCTTATCGTTGCAAGTATGCCACGTCGTGTCAGTGGTCGATCTTTCAATGTAATGCGAAATTCCAGCTGGTCATTCTCTATGTTCCATAGCATTCCTAGCGCTCTTTCCATGGGCAAACGGTCATGGTTGAGATCCACATTCTTAATCTCTTTTGCTTGCTCCTCTCTTGGAATAGAGCCAATGACTTTACGATCATTTGAAATGAACTTGGTAAGTCTAAAACCACCAGCAGCACACATCTTTGTTACTTTGGGAATGAGCTCTAGGGCTGCCTCTGTTGTAGGAGTTGATTTGAGAAGGTCATCAACATAAAAATCATGCTTAACTACTTCAGCTGCTTCATTTCCATAGACTTTGGCGTTGTCTTCAGCTGTCTGTTTCAAGGCGAAATTTGCACATGAAGGTGAACTGACAGCTCCAAACAAGTGAACGCACATTTCATACTCAGTCAAATCATTCTCTATGTTTCCATCAGGCCACCATAAGAAACGAAGATAACTTCTCTGTGCCTTTGGAACTTGCACTTGATAGAACATTGACTCTATATCAGCAAGAAAAGCGACTTGATTGATGCGGAATCTCATCAAAACTGCAACCAAGAGATTAGTTAAATCTGGGCCTTGCAAAAGCTCTCTATTGAGAGACGTCCCTTTATATTCACTACTGCAATCAAAAACAACACGGATCTTCTCAGGTTTTCTCGGATGATAAACCCCATGATGTGGCAAATACCATACTTTCCCTTCTTCTACATCAAATTGAGATTCTGGAACTTTTGCTGCGTATCCTTGCGTGATGATTTTATTCATGAAATCTACGTAGTCTTCATGATACTTTGAGTCCTTGAACTTATGTTTGATCCACATTGCTCGTTTTATCGCGTGTTGACGATTGTTTGGCATATTCACAGTTTCATTTCTGAAAGGGAGTGGCAACTGGTAATGGCCATTAATTGATTTAACCTCAGTTCTCATTTTCTCCAAAAATCTGTCATCTTCTTTTGAGTTGGCAGTCTCTTTAGGGAGTTGATTTCTTTCAGTACCTTGTGATATTTGCACTTTCTTCATTTCCTTTGGGCTTGGCTCATTAAAATCGTGTTTGTACATTTCTACCAGCATTCGAGACAAATCGTTGTCTTTCACCGTTTCTTCAACTCCAAAGAAATGCTGTGCGATCTTATTTGACGGGCTATCCACAACTGCAATTCTATTGCACCGTAACGTTGACATATGCTGTTCTGCATTGGTGAGGGGACCAACTATACACCACCCAAGAGCAGTTCTTTGAGCAAATGGTCCGTTGTTCTCTTCATTGATTACTTCCAATGGTCTAAGTGCCGTGGGACAGTTGACTCCAATAAGCAAAGCAACTGGAGCATCAGGATCAATATCAGGAATTTCTTTCATGATACTTTCAAGGTGTGGCCAATGTTTCACGTTATCTACTGTAGGTATTTCATCTTTGTTGATAGGTAAACCTTTCCGGGTAAATAATCTTGGTAAACTTATCGTATTTGTGCAGTTGACATCAGAAACCATGAAGCCATCCACTATTTGTGAATCTTCTGACGTTGTGCCAGTCATGGTCTTTATACAAATTTTTGTATCAGTACCTTTGATGTCAAAGTTATCAAGCACATCTTGATTTATAAACGAACCTTGACTGCAATTGTCTAGCATGCCATAAACTTTTAATACTTTATCAGGAGTACTTTTGTGAAATAACAGCATTGGCAGCACACTCAGTGACATTATAGAACCATTTGTTCCCAAGGAAGAAGTTCCTGATTCGCTAGCCTTTGTACATCCATTACTAATTTCTGTACGATCGTTTGATTTTGCTTCTGAGGTGTGATTCTTGGCTTTTGGTTTAAACTTGTGAGTACCGTGCATTCCTAACGGATGAGATCCACCGCAACCTTCCTTGCTGCATACTCGTTTCTGTGGGCAGTCACCAACAGTGTGATCTGAGGAATAACATCCAAAGCAAAGCTTCTTTGAAATCACAAACATTTTTCGAGCATAAGATGACTTGGCAAGAAAATCTTTGCAGTCGTCCAAATCATGCTCTTTACTGCAATGAGGACAAAGATGATCTTTTACGGCTGTTTCAGCGCCGGCATCGTAATTTTCTGATCCAGTAACAAAGGAACCTACTCTTGTCTTGGAGCCTCCTTTTAATGCTTTGGACTGGTCAAGCTTTATAGGCTTTTTGTCGATCACTTTCGACAGAGCTTCTCGACTAAATGTCGGGTCGTTGGCGACTTCTGATTCTTTTCTAACAAACTCGACAAAGTCAACGAAAGTTGTTCTTCTTTGGGCTCTTGACAAAATCATGCACACATTCTCTGACCACTTTCTTTGCATTCGTTGGGGCAATTTAATACATAGTGACTGTAGAAGAGAGCTGGTGTTTAGTTCATTAACGTAAACTTGATCCCACAGTGCACCTTGGCATTTGATTAAGAAAACATAGAATTCACGAATCCCTTTACCATCACCTTCAAAAATACGTGGCCATTGTCTCAGTTTCTCCATGTACATATTTGCAATCTTGATAGGATTTCCGTAGTTTTCTTGTAGCAAACTTTTAGCTCTTTGATAAGCTGCAGATGCTTCCAGATACAAGCACGTCTCAATTACAGACTTTGCTTCCCCATATGTATGCTCAATCAGCAAAACTAATCGATCTTTGGGATCTTTAACTCTTGCCTCAACCACTGTTTCAAACATGTTAATAAAATATTGATACTTCATTGGATTTCCACCAAACTTTTCAAGCTTGAGCTCTGGAGCTCCTTGTCGAAGCAAATACTCTCCTTGTTTGGCTATTAATTGATATAACATCTTAATTGCTTCAATATTCTCTTCGTTAGACACCCTGCTCCCTGTCTGAGCTGCATTTCGAGAAGTAGGTTGAACTGTCTGGGGATCATGTGCTGCAAACATAGCAGGGCCATGTTGGAAACCAGACGGGTTTGGTGTAGCTGTATATCTTTGTGTAAACTGTGGTCTGGCAGGTGCTGTGAACTTTGGTACAAATGATGGAGTTTTAGCATCTAAAACATTTGTTTGTTTATCAATGAATCTATCTTCTTTTTTAACACAATCTATATGTGCTTCTGACTTCTTCTGGATCTTATTATCGCTAAAGCCATTGTCCTCAAATATCTTAGATGGATTTAAGACATAACTGTCCTCTAAAAATTCTCTATGAACCTTGTCAGCTGCTTGTGCTACAGCTAACTCTTTCTCCAGCCTCGTTCTATCAAGCTCTGTTTCTGCTTTTTTTTCCTTTTCAAGGTATTCTGATTTTGCTTTCAGCTCTGCAATTTTTGCTCTGTTTCTTATGACGTCATCCAGAGTGCTGCTAGGTGCTCCAGATATCCTTGATCTATTGGATTTTTTCGAACGAACTGAACCCCTTGAAGACTTCGACGAATTTGAGACTGCTTCATTGCCAGTATTAAAATCTTGTAGCCATTTTGTGACACGTAACTCTGCATTCCTAACATCCGAACAAACACGCAGGTAAGTAGGATCATTTAATTTATCGTCGTCACTGTCAAATTGGCGAATAAAATCTTGGTATGTACGTGAAACTTTATTCAAGCAATCTTTGACGATATCGATATTTTCCGTTGAAACCATTAGACTCTGAATACGAATAATATGATTATTGATAATCTCGCTGTAGTAGCTTTGATTCTTACGCCTCTGTTCGCGATTTTCCATCCAATATGCCAAGCCCTTTTCAGTCATTCTACACTCTCTTTGTGGCCTTGAGTCAAAATAAGTAAAACCAGCATGTTCTGGCAATGACCCAAAATTAGCAGGATCGTGGCGATTGTCTTTGTTGATATCCGTTGGCAATGACCGTGGTGGTGACAATATATTTTGCCCCTGAGGGTCAACTTGTGATTTTTCGTCCTTTGAATGTTCCATAGCGCAGCAACATACGAAATTGTTCGAGAATGATAAAAGCAATATTCAGGCTATCATAAAGTGTTCTCGAAAAGTGGCAATTTTGCAGCTAACGCTTCAAAGGGGTCTATCACATAAATTAGGCCATAACAGTTTCCAAAGGGGTCTTGAAAATCAAGATAAATCCTCGCAAGCGATTCGTAAACACGGGTAAATCTTGGCAAATGTTCATCATCAAGTAAGGTGAAGGCGATAATATTTCGAAAACGATGAGGGGGCACGTTCCCTCAGTAAATGTAAAATTCATAACAGTATAGGACAACTCGAAATAACTCTTCCATTCGCGTTGAATTATATCTCAGCATAGAACGCGTAGCTAAACAGTGTACGTAGATCGATAGATAGCTAGTTCGAGGATAGGTTTTCGCTACAAAAAAAAAAAGATACAAATAAACACATAAGCTAGCGAAAACAACGAACAAAAACGAGAAAATACGAAGGAATAAGCGAATTAATTTACTCACAAATATTGTCCATTGATGTCCTATCGCCATTACAAATCCAAACCAACTCGAAGTAAACAACCTGTCCCAAAGACCCTCAGGGAGCGCCTCCACGCTCCGGTTCGAGCCAACAGTCACAAAAGGTCCTATTGTCTAAGCAACAAAAGGGTTCTTCGAACTGAAAACAATACCAATAACTGTTCTCTGTCCTACGCAACGTTATGAGGGGTGCAGTAAATTGCCCCTCTCTGGTCCAGTAAAAAATTATGCGGGGAGAGACCATAACATTAATGCTGTAATAACAATGGGTACAACCTTAACTTTTGCAGCTGAGCATCCCCACATTCTTGACATTTCTATTTTCAGTTTGGCATATTTAGTTATTTTTTCAAGTTCCTTATCTGCGATATTCTTGTCTGCAGGTATTGCAACATCTATTATGAGACATTCTCCTTTTTCAACGTCATGTACAATTATTTTTGGTCTTTGAAGTTCAATTGTCCTGTCTGTTTGTATATCAAAGTCCCATAGAATCTTTAGCTTATTATAATCATTATTATTATTATTATTATTATTATTATTATTATTATTATTATTATTATTATTATTATTATCATTATTATTATTATTATTATTATCATCATTATTATTGTGATTATTATTATCATTATTATTATTACTATTACTATTATTATTATTTTTATCATTATTATTAATATCATCATCATCATCATCATCATCATCATCATCATCATCATCATCATCATCATCATCATCATCATCATCATTATCAATTTCTTTACAGTTGGATAAGGGTAAAAAAGGACAAGAATTTAGCCAATTACTTCCAACTTAAAACATTAAAAAATACAAATACTACATAAAATGGCGGGATAAGATATTTACAAATCATCGAAATTAAACTGTATAAAAACAGATATCTAAAAATGTTTATCATATAAAGCCCAAATTCGGAATAAATGTCCGGCATAACCTGCATGGACAATTTTCTCCGTACCAATTTTTTATCTTTGTTTTAAACTGATAAAGGGATTCTGAATTGCGTATTGTTAGTGGTAAAGTTTGCCAAAGCTGCGGACCTTTAAATCTGATGCTTTCTGACCCGTTGTTGACTGATCTCACTCTTGGTTGAATAAACTCGTTATTGATACGCAGATTGTAGTGAGTCTTATTTTAACAGAAATTTCATGTATAAATGAAGGATTTAGGATTTAGGATTTATATATATGTATGTATGTTAAATTTGCCACAAGCTAAAATATTTACAATGGTTAAAGATATAATATACAAAATGGATACGATACAATTTACATAAAAAATCTAATAAAAACGATTTAAAAACACCACTAATTATAGTGTCAGGGATAGCATTAAAAGATCGAGTGATCTTATTTTCATAATGGTCCATTAGAGGTGGTTGTAAATAATAAGAAACAAAATAAAAAGTTCGGATAATAATTTAATAATTTCAATAATTCAATAATTCAATAATTTTTAACAGTAATTTATTAAGGCCATATCATATGAATGTGAGAGAGGACGCATGGTCTCAGTAGAACAATTTAAACAATTCATGTCGTGTTAAGTCTATGAAGGACATTTATGCTGCGTATGGTTTGAAACAGTTGATTAAAGAACCCACTAGAGTAACCGTTCAGTCATCGACTTTGATTGATCATATTGCAGTTAGTAATGCCGACGACATTGTTGAATCTGGTGTACTGAAAATTGCACTAAGCGATCATTATCTCGTATATGCTGTTAGGAAGTTCCAAGGTGGTATTAAACGTCAACACAAGTCCATCCGAACGAGATAAATGAAAAAACTCAGCGAAGAGGCTTTCCTATCAGAATTAAGATCTATTGATTGGAGTTTCTACTAAGATCCTCGTCCGATGTAAGTGAAATCGTACATAACTTCAATAGTGTGCTTTCTGCTGTAATACAAAAATATGCGCCAATGGTTGAAAAACGAGTATCCGATAGATATGCTCCCTAGCTATCTTCTGAACTCAAATGTTT
This sequence comes from Aurelia sp. 4 Dawson et al 2005, assembly GCA_964019985.1. Lineage (NCBI taxonomy): Eukaryota > Metazoa > Cnidaria > Scyphozoa > Semaeostomeae > Ulmaridae > Aurelia > Aurelia sp. 4 Dawson et al 2005. The sequence goes on along the minus strand of OZ026504.1, from coordinate 7,416,685 downwards.
GTTTAAGACACGAGATAAGGTCAAAATCTCTGTAGTAAAAAATAAATCAGAGATTTTGATGTCCGCATACCGGCAGTTAAGGAATAAGGCGACCAAGTTGAATAACGAGGTGAAGAGAGTTTACTTTAAAAACAAGATTCAAGCTTCTGAAGGAAACCTTAAAGAAACTTGGGCAACAATCAACAAACTTGTCAACAACAGGTCTAAAACTACCAATATATCATCACTAACTGTTGATAGAAGTTCAGTCACCGATTCTGTCGGCATTGCTAACTCAATGAATGAATTTTTTTGTAACGTCGGCAGTGAATTGTGTAAAGATATCCCCGATGCAGAAAATGGTCTCTTGAAAGGTGAATATGCCATCAACCCTACAAATGCCACCTTTAGTATTTCGCCTGTGGTATCCAAACAAGTCAGCCTTGCAATGAGTAAATTTAAGACTTCTAATGGGTTTGGGCTTGATGAAATTTCCAGTTTTTTCCTAAAAACTGGCATGTCCATCCTGCCTGAACCATCGAGTCAGCTCTTAAATTTGTCACTGCCGGCTGGAATTTTCCTCTATCAATGGAAAACTGCTAGGATAACTCCTATTTACAGGGATGGGAGTTCCACAGGGATCATGCTTAGGTCTGCCACTGTTCATTATCTATGTAAATGATCTCCCACTATCTATTAAACACGCGCTAGTTAATATGTATGCCGATGACACCAGTTTATCCTTCTCCTCCAATAGCATCTCCACAATAAATGAAAAGGTTAATCAGGACCTAGAATGTCTAAACACATGGCTTGCAGGAAATAAATTGTCATTTAACGTTGCTAAAACAAACAGCATTGTGATTGGAAGTCGGAAAAAGGTTAAAGACATTCAAACATCAGCTATGAAACCTTCATTTGTTATTCGTGATGAAGACATTTTGATGATAGAGCACACTAAATACTTAGGGGTACATGTGGACCAATACCTGAATTGGGATGTTCACATTGCAGAAGTGATAGAAAAGAAATCGAGGGCGTTAGGTATGATACGCCATGCAAAACAGTACCTCCCAGTAAACATACTGCAGACTATGTACAGAAGTATGGTTGAGCCTTATTTCCGTTTCTGTTGCCCCGTTTGGGGGTGTGTGTGGCACTACAGCACTCACCAAGCTTCAGAAGCTCCTAAATCGTGCAACTAGAATCGTGACATATAGCCCCTACAGAATGTCTACCACAGGTTTCAGATAACCTTTGGAGCAGTCCTGTAAGATACTCGGGCGCTTCAGGTTTATGGAACTATAGAACATTCTCACTGTTTCAGTTTCTATGAGCTCTTTGACCGTTAGCCACCCCAACTGCCTGAAATTTGGGGAGCTGGGGTGGCAGTTGGGGTTGCAACCATCCCAACCACCCCACCCTAACACCACAAAAAGGCAGTTGGGTTGGCAAACGGTCCAAGAGCTCATAGAAACTGAAACAGTGAAAGTGGTCTATAGGTCCATAGACCATGAAGCGCCCGAATATCTTACAGGACTGCTCCAAAGGTTATGTAAAACCTGTGCTAGACAGCTTCGTAACACCAGCACCGACCTTTATGTGCCTCTTCTAAAAACCGCATGTGGCCAAAAATGCTTCTCGTATAGAGGAGCTAAGCTTTGGAATGATTTGAAAAGAGAAAGTAAGATGGCCAATACTTTTAACCAATTCAAATCGTCACTGAGAAATGACAAATCCTGAGCAGTGTCCCACCTTTCCTTTACTTTTACGTATTTTATAGTTCCTTTTTTTTTACTGTAATTTGTGGCTTTTCTTTTGTAACAGGGCAGTTTGTAAATCAACGTTTTTATATGACTTGAATACTTTACCCTGTCTAAATATTATAAAATGAAATGAAATGAAAGGTCATTTCTAGTTTTGTACATCTCACTCATGAGTATTTGCAATTTCTTTGCATGAATACTGATTGCACAATCCTTCTGTAATATGTCACTAACAGTCGATTCGGTGTCCTTATATGTAATTCTCAGTGCCCTTCCATGTATTTTGTTGATTTTCTGGTTAAGTTGTCTATTGTGAAACATCCGGACAAAAGGGCTGTATTGAAATTGACCGGTAATAATTATCACGAAAGCAAGGAATGCTGTATTTCAAAATACTTGATGCAGTGGGTATTCAGGCCTATTTTAACAACGATACGAGAGACTATCATTATCTGTCCTGTTTGTTCCACTCATATTTAAAGTGCCAGCCTCTTCGCTGTTTTCCAGTTCTCTTGGAAGGAGCTTTTGCTGGGCAAATGGAAAAACAAAGTAAAATTCTTTTGCTCACACCCTTTCTCAACTGAAACAATTTCGTTGATTGTAGAAAAGCAAGATCCAAATATTCCCAAAAAGGAAACATCTGATTTACTCTGAAAGCATATCATTTTTGCTTATATGTTGTTTTGACTGCCACCTTTCTAGCCGCCTGCGTATAGTGCTTCAGCATGCACTGTTTTATCTCAAGGGCTAAGAATGCGACTATTAGATCCCTCTGAAATATTCCCTAGGTTTCTGCGCTTGAGAAAAATTGAAGCTCATACTGGATAAAATGAGCTAATAGCTATCCAAATACTTACTTGATATTCTTTTTTTAAACTTCATATATTTTCATAGTGGTTACTAAATAATTTACTTATTACATAAGGACATTTTGATTTAATGCAAAGCTAAACTTTGATAAAAGTTAGGAAATTCTACCGATGTATTCCCATCCCTTATTAAGAAACGTTCGGGGCGGGGTGCGATAAAGGCCACCCTTTGGTCAAGATAAAATGAAATGAGGCCAGACAAATTTTAAACATTTGGCACGATGAAATTCCAGTAACTTGTTATTATATCCTCTGCATATCCGCAGTAGTGTTATGAAATCAAAAGTAGGCCGTGTTGAACCGAACATAACATGCATAAAAATCCAAGTGTATCATTGCACCGATAACATAAGAATACTAGAATAATAGCGTCCATAGGGAGTCCATAACATCTCTCCTCTTCTTCGGAAATAAAATTTACTAACATCGAATATATGTTTCAGCAGTTTATTAATAAAGCGACTTTCAATGCGTGATAACTTGACAATAGTACATAGGCATCGTGCGTAATCTCATTGGGTATTGGCGTACTTTTTCGGCTTCAGGTTGAGTCTCATCTCGAATGTTATTGTCTGCTTGAACTGTATCATCATCATCAGTTTCTGAATCGGTTGTTGAATCGAAAGAGTTGTAGAACTTTTTGAAGAATGAGATGTTTCGAGTAATCTTATGGTCTGATCTCTCAGCGATTACTTTGGTTCCTCTGATCTCAATGACGCGATATGGCTTTGGATCGAATTTACTTGTAAGTTTGTTCTTTCTTTCTTGTTTGACGAGTACGAGATCTCCTTCTCTGATGTCGGATGGTTTAGTGTGTTGACGTTTATCATAATAGACTTTCGCTTTTGCCTTGCTTTCTCTGTCATTTCGTTGTACAAGCTTGTGTTTGTTTGATGGTTTCGATGTAATTCCTACGACTGGAATTTTCTTTCTTATCACACGATTGAACAAAAGTTCGGCGGGTGCAACTTGAGTTGTGCAGTGCGGTGTTGACCTGTAGTTAAGTAGAAATAAGTGTAGTTCCTTTCTCCAATTGTTTCCTTCAATCTGAGACGTTTGAAGTAGTTTCTTGAGAGGTCGATTGAACGATTCTACTTCTGCGTTCTGTCTAGGCCATAGTGGTGTTCCTGGTTTGAATTCAATTCCCCATGTTTTCATGTACGTTTCAATTTCGATTCCGTTAAATGGTGGACCATTGTCACATATAAATTTAACTGGAATTCCGTGTGTTCCAAAGATACGATCGAGTTTTGGAATGATACTTCCTGCTGCTGTTGATTTAACAATTTCGACTTCAGGAAATCGACTGTATGTGTCAATGACTGACAGTAAGTATTCTCCGGAAGGTACTGGTCCAAAGAAATCTGCTTTGACTGTGTGCCATGGGGCTGGTGGTAAATCTGTTGACTGCATTGGTTCCTTGCTGTTTTCTTGTCCTGTTGCTTGACAAGCAGTGCATTTCTCGATGAATTCTTTCATTATCTTATCGATATATGGGAACCATACTTTTTCAAGCAGTAATGATTTTGTCATAGTTGTGCCTGAGTGTCCTGGCTTATGAGCAAGTTCTATAGCTTTGTGGCGTAGTTTCTGCGGTATGACAACCCTTGTGCCCTTTAGAATTATGTTTCCTTTCACGGTGAGATCTTGTTTAGTGCTGCGCAGGATTTTGAGATCTTGTTTGTTAATGGTAGGATCTTGGATCATACCTACTTCATGCCATCGATTTCTGCGAATTAAGTCAATTGCGGCTTGGAGGGTTTTATCATTTTCCGTCTCCTCTTCAATTTCTTGTAATGTCATGGCTTTCGGGACTGCATTCTTGGTGATGAAGTTTACGTATTCCTCTGCAATTGTATCTTGCTCTGGACGATGTGAAGCTGGGTGACGTGACATGTAATCAGACGGATTATCTGATCCTTTCTTGAACTTGACGGTAAAGCTGTAATTTTGGAGTCGAAGTTGCCATCTCTCGATGCGAGCTGGTGGTTTGGCAACGGGATTGTTGAAAATCGTTTCGAGTGCTTTGTGATCTGTAAACACATCGAAATTTCCTGCTCCATATAAAAATAAATGAAGAAGTTCAATTCCCCATACTAGTCCTAACGCTTCGCTTTCTGTCTGAGAGTAACGCTGTTCGACAGGCGTCAATGATCTTGATACATATGCTACAATTTTATGATCGGTCGCTTCTGGTGTTGATGTTTGGGACAGTATTGCAATAATTCCCTATGGACTGGCATCAGTGGTGACTGTTGTGTGCTTTGCAATATCAAAATAAGCCATCACTGGATCTGATAAGAGAGTTTCCTTCAGTTTTTCGAACGCGTCTTGTTGACTTTTTCCCCATTGAAATTGAGCATTTTTCTATGTTAGCCTTCGCAGGGGCTCTGTAATTGATGCATAATCTTGAATGAATTTTGCGCAATATTGAGACATTCCTAGTAGACTTCGGACTTCACTAACATTCTTTGGTGGCTGTGTATTGGCAAAATCTTGTACGAGGCTTGGGTCAGGGCTAACTCCTTCTTTGCTGAAGACTAGGCCGTAGAATTGAAGACGTGTTTTGTTGAAATGGCATTTCCCTTCATTGAGAGTGATTCCCTTCTCCTCGAATCGTTGCAATACTTTGGTTAATGCAGTGTTGTGCTCCTCAAGGGTCTTTCCCCAAATTATGACGTCATCAGACATGTTTTTGGAATTGCTGATATCTTGAATCGTCAGAGAAATGGTGTTCTGGAAAATTTCTGCTGCTGAGTTTACTCCAAAACAAAGACGTTTGTATTTCCTGAGTCCCTTGTGTGTTGTGAATGTTGTCAAATTTCTCGACTCTTCTGCCAGTGTCAGCTGATGGTATCCTTGCTTTAAATCAAGTTTAGAAAAATGACACGCACCGTTCAAATCAGATATCAGTTCATCTGTTGTTGGCATGGGGTGTCTTGTGCGTAAAATTGAAGTGTTAGGCAGACGCATGTCCACGCAAATTCTTATTTCATCGCTGTTCTTCTTTGGGGTTATTACTAACGGGCTTACCCATTGTGTGGCTCCTTCTACTCTCTCAATTATGTCATCTTCCTCAAGTCGTTCTAAATCTGTCTCAACTTTCTTTCGTATGTGGAAAGGTATACGACGTTGCGCTTGGATAACAGGTTTGACTTCAGGATTTGTATGACGTTTGACTTCGAAGTCTTTTAAGTTTCCAACACCTTTGAAAATTTTCTTGTGCTGTTCCAACAAGTGGCTGACGTAATCGGAGAATCAATCGTAGGCTCCACTGAATTCGTTTGTTTCGCTGCTGTTGTTTCTGTTTGCACGCTGTTTATGTTGATCTTGATGAGGTGCAACTCTTGAGCTGTTTGAAAACTGAGCAAATTTCCATCGACATTCTTTGTGACATGGAATCGTGTAATGGCAATCTTTTTGTTTGTTTCTACAGTTTCTTCGAAAGTTCCTAGCAGCTGAAGTGGTGCTTTTGATCCGTAGGCAAAGATTTTTGTGCTTGACTTCGTGAGCACGACTGGTTTCCCTGTGGTATTAATCTTGTCGAACGATTTTTCATCCAGAATGTTTACACTTGCTCCTGTGTCGATGAGAAACAATACTTCCTGTCCACTGATCGTGGGCTTGGTCTCCAATTTCTTTGAGTGTGCATTGGTTTTATCCATACAATAAACATATTCCTCTGAGCTGTCATCTGAGCTGGTATCATCCTTTACTGTATTTACTTTCTCGCGGTTTTGTTGGTTCTTCAGACGTGATTTGCAACAGCGAGTAAAATGATTTTGTTTCTTGCAGTAACTGCACGTTTTTCCTTGGGCTGGGCAGGGTTTATCACGATGAGGGTAGTCGAATCCACAGTTGTAACAAGTAGCTGGTTTCCTTGCGGGTGTATTTGCAGAATTTCGTTGTTGGTGTGTTGTTCCTCTGCGACTCGGCTTGTACTTTTTCTGCTCGATTTTCATAGCTTGTAATTTTTCTGTTGGCTCTGTGGTTTGTTTTTCTATTTCTTAGGCCTGTTCGTTACTGATTTCATCTGTTTTCCCATTTACCAAAATATCTTGTAATTTGACGTCCTTTGTTTTCAGTGCGTGCTTCCGCAATGAGGAACTTGAGCAGCCTTGAATAATTTGCTGTTTTATTTCGTTATCCACTGAGTCTGTGGGAAATGAGCATGTTTGAGCCAGTTTCCTCAAGCGAGTGTGAAAATTCTCCAAAGTTTCTTGGGGTTGTTGTTTTGCTTGACGAAAACGAAATATCTCAAAATCTGTGTTTTGTGCTGGGGCGAAATTTTCTGTGAGACTTTTGATTGCTGCATCCAAATCATCATCCCTTCCCGTATCTGCAAGTGTTTCGAAGATGTCCTGGACTTCAGGGCCTGCTTGATAGAGTAGTAATGCTCTCTGCTGGGTTTTGTTTGAAATATTTGCTGCTTTGATGAATGTATGAAAACGCTTAATCCAGGTTTTCCATCTTGCGGCAAGGTTACTCTGATCGCTGTGTGGATCGAAACTTGGTAGTGGTGCCAGGTCAAGTTTTGCAGCCATATTCCTTGCAAGTCTTGATTATTCGCTTTTTCTCGTCGCCATTTTATTATATCCTCTGCATATCCGCAGTAGTGTTATGAAATCAAGAAGTAGGCCGTGTTGAACCGAACATAACATGCATAAAAATCCAAGTGTATCATGGCACCGATTACATAAGAATACTAGAATAATAGCGTCCATAGGGAGTCCATAACACTTGTAAACAAACGATAATACTGTAAATGAAAGATTTAAGTACCAATGTAGCATAGATGTTAAAAACACGACGTTTCAAGCGTATACTCGTTATCAAGTGACTCGAAATCAGTCGAGCCGAGCAAAGAGAAGTCAAGATTCGACGGATAGGAAAGAATGCGAGATGCGACGTGGCGTAGCATAAAAAAGGAAAAGGGAGGAACTGAGAATAGAGAGTGGGGAAGTTATCTATTGCAGATAAGTAAATTGCCTTTTAAGTCCACTAGGATAAAGAGTTTTTAAGTTAAAGATTAAGCGTTTCTTCAAGGTTTTGCTTCTGATGGTATCATGAGGTGCACATAACAAGCCAAGAATGGACATATCGCCAGTTGAATGATTGGTTGAATTAAAATGTTTGGATATGTTGCTGTCAGGATCGTTCTCGTGGTTTACTTCGAGATGGATCTTGTTTCTTACATTGCGTTTATGTTCTCCAAAACGGTTGTTGATTTGTCGGGAAGTTTCGCCGATGTAGAAGGATTGACATTTGGTGCAGACGATACAATAGATCACACAGGATGAAGAACAGGTAAAATGAGATCTGATGTTGAAGGAACGGTTTTGGTTGGTGATGATGGTCGATTGGTTGATGTGGGTACAGGTCTGACAGAGGCGATGTTGGCAGGGAGAAGTACCAGGCTGTTGTGTAGTAGTGAGGTTGGTTCTGACTAGGTGATCCTTCAAGTTCTTGTCTCTGCGCAAGGCCATTAGTGGAGGTGTATCGAAGATGTTCTTTGTATTTGTATCTTTGGTGAGAATGTTGAAGTTGTTATAAATTATGTCCTTTACGTTGTTCTTAAAAGGGTGATAGGTCAGTGTGAAAGGAATGCAGTTGTTGCTGGCTGCGTTGTTTGATGGAAGAAGTGCGTCATCTTGAGAAAGATCCTTAACTTTATTCAATGCTGTTTGAGTGACGTGTTCTGGATAGCTGTTTTGTTTAAAGAAGGAAGACATTTCATCTGCTTTTAAATGGAGATCATCATCATTTGAACAAATGCGGTGGAGACGGCGGAGTTAGGAGTAGGGGATGGAGTCTTTGCATTTCTTCAGATGCGATGATTGGTAGTTGAGGAGGGAGTGGGCATCTGTAGGCTTGTAGAAGATAGATGTTGAGATTCGGTTGTTTGAGATGCTAAGGAAGATGTCCAGAAATGGCAAGCTTTCTTCGGTGATTGAATGGGTAAACTGCAAGGCTGGATGAAAGTTGTTTGTGTAGTTAATGAATCTTTGGAGATCGGCCAGAGGAAGAGAGGTTGCACCAACTATGTCGTCGATGTTACTTTTGATGAGGCAAGTCAAAGGACCATCTTATGACTCATAGATTAGCTGTTCTAGATGGTCAACGAAGAGGCAGGCATAACTTGGGCCAAGTTTACTACCCATGACAACACCAGATTTCTGAAGATAATATTGACTGTTAAATGAAAGGCATTAGTTGTTAGGACCAATTCTGCAAGGCGAAGAAAAGTGGTAGTCGGAGGGCTTTGATGACGTCGTTTGTCAAGGAAGAACTTTAAAGCTTGTAGGCCATCATTGTGGGGAATGCATGTGCATAGTTACTTGACATCCATCGTGAAGAGATACTTGTTTGGTCCTGTGAATTCGAATTCTTTAAAGATGCGAAGGGCGTGGGAAGAATCCTTGGCATAGGTAGGAAGATCTTGGACGATTGGCGTAAAGATTGAGTCAAGATAGGCTGCTATTTGAGAGGTGGGGCAGATTTTTTGTCAAGGAAGAAATCAACAACGAAAATCTCCCATCCAATGCCTCTGCACTATATTTGCAACATCCTCGAACTTCTGTTTTCTATATGCTGCCCAAGATTCATAAGCCCAATAATCCTGGTCGACCTATCGTGTCAGCCATTTCCTGCCCCACTTCTCAAATAGCATCCTATCTTGACTCAATCTTTACGCCAATCACACGAGATCTTCCTATCTATGCCAAGGATTCTTCCCACGCCCTTCGCATCTTTAAAGAATTCGAATTCACAGGACCAAACAAGTATCTCTTCACGATGGATGTCAAGTCACTATACACATGCATTCCCCACAATGATGGCCTACAAGCTTCAAAGTTCTTCCTTGACAAACGACGTCATCAAAGCCCTCCGACTACCACTCTTCTTCGCCTTGCAGAATTGGTCCTAACGACTAATGCCTTTTCATTTCACAGTCAATATTATCTTCAGAAATCTGCCGTTGCCATGGGTAGTAAACTTGGCCCAAGTTATGCCTGCCTCTTCGTTGACCATCTAGAACAGCTAATCTATGAGTCATAAGATGGTCCTTTGACTTGCCTCATCAAAAGATACATCGACGACATTGTTGGTGCAACCTCTCTTCCTCTGGCCGATCTCCAAAGATTCATTAACTACACAAACAACTTTCATCCAGCCTTGCAGTTTACCCATTCAATCACCGAAGAAAGCTTGCCATTTCTGGACATCTTCCTTAGCATCTCAAGCAACCGAATCTCAACATCTATCTTCTACAAGCCTGCAGATGCCCACTGCCTCCTCAACTACGAATCATCACATCCGAAGAAATGAAAAGATTCCATCCCCTACTCCCAACTCTGCCGTCTCCGCCGCATTTGTTCAAATGATGATGATTTCCATTTAAAAGCAGAGGAAATGTCTTCCTTCTTTAAACAAAATAGCTATCCAGAACACGTCACTCAAACAGCATTGAATAAAGTTAAGGATCTTTCTCAAGATAACGCACTTTTTCCATCGAACAACGCAACCAGCAAAAACCGCATTCCTTTCACACTGACCTATCACCCTTTTAAGAACAACGTAAAGGATATAATTTATAACAACTTCAACATTCTCACCAAAGATACAAATACAAAGAACATCTTCGATACACCTCCACTAATGGCCTTTCGCAGAGACAAGAACTTGAAGGATCACCTAGTCCGAACCAACCTCACTACTACACAACAGCCTGGTACTTCTCCCTGCCAACATCGCCTCTGTCAGACCTGTACCCACATCAACCAATCGACCATCATCACCAACCAAAACCGTTCCTTCAACATCAGATCTCATTTTACCTGTTCTTCATCCTGTGTAATCTATTGTATCATCTGCACCAAATGTCAATCCTTCTACATCGGCGAAACTTCCCGACAAATCAACAACCGTTTTGGAGAACACAAACGCAATGTAAGAAACAAGATCCATCTCGAAGTAAACCACGAGAACGATCCTGATAGCAACATATCCAAACATTTTAATTCAACCAATCATTCAACTGGCGATATGTCCATTCGTGGCTTGTTATATGCACCTCATGATACCATCAGACGCAAAACCTTGAAGAAACGCTGATTCTTTAACTTAAAAACTCTTTATCCTAGTTGACTTAAAAGGCAATTTACTTATCTGCAATAGATAACTTCCCCACTCTCTATTCTCAGTTCCTCCCTTTTCCTTATTCATGCTACGCCACGTCGCATCTAGCATTCTTTCTTATCCGTCGAATCTTGACTTCTCTTTGCTCGGCTCGACTGATTTCGAGTCACTTGATAACGAGTATACGCTCGAAACGTCGGGTTTTTAACATCTATGCTACATTGGTACTTAAATCTTTCATTTACAGTATTATTGTTTAATTTACATACTAGTACCACATGCAACACATATTTTTTTTTGAACTTGTAATCAAGTTAGTCCAAATGCATTCCTACTGAATCAGCAAATCCTTCTTGATTCGCGTTCACTTAACTTCGTACAAGTTTTAACTTTAAATGACATTAAAAAGAGCATAAAAAAGTTTCCAGAGACATCTTTACAGCTAAGACTGATCCATCCTTGCACTCCAGTGATGGCTTGTGATGATTTATCCAAAAATTATGGTCCGTCCCAATGATGAGCTGAGGGAAAGAACGCTCTAACAGGTGGGTGAAAAAAGAGTCCTCGTTTGAAAGCGTGCAGCGCCCTTGATGTCAAGATCATGATTCTGGCAAATATATCTTTCAATAATGAGCATGTTCAAGTACGTTTCTAATCTTACCTCATTAAAATTGGAACCCCGTTCTATAATTATAAGGAATTCCTTCAATGAATTTTTCCAACAAACCTCCAGAAACGGCACGGAATCATTATCAAATTTCTCACCTGTGTATGCCTTATTGCAATGAAGCCATTGTATCGCAATTAAGTACATGGTATGGCATGGTCTATTCCATCGAATATGCAACCGTCAGTCCTAGATGCTAAAAAATTTCTTCCGGACAATTTCATCTTTCCAAGCGTTAAAGATATGTTAGAACGTGTTGAAATCTTTGAGATAAGACACAAATTTCAAGAAATTGTGATCATTTTTATGAGACTGTTTGCACAATTGCTCGAAGGGGCATTCTCGAGGATATCTCTCGTAATTTGAAATAGAGTGACCGATTTTAGGTAGGTAAATGTGGGGTCTGTTTCAACATGTCTGCTGTTAAATGATATATCATACACGATCTTGAAATTCTGGAAATAATGATTTTGTAGACAGAGATTTTCTTCATTCACTCATCTAGTATATTTAGAAGCCGTTTACACTGGATCTGATCTAATTGGGATCGGATCCACTTTTTTGAGGGCGCTTCACGGGATCGGATCCGTGTGAAGGACACTAAACTTTACTCCAGATAAATGTAAATTTCCCGCCAAGATGGTTCAAGACTGCATAGTTCGATGCATTCGCTGAGTTTTTATAATGTTTTCCCAAGCGGATTACTTGTTTTTTTCTATGGAAATTCCTCGTATTATCAAGTATCAACACCCAAGACGTTGCAGGCTAACAAAATTGGTGCATTGGCGGGGATAGGGTGTCAAATCCTCTTTCACAATGTTGACGACAGGTGAACTAGAGTTTTTGAACAGAGATTATGGACATTTCCGGAGTATTAGTTGCAGTTTTGAAGGGGTTATGAAGCGATCATCGATTGAATTATATGCAGAATGGCGGATATTACACTAGAAATCATAGAAGAGCTCGAATTAGGGATGGAATCGGTGATTTGTTCCAAGGAGATTTTGTTGCGGATTCCATTGTCACTGGCTGAGTTATTGCACTTGTACCAGGGGCTGGAAAATGACAGCCATCTAGCAGTGAGCAGAGTTGTAAGAGAACATATTTCTCAAAGTTTAGAGGCAAATAAGGGTAAAATTAATGCACAACATGACTTTTTAACAGGCATTTTGGATGTCTTCAAGTTGTCAGAGAAGAGAGACCCCAGAGATCCAACAGGTGGGGGAGAATGCCTTCAGGAAGAGCTAGAGGATGTTGTTGCAGATAATTTAGGTCTTAGGGAGGCCAATAATAGAACTGCCAATGACATTAAATGCTTGCAACCCCAATTGGATAGGTCAAAAAGTGCTGCCAATCAATATGCAAGCAAAGGGGCTAGAAGGGGAGTGCAGGGAAGCTTTGTGGGTGCATCTAACATAGATGTCCCCGTTCGGACAGAATGGAGACCAGTTCAGTTCAGTTCATTTTTCATATATTTTAAATTTTCTGGATACAATTTATTCTGATTAACTATACAAACGAGTAACTAATCATCTAATACATACTATACAACATTACACACGATTAATACATCAAGAACTAAACTTATTACAATATGTAGATACAAAAAAGAATAGGATAAATTGCATGGAGGGAATTACTTCAAGGAGGAGCTCTCTCGGTAGTTAAATTAATCGAGGAGAGAGCAACCCTTGTTTCAAGATTTCTCAGATAAATTTTATTTCTTCCATTACAAAAACTATGAGCAGATGTTGACTTTCATCTTAATTTTTCTACAAGCAACTTTTGCAGTGGTTTTGAAAGAGGAAGGCTTTTAGTTTTTGTCGAAAAATATTAGCGGAGGATGATTTTTTATATCCACAGGAATTTCATTCCAGCATTTAGCTCCGCAATATCGCACTGACTTAATACCGTATTGCAGGGTATTTTTACGGGTTAGGAAAATATCATTTTTGGTGACTTGCCGTGTACCATATTGATGAACAGATTCAACTAAGTCAAAGAAAGAATGAAAACAAGAAGGAGAAGTCATATTTACGCAATCATAAACATAGACCCTAAAGATAGAAATGCCATGACATACATAGGTTCATTGAAACAAATTGATGCTGGTCAAAACAATAGGTGTACTGCTTCTAATAATGTTGAAGGTGTAATCAAAGCTATGGCTCCATCCCTTAAGCTTAAGAAATATCTAGAGTCTATGCAAAAACTAACACTCAAAGATCTGAAAGAAGTTTTAAAGGCATATTATGGGCAAAAAGCACGACTGATTTGTTTACAGAACAAGCAAAATTGAGTCAAACAGTAGAAGAAGATGCTCTCAATTTTCTTACAAGAGTCCTCGCATTACGTCAACAAGTTACTTTTGCTTGTGATCAAGACAGGGGGTCAGACATTCAGTACACCCCAGGGCAGGTACAGTCGTTTTTTTGTGCTGCTTAGATCTGAGGATGAGAGATCCCACTATAAGAGCAAAAATGGGACTTTGCCTATGTAATCCAGGAATAGACCTAGACCCAAAACCTCCGGGATCATTTCGCTCGCGCCAAATTAAAAAGTAACGCAACCAGTGCTCCACGAAGGTCATACAGATGCAACTCACGACGCCGCTGCAACACTTGGTCACACATACTGGACGGAGACGACACAGTCACTTTTACAAACAACAACAGGACGTTTATAATAAAACAGCGACTAGACTACCACTCGACTAACATCATGTACGCAATATAATGTAAAACATGCACACAAAACGGAAAAGACAACTGCCAATACATCAGACAAACAGGAAGATGACTACGAGACAGACCTAACGAGCATCGCAGAGACATCATTGACAGAAAAACTGACATATCTTGGGTTGCAGAACACTTTTGTAAACCCGGAAACTTTGTTAATAACCTACAGATACTGCCACTGCTACAAATGCACAACGAACGTGAGAGCGTTAGGCGAGCCAAAGAGCAATACTTCATTGGCTTGGCTAATACTCTCACACCAAACGGCATGAACAGGGCCACTGACCGCTAACACAAATACAACTAAGTTGTAACTTACTACTGACAATCACTATATATGGTATATATATATATATCATATACTTATCCTATTATTTTGTATTCCATCACATCACCATCATTCTCTGCATCATCATCATGTTACATTCCTCCTCCACATTATCATGTTTTGCGCTACACATACTTATCCCACACGTCTACATAAATTCACCCCTGCGATGCAGCACTATCTAGCCAATCATGTTACAGATAACCTTTATTCAAATTATTATACATTTGTGATTACGTTAGTTTAGCTCTGAGGGACCTCGTATGTCGAGGCGAAATATCAGCTCTTATATACAATATATAATCAAGGACACAATATGACTCTTAATTACAAACATTTGAACACATAACTAATCTTTAATCTATTTTACATCTATAAAAGCATATGCGTAAACTAAATACATTCAGCTGCTCTGATGATGGCCATTGACCGAAACTAGTCAGCACTGAAAAAACAAAAAGTGCATAAAGACCAAATTGATGCCTATTTCTTGAAAGAGTTTTGCTGCCTTCTCCTTCCATTCAATAATACAACATTAGCGTCTGGACGCAGACAACAGGAGGCCTACTCTTAAGAATAGGAAGCGAATATAGAAATAACTACACCAAGCCAAAAAGTAGCATCAATCATAAAGAAGTCTCAGAAGACGAAACACCTAGAAAACAACGAAGCAACTGTAGTGAGCAGAACAAAATAAGACAACTATCAAAACAAAACTTACAAGAAGCGCAAAGCTACAAAACAGCAAAGCAGCAGCAATGAGCAGAATAAAATAAGACAACTATCAAAACAAAACTTACAAGAAGCGCAAAGCTACAAAACAGCAAAGCAAAAGCAATGAGCAGAACAAAATAAGACAACTATCAAAATAAAACTTACAAGAAGCGCAAAGCTACAAAAGAGCAAAGCAACAGCATTGAGCAGAACAAAATAAGACAACTATCAAAACAAAACTTACAAGAAGCGCAAAGATACAAAACAGCAAAGCAACAGCATTAAGCAGAAAAAAATAAGACAACTATCAAAACTAAACTTGCAAGAAGCGCAAAGATACAAAACAGCAAAGCAACAGCATTGAGCAGAAAAAAATAAGACAACTATCAAAATAAAACTTGCAAGAAGCGCAAAGCTACAAAACAGCAAAGCAACAGTAGTGAGCAGAGCAAAACAAGACAACTATCAAAACAAAACTTACAAGAAGCGCAAAGCTACAAAACAGCAAAGCAACAGCATTGAGCAGAAAAAAATAAGACAACTATCAAAATAAAACTTGCAAGAAGCGCAAAGCTACAAAACAGCAAAGCAACAGCAATGAGCAGAACAAAATAAGACAACTATCAAAATAAAACTTAACAAGAAGCGCAAAGCTACAAAATAGCAAAGCAACACAAGACAGCTATTAAAATAAAAGCAACAAGAAGCACAAAGCTAGAAAACAACGAAGCAACACAAGACAACTATCAAAACAAAACCAACAAGAAGCACAAAGCTAGAAAACAACGAAGCAAAACAAGACAACTATCAAAATAAACCAATAAGAAACAGAAAGCCAAAAAGAAACATGCTGAATCAAGATAAATACATCACCAAACCACCCGAGATCCACCTTGAATCCTACTTAGCAAAGAAGTTGAACAGATACAAATGGAGCAGGGTCAGCGCACCCGACACTTGTGAAAACAAAGTTAGTAGCCATTTGAATAGAAGAGAAGCTTTAAATGAACCAAGCGATGAAGCCGCCGTTCTCATTCACTTGACGTCAAACTAAGTAAATACAACATCAACAACAAACAACAACCACTCTGATGAACACGAAGAACACAATATGACTCTTAATTACAAACATTTGAACATATAACTAATCTTTGATTGATTTTTCATCTATAAAAGCATATGCTTAAACAAAATATATTCAGTTGCTCTGATGATGGCAATTATCCGAAACTAGTCAGCACTGAAAAAACAAAAAGCGCATATAGACAAAATTGATGCCTATTTCTTGAAAGAGTTTTTGCTGCCTTCTTCTTCCGTTCAACAAAATAGAATCAATATTTAATACAAATAACAGTCGTCATTTCTTTTGCGTTGTAGTGTGGTGTTCCTACATTCTAATAATCCATGAATATCGGATCAGAATCTTATCACTACCCTAAGTAATATAATGGCAAGAGAGGAATAGCATAAAAGGCTGATAGGTTGTGTTAGGCCCAAAGCTGGATAAATGAAGCGGAAACCAAAGGATTTGGTGATGGAAATTCTGTTCATTGATCAAAGAGGGAACCAAAAGCTGGAAAGTTGCAAACAAAAGTTGAGGCCATGGAAATGCAGATAAATAGTTTGAGTGAGAAATTAGACAGGCTTTTGGCCAATCAATTAAGACCTCAATACCGCAATTCTAATTTTACCAAATGAAGAGACCATCATGTACAAAGTGTAAGCAGGAGGGTAAGGAAGATTCTTGTAATCATTGTTTTGGTTGTTCTCAAAGGAAAAGTGAGACGCATGGAAAATGAGGGTGGTCTTTCGAGGAGGGGCCCCCAATAGACCCAGAACTTGGCCAAGAACGCATTCCGCAACAAAAGTGCATGTTTGCTGCAAAGAAATTGAAAAGGAAAATGTGAAGGATGTTGTCAATGCAGGCAAGTGATATATTGTACAAAGTCATGTGAAATCTCACATTGGCAAAATCACAAAGTATTGTGCTCTGCAATTAAGCAGTTAGAACGCAAAGAAAAGTCAAGTACAGACTATCTTTCACAGCCATTTAACACAAAAAACATGCTAAAATTGCAAACTTGGTAAGACGTTGCTGTAATTTAAATGCTTATTTAATTGGAAAGCAAGTAAATGGATTGTGGGATACTGGTATCCAGGTATCCATTGTGTAAAATAAATGGCTGAAAAGATACTTTCCATCAATAGAAGTGAGAAATGTTAGAGATATATTAGGGGAGGGTCAAGATCTAAGCATAGCAGCAGCAAATGGAACAGACATTCCTTTATTTTGGTTTTGTGGAGTTAAAGTTTGAATTAGGCCAAAACAAGTATGACACTTCAGTTACTGTGCCCATATTGTGTCCATTACCAGAGATAAAATAGAGCAACCACTCATTTAGTTTAATGTTATTAAGCAGTTAAGGAAGGACTATCAGAAAATTCTAAACTTTTCTAACATAAGTGGTAAGAGTTCCTCAGATCTGTCTGACAGCAAATTGGATCCTTTTATCTGATAACAGAACAGACAACTGCTGTACTTTTTGAACACAAAGTCGAACAAATGCCTGAAGGACTGGAGATCAACTGATCATTGTTGCATTTTAAAAGGGGTTCATCTCATTCAGTTAGCCTTTCTGTCTACATTGGAACAAAACATGACATTGATCTAAGACGAAGAAAAGAACGAATGTGAGTAGCTTACAACTGGTACAATCTGTCACTCCAGTTGAAATTATTGAGAGAATTATTGAAATTAAGAGTAGAGGAAGCTCACAAGATCCAAAGAGGCAGAAAATACTGAAGGAAAGTGATCCCAGGGGGGGGGATGGTAGCGCGCCAAAGGTGGTTTTGTTCGAAACCCTGACAGAAGCTCAAAAAGAGGCAGTAACAAGAATGCTCAAAGAAGAGTCAGCTTCATTTGCAAAGGATGACCAGGATGGGGGCTGTATACCAAACCTTGAATTGAAGATAGAGTTAACAGATCAGACACTGGTGCAAAAGTCATATGTGTCGGTGCCACGTCCACTTTATCCAGAGGTCAAGGCGTTCATCTAAGATTTGTAGAATTGTGGACCTTTTAGTGGTCAAGAAAAGCGGCGAAATTAGCCAAAATCAGGAAAATCGTGATGAAACTTAATAAGGAGCACAATTTCCATCCAAACATAGAAACTATGAAAGAATACGTCAAATAACACTACGTTTCCAAAGAAATTTGCAAGTAGTGAGATTTTGCTACTATTTTCGCGATCATAGAGAATTGAGAATTTGCGATTTTTCCAGGGTCATTCCCGGAAAATTGTCTCCCTCCCTCTTATTTGTTAAATATTTCAATGAAAATTCCTGAGAAGTTGCGCAATAAGTAGCTGCAAAAGGCAAAGCGTTTCATTTTCATAAACTTCTCCTAACAGAGTTATTTGAAAAAATTTACTTGCGGTGACCCACCCCCCCCCCCCCCGACCAAAAAAGGGGTAAATTTGGCAGTCTACTAGAACCTTTGTCTCACCTGTGACTTCCTTCTTTGAAATTTCAAAAAGTCTTTTCACTTTTATTGTGTCACTTCTCTTCCGTGCCAGTTCGGATCCGATCCCACCCGTTTAAGCGAGACCTTTTCGGAATTGAATCCTAACGGGATCACCTTTGAAAGTAATACCGCTTGGGTACGGATAGCAGATAACAGATACAGATAGTTCGGATCTGTCAGGCTCCATGTAAACGCAAGATCTCTCCTTTGCAGTTTGGATACCGATCCATTTGGATCCGATCTTGTGTACATGGGGCCTTACTCAAACGTCAACGTTTCGCAGGCACCAGAATTCAACCGAAAAAGGTACTTTCTATCAATCATATTTAAAAACCTGCCTTGACTTATTGAGTGTTTTAAACGTCTAGTGTCAAACCCAGCCAATGGTTAAGAGCCTTGAAATAACTTTGCATATTTACAAAAAAAATATGTTTCACTCTTACCTTACGCTATCAAAACACAATTTGATGCAGACACGAAATTTTAAATGGCAACAAGGAATTACAATGACTTTTGTGGTATTACATTCTTGATCATTGCATTTTCATAGGAAAATATGGGATGTTTCATGCAACAGCGAGGAAGAGAAAAGAAGAAGTAGAAGAGAATTGTCCTCTACAAATTCGAAAAGAGCAAGAAAACGTAAACATCTCTGACCTGGATCTACTCATAGATGAATATGATTCATTTCAAGAAAGTTGGATGTCAAAGTTGCACTTATTAAAAGCCGAGATGCGTCAAGGGAAAAACGGCACCGTTAATATGGAAGTAGTAGAAAAGGGAGTATAACTGAGAAGAACGATGAGCGTTTGATTTAAGACGTTTAATTTTTTTAGAGGGGTTTAGTCACAAGAGTAAATGTGATGAGTGTAAACCCCATATGTCTACGGGGAAGCATGCTTTGCCTGCCAAAAACAAAAGCATGGTGGGCCGCAGGTATCCTTTTGTAGCATAAGTTCCTTGCGTTTGTCTTTTCTTTGTGTTCCACCCCTTCACCACGTTTTTAGTGGGTGTATTTCAAAGAGTTCTTACAGGGAGGGATGCGCATTGTCCGTGCCCTAATTATTTACGCAACCATAACAGTTATGATTAAGACTTCCACTGTGTCATTCTTGAACAAATAGAAAATCCAAAAATTGCAGGAATTGAGTTTTACCAGAAAAACTGAAGAAATGAAATTGTATTTAGGTAGTTTCATGCCTACAACGAGTTTCAAAAAACCGCAATAAAAATACGCTTACACTCTCTTTCCTTTACTTTTCTCAATGCAACTTTGACAAAATCCTGCTACTTGCAAAAGTTATTTTTTGTTAAATGAATAGAAAAAATCAGCGGAAACAATCTAAATACTTACTTGATAACCACAACTTTCATTTCCATGTAGTGTGATTAGGTTCTTCTTGCTATTAATAAATCAACTAACTGATTGATGAGAATTGGATTCCATGGAAAGACAATTTCCTCTTTGTGTCAGTGCTGAAACAGCAATTAGCAACCTCGTTTCCAGGGTGTTCTTACGTATGTTCTTACGTCATACGCTGATCACAATCTTATAGTTAGTGAGAATACGGTGCTACTGAGAATAATGAGTATATAGTCAGTGAGAATACTGTCCAATTCGAGTTCAAGGCCATTGATACTGTAAGTGCTGAAAGAGCTCTTGGAAAAATGAAGAAATCATTTGGATTTGGGTCTGACGGTATAGCCAGCCATTTTATCAAAATTGCTTTTCCAGTCATCTCACAATCTCTCTGCAGTATTTTCAACCTCTCCATTAATACTGGGAAATTTCCTGACTGTTGGAAAACATCATGTGTTGCACCTATTTTAAAGAGTGGGGAGCATGATGATCGTTCCAACTATCGACCCATCTCTGTTCTACCTGTTGTATCTCGGCTGTTTGAAAAACTGATATATGATCAGCTTTATAATCACCTTGACAAAAAAATATCTGTACACACAAGCGGACGAGGCGGGGGGCCGGGGGGCGGTAGCCCCCCAAGCTTTGGAGAAATTTTCAAAAATCAGCCCCTTTCGGGCAAATTTTTGCCCTTAGTCGGGCAAAAAATGCTAGCAAACAATGGGCTTTGTGTCGGGCCGCCCCCCTAGAGTTTTTCTTCCCGTACGCTTATGTCTGTAAACGCATCAGTCTAGTTTCCGAACTCTTCACTCGGCTGTGACAAGTTTGCTTAAATCCACCAATGACTGGTATGTTAACATTGACAATAGTAAAGTCCACGCTGTCATCTTTATTGATCTAAAAAAGGATCATGACATACTCCTAGCTAAAATGCATCATTATGGCATCAATGGCATCGAGCATAATTGGTTTTGTTCTTATTTAAATAACCGCAAGCAGTTCTGCAATGTCAATGGCGTCTCCACTGAAATTAAAGCGAAAGACATTGGAGTTCCACAAGGCTCGTGTCTTGGACTTCTCCTTTTTCTTAATATATGTCAACGATCTACCCTTTGCTGTGAAGGAAGCGCAAGCTACGATGTATGCGGACGATACTACCATCTGTTACTCCTCTGATAATATTGAGGATTTGAATGCCGTTGTGAATGCAGAGCTTACTTGTCTCAATTATTGGCTTCGTGGTAATAAACTTTCACTGAGCATCATTAAAACCCAGGCTATGCTAATTAGCTCAAAACGTAAAATAAGTTACATCAAGAATTCATCATCTGTCAATCCAGCTTTTAATGTAGCGAACGATGACATTGGTCTTATGAATGAAACAAAATGTCTTGGCATAATGGTTGATGGTAACTTAAAATGGGAAAGCCGAATCAAGAACATTCAGGGAAATGTTTTCCGAGCTCTTGGTCTCTTGAAATACGCTAAAAGATATGTTCCCCTTGACACGCCTAATAGCATGTATAAAGGTATAGTAGAGCATCATTTCAACTATTGTTGCTCGGTCTGGGGCTCCTGTGGGACCACTAGGTTGAACAAATTACAAAAATTGCAAAACAGAGCAGCCAGATTAGTAACGGATAGTGATTTTGATACATCGGCTGCACCTTTGATTCAAGACTTAGGATGGCCGACCATCGGACAACTTATCCACAGAGAAACATCAACAATGACCTACAAATGTCTGAATCAGATTGCCCCTGCTTACCTTAGTGATTGTTTTTCTAAACTGTCAGACTCTCATCCACGATTTCTTCGGAACTCTGAGACTGACGTTCATATACCTCGAATGAGAACTTCAAACGGACAGAAATCTTTCGCTTATTGTGGAGCCAAAGTTTGGAACAATCTTGATTCAGATACAAAGTTGGCATCCTAGTGCTTCAAATCGAGACTAAAAAATTACTTGGGCCTCCAATGCTGGATAATTCCGCTTTCCTTTTCCCCTTTTATTTCGTTCCATAGTTGACATGGCATTGATAAATTGTAATAGGTTTAAAGTAAAACTAGGTCTTTAGTTGTAGGTGTCAATTCTTTATTTTGTAGTGTTTTTTCACAGGGCCAATTGTAAAGCAGATTTCAACTCTGAATTTTTACCCTGTATAAATAAATTTAAAATAAAATCACGACGCCCAATGAACACCCTGGTACACTTCGATCAAAGGCTCCCAGAATCTGGGTGTATTAGCAGCCATTATGGATTTCACGGTATCCTAGGAAACGTTAATCGACGAAAATGGCCGTGCTCTAGAGCTAATTCTGTTGTGAATAAATCAAGAAGCTAAAAACAAACACTTTGAGGACCTTACTTCAACCTATTTGAAGGTATTTGAACATTAATCTGGATTTAGCATGTGCGTTTGATATGAAAATAAGCTCAGTTGGTATGGAGCGAAAAGAGCGAAAATAGACCAAAGTTGCAAATTCGAGAAACTTTCACCACAGCTTCGAAAATCAAATGGCTAGTTATTCTCCACACTGAAATTGGTAAAGAATGTGTTTAGAGGTTACTGGTAACATTTGTGCCACGGCCCCGTGAAAAGCAGTTCTCATGGACTGACGGGGCTACCGAACCTAAATTAATAAAAATGGAATGAAAATTACCCAACGAATTTTGAGAAGCTGTGGCCATTAACCCTGTTCAAAAAGGAGTTACTTCTCAAAACGTAGTTACAGCAAATCAGATTGCCGAACAGCCTCGTATATCCCAGAGTAGAGGCAGAGCAACGAACTCACCCTGGAGACAAGATTTAGCAATGTTTGCATCGAGTTGAGACCTTTCACTGCAACTTCACGAGCTTAGGCCCTTAATGTGACACTTTTCGGGCGTATTCTTTTAATCATCTGAATTCTTCGAAGTCACCTGAAAATTGTTGACTCTGCAGAAAAAAATGTCAATTACCAAAAGAATGGAACTTCTGAAAACGGTAGAGTTGGCAGACTTCGCAGAGAAAAATTCCAAAAGAATGAAAATTGTGAAGGAATGAGAATTCGAATGTTGTTTTTCCGTAGAGAGAATCGAAGCCATTGCAATACAATATAATTTGTTATGCCAATCCCAAAGGAAAACAAGAGATATCACTATCCGAAAATTTGCACCCACACTAATGGTAGGTAAAAACCTTCGCGGTACCGTTCTTTTGTGACTTGAAAAACCTTTCAGTTGTACTACACAAATAGCCTGTTTTTGGCTATAAGCTTCCGTTTCTTTTCCAAACAATGAAGTACCGAGTGTTATCATCAAAAATTTTTCAGATTGGTAAGCATTATCTGCTTCAACCAACAGGGGTGTTCTTCCATAGTTAAGGTACCTGGGGATGTGCCACCAGCAAGGGTATACTTCAGTTTCAGTTTCAGTTTCAAATAATTGCAATTCATCTACATACAATTTATAATCCCAACTACTACTAACTATACAAACAAATAACTAAACTACAAAGATAAAGGATAAATTACGGAAAATTAATACAATAATACAGAAAATTAATACAATATACAAATACAAAGGGGAGCTAAATAAATTGTATGCAGGGAATTACTTAAAGGAGGAGCTCTCTCAATAGGTAAACTAATCGAGGAGAGAGCCCCCCCTCCTATCCTAAGATATTATCAGGTGAATTTAGATGAATTCAAATAATTATGCATTTCTTTTCACAGGTTAATAGAAATTGTGGCAGTGCAGATTCATCTGTTGACCTTTTCCAATAAATGAATTTTCAGTCTTGTTTTGAACGATATTTTTGATGGAGCATTTCGAATTTCCACTGGTAATGTGTTCCAAAGTTTAGCACCAAGATAACGAATTGATTTTAGACCATACTGAAGACTATTTTTACGGGACATATATAGATCACCTTGACTGGCATGTCTTGTGTAATATTGATGAACAGATGAACTAAATAAGAAAAAGTCATGAAAGCAACTAGGTAAAGTTTTGTTAACAGAATCAAAAACAAAAGTTAAGAGTCGGAGTTCAAAGATCTCAGAAAGTTTCAGAAGTTTAAGATCATTGAAGATTGGAAGAGAGGGAGACATGCGAGGCTGAAATGAGATAGCTCTAACTGCTTTTTTCTGTAATTTGAAAACTGGATCAGTGTATGATGCATATGTTTGACCCCAAACAATAAGACCATATTGTAAGAAAGACAGAAACAAAGCATTATACAAGCAAACTAAAACATCTAATGGTAGTAAGTTCCTAATTTTGAAAAACATTCCACATGTTCTAGATAACTTTTTTGAGAGTTCACTAAGATGGTATCTCCAGCTTAGATGCTCATCCAGCAGGAGACCTAAGAACTTAACAAACTTAACTCTTTTAATATGTTTCTTCCCTATTTTGATATCAGAATCGGAAGGAACTTTGACAGATGAAGAATGAAAGATAATGTAGTTTGTCTTATCAATATTTAATGATAGCTTATTAGCATCAAGCCATTTTTTTACTGATCTCAGTTCTTTGTTGACAATTTTAACCAAATTAGATAAATCTTTGGATTCATAATAGATATTTGTATCATCAGCAAAGAGATAAAAAGTAAGTTTCTTAGAAGCAGTTGGTAGATCATTGATATAGATTAGAAAAAGTAATGGCCCCAGTACAGAACCTTGTGGCACACCACAAGTAATTGAAAGTAAGTCTGAATCACTTCCATTAACAGAAACATATTGCTTTCTATCAGACAGATAAGATCTAAACCATTCAAGGGCACATCCACGAACACCATAATGTTCCAATTTGGATAGCAAAATTCTGTGATTAACTGTATCAAAAGCCTTTTGTAAATCAATAAAAATACCACAACCAAGTCTTTTGTTGTCCAGTGTATTTCTTACAGCTTCTGTCAAACTCACAAGGGCATGATCAATTGAATGGTTTTCTTGGAATCCAAATTGTAAAGAATAAAGAACTTTATGAATTTCAAGGAATCTATAAAGTCGTCTGTACATTAGCTTCTCAAATATCTTGCTGAAAATGGGTAAAAGAGAAATTGGTCTATAGTTTGAAGGTGACTCAGGATTTCCCTTTTTGAAAAGGGAAATCACCTTGGCAATCTTAAGTTTATCAGGGAAAATACCAGACTGGAAAGACTGATTCACAAGAAGAGCAAGAAATGGGGAAACAGAGGATCCAATAATTTTAAGCAACTTTATTGGAATACTATTAGGACCTACAGATTTAGAAGGATTTAAAATATTGATTAGATCATTTACTTCTACCAGAGTAACTGGAGTGAGGAAAAGTGAATTACACATTCTGTTAGATAAATAATCAAGAGGAGATTTTGGTGTTAATGGGATTGTTTTTGTTATACCATCCGCAACATTAACATAAAAATCATTAAAAATATTGGACATTTTAGAGGGGTCTGATGTTACGTTCCCATCTTTGCCTTTGATTTTGTTGATTGAAGAAGAAGTGGAAGACTTATGAGAGATTATTGTCTTGATACCTGCCCACAGGTTTTTCATATTTTGACTATTGGTAGAAAAATAATTATGAAAATACCTTGCTTTACTTTCTTTTAATTCATTTGACACACGGTTTCTAAATTTCTTATACAGCTTAAGGTTTTCCGGGGTCTGCTGCTTTTTCAATTTCTGTAAAATTTTGTCACGGATTCTCATCATCTTTTGGATTCTATTATTTATCCATGGTTTATCTTTGAGTTTCATTTCCTTTCTGCTGCGCCTTTTGATTGGAGCATGCTGCTTTGTCAAGGTATTAAGATCTTTCAAAAATCTATCAAATTTATTGTTCACGTCCAACTCACTGTTTTCTAAATAAGTAAAATCAATCTGATTGAAGTCCTCAAGAAATTTATCTTCTTTAAATTTGGAGTAGTCATGTTTAAATGATTCAGATTTATTATTACTAACTTGAGTATTTTTCAAAATCAAAAACTGGGGAAAATGATCACTAATTTGAATCACAATATTGCCACTTGTTATATTAGCATTAGTAGCGTTAGTGTATATGTTATCAATAACTGATGCTCTTTGCTCTGAGACTCTAGTTGGATGATGAATGCAAGGAAGAAGGCTATGGGAGAAAAAGTTATTGACAAAGTCACTTGTTGGTGTATGAGAAGCATAATCTAGAAGGTTAACATTGAAATCACCCATTATAAATACCAGCTTGTTAGAAGATATTTTGGAGAGAAGATTCTGAAAATGAGATGTAAGGTTATCAATAGCTGATCTAGGATGCCTATAAACACAACAAATTAGGAAATTTTTGTCATTTTTGTTTTCAATTTCAACCCATATGGTTTCAAAATCATTTGTGCAAGAATCTAAATCAGTCCTTGGGCTGGAAGTAAGGGAATCTTTAATGTACAAACCAACACCACCATTCTGAGTGAGTGACTGAGTCTTAAAAAAGTTATAGCCAGGAATATCAACATTTGATGATAATGGGTTGTCCATAGAGTGCCATATTTCAGACACTCCAATCACATTGGGAATCAAATTAGTGTGAGCAGATAAAGAAACTAATTCATCATGATGAAGGGAAAGGCTTCTAATATTAGTGTGAAGAATACAAAAGTCAGTACAGGATAATTGTAAAGAAGAGAGTTCAGGTAAGTTGAAGTAGCGAGAATCAATATTTTGAGGCATATGTTCATCAATATCATAATCACTAAGATTCGGCAAGTCCATAAGGTTAGAAGTAACTTCAAATGAGGGTGCAGAGTCAATGAATGAGGGTAGATCAAAATCACGGAGTCCTAAGAATTCATCATTTGCTAAGGAGCCAAATGGAAACATATCAGTGGTACAGTTTTTGCAAAACCAAGAAACATCGTCAGGTTCATTTTCAAGTTCTGTATATTCTGAAGCAGAGATATCATTGCATTTTGTGTGGACATAAAAATTGCAGTTATCACAAAAAATTGCCTTTTGGTTGGCTAGTATATTTTTGTGGCAGATACCACATGGATGTTTAGGTGGATTCATTCTGGCCTGAGCTGAAGCTTATGCTTTTAACAATGCACAAATAACACAACATTTGATATTTCAACACATTCAAGTTAAGTATCAAAAGATACTTCATGATCACTGGTCTGGTTGTCATCTGGTGGTCTAGTTGGATTGAAAGGCTTCTTGTCTTTGATAATCAGCTTGTCAAGCACAAAGAATGCAACTTTACCTTGTCGTCTTGCCTCTAAAAGCTTTGGTACTTGATCACTCCTCTTTTGGATTGTGCGACTTGACAAATCGGCCAAGAATCTCACTCCCTGTGGCTTGATTTCTCTGGCCTTCTTCAAAACAATCTCTTTTTCTTTCCACTTCGAAAATTTTGCCACTATTGGGCGAGGCTCTTCTGCTTGGCCTGACCTATAATTCCTCCTTCTTGTACGGCTGTCAACACGATGACACCTCTCTATTTCAAAATCTTCACTGATGTTTAACTTGTCCTTAATAGACTGCTTTACGATCACTTCTGTGTCATCCCAGCTCTGCTCATTGCCCTTGTCCTCAGGAATACCAGTAATTCTTATATTATTCCTTCTGCTCTGATTTTCTAAGTATTCAAGTTGATTGTCAACTTGGTCAGCTTGCTGATTTATATCATTCAAGTTCTCAGAGTGCATGGACAAAGTTACACCGATCTGCTCCATCTTCTGGTTATTGTCCTCAAATTTAGCTTGTGTAAATTGAAGACTAGCTTGCAAGTCGGTGATGTCTTTACGGATGCTTTTAATGTCCTCTTTGACATCTTGAAGTAAAAGTTTAATCGACGAGTTAAAGACTTCTGCTTGGTTTTTAAGAAGTGCTTGTACGACTTCCAAAGTCACTGCCATATCGTGTTTTTAATTTATTCCCAACTGCCTAGGCCAAGCCACGTGTGGCCTAGGCAACATGCAATTTCTAATAAACTTCAGGATGCAACTTCTCATAAACATCAATGTCACAGCATTTGATGCGTAAACTTTACCCAACTGAACTTCATATTTTTTTAAAAGCAAAGCAATCAACAAGTAAATCACAAACAAAGTCAAACCAGATATATATCATAAGTTCCTTTCTCGCAGCACCACAAACGTCGACTGACCGCCATTTTTTTGATCGTGATTATGGGAATGCTACTCTAGCCAAGGGAATGCCAATGGATACTGTTTGGGAATGCTACTCTAGCCAAGGGTATTATACTTTTTTGGCGATTTTAGTCGATTTAGCCTGGGCAACGGTATGCTTTTTGGCAATTTGGCTCCAAGGAAAGTCAAACTTCGGTAATTCCTTGATAGAAATCCAATTCTTTTTTCGCCAGAGAATATGAGAATTTTGGCAATTTATGTGTAGAAAATGCCAACTCATGGCACTTTTGATCTAAAATTTAGTCTAGCCATGGGTATCATTTTTACAGAGCCTGGTCTAACCAACGGTACCCATTTTGAAGCTGTTGGCGGCACTAATCTACTCGAAATTATAGCCAAGAGCCCCCCCCCCTCGTGGCGTAGACATGCCGCCATTCAATTCCTAAAGGCCCCAAATTGAATGCCTTGACAGTCTGATATCATTTCAGTACAGGGTTGCAATCAGGTGGTATTTAGCAAGTCTGGTCACCAACTGCTAAGAGCAAGCTTTTTACTACAACGTTAGATTGCTTAGTGAAGAGAAAATACGTCATTTTGAATTGGATAAAAAAGACACAGAGTAATTCCATGTAGTTATTCAAAACAATTCAATTGAAAGAATTCATTCATTAAAAACATAGATTAGAACTGAAAGATTCCGAACTTTCCAACATTACAAACTACAGGTCCCTTGAAACAATCAGCTTTCCGCATGCAGACACTGGACATTCCTGCTGAAAGGAATGGAAATGGAATTTAGTGGGCTACAAGCTGCCAATGCCAGAGATACATCCGAAAAAGCGTTGCATCATGCCACAATAGCTGGTCAATGAGTGCTGCGTAATGGAATTTTGTTTTCATTGGAAAGGGCTCCAAAGTTTTCATTGACTTTCGTTCCTTGTTTCCGACGTTTTCGTTAAAGGCACACTGTCGTGGCTGTGATTGGCTAGTTGTGATTTTGAAATCGAAAACCATGCTTAGTAATTACTAAGCTTTCATGCACTTGATCATGCGTTTTCGAGGATGAAGAGAATCAGATCATTATCATTTTTGTGAATTTCACTTTACAGTGAAATTACTGAGCCTTGCCTAATTCTCTTCTTCTTGATTGTCTTGTTTATCCAATCAGCACCGCGACAGTGTGCCGTTAATTGAATATTTGGTTTTTGGGCAAACAACAGTCCGTTTCTAAGGCTATGACGTACTTTTTCCCTGTGACAATGTGCACCGGACGGCAGACCAAGGATCTAGAAAAAACAAGGGCAAATAATCTTTTAATAGAGCCGAACCGGATGATTACAATTGCAAGTTAGTCAATCAGATGCAACGATGACGTCACGCAAGCAAAAGAATCGAGGGAAGAAAGTACTCCTCAAATATAGCAAGTCGTGCAAGCGACTATTTGGTAAGTTCAGGAAAAATTTTGTATTTTCAACTCTGTACTAAGATTGTTAAATTTTCCTCGCGGGTCTTTCTAAAAGAACGCATGAATCCAGAGAAAACGGCCTTTGAATTGGGGTCTTGATCCTTAACAAATAAGCCCTTCAAAAACGACGTAAATTCACATTGATGTCTCCCTTTTTTGCTAAATATCATTGAAAATATATCAACAAGGCAATAGTTGGGTATTAGAAGGTACTGAGCCTTTATTACAGAGGCAGTGGCGACGAAGAAGGTAGCTTATAACACTAACCTTAGCTCCTCCCTCATCGTTGCATTCCAAGGCAATCTATTCAAAGCAACACCACAGCTGTAACTTTCCTTGCCGAACTTTGATGGTTCACTTTGTTGATTTCATTTGATTTGAAAATAAATTTTGATTTATAAACATGATGTCAATCTCGAATTTCTTTCATCAATTATTGAGCTTGACCTTCGTCCTCTTCTGTCAGTGGTCAAAATCTTCAACAAGTGTGGGGGGAAACTCTGACGTGACGTCAGCTTAGGTCGTTGAGAAAAGTAGGATTGCTCTGCAGTTTTTCATTCCTAAAGCGTCTACGAAAGCGTCCAAGATTCAGAAGAAATGCTGAAAATGGTCACTGAAAAGACTCACCTTACCAAGGAAGGTGCCACAAGTGTACCAGACCCCCATGGACTCAGGGAAATATTCTGTAGCTTCCCGAGGGGAGACTTGCTTGATCTGCATTGCCTTACATACTCGGCTGAAGAATCGCTTTCCTAAGTCAAATATTTGGCTAGCATTGCTTGAGGAAACATATTGGATCAACAATCGCTGATTCTGTCAGTGAAATTCCATGGAAATAACCTGGTATAATTTGACAGTCATATTTCCATCTAAATTCTGCTTTTTGTCTGAACTAGACTAGGTAGACTATATTCATTTGTTTTTTAGTGAGCCCAAAGTTTCGATAGCAGGCTTGCGATTGGTAGTGGACGGTACGGAGCTTTTACATCACGTTTGACTGTCCGACCGCATAATTTTGAAACCTTGCAGTTGAAAAGAGATTTTTGAGGATGGTAACAGCAAGAAGTAAGGATCAAGTTTTAAAGATACTTCAGATACAAGATTTTTAAGAGCGAAACAAAAATCTATCGTGTTTCACACTATTTCATACAAGATTTGGATTTCCAATGTTGTTCGTGTATCCAAAACGTGAAGGTATGTGTAGCCGCTGTCTCTGTAATATGAAACTTCGGCACTGTCTAAAGCCAGCTCGCTTGCCAATGTATTTCCAGTGATATTTAGAACATAGGAAGACATTGATTCTGCCTATAGTGTATTAGACAAGCCATTATATATTAGCCTCGTAATGATGTGGAGGGGTTCGGTGATGTTCGGAGTGAAAACATGGCGTCTTACTTCGTGTGCTCTATCGGTCTAGCGTTAGGTCGCGGCGGATCTTAGGCAGCGCGCGCTTAGACACAACACTGCCCAATTTACGTTGTTTTTGAAAGGGCTTATTTGTTAAGGATCAAGACCACAAATGATAGGCCTTGATCAAAAGCGGTTGTCTCTGGACTTTTGTGTTCTGTTAGAGAAACCTGCGAGGGGCATTTAGCTATATCAGCACAGAGTTGCAAAATATAATTTAGCCTAATGATTGTGTGATGTCATGTTAGCATCTGATGGGCTAACTTGCAAATGTAAACATCCGGTTTGGCTCTATTGAAAGATTATTTGCCCTTGTCATCTAGAAATAATACGAGCAGGTTTATTATCAGAGATGCTTTGCATTCATGCAGGCTTTACTCGACTCTTTAATTTCGCTTGTTGTCACTCACAGTTTCTGGCTTAAATTCCTTGGAGTCTCCTTGACGGGGCTGCTGCTCATCGCTGTTCAAGCTATTTGTCATCACACACTGGGAGACACTATGGGAGTATGCTGGCGGAAGCACTTCAGGAAGGAGCAGAATGGGAGCTAGCATGATAACCTGACCGATTTCAAAGGACCAACGTAACTTCGTTGTGTTTGAGGCAGGAAGCCAAACCGTCCTTCGATAGACGACATAAATATCACGTGCAATCTAAATAAACAGCCAAAACAAAATATTTCAAAATAACATTTGTATGTGGTACCTATTTGACTCATCTCTCCTTTCCAAGATTGACAGTGAAAATGCAGTGACCATATGGACACCCCTGCATTGTGTTGACTGCCAATCGTAACTAACGTTGAAAATAAGGATATGATTGTTAAGTTTACAGATCAAGCTGATAACGAGTGGGTTCTACTGCAATGATATCAATGCCAACATGGCGACTGTTTGCGTTTGGAACGGGCTATGTTTCATAAGTTTGTTGCTTTGCCCTTAGACCAGCAGTAGGACCTGAATTTGACGTACTAATTATAGATCAGAAAAATATGCACAGTCAAGTCACAAAATCAGCGATTAAATACTTGAAGATAAAATCTGTCTATACCATTGCACTCACCTTCCCATCTTGAGTTCGAAAACTCAGTAACCATACCACCACAAAGCCTTCCTCATGTACATCTGAGTGCGTTTTTGGCCTGCTTTGTTAATGTTTCACTTCGTTTCAAACTTGACAAAAAGGAATAATTCTCTCTGCTCATGGTCATCCTGTGCTAGACCAAATGCGCACGCACAGATTATTTGGGGCTCTTTGTTGTTAAACGAACACAAAACAAACACATTCCTGCATAATCTCGTGAAAAAAATTCGCATAATAAAACTTGTTCGATGATATTGGCTGAATTCTTTTGGACATGAACGCGCTCAAGCTCGACCACCGATACTTGGAACCTATTCCAGAGCCTCTGTATGTTAATAATTTTGCTGCTTCAGCTTCGCAGAGGCACAAATCAGTAATTTGCATTATGTCATTGTTTTCTCGAATGTTTTTGAAAACTTTTCATTCACGAGGCAATGCTCTCCGCAATCTTTCTGAAGTCTGCCAGCTTCAGGAGCAGAAGCTTCTTCAATGCGTCATGTATTTCAGGTTATGTGGAAAGGCCAGTGAAGGTCGTAAACTCGAAGCAAAAATTGCTGTTCCAGCACCGAAATAAAAGCTGAAAAGGAAACCAGTTGCGAATTTTTACAGATTGCATTATGAAGTCAAAGAAAATGGCACATAAGTTAAACAAAAGAAATTCGGAATCTACATATAAAGTCGTCTCGATCCAACTCCAAGAGAATAAATAGGCATGGCGTTAGGGTTCTATTTCGCTACGCCAAGAACCGCTGTTGACAAAAATGTGGTCTTAAACGTTTTCCACGACTGTGTTTACTTCAGCACGCCCACCCCACAGCTGCCATTTACCAGAACTGCATCCGCACTTTACCAGAACAAATTGCTCTCTAAAGACTCGATTTCAATTTTCAAAATGGTCTGATCATTAAATTATGATATCAATGATGTCATAGAGTCAAGTAGTTACGCAATGTCAAACAGTATCAATAAATTATATATCAAGTGAAAGTAGTTATCGAGACAAATATACTGGAATTGTATATTGCTGAAGTTCAAAGACCAATGAAAAGAATTGCAGCCATCGAAAGGATTTTCTTTGTGACCAATGTCCAAATTTGGGCAGCTGGTGGTTACGTGGCTCGAGAATAGACATTGCAGTTTTTTGTCTTATTCCGATTAAATTTCCACTAAAATTCAGTAAGTTTTGCCGTTATAGCTATTGGCGTTTTGCGGCTATTAAAAAAGTTTGGTGGAGGGGCAAAAAGCGCTCCTCCTGTTGAAATAAGGATTATTCTAATTACCTGGATCCAAAGACAATTTACGGAGCAGGAGAAAGAAACTTTGCAATATCAAGAGTTGAATGGCAAACGTAAACAGAAGCTGAATACAGTAGACACCCATGTAGCAGAAAGGAAACAAACCTTTTTTGCAAGAACATTGAGACGGAAATTTAATGTTTCAAACCTCCCAAGTAAGAAGCTTTCAGAGGCTGACACTGAGGGAGGATCGCATGTAACAGGTGCCATGTCTTCGGAATTCTTCAGAAGTTTCAAGAATTCTTGATTTTGCGATCAGAAGCCGTCTGTAGTACAGGGCCCGGTTGTTCAAAACCCCGATCAAGTTAACACAGGATTAGAGTCAAATCTAGGTTTACCAACTTATTCCCCGATTTGCTAATCGGAGTATTAGGAAGCGTTGTTGAAAGACATATTACAGTTGCGACTATTAAGCTTTCCTAATCCCCGGTTAACGTTAGTCGATAATTTGAAAAATGGCGGCAAACCAAAACAGTGAAGCTGTGAAGGAACGAAAAACAACGAAACCAAATGTTACATCAAGGGCATTCTGACGATATGCAAGTGGCCTAAGCAGTTGGTCGTCTCTTTTGATATGCCTTTTTTATTCACTTGGGACTTAGGCCCCGGGTTCCCCCCCGCGTAGGAAATGTTACTCACACTTGTTTACCTCAAATTACTTGTTTGTCTTAGGGTATAAATTACCGTTTAACGCCTAATTATTTGCTGAAGATGAACCAAGTATGGTTCGAAACGTACTGATTATGTCTTATTCTTAATTTCTTAATTTACCATGGATTTGTCGATTTAATTTAACTGGATTGTCTCAATTTACTGGATCTGTCAAACATGATTTCAACTGATTAATGATGATTAAAAAATTCACAATGATTGTCGTCGCTTGCCTCATCCCAAAATGATCCAACTTGCGATATTTTTTGTATACAGTAACCCCCGGATTTTCGGAGACCATCGGCTTAAAACCTCCTTTGGATGAGCAAAATAACAATAGGTCACATTTCTCGCCCCTGAACAAAGATTCCTTGAAATGCAGCGCTCTGATTGGATAGTGCAGCTTTATGTCATACCCATCTCCTCTTCTCCTTTCTCCTCTCCTCTCCCTTGTCCCCTTGTGGGCTGTCATATGACACATTCGAGTGAGACGACCAAAATGGCGATCGAACTCGCAGCTTCTCAAGCAGTGGTTAAAACAGTGTTTTGTATCGAGGAGAACAGAGCAGTAGGAGCAGAGAAAACACCATCAACTTGCTCAAATGATCAAGGTAATCAACACTTTAGCCATCCTGTTTATTGTGATACCCGAATTAACAAAATTTAGGACGACCAACTGCTTAGGCCACTTGCATATCGTCAGAATGCCCTTGGTTACATCGTCGGAACTCGCCGTGTTGACAGAGCAAGTAGAACAAAATGTTCATGTTTTAAAGTCCAAATTCACAGACAGTGTGACAAATGCCAAGAACAATAAAATTTTGGGCTGAAATAACAGCAGCGGTGAATACAGTTGCAGTGACAAAAATGACGACCTCAAAAGTCAAGGATTAATGGAAAAATCTAACTTCGGCTGCAAAAAGAGAGATCACTAACTAAGGAAATCGACATGTTCGATATGTTCAAGAACACTCCTTCCCTCCTTCCTCAGGTTAAATCAAATCCTGCAGCAGATTAGGTAGGGAACAACTCAAACATGTC
This sequence comes from Aurelia sp. 4 Dawson et al 2005, assembly GCA_964019985.1. Lineage (NCBI taxonomy): Eukaryota > Metazoa > Cnidaria > Scyphozoa > Semaeostomeae > Ulmaridae > Aurelia > Aurelia sp. 4 Dawson et al 2005. The sequence goes on along the minus strand of OZ026504.1, from coordinate 7,381,555 downwards.
CGTATTTTAGCGCTCATACGCACGAAATTTTAGATTCACTAATCACAAAATATAAATACCACTCCTAGGGAGTGATTAGATCCCAAAATCCTTTCAAAGTAAATACATTGCACTCTAAACTATCAAAGAAAATGCATAACATCCCAGAATCGTTCAGCACACAATTTAGGCCCATTGCCATCACTTTTCGCAAGAGTTTGTTATCTGAATGATTCTCCCCACGTCAGCTCTTCTAAAAAACATTTTTGAAGCCATTGCAATGTTTAGACATAAGTCGAGTACCTTCTGAGTATCACAACACAGGAAACAAGGAAAATGGATACGAATATGTCAAGGATTTCTTCAACCAAAATATATGGTTTCGTAGTAATTTTATTCCTGTTGGTACTGGAGTTTCTTAATGTTTTCGGTTCATAGAAATATGTGTAATGTTTAGACATTGTAAAGACTGAAAATCTTTGTTTTTAATTCTTCATGCGGGTATCAGTAAAAAACAGGAAGATTGTTATGGAGCCTAGATAACACTGGTAAGAAACTTCGAGTACACGTAAATTTTTATAGAAAACAAAGAATTTGGGCCAGCGTTTGAGCGCTCCGAGTTTCCTAAGAGTTTCTTAGAAATTCCACGACAGTCAACATGTTTACTACCTGTGCACTCGTGAAAATTTCAAAATAAAAGTTTTGAAGCCCTTCCAATGTTTACATATTCTTTACGTGCCTTCTTTGAAATATGCTACACAATAAGGGGGAATAAAGTAAAAATATGCTAAGGATTCCTTTACCAAAATAAGTAGTGTCTTAGGTTGAATCTTTACTGGAGTTTCTTATTTTTGGCGATCTGAGAGTTGAGTTTCTTATAAGCGATTCTTACAAAGCAGTGTAGACGCTCAATGTCTCAGCATTGTAAAGGCTTCAAATACTATGGCACGCCATTCGCGTCAAAACTTATTCTACTAACTGTAAGATTTTTGAAGAAAATAAATACACCATTTTGTTCTGATTTAATACCTGGAAATTAATACACCTACCGAGCTATATCAAATTTCATCCACTGTTTTACCCCCAATTAGCCTTAATCGGGCATCGAGCAACGCTCTGCTATCGGAGTTTAAATTTTAATCACGGATTAAGCATTTTATTCCCCGATTAGCCCTAATCGGAGTTTTGAACAACCGTGCCCAGAAGACTATCAGAAAGATTTAACGATGATTCTGACCTAAAAATGTTCTCGAGAATTCTCAAGGAACCCTTAAAATCTATGTATATAAGGCAGGTAAACGATTATCCAATTAGCTTTCTTCCTTTGTTAACCATTGTGAATTGAGGAATCCTCCTTTGTAAAATAACAATAAGCAATTGTATTTGAACAATAAGTCTATTGGATGTATGTCCAGGAATTGAATTCTATGGTTTTCCCTGGGCGGCGACTTTGGCCCTGGGTGCTCAGTCAAAAATTGCAATCCTGCTCTTTTGCCCTATGTGAAAACAATAGATTCTAAAAGTTCTTCCTCCTACTGAATTTGCAAAAGGGCGCTTCTTCCTATATGCGAGAACAATAAATTTTCCTCCCATACAATTTGAAAACAATGAATTGTACAATTTTAACGGCAATTGAATTTACGCCCACACACATCTCTTAGGGTGGTTCCAGTTAATGTCCCTAACCCCCTCCCCTATGGAAGAGAAAATCCAGAGACATGCAAAAATCCCCCAAAATCAGGGGCATGCAGAGGATTTTGCCAAAACTTTAACACATTTTCAGGAATGAAATGCCCCTTAGGTAAAACCCCCAAAATCCGGACATTCCTGTACTTTTAGAGGCAAAATCCGGATCTTCCCACTACAACTTAGGAACCAATGGGGCTGGAAGATGCTTTTATCGATGATAAACATTTTTCATAACCCCTCCATTTCCTCATTTAGATTTTCAAGGGCCCCCGATTATCAGCTGTCATTTTTGGTGGCCCCTCTCTGTACCTAATTCGATGCCACACTCCCAAGCAACAAATCATATTTTCTGATGGCAAGTGGCCCAAAAGGACATAGAAAAGCTTTCAAGAGAAGAAAGTGGCATGGCACTTGGAGATTTTGAGGCAAAACGCAAGGCTTAACAAAGATCATAGATGGATAACGTTTGCGTTTAAGATAGCTGAGATCAGATTTTTTCAGTTTTCATTGCCCCTTATTTTACACTCAAGGTTTTCAGTGGCCCCCTTTCACTGCCCTAAGTTTTTGGTCGCCCCTCTGAATATCTATCAGCCCCTACCAAGTAATGACTGGTCCCTAATCAAGAAAAATCCGGGGCCTTCGACCTTCATGAGTTGCTTTTCCATAGGGGGTACGGATATCAACTGCAACCACCCCTAACAGCATTCCATTGAAAATCGATACGATTTTCCTCGTGAGACTATTCCTCGCACCGGCCAAATTATTTGCTCTACGTCAGAAATTGAGAAACGGAAAAATATCGAAAGATATTGCAAAATCTTGCAAAATGAGAAGCTGCAAAAATATTGAACAATATTGCAAAATTATGAAACTGATGGCCCAAATGTAGCAAAACTCATTTGGCTCCGTCGGAAAATCAAATAACATGGATAAGAATGACTGCTTTTCAGTTCTTCATATTTTCCGGCTTGAACATGCAATTTTACGGATCAAATGTGTAAATTCGGCACAGAGTTTACACCAAACGACATCAAACTAATCAAAATACAACGCTGTATTAGCTAAACAAATTGAAAATCCTTGGTAATTTCTTGAATTTGATATAAGTGGGGGGGGGGCTTAATAGAGAAAGGGGTTATCTAAAATTTTTCCCTCAGGGGTGGCTTTTTAGGGATGGGGCTTAATGGAGAGGGGGCTAAATAGATCTTTAACGGTTGACAGAACTTCTATCTTCAGGAACTGATCTCAAGATACGATTTCTGAGAGCTCCGAAGGGTCAAAACCAGTTTTCCTATTGGGGCTTAACCGTGGAACTGTCTAGAAAGAGAAGCTGAATTGTCACCATCTGCAAAACATTCAATAAGAAAATATCGACAAACAGTACAGGGGTGCAATTGCCCTGCATTCCATAATCACTCCTTCATTTCCTCTCTTCCTAGAAAATTGTTCATCTCTTGGTTGATTACTGTGTAAATAGAGGGGGTGACAGGGTAGTGGTACCATGATACCATAGCGGTGGTACCTGGTACAATATTGTGCAAATGGGGTGGAATCTGGTACCAAAGGTAGGGGTACCGGTACTAAGCTTATATGAGTAGGTATCAATAAAAATTTCGTCCATGCATGTTTTTGGAATTCCCAGAACAAATTTTAGCCTTTAACAGTGCAGACAGTGACACAGATGCCACACTGACGTGGTCAGGAGTGATTTGGTCTTGCATTATTGGTCTCATGAGGAATTGACGTAGACCTCCTTTCAGAATTCGTCATATTCATGATTAAATATTAATAATCTGTCATTAGCTCCTCCCCCCAAAATTGGTGGTACCAATACCTTTAATTTGGGTGAAACCTGGCACCTTATGAGTTGCTACCGTTACCAAAGACTCTCCCTGTCACCCCTCTCTAAATATACATGGATACAATGAAAATTGAACTAACCTCCTACTTGCAATCAACAAATTCCTTTTACTTTCTTCCATTTATCTTCATTTCTCCCAGGTTTTGATCTGCTCCCTGTTTTACTCTCTACTTTCAAGTAATGACACATTCACGGGAAGACTTTCATCCTTAAGCTTTTAACTTTCAAAAGAAATTTCTCTCGTTTGAATTCTCAAAATTTGCATTGGGAGGCATGCCAATCAAAGATTTCTGAACTTTTCTTTCATAATTCAATCCTTTTTCCTACTACGCAGTACCTTTTGTTTCACATTCAAAACTTTTTCCTCTGTGACACAGATATTTCTCGATTTCATAGCTATATGCATCATAGGAATGACCCGAAACCTTTTGTCTTCAAATTGTTTCTTCTTTCAGCACTGTAAACAGCATAAGTAAGAAACTGCATCTCTCCCACGGAAAAGAACCTTCCCAGCTTTTGTTCCGAAGTCTGAAGTGGATACGAATGGCTTTATTTTCTTTGTCTACAATATGGGGGCTGGGGTACATCCATTTTTATCCAAGGTTCAACTCGCAAGGGAATGATCCTTGCACATATCCTCATTCCGCGGGGTGAGTGGCCGAGTGGCTTATACAGTCTTCGTCAGGTGACTGAAGTTAAGTTTGGCCGAATGAGGTCAGATTTCGGATGGGTGACCACTGAGGTCTGACCTCGCAACTCACCTCGCCGTCCTCGTTAAACTAGGGGTCCCGTGCCTGGATGCGGCATGCACAGTGGGCCTAAATTAGCTTTCAGTAGCTAGAAATCCTGACAAGCCCACTCAAAATAAATTGAAAACAAACAAACAAACACATCCCGAAAAAGCTAAAAGAGAGGCCAGGCCAGTGGCGTTAACGCACGGTGTGCACCTTTAAGCACAAAACTCAGGGCCCCCGAGCATTTGGGACCCGAAGGGGTGCCCCAAGTCATTTGGCAAAAAACAACGGGTTTTTGGATGGAAGAGGATGAAAGGATATGTTTCAGCATTCACGACATTATCAAAATGAGTGTAAGACTGGATATGATATGTGAGTCAGCACATAATGATGATGTAAAGTGACTGTCTCAATTCACTTGATTGTCACCTCAGAAAAGAAAGCGGAAAGAAATGATGCAAAAATCCTGAATAAGGATTTCAAATTGGAAGTATCAGGAAATAAAGAAAATTTTTTCATTTCATGTGACACATGTGACAATGTCACACTTTCATGTGACATTTCATGTGACAAATATCTGTATTGAAATTGATGATCTGGTTTTAGTTCCAAAAGACAATGTGAAACTTCTTGGCATTACTATTGACTCTGAATTGAAATTTACGGATCATGTCAAATCTTTGTGTACCAAAACAAGTAGAAAAGTAACGGCATTTTCAAGGGTGGCAAAACTACTTGACTTCAAGAAAGCAAGGCTGCTATACAATGCTTTTATAATGTCAAGCCTAAGCTATTGTCCGTTAATTTGGATGTTTTGTGGGAAAACCGCAAACAAGGAGATAAATAGAATTCACAAACGTGCTTTACGTATACTGTTTAATGATTATGAAGCCTCGTTCGAAGAGCTTCTACAAAGAAACAATGAGCAGACAGTCCATACAAAAAACCTCCATAAGCTGATGACTGAGGTCTATAAGTCTTTAAATTGCCAAAGTCCAGCATTCATGCAGGATCTGTTTATAAGAAAGGAAGTGACTTATGACCTCAGAGCAAAAGATCTATTACAGCTACCAAAAGCAAGAACTGTTTTAAACGGCTTAAATTCAATTGTCTTCAGAGGCAGTATTCTGTGGAACGCTATATCTGATGAGATAAAGTCCAGTCAATCTATAGCCTCGTTCAAACTTAAGATCTTTTTTTTTTTTTTTTTTTTATATATAATCCATTAAAATAAACACAAAACATTTACAGCTACTGTGCCTGTCATGGCGGGAATAGACACTAGGTCATCGGAGTTCCCACCATGACAGACACTCACAATTCAAATATTTACATTTTTCTTAAAGAGTAATGTTAACGTCTGTCTCACATTTGATGTCAGGCAACGACCCCTGCAAGGCTATCAATGCGTGAAAAACGAGTGCAAGTCAATGAGCATGGGACCCCCATGTGCAGACAAAACAGCCACTACCCCCTGCCACCCGCGCCACCCCAATCGGGATAGCAAGCGAGAAAAACAAAGGGCAGCAGCCATCCAGCCACACAGCAGGAATCCCTTCCACCCATTACCCCGCACCCACATTGAATGGTAAACAAATATATACTTTGGAGTTTTAATCACCTAACATCAAATGAGAGACAGAAACAACTACTGCTAATACTACAAAAAGAAAATATGGGGAGAGGGAGTGCTGCTTTGTTATTTTTGGAATGTGCTTCACTCGAATCTCTTCGTTGCCTTAATGTAACTAATTGTTGCTTCCATAATTATCCTATTTGCAATTTGGGTCAGATCTGGATTTCCAAAAAGAATTAAATGGCATAAAGATGGTGTGTCCAGTTCTGCTATGTTTAATCCAGGAATATCTGATAAGCTGCCAAGGAGATCTCTCCGTGCTTCTTCGAAAAAATGGCAGTGCAGGAGGAAATGCTCACTATCTTCTTCAGCTCTACCACAAAGGCAGACAGGATCTAGGCAATCGAAATTATGCCTGAATCTGTGCTCATTAAGGACACTGAAATTAAGTCGTAATTTCGACAAATGCTTAACGCCAACAATATCATTTATACCGTAAATTGAATTCTTATTAGGTCTTATTTTAGCAAGTAATTTACGTTTAAACACAGAAATTGATGTTGAGTTTCTTATGTCTTCAGCCAGCAGATTCCACTCAAAAGGAGCATTTTGAAAATAGGTGTTCGAGTATCGCGCTGTTCTTCCAACATTTTGGTCATAAGTTCTCATATTTCGAAAATTGTAGCTTACGTTGCGCTCAGGGGGGATTTCCACAAACAAATAATTAGGGGAACGCACTTTTAGCAAATTATAGAAATGGCACAGTCGTCGATACCATCTTCTGTGATACAAGTCCTCCCAGCCAAGTTCCCTGTAAAGACGTTCCCTGCTTGTTCCTCTCCATGCACCAGCCACTGCAAGGGCAGCACAATACTGAGTCTGTTCTAGTCGCTGTGTAAAGTTTAGATGCATTTCAGGATCATATTTGTGATAAATAATATCCCCATAGTCTAGGTGCGGTCTAACATAAAGCTTATATATTTGGTCTAAAATGTCTCTCGAAACATATTTGGAAAGGTACCTTATCATCCCAATACCGCGCCTCGCTTTTTGTATTGCCGCTTTAATGTGACTTTGAAAGTCTAGCTTTGAATCAAGAATCATACCAAGATGCTTGTGTTCGCTCTTTCTTACCACGTCATCATTGCCAAAAGACAAAGGAGGATGGAATGGTTCAACCCTCTTAGCAGAGAAAATTACTTCTTCTGTCTTCTCGGCATTAAATTTCATTTTCCATTGCCACGCCCATAGTCGCACTCTCTCTAAATCTCCATCTAGTTCTTCTGCAGTTTTAGACTCATCATACACAGCTGAAAAAAGCGATGTGTCATCAGCGAAGAGCTTAATATCACATCTCACATTCCCAACAAGGTCATTAATGTATACAAGGAAAAGAAGAGGTCCCAAAACTGATCCTTGGGGAACTCCCGCCGATATGTCCTTCCATTCAGAATTTTTACCATTCAGCAAGACCCGTTGCTTACGATTAGAAAGAAAATTATGAATTAGATGTAGAAGATTCCCAGCAATTCCGTTACACTCAAGTTTATATAGTAATCCCTCATGCCATACCTTGTCAAATGCCTTAGAGAAATCTAAGAAAACAGCACGTGTTTCCCTGCTAGGAGTTTCTTCAAATCCCGTGTAAATTTTATGAGATATGGATAATAACTGATTTATTGTTGAGTCACCAGGACGAAAACCCGACTGATGGGTAGTCAGGAGACCATTGGCACAAAGGTGATTGTATATCGAATCAAACAATAATTTTTCAAACAATTTTCCAAAAACAGGAAGCAAAGAAATTGGGCGATAGTTGTTTTTACATTGCCTGCTACCCTTCTTATGAACGGGAATGATGTTCGCCTTTTTCTAAATTGAAGGATACTGACCAGTTGTAAGGCATTTCTCAAAAATCATGCAAAGGGGCTCAACAATCGCAATATCACATATTTTTATCATAGCTATGGAAATGTTATCACAGCCGTGTGCCTTTGACGAGTCAAGTGCTCGTATCAGTTTGACTACTTTTTGCCTATCAATCTCTACATTTTCGAGAACTGAAATGCACCTGGGTAGGAAATTTGGGAGAGTGCTGCCTGTCGGTATAGCACAACACTGTTCGACAAAGAAATCATTTAACAAGGTAGCTTTGGCTTGTACATTTGTGACGAATAGTCCATTTTCCAATAACGGGGGAATATTGACAGATTTTTTCTTGTTGATGAGCCTATTCAAAGTAGACCAATAACTCTTTATACCTTCATTTGGATCTGAAAGCTTTCGACCAAGCCTCTTAAAATATTCTTCCTTGGCATTCAGAATCATTTTAGATGTTTCATTTCGAACTTGTTTTACATAATTCCAATCTTGGTCCCTTCTGCCCCGCTGGCAAAAATTCCTGTAAACTTTCTGCTTTCGCTTGATGGCTGTTTTTATGCGAGGAGTGATCCAGGGTGGGTCCTTGTCACAACACTTAACAACCCTGTTGGGAATGTAAGAAGTCATCGTGGCGTAGATCGACGCAGTAAAAACCTCAGTCATTTCCTCTGATCCAAGAGCATCGAACCGGGTAGACCAATCTATAGCATGTAGGTCATTGTGAATACTCTGCATGTTTGCCTTAGAGTAATCCCATATAGTTCTCTTGTATGGTGGTGGAGAGGGTATAGAAATATTCATTTTGCCATACACTATTTGATGTTGACAGTGCTCATCTAAGGAAGGGTGGACTCCATATTCAGCAAATAAGTTCGGTTGATCAGTTATGATGAGATCTATGCAAGACATGCTACCCTCTCGAATGTTCGTTGGCTCTTCGATTAACTGATGGAGATTATTAACCTCGACCAGTTCTTCCAACGCTGTACCCTCAGGTTGCTGTGCATCGCCTGCCCACCACTGCGAAGATCTACAATTAAAGTCCCCTGTGAGAATCAAGGAGTGCGGGTTTTCAGCCTGGATTTTTTCAACGATTCTCTGTAGTTTGTCGAGGAAATCTTCAAATTGCACACTATTCTGACTAGGACTGCGATACAGTGTGACAAAGAACACTTTTTTGCGAGAAATAATGATTTCGGTAACAATTGATTCTTGCAATTCTTCCAGATCACCTCTGCGTTTTATGGGTAGGCCTTCGCGAAAATATACACATGCTCCCCCTACTTTGGTGTTACTTGGATGGTCACTTCTGAAAATTTCTCTACTAAAACCTTCAATGAAGATTTCGTCATTGCTAATAGTTCTATCTAACATGGATTCAGAAATAGCTATGACATCAAAGTGGTGTATCGAATTGTAAGCTTCAATCAATGAGGTCTTTATACCACCCCTTGCGCATATACTATTTAAATTCCAGTGGCAAAATTTGAGGCAACTTGCAGTTGCAGGGCCTGGATTTGTTTCGATGTCACCAGCAAGCAGCATAGTCAGCTTGGTAGGAAAATTTTCTCCGGCAATGAAAATACCCAAATAGCTGCTGATCAGAAGTGCATATACCACATGCTGTAGGAAAATTATGCATTGTTTTCTGATTTTAGGGCAAGTCATGAGAGTAGCGCCATTTGTTTTTATAAAATCTCTTGGAAACGAAAACAGAAAATAAATTGTGGTGATGACATAGGAAGTACTTAAGGCAAAATTCGACCTTTGGCCTTTGAAATTAACCAGGTTTTGTTGCCAAGACGATGGCAAAAACGAGGGAGTCGGAAAGTGCTCGAAAAATGACGTGGTAAGAACGGACGCGGGGAGAGTTATCAATGATACTGCAATTATTAGGTACAAATAAGCAAAACATCGAAACGCAGTAGCAAGCGAACCACAGAGAGAAACACGCAGGAAGGCCCTCGGCAGAGAACATCTGTAACGATAGGAACCAACCCCTGCACGCCATTCCTCAGTTCCTATGGGCATTTGAGACAAAAAAGATCTCCTTGGCCACGCTCAGTTTGGAAACATTTGGAGGCAAACAAACGATACTTGCACAAAAAAAGCAGCAGTTGCATCTTGGGGACAAAAAGATATATCACAATGAAAAAGCAAAAGAACGGATAAATGTCTCTGTAGATTTGAGGGTTAGAAGTTTTGCATAGGGAATTCAACGGTGAAGAATTATTCCAAAAAGTAGCATAATTGGAGGACAGAAAAATAATCAAAACATACAATAGATGCATTGTCTCTACGCTTGGGTCCTTTGAAAAAGAAGAAAATTTACTTTTGTCACATTCCAACAAAAGCTTTGCTGGTGCCGAAAAGTACATTGGCAGACAATGCTGTTAATCGGAAAATAATTCAGTGGCATGTTTATCGAAAAGAGCAAACAACGGCAAAAAAAACAAATTACAAAAGTTTGTGAGAAAAACAAGGAGAAAGAACAAGGCATGTTATGTCGGTTTTCGAGCAAAACAAAAACAACGAAAAAGAAAAATGCTTCCCTGCCCATGGAATTTGATAGGGGGGACAGCCTTTTATCAAGGGACATCTATCAAGGGAAGCCCTAGGGCTTATAGGTATTGTGACTATCAGGCCTTTGACTGGGAAAAAAAATTAAGATAAAATAAATGGATTCGCTGGTCTAGGGGTTTGAAAATGGTTACGGCAAAGAACACAATTTCAAAGCTCTGAAATTTCGAGGGGCAAAATCACTCCACGAAAACACGTACACTTTGAGCAAAAGCGAAAGATCTCTTGAAAATAAAATTCCTAAAATCCCTCGTACGTGTTTTCGAAGGAGTGACACTCCCCTCACCAAATATGAAAAGACAAATGTTAATGAGAACAAAAAAAAAAAACTCAAATGACAAAGCTTCAGAGATAAATATTTGGAAAAAAAAACTTAAGATCAAATCATGGAATGGAGATGATTGTAATTGTAATATCTGTAATTAGCTGAAACTGTAAATATTGTATTTTTGTAAATAGTTGGTTTGAGTTAGTTGCTCTATTCTTAGAGTATACTATGTTTGTACCCAACTTTAAATAAATTCTTTATTATTATCATTATTATACTGATCATTAAAATTTGCATGGAATATAGTTAAGCATGAGGACCCCTAACCATTATTTTCACTAAGGGCCCCACACTCCTCCGTTACGCCACTGGGCCAGGCTTACTTAGATCGCTTTCTTTTTCCAACTAAGCTCCAGAGGAGGCATAAAGGAAGGTTTTAACGGGGGTCTTGAATGAGAGGGAAAGCTAATTCTGAGCGAAATGGCACTGAAAACGTCTCAAAATCCCATGCTTTATGCCCTCTACCTCTCTGGATTATATACCTCAAACTACAAAGAAACCATCATTCCTTTGAAATGATCAACAGCTTTGTTTGAGATTGCAAGGAGGCTTATAGAAAATTTTCAGCATTGAAATTTTGAGAGAAGGCTTTGAAAAAGGTGAATGCTTTCCGTTCATCTGACGCAAGACCAAGGTAATGAATTCCTGGAAATTGGAAATCTGAGTGAGAACGATATGGACGTGTTCTATCACAGAGAGCTTCAAGCGGGATGCAGTGAGAGGGCAAGTTTTTCTGTGGGGCATTGGGCTAAAAAGAGACAGAAGCTCATGTGTTCTCACTCTTTCATTAGATTAGTACGGCTTCTTTTTCCAGCCAAAGCAGGCGGTTGGAGGTTTAAGAGGTTCATAGATTCTGTTCTGTTCCATACCAAGGTGAGCCTCAAGGGGGCTAGAATTAGCAACTTCTCTTAAGACATTACCTGGTGCGACGGCGGGCCAGCGCGGCGCCGCAGGCGCTGCGTGGCAAGCCTAGTGTCTCCAGAATGCTTGTGCTGAAAACAGTACCAATGTATGCAAGGCTTGTACTGTATATATAAGAACCTGTTACGAACCTTGAAGGCTGGAACTTAGAATAGCAGCCATTTAATTAAGAACCTATGCAGGCTGCCAAAGAAAAAACCCAGTTTCTTTTATGCAGGTTTCTACTGTATGCTATCAAGTTCTCGTGTGGAAAAGAGCTTGGACAAAAGGCAATAGCTTTCACTCACCCGCAACGCCCACTGTTTTCGATAGGCCGCAGCGATCATTTTCAGCAAATTTCTTGCAATTTTCATCCCTTGGGCAAAAATTTTATCCCAATTTGAAAAAGTATACATTCTTCTGGCACAATAAACTCTTCTTCATTCCGTTAGTGTACTTTTCTCTCCATTTTCTGCAAAATTCGAACCGGCAATTTTGATTTTAAAACTAGAAGTCCTTGGCAATCATAAGTGCTTCAGTACGGCATTCGTTTGATCGTACAGGCACTGGCCTCAGTATCTGCAATATTGCATATGCCTCGTACACGATATCAAAAAAGTACACATCGAGGCTAACAGAGTACACTTGGCTGGTCTTTTTGATATGAAAAATGTCATTTTACTTGGAAAAAGTTACAAGCATTTTCACAGTGAAGTTTAGAAATTTTCTTGTAGCATTTGAGAGAAGTTTACGAATCGCCCTTTCATTGTTCGGCCATTTCATCTAATAACAATGCGTCGCTGCGCAGTACTTCCTAGGGAGCCGCAGATAGCAAATGTCAAATTCCTTGGCAGCACTTTTTCGTATGTATAGACATGTAGCCTGGAGAAGACTTTGATTACAAGATTTGCGAATCAAGAACCACTTTTATACAATTTATTTCACAAAAAGCTTCTCAGCAGACCTCAATATTTCTTGACGAGCTTAACCCAGAAAATCAAATAAAACATTTTTCATAAGCGTATTACTGCAGTTGCTAAGTGAGCATTAGTTTGATTAAATTGATCATTGGAAAAGGGAAACGGGAGCATCAAACTGGATTAACTTTTCAGGATTTTAAGCAGCATCTGGATACACACTGATAATCTAGCGGTGCTTTAACCCTATTTTACTCGGGGGGGGGCATTATGCCCCCACTTGAGTTATCAACTATAGCTCTCAGATGGAAGAAGCTAGAGTGCTGAAAGTAAGGTGACTTTTCCTGAAATTTAATAGCCTATCAAATTCTAAATGTTTCATTGTTAAAAGTTTGATCACGTGATAATGACAATACCTTATTTGGAGAGTAGTTTCAAAGAATATAACAAAACTGTAACAGTTCTCTGGTTTTCCACAAAATGTATCGAAATTGGTACCAATCGATTTTTCTTTAGTTGCTTGCATCAGCAAAAAATAATTTACATGACGCCATCAATTTTGATGACGTCATATTTATGATGAATGATGTCGGAATTTCAAAAACTTACATTCAATCGATAGAAAGTCACATTTTCTTTATGTTTATTGTATTTTAAAAATTTATAGCCATTAAAATCCAAAATTATTAACACTTTTTCTGTTTTCAGAACTGAAGCTCATGTGTCACCAATATACACTTTTTGGTTGCCTAGCAACAAACCATGTGATCAATTAAGACAGAACTTGTTTAATTGGTCCCTTAATAGTTTTAGGTAAGGGGGGTCATAATGCCCCCGGCAAAAACATTAACAAAATTTCCCCGGGTAATAAATAGTGTTAATTCGCCTCACCTAAACCACATCCTTCAAATAGAACATATTTTAAGTGTAGCAAAGTCCTTTTTCGTAAGCAGCAAGGAACAAGATCAAGCATTACAGTCGTAGCATGAATTTTTGAATTCCCAAGAAATCAAATGACCTGCAAAATCCTTTCTCTGCCATACCAATCATTTACCCCCAATGAAAACGAGGAAACAGATCACTTATTGAGGAGTTTGTTGCTCAAAATATTCCCGAGAAACAATATTTTATGTCTTCAATTTATAGAAGACTCAAGTGTCTACCCCAAGATTGAAATGTTTGCTACTTTCACTACTCCATCTACCGTTCTTCCTACAAGAGTGAGCCGATGTGTTGCTTAGAACCATGATAATAAACTATCACAATTGCACAACCCATATGTTTAACTCACCATTGCAAATGTGCCATTATTGCTGCTCAGTTGCCAAACCTATTTATCAATATCTTTTCTTCCTCTCTAGCAATTAAATCTTCTTTAATTTTCACATTGTTTGTTTTTTACATCAACAGAGCCTTCATTATTGAAGTAGTTGATTAAATACGTAGAAGGAGTGTAGTTTTCTACGCATAGTATATCGTTGATTTGCAGGGGCGTCAC